>JAPCWY010000003.1:31452500-32817500 GCA_028455895.1 Rhodomyrtus tomentosa | reverse complement strand
TCGGCGATCGATCATGGATCGTGGCCGAGCGAACTGGCCATCGAGCACGGCCGTGGCCGAGGGTCGTGGCATAATTCATCGGCCACGGAGCACGGCCGTGGCCTAAGGCCTCGGCGATCGATCATGGATCGTGGCCGAGGTCGTCGGCCATCGATCACGGTCGTGGCCGGGCGATTCGGCCATCGAGCCTGGCCATGGTCGAGGGAATCGGCCGTCCAGCATGAATCATGCATCGATCGCTTGGCCATTCAGATTGACTCATGCATTGGTCGCTCGGCCGTTTAGCTCGCATAATTCATCGGCCAAAGAGCACGGCCGTGGCCGAAGGCCTCGGCGATCGATCACGTATCGTGGCCGAGTGAACTGGCCATCGAGCACGGCCGTGGCCGAAGGCCTCGGCGATCGATCATGGATCGTGGCCGAAGGCCTCGTCGATCGATCATGGATCGTGGCCGAGTGAACTAGCCATCGAGCACGGCCGCGATCGTCGACCAACGATCACGGTCGTGGCCGAACGATTCGGCCATCGAGCACGGCCGTGGCCGAAGGCCTCGGCGATCGATCATGGATCGTGGCCGAGTGAACTGGCCATCGAACACGGCCGTGGCCGATATCTTCGGCCATCGACTTCGGCCGTGGCCGATATCGTCGGCCATCGACTTCGGCCGTGGCCGAGATCGTCGACCATCGATCACGGTCGTGGCCGAGCGATTCGGCCATCGAGCACGGCCGTGGCCGATATCGTCGGCCATCGACTTCGGCCGTGGCCGATATCGTCGGCCGAGCGACTCGGCCACGGCCGAGCGATTCGGCCATCGAGCCTGGCCATGGTCGAGGGAATTGGCCGTCCACCATGAATCATGCATCGATCGCTTGGCCATTCAGATTGACTCATGCATCGGTCGCTCGGCCGTTTAGCTCACACCCAAGGTCCGTCCCATACTTTATCGATCATTTCTCGTCCAATTAAATCCATTCCTCTTTCTAAAATTTGTTTGAATCATGAAAACGACCTCCTAATGGTTTTCCCACATCCCAATTATTTTTATCTTTTTTTCAATAATTTTCAATTTTTAATTACGAAAAAATTAAAAAAATAAATAAATTGATTTTCAAATTTTTTTTTTACCTTTCCTTAAAATAGTTTATGTTTTTCTAAGCAACCTTGCAAAAAATCTCATCCAAATTCATTTTGTACATTTTTTAAGAGACGTGGTGCCATCTCAAACATAGTGAATGTCTTCTCCTGCTTGTAGGATAAATTTCGTTTGGAGGCTTCTCTGTCTTCATCATCTCTTGGTTTCTGAAACGATTTGCAGGCTTCTCTGTCTTCATCCTTATTATTCTTGAAAGTAGTCATGAACAACGATTCACGTTAATTGCTTGCAGGTTTTACTTTATTCTTCTCGTACGAGTCTAATTTTTGTGAGCACAGAAAACAAACCGAGCAGCACCACCTGATAGGTTATCTCACTATTAACAGTTACGTCTTGGTTATATAACCAAATTGCTCCAACAAGGCACTTTCAATCAATTGGAGGGTATTGGTTTCTCGATAAGAAAAAATCATAAACAAAACAAAAAAGGGAGAGATGGAGCAAGCTGGGAATTGAACCCATGACCCCCAAAATCAAAATACTTCGATAGAACGACAACCAACAAGGCAAACAATACAATTAGTAAGATCTTTTGCAAATTAATTAATCTATACACTCATTAAATGTCATGATTATGATTTGAACATGAAAAATTGCCTAGACCTTTTTCCCACTATAAAAGATATGATACAGTGAGTCTGGCATAGAAAGAATGAAAGAGGGAGGAGGGAAATGAGGGTTATTTTGAGATTGAGAAGTTGGATTGGAGGAAAAAAATGCAAAATTAACAAGGAAAACGGCGTTTTTTGGGGAAAAAACCCGGCCAAACCGCCGCAGGCAGTTTGCCAATAGATTCATCTCGAAAAATTACATGAAATCAAAAAAAAAATCGTCCAAAACGGACGTCCGATCAATGAGATATGGCCTTTCAAAGTTTTCCCATTTCTTTACTCATTTTCTCTTTTTTGCTGCAGTTATTTTATCTATCCATGCGGTTTTTTAGTATTTTACTGTGGTTTTCCATAAATGTATTACTGCGGTTTTCATCATATTACTGCGGTTTTTAACATATTCCTGTGATGAGACCCGAATGATTGATGGACGGGTATGCCACGTGAAAACCATTTTTGAGGATTCACCCAAATTCATTTCTTGATACGTCCAAAAATGTTTGATTTGAAAAAACCTTTAATTGTTGGTATTCCTTTCACGTAAACATCATATGATTTATCATCAGATGACTTATGTTTTAATGGAGATCGAATGACGGAGTCTATTAGAGGATCAGTAATATTTACATTGAAGAACGAAACAAGCTTCTTGTTCCTACATTAGTTTTGAAATACACCCAAGATGTTCAATCCATGGCTTATGGCTTGGTGATAAGATCAGTGCATCCATAATATTATTTCTGGGAGATACATTGTAATTTCATCAGTCTCTCATTACCAAGTCCATCAAGAAAAAGTTTCGCTCCCCATTTTCCTAAAAAATTTCATCTCCCTCCTTACCACTGGCATCTGCCCATTCCTAATCAGTCTTCAATAAGGCCAGACTAGAGAGGGAGAATTAAGAGAGATATATTTGTTTTAAATGACTTCTCCCTCCTTACCACTGGCATCTGCCCTTGAGGGGTTCATGCAGTGATCAAGCATTGCCCTAGATTGTTCCACTACATTCTCTCCTACAATACAGCACAGCATTGGACTTATCGGTGGTTGGACTAGAATGGGCGTCGTAACCGTCATGTCGGAGCAATTTTCATCATCTAAACAAGCTATTCCTATAAAAAGAATGTCCATGTCCTCTGAGCAAGAGTTAAGAGTTGATAAGGAAAGTACCGTTAGGTCACGCCTCATGCCACAAGCCTAGATAGGAATACCATGCATGTGCACAAGCGGGTAATTTATTCATGATACCTATTACCTATATACAGTACCTCTGTTTTAGTACAATTGTAGTGATTAGGAGATTAATTGATTATCAGCGTTTAGTTAAGACGGTGCGAGTGGTGTGGGGTAACTCCTTGGTCACGCATTTACTCATGAGAAGCGGAGCTACTATTCTAAGGCAATAGGACCACGAGAGAACGCAAGAAAAGTCCAGAGGCTACACTGCATATGTGATGCTACCCCTCATCCGCAGTGTGGTCTTGTCGAAACAGAGGATGCCCGCCACTATTGGCTGTCGTCCTCTGCTTTCACATAATTGCACCTTCTTTGCAAGTTCACGAAGGTGAAAAGTAGAATGCGCGGAGCAATAATTTCGCATGTAGCTTGTTGAGTAAACTCACATTGGAGAATTAATATGGTGTTCAGCAGTTAATATATCCAAATTGACCCATAACTCATTGGCTTAAACTTTTGAGTGAAAGTAGGTCTAACTGGATATATTAATGGGTTCGGACTTTGGCTCTCTCTTGGCGTGCATGCTAATAGGAACGTACATAAAGTCCTATTCTCTGTTCATTTGCAGCAAATATTAAGTACTTAAATTGTAGTCGATATTGTCATCATTCTTAACAAGTGTCAAGTCTCGCGGTGGACACACTAATTATATAATTGTATCAATTTTACATCCTTGTCTTAGCTCAAAAGGAAGGGCTACCTAACACACGCCAAAATATCTAGCAACTAATTAAATCTAAAAGCAAGAAAACATTATTCTTGTGGGCTTCCATCAAGCGTGGCCGTGGCCGAGCGAACTGCCCATTGAGCACGGCCGTGGCATAATTCATCGGCCATAGAGCATGGCCGTGGCCGAAGGCCGTGGCATAATTCATCGGCCATAGAGCATGGTCGTGGCCGAAGGCCGTAGCATAATTCATCCGCCATAGAGCATGGCCGTGGCCGAGCGAACTGCCCATTAAGCACGGCCGTGGCATAATTCATTGGTCATAGAGCATGGCTGTGGCCGAAGGCCGTGGCCATCAATCATGGGTCGTGGACGAGATCATCGGCCATAGAGCACTGCTATAGCCGAAGGCCTCGGCGGTCGATCATGGGCCATGGCCGAGTGAACTGGCCATCGAGCACGGCCGTGGCCGAGGCCGTTTCTTCCTATTTTCTTAATTTGAAACTATTTATTTTGTGCAATTTTCAATAAAATAAAGTGGGTCACGTGACAACCAATCTCCTTAATTTAGAAGATCATGAAATTCGAGAACGAGTTAAGGCCTTGCAGTTTACGGATCCTGAGATTCAGAAGATCCTCGAGATGGATGTAACGAAAAGGAAAGCTGAGTTTCAAGTGTCAGAAGATGGAATTCTGAAATTCCACAAACGTTCATGTGTACCTGGTGATGAGGAACTTAAGAAAAGAATCTTGTCTAAAGCTCATAGGAGCAATTACAATATTCACCCAGGTAAATCGAACTATGACGATCGAGACCGTCGGAACTAGCAATGAACCCTTGCATTTGCATGACAGCCAAAGTCGCCGTAACTTGAGTCGTCGTAAGTGTGATGACAATCACAGAGTCAATACGCGTAATGTTTGCAAAAGCCGCCCGTTAGTTCGAGATAAATTGAATTTACGATTGATTGATAGAAAATCATTCACGAAATGGAATCTTGACATTGGAAAAACGAAAATGAAAAATTCCAACATTTGATATGAACTTAACGTCGGCAATTTAAAATTGGAAAGTGAAGTTTCAAAACGGAAAGTGCCAAATTATCATTTTGCCCCTAGATCAATTTCCCTTTCCTTAGGGAGATAGAAGGACAAAATGGTCATTTTGACTTCTATGGGCTACCGAAAACAAGAGGATTTATTGGTCAAAGGGAGTCAATGGACTTCTATAGGCTACCATTTTCTCTCATGCAACCGTAAGACAATAAGGAACAAGAATATAAGGTCTGATTGCCTAATAAGTTGGTGAAAAATTATCAGTTTATACAAGAGTGAACCTGGACTGATTAGAGAGGCAGATTCAAAGGCAATTGCATGTTTTCCAAGTGTCAATATCAAGGTTTATCTTATTGCATGTAAGAAAAATGACATCTCAATAGCAAACAAGTGGCACACATGCATGAGGCTTGGGACAAATGTCATCTCATAGCCAACAAGTGGCACATATGCATGAGGCTAGAGTGCATGTCCACCAAGTAGCGATCCAAGAATTGCATGTCTACCAAGTGGCGAACTTCTTGCGCCAAGTGTCAGTCAAAACTTGCTCCCTTCTCTTCCTAAGCTCTATATATAGAGGTTTGTGAGATGAGGAGGGGTTCTCCACTTCCTTTTTCCCTCATCACTCGTAGCAAACAAAAGTTGAAGAAAGGGAGAGTCGAATTTGTCCGGCGGCTTGTCAAAGGAAATCACTCATCCATGGTCGCTCTCTTCGGGTGAAAAGGTAAGAGATTCCTTCAATCTTGCTATAAGATAGATGTTCATTGTGTTGTTGCTGTGCTAGGGAGTTTGGATCAGGTTTTAGTTCAAGAAACCCAATATGTGGATTTTGGATCTGTACTGTGCTTACCCGGTTGTTAATTTTGTCGAGCACCGTGTCATGTCAATCTGACCAAACTTCCTTCATGAAACTTGTACGTCACATAATTTTATATAACATAATTTAATTTCTGAATTTTTGGGATTGAGATGATATTTATAAACCCTTATAACCACACGAGCTTTGGTTGTTTTTGGTGAGCTTAGTCGAGACCCCTACCGGTTCGTGAATTTACACAGATTTTATGAGAATGAGTTGGATCAACTTTCGTTCATGAAAGTTTAAGAGGACATCCTGGTCTACAACATATAAAAATTTGGGATTTTTATGAAATGGTAAAGCTCATGAATTAGAGCTATTCTTGTGGAATTTCCGTTGGTTCATGAAGGTCAGATTTCCTCCAGAGTTTGTGAAGTTTGTGAATTACTACAATATTTTAAGATTGAATCAGCTCACAATTTCTTTACATGATGTTCTTCAATGCTTTAGATGCAACATATTAAAGTTTGGAAATTTTAGGAACTCTTTTCCCCTTCTAGTGCCGACGACTCGCGTAACTGCGCAGTGCTGGAATTCCCTGCTTAGGAACCGAGGTATGATGGGTTGATTATAGTTTAAGCCCTAGATCAAGGGATTAAAGAAGAGCAAAGAATTCCCTTTATTAATGTGGCTCTTGTTGGGTTCTTAAACTAGAGATTTGATGATTACTCAAGCCAGCATTGTGATTTAAATGCCCAGACTTCACTGACCCAAGGGCATGGAAAGAAAGTGGATTGATTTAACTAATTCACGTGGCTCAGTCTTTGACTAGACTTAATTGGAAATCAAGTTAATGAAGTTAATTGTGTCATACATATGCTTCGAGGTTCAGATATATGATTTCCAATTACATAATCTCTGACTTGAATGTTGAAGAATCTCGTGTGAGCCGGTGGATGCCACTTCATCGCGCCAATAATTTGATAATATACCAATTAACGTTCTACGATGTCTTAATGATGATTTTATAATAAGGGAACAACTCTACAATCCCTCAAAATGTTCGATTTGCACAAACCGAAACAATGGCAGAATCGATTCTGCTCTATGTCACGCTAGTCAGTCTATAATTCAACCCCAGGCTCCAATTCTTCACGAATTTAATTTGCTAAAACCATAATCCGCATGTCTAGGAAGCTCAACGAAGGTTTCTATGAAAAATAGCCCCTTAAGGACGTTCGAACAATTTAGTTTCCTTCTGCGCTCAAATGGATAGAAACTTCCCGACAGAAACTTCCTCAAATCAGCCATGAAAATTCCTCAAATCTCAAATAAACTTGCAACCCTAGCTCAGTCAACTCTAGTACTATGAGTGTAGAAGATCTCACCAAAATTTTGAAGTCAATAAAGCTCTTGAAGTGAGCAAACGAAAACCTTCTCTCAATTGGGTCAAACTTTGACCTGTCCTAACCTTTGCCTCTTCAAACGGACCTACGAGAAAAACGGTTGAGCCTATAAGTCCATAATTTTTCAAATGGCGATAGTTTTATCTCAATCCAATATCGGATGATAGAGTTTTGACCGAAACAGTGGGTATGTCAGGCAGGGTTGCGAGCTCGTCGGGCAAGAGAGAGAAGAAGAGGAAGAAAAAGAAAATGAATAGAGGGAAGAGAGACTTAGCTTCATCAAATCTTGGTCAACTTCCCTTTGAATGGTAGGTTAAAAGAGTCATTAAATTCTTACCACCCAAGATTGACACTTGTCATTACTTATAAAATATCTTCTCTTCCATTGACTCTCTTTGACCACCTTATCCATCAATTTTCGACAGCAATGGGGAGGTCTGAATGACCAAAATATCATTCTATACTTCTTAAGGCAAGGGTAAGGGTCGAGGGAAAATATAGTAATTTTGCACTCACCGTCTGAATTTTTACCTTTTCAATTTAAATTACCTTCAATAAGGCGACGTCTAATTCATTTCCAATATTGGAATTTCTCATCGTCCAATTTCCAATTTCGAGACCCCAATTAGCCCCGAGGGGGTCGGAATTTAGAATGTCAACTCTTCCCCCTTAAAGAAATTTCGTCCTCGAAATTTACAACCATCTAACCATACAGTCTTTTGGGGGTATCGGCGCCTCATCGCTACCTTACTTTTCAAAGTAGCTCCTTTCATCACTTGACACTTCCATAGCATTACTACGATTTAGCATATCATTCCCTTTGGTGTCCATACGATTTAGCATATCATTCCCTTCAAACGTCTTTTCGTACCATCAAGGGTTCACGGGCTATATCAACTTGCACTCTATTATCCAAATCGAGTCATAGCCTTCTCGATTTAATTCGAACATCCCCAGCGATCATAGTAATCCATCGACCTTGAACAACCTGAACCTTTCTTTTCGGTATTTCTAATACTTTGTCACAGGTTTGACTAATCCAATTCCATTTCATTCCATCGATAGTATTAAGGTAAGTCTTGCCACACCTTTATGCCACTCCAATGAACACCATAGCTCTCACTTAAATTTTCGATGTGGTCATGTCTTTAGATTCCTCTCCAATATTGGACTCATACTCTCGTCCATGGGACCTCAAGAGTTATATTCTCAACTTCAAAGTTTCTTTCCCGAAGTTTCTTTCCCAAGCATTCGGAAGTCTGGATTTTCTCGATGCTCTAATTATTTCTTAATCCCTTAGATATCAAGGCCTACTCATCGTAACATCTCAATTTCCTTTCTGACCTTTAGGCTTGATACTTCAAATACCCATCAAACTAGTTAATTGGCAAACTTCCAATTTTGAAGTTGAACTCTTATTTCTCATAGGGAAGATTTGTCCCTCCATCACCAGTTACACGATGTCCAATTCTTAATTATAAGCATCCGCCAATTAATTCACCCTTCCTTACCGATATGGGGTATCGCCGTAACAATACTTGGGTAATCTCTTCGTTCGACGTAACTTGTCTTCAATTCCCTTTAGGCAGTCAATACTCTCAATCTCTTATAGTTCACATAACTTTGAGGTCTTTCTTTATACAAGCTACGCTCTCATATCCATAAGCTATTTCATATATCAGCATTGCCTCTTGTTCAATTCCTCTCGGAAAACTACTACCTTATATTCTTGTGGTAGATATAGACTTGAAAGTTTCTTCAACCCAAACAATATTTCCCAAACTTTGCTGCGAGGACATTCGCAAGTCAACTCCAATCATACACTAGGCATTCCCACTCATGTGATCTTATTATCACTGCGCATTTGCACAGTCTGCTTCAGCTGGCCTTGCTACGCCTCAAATTTCTTTTCTACATCACATCATTATGGTTCTCTCGACCATTTTGATTCCAAACAGGAACGCCATTATCAGCGTAGTCATCAACTTGACTCGTGTCCTCGAAAACTTTTTTCACGTCCATTCATCATTTTGTGTTACATCTCGTCCTTAGTCCATTTCATCAATGGAATAGCTCTTGTGGGGAATCTTTTCATGATCTATCTATAACAATCTATCAATTCCATGAAACTTCAAATTTTAGTAACTCGTGACGACCTTAGTCGATTCATTACTTATTCCAATTCTTAAAAACTCTACAGGGATTTCATTTCCCAAAAATTCCACGACTGAGGAATTTTACCTCATCAAGTCCACAGCTCCTGTTCTTCCTATTTAGCACGTGACAAACATCTCCTTAGATTCCATAGGATACTCTCAAAAGCTGTTCATGTTTCTCATAAACGAGTCTGATCATCGTTTCTAAGGACAGTAATAATCTAATTATTTCTTAAATACTATCAACTTCCTTTCTATCAAGTGTCGAATCGTTTCAATTATCCTTCGCACCATTTACTTGAGAGCTTACACCTTGGCTTTCTGCTCTTACGGATCCCCATTTCAATCATGTAGTATTTTGTTCACTTTTATCACTCTTTCCTTAGGAAGCATTGGTGTCTTAACTGCTGGATTTCTACAACCAGCTAATGCAACCTTATCCTAATTTCATCTATTCACCTGAACGTGGACATTATCCTAGAATTCAACATTATCTACAGGATAGTTTCTCGGATTTAACTTCTAGAATCATCCACGTTCTGCGCTTTCTTTCTCAGTCTAAACGCTCAAGCTTAATACCAGGGCAATTAGAATTTTCTCGTCCTTTCACACTAGGGTCTCTTACCCCATGAAGGAAACTAAACACTTCAGTGGCATTCTCTCACTTCGAATCCAACTTGTCATTCCTATTCCATAGGATATCAATCTTGGAGTCTATGTCAACAATGGTGTTTGCACTCCAGGCTTCATATGCCACCATACTTGACATTCTCCTTCCAATAACTTAGTTACCTCAAGTGACAACGTTCCAAAGAGTTGAGATTCTTGTCAACATGTCTAATGCTCGACCACACGTTAGACTAATTTAACCTTCAATCCATATCATCGACCGTGTTAAAGCAATCTTGGCACACATTTGTGCCATCCTGAGGAACACCTTACTTTTCCATGGAAATATTTCGATCCTTTTCTGACCACCAGATTTGACGCTTCAGGTAGCCATCAGCCTAGTCCATTGACAAAATCCCAATTTATGAGTTGAATCTCTTATTTCTTGAGGGAAAATCTATCCCTCCGTCGCCAATTAAACAATGCTCAAGCATCCGGCGGTTATTCCACCATTCCTTAGCGATATGGATATCGCCATAACAACACTTGAGTGATCTTTTCATTCCACATGACTCGCCCTCAATTCTCTTTAGGCAGTCCCTAATCTCAACCTCTTATAGTTCACATAACCTCGAGGTCTTTCTTTATTCCAAGCAATGCTCTTATAGCCACAAGCAATTTCACGCATCAGCGTTACCTCTTATTCATTTTCTCACGAGAAATTGCTACATTATACTCTTGTGGCAGGTATAGCCTTGAAACATTATTTCACCCAAACAATATTCCCCAGCTTTATCGCGAGGATACTCGCAGACCAACTGCAATCATGCTCTAAACACTCCAATTCATATGACCTTACCATCACTATATATGTCATGTCCACTTTTGATTGCCTCGTTATGACTCAAGTTTCATTCCGCGTCGCGTCACTATGACCTTCATAAGCTTTTCAATTTCCAACCGGAAACGCCATACACAGCGCAGTTATCAGCTTAACTCAAGTCCTCGAAAAAAATTTTCACGTTCGTTCATTCATTTGTGTTATGTCTCATCCTTAATCCATTTCACTAATGGAACAGCTCTTAGGGGGAAACTTCCCACGATCCATCTGTAACAATTCACCAATCCAAGGAACTTTCAACTTCCCGCTATTCACATTGACTCTAGTTGATTCATTACTTATTCTCATCCTCAAAGGCTCCTCAGTAATTTCATTTCCCATAAATTTCACAACTAAGGAATCTTTCCTCATCAGTTCCATAACCCGTACTCTTCACATTCAGCATACAACGAGCATCTCCTTATAGTCCATGAGATACTCTCATAGCTATTCATGTTTCGCATGACTCCTTAAATGAGTCCAATCATTGTCTCTCAAAACGGTAACAGTCCATCCAATTATCCTTTGGATACTTAATTCAACTGTCATAAGTTTCTTTTTACCAGGTGTCGTATTTTTCACACTGTTCCTCACACTTTTCACTTGAGAGCTCAAACCTTGGCTCTCTATTGGACCATGTAATATTTTATTCATTTTTGTCACTCTTTCTTGAGGAAGCACTCTTATCTTAACCGCTGGTTTCCATAACCAGTCAATGCGATTTTATCCTAATTTCGTCCGTTCCACTGAACGTCATCATCATCCTGGAATTCAACATCGTCTACAAGACAGTCTTTCGAACTTAACTTCCCTTCCAGGAATCATTCAAGTTCCGCGTCATCTTTCTCAGTCTAGACACTCCATCTTAATATCAAGACGGTTAGGATTTTCTCTTCCTTTCACACTAGGGTCTCTTACCATGTGAAGGAAACTATACACTTCAATGGCATTCTCTTACTTCGAATCCACCATGTCCTTCCTATTTCATAGGATGTCAATCTTGGAGCCTACACCAACGGTGGTGTTTTACTCCAGAACATAGATGCCACCATACTCTGCATTCTCCTTTCCATAATTCAGTCAACTCAAGTGACAATATCACGTATCGAATACTCGATTCAATAATTACACTCTCAGCGTTCTTTTCGCTTACTCAACCATTAACTAGAATTACGAACAATTAGGACCATCAAGTCCATTCACTTTCCCTTTCCTCAACAATCATCTTATGGTCCAATCGCCCTTTAAGATTGACACCCTACTCTTTAGGGGTGATAACACATAATACCATTTCTAGTGGTATAGATTCATCCCCAATTAATTTCATAGAATCATCAATGTCATACAACTGACATATCTCTTTCCTCAACTTTCCCCACGACGAAAGGAACGACGTGTCAGTTTCTCATTACGAGACTTGCGCCAAGATAACAACCATCCCTTACAGGCGCATTCTGTGGAAATCTCTATATTCATGAACAAAAATCTTCTTTCCATCATCCACTTCCTTCCTTAGGATCCATTATAATTCCTCCGAATCATGAATGTCAACTAGCCATAAGGCTCTCAAGTTCTAATCCACTCAGGGAATTACTTATCTTATTCAAGGGTCCTTGACCACATTTACCATATGCTTAAACGACCTTGAGAACTCTGTCTCACACTGGTTGATCATCCTCTGATCCTTGCTAAAGTATCAGGATCCAAACAACCTTTGCTCTCAAGCAATCTCAGGAGGATACTTTCCATCGAACAACTCAACAGAGGTAGTCTAGGCAGATCTCATGCCTTCGAGGAAACCCTTTCTCTGGTGACCTTTCACCAATCATCAATAGCCTCTTAGGGCTAGTAATTGCCAGGGTCACTTTCTTTCTTCAGTGTACACAAAACCTCCAAGATTTTCTTATCAAGATCCTCAACCTCGAGGGAGACAATTTCAAATCTCATCCCTCCATCAAACTCAGTCAATCTCAATCTTATTCATAGCTTCACAAGCTTTTCAAATCTCTCATGGTTCTTCCTACACATTCACCTTTCTCGTGAATGAAATAACTCATTTCTCGTAACTTCTATCATTTAATTCATCAACACTAGCATCTGTCACCACAATGACTTAGGCAATCATGGCAACTCCTCACGAGCCTCCTACCTAATAAATTTTCTCATTTCCATTTAAAGCTCTCACGACCCATTCAACTCTGGGATCTCACGTGATTAACAAAATCGAGCCACCGCTCTGCTAGTACTCATATTCCAATCACTCATCTTTACTCAATTCTCATGATCCATCTCAGTTCTTGGATCTTCCCATATCTTACAAAATCGAGTCCAATGCTCTTCTACGACCATACTATGGTCGTTTAATGTCATTAAGTTCTCATATCACTTGAACCACTATGATTCCCTCTAGGAATCAAAGATTTAAGTCATCTACTTAAGTTCGGCAATCTCAGACTGCTCATCTCAATATCTTTCACTATCAACATCAGTGGTTTTCAACAATTCTCAACTAGTTGTTCTTTACACAAGGATTCCAAATCTTCCTTAAGCAGCAACCATTCATCAAGCCAGTCTTTGTCCTTTGTACGCATAAACGCCCTCGAAATTTCAAAATCCCACCCTCTAACACTTGGAACTCTGGTTTCCTTTTTGTCGCGTCCATTTCGAGGATCTTCTGAATTTCTAGGTCCGTCTGCTGCAAGGCTTTTATCCGTTCTTGGATCTTAGGTTCTATTCTCAGTGGAATAGCTATAGATGAAAACTTCTCCACGAAACGTTTATAATATCCTGCCAATCCTAAGAAACTTCGGACTTCCGTGACCGTAGTAGGCCTAGGCCAATTCATAATGGCTTCGATGTTCGTAGGATCTACCGCAATTCCTACTCCAAACACAACATGGCCAAGAAATGCCACTTTATTCAACCAGAACTCGCATTTGCTAAACTTAGCGTGAAGCGAGTGTTCCCTCAAGGTCTGCAAAACAATCCTCAGATGTTCTTCGTGTTCTTCGTTACTCATTGAGTAAATCAGGACATCATCAATAAAGACTATGACAAATCTATCCAAGAATTCCTTGAACACCCGATGCATCAAATCCATAAATGTTGCTAGAGCATTGGTCAGTCCAAAAGGCATTACGGTGAATTCATAATAACCATACCTTGTCCTAAAAGCGGCCTTAGGTATGTCTTCCTTCTTAATTCTCAACGGATGATACCCGGTCCTCAGGTCAATCTTGGAGAATACCGCAGCTCCTTGCAATTGATCAAATAAGTCATCAATCCTCGACAGTGGGTACTTATTCTTTACAGTTACTTGATTCAACTGTCTATAGTTGATGCATAAACGCAAGGACCCATCCTTTTTCTTTACAAACAGCACTGGCGCTCCCCACAGTGAAGCACTTGGTCGAATAAATCCTTTATCCAATAATTCTTGCATTTGCACCTTCAGCTCTTTCAATTTTGACAGTGGGTACTTATTCTTTACAGTTACTTGATTCAACTGTCTATAGTTGATGCATAAACGCAAGGACCCATCCTTTTTCTTTACAAACAGCACTGGCGCTCCCCACAGTGAAGCACTTGGTCGAATAAATCCTTTATCCAATAATTCTTGCATTTGCACCTTCAGCTCTTTCAATTTTGATAGGGACATCCTATAGGGTGCCTTCGAGATCGGCTCCGTTCCGGGAGCTAATTCAATCATGAATTCTAAAGTCTAGAGGAGAAGATAGAGAATCCCCAATGAAGTTATTTAGCAAATGGCCATTCCTCAATTCAGCCATAATCAACAGGAAAAAACAAAAGGTCGGCATACTCTTAAAGAGTAGAGATGCCCTTTAAAGGCTCATGTACATTCAAAAGATGAATGTGCATTTTGAAGACAGATAATGTTCCTTCAAGACCAACCGAAATAGTGAAGACAAGCAATGTTCTTCAAAGATCAGCAATGATTTCCTAGAATTGAGGATACACTTCCAAAATCAACGATGTTCTTAGAAAAGTGAAGACATTCTTCGAAGGATCGCCAATTAGAGATATGACAGGTGGCAAATCAGTAATGATCACCAACGTCGAACCCTCCATGTTTTCCGGGCCAAAAATAAGCCTTTTCCGTCCTTAATCTTATCAATATTACAACCTTTGATGGCCTTTTTCGACTAACACACTTGGGTTAACGTATAACTTAGCTCGAAGAAGTACAAGCAAGGCTATTTTTTTTCTCATTTTGCAGGGTTTTTGACTAGTAAACCCGTAGCATATGGTGAAAATTTATATTCAAAAACCTTAACTCGAAAGTGAGTCCCCTTTGGAAATCGTGTTCAAGCCCTATATTACGATTCCATGGAAGACCTCCCGATCGAAATGTATGCGCTACAAATAATGCTGAAACTTAGATACAGGTTAGTAAGAATTTTGAGTGCTCTTTCTATAAAAAGACCAATGTAACAGAATGGTGAGGAGCCCTCTTTGATGAAAATACTCCAATAAGATGTTTTAAACAAACTCTAGTTTTCAAAGTGTTTGATCTAAATATTCCTTACAAGGTATTTTCGATCTCCTTTACATGTTGATGATGCTTTGGATAGCCTCCAACATCATAAGCTATAAAGCTTTGTCAGTATGACGATTGTTATCACCTTAAGATTACTAATATTTTCTTGGTGAAGAAAGAACTTTCAGGTTTAAAGCTCTGCAGAACATCTACAAACCCTAGATCTCGGAAGGATACCTTTGCTCAGTTAATAAGAGCTTTCAAGTTTATTTTTCCGCAGGATCCCTAGTAACTCCATATCCCAGAAAAATACATTTTAATGAAAAGTTTATAGGTTTGAGCTTTTTATAGGATACTTAGAGTCCCCAAATCCCGAAATAGTTTCTCGCATGTCGAAAAGACAATTTTCAGATTCAGTTTTTTTGTGAGATTTCAGTTAATCCATAAATCCCAGATTAGCCCCTTTGGTAAACTTAAGAGTTAGGTACACTCCCTTTTATAGACCCATGATGGTTCCTCAAAAGGTAGGATAAGCCGTCCCATAGGTAAACCAAGTGCCAGGTTAACCTTCTGATAGTTTTTTAGTAAGTTCCAAAACGTGGGACAAGTCATCTCGGGATATGACATTTCCCATTAAGGCCTTCGGATAGGTAATCCTTGTTGTTAAGTGAACCTTTCTTGAATTCATGACAAGTCTTCAAAAGTAAGACGAACCATTCTCTTGGATAAGCCTTTCATTAGCAAGTCTTTTTCCCAGACTGGTCCACTAACGGATCGAATCCATGGCAAGTCTTCGAAGGTAAGACAAACTATACCCTTGGTAAGCCTTTCAGTAGGCGAACCTTTTTCCTAGACTGATCCACTGACAGATCGAATCCATGGCAAGTCTTCAAAGGTAAGACAAACCATTCCCTTAGGTAAATCTTTCAGTAGGCAAACCTTTTTCCCGAACTGATCTATTGATGGATCAAATTCCTGACGAGTTCTCACAAGTCGAATGAGTCATTTCCTCCGGTAAGCCTTAGAGAAGGCGAGCCATTTATGGTCTAATCCGCCCCTACGGATCAAAACTTTAGACAAATCCAAAAGACCGAGAGCGTCATCCTTAGATTCCTGTTAAATACGAATCACATTCTGGTTTGGCCTTTCGTGCATGCTATAGCTTAACTTCTCTAGGATACTCTAGTGACGAGTCCCTAAGTATCCACTTGAATCCATCAGATACTATAAATGTCACACGAGCATCTAGCGGGTTAGCAACAGGTAAGCCTTTCCACTCTCTCTCTCTCTCATATCATATCAAAGCACAGAATGAGCAGAACATACATTGGTGGGCATGAAAGATTGAATGTCATGATTCGTTTACTTTCTTTTTCCAATTGAGTCGGTCAAGACTCAGATGTTACTTGTCTTTGAGAAAAACCTCGCATGAGATTCATCTCAAAGAGGGGCAGCTGTTGGCACCTCATTTTCGATTAGCCTTTTTCCTTTTTATTTTCCAAAAATTCATAAAAAACATAAATAGTTTAAAAATTACAAAATCAACTTTGGTAGCCTTGGCCAACCCTAAGGAACCAATTTGGATGAAAAAATAAATTTTCATTTTTTTTCACATTTTTAGTACTTTTTGGAAAATAGGAAAATGCATGGAAAATCAAGAAAAATAGCTCTTGAAGTCACAAAAATACAGAAAAATAGTTAATATTTTCATTTTAATTCTTTTTTCATTTTTTACCTTATAAAAAGTCAAAATTCAAGTTCAATTTTACGTGTTTTTTTTTACCTATAGAGTTGAACTTGATTAAAAAATGTCATTGAAGTCTTTAATTTATAAAAAAAAAAAATTTAGAGTATTGGCATTCAATTTGACAACTCTACATTACAATTTAATCCCATTGTTTGCTAGAATTGCATGTTTGCACCAATTGGGCTAAATGGCATATTTTATTACAATTTAGTCCCTAGATTTGGGAAAAATGAAATTACTTTCCATTTAGGGACTGACATGATAAATTGAGGTTCCTGCCTATGTTTTTAAATCGGTTGGTGGGGGTGGTTTGATCTGATTTGGCTAATTATGGTTCAAATTTGACAATTTCAATTTTCAGACAATAGACCAAATTTGAAGTTTTTTTTTTATCAATTCATGTTATATTTTTTGGGAAAATGGAATTTTCTGATAGAATTGATGCCCCTGATCTCAGTTATATAATTTAATTTGAGAAATTGCAGGTCAATTTTGGAAAAGAAATCATGACCGAGTCTGTAGGCCAGACCGGGTTCAGCCCGCAAACTCGGCTCCTTCAATCAACAATTCCCACCAATTTGAGGTGAATTTTTATCGCAAAATCGATGACCCAATCAGCCATGACTATTGAAATTGGAGGAGTGCTTTGGAATAGCCCAACCTCTTGCATCAATCGGAATCAGCTCAACAGCCTGGGTCCGCCGGAGCTGCGCTGACCAAGCCATTCTGTGTCACAGCCGAAGGTGCCTAAATGCATAGTCAAATTCACCTCGAATTTGACTCAAATGTGGCTCACTTGAGTGTTGGATGGAATGACCATTTGGTCATCATCAATCACCGAAATCCGGCAACCTATTTGCACGTGGCCTCACGTGAAAGTCAAGTCAGCGTATCCCCCCTCCGTGCGCAAAAATTTTCAAAAGCCAATATGAGGCTCAACGAGGATTCTAAAAAAGGAACATGTGGCATTTGGCTCGTAATAGTCTCAGAAAGAGAGTGAGTGAGAGAGAGAGGCACTCAAGCGACGATCTTCAACCGCCGTTGGAGCTTGTTTCCACCACGCCTATTTTGAGCTCTTCGTACCTCCTTGTGCTGAATCGGGGCCTGTACATTCCAGCTTCCCAAAGTCTTGAGGTAGCTTGCAGACCTAGTAGATTCGTCTAAGATCGCCTAGAGAGGTGTGTCGCTTCTTAAGCTCATACTCGGCCTCACATGGTATCTTAGTTTACGGTTGATGGATTCGCGTTTTACGAGTCACGATTTATTCCTTGAGCTATGCTGATCATTTTAGCCTTGATTCTATGCATTTTGATCAAGGAAGCAGAAGTAATGAGAAAGGCAAGAACCCGATGGGGAAATCCGATTACCTTTTTAATCCTCGTGATTATGCAAATTGGGAATTCAATGTTGATGATATCAACATTATTCCCAATATGGAGCATGTCCCAATAGAAGAAAGTCTTCGTCCTCCTGCCAGTAAGGAAGAAATTTCATCAATAAATGAGTCAAAATGGGAGGTTACATCCGACAAAGGACCACTTCACGAAGAAGGAAAGATTTGATTTAGGCACAAAAAAGTACAAGGTAACATGTAAAAATTGTGGGGCGATATATAAATATACAAGTGGACAAGGCTATAGAATATTCAAATGGTATCTTAAGGCGAAATATCTAACCCATGCGGGAATTGACACCAAGCAACAATAAATTTTTGGATGCGTCAATCCTAACACTCCTCCTTTATTTTGTTATAATGATAAAATTTATAAATAAAAATTAGCTAAATGTATTTTTATTGATCATTTATCTTTTAATTTTGGTGAAAGATTTGATTTTAATCATTTTATACAATTTCCATGTGTTCCGCAAGCAAAATCTGTTCTGAGAAATACACTTAAATGCGCTGTTTTTTACCTTTGTCAGGGAAGAAAAAAAGATTTACAAAACTTTTGTGTGAATTTTAATGGACGTGTGCATATAGGTAGCGATATTTGAAGTGATCTTCGGCAAATTCATTCGTATATAATATGTCATTGAATAAATGATTATTGGAATGTTAAAAAAATGGTTATTGCATTTAGAGTTTTTGATGATCGACATATGCAAATAATATTTATAGAATAACTAGATAAATTTTAGAAGAATATTATTTGCTTAATAAAAATTTTTCAATTGATTTTAATAATGCTGTTGTAACATTCTGATTTTCAGTCAATTTCAGACTCATTAATGAGAATAAAATCTAGAGATGTATTTCAGTCGTATCTCGCTCGAATCTGATCAATTTGAGTAGGCTGACCAAAAGGGAAAGGCTAGTGCGAGACAAGGTAAGTAGACCAAGGAAACTCGGACAGGAAATGGCGCTTTGAACATAAGGATTGTCGAGGGGATATTTAGAACCAAAAAAAGGTCGATCTAAGGACGATTAAGGAATGCATTATACGATTAAGGCGCGGGTGATGCTGCTTAACTAATGTATAATTTGTAAAATTTTCATAAATCAAACAGTGACGATCGAGACCATAGGAACTAGTGATAGACACTCACAATTACATGACAACCAAAGTCGCCACGAATTAACGAGCCCTAAATGTAATATGAATCATAGGGTCGATACGCGTAACATCTGCAAAAGTCGCCTGTCAAATCGGGATAGGCTGGGACCACGTCCGATAGAGAAAAACAATTAGAAACGAGTCTTGAAGATTGAAAATGGAGAATCAAGAATTCCAACGTGATGTTCGGATTGGTCGTCGCCTTATCGAAGAATATTGGAACGAGAAAAACGACGTTCCGGACGTCGGGGGTAAAAGTGCAATTTTGCCCCTCAAGTTTAAGCCTTGCCCATGCAAATAAGGAAGGGCATTTTGGTCTTCATACACTCCCCAAGGCTACCGAAAAAGTGAAGGAATGGTGGCCATTGGATCAAGTTGGAATGACACTTAGGACAAGTGTCGAAGGATGGACTAAAGAGTAGTCATGTCCACTATTCACTACCTACCATTCTTCCCTTTGACTTGAGAGTTGAATATAGTCTTTTTCTCTCTCTCTCCTCTCACCTTGATCTGCCATAATGCTCTAAAACCACGATCACTCCATCTTCTTCTTCTTCCTCTTTATGTCGTGGCCGACTAGTTTCTAGGGTTCCTGTTCGCTGCAACCGACGCCACTTTCCGGTGATCACTGGCTGCAAGCCGACCACCTGAGCCTAACCCCACCTCTTGCTAACCTCCTCAAATTGGAAGCACGTCGATTGGATCACCGAAGAGCTCCGACCAAGCATTTCCCCGGAAGCCAACGAAAACTGACCCAATTTGACGTAGGCTGAGTTTCTGACCCCTTAGGACATCGAAATGTTGGAATCTTGCGACCAAATTTTATGGAGATCTAGGGGACTTGTATATCTATTTGTGGTAAAAATTTGAGCTTTATTTGATGAATTTTTGACCCCAAATGGGTCTTGTGAACCTTGGACGGAAACTGCCGGTTTACTGACTTGGAAGATCCGACGACTTTCGAAGAGATTCCGGCGACAACACGACTTCAAACTCTCGGTGAGACTCTTAGACCCTTAGATAGACATGTTAATAAGTAGGTTAGTGATTAAATGATACATTTGGTGGAGATTTAGGACTGGTTATGCTCGGTTTGCACGAAACCGAAAATAGCCGGTTCGGTTCTGTGCAAGACCGAATCTGTGGAGGCTGATGGCTATGGGTTTTGAGTCTCAAATTGGTGATTTAGACATGCTAGAATGATGAGGATGGTTGAATCGGACAAGGGAAATTAACAATTGGTTGAAATTTCTTAGGTTGTGCAGTGAGATTGGTCTTGGACCATTGAGGGCCGAATCTTTGAGGGCTCAAGAAGAGAATTTTGTGGCATCAAACTCAAGATAAGGGAATCCTAAACTTAGGATTGAAAGATTGGACTCAATTGAGTGAGTCGGACATTAGCTTGATTGATTTGTGAGAGATTTCCAAGAAGATTGTTCTTGGTACGCACTAAGATAGTATATGAGATTTATGTGTGCTAAAGCGTGTGATTGAATTATCCGCCATGCCTGAGTGTCGCTCGGATTGGCTTGCATGCCATGGGTGTATGATTGTGATTGAGTTGCACATTGCATTATGTATGTGAAATGAATTGAGAATCATGGCATGAGTGAGATATGGCAAGACCCTAGGGCGTGTGAGACGCGGGGTGATGTGGTGGATACCCTGAGACGCGGGGTTAAAGGTTGTGTGGCGTCTTGATGCGATCTAATCGCGGGGTTGAGATGGCCACGGTCTTGATGCGTTTACGCGGGACGGAGATATGAGGTGCCGACACTGGCCTAGAGTATCATTGAAACCTGATGCGTTTACACGGGTTGTCAATGACGGTCTGATACGTTTACGCGGATCGAGCTTGATGCGATCTAATCGCGGGCATGAGAATGAGGCAAAAAGGGAAATGGTGGATGTAGTGATGTGGTAGGATGAGTGTGCATATCATTTGAGTGCGTTATGATGCTATAACTGTGTGCCTGCCATCCATGTGTTGTTATCTATGCATGCATTTGCCTCATATATTTATGAGTTTGACTTATTGGGGTATGTGACTACCTAAGTGGACGGTCGGCCTAACCTAAGGTTAGGACCCACCTTACTGAGATGTGTATCTCACCCCGTTGGGGACCCCTTCTTTTTACAGATCCTAGAACTTGACGATGTGGTCTATTCGTTTTGGAGACCCTAAGGAGATGTCCACTTATTTTGACGAGTTCTCTGACGGGCAGGGAACTATATATGTAAGAAAATGTACTGTTGTCTGGGTACATGAGGGTAGTACGAGCTGAAAGCCTCACCAGTGTGAAGCCTAATTTAGGAAAGTCAGGGATGTGTCGACTAGGCCGTTGAAGCCCCATGAGGTGCCTGAGGGAGTTGTTCCTAGCCGGTGCCATCCTACTTGAGACTTAGACCAGGTTGAGGGGTCTGTTGCTTGGTCAAGGAATGGACCGGAGAGGACCCCGACCATAGAGAACACGGAGGAGGAGGTCATTGTTGTCGAGGCGACCGAGGAGGATCTCATGGAGCCATTTGCTGAGGAGACCGCTGAGGATACTATAGAGGTTCGCTCTGAGACCTTTTCGGAGTACGAGCCGACGGAGGATGCCTAGGACACCGAGGACTCCAGCAGTTCTTCTTAGGAGCTCCCAATTTGTCAGTTGGTCTTTTAATGGCGACCCTGACCTCGTTTCTTTTGGATGCTGATGATGGATCATTTTGTGTGCTTACCCCGTCGCCCTCTTGTTAGTGGATTTAGTAGTTATATTTCTATATGGACAGTTGGGCTTTATGTATGACAGTATTTACGCTATCCAGGTCCCATTTCACTATTTGTATGGAGGAGTTATTTCGTTATCGCTTCTGCATGCTTGGTATATGTTTATTATGTCTCTCGACTTAATTATGGATCTGGGGACCACAAGAGATATTTGTTTTGCTTGCAGGGAGTCGCGTGCTCGTGCCTGAGACGTGAGGCGTGACAGCTGTGGCAAATACTGCTTCAATTGCCGATTAGAAAAGATTTGCAAACCTGCTTTTGGTGGATATTTTAAATTTATGTATACAAGATGGTTTAAAAATTCTTCATGTTTTTCTCAGCCCAATAAAAATAGTAATTCAATTTTTATGGAAACATCCCCAAATTATGAAATAATAGTGCGGATTTTGCAAAATAAATAGAAAAAGATCAAAGGATCTTTTTCTATTTATTTTACAAATAGAAAAAACCACTTGAAGTGCTTTCTAAATCCTGCTAGAAGTGCTTTCTAAATCCAATCTCCTGGTATTTCGTTCGCTATCCGAATTCTGGCAAGCCCTCTTATGAGAAATTGAGGGCACTTGAGGTCCTTTTTTGAAAATTTTCCTTAAATTAATTTGATATAAAAAGGGAACTTATAATGGATAACCAATGTTTTGCCTTAAAATTCTGACAAGGCTGATTAAAAACTGCAACCAACGAGAAATTTGAAGTAAAAATCGTTTGATCAGCTTACGTTTGATCGTGGCGTGCAACTGGACATTGATCTAAACATTTTTATTGCCCCTTATGAATAGATTTATCAAGATATGAGATTCCTTATATTTGGTTGTCTCAGGACTTAAACTCGTGCAACAAGGCAAACCACTTGAAACATATTACTTGGTTCAAGTTGAATTGAGCATAAGCCCATGTGTACTTGCCAATGAAGGAGTGAGATATGAATAACGAACATGGGAACAACAACAAGTTATCAAGGGACCTTTTGGTTCGCGCTCACGAGCAATGCCCATGCAGATTCACACGGCTTCTTTGATATATCTTTCGTCTCATTAGGAAGACCAAATGACATGAAACAAAGCAAATGATCAGGAGAACAAAAAAAAAGGAGATTCATGAGTCCCACGTTGATCTTGAGAAAGAGAAACATGATGTCTCTTTAAGAAGTTAAGAATGACATGATTTACTGTTGAAAGAAAGAGTCCCACATTAGTTGTCTAGTGATGATAGCAAGTATAAAGGATTTTCAAAATACCAAGGATAACACAGAGATGCTTACTTCTCTTGGTTGTTTGGCTAAGTTGAAGTGTATTATAAATATTATTTTTTATTGGAAAGACCCTATCTAATAACTTTCTATCAAGGACTTCCTAGTGTTGGGTTGACAAACTTAGTTTTTTGTTTTTTAAATAGATGACAGACGGGGCATGTCCCTGGCATTGATCGCATGTCGGATTCTAGACACGCGTTGACTGCATGTCGGATGGATGTCTAAGATTGTCGGACGCATATCCGTATCTGATACGTGTCTGACACCGACACACACACCTTTTGCATGTGTCGATGCTTCATAGGTCACGAGTTTCGAAACGAGCAGCGACAATTGATAATGAAGTAAGTATGGGGTTATCAAAAGTAAAAGAATTACATGGGTTTTGATTTTTATATCCCAAAAAGATATGTAAGCGTTTAATGATAATTCATTAAGTTCAAGCCCTTTCTCTATTCCTTCTTTTTTTTTCCCCTAAATTTGATTACAATTTGATTAAAATTTGTATTTGATAATTTATTATTTCATAAGTTCATTAATTTTTTATTTTATTTTGTTTTATCAAAACTGGCAGCTCTATTTTCGATTTTGAATCGGAACTGGGCTCCAAACCAGCTCGAAATTGTTGATTCAAAATCGAAATCATCCCTTAAGGTGCTGATTCCGGTTTATCCATGGCCACGGGCCGAAATCGTCTGGTCTAGCGGCACCTATTCCACTAAACACTGTATGTTCATTAATCTAAGGGATAATGACATAAATGATCCCTGAAATTTGTCAAAATATGCAATATGATCCATGAACTTTTAATTTGTTCAATCTGGTCCTTAAACTTTAGTCTAATGTTTAATATGATCCATAAACTTTTAGTTTGTTCAATGTGGTCCCTAAACTTTTCTTACATATTCAATATAGTCTCTGAACTATAGAGAAATGTTTAATATAGTCATTTATTAATTTAAGATCAGTGATAATAATGAACATTTTCATATGATCCAAGGACTAAATTAAATATGTACTAAAAGTTCAGAGACTAAATTGAATATGTAAAAAATTTAGGGATCAAATGGCATATTAGGATAAAGTTCAGAGATTATAATGAACAAATTAAAAGTTTATGAACCATATTATATATTCTTTCAAAGTTTAATGAATATTTGTGTCATTTTTCATTAATCTAATTTCTTTTTTCGTGTACGGATGACGTCCGGGAACAAAGGGGCGGTCTTTTCTTTTTTCGGTTTGGCGCCGATTTCAGAATAAAATAAAAAAAGAAAAGGGAAAATATACAGCGAATAAATAAATAAGGAAAAAGGGCGATTTTATTCTCGTTCCTTCTTCCCAAGTCACAAACTCCCGACGGAGATCCAATGGAGAGGAAGAGGAAGAAGAGAGCCGAGGATGGAGAAGACTCAGAAGAGCCCCCCGTCGTCGTCTCTCCGTACTTCCAGAAGAAGAGAGCAAGCGGTCAAGCGACGGAAGCTGATCTCAAGCAGGGAGGCCTTCCCATCGGCGAGAAGATCCTGGAGATGATTTCGCGGTTCACTTACACGGCTGGCCCGATGATGAAGAAGAAGAAGGAGGTAGTGCCAATTTCGTGCTCCAGTGGCGAGCCCAAGCTCTCTCCTTATTTCAAGCAGAAGAAGAGCGACAACGACGGCACTGACGACGTTGTTGGCGGTGCTAGTGGTGGTAGCGTTGGAGAGAGAAAGCCATATGACGAGAAACCCCAGTCGCGGGCGAGCGGGAGCGCGAAGGCAGGAAATGGTGTAAAGGTCTCTCCCTACTTCCCAAAGGCCAATGACGAGTCGCCCCTGCCGCAGAGCGACGGGAGAGCGAGAGGTAACAAGGGGGTTAATATTAAGGTCTCGCCGTACTTTGAGAAGTCCGAAGATGAGGTGCCGCAGCCGCAGGGCAAGGCAAGAGCAAAGAAGATTAGGGTTTCGAAGAAGAAGGCCGCCGATGAGGAAGGTGAAGGCACGGAAGCGAACACGGGAAATGTAAATGTTGTAAAGGTCTCTCCCTACTTCCAACAGGCCAATCACGCGTCGCCATTGTCGCACGGCGACGGGAGCGCGAGAGCGAGAGGGAAGAAGGGTGTTAAGATTAAGATTTCGCCGTACTTCCAGAAGGCCAAAGATGAGGCGCCGCACCCTCAGCGCAAGGCAAGAGCAAAGAAGATTAAGGTTTCAAAGAAGAATGCCGATGAGGAAGGGGAAGGCAAGAAAGTGAAGCCAAAGAGGAAGAGACGGGCGTATGACAGGAGGAGGGTGCTGACTGCTGCGGAGAAGAGAGCGGAGGCGTACAGGAGGAAAAGTCCCAATAACACGTGGAAGCCGCCGCCCTCCATCCACCGTCTCCTGCAAGAGAGCCACTGGCATGATCCTTGGCGTGTTCTCGTCATCTGTATGCTTCTCAATGTCACCACTGGCAAACAGGTATCGCTGCTTCCTTCCTTCCCTTCATCGATCCTATTTGATTGCACGCACGCAATGGATGTTGGTTTAAGTACATTATGCGCTGCTAATGAGTTCTTTTTTTCTATTTTTTTTTTTGGAAACATGGTGCTGCTTCAGAAATCTTTTGAGATTGTAGTTAGGGTCTTGTGAGCTACTCTTGATTTGAGAAGCTTTGGGTTTAGAAAGATTGTGTAGTCTTAGCTCAACCTGCTGAGCAGGGGTTTGGTTCAGTGTCTATAATAACTCGAAATGGATTGTCTCCTTAATGCCTTTGATATGGGCAGCACTAGGACATTTTATCCAGTGGGGACTACAAAAAAGAATGTGAATTACTTTTAATGCAAGGGAGATTTTCCCCCATGATCCAAAAGTCTCGATGTTTTTTTACCGATATGTTAGCAATTATGCGGTTTGGGTCCAAAAACTCTTTGACAAAACATCGGTGACGAATTCTAACATTCATGTGTTCACCTTATAATAACATTCCAAACTTTATGTGCAGCACAACAGTAATGGCCAAAATACAATGCACATGCCTGTTTGAGAATGGACTTAGTTACATTAAGAGGAATTTTGGTTACTGATATTCAATTTGTTTTGTTTCTATTTTTTTTTTTTGGTGAAATGTTTAGTATCTATTTAGGCATATACTGAGGGGGGCTTGCAATTTGGACCCTTTTTATTTAGATCTATTAGGCTTGTATTCAATGTTGAAGATATTTAGTGGGGTCAACACCTGTAAAACATTGGTGTCATATTGGTATTTAGTGAAAACTTTTATGGTTATTAATGAAAATGAAGAGAAGTTTTGTTGGGGCTATGCTAGCAGTGCCCCAGATGATCAGCAAACTACAACCAGTAAGTGTTTTTCCAAGTGGAAAAGTTGGGAAACAACTCTCCCATAGAGAATGTTAGAATGAAGTTGAAAAGGCTGAAATGTGGCAAGAATTTTCATAGTTTCAGAGATCTTGATTCGCCCTAATCACAAACTTCAGTTTGGGGAGGCTTCACAAATCCATATATACTGCTAAACTTTAATCTAAGAAAGAGTGACAGTTTTTCTTCGAATCTTTCCAGAGGCAAGAAGGCACATAATTTTGATATTACATTCTGTCATATGAGGCCTACTTCAAAGTGGATCGCTGCAAATCACAAGATTGAGTTTTGTAAATTAATAGGCGATCTTGCACTAACGCAGGTTATTCTAATTTCATCTATTCAAATTAATCTATAAATACCTGTGCATAGGATTAGTGAATAATGACATGGGCATATGTAGAAGAAGTCTGCAAGGGCGAAATCCTGATAATGAGGCATGAGAAAGTAGTCTGTATTGAATGACAATTCTTCTGCTGATTTTCCTTTGTATCTTAACAGGGACATACTTTTTCACTTGTTTAAGTATGATTATGCAATGAATTGTTTACTCGTAAAAAAACAAAAGAAGTTAATTTCTCATTCTGTCTAATATGGAGTTTTGTGAGTGGAGCTAGTGGCAGATTATTATTACTAGTATTATTGCTACTATTATTTTGGGTATTAGGATGGGTTTCTTTATCGTAGAAGAGCTAGGATGTTTTTGCATCTTGGAAAGGATACTTTTTGCATTGTTCTTTTCCAGCTTTTCATTCTTACTGGATCCCTCTTTCAGCTTAGGTTATATATATATAGTTGATTTTTGTTTTTCAATCTTAATTATGATTTAAAGGCAAGTATGTTGAATCCTTCATGAAGTTCCTCTATTGTACTAATGTAAATTGTAAATAACATAAGCAACAATTTATTGGTCAAAGTGGTTGCTTTTTCCAAAGAACTAAAAGATGAGGTGGTTATTGGACCACAATTATCAAGGCGTAGGCGACAAGGTGACCTTGGATGCCCAAGGCGTCCTGTCGCCTTGCTGGTTCTCCTCAAGGCGAGCGCCTTGGTTGTCTAGGCGTTGCCTTGTGGACGCCTTAGGCGCCTTGAGAAGTACAAGTGTAAAATATATTTGCTATATATTAAAAGTTGTTTATTTTTAATAATCTTTCATGCATATATTTGCTTTGTTAAATCGTGAATGTAAGTTTTGAAGTGCAAATATAAAATATACAATTATACATATATATATTTAAAAATTTAGTTACATTGTCGCCTTATTGCCTTGCGGACGACTAGGCGGGCGCCTAATCGCCTAGGTGTTTTAGAGGCCTTTGCTCGCCTTGTTGCCTTAACAACTATGTATTGGACATGTTTCCCATCTAGATAACGACTATCTACAGCTATAAAACAGAAAACTGCAAGAGTTTCTTGCCACTAAATTTCACTTGCCTTTTGCACTGGTTAAGTTTCTTAGATATGGCATGCTAGCTTTTTACCCTCTCTTCCCTAAGGTTTTGAACACTGTTTGAGTTCCTGATTTCTGTGGCATGACATAATTTTAAAGGAGATTCCACCAAATGTACTGCCTTCTCATTGGTTCTTTAACAACCTTGCATGTGAGGCTATAATTACATAGGTTCTGATTATTGATCCCATTTTTGTCACAAAAACAATGTTGTATTGTGTTTTGAGTTATGGTTGCTCTATGGTTTGGAAGAATGAAGCTAATTCCGATATGTTGTGATAATACTTTATCTGCAACAGTCAGTTCCATATGTACATCTGAAAATTTTAACTTCCGAAGGAAATTTAGAAATTCATCGGAATTGGTGTAAAATCGGCTATCTGAAAGGAGAAATTTTGACATTTGTCATTTTATCTTGTTGACTGTCTAATTGTGAAAGATGTATTTAGCATGAGTGTAACAGCAAATACAAATTCTCAAACTTACTTCGCTTTGACCTCATCATGTCCAAAGCTTGCTGTGCCTGAACATTCCTAAGGAACACTTTTTTATTTGTTGGTCACTTCCTAGAAGTAACACTAATTTGTTTGAGTGCGTGACTGATTATAAATTGACTACAGCTTTAGTACTAAGTGGCATAACTGCAGAGCAAGGTGTGTATCTAACTTTATGTGCTTTTCTTTCTTTATTCTCTAGTTCTTTCTTTTCCCATTTAAAAAATTGAAGTTCATTGGTTTCATCTCTTCCTTAATTACTTTATCAGTACCTTAAGATAGAGCTTGCCAATGTTGCTGGAATGTTTTTAAAGAGGCTGATGGTTTCAGAATGTGAATGTCAATAGATAGTAGAAGTTGTAGAGACCCTGTTAGGCATGTTTCCCTAAAGTTTACTGTGAGGAAAATGTTTTGTTTCTCCTTTCTGAATGGTAATATCGCTTCTTCTAATTACAGAATTTGTTGCTATAAATGGTAAACTAATATTTAACTTAACTTCCAACATGAGTCCATTTCCATTGAACGAGGAGTTTTAGATTACACTCTTGGATAGCCTCATGATACAATCAGTAGGCTTGGAAAATTGAGTCCAGGTTGAAATTTCAATTTATGCAACTTTGTCTTTTCATATTGTTTGTTGATTGGGTTTACTATTCAAGCTCAAATTTGCACATCAGGTTAGTTTGCATTATCTCATTGTGAAGTTTCCAAAAGCAAGTCTTGTCATTGGTTTGCAATTTGTTTCTTAAATTGAGTCTCTTGAAAAGAAATGAAGATCTTTTATGTTTGTAGATTGTATCTGGTACTCTCCTTTAGTTTGGAAATGTTTGTTCTGTCTCCAGGAGGCTGCGTTGCAGCCTTGTCAGTGTCTCTAAGTGGCGATTTGTTGTTCTCCCCCCATGTCTCAGTATTTAGTGCTCCTTTGAGGTCCTGTGATTTTGCTGTAAAGCTATTGTTTGTCAACTCTTATCATCATGTGGTGTGTGTTGATTTTTGTACGTGTCCCCTGTAGCTACATATTGCAACCTTGACTAAGAAGGAAGTGTATTTTTGCTGTAAAATTACTGTTCGTCAACTCTTATTATGTTGGTGCGTTGATTCTTGCACATGCCCCTTGATGTTTCCTAGTACGTATTGCATCCTTGGCTAAGAGGAATCGTAGTTACTACACTTGTAATGTGAATGTGCCCAGGTCTTGTGCCTTTCTCGCTCTTGGTCAGTGGTACCTTCGGAACAATTGTGATGAACAGGTTTCTGAACAAAAAAGAACACAATTATTACTCTTCCAAAAAATATGAAGAAATTGGCCATGTAGATTACTTAATCCTTCCAGATAAACATATTCAGGTATGTTGCCATGTTGCTCCTGAGCATTGCCTCAAATTAAACACAGATTGAGGGCATTCCTTAATGCTCTTTCCTCTGGGAAGGGTGGCCTTCTATTTAATCATGGGGAAAAGTGAATTACTGATTTTGCTTTCCCATTGGCTGACTGTTCAAATGTAGCGCCTGAATTAATGACCTTAGATAAGGGCTGAGTTTGGCATGGGAAAAAGGTTTTTCAGGTCATCTGGAACCAAAAGCCAAATTAGCTAGCGAAGTAGTCTTATTGCTAATTAGTTCTCCTTCGAATCCATCTTTTCCGTATCTGTTGAATTGCAGGGAGCTTATGTATTGTGACGGGGAATGTCGCCAACATTTGCAGGGATTTTCTAGCAAAGCTCATCTTTCTAACCATTTACTTTTTGTTTTCCTCCTAACGATGGGTGAGCACTGGGTCTCTTTGAGGGTGAGCACTAGTGGAGGAACTGGTCGGAAGTGGCCTGGTTGGTCCAGTCCAAGGTTGGTTCAGGTGAGAGGCAGTCTTCTCAATTTAGAAAACCAGGAACTGGCCATGACCTGGTCAGTACTTAGTGCTTGCCTCAAAATTACCATTTCAAACCGGCAACTGGACCAACCAGGAGGTTGCCAAGGTAGCTGATTTGGAATCGGTCCTTTATCTTAGATGCCCCCAGGAAAAACAGAACGCGCACACATCACACTAGGTAGAATCCAACCTGTCTTCAATTTTGAAAGCACACAAGCAGGACCGCAGTGCCAGCAAGAACTCTTGGGTTGAAGTATCACCAAAGATTTTTTAAATTTACATAGCCTGAATTTGTGGGGAAAATCTTAAAACCCTAATGGCAGCCTCACATCTTTTGGCTCTGAAACAGGGGAGGTCAAATCTGGAAACGTCTAAGGAAAGCAATCCCCCTGGCAAATGAAAAAGAACGCTGGTCTTTTTCTGAGTATAACTTTCTTGGGTCTTGAGAAGGACTTGCCCTTTCTTTCGGTTCTTTCTGCAATGCTGGCTTGTAGCATTTTTGTGTTTTAGTGTATGATATAAAAGATAAATGTGGACCTCTCTTGATCTTTTGGATTTAAGGGATGCATGTAGACCTTCCGAGAGCATTATGTCTTATACAATAGTATGGTTTACCCCGCAGGATTGACCAACTTTTTTGGTGCTTCATTAAAGTAGCGTGGTAGGTGGGGAGACGCTTGGGGACTAGTTGTTAATTTTTATTTGTTTGTACATGTATCTTACTCTTGAAATGTGATTAACTAATGACCTACCTTTTGCAGACTAGTCAGTACTTAGATGCTTTGTTCAAGGAATATCCCGATGCCACAAAGGCAGCGGAGGCTTCTGTAGAAACTCTAGAGACTATTATTCAGTACCTGGGTTTAAAAAGGAAGAGGGCTAGAATGATAATACGAATGTCACAGGAATACCTTGATGAGGCCTGGACTCATGTGACTCAGCTACATGGTGTTGGCAAGTAAGTTGGGCAATGGTTGTGGTCTCTGTTTCTCTGTGTTCACTTAGCATTCGTTGGATTTAAGAATATTCCGAGTTGGCGCATGAATTATTTGGTAATGCGTTATGCTTTTCAATTCTTTGGGCAGGTATGGCGCCGACGCATATGCGATTTTCTGTACAGGAAAGTGGAAAGAAGTGAATCCTCTGGATCACAAACTTAAGGATTACTGGGAATATTTATGGTGGCTTGAGGATAGAAGACTATTGAAATAGGCGCTTGAAGTGTTCGATGGGCACTTGTTTTGGATTTCGTAAATTTACCAATTTTGAAACAGTACATAAACCTGAAAATCGGTTAGTAATTTGTGGCTTGAACATGCTCTTCGAGCAAGTAATTATCGGTAGGCGCTGTATATGGTGATAGGCTCCTAGCTGACTCTCTTGTCGATGTGTTTCTTTTGGGGGGGCGGGTGGGGTGTGGTTTCGAAAGGGGGGCTCTTGTTAAAGTGGTGCAGTTGTCTGGGAAAAAGCTTTTTGGTTAAATAGTTTGATCGATCAATGAGTAATCTTCTGCAGTTTGTTTATGAAGTATTTGCATAATTAGTAGCTCAATGTCTTCAGGTCTATTGTATGACCTAGTGTAGAATTTTTTAACCTATCACGAGCCTTGCAAACTGTTGAATGCCTTTATTGTGCTATTTACTGGAGGATTCACAAAAGCTTACCCTAATGTCTGAGCGAATTATGGTCATTCTTAGCCCTGTTGGCTGTATGTACTGATATGAAAGACCATTTTTTAGCAAAGAGTTGCCAAAGTGGCTTCTGGACGCTACCTAGGAATTGGTTTAAGACAAGGCTAAACAAGGTCATTTGTGTAGTAAACATGACAAATCCTTCCTCTTGGTCTCCACCATGCTTATATCATGGGTCCGCAGATTCGGCCGCGGAGTTAGTGCTGCACATGTCGGCCAGGCATCGTACCACGCAATCAACAGGAGTTGCTAATGGAGTTGATGCAGGAAATTAATTCTCCATTTTCCATTTTGTTTTCTTTTCATCCTTTTCACTTGGTACAAGTTTGTCTATTTTAACTGGAGAAACTCTTTCGACACTTAGGCACTTGCACGGAGGGTCTGGTAATTGTTTTCTTTCTACTTTATTTTTTACTTCAGCTTTTCCCTTTGAAGTAAAAATATCATATAGCTCTTTAAAATTCTTCGAGGGGGCCAGGTTAATTTGTGCGGCCATCACTTCAGTATTTTAATTATTGAATTCAAACATGAAGTCAACTTTTTTTTCTCAACATGGAGTCAATTTACTAAGCTTGGTTTTTACTTGAAATTACACATGTCAATATTGGTTTGTAATCTTGCATTATCTGAAAAGAGTATGTCTCTAGCCAAAAAACAAATTGTAAAATTATCAAAAAAAAAAAAATTGTAAACCTATTACAATTGTGTTAATTTTAATTGAATCTTAAACTTTTTTTTTTGGTTATTTCAACCTTCAAATTTTTAAAGTTGTGTCGATGAGGGTCGCCAAAGCTTGCCGGCGGCAAGGCCATCACCCATGGATGCATCTTGCGAACTCAAATCATCACGAGGCGCGTGATCTGTCTATATTTTATGCCTAAAATTTATATCTAGTTTATGAGTTTCAAATAAATATTATTAATTAAATTAGTTCATTTGTCGAATGTTTTGATTATCGAATGATTTTATGAGAGATCAAATTTGGAATATTCTCTAGCTGCAGAGATTTGGTTAAACGTAATATCTTCTAAAATCCAAGGTCTTTAATGGATTTTTACAAATCTTATCTTTAGCAGGTTTGCATTTTCATGAGCTCTTGATTGATAGAGAGCATATAAATCAAAAGGTATTAGAAGAAAATCCCTGACTGGAAGCGAAGAGAGAACAAATGTGAAAAAGGAAGAAGAAGAAAGGAGGAACGTAAACAAAAGGGAGGAGGCAAAAGCAACGGGAAGCAAAGGAAGCAACGTGTAAAGAATCACTTCGCCCATGGCTTCTTAAGTGTAGATGAAACAATACTTCTTGTTTGAATTCCAAACTTTCTATTTAGTTTTTGGTATTGCGCTTGATTGTTTGGGAGAGACTACATTTTCATCTATTCTATTCAAGAATTTTATTGTTAAATCAAGTTTATGATTTTAGTTTTTGTGATTCTAATTTCATACCCAAGCAATAATTTTAATTACAATTTATGATCAAGGCTGATGATAATCTATATCTGATCGAACTATATGTGCTAAGCTTGGAAAGCGAAAGACGATAGTGATCGACAAGATTGGTTATAACAAGATTAGGTTGTGAATTATCTTCGTGATTATAGCAAGTTTGTAGCTTGTTTGGTTTAATAGTGCAAACAAAAAGGCTAACCAAATAAGAACATATCGTGGACTCGAGACTCAAAGGCGATAGTTTTCCCGTGATTGTTTACACTTTACTTTAATTAACTAAATTCTAGCATTAGAGTAAATTAGTAAAAAAAAATCAAATTCGTCTTTATTTTTCCCTGTGGTTCGATCCCTTCTTATCACTATCTACAGTTAGTAATTAGGGTTTATTTTTGGTCCTATTATGACACAATCAAATTTTGGCCCCGTTGCTGGGGAATTTTAAGGCACGATTCTTTATTTTTGTATGAGTAGTTTAGTTTTGCTATTTCAATTTTTTTAGTATTTTGTTTGTCACTTACATCATTTTACTTTTGCTATTTTTTTAGCTAGGTTATGCGCGGGTGTCGCTCGATACATCCAACTCTGACAAATTTGGACCAATAAATTATGAAAGAACAAATTTTGAAGGCAGAGGAGGTTAGGTTAGTAGAAAACAACACTTCGCCAATGGCTGAACAGAGACATTTGAGTGATCACTTTACTCCTCCTACATATACATCTAATTCGCAGTTCCCAACAATTGCAGCAACATAGTATGAAATTAAGTTGAGTGTCATTCAGATGCTGCCCTCATTCCACGGTCTCAGCAATGAAGAACCTTACAAGCATTTGTATGAGTTTATGGAGATTCGCTCTACTGTAAAGTTGCAGAACTTTTCTGATGAGGCGCTGAAGCTTATTCTGCTTCTGTTTCCTTTTTCATTAAAAGATAAAGCCGAGCATTGGCTTAATTCTTTGGAGACAGTGGTCACTACTAGGGCAGATTTGCAGCGCTTATTTTTGAAGAAATACTTTCCCATTGGGTGTACTACTGAGATTAGAAGGGAAATCACAAACTTCAGTCAACATGATGGTGAACAGTTCATGAGACATGGGAGAGATTCAAAGATTTGTTGCGTTCTTGCCCACATCATGCGGTTCCCAAGTAGCAACTAGTGCAGAGCTTTTATGATGGACTCCATGAGAAGCATAGACATATGGTGGATGCATCTTGTGGGGGCACTTTTTTTCACAAGAATGAAGATGAGGCATGGCAATTGTTTGAGATGCTAAGTGAGAATTTTATGCATCATGTCTCTTCATCAAGGAAGCAGGGCCACTCGGGAACCACAAAAAGGGAGTTCTTGTTCGAAGTAGGTCATTCATGAAGGTGAACGCCAAGGTTGCAAGTGTGGACTCCAAGATTGATGCCTTGACCTGGCGATTTGACCAATTATTACTTCAAGGACAGAAATCCCAACATGAGGGTATGCTGCAGATTCAATATATTCAAGTGAAGGTTCTTCGCAAAGAGCGGCCTTTGCATAAGAGCAAGTTCAGGTACTCAGGGTTTTAACAAAACTGGTCACGATTCTTACTCGAATACTTACAATCTCGGTTGGAGAGACCATCCAAACTTTTCTTGGAGGCAACCACCGCAACAAGGTAACTCTTTTAAACCTCAAGTAAGTAATTTTACAAATCGTGTTCCTTTTAATGTGCAGGCCCCGCAAGCTCCTCAACCAACATCGAATGCACAATCTTTTGAAGAGAAGGCATTGCAAGGACTTGAAGCCTCAAATCAACTTCTCCATTCACACACTCAATCCATTGTAAAGTTGGAGACGCAATGGGCTAGCTAGCATCAGCGATCAATTAAAAAGAAGAAGGGAAGTTGCTGAGTCAAGTGGTTGGTAACCCTAATAACCAACCCGATGGTCGAGTACGTCACGAGCAAGCAAAATCAATCATAACTTTGCGCAATGGAAAAGAGATGAACAAGACTGAAAAGTAGAGAATCAATGATGCAAAGACAGTAAAGGAAAATTCAACGCAACCAAAAACAAAAGAGAAGATGGCTAGATAGGAAGATGAGCCAAATACTTATATACCAAAAGCGCCATTTCCAACAGCTTTGAAGGCATCGAATTTGGTGGGAAGTGACAAGAAAGGAGCGAAGATGGAGGAGATGATGAATCTCTTCAAGCAGGTACAAATTAATTTACCTCTCCTTGATGCAATCAAACAAGTTCCGGCGTATGCAATTTTTTTTAAAAGTTTTGTGCGCCCACAAGCATAAGTTGAACATCGGCAACGCACATATAGTTCGCTTGCCGGCATAGGTCAGTGTTGTACTTTCTAGGACACTTCCTCCTAAACTTAAAGACCCAGGTGTGCCAATCATTTCTTGTCTCATGGGGAATGTTGAGATTGAGAAGGCTTTACTTGATTTGGGAGCAAGTGTGAATATTCTGCCTAACTCTATGTGTGATACTTTTGGTTTAGGTGAGTTGAAAAAAATGCTGTGATATTGTAACTTGCTGATAGATCTATGAAAGAACCTAGGGGTGTATTAGAGGATGTTTTGGTCAAGACTTATGATTTATATTTTCATATTGGCTTTTTAGTGCTTGACATAGAGTCAACGCCAAGTAAACAACCTCCTATTATCTTAGGTCGACCATTCTTGAATACTGCAAGTGCTTGTATTAACTGCAGGTCAGGAGTTATGGACGTATCTTTTGGAAACAAAAAACTCTACTTAAATATTTTTAATGCAGCCATTGGACCTCAAAAAGATGAGAATTGTTTTCTGATAGATGTAGTGGATGCAGAGGTAGAAGATTGCATTTCCCAATGGTTGTCAGATGAGCCAAGAATCGTTGAGGAGGATGACGTTGAAGAAGAGTTAAGTAGTTTGAATCTTTGAATGCCTAAATATGAACCACTTCCTACTTTATCATCCACACCTCTTCCATGCTCTCTTGAGGTACCTTCTACTTTAGAACTGAAACCTCATCCATGCAATTTGAAATATGTCTTTCTTGGTCCAGGCGACAATTTGCCCATTACCATTGCTTATAATCTGACCAATGAGCAGGAAAGTCAATTGATTGCTATGACATTATGATTTCTCAGTCATTTTCAGACTCATTAATGAGAAGTATATCTAGCGATGTGTTTCAGTCATATCTCGCTCGAATCTAATCAATTTGAATAGGCTGACCAAAAGGAAAAGGTTAACGCGAGAGAAGATACGTGGACCTAGGGAACTCGAATAGGAAATGACGCTTTGACCATAAGGATTGTCGAGGAGACATTTAGAACCGCAAAAGGCCGATCTAAGAACGATTAAGGAATACATTGCTAGCGTTATACGATTGGAGCGCGGGTGATGCCGCTTAACGAACGTATAATTTGTAAAATTTTCATAAATCGAACGGTGACGATCGAGACCACCGGAACTAGTGATAGACCCCCACAATTACATGACAACCAAAGTCGCCATGAATTGACGAGCCCTAAATGTGATATGAATCACAGGGTCGATACTCGTAACGTCTGCAAAAGTTGCTCGTCGATTTGGGACTAACTGGAACCACGTCTGATAGAGAAAATGACCAGAAACGAGCCTTGAAAATTGAAAAAGGGAGAATCAAGAATTCCAACATCATATTTGGATTGCCCGTCATCTTAACGAAGAATATTGGAATGAGAAAAACGACGTTCCGGACGTCGGGGGTAAAATTACCATTTTACCCCTCAAGACCTAGCCCTATTTATATAATTGGACGATGGCATTTTAGCCTTTTATACACCCCAAGGCTGTCGAAAAGTTGGATGAATATTGGCCATTGGATTTGCTCGAATGACACTTGGGACATATGTCAATAGATTAGGTAATGAGAGGTCATATCCACTTTTCTCCAACTACCATTCAACTCATTGACTTTTGAAATTGAATACAGCCTCTCTCTCTCTCCCTCTTGGCCGGCCATTCACCCTCATTTTCATTCGAGAGTTCTTCATCTTCTTCTTCCTCTCTTCTGCTGCTCACCGATCGATTCTGCTCCGCCGGTTCGCTGCCGCCGACGACCCCTCTCTGGCAACCTCTAGCCGACGAGCCGACCATCCACACCTTGCCCGACCTCTTGCCGACATCCTCGAAGTGGAAGCGAGTCATTTGACCCACCGAAAAGCTCTGGCCAACCATTCTCCTAGAAGTCGACGAAAATCATCGCAGCTAGAGGTAAGCTGCTGTTAGGACTCCGTAGGACCTCTTAACATTTGAATCATTCGGCCAAATTTTGTGGAGATCTAGGAGACTCATATACTGAGTTGTGGTAAAAATTTAGGCTGAATTTGGTGGAGGTTTGATGATGAAATGGTGTCTCCTTTGATGGACAGAAACTGCCGGTTGGAGGACTAAGGGAAACCGGTGATATTCAAGGTGTTTCCGGTGACGACTAGGCCCCAAATATTCGGTGAGCTTCCCAAACCCTTAGATTTACATTTTAGCAAGTAGGTTAGGGAATAAATGACAAATTTGAGGTAGTTTAAGGGCTGGATAATCTCGATATACATAGAACTAAAAATAGCCCGGTTCGGTTTTGTGCAAACCGATTCTGTAGAGGCTGTTATGGGTTAGATTTGAGCCTTAAATTCATTATTGAGACATGCTAGAATGTAGAGTATCATGTTATTAAGGTTGGTGGTTCATGGATGGGTGAATTGGGCAAGAGAAATTGACGATTGATTGGAATTTCATAAGTTGCGCAGTGGACTTGGTCTTGGACCACTTGGACCGAATTTGAGGAGGTGTTTGAGGAGAGAATTTGTGACATTAAGCTTGAGGTAAGGGAACCCTAAACCTATGATAGGAAGATTGGACTCAATTGGGTGAGTCGAGTGAGATTATGATTGATTTTGAGTGACTTCAATGAGATTATTCTTTGTGTGTCCTAGAATGGTATAGAATGCTTGAATGTGCACAAATGCTTGTGCCTGAATTGTCTATAATGTCTGAATGTCGATTTGACTGTCTTGCTTGCCATGAGTATATGAATTGTGCTTGAGTTGCACATAGCATTATGTGTGTGGATTGAATGGGAATCATGGCATGAGTGTGACATGATAAGACCCTGATACGTATGAGACGCGGGGTGGTGTGGGGAATACCCTGAGGCGCAGGGTTTGGAGTGGTATGGCGCCCTGATGCGCATGAGACGCGGGGTTGAGAAGGCCATAGTCCTGATGCGTTGAAACGCGGGACGGAGTTGTGATGTGTTGACACTGGCCTAGAGTAACATTAAAACCTGATGTGTTTACGCGGGTTGTCAATGACGGTCTGATGCGTTTACGCAGACCGAGCCTGATGCGTTCTAAACGCGGGCATGAGAATGAGGCAGGTATGAAGGGTAGAAGTGGTGGTGTGACATGGCGGTGTGTGCATGATCTTAGTGATGTGTTATGATGCCATGACTGCCTGTCTGGCATCTGCATGATTGTTGATAATTGAATGCCTCATGTGTTTGTTTGCATGAAACGCTGATGTTTATGATTGCTTGAGTGGACTATCGCCTAACTTAGGGTTAGGGCCCACCTTACTGAGATGTGTATCTCACCCCGTTGGGGACCCCCGTTTTACAAATCCTAGGTCCTGAAGATGTGGCCTATTAGGTTTGGAGACCCCAAGGAGATGTCTGTTTATTTTGATAAGTTCCTTGACGGGCAGGGGACTATTATGTTAGAAAATATACAGTGGTGTGGGTAGATGAGGGTAGTACTAGCTGGAAGCCTTATAGGCATAATGCCTAGTTTCGAAAGGTTGGGGATGTATCTACAGGGCCTCTGAAGACCACTGAGGTGCCCCAGGAAGTTATCCCCAGTTGGTGTCATCCCATCCGGGATTTAGAGCAGGCTGAGGGGTTAGTTGTCGAGTCGAGGAATGGACCTGAGAGGACCCCGACTTTAGAAGATACTGAGGAGGTCATAGTGGTTGAGGCTACAGAGGATGACCTGGTGGAGCCGTCTGCGGAAGAAACCATGAAGGACACCGTAGAGATTTGCTCGGAGACCTTCTCGGATTACGTGCCCACGGAGGAGGCAGGGAAGATAGATGACTCTAGTAACTTGTCTTAGGAGCTCCCGGATTGCTAGTTTGATCTTTTGACGGCGATCATGACCCTGTTTCTTGTTGGCTGTTGATGATGGATCCTTTTGTGTGCTTACCCTGTCACCCCTTTATTAGCATATCTAGTTGCTATTGTATGAACTTTCAGGTATTTTGTATTATGGTATTCTCGCCATCTAGGTCCCACTTTATGTTTGTATGGAGGAATTATGGTATGGTCGCTTCCGCGTGCTTTGTATATAGTATGTCTCTCGACTTATGTGTGAATCTTGGGACCACGAGAGATATTTTGATTTGCTTGCAGGGAGTCGCGTGCTCGTGCCCGGAGCGCGGGGCGTGACATCCCCGTTGTTTTGGTATCAGAGCAAGGTCAGCTCAATCCAATATGATTGAGACTTAGAGTGATAAGGAGCGATGACTTGAGGATAATTAGGTAGCGAGACCTTGAGGGATAAGAATAGATTGTTGAATCTTGAGGATTATAAGCTTGAACTTGTATAGTATTCTAATGGTCCTAGTGCCGATTTAAGGGATGATCTTGAGTGATTTTATGAATAAGGCTCACAAGGAAGTGAATAGAAATTGAGGAGTCATAAGCCTGGATTTGAGGTTGTTAGAGAATAAATTATGAATGAAGAGTCAATTGAAGTGGATGATTGTGATCTTGGTTTATCAATGACCCAACTTGAGGAGTACGAGTTATAAAAAGGCGACTGATGTTAGTGGATTCAGGCTTGAACTGCGTGATATCTTGATGATTTAGCTATCAATTGCTATTATCAGCCTTGGATGAAATGAGGTGGGGTGTATACAAGGTATATTGAATTAAAGGCCAGATGTGATCGAATGTTTAGGGATTTGATTTAGTTAGCGACTCCACTTGAGGTATATGGTTGAATATAGGCAATTGATCGGTGGAATTAGAACTCTTCAATGGATAAGAATTCATCTGAAGGCGATTTTGATATGACAAGTGGTGAGGACAGTCATGTTGTGCATGTGTTTGAGGCTTTAAAACGAAAGTTGATGAGGATGCATGTATGAACTTATCGCTGTTGGACTTAGTAAACAGTCGCTTGGTATGGGACAAGTTGATAGGATACCTATAAACTGTAATGAAACATGGTATGAGACATGTGGAATGGGGCTTTCTTCGTAGAAGTATAACTTGAGACAACCTGCAATGGCCAGGTCTAATGAGGGCAGGGAGTGATCGCCGGGACAGAGAGGTCCGGACAAGAAGCGGCTTCTAGCAGGCTTCTAAGATGACAAGAGGCAGGAATGACCCAAGTCATAACTTGAAAGGGAAAGTCTAGGTATCAAGTCGAGTCTAATTGTGGTTAAGAGATGCATGGCACAAGATTGATCCTCGAAGAAGATGTTAAAAAGTGGCATGACATGTGAAATGATACTTGTGATTGGCATAATTAAAAGTTTTGTGCTTGGCGGTGGATGCCGTTTGAAAGGAAAATTGATGTTTATGATTGGCCTGTTGGATATGTTTTGTAAGTGGCATCATGTGATTGGCTTGGCTAAGGTCTAACTGAGAGAGTAGACGATATATGGGGTTTATACCCTTTGAACTGATGTCTGTTGAGAATGAGATAGCCTGTTGCGTTTATGACAGAGTGGCAAATGCTATATGCTTATGGTATGAGCGATTGATTTATAGAAGTGGTGCTTTGAGTATTTGCTGGATGTTGACCTAGTTAAGTTTTGGCCTAGTTAAAGCTTGTCTAGTAATTGGCTGAAGATTGAGAAGTTGCCTTGTTGAGGCTAGCCTGTTGAATAGTCATTGACTGATGAAAATCTGAAATCTTTGGGTAATGGACAACTAGTTAAGAGTTGTTTGGGAACCACTGTAAGGTTGATAATGACGAATGATGAAATGAGCAGCCTGAGACTGATGGACTTGAGTAGATGACTTAAGTTTTTTATTATTGGAAGGAATCATAATGGTTCAAGTGACATGAGAACCTAATGAGGTTGAACGATAAGAGAATGGTCACTAGAGAAGCATTAGCTCGAGTATGCAAGATATGAGATGACTTTGGAGCTGAAGGGAGTCGTGAGAATTGAGTAAAGATGAGTAACCAGAATACGAGTGCTAGAAAAGCGTTTGGCTCGAGCTTGTGGACTGTACAAGACCTAAGAGTTGAAGGGGCCATGAGAAATTTGAATGGAAATGAGAAAGTGGATGGGTAGACAGACTCGAGAAGGAGCCGTCATTATACCCAAGTTGCTGAGATAATTAAAGCTAGTGCTGATGAGTTAAATGATATAAGTCACGAGAGAGGTGAATCCGAGTTAATCCTTTCTAAGTTGAATGCGTTGGAAGAACCACGAGAGTTTTGAAAAGCTTGTGAAGTCATGTATAAGGTTGAGATTGACCAAGTTTGAAGGAGGGATGAGATTTGAAGTTGTTTCCCTCTAGATTGAGGATTTTGGTAAGGAAACCTTAGAGGTTTTGGGTACACTAAGGAAAGAAAGTGACCCTAGCAGATTGTAGCCTTAAGAGGTTGTTGATAATTGATGAAAGGTCATCAGAAGAAGGGTTTCCTCAAAGGCATGATATTTGCTTGGACTGCCTTTATCGAATTGTTTAATGGAAGTGTTTTCCCTAGATTGCTTGAGAACAAAGGTTGTTTGGATCCTGATACTTTTGCAAGGATCAGAGGACGATCAACCAGTGTGAGACAGAGTTCCCAAGGTCGTTTAAGCATATAGTAAAGGTGGTCAAGGACCCTTGAATAAGATAAGTAAATCTCTGAGTGAATTGGAGTTTGAAAGCCCTATGGCTAGTTGTTCTTCCTAATTTTGAGGAATGGTAATGAGACTCAGTAAAAGAAGAGAACTCCTGCTCATGGATTACGAGCAAAGAGATGTTCATTTTGGAACATGAAACGTACTTGCGAGAGATGGTTGCTTTGTAATGAGTGAATGACATGTCGTTCCTTCTGTCGTTGGAAAAGTTGAGGAAAGAGATCTGTCAATTGTCTGACATTGATGATTTTATGAGATTGATTGAGTATAAATCTAAACCACTAGAAGTGGTATTATGTGTTATCGCCCCTAAAGGGTAGGGCGTCTCTTTTAAAGGACGATTGGACCATGAGATGGTCGTTAGTGAAAAGAAAAGTGAATGGACTGGATAATCCTGGCTATTCGTAATTCTAGTGAATGATTGAGGAAGCGAAAAGAGCGCTTAGAGAGTAATTGCATAGTAAATTGAGGTAATCTAATCGAGTATTCGAGACTTGAATTGGTGGAAACCAAGGACGAATAGATATTGTCACTTGAGGTGACTGAATTATGAGAAGAGAAATACCGAGTATGGTGGCATCTACGTTTTTGAGTAAAACACCGCCGTTGGCGCAGACTCCAAGATCGACGTTCTATGGAATAGGAAGGACATGGTGGATTTGAAATAAGAGAATGCCACTGAAGTGTATAGCTTCCTTCACATGATAAGAGACCCTAGTATGGAAAGAGGAGAAAATCCTAACTGCCTTGATATTAAGATGGAGCGTCTAGACTGAGAAAGACGACGCAGAACCTGAATGATTGATGTAAGGGAAGTTAATTTCGAGAGATTATCTTGCAGACGATGTTGAATTCAAGGATAATGTCGACGTTCAGTGGGACAGACAGAATTGAGATAAGGCCGCATTAGCTGATTGTGAAATCAAGAAGTCAAGGCACTAATGTTTCTTGAGAAAAGAGTGACAAAAATAAACAGAATGTTGTGCAGTTCAAGCAAGGACTCATGAGAGTAGAGGGCAAAGGTTTGAGCTCTCAAGTGAAAAGTATGAAGAACAGTTTGAATATTCGACACCTAGTAGGAAGAAATTGACAAAAGTCAGACTGAGTATCCAAAGAATAATGAAATTGATTGTTACCATCTTTAGAGACGATGAATAGACTCATTTAAGGAGCCATGAGAAACATGAATAACTTTGAAGAGTATCCTATGGACTCTAAGGAGATGCTCGTTGTGTGCTGCTAGTCGTGAAGAGCACGAGTTGCGGGTCTGATGAGGTAAGATCCCTCAGTAGTGAAATTCTTGAGAAATGAAATCCCTATGGAGCCCTTGAGGAATATAATAAGGGATGAACCGATTAAGATTGATGTGAGTTGCGAAAATTGAGAGTTTCCTGAAATTGGTGAATTGTTATGGATGAATGGGGGGAAGATTTCCCACAAAGGCAATTCCATGGATCAATGAATACAAAAAGAGTTTTCAATGACTTAAGCCAAATGATGACTATATTGATAATGGCGTTCCTGTTTGGAATCGAAAGGGGTCGAGAAAACCATAATGAAGTGATGCATGAAAGAAATTTGAGGCGTATCAAGGCCAACTGAAACAGACCGTGTGAATGCACCGTGACAATAAGACCACATGAGTAAGAATACCTAGTGTATAATTGGAGTTGGATTGTGAATATCCTTACGACAAAATTGGGAAACTTTGTTTGGTGGAAGGAGGTTTGAGTCTATGTCTATCACAAGAAAATAAGGTAGTAATTTCTTAAAGGGGATTGAATGAGAGACAACGCCGATGGGTGAAATTGCTTATAAAATGAGAGCGTAACTTGTATAAAGAAAAAACCTCAAAGTTATGTGAACTATAAGATGTTGAGAATTAAGTATTGTGTAATTGATGATAGAAGGACAGATCTTCCCTTGGGAAATAAGAGATTCAACCTCTAAATTAGAAGTTTATCAAATGACCGGTTGACGGCTACCGAAAACACCTAGCTTGAAGGCCAGAAGGGAATTGAGGTGTTGCCATGATCGAACATTGATACTTGAGGGGTTACAGGAATGGATGGAACCCTTGAGGCCCAATGGACGGAAGTACGAGTCCAGTATTGAGGGGAACTTAAGGAGATGACCTCATCGAGATTCGAAGGGAGAATTATGGTGTTCCTTGGGATGGCACAAAGATGTGCCAAGATATATATATATATATATATATATATATATATATATACACACACACACACACTATCGGTGATAAGGATTGAAAGTTGAAATTAATCTATTGTATGATCGAGCACTAGACATGTCGATAAAAGAGAAGGACATGACCACGAAAGTTTAAGGATCACTTTGATCCAAGGGGATTTTCGGACGGAATCGAGCACGAATTACTACGAAAGTAATCATGTAATTGTTTAAGGAATCGAGAGGGTCATAACTCGATTTAGTTAATGGAGGGTAAGTTGATAAAGCCCTTGAATCTCTATTGGTATGAAAGTAAGTTTGAAGGGAGTGATAATGGTATGGACATTAAAGAGTGCTTTCTGCCGAGGGCTTAGTAATAATGGTTATGGACAAATGAAAGAGATAATGTGAATGCTCGAGGATGAACTACTGAAAAATGTTTTGAATACCGAAAGAGAATGGAAAGAAGCAAATCAGATTGAGGACTGAAGGAGACAAGTCCCAGGGAAAGATGATTTTGGACCGGAAAGGACAAGTAAGATCGTCGAGTCATGAAAGGAATTATCCGGAATAGTGAGGATGCGATGAGACGTTGATACCCCGGAGGATTGGATGGTTAGAAGGTTACAAATGTCGAGGAAGAAATTTCTTTAAGGGGGAAGAGTTGTGACATTTTGATTTCCCATACATTTTTAAACTCATTAATGAGAAGTATATCTAGCGATGTGTTTCAGTCGTATCTCGCTCGAATCTGATCAATTTGAGCAAGCTGACCAAAAGGAAAAGGCTAACGCGAGACAAGGTACGTGGACCTAGGGAACTCGAATAGGAAATGACGCCTTGACCATAAAGATTGTCGAGGGGACGTTTAGAACCGCAAAAGGATGATCTAAGAACGATTAAGGAATGCATTGCTAGCGTTATACAATTGGAGCGCGGGTGATGCCGCTTAACTAACGTATAATTTGCAAAATTTTCCTAAATCGAACGGTGACGATCGAGACCATCGAAACTAGTGATAGACCCCCACAATTACATGACAACCAAAGCTGCCATGAATTGACTAGCCCTAAATGTGATATGAATCACAAGGTCAATACTCATAACGTTTGCAAAAGCCGCCCATCGGTTCGAGATAGGCTGGAACCACGTCTGATAGAGAAAACGACCAGAAACGAGTCTTGAAAATTAAAAAGGAAGAATCAAGAATTCCAACGTCATATTTGGATTGGTCGTCGCCTTACCGAAGAATATTGGAAAGAGAAAAATGACGTTTTGGACGTCGGGGGTAAAATTACCATTTTGCCCTCAAGACCTAGCCCTATTTATATAATTGGACGAGGGCATTTTAGTCTTTTATACACCCCAAGGCTGCCGAAAAGTTGGATGAATCTTGGCTATTGGATTTGCTTGAATGACACTTGGGACATATGTCAATAGATTAGGCAATGAGTGGTCATATCCACTTTTCCTCAACTACCATTCAACTCATTGACTTTTGAAGTTGAATATAGCCCCTCTCTCTCCCTCTTGGCTGACCATTCACCCTCATTTTCATCGAGAGTTCTTCATCTTCTTCTTCCACTCTTCTGCTGCTCGCCGACCGATTCTGCTCTGCCGGTTCGCTGCCGCCGACGACCCTCTCCGGCAATCTCTAGCGGGCGAGTCGACCATCCACATCTTGACCGACCTCTTGCCGACATCCTCGAAGTGGAAACGAGTCGTTTGACCCACCGAAGAGCTCCGGCTAGCCATTCTCCCGGAAGTCAACGAAAATCGTCGCAGCTGGAGGTAAGCTGCTGTTAGGACTCCGTAAGACTTCTTAACGTTTGAATCATTTGACCAAATTTTGTGAAGATCTAGGAGACTCATATACTGAGTTGTGATAAAAATTTGGGCTGAATTTGATGGAGGTTTGGTGATGAAATGGTGTCGCCTTTGATGGACAGAAACTGCTGGTTGGAGGACTAAGGGAAACCGGTGATATTCAAGGTGTTTCCGGTGACGACTCGGCCCTAAATATTCGGTGAGCTTCCCAAACCCTTAGATTTACATGTTAGCAAGTAGGTTAGTGAATAAATGACGAATTTGAGGTAGTTTAAGGGTTGGATAATCTCGATATACACAAAATCGAAAATAGCCCGGTTCGATTCTGTGCAAACCGGTTCTATGGAGGCTGTTATGGGTTGGATTTGAGCCTCAAATTCATTATTGAGACATGCTAGAATGTAGAGGATCATGTCATTAAGGTTGGTGGTTCATGGATGGGTGAATTGGGCAAGAAAAATTGACGATTGGTTGGAATTTCCTAGGTTGCGCGGTGGACTTGGTCTTGGACCACTTGGACCGAATTTGAGGAGGTGCTTGAGGAGAGAATTTGTGACATTAAGCTTGAGGTAAGGGAACCCTAAACCTATGATAGGAAGATTGGACTCAATTGGGTGAGTCGAGTGAGATTATGATTGATTTTGAGTGACTTCAATGAGATTATTCTTTGTGTGTTCTAAAATGGTATAAAAGGCTTGAATGTGCGCCAATTCTTGTGCCTGAATTGTCTACCATGTCTGAATGTCGATTTGACTATCTTGCATGCCATGAGTATATGAATTGTGCTTGAGTTGCACATAGCATTATGTGTGTGGATTGAATGAGAATCATGGCATGAGTGTGACATGGTAAGATCATGATGCGTATGAGACGCGGGGTTGAGAAGGCCATAGTCCTGATGCGTTGAAACGCGGGACGGAGTTGTGATGTGTCGACACTAGCTTGAAGTAACATTAAAACCTGATGCGTTTACGCGGGTTGTCAATGACGATTTGATGCGTTTACCCGGACCGAGCCTGATGCGTTTACCCGGACCGAGCCTGATGCGTTCTAAACGCGGGCATGAGAATGAGGCAGGTATGAAGGGTGGAAGTGGTGGTGTGACATGGCGGTGTGTGCATGATCTTAGTGATGTGTTATGATGCCATGACTGGCTGTCTGACATCTGCATGATTGTTGATAATTGAATGTCTCATGTGTTTGTTTGCATAAAACGCTGATGTTTATGACTGCCTGAGTGGACTGTCGGCTTAACTTAGGGTTAGGACCCACCTTACTGAGATGTGTATCTCATCCTGTTGGGGATCCCCTTTTTACAGATCCTAGGTCTTGAAGATGTGGTCTATCGGGTTTGGAGACCCCAAGGAAATGTCCGTTTATTTTGATGAGTTCTCAGACGGGCAAGAGACTATTTACGTTAAAAAATGTCAGTGGTGTGGGTAGACGAGGGTAACATTAGCTGGAAGCCTCATAGGTATGAGGCATGGTTTCAGAAGGTTAGGGATGTATCTGCAGGGCCGCTGAAGCCAACTGAGGTGCCCCAGGGAGTTGTCCCTAGTTGGTGTCATCCCACCCGCGATTTAGAGCAGGCTGAGGGGTCAGTTGCCAGGTCTAGGAATGGACTTGAGAGGACGCCAACTTTAGAGGATACTGAGGAGGTCATAGTGGTCGAGGCTACAGAGGATGACCTGATGGAGCCTTCTGCTGAGGAAACCATGGAGGACACCGTAGAGGTTTGCTCGGAGACCTTCTCGGAGTACGTGCCCACGGAGGAGGCAGGGAAGACAGATGACTCCAGCAGCTCTTCTTAGGAGCTCCCGGTTTGTTAGTTTGATCTTTGACGACGATCTTGACCCTGTTTTTTGTTGGATGTTGATGATGGATCTTTTTGTGTACTTACCCTGTCACCCCTTTATTAGCAGATCTAGTTGCTATTGTATGAACTTTCAGGTATTTTGTATTATGGTATTCTCGTCAGCCAGGTCCCACTTTATGTTTGTACGGAGGAGTTATGGTATGGTCGCTTTCGCGTGCTTTGTATATAGTATGTCTCTCGACTTATGTGTGGATCTTGGGACCACGAGAGATATTTTGATTTGCTTGTAGAGAGTCGCATGCTCGTGCCCGGGGCGCGGGGCGTGACAATTGCGGTGCTTCAGGGACATAAAGCGTCTATTGGGTGGTCAATTGCAGATTTTAAGGGAATTAGTCCATCTATTTGCATGCACCACATTTATACTGATGATGTTTTTTTTAGCCATTCCGTGATGCACAACGAAAGCTAAACTCAAACATGCGTGAAGTGGTGAAAAAGGAAGTGGTCAAGTGGCTTGATGCAAGTATCATCTACCCTATTTCTGATAGCGAATGGGTCAGTCCTACACAAGTAGTCCCTAAGAAAGATGGTATTACCGTGGCTGCCAATGAAAAAGGAGATATGGTCCCACCTCATACTACTACAGGGTGGAGGGTTTGTATTGATTATCGTAAGTTGAATGCTGCTACTAAGAAAGATCTTCCATTTACCTTTTATTAATCAGATTCTTGAGAAATTGGCAGGGCAAAACTATTTTTGTTTCCTTGATGGTTATTTAGGTTACAATCAAGTTTCGATATGTCCGAAAGATCAAGGAAAGACCACTTTTACATGTCCTTTTGGTATTTTTTCATTTCGACGAATTCCTTTTGGGCTATTTAATGCCCCAGCCACTTTTCAGCGTTGCATGATAGCAATTTTTTCAAACATGGTTGATGAGTGTATGGAGGTTTTCATGGATGATTTTTCTATTTTTGGATCTCCTTTTCATGATTGCAAAATTGGAGAAAAGTATTGTAGCGGTGCATAGAAGCGAATCTCATCCTTAGTTGGGAGGAGTCATTTCATGGTGCACCAAGGTATTGTTTTAGGACACATAGTGTCACAGCACGATATTGAGGTGGATCCTGCGAAAACTGAACTTATTGAAAAATTGCCACCTCATAATTTAGTGAAACATGTTAAATCTTTTCTTGGGTATGCTGGGTTTTACAGGTGATTTATTCATTATTTTAGTAATATTGCTAGACTTTTGAGTAATTTGCTTGCAAAAGATGCTACTTTTATTTTTGATGATGTCTGTTTGAGTGATTTTAACACACTTTGCTCACTTTTGGCACGAGCACTTGTGATTCAACCACCTAATTGGTCTTTACCCTTTGAGATTATGTGTGATGCTTCAGATTATGCAATAAGGGATGTTTTAGGTCAAAGGCTAGACAAGAAGCTTACTGTCATATATTATGCTAGTAAAATTCTTTCTACAGCTCAAATTAATTGTATAACTACTGAAAAAGAGTTGTTAGCAATTGTCTTTGCTTTAGATAAATTTCGATCTTATTTATTGGATATAAAGTAATAATTTATACTAATCATGCAGCCTTGAGACACTTGTTAACAAAGAAAGACACAAAACCTCGACTGATTCAGTGGATTTTTTTGCTACAAGAATTCGACTTAGAGATCCAAGATAAGAAGGGCGCAGCAACTGTGGTGGCGGATCACTTAGCACGCATTATTGTTGATCAATCCACTACTGTCCCAATTCGTGATGTTTTTTCAGATGAGTAATTGTTTGTTGTTTCTAGTTCTTCATCTCCCCGGTTGACTCACATTGTTAATTATTTGGTTATAGGTCAACTCCCTCTTGGATGGAGTACGCAAGAGAAAGATCGATTCTTCTCTCAGATCCAATTATATTTTTGGGAGGATCTTGACTTATTTCGACAGTGTTTTGATTAGATTGTGCGTAGATGTGTACCTGACATTGAGTTTGCTAGTGTCCTTACTTCTTGTCAATCTCTTGTGTGTGGAGGATATTTTTTTGGGGGGGGGGGGTAAGAAAACGACATTGAAGTTATTGCAATGTGGTTTATATTGGCCTACTCTTTTTCGTGATGCATCTAAATTTTATTCTCAATGTTTAAGATGTCAGCAAATAGGTAACTTGAGTAAGCGAGATATGTTGCCTCTTACCCCAATTCTTATTGTTGAGATATTTGATGTATAGAGGATTGATTTTATGGGACCATTCCCACGTCCTTATGGTCTAGAGCATATATAGTAGCTATTGATTATGTTTCTAAATGGGTCGAGGTAGTTGCTACTCGTACTAATGACGACAAAGTCGTGATGAAATTTGTGCATCATAATATTTTTATCAGGTTTGGATTTCCTTGAGCTCTTATTAGAGATGGAGGTTCTCACTTTATTTACAAGAACTTTATACTTCTTTTAAAAAAGTATGGAGTTAATCATAGAGTAGCTACACCATACCACCCTCAAACAAGCATATCAAGTAGGCTTTAAACTGGGAAATCAAGAAAATCCTCAAGAGGACGGTTCGACCAGATCGCAAGGATTGGTCCTTGCGTTTGGATGATGCATTATGGGCATACCGCACCGCTTACAAGACTCATGTTGGCATGTCTCCGTACCGCTTGATATTTGGGAAAGCTTGTCACTTACCGGTGGAGTTGGAGCATCGAGCCATGTGGACGATCAATCAATTCAACCTTGACATGGTTCAAGCTGGTTCTCATCGTCGCCTTCAACTTGCAAAATTAGAGGAGCTGCGCAATGATGTCTATGATAGTGCTAAACTCTATAAAGAGTGGACTAAAGTCTTCCATGACAAACACATTGTCCGCAAGACCTTTGAACCTAATCAAAAGGTGTGGCTCTACAACTCCAAGCTTCGTCTATTTCTAGGCAAGTTTCGCTCTCGTTGGGATGGACCTTACAAAGTTCTTCAAGTTTCTTCCTATGGTGCTATAGAAATTCAAAATATTAGCACGAAACAAATTCTTAAGGTGAATGGACAGTGCTTAAAACCTTATATTGATGGTCTTGCTGATGGTCAACTTATTGAATCCACATCCTTGGTGGAGCCTATGCTTGAAGAGTGATCACATTCATGTCTGGCTAAAAACAATAAACTTAGCGCTTCTAGGAGGCAACCCGTGATTTGAGTTTCATCTGCACAATGCTTTTGCAAATTGAGGTGTTATCTTCTCTTCAATTTTCACATGCAGATTCAAGCTTACTTTCCTCCATGTTGTATTGTTCTTTCTTGTTCTTTAATTCTTCATGCAATTGAGGAAAATGTCAATTAAGTTGGAGATGGTGCACAATCAGATAGTTAAGTTTTTGCTTGAATTTCTTAGTTTAGTTTTTGCTTGAATTTCCAAAAAAATTAAATTATTTCAAATTACACCATCTAGTATTCTCTTTTTATGCAAGGTTGATGTCTTTCTATTTTTTTTATACGCTGGATGCATTAGTTTAGTCCATTAATTACTTTGAGGCTAGATACAAGTTAATTGTTAACTAGATTATGTTGTGTTAATCTGTGTATAAGCTTTAGTACATTCTCTACTAATAGGTTCTTATTGACATTATGAGCATCCTCATTATTGGTAAACACTAGTATGTATGGGAATCTTTGCAAGCATTGATTGATAGATGCTTTTGCCTAGTAATCGGGGTTTTGTGTCACAAACATGAAGTTTCGCGTCAAACGGTTGAGGTGTTGTATGGCTTAAGTGATGGTGGCTTCTTCCTAGTAACCGGGGCTTTGTGTAACAATTATGAAGTTTCGTGTCAATCGATTGTAAGCTTAGTTAAATAAATTCCTAATAATGCTATGAATTCTTTGGTCTTGTTTTGACTTGAAGCCTTTTTGGTTCGAGCAAGTAAGTCCGAGAGGTGTTTCACCTAGTTCCTTAAAGCCATTTGTGATTTGAGAATGGCTTGACCTAAAACTCGTTAAGTGGACCATCTAGAAAGCTTAAGGGGTCAAAACATTGCATAGACTAGAGAATCTATGCAGTTACGTGCATAACATACATATATATATATATATATATATGTATATGTATATATATTTCAGGACGATGTTTATATAATCTCCTGGCTTGTGTAATTCTCAATGGATGATGCTAAATGTCAATGATAACTTATTGGTGAACGAGAGGAATTTGTTGTTATGATCTTACTATGACATGGTTTAATTAATAGTTGATTTGTGTCTTGCCTTTTGACATATGGATGGACTTTGCTAATGTATTTAGCTAAAGAAGGGTACTTTGATTGAGTTTCTGAGTATGGTGTGATTTTTTTCTTTTTACTTGAGGACGAGTTGGGGAGTTTGATTGGTCTATATTTTATGCCAAAAAAGTGTATCTAGTTTATGGCTTTCAAATAAATATTATTAATTAAATTAGTTCATTTGTCTAATATTTTGATTATCGCATGAGTTTTATGAGAGATCGAATTTGGACTATTCTCTAGCTGCATAGATATGGTTAAACATGATATCTTTTAAAATCCAAGATCTTTAATGAATTTTTAAAAAATCTTATCTTTAGCAAGTTTGGATTTCCATGAGCTCTTGATTGAGAGAGAGCATATTCCGAAATCAAAAGGGTATCAGAAGAAAATCCCTGACTGGAAAAGAAGAGAGAACGAAGGCGAAACAAAAAAAAGAAGAAGAAAAGAGGGACGTAAACAAAAGGGAGGAGGAAAAAGAACGGGAAGTAAAGGAAGCAATAGGAAGCAACGTGCAAAGAATTCACTTCAGCCATGGCTTCTTATCCGAGTTCTTCTTAAATTTCTTCTTTGTCATTCATCTCCATGAGTAGCTAAATTTATTATGTCATTTTTGAGTGTAGATGAAACAATACTTCTTGTTTGGATTCTAAACTTTTTATTTAGTTTTTGGTATTGTTCTTGATTGTTTGGAAGAGATTATGCTTTCATCTATTCTATTCAAGAATTTTATTGTTAAATCAAGTTTATGATTTTAGTTTCTGTAATTCTTATTTCATGCCCAAGCAATAGTTTTAATTGCAATGTATGATCAAGGCTGATGATAATCTAGATCCGATCGAACTATGTGTGCTAAGCTTGAAAAGCGAAAGACGATAGTGATCGACAAGATAGGTTATAACAAGATTAAGTTGAGAATTATCTTCGTGACTATGGCAAGCTTGTAGCTTGTTAGACTCAAAGACGATATTTTTCTCATGATTGTTTATACTTTACTTTAATTAACTGAATTCTAGCATTAGACTATATTAGTGAAAAAAAATCAAATTCATCCTTATTTTTTTCCCTGTTCGAAGATGCCTTCGCTTTCCGAGCAGAACGAAATACCAAAGTACGGTGCGGCTCATTGAAATTCTTCACATGGAGAAGGTTCATTCGGGCCACCAGCAATAAAAACACTGCAATTTTTCATTATTAAAAACTTATAAATTGGAGTCAATTACTTTGTTAAAAACTCAGCTTTTACTTGAAAACACCCATTTGGATGTTCATCGTTTATTGAGCACCTCTTGTAATGTTTTTATTCCTTGCACATTAACAAATACGTTCAAATGTATGAAATATCCTTGGAATTTGCAATATGACATATAGTGATTCTATAGTATCAGTTTATTTTAAAAATCAAAATCTTATATTTTTTAGGGCGTTGCCAAGAGCCGCCATAGTTAGGCAAGGGCCCGCGACCATCCCCCAAATTTGGGTGGGCGAGGTTCACCGAGCCCTCACTTGTGATCAGCGAGGCTGCCAACCTTTGTTGACGAAGGGGCGACAGAGACTCTTACCTTTGGCCCTTTTTTCCCCCTCAATACATATGATTAAAAAATTAGAATTTACGCTAAAAAATCATCGTTTAACCATATATTTCATGTTTTAGTCACGTCATAATCACGCAGAAAAAATAAAATCCTTAAAAAAAAGTCACATCAACATTATTTATCGGTGATGTCAGTGCCATACATAGAGGACATAGTACACCTCGATGGAGAAAGAGACAACCTCAAAACTTGCGAAAGAAATCATGAATGTGTTGGTTGATGTCATGAGGCCTTTCTTGGTTGAGGAAATGCGCCACAACTTCCATGACCACCACTTCTTGCAAGAGAGGGACCGCCTTCTTGAACCCGCCTTTGTGTATGAAGTATTTGATGCCTGGCACGTGGTAAACCAGGTCAAGCTCACCCACAATGAACTTCACAGGCACTTTCACCTTAGCCCCATGGTGCCATCAGCTCCCAGTTGCTGCAACAAACATTATTATTGCATAATAAGAAAACGAAGCAAAGAAAAGGAACAGTTGAGGAAAGATACTTCCATGTAAAATTGTCAACATCGTACACTGGAGGCATCAGAACTGTGTGCCACTGGTCAAGACAAACTCCTTGATTCCATTATTGGCCCGCTGAGCTAATCGATCCGTAGCTAAATTGGCGAAAACATATGTACACCTTCCTTTCAGATCATGGATTGCACAATGCAGAGAGGAGTAGATCTATGTTTTGTACCAAACTACGTGGAATTTCAGAGCATTGCGAATCTCAAGTAGACAGTTGCGGTCTCACCGCACGGGGCGATCTCATCCTTCCTCTTGTCCACATACATACAAGAGATGAGACTGATCGTCCCTGGGAAAGAGTAGCTTACCGGTTGAAGTTCCTGTAGTAGTTGATCCCTCCAGTGAAGCCCTCCTTCTCGAACTTGTGGACGTAATAGTCGACGTCCTCACGCGTCAGCCAGGAAGGCAAGACGACTGGGTCGTCTACTGGGTGCCCGAACCCTTTCCCTTTTGGAAAGAAAAGAGGGCTGGGAATGCGGTATGTCAAGATCCCCTCGAGGACTCTCCCGGTCCCCATCTCTGCAAACTCGGCCTCGATCTCTCCAGGTTCCTGCATGTAACGCAATTATAACAACAATTATGGTGGCTTTCTATTATACACCTTAAATTGGACTCGATTTGATGTCACCACTGTCACGATGGATCTCTGCACAAAAATCAAATGAGTTTAAGATTGTTATGTTCACTCGGTTCTGACTCAGCTCAAGAAGATGAATACCTAAAGGAAAATGCGTCACAAGTTTCCCGAAATCAAATGCAGTGCAACACTCTCTATGAAGACCTAGTTGGGTGTTAGGAAGACATGTGAATAACAGGCACACCAGCGCCTGTCCGCGCTTACTAACACCAGATTAATCCTCCGATAAATCGACAAGACACACTTGGCAAATCCAGCATTTGGAGAAATGAAATTGCACTTAGCTTTGGTGAGTCCTGCGGCTCAAGCAACTATACGTATAGGAAAATCATGTGTCATAGAAAGCAGAATCTGTTCAATGTACGAACTCTTCTGCTAGAGATGCAATCAGCGTTTTTGCCCGAACCTGAAATCTGCAGATGTAGTAATCATTACCATAGGCGGCCCTGTACCCGTCGAGGGGCTTCCTCTCGGGGATCCGGGGCGGCCACGGCACGCTGAGATTGACCAGAGCCTTGACCCGGGCGGGCCTGAGCAGGCACAGGGGCCCCCCAGTCGTGGCCCACCACGAACGCCTTCTCCTCCCCCTCCGTCGACACCGCGTCCAGGAGTCCCACCAGGTCGCCCACAACATGGAGGGCCGTGTAGGCATCTGTCAGGGCCGGAGCGTCAGAGTTCCCGTAGCCGCGGAGGTCAGAGGCGACGGCGCGGAAGCCGAGCGCGGAGAGGCAGAGGATCTGGTGGCGCCACGTGTACCAGAGCTCCGGGAACCCGTGGATGAAGAGGATGAGCGGGCCCTCGCCGCTCTCCTCCACGTGGAGGTTCACGCCGTTGACCTTCACCGTGCGATGCTTGATGGTCTCCATCTTTGTTCGGGACTGTCTGAGTGATGTTCGGGTTGCAGTGATTGAACTTTTGAAGAAGAAGAAGATGACGAGGAGAAAGAGCGCAACCAACAAAACTCGCGGTCGGAGACGGGATTGGAAATGCATTGTTAGATCGCAACTTGGATAAATAGCAGACAATCTTAAAAAGAGAGAAACGCCAGTCAAATTGGAAAGAGATGAGAACAGAATCATTTCCACTCTTTTTATTTTTATTTTTTTTTTCTCCCTCCCACCAAATAACTTGATTGGAAAAGCTCATTTTAGCTTATATACAGGCAAGAAGCCCAAGTGATTTTTTAATTTGAAAAATTTTAAAAATTTGAGGTGCTACGTCGATGATTTTAAAGTTGTCTTTTAGGGAAGTCTGCGGAGAGATACATCTTTTCTGTCGATCCGACGATTCTTGATCAATCAATCAAGGAATATTCTTTCAGACAAATTTAATTTTGTGAGTTTTTGAGATCATTTTAATCAGATTGTCGTTATTATTGGTGTAAGGAAAAAAAATGGGTTTGCCCTTTTTTTCCTTGTGTTGAAAGATCGTTCACACTTTCACCCGGGAGTCGAGTTCTCTGCCGTGGGACATGATTCTCCCAACCAACGCGCCAATACCTACTTTATTTGAATTTGCTACTTGAGGAGTAATTATTCTATCAATAGTAAGCTCTTATTATACGGATATCAATTCAATCATAAAAATTTTCAATTTCATCATTTTAGTCATTAACTTTTGCACAAAAATTTGAATCTTTCCAACCAACTTTTGCTAGAAAATTGTTGACGTAATGACATGCCCCGTTGAGCGGCCAAGAATGATTGGACCGTCGTGTCAGTAATTTCTGATGAAAATTAACCGAGATGACTAAATTTAAATTTTATGTAAAGATTTATGACTAATTTGATAAAAAAAAAAATAGAATTGTATTGGGACACGTGCAATAAATTTAGGAGTAATTAGGTAATATTTTCGTACATCTACTCGACATTTTCCTATTTACATGCATTTCCTGATTCGTATTTGATTCTTCTGCTCTAGTTGTCACACCCCAAGTCCTACAATGAACTGAGAAAATGACACGGCTGTCTTTGTACCTAAAGGACGCAGCCTCAAGCTTCCGTAAATGACAAACGAAGAGGGTTGGTATTCTCATCAAGGTTTATCCGACCATTGAGCTATTCTTCGCTCCTGATGGATCAACTGGGCTAAACCAACCGAAGAAAGCGGGTTAGCTGAGGGGCTGGCACATCGAAGCTTGAATATTGAATGTGTGCGCCCAGCCACTTCGACTGAATGAGCCTCGAGAAGTTCTTTAGATTAAAACGCTGTGCAACTCGGAGGACATTAGACTTCTTGGTCAAGCCCAATGGCCGGCTTGGAGGGAGATATTTCTTTCATATCTTTTGAGATCCACCCTACAACATGGGGTCAAAAAGCCAAAATAAATTATTCCCGACTCTAAACTTGGTGGGCATTCTTTCCATCCTCATTCAGGGAGGAAAGCTCTCTGTTCCTGGTTCTTCTATAGCTGGATCCTCCGAAACCACAAGAGTCCTTAGTTGAAGTGGGATTCCAACTCAGCATCCTTTGAAATTTTGAGAAGAGTTGCTCTTTGGAGAGTGTGGATGTTATCGCTCATATCGCTTCCAACAAGCAAGCAGTTAGCCTTCCTCTACAAAGATGGAAGTGTGGGTCTCAGACTCGCAGAAGAAAGTATCTCGAGGTTTCGCCGCTTTGATGAAACAAGTTGTTTCAACATATCGCAAAAATTCAACGTGGTTTTTCTCTAAAAACTCACTAAGCAGTCTTCTTTTCCAACTCCTTCCGTCGAAACCACCATCTATCCTGACCTAATTCATGCGCCTACTTAACCAAGTGAAGCGGACCCACTAAGAAGATACCCCCCTCCCCCACTCCCGCTCTTTGGTGTCCCCTCCTGTCAAAAATTGGGGTTGAGGCCTCACAATCACTCGCCAATATGATTTTCTCTTATGTCTTTCTTCGTTCATGGTTGTAGTCGATCCTAAATGGAGAACCTTACTGCTTACTTGCTATATCCCCACGTTCTTGCTGGCTTGCCACTCAACGGATCCACTTTCCGTTGTTAACAAGAAACAGTCAACCAAAGTAATTAATTTGAATCAAACATGGCCTTTCACCCCTAGCCACAAGTCATCCCCGTATTTTGCCACATACATGGTTCGGTCCTCCAAGACCTGTTAAAGCTCTCTTCAACCTGCTCATGGCTAGATCGATCAGTTTACTTGCTTCCACGCACAAAGACCGGAAGATCTCAGTTTTTCTGAACTGGACAAATATGTAGAGATCTTTGTGGGACCGAGGAAATGGTGGAAGGTGGGAATCGAGCATTACTGGCAGTAAAGGTGCTCTTGGAGTATCACCATGATTTGGTTGGGGTAAGGAGATCAATAGCTATGTGCTATGGAAGCGGAGAGGAACTTACCGTGGCTTTTTAAAGAATCCCGCTCCTATGTCATGGGACTTGTAGCTCGGTAGTCCATCGGGTGGGTTTGTTTCTCCTTCCAGTTTCAAGTGTCTTCTTAGATAGTTACAGCAGCCCATAGGCGCAAGATGAACCTTGTAGGGAGGGGGGGCAGTCCCTTGGTTCCACGTTAGAAGGAAGCACCCGTGAAAGTAGGGGTGGAAGAAGTGAAAGCGACAATGTCAGCTTGAGTAACACAAACATTGGTGAGAATCCAATGCCCCGAAAGGATGGACGGTTAGGAATGCAACGAGGCAGATCAAATTTTCATACATTCATTGTTGTATTTTTCCCTTGCTCTAGGATCACTAAAGTGAGTCTTTTTCCTTGAATCCAGCCAAGCATGTTGCTTTTAGTGGTTAGCTCTAGACCAACCACCTGTCTTTCATTCCCAGGTCACACTCTAAGACTGAGTTTGGGAGTTTAAGCTTTTTAACCTTGCTATCATCAATGGAGTCTCGCCCAGTAAGGATTAAGATAGTATATACCCTTAGGTAAGAGTAAGAAGTATACCCTCAAGAACAACCACAGAGCTTCCAGTCTCCACTCGTATCCGGTCAAAATCTTCGCTAATTGATTGAAGTGGGTAGCTCCAATAGACCCATAGATCATCGAACAAATAGGGTGGGTAGGCCCAACCACCACACCCCTAATCACAACTCATTCGCTAATTCTTCAACATCAGTCAGTTCGAACATATATATATATATATATATATATATATATATATATATATATAAAAGATTTCTAAAATAAAAAACAAGTGGTAAAGTAAGTGCGCAATGCAATATGTGACTTGCCAAGGCGAGATCTTATTATGCGTAGTCTCTCCTTGGACAACCACTATGTATATGTTGTTTCCCATAGGAGATATGTATCCACTTAATATAATAACATAACGTTTTTCTCTTAATAAAAAAGGAAAGAAAACAATAAAAATAAAATAATGAAAGTAAAAAAAGGCGTTGCAAAAGGATCTAATCTATAAAACAATTGATACAGTTTGATTCATTGCCTCACTTAATAGTACCTTTTTAGATATTTTCCCTAAAATTCCAGCTTGGTCCATTTAATTTATATAATACCTACCCCCAATAAATGTCTTTTGTTACTATTTTATTTAAAAATAAAAAAAAATCTATATAAATTAGATGTAGAAACAAAAAAAAAAAGAAGAAAACAATTCACAAAATATTTATAAATAAATAGAAATAAAAAGTGGTATGAACTTTTACTTTTAAATCAACGAAATGCTGATATTTCTACCTATGCTCTTCAATTATTCGACCTAATGAATTCGTCCATGTAGATTGTATACATGCAGAATAATGATATATAAAAGGAAGAGTAGAATTGACATGATTCATAAAAATGAATTGGTTAATCTGGGTGGGTATAAATGAGGTATACGTGATGCAATGTCTAGAATTCAAATCTTGGATATTTCAATTTCAAAAATCAAAAAGAATTCTAGAATCTGATTGAATCTAAGATACGAATAATTGGTTTAAATTATGATTATACACCTCTGGTTGAATCATAACGACTTACTTCAAATTTGCTCGTCCCCCTTGATGTGAATCGCTGTGGAAACTGATCATTTTACGAAGATCTAGGGGTTGCGAATTGCGAACCTTAACCCCAATTGAACCTGTGATTGGTAACCTCGGTATAAGCGTGACCTATTGACGAACTTGTGTCAACCAATTCACGCTGTAGATGCCACAAATAAGAAAATTCGCAATCTTGCTCGATAAGTCGATCGATCGCCACAAGGAAGCCCTAATAAGATCTAATTTTCAAGAGAACTCGAAGAAGATGAAAACTCTCTGTATAAAATTCTGAATTAATGTTATGTGCTCAGAAACTCATAAGCACCCTTATATATGTTGCTAACCCTAAATGGACAAAAAGATGAAAATAACCTTAATTAATAAAAAAATCCACCTAAAAATAGAAAATGGCCTAAAAGTCCATCTAAACGATGCTGAATGGCCGAAATCCATCGCAGTTCATGGCTTGAGTATTGATCAGGACGCCGTTTCGCTTCAGTCGATCAAATTTGAGCCCATTCAGAGCTCGTTAACCCTAAATCCGTTCAGAATTCGTGAGGTTAAATGTAATCGTGTTGCACCAAGGAGCTTCAGAATCTTCAATTCTCGAATCAAGATCACCTCCACTCTAAAGATCTTGAACCATGATGCCGATAGCTTGCTTGAATTCCCTCACCCTTACTCTAGTAATTGGACCAAGCGGATAGAACAACAGGTCCCTAGCACCTCCTCCTCGATATGGTTCGATGTCCACATCATTTACTCTCTCGTGCAAAGGATTTGCCCTCAAATCATCAACTGCATCGAAAAGAGTCAAGTCAATAACATTAAAAGTAGCAGTAATACCATACTCACCTGGAAGATCAAGCTTGTAGGCATTATCGTTGACCTTCTCCATCACCATGAATGGTCCATCTCCTCGTGGTAATAACTTAGAACGTCGCTGCTCGAGAAAACGCTCTGTGCGCATATGAATTCAAACCCAATCGCCGGGATCAAACACTACTTTCTTACGGCCCTGTTAGCCTGCCTTGCATATTACTCTGTCTTGTGCTCAATATTCAATCGCGTTTTCTCATGCAATGTCTTCACAAATTCGGTCTTCTTAACACCATCTAAATCCACACGCTCATCAATAGGCAAAGGGGTTAAATCTAACGGAGTTAACGGATTAAAACCATAGACAACCTCAAACGGTGTGAATTTAGTAGCAGAATGCACGCTCCTATTATATGCAAACTCAACATGCGGTAAACAATCTTCCCAAGACTTAATGTTCTTTTTAATGATAGCATGCAACAATGTCTCTAGAGTTCTATTAACTGCTTCAGTTTGACCATCAGTTTGTGGATGACAAGTAGTAGAGAATAAACGCAGTGTACCTAATTTCTTCCACAAATGTCTTTCAAAAGTAGCTAAGAAATTTAATATCACGATCAGAAATAATGGACCTAGGCATGCCATGTAAACACACAACCTCACGAAAGAATGAATCAGCAACATGTGATGCATCATCGGATTTATGACAAGCTATAAAATGAGCCATCTTTAAAAATCGATCTACAATCACATAAATAGAATCCCTACTGTGCTTAAATCTAGGCAATCCTAACACAAATTTCATAAAAATATCAACCCAATGATGTGTCGGGATAGGCAAAGGCATATATAAACCTTGTGATTTAGTTGCAGACTTAGCATGTTTACATGCAATGCACCTTTCATAAACACGTGTGACATCTCGCTTCATGTGTGGTCAATAAAAATATTCATGTAGCATTTCATAAGTTTTATTGGTTCCAAAATGCCCCATTAAACCACCACTATGCATCTCTCGCACCAACAACTCTCGCAAAGAGCATGTAGGCAAACACGACTTATTTTCACGAAAAAGAAAGCCATCATGCCTATAGAATTTTTCAAATGTAGCATGTTCACAAGCTTCAAACACTCTTCCAAAGTCATCATCATCAATATATAATTTTTTGATATGCTCAAAACCTAAGCACTTTGCCCCTAGAGTAGTTAGAATTGCGTACCTTCTAGAAAGTGCATCAGCTACCACATTTTCCTTATCTTTCTTGTACTTGATCACATATGGAAAAGTCTTGATGAATTCCATCCATTTGGCATGTCTTTTATTCAACTTTTGTTGTCCCCTTAAGTACTTTAATGTCTCGTGGTCAGTGTGGATCACGAACTCCTTTGGCCATAGGTAATGTTGCCAAGTCTCCAAAGCTCGCACCAAAGCGTACATTTCTTTATTGAAAGTTGGATAATTCAATGTTGGTCCACTTAACTTCTTGCTGAAATAAGCTATAGGACGTCCTCCTTGCATCAACACAACTCCAATTCCTATACCAGAAGCATCGCATTCTATTTCAAAAGTACCATTGAAATTTGGTAAAGATAACAAAGGAGCATTAGTTAGGCTATCCTTTAATATATTGAATGCTCTCTCTTGCTCTTCTCTCCACGTGAAACTCAAGTTCTTCTTGATGACATCGGTTAAAGGTGCGGCAATGATGCTGAAATCCTTCACAAACCTGTGATAGAAACTGGCTAAGCCATGAAAGCTGCGTACCTCTCCTACAGATTTAGGTGTCGGCCATTCTCGGATCGCTTTCACCTTTTCTTTGTCAACTTGTATTCCATTAGCACCAACAACAAACTCTAGAAACACTAATTTGTTAGTCACAAAAGAGCACTTCTTCAGATTAGCATATAATTGCTCGACCCTTAAAACCTGTGAAACAACTCGCACATGTTCAATATGGTCATCAAGACTTCAACTATATATCAAAATATCATCAAAATAGACAACCACAAATCGACCAATAAAAGCACACAGAACATGATTCATAAGTCGCATGAAAGTAATAGGTGCATTAGTTAAACCAAATGGCATAACTAACCACTCATACAGCCCATACTTGGTCTTAAATGCAGTTTTCCATTTATCCACTTCTTTCATTTTAATATGATGATAATCACTTTTCAGATCAATTTTAGTAAATATGCAAGTTCCATGTAACTCATCTAACATGTCATCTAATTTAGGAATAGGATGTCGATACTTTACCGTAATATTGTTGATTGCTCGACAATCAACACACATTCGCCAAGTCCCATCCTTCTTTGGCAAACAAAATAGGAACAGCACACGAGCGAAGACTTTTTCGCACATATCCTCGTTCCAATAATTCACTAACTTGCGGCTGAAGTTCATTTGTCTCCTCAGGATTACTTCGATATGCGAGTCGGTTAGGTAATGGCGTACCAGGTATCAAGTCGATTTGATGCTCTATGCCTCGAATTGGTGGTAAACCTCTAAGAACCTCATCAGGAAAGACATCTTCAAATTCATGCAATAAAGACACGACAGAACTAGGTAAACTCGGGTCAAGATCGTTAGTAGTAAATAATGCCTCCTTGTACTTGCCTCCTTGTACAAAAGTACAAGCATCGGTCGGTCCAGAACCAAAGCTCTCCTCACTTCGCTCGCTTTTGCATTGAAATTAATTTCTCTCTTTTCTTTTCTCTCTGTTTTTCACTTGGCTTTTACCACTTTGTTTTTCTTAGCCTCTCCTTTTCCTTGCGTCTCAAACTCTCCACGCAAGCTCTCAGTTTTCTCATTTTTTTTTCCTCTCTTTCTTAGCCTCACGTTGTAGTTTCAGTTGGTCTTCATACACCTCAGTAGGTGTCATTGGTACCAAAGTGTGAGTCTTCTGATTCATCACCACTGAATGTCGGTTAGTGTACCCATCATGATGTACCCTCCTATCATACTGTCATGGTCTACCAAGTAAGAGATGTCCCGCTTGCATAGGTACAACATCACATACCACCTCATCCTTATATCGCCCGATCTCAAATAGAACTAGGACTTGCTTTGACACTTTCACTTCACCACTATCATTCAACCATTGAAACCTATATGGTCTAGGGTGCTTTGTAGTTTTTAATCCTAATTTCTCCACCATAATACAACTTGCCACATTTGTACAACTATCTCCATCAACAATTAAACTACAAATTTTACCATTCACCAAGCATCTTGTCTGAAACAAGTTATCACGTTGCTGGTGATGCTCCTCCTCCTTGACTTGCACCTTAAGAGAACGTCTAACTACCATCAATTCACCTTGACTGGCATCTCAACATCACTACAGTCTTCTAATGATGGCATGACTTCATCTTCTTCCTCTCTATCACTTTCAGATTGAACATCTCCAAGTTCAGTCATTATCATCACCCTCCTATTAGGGCATTGATTCGCCATATGGCCCATGCCTAAACACTTGAAACATTAATTTCATGAGTTCTAATGTTAGGATTTTCAGTTTTACCTGAAGCCGGATTCGAACCAACTCTGCCATCTTTCTCCTTCTCCTTTGAAGTTTCAACCTTGGTGTTGTTTCCCTTCTAGTTCGGCTTCTCTTCTCTCTTCGTATTGGGTTTCCAATTAGAGCTTTAACTTCCACCACTCTCGTAATTTCGGTTCAACTTCAATTGCCTCTCTACTTTGATAGTTTTGTCCACAAATTCCTCCAACTCGACATAATGCTGCAACTCTACCACTCTTGCTATATCTCGGTTCAAACCACATAAGAATCGTGACATAGTAGCTTCACGGTCCTCTATCACATTAGCAGGAATCATGGCAATCTCCATCTCTTTATGATACTCTTCTACACTCTTGTTACCTTGTGTGAGATTTTGCAGTTTATGGAACAAGTCTCTGTGATAATGACTTGGTATGAAGTGCCTCCTCATCACCGCTTTCATCTCATCCCACGTTTCTATCGGTCTCTCACCATTGCGTCTCCTACTATTTATAAGCTGATTCCACCAAATTATAGCATAATCAATGAATTCAACAGCTGCAATTTTTACCTTCTTGCGCTCTGAATATCGCTGGCAATCAAATAACATCTCCATTCGTTTTTCCCATTCTGTATATGCATCAGGATCATTCTTTCCTTGGAAAGATGGAATCTTCATCTTGATATTGCTAAGCTCATCGTCTTCTCGATGTCTAAGCTCTCGGTGTCTGTTTCTCCTCCCAAACCTGCCATTTCGGTCATCTTCTGTATCAGACACATATTCATCGTCAAATTGCCGCTGCCATCTAGGTTGTGCCCTAGGCTCATCTCGCTGATTTTGTGGCCTCCCTCGTGGTTGTTCTCGATGACCATCAAGCCTCGTCTCACACCTCACAACTCAATTGCTAAGTGCTTCAAGTTGTAAGCTCAACTGTTGGATGCCTGCTAAAATCGCATTATCCCTTGGGTTGGTGCCATCCTCCCTTTGATTTAAGTTTTCCTGGCCTGACATGATTTTTTTTTTCTAAACCTGCAAGATGTTTGAAATAAAAGAAATCTCACCACACTCCCTCACTTGTTTCGCTCAAGGTGTTTGTCACTCCCCTCGTGTTTAACTCAATCTAGGCTTTTTTTTTCCCTCAATTAATCTCACACGCTCTTGCCTTTTTCCTCTCGTTTCCTTCTTTCAAGCTCTTTATCAAACTAGAATTCCAGTCTCGCAAGCTCTTCAGAATAGTCGATAAACCATCAAGCAAGATCAATTCAGCAATATACTGCTCAATTTAGCAACTTTTGCTAGATTTGAATTCAGATTCAATTTTTGCTACCTTTTTTTTCTATTCGATCCAAGTAATAATAAAAAAATAATAATAATAAAAAATGAGTGGTCCTCTTGACTTTTTTTTGGCCTCTTTTTTTTATTTTTTTTTGGTTTTTTTTTTACCGATACCTTTTTTTTATTTTTTTCACCGAATTTTTTTTTTTGCTGAAATTTTTTTTTTTACGAACTCAATACAATCAGAACAACTAGGGCCAAAAAATCCTAAATCAAAATTGATATCGCAGAAAGAACAATTCAGAACCCTAATTCGATTAATAACGAATCCCCAATTCTATAAACCCTAAATTGCTGAAGTAAAATCAGCAAAAGCAAGATAACTAGACCTTGTAGAACCAGCTCTGATACCAGATGATGTGAATCGCTGCGTAAATTGATCGTTTTACGAAGATCTAAGGGTTACGAATTGCGAACCTCGACCCCCAATTGAACTTGTGATTGGTAACCTCGGTATGAGCGTGACCTGTTGACGAACCTGTGTCAACCAATCCACGATATAGACGCCACGAACAAGAAAATTCGTGATCTTGCTCGATAAGTCGATCGATCGTCACAAGAAAGCCTTGATAAGATCTAATTTTCAAGAGAACTCGAAGAAGAGGAAAACTCTTTGTATAAAATTTTGAATTAATGTTATGTGCTCAGAAACTCATAAACACCGGTGCTAATCCTAAAGGACAAAAAGATAAAAATAACCTTAATTAATAAAAAATTCATCTAAAAATAGAAAATGGCTTAAAAGTCCATCTAAACGATGACGAATGGCCGAAATCCATCGCAGTTCATGGCCATAGGCCATGAGTATTGATCAAGACGCCGTTTTGCTTCAGTTGATCAAATTTGAGCCCATTCGGAGCTTGTTAGCCCTAAATTCATTCAGAATTTGTGAGGTTAAATGTAATCGTATTGCGCCAAGGAGCTTCAGAATATTCAATTCTCGAATCAAGATCACCTCCACTCCAAATATCTTGAACCATGATGTCGACAGCTTGCTTGAATTTCCTCACCATTGCTCTAGTAATTGGACCAAGCGGATAGAACAACGGGTCCCTAGCACCTCCTCCTCGATATGATTCGATGTCCACATCACCCCTAGTATACATATAAAACTCCGTCGGATCCTTCATGAAACATAACCTAGAATTAGATCTTCATTATCGAAAAACCCCAAACATACATACCACTGAGAAGGAGAAGTGATTAATGAATCCAATTTTTTTTGTTCTTTCATTCTAGGGAAAAGCTCTAGAAGTATCACCTAATGTAGCATGAACGATATCAACTAACCCACCCTTTTTTCTTTTGACAAATAGAAAATTCTGGATCGAATTCAGATATAAAAAATATTACCATATATAACATAAAATTTTTCCACCGATTCCTTCTAGTTGAGCCTCTCGGTTTGTCATTATACCTTGACAAGTAGAAAGAATTACAATCTCCATCCCGCCTAAAATTCTAGGAATTCGTTGATAGTTCGAATAGATTCGTAGGCCGGGCCTACCGATACGTTTCAAATTTAAAATAGTTCGATAGGGTATTTTCCTATTCCTTCTATGTCGTAGGGTTAAAACCAAAAACGATTTGTTGTTTTCCTGAGTTTGATAAAACCCTCTCTTAAAAGTATTTTAACAATGTTTTCCGTGATGTTAGTGGATGTTATTTATTTATATCTCACCACTCAGCTAAACTTGACAACTAACAACATACATGTATACTTATCATAGCCAAAACCTAATTCCCAAAATGTCCCCAACGTTTGCGCTCTCGTTCTACTTGCCGTTGACTGAGGAGCTTGAAAACATGTAAAAAGGAATGGGATGAGCAACCACAGCTTAGTGAGTAGTACATATCTCTTCTAAGCAGATTGAGCATTTCCTATGCATATATAATAATGTCAAATCATAATTCACATAAAATGAATAATATCACTTTAACTTAACAATCTCCATTAAACCAAATGTCAATGGTCCATTTCATTAACCAATCTCTTGCTCATATGAAACCACGATCACAATATAATGTCCAATGACAAAGCAACAAATATTCCCCTCATGGTAAGATCTCCACCTATTATCAGCGGGTGGTTCGGCACCGAAGGATATCCTAAAACTAGTATGCATACCCAAAAATCCTTTAACCGTGTTCATGGTCATAATGAGCATCAAACCAATTCAAAATCCATTTCATAAACCAGAATATATATTTCACAATCATTTCTGATAAACCGATTCACAAGTCAAAGCACATATTTCGCAATTCATTTCATAACACATTTTTCAAGTGGTTCGTAAATATCAAAACGTAGTAAATAGCCGGTCCAGATTTTTATTCCACAAATATGAATTTAGCATTTATAGCATATTAAATCTATACCACCTTCAAAATATGACTTTATAAATTCATAGAAAAGATAAGCACCACTCACCTGATATAGCTTAATTCAGATTTCAAAAGCTAATTCAAGCCCACGAACTCAAATCCTATCAATTAGCGAAAATCGATATCACAGTCAAGTACAATTGTATCATAGCTACGAATCAACTAAGTTAAGCCTATTTACTAATAAGACTATTCTTGCACGTTAATAAAACGCTTATCCGAATTGCATATTCCAAACTATTCGTAATGCGAAGCCTAAACGTACAACTTCAATTTTATGGCATAATTTCGAAAATTATTCCGACTATACGAACGAGGGGGTCGAATTCTTACTAGACGCTGAAGAAATCATTTAATTCTGCTTGATTCTTGGCCAAAGCGAATTTATTTATATCCCTATTCTTCTCCCCTTTGTTTTTGTTTTAATGACCGAATGAAGGAAGCACTTTCACTCACTCTTTATTCTCGGCCGTGAACTTGAGACGGTGACTTTTTTTTTTTTTTTGGACTTTTTTACCAGCCAAATGGTCAATAGAATAGGTGTCACCGCAAGGCCATGGTGCAAGGCCAGTGCATATGTCACCTGTCACCGCATATTACGCTAGTCTTTTTCTAAATAGGCAAATCATGGATAATAGAAATACGTGGTGTGGCCTAGGGTTGCTTATGTCTAATTTTCCTAATTACAAAGTCATACTGAGATTGCTTCTAACTAAGAATTATCTCTACAAGTGAAATCAAAGTCTCTCTAATTGAGCTTTTATGAGGGAATCTCGTGCTCATATGTCCAACACATAACAATGCCTCCCTTCTCTTGTCAAAAAAGATATAAAAAAAAAAAAACCATTCATCTGATAAGAGTAATCAATCTACTTCTTGGTTTGCCTCCATTTTAAACCGTCATCATGCTTGGACTGTAAGGCACTCCGGTCGTGGTGATCCAAGCGTCGCCCCAGTAAAAGAACTTCGGCGTGAAGTCTACGATGTGCTGCGCGGTCATGCTCTTGATTCCCCGCCACTTCACTCTGTCCGTCGTAGCCGAGCCGGCCCCGCTGTTCCCATACTCCGCATAGAAGCACGTGCTGAGGGCGAAGTCGTCCATCCATGCCAACCACCCTTGTGGCTGGATCAGGTCGTCGATCTGGGACTGCATGATGATTGTCCTTGAGCAGCCCTTCCATGGGCGGCCGAGGTACGCCTTGTTGACGTTTCGCAGGGGGTAGTAGGCAGGGTCGGCTGAGATGGCGCAGTTCTGGAGGATGATCGCGGATGCGGAGCACCGCTCACTGCGTCCTGATGCAGTGACGATGCACTGCTGGTTCTCAAGGGGCTTCTTCACGAATATCTGGCAATTCTGGAAGACGGCGGGTGCATCGCCGAAGATGAAGTCAATAGTGTCGGAGATGGTGCAGTCACGGTAGAATTGGCGGTGGGCGTGCGTATCGAGCGTGTCCTGGAAGGCGTCCATATGGCAGTTGTAGAACATGGACATGTCGGACTGGACGAGTAGTGCCACAGCTTGGTACTTCGCTGCGCTGGCCGAATTCTCGAACTTGATGTCCTTGGCTATGAAGTTGACTTGGGTTATTTGCCTTTGTCTTATAGATGAGATTAACGAAAGAATTCAAGTCAAAATGTTAAATGTCTTACTGGCTGTTGCGGTGTTGCAGGTTTGGACTCCATTGACGTAGTTCAAGCTCCCAGTGATCACCATCTTAGCGGGGCCATCACCGATCATCATGACATTGGTCGTCTTCTTGCCTACCAATACCTTCTCTTTGTACACTCCTTCCTTGATGTATATAACGAAGGTCTTCTTGTTGTCCTTAGGAACGTTGACCAGAGCCTCCCTGATGGTCTTATACTTGCCGCTCCCGTCCAGGGCCACGACTAAGTCGGGCTTGAGGTCCACAAATGCCGCCTCAAGGAGTTTGTGTTGCCCCTCGTTGACCCACGGTGCGAACTCAGTGATCCCGTCCTGCTCCTTGATTCCTAACAATCAAAAATGATCGAAATGGATTTAAAAGCTAACTTTTAATGCGACGACTTAGGGTTATAATACAAAGCGGAGATGAGAAGGCAGAGATAAGTTAAGATGACAGGAATGGTAGAGAGACAGTAGAAATTCACCAAGAGTCTTATTAGACAATAATAGGCGAAGTTCCTTAAGTGCAAGGAAAATGGGCTGAGAACACTAGAGTATGTCATGGCAGGAGACTTCGATTTGTTTTGTCAATTGGCTATCGATCAAGTAGATAAGACATTGAAGTATTGGTTGACGAATTTTAAATTGAGGGACCATAATACATGAGAATGAAGTCGGGATTGAGAGCTACAAGAATGGTTGACTAGCTACGTGATAGTTATATGTATAAGCATATGTCCGAAAATTTCCTTAAGTCTAAATGAACAAGGGAGCATTGACCAAGGGAAGTAACAAGTGACCATATCACTTCCCACGCTTGATTTGTAATTGGCTAATTACACCTAGGAATCAAGCAAGGAAAATACATTTTAATCATTGGCTTCAATTCCATCACAATCTAGCAAATGATCAACGACCATTTGGGGCTAGGACAAGTGGCGGCAATGTTTTTCATGGCATGAAATGGTATTAGCCGAATGTGCCTAGGGAAATGGCATAGAATGGACTTTAATCATTGGTTGGAAATCCCACAAGGTCTCATGAGTTATGTTCGGCCACTAGGGGACTATACAAGTGGAGGCATTGTCCCTTCTTGCATGAAAATCTATTGGCCAAACACACCTAGGGAAAATGAAAGGAAAGCCATTGGTGAGAAATACTATCAAGTTCTTGTGAGAAAGACTTCTCACCATTAGATGCGTGGACACTTGGTGAAGATTTGGGGAAGAAACCCTTACTTTAGGGGATGTGAAACAAGTGGCAAGTAGGGAACTCCTATTGACATGCAAGAAGGGCTATATATCTTCATCTTCCCTCACCATCTTTGACCAAACAAGAGAAAAAGAGAGAGAGACCGAGAGGGAGCTGAACCTGTTCGGCAACTTCATCGGAGGAAACAAGGAAGAGATCATGGAATCTTGGACGATTTCAAGCTGTAAAAGAGGCAAGAACTCCTTCAATCTTGTCATAGGTTAGATGTAAATGGTGTAATTGTCTCGTTAAAGAATTCGAATGAGGTTTTAGGGGCTAGAGTCGCTTCTGTGGTATGGTATAGGGTTAATAAGTTTGCGGTTCTGGTTTGAATGCTGAGTTGGGGCTAATTTTGAATTGCATTGCATGATTTTGGGAAGAGAAAGTTGAAGAGTGGGATTATAATAACGTGCATGTGCTAGTACTCAGCTTGGTTGAAGTATTTTGAAATATTTGTCATGTTAGAACTGAAACCAGATCCGGTTTTCAAATACTGATCTAGTGTGGTTCCAGAGCTGCTCTTGGTGTGAAAATCAAATCCTATTGTGTTAATATACTATAATATTTAAGTAATTACGGTTGTATGCTGTGGTAGTGCAAGTAATTGGTGGGTTTGGAGGAAATTAGACATGTGTTAAGAGTAAAAGTTGATACAGTTCTAATCAAGGACAAAACAGAATTTCGGACTTGAGTTGGTAGAAGAAAAATGGTTGTTTTGGATACCAAAGTCCATTTACGTTATGTGTGATTTTCTTTATATTGTAGGGTTATGTTAATACTTTACATAAGACCGCATGACTGGAAGAATTGAAGTGTATTAGCTTCATTTTGGGTTGAAAATCGTGATTGTGCCGGGGTAAGACAGAACAGAATGGCCGGCTTGATTTGATGAGGAAATATCTAATTCTAAACTTACGATGATGTATTTTCTATAATGGAACTAAATGAATACTTTTTATTGATCTTGTGTCTGAGTCTTGGTCGAATTACTTGTGAGAAATTGTCATTTAGTGGTCAATGGTTTGACTGACCCGAGAGCTACCAAAGAAGAATTGATTGTTTTCTTGGACGATGAAACTCTATCTATGATGCCTTGCTCGATTAATCATCATAATGCTAATTCTTATGTACATGTCCTTATGAGCAAGTATGCTTGTATGTCGGCCTGTCATTGTGGCTCTGTTTGCAGATCTAATATTGAGAATCATGTGATTTCTGGCCGAGCATGCATTGGTACATGGTACATATTTGATATCTGAGGAGATATGTTTATGTGGATCATTACTCTTCAGTGCATTGAATCGAGTTGACGCCCCTGGGCTGTGTGCGGGGATTTGTACAGACTTGACGACCCTGAGCTTTATGCGGGGTAGAGTTGTACCACGCGTCGAGGATGCCCAGGAGTAGGGATCGCAAGTAGACATGGCTTGCGATGATGAGATGATTGAAGAGCATGACATGATTATTTCTGCATTGACATTTCTACATTGTTTGGTTCTTGATTGGTTAGTGAAATGCTTTTCAACTATAATTGTTACAGGTTTATATTATAGTTGTTTTAGGGAGTCCTAGGACCCCTATGGTGGGATTGAATGTTTTCTTGCTAGCCGTCGCGCTAACCCACGTTCGTGGACACATTTTCATATTAGCATTTATGGCTGTTGCTCCTGAGCGTTTTGGTGTTACTTTTGATTCTGAGTCTTATACTCGTGATATGATTCATCTTGATGTACCTCATTTGAGACTTGTTATGCATGTACACACTATGTGGGTTGATGAGGGAGCACCTGGTTTAGCTATATATTGTTGGTATGCTTTTTACATTCGAGTAGGTAATAGACTAGTGGGTCCTTTTCCTGAGAGTACCTTTGATGCACCCCCGAATCTTGTTGAGCTGGTAGCACTAGCTCCTCCTGCAGATACACCTATCCACCTCCGGAGCTTGCCAAGCCGGAAGTGTTCATCCCACCGCTAGAGCCACTAGAGGACACCGAGGATGAGGAGATGTTGCTTACCGACCCGTCAGAGGACGATTGAGGACTGGAGATAGCCTTGGTAGCTTTTTGGTTTAGGTGACTTTTTTGGATGATGTAGTAGATTTCCTTTTGGCCATCCCAGATATGCATATGGATCGATGACCTTAGTTATATGTCTGTATATATATGAACTCTTATATGGTTGTGCTTGATGTGTGTATAAATAAAATTTTCGGATCCTGACTTTGTGATGGTCTAGTGAAATCTTATCATTATACTTACTTATATTGGAGCATGTGGATTAATTATCGTATTCGAAGGTGATCCTTAATTATGTTATTTAGGAGACCTATGACCGTAGTGTGGTAGTCTAGGACGCCACTCCTCGGACAGGAGGCGACGGCTTACTCTTGGGATGTTGAAGGAGCTGAGCAGCAAGGAGATCTCAATGACCATGGCGAGGCCGTTGCTGGTAAGCTCCCGGGAGCTCTGGAGGATTTGCTTCATCTTGTCTGCCGCAGCGCCAGTTGTGTTCTCAAAGCCGTCCAGGCAGATCTCTTGGAATGTGATGGCTCCACTGAGCCAGACCTGCAGGTCGGCCATGTACATGTGGAGCTTGCTCACATCGAATCCACCCAGCCTCTCGAAGGAGCTCTGGAGGTCGTCGATCGAGTACTACAGGAGGTGCTGGCACGTCTCCAAGGCCTCTTGGGATCTCGGGTCCTTCACGAGATCCTTCACCACGGTGGAGTTCTGAATTGCCGCCTTGACTTGGTTGATCGCGACTTAAGCCCGTCTGGATAAGGTCTTTGGGGTCAGTGCTGTTCCCGCCCGCTGATGAAAGGCTGCTCACACAGGCTTCCCGATAATCAGTGGGTTGGCATATGGCTTGGATAGCCTTCATCGAGATTGATACTGCTATGGCTCGTGGAATTGAGATGGAAAGTCTATAGAGATCTTGGGGTATCTTCATCCGTCGGGATCTCTGATGCTGCTATGGCTCTCAGGCTTTAATAGGTTATGGGCAGAAGGGTGTTTTTTGAATGTGAGGGAGGGAAAGATGGAAAGAAGGATAGGAATTGACAGTTATTTCTATTGGGAAACCTCAGGAGGCATTTGATTTTCGACAATAGAAGAGATGGTCGTTCTTGTGTTTCCTGATTGCTACTTTGCTAAAATGGATATTGCTTGTCTAAAATTCTCTTTGTTTGAGGCCAACTTTATTTAGCGTTTTAAGTCCTATCGTTAAACTGATGGTGTCAAATTGATACGTTGTAAACAAAGACCACCCGCCGTTTATTTCTCCGTGGGATGGGATTGGGATTCATCCGTTACTACCATCACTTGGCGGAGAAAAAATTTGCATTGTATGGACGTGTCATATATCATTACAGCATAAACAATACTACACTACTAAGTAAGGTGCGTAAAATGTATGGACTGATGCGCTTTGTTTTTATTTTTATTTTTATTTTCAGTGACATAAGTGTCGTATTTAGCGGATTCCTATATGAAGTAGAACGAAAGATTCTCATGATTCAGACATCAATCGTCACAAGCTAGATTCCAATTTTCACATCTTTTTTTCTTGGTTGGAAGTTGGAACACAATCAGATACTTCCTTAATAGCCTAATTATCGAAGTACACAGGCCCGGGATTTTTGGGAATGGCCTCAAGAGCACAGGCAAGTGCAACAAACCGAACTTAAAGCCAGAGGCTGAAAAAAATCTGAGCACACCATCACTCAAGCAATCCCTTGATGATAAATGATACAAATTGTAAGAGTGAAATAAGTTATCTCAATTTTGGAGTTTCTATTGAAAATCTTTATATTTCGATTGCTCATTATCCCTTCATTAATTTCAACGGGGATTAGCCATCGGTGCAAAGGTTAAGTAAACTATTCAACACAAAAATCACCTTTATCACCATTTTGGTACAAGAAACGGCTCGTCTACTTAATGACTCTGCAAATCAACGACAATAACGGTGGCCCGTGTAAAAAGATGATCATAATCATATTGCTTCGCTTGCGTTACCTCAAAAAAAAAAAAAAAATCCCGCAGGAAAAGATAGCCGGCTCACAGTACAAGACTCGATGGAGTCATTGAAAGGAAAACAGAAGAAGAAATTACTTAATATGGCGTTACCATTCTGCCAATGCACACACACTTAGAAAAGGACATTATACCATTTCTGCCCTAATTCTTCTCAAGCTTTTATTAACTACAGAAGATTATTTCAAGCAGCCAAAACTATTCCAGCTTAAAATTACCAATATATGATCATTCGCTCTCATTACGGAAGGAATGATTCGCATGCTCTGTTTCAAAATCTGCTATCCTCTATCTCTTCATTGTGGAGGAAAAATGCCCTGCTTCAGCTTTTCTCCAGGATTTCCTAGAGTTTGGCCCTCTGAAGTTCTAACTTGGCGATCGTGCCCAAATGGACTTCATCTGGACCATCCGCAATTCTTAGAGTTCTTGCCGTGGCCCAGAGATGTGACAGGACAGTGTCTGAAGATACTCCGGCTCCGCCATGCACTTGGATAGCCATGTCGAGCACCATCAGTGCCATGCTGGGAGCTGCTACCTGCTCCATATGGCAAATAAAAAATTCAGAGCCAAGTCAAACAGATGGATGAATGATTGTCAACTAATTGATTCCTTTCCTTAGCCATCGCAATGGTTCCTCGGGCCTTCTTGTTCCCAAGCCGATCAAGCTGGTCAGCTGCCTCCAGCACTAGCAGTCTAGTTCTTTCCAGCTCTATCCGACACTTCAGAATGCAAATGACATCATCAGTATCGATCTCTAAATGCCACGAAGTAAAGGAAATGTTCCTTTTAATCAGGAAAAGATTGATTCATATTTTACTTCCAAGACAACTCTAATTCTGTTTCAAATACAATATCCTCACGCATATAATATTCTAATCCGTCGAGATTCATCAGAAACATTTTAAACTTTCACTAGACATTCAACTGACATGGCTTCTAAGTTAATGACCTCATCTACTTCAATCATATAACAATCAGAGATATATCAAGTAAAAGGACTCCACTCTGAGTATGGGCTAAGGTTCATGATTTATCTACTAATCAAATGGTTTTTGTTCTAAAATTTTAGGTCAATCTTTCATCTAGTATTCTTTCGCTTACAAAGGAATGGGCTAGAGCTTTTTTTTATCCTGATTATATCCCAATAAATTACCTTAGCCATATCTGACAAGAACGATCCTTGCTCTGCGATCAACTTCCCGAAGACTTTCCTTTTAAGAGCCCTTTGAGCCATCATCTGCATGCCACGTTCAGCTGCACCAATCAATCTCATGCAATGGTGCAATCTTCCGGGACCAAGCCTACCCTGCATGATTTAAAGAACTATTTAAATCAGCAATTTACCATATCTGGAGCTGACAATCATCAATCTTGAGAATAACAGCACCTACGTCAGTAAAATCAAGAGAAAAAAAAAAGTTGGGAAATACAATCAACATATGTGTACAGCGTCCTCGAAAATATTTTGTCTACATCATCCAACCCCCCTCCCCCAACGCTCCTCTTTCCAAGAAAGAAGAAGACACAAAAATTAAAAATAAATAAAAACCACCAATCCCAAATTCATATTCATTACAAATAAACAACAAGACATCTCCACAAGCAAAGCATCTCTCTCTCTGGTACTGAAAAGTAAAAATAAATTAATTGTTTAGTAATGAAATGCAAATATGTTCTTCAATTGCCCAAAATATTCAGGCAATGATATTTCACAAGAACTAAGTCGGATGACTCCAAATAATTTAGGAGTGTACATGGTCATCAGTCCCCTGAGCCATTAAGTCACCAGGAAATGAAAACTTAATACATACCTGTGCAATTTCAAAACCACGACCTTCGCCAAGAAGAATATTCTTTGCTGGTACACATACATTCTCAAATGAAACTTCTGCATGTCCATGAGGTGCATCATCAAATCCAAAAACCATGAGTGGTCTCTTTACATGAACACCTGGAGACTGAATATCCACTAAAATCATTGATTGCTGCTTGTGCTTGACAGCAGTAAAATCAGTTTTCCCCTGACAGTTCACATCGCAATTTCTCCGTAAGAATCGATCTTAAATCCAATTCAAAACAGCAATAATGTGAATGAGCTCACCATAACTATAAGAAGTCTACATCTCGGATCCATGGCTCCACTTGTCCACCACTTCTTACCATTGATGATGTATGAATCTCCTAATCTTCAAAAAGAAAGCATACATGGAAGTACAGTCAATTTCTTCGGGTGGTTTTCCTCAAAGGGGTACAATTAAGGGGGAGGGGAATCCAGAAGAATCCAATCATCACATCAAGAGTGAAGGAGATGGTTAACCAATCAGGTGAGGCATACTTCAAATATTTTTAGCAGGAAAAACACAATACTGATGATATGCTCTGTCAACCTACCTTCTGATGGAGCATTCTATATTAGTTGCATCAGAAGATGCAACTTGTGGTTCTGTCATTGCAAATCCTGACCGGATTTTCCCCTCGAGCAAAGGAATAAGCCATTCATTGAGCTGATCTTTATTTCCATACCGCAACAATACCTGATTTAAATGGAAAAGCATTCAGACTATCAGATTTATGCTGAACAAAGACAACACAAAACAATAGTGGCATAAAATCCAAACGTCAAATATCTATACGTGTCAGGACTTTATTCCATGGCGCAAAAAGGCTAAAATGGCAAGTGGAGCACAGTGAGAGTACACATGAGTGAACGATGGAAGATTTCAAACTGCACATTTCCCCCCTTCTGTATCTAAACTTCCACATTTATGTGCACCATCGCCTAACATATCTACATCATCCGAGAAACAAGCTCAGGATTTTAAAAGTCTCGAGTCTTGTACACCTCAGATGGTGTTTTGCAGGCTTATCTACTATTTGCACAGTCAACTCCGCTACCACCAGAAAGGATACAGGAATAATTTCAAACTCACGAGATAAAGGAAGTAAAAAGAAAATGATTCATTCATTGGCCAAATAACGAATACATATCTTACCTCCATATTCCCAGTATCCGGTGGATTGCAATTGAAAATCTGTGGAGCCCAAACAGAACGGCCCGTAATCTCACAAAGGTAGCCATATTCAAGGTTGGACAGGCCCGCCCCTAGCAAGCGATCATATGCCAAATTGCTGGATGCATGACTTTTTCCCTCAAAAACCAGTTCCCTTGCTCTAGCAGCACTATCAAACTGCACATATGATAGGAACATGTCAGGCAGCTTAAATAGCTACGCGTTAAATAAGAAGACTTTTCAGGGCATCACTCTCAGTAAAAGAGCAAGAGAAATCAACTAACTACTTGTAATCATACAGGTATCCACAGGTTCCACAAGCCTTCTCTTTTTGCCAGCTCTTTCAATCTCTCCTCCTCAGGATGAACAGTCCAACGTAAATTAGATTGAGCAAGTCTGTAAAATTCATTTTCCAAAGGGTATATGTGATCTTCCATAAATTCAATCAGCTTTTTTCTCAAGTTCAAGACCCTCTCATTAGGGACAAATTGCCCTCCCTCCAATGAGAAGCTTCCTTCTCCACCATAATTGCCAGGTGTAGAGGATTTGAGAAACCTTGGAGCTGGAAAACAAAAAGTAAAAAGGAAAGAATGAAATATATGAAGGTCCAAATTTGGAAAAGGAGACAATAACACCACCAACACCCCAAAAAAAAAAAGAAAATTAGGGGACGCATACAAGAATATACGAAGCCATCTAGTATATACAGCACAGAATCAAAAAACGAACCAAAATGCTCAGATGATATAATGAGATCAAACACTTGGTCACAATCATGATTAAAAAGCTCATTGGTTGATGGTAGCAAGCTTTTAGCATCATTGACCATGTTTGGGCAATACGGTAACTCAGGAGACAGAAACTTCTGCAACACGAGCGGGTGACCAAGAGGAAGCAGGGGTCTTGAAGTGAGGCCACCAACACATTTCTGGATAAATTATCCTAAGCATAACCACCCTCTTTCCAAAGGTTGCCTTCGCCAATCTGATGATTAACCACATTACACAAGGATTTTTTTAACTTTATCACATGGTACAGACACTAGAATGTGTCACTAACACATGTGCATAAAGTCTACGAGTTAATCATAGTTTACCAAGTGCACAGAAAGCTTCAAACAGTCTATATCCAATCGAGATCCTTATCCCAACAGAAGAATGATTTTGACCAATTGTTACCCACTTATTTCAACCATGGGTTCTGCCAAGCCTCAAAATTTACTAGAAATTTCCTTCCAGTACTCAGCCAATCTAAAAACTCGTTTGTGTGTTTGTTAACACATCACAGCAAAGCCACAACATAAGCAACTATTTGGGTGAATTTAGCCCTCAGAGTTGACAACCTTTACCTTCTAAAATGGGCACAGACCTATTTGAGATGATTTCTACATTTAGTGAAGCTCTTCCTCTAAACAGCCATTTTGAAGTGTGATAGGCCAACAACCGCTGCTTCCTCACACCGCGGCAGTGCAAATGTTGGGAAATGCCCATGAGACTTCACCAAGGACTGAAGGCAAAAGATCAATGTTACCAGAGCTTATCTAGAGAAGGCCTAGAAGCGGATGAAGAAGTGGGCCGACCAGAAGGGAAGGCCTATTGAATACCAGGTAGGCGACCTGGTCATGCTTCTAATCCTTCGGGAACAATTGTGCTACCTCGAAACAAAGATCAACAACTCGTCGAAGGTATGAAAGGCCAGCGCTAATAATGGCCAAAGTAGGCAAACCTGGTTATCTATTTCAATTACCTAGTTGGTTGAAGACCCCTCTGGTGTTTCGCGTGAGCTGCTTGAAGGCTTGCTATGAAGACAAGGAGGACGAGATGCTGAATGTACCAATTCAGCCAGGCATGAATCCAATTTTCCAGTAGGTAATGCCGTGGAGGAGATCCTAGCCAAGCAAACTAACCGAACCATAGGTGCTCAGAGAGTAGTATCTGGTTCATTAAAAGGACCAAGGAGCCAAAGACATCAGCCAGGAACTGCAAGAGGACCTCAGACAGTTCTCTTACCGAAAAGATCAAGCCAAGCTGCTGAGGACGTCGACAGATTGAGTGGAGAGACTGTCACAAGTTTTTTGTGAGTGCTTTGATCCAGGATCCTGCGCTTCATCTATGATTGGGTCAAGCACACGTCAACATGGTCTAGGGGTATTTTAGACTTTTCCTAGTTCTTTCCTATTTTTCAAAATTTCCAAAAGGAACCACCATCTAAAGAACCTGTAATGTTCGCGTGTGGTAGAGTAGATATTATCTTAAACCTCTTTAGGGGTTCAACTAATCATTATCTCCTATCATAGTATTCCTTGATGCACATTGCTCATACCAGTGATTAATACAACTGAGTGGAATATTTTCTTAAGGCCCGCTTCCATTCTTTCTTCCAAATGATTATTTGAACTGCGCATAAGCCTTGGCGTTGGGGACGCGCTTGAATCTGCTGGTGTACTACTCGTGACCGAGGATAGTACACACCACAGTTCTTTGAACTAGGCCAACCTGATTGTGATGCTTGTCATGGTAGATTAACACCATTTGTTATTCTATTTATTATATATGTTAATTTTCTTTCCCGTCGTGCACCTTACTACTTACGTTTGAGTATTGTCTTGAGATTGAAGATGTATTATGGGACTTTAACAGCATGCTAGAAGTATGAAAAGCTGGTGGTGTAAGATTTAAGAAAATATGCATAGCCTTCTACTAAGTTAACAAAGCATAAGAAGGCTTATCTACCAGTTGGTGGGTGCTGAGCAAGCACAGCACTCCGTCCAATATATTCCCATGCAAAGTCTATTAGGTCATTAGCTAATTGACCCGCATGTTGTGCACGTTCACCTCCTGAAGCATTGCCCTACATCATCATATGCATGTCAATAACACAAAGTAAACGATGGCCGTCGAGCCGCAGATTTTTTAGGAGTACCATTATCCATCTACTGTAGATTCCAGCAAATATTGATGCACCACGGAAAAATGAAAAGGCCATGTAGAACTTCCAAGTAGCAGCAGGCCATGATTTGCCCTTCCATGCAAATTTCAAAAGAGTAAGAATCAGTCATCGAAGTGAGCACACACTAAATGGAATGCCCAAATAAGGATCAAAGGTCAATCTTTCTCGCATATATACGGCGTTCAATGTCTAGGGCCTAGGCCTCTTATCCAATACCGAGTTTTGGGTAAATCAAACTAAGTGTACTAAACCAAGGCCCAAGGTATCTAGCATTCTCAACTGGACATACTTCATGATTGCTAATATCAGTAATAACAACAGAATAGGAAACTGTGGGCTAAACCAAATTTACTGATTCCATGGAGTGATATGTTGTTCAATCATTTTCATCCAACCCAAGAATTCAGCATAAGCTATCATGCTGCGATCAAGGGCAAAGAGGGCAGCCGCAAAGTTGCCACAGCTTAAAGAGAGTTCTCTTAGAATGTATCCATATATGCCAAAGAATCATCAGCTAAACGAAAAGTACACTACTTACAAAAGATGAAAGTACACTTACAGATGCTGAGCAGTATTCAGCCAGATATTCAGCCATAGATGGAACACCTTCTGGAATTCCAGAAAGCTCAAAACCTTGACCGAGGTGCGCTTTATCCAACCTAATGTCAACAACATAAGGCTACAAAAAAAATTGCAAATCAGCAGTTCACTGCTTGACAGCACAAATGGAGTACTAATTCAAGCCAAATCTCATTAGTAGCTCAAATTAAAAAGGAAAATGAACAAAAGGATGAAGAATTTCAGCCAAAGAAGACAAAACAAATGGGAAAATTAAGGTTCATCCATGCAAGGAAGAGAACAAGTAGAATTTAAATACCATGCAGTAGCACGCAACATCACACATCTGGTTTCCAAGTGTAGACAATTCCCAGTCAAGGATACCGATAACTCGATCCTGCACCAATAGAATCTGATAAGATTTACGATGTCTGTATCACATTATTGTTTCACCGAAACCAGCATGTCCCATTGGAGAATCAGAGAATTCAATTCCAATATTTAATGCAGAAGAATAGCCAATATTATAATAGGCAAAATGAGTAGTTTAAGTGCTCCGTATCTTTCCTTATCACAACAACGATCTAAGGCAAAAGGATTTTCAAATGCCAGACCTCCAAGGGATGAAAAACAAGATTATCAAGACGAAAGTCTCCATGAACTATGCCTGCTGTAGCTCCTGAAGAATCTTCTTGAGGAATATGCTGTCGAAGCCAAGTGATCAGCTCGAACATTTTTGGATTTCTCTCAGGTTTACCCTCTCCAGTTGAAGAAATATACTGCTTAGCCCATCTCTCTACCTAAATCATGCATCCAAACAAATATGACAACCAGATTGAATTGCACAACATAAGGTTCTTATATTACAAGATTTGCACAGCCAAGAGCTTTACAATTCCTAAGAGGACGATGGATCCCCATTGTCTTATCAATCAGAATCTTTAGCCAAACCACTCCAAATGAAAAAGTAAGAATTCGCATGCACACCTGTCGCTTACAATAATTATCTTTTCGTCCATACTTTCCTAGACCAACAGCATCCACATTAGCAGAATGTAAAGATGCCAAAGCTTTTGCGGTTGCTCCATACACTGCCCTTCTCCTATCTGGAGCGACACCCTGACAGGAATTGAAAACGCAAAAAAATGAATCTGAATCAATCTATTATGAAAAAAAAAGTGAAAGCCAATCACCAACTAGGGGGTGTAGCAATATTTTAGTGCAGTCTTTGATCCACAAAAATAATAATAATTCAATCTATAGAATCATACCGGCAAACTGGGGTCTACGAATATACGTCCTTCCAGGTACTCCATGATGTAAAATGCAGTCCCAATTACACTTGGATCAGTACACAAGCATAACACTTTAGGAACTGGAACCTTTGTGTGGGCACCCAAAGCTTGAAGTACCTATTGCAAACGGGAACCAAAGTAGTAACTAGAACGAGACACATCCATAACCCCATCTAAGTAATCATCAACAGTCCGCTATTCTAAAGCGTCTAAACTACTGTTTATGTACTTCCGGTCTATTGAGTCTGGCTATTCTCCAGGCAGACCGTTGATCAATTCACCAATTTCCGTACAGACAGACTATGAATTGCTTTCAGTACAGTACTCAGAACACCCACTGTTCAACGTCGACCAATCGCAGAAAAAAGTACCCAGATAAAGCAAATTCATACAAAAAAATCGAACATAGCCACACTTCATTCATCGACCAATATAGACCGAGTATTAACCTGAAACTCTCTATCGACGGCGTGAGCGGATTCCAGCAACTTCCCCTGCGGCTTCTTCCTCATGACGTAACGCTTCAACTCGCCCCCACTCCCAACCTCCATGAGGAACGTCGGGTTCGACTGGCCGTGTCCGAACTGAAAAATCACACCATTCCCACTCATCATCGTCCCCACCGACGGTCACAAAAGAGCTGAGGCGCGAGCTGAATAGAAATCAAGAGGCGAAAATTTCACGGCAGACCTGAGAGACGGCGGAAGTAGATGGGGAGAGAGGGAATCCGGGGACATTCGCCGACGCGTAGCGGAATAGCGCGTCGAGGTCCAGCTTGTGAGCGGAGTCGACTCGCTGTAGAAGATCACTGGTCCGACTCGCCATCTCTCTCCGTCTCTGTGAGATCGTGGGTTTGGATTGGATTTGATTTATCGAACAGCCTTCGGACGAGCGAAGTTGGAGTCAAGAACATTCGTTGGGAAGAGAGAGAGATAAGCCCAACAATGGCGACATTAATTATGTGCTTGTAAGCATCAGAAGACGACAACGCGGACAGGTGGCGGTAGGAGGGAGCGTGTATGGTTGCTATCATACTCTCGCCCTCGGGAATTGCAGGCGTGGATGCCGGATATGTTTCTATGAGGTGACGTGGAGGATGGGGATATGCTTCCATTTATGAAGACATTTTTGAATATGACGAGCGATTTTGGATGGAAATGATCGTCGGATGCGCTTCTTCACACTATTGTATCTGCACTCGCACCCTTATCTTTACAACTTTCTCATGAATTGATATCACAAAAACTCTAAATTCACACATATATGTTAAATTTACTTCAAATTAATTATCAAAAATCAAAAATTAATACATATGATAAATTTACTATTCATTAATTTATATTTAAATTCTAACATCAAATTATTAAATTAGATAACACGTGTCAATTATCGAATATAATTCTTACCCTACATTTGTCACAAGTGCACCGATTTGATGTTTGTCGTAATATTAACATAATTTAACGAAAGGGTAGATTTATTATAGTTGTACCGGTTTGATATTTTTGATTGTAAAAAAATTAGCTTATAGTAGATTGATTACACCAATTTGGGATGTTTTGTAGTAAAAAAAGTAGATTGTGGTAAATTTATTTTATATACATATATATATACTAATTTCATATTTTTCGTGGTTTAATCATTTCCTAATTTGGGGTATTCTCCAATTTTATTTCGAGGCACTTCCACTGTAATTCCCTTTAAAGGGGTTACTCTATTTCAAAGGTCATTAAAGTTTAGAATAAATATGATTTAATCCTCGATAGATATATGGATACGAGGCATTATTGAAGATAGGGGATTATGGGGGAAGCAAGAAGAAGAGTTCCTTGGACTTTTGTCCATTGTATAATCGACTACCTGAACCCTTTTTTTTTTTTTTTTCATTCAATGAGATTTAGAGGGGTATAACAGCACAAATGTTAACTGAACTTTAGCTCATCCGAGTAGTTCCAAATAATATTGATACGTGTTTTCAAAATTAATGAAGGCTTGCATTAATCTTAATGGGAGAAATGATATAAATGGTACATGGATTTTTGTTCAATGTGTAATGTTATTCGTAAATTTTTGTACAATGTAGTCTTTCAATTTTAGCCTAATGTGCAACGATGTTATAGACTAAATTATGCGAAGGGGAGAGAGAGAAAGTGATATAACTTAATCCACTTTGTCAAACTCGGTAAGTTAAAAGTGATCATTAATTGCTAACCAATCAAATAATTCCACTTGTCTTCATCTAACAATGTCTTGACTCTCATTGACTTCATTGACCAAGACACCCTCTCATTTTCGACAGCCCTAGGGGAATCAAATGACCAAATTGTACTTCTATCATTATTAAGGCAAGGGCAAGACTTGAGGGCCAAAATCGTAATTTTGCTCTCGTCGTCCGAAACGTTGTTCTTCCAATTCGAATCACCTTCGATGAGGCGACGTCTAACTCAATTCAAATGTTTGAATTCCTCAATGTCCAATACCCATATCTCGAGGTTTAATTTCATGTCGAACTCTTGTCGACTGTGATTCCAATTTATCTCAAACTGATGGGCAACTCTTATAGGCGCTACGCTTATCGACTTTGGGATTTCTCTTAAGCCATGACGATTTTGATTGTCATGTAATTGCAAGGATTTATTGTACTATTTTTCCATCTCAAGTTATCTTGATTTTATTTGTGTATGGAGTAGTTTCTTACTTCCATAGGTATATGATTTGGAACATGAGAATGGAAGGATCCTGGATGGCACAACTTGATTGTGGCTAGTAGGATATTCGCGATCTTGTCGGATTCGGGGCGTAACAATAAATCTACAAAAAATTGAGTCACTCTCGATGTCATGGAGTTTGGCTCTCGGGACCGATAATATGCTCTTGTGGAACTGGTAGCGGAGAACGTGTTTCTCTTACTTTTATCTAATAGAATAGTTTCGTGCTGTACTTCCTGATTGCTTACAAATCAACCCTCTTTTATCCTTTTAAAGTAATGTCAACTTTGCCATTCCTAAATCTGACCAAACGGAAGAACGATATTACCAACTTCATAGTTTTCTGCCAGGCTACGGACCACGAGGCTTGTTCTGTTGGCGAAGTCAAGAGGTACAAATAGAGTGCAGCAGGGAGATCGAGATCGAGATCGAGTATGAGATAGATTTGTGCTATTCGCGCTAGGGTTATGACCCGGGGGTATTATTGCGATTTCATTAGGTTGTAAGGCTGTGAAATGGTGAATTTTGAAGCTACGGTTGACGTCTTGACTCTAGATGGTCAAAGAGGATGTGCCGATGCCGATGCCCGCAACTTTATACCTGTCACTTTAGAGCCCATTATATCATGGAAAAATTCCAAAAAATGCTTGAAAGCTTTCATTTTCTCAAATAAAAACTTTAAGTAAATCTTATTTTAAATAAAAGTCTAAATGCCATCATTTTTTAAACAAGAGTTTGGAGTGATATTTTAAATAAGGTTCCGAAATGATCATGAAATCTAAAAAAAAAAAAAAGCTTGATTTCAACAACATTTTCTTTTTCATTATTTTTTTTAAAAAAATTTATTGGATTTTTCTTTTCTTTTTTTCATAAAAATTAACAAAAAAATTATTTAAAAAAACACGTAGAGGTCACGAGGGCTGCCCCTCCTGCCCTTGGTCGCCGCCCCTCCGTTGGGGAGGGGGGACGATGGCCAACAGAGTTGTCAGCGCCTCAGCGGTCGGCGAGTGCAAAGAACTCTAGCCCTCTTTAGGATTAGGGTGGGGGGTTGCTGGCCCTTGCTTAGATTTAGGAGAGGGTCGGGCCCTCTCCTGACTTTGGATATGGCCTTCACCGAGGCGCCGACGACCATGTCAGCCTTCGTCGGTCCCGTTGATACCCTCCAGCAGTGGGCTGGTTGCCACAAGCAGAAGGGGCAGCCCTCCTGCCCGTGTGGCTGGGTGTGACACCCCCTTAAATAGTTCTAAATTAACAATAAATAAACAAAATAGATTAGAAAGTGACTAATTTTGAAACGAAGTATTCGGTGATCCGAAGTGGACCGAGAATCGCGTTGTGGGCCTTTGGTGGGGAAAAAAAAGAAGTGGGGCTTATCTTTTTATTTTGCTAACAGTCCGTATGCCCTCAAAAGCAAGGCCCAAATTCCTCTTTCCTAGCCATGAACGTGAGCCCATTTTATGGCTTGAAACATCCCATTTGGGCAACGAAGCCACAAAAGAAATGATCCCATCTTCCCTTTTCCATCCTCCTCGTTTATGTCACCAGGCAACGCATCCTCTCTTCCTCTGGTTCGACTTCCGTCTTCTGGTCGTGCGTCCGGGTCGTTCTGCGCCACCGCAAACGAACTACTTTGACAAGCTCAAGAGCAGAAATTGCAACAAGAACTAAGCCGAGTTGTTTCTCTAATCCATTCACTAATTCTTTTAATAGGTATCGAAACCGGTGAGCGGGGTTGGCGGATAGGTTGCGGGTTGGTCTCGGCCATAGTGTTGCGAGTAGATGTGCATTGAAGCTGACCTTGCATGTCAAGTAGGGGCAACGGGTGTTGCAATTTGGTTGTCCTTCTATCTTGTTCACCTTTATAGAGATCCTTCTAGCTCGTAAACATCTCCATGCCCAATGCCTTATTCAACTTAGACATCAGCTATGATCCTTCCATATTGGCAGAGCATTTTCAATTGTGACCTAGCACTCAACATATTAGAATCACACCTGATATTAATTATGACACCAGCTGCATTGTGAATTGTTCATATATCACCCGGTAATACTCAACCAATACACGAGATTAGTAGCCTTTGATTGTTTTTTACCATCGTTAAAACAACATAAAGGATTTCCTCAAAATTTAGTGCCAAAACATTTTTTTTCCCAATGAGCATAGATCAATGTCTTTTGACAATACGAAATGATAAATTTTTTTTTTTTTTTATGCTTGTTGCAATGTGTAAGGAATTCTATGTTAACGATCATTTTTTGAGCGATTGTGAAGTAATCAATTGACCTGATTATGGATTCGGCCACCTCGAAGGTTAGTCCTCAATGATCGGACTCGGCCGAAATAATTGGCCAGCATGGGCGAGCGTGGCTGGTAACTTGGGCCCAATGGTTCTTTGGGTCGGGCATAGGCATGAATTCTTAGACCAGGCCCGGCCCAACCCAACCCACCCATTTTCTTGTCTGAAAATGCAGCTAGCGGAACCTTAGTGATGATTGAGTTGGTTCGGACTGGTCCCATATTTTCCCACAAAAACATTGCATAAACACAAAGTATCAGGATAAAAGTAACAAAAGCATAAAGAGTTTCCAATGTAGTACTTGATCAAAATGGTTTATTTATCAAGATATTAATTGTTCCAAATGGAAAAACTAAGGTAGCAGAAAGAAGCTTACAATCTGGGCGCTTGGAGTCTCATCAACAAGAATAATCCGATAAAATTAAGGAGTTTGAGCAAGCTAGTCGTCGATGAATGAGCCATTACGAGTCCTTGTTCTTCTGCCAATTTTTTGGTCTATTCACTCTTGAAGGGAAGTTCTGAGAGTACACTGGGTACAAAGTGAACTGGTTTGTAGTGTTTAATTTTGTCTTTCGAATTTAAGGGTCACTTGATGCGATGCAAAACCATCAATTCATAAGAAAAACAATGCCAAAGATACGTCTTCTCACAGAACCATCAAGCATGGGACCAGACTTTAGGTACATCTCTGCACCACTCAAAAGTGAAGAGTGATCCCACCAATGCACCAAGAAAACACACGGTATCTCCAAAAGAAGAGGCAAAACGGTGTCAATCCAGACGATCAATAATAGACCACATCGCCATAGGAAGCTCTCCGAAAAAGAACAAAAAATTTGTTCCTGCCCTTCCTTGAGAAAAGCATCAACTTCCTTTTGAAGCTCGTTTCTCAGAAGCCGGTCCAGCTCCACTCTTTGATGCTCTGCTCATTATACTCAGTGCTATGACATCGCCCCTTCCTTGAAGGTATTCAAACGTCAGGATGTTCTCCAGAAATGCTGGTGGGATTTTCTGCGCATAAGTTAAAAAGGAAAATCTGTGATGTGTCTCTTATTAGATATCCACCTTCCTCACCAAAATAAACACGAAATGAAAATACTGTTAAAGGGAATACCAAACACAACACTGTGCCAAGAACCAAATCCTCCTCCCTCCCCAAAACAATCAAAAGACACCTCTTCGTGAATGTTGTGCTGAAGCAACAAAGGTGCAAATAACTCAGAGAAAGAGAGAGATGGTTACCAGCTTGTGGGTGAAAACGCCAAGCAAGTGCTTGAAGAAAGAAGGGCGACGCTTGCTCTCCATGGCCATCTTCGTCCCGAGGAAGGTGAAGGGTTGGTGATAACGAAAAGCCCCTTTAAAAGATTAAGTGGTTTGCAACGACGGTTTCTCTCATTATGACTCGGACTGTCAATGGATTTCTCGAAAAGGGATGCTTCGTAGGGAAGCCCAAAGATCAGGAGAAATGACTTTGACGGAACCCAACTAATACTGGTCACACTCAATTTAAAAGAATATAATTACTCGTACTATGTTTAATTAGTACATTAAAATCAACAAGTATTTTGAGATCACTCGTTAATAAATTTTTTTGTGTCCAATGTTTTGATATTTTCTATTGTTCTTAAATTAGTTTTCATCCAAGAAAATAGGTTTATACTGCATGCAGTCTAGGAAGCCATTTTGACGTTTCATAAAATCACAGGTTATTTTCACGCCTCCCAAAGCTGAAAATTGCCACTCCCTTCTATTCTTCGTTGGGATGCTTGAAACAACTCTGAAAAGTTTTCACTCCAAACGGTTCAGCTTCTCTCTCTCTCTTGACTTTTTCTCTCTTCATCGCTGACGTCTTCACTGTAAGCTCAAGCGCTCTCCCTCTCCCTCTCCCTTTCACCAATGCCTGTTCCTACGGAGTGACTTCTGCTGACAAACATTTGAATATAGTAGCTGACCTCTTACTTGAATCGTCAACACTTTCTCTCTAGTGATTGATTTCAATGGGAAACACAAGACGCATCATCAGACGTTTGGGTAAACGAGTGGTGAAAATAAGCTATGAGTTAGAAGAGAAGATCGAGAAACAACGCAATGGTCGCTCTAATTCTGGGATTACGAATGTGAGCGCGTCAGGTAATACCTATCTATGTATATTGCTCTGTAGTTCTGCTCCATCATGATATCCTTATATGGTCCAAGTATTGGTCTGGTTTGATAATGCTTGATCCTTCTTTTGATATTTTTAGAATTTATTGTCTAGTAGATCCCTCTAAAAAACGGAAGCGCGGATTCACGCGCCTTCCGGACGTATGGAATCTTCCTCCTGGGAAACGCATCATTGTCCCATTAGGGAAGAGAATGCAGCCTATTGGAGTTGGAGGAGGTTTGCTTGGTGAGTTTCTCGGGACTATTGCTAGAAATGGCGAGTTGGCACCATTGTTCACTACTTGGAAGCAAATTACTGAAGATATGAGACGCGCTATGATTCGGATTGTAGAGGTAGTTAGCTAGTGTTCAAATAAAATTTCATTCATCATGTTATAAAATTATATAACATTATTATGAATTTCCTTTGTTGTAGTCCAAATTTGATTATCCTCGTATACCAATTATGGAAAAATGGATTCTACATTCCATAAACTCTAAATGGAGAAACTGGAAAAGTGATCTAAAAGCTGCTCACTATGATAGCTCTAAGCCATTATCATATCATCTGAAGCATCTTCCGGAAAGAGTGAGAAGAGATCAATGGAAAAATCTTGTCGCTTTTTGGAGTTCAAAGGAAGGGAAGGTATGAAGCTTGCTCTAGCATTGTTTTAATATGACTTGTGCACACTAAATAGACTTTTGTTACCTGGTTAGTCAAAGCCGATTTTGTGATTTACCTCTGTCGTTTTATTTGCTGCAGAAGCTGAGTAACGTAAATAAAGCTAATAGAGCAAAACAGAAGATACGACACACCTTAGGGAAAAAAAGTTTTGCAAGGATAACAGCAGAAAAGGTATTCTTGTGTCTCACCTTTGTGTTTTCCTAAACATGGTATTTATAATGTGAAATCAATAGTTTTTCTTTAGAGGAGATTGTGATGTGTCTTTGCACATAAGGTAAAGATGCCCAGAGTTTTTTGCCACTTTTTCGACATTATGCTTGTTTTAACCACAGTTGTGATAGGAAGAGAAACATAGGATGTGTTCTAAGATTGTCTATGTTAGCACATGCGTTGATATATTGTTCTTCCTCCAGCTTGATGATTTGGATTTTCTAGTGACACTAGAATCATCCATAACTTGATTTCAGGTTTATCTCGCTCACAAGGTCCACAATCATCATTCTGGAATGACCTATACAACAGCTAGAGCTATAAAGCAAACTTGAGATTGTGAAACCTGTAGAGATTTCTATGACTTAAACCATTATACATGCATGCACACGTACCACAATGGTTGCAAAGCCATCCAATATAGTTCATCTAATGTCGACAAATGTTATGCAGTCTTGGCAATGACAATATTGCTGCTACAATGCACAAATATATATGGTTATACGAGCACAAGCCAAATGGATCAAGAATAGAGCAGTCTAAAATTAAAATTTTAAAAAAAGGATAATTTCCTATTGTGTTTTTTTCATCTGGTTTCTGTGGATGACAAGTCATATGACAATCAACAAGGAACAATGATAGAAAGGAAGGATGTGATTATTTTTTCAATCTAATATCTTTGGACTTCTTTTCATGTTTAACTGGAAATTGGGAAATAATGAATGTCTTTTTGATATGGTTCGTTCAATTATGCTGACTAAACAAGTTTTATCACATGATGCATTGCCTCTGTTAATAGGAAGCTGAGTTAGGAAGGGAGCTCAATCGTGTTGATTTGTTCATACTTAGTCATGAAAGGAAGAAGGGCAAGAAGCCGGTGGATAAGGCTGTTGCAGAGGCTATTGTACGTATTTATGAGTTCAGCTAACAATTACTTCCAATAAATAGTAAATCAGCTGTTTAAGAAGTTCTTCATGTTATTAAACTGCAGGGAAAGATGAATGACCTCGTGGAGGTATATCCAGAACTTTGCAAGAGCGATACCCCCTTAAATGAAGATGTTGTTTCTCTAGTATTGGGAAAAGAGAAACCCGGACGCATCCGATGCTACGGCATAGGGCCATGCCCAAAAGACTTCAAGGCCTCCAACTCTAGTTGTCTTCCAACGAAGAACTTAAGGTCTGAGAACGGAAAAGATGAAGAGATTCACAAGTTAAAGGAAGAATTGAAAGCAGCAAAAGAGCAATTAAAAACCACAAATGGAGATGTGCAAGAGTTACAGGCCCAACTAAAAAAGATGTCTAATATGGTACAGCACTTGTCAGCATACTGTGGACTTGAAGTGGTCTCAAAAGATATGGACATGGTCAGCAATTCATGAGACATTGCAGGTAGCTAATTTCATTGAATTCATCATAGCGAAAGGTGTTTTATTGACTAAATATTGAGTCACCTGTATATTGGGGTGGGGACTAAGGTGGATTTAAAGGGAATATTGATGGATAGGCTTGAAACATGAGTTTGGTATCAGGATTGCTTTGATATATAGCTTGAAAGACGGGTACAAATGTAGCGTGGTATAACCATGTTTTTCCTTTTAGCTGCGACTAAATCATGTTTTGGGTTTACTTCTATTGCGTTATGCCTTGCTCTTTTCGTTCTTTCTGAAGAATACAAGTGATTGCCCTTATTAATCACTGCTGTGTTGTTTCTCTTTCTTTTGAGGTGTCGAGATAGGAACTGTTGAGCTATCTTGTTCTTCTCTGTATAGATCATGGGTGTTATAGTAACATTTATTTGAAGATAAGTTGAAATATTGCCGGTTTCGACACAGTCAAATGCTTGGAAACTGATGTAGAACAATTGGCATGTGACTATCTCGTCAAATTGGATCGTCAAAAGCCAGAACGACTTCGTTGGTAATTTGGATCTTGGGTCAAACGATCTCGAATCGCGCTCAAAACTGGTCGGTTAAAGCGAAACAGCCGTCTGACTCAAAGTCATCGCTTTCCTGTGAGATATGATGGATTTTGGCATTCCGGAATCATTTAGATCACTTTTCAGGCAATTTTCTAATTTAGAAAATTTTAAATATTCTGATTATTTATAATATTTTATTCGAATAAGTTAGATATGATTTATAGTATGTTATCTATAATTATTCTAATCATTCTATATATAGCTTTTCGAAAGTTCAAGCAGAAACAGATCATCTAATTGATGCGAGAGATTTCAGAGTACGCTTGTACTGCAATAGATGTAATCGTGTGGCAAACGGAGCTTTGGTGAAGATGTCCGCAAGCTGATCAATAGAAGAGATGTACTAAACATGAGCTTGCCCTGAATTTCACAGTGCTCCAAATGACCTGATTCTATTGGCGAACGTCGGAAAGACGTGGATCTATGTCTGGAGTTCGCTAATTGCAATCAAGCAAGAGGGGAATCGTCATGGTCAGCGTCTAAAGGACAAGTGCCTAGAAAGAGACAGCCTTCGAAGCAATTCTCTCAACTTCCCAAGTCTTTATTGTAATCGACATTATCATTCTATCAATTCAGTAGTCGTTTGGAATAGTTTTCCAAGTTATTGCTTCTCTGCGTCAGAAACGGTGATGATTTAATGTTCTTACTCTTAAGGTTAGCCTTCTATTTACGCAATCGACTTTCTCAAGTTCAGTGGGCTACAACAATGATTGTGATTTGTGAACTCTGAATTTGGATTTACGGCCGTTCATTATTTATTGTAGGGTTTGTTAGTTGCTTTGGCGACTGTGTTTGTGTCAATGGAGCTCCTCTATTCACGTCTCTGCATTTTTTTTTTTTTTCAAGTGATGGAAAATTTGGTTGGTCACGTCTTGCTCGTTCTGTTTTAAGGAATTAGCTTTTTAGTGCAGTTAGGGGATATCTTTTTTAGTTGTGAGCCCCTATGTTCATGAATTCCATTACTTTCTGTGATCCAAACTTCTCTTATAACTCTCTCTAATCCTAATTTTGAAGGTTAACTGTAGGATGTCTAAGTGATCACTAAAATGATATCATGTGCTGGTTTTGTGCCCACAATGCTTACTCTTCTTTCACAAACTCATTTGAGTGTACGATGATCATCCTAATAACACCCAAGAAAGATCTCCAAACATCACTTTGTGCTCTCAATGGTCAAGTCATGAGCCATGCTCAGGCACAAGAAAAGTGTCATAGGCTAATTGATCTAGGAAATTTCTTCCCAAGTCAGCCTTTCTCATCATACTCACGGGGATCGTAGAATGAGAATCTCTTGTAGTTCCAATACTAATGGGATCATACAAATGAGGAGAAGGAGATCAATATATATACAATGATAGCCGTTAATCTCCCATCAATCTAACGGTGGGGTTGCTATCTTCCAAACTATTAACTACTTGCATTAATTACAAGAATTCTCCACAATATTTTACATTTCTCAAATTACTGGTCCCTAACAATATTTTAGAGAACCTAATCATGGGCAGCTCAGTTGGTTAGGACGCACTTGGTATTGTGTGGTTAGGCGTATTAGTCATAGATTCGATTTTTCAGATAAGCACTTGTGATGTAAGTGGAGGATCATGGCGTTGAGTTGCTGTGCTAGTTTCTCTCGAGGAATAGTTGAGGCGAGTGCAAGCTAGTTCGGACACTTTGGTTATAATATATATATATATATATATTAGAGAACTTGAGAAACCCTAGGAGGCTCACATTGTCTTCTTGGATGATTCATGGTCCTTTGTACATTGAAAACCCCCGGACCCTGACATTTCTCCCATCTAATTGGGTGACGCCGTCGTCGGATCTTCGGTATTGTAGGCATAAGTTTGCTTCTTGAATTGCCAAAGAGCTTCAGTAAATTCCCAACTTGCTTCAATCTTTAGTAGGAAATGTTAGATCGAGATCTTCAAACTGTGAGGGTCGGATCTCAACTTCTCCACAAGCCTACATCCCAAACCGACGGCCAAACGAAGAGGGTGAATGCACTATTGGAGTTGTATCTCCGACACTTGAACAAAATACAGAAGGATAAGGCAAAGCTCATCGATGTAGCCCAGTTCTCTTATAGCAAATTCACGGGCAAGAGTCCTCTCTAGATTGGGAACAAGGGATTGATACGTTGATATGAAGATCTGTTTCGAGTGTCGCAATGAATCACGAGGGTGGCATACATGCTGGAGCTCTCGCAAAAGTCAAAGGCACATCCGATATTCCATGTAAGTATGGTTAAATAATTTTATGCAAATGAGGAAGACATGGACCAAGGAGAATCGCAACGAGCACCTCTTTTGGTTAAAACCTAATATGACCGAAATGTTGATTCCATCACGGTAGATCGAGTCATGCGGAAGCGGTATTGTGCGCCGAAGTGTGAGTATTTGATCCGAGTGAAGCAAGTTGAGAACTTGTCGAAACTCATTGGCAATTTAAGAAGCAAATTGATGCCTTTCATGCCAAAGACGTGACAAGGGCATCGCCCAATTAGGTGGAGAGAATGTCAGCGTCCGGAGGCTTTCAACGCACAATCTAAGAAGACCTAGGTTCCCCTAGGTTTCTCGAGTTCCCTACAATAGTTTTGGGAACAGGCAATATAGATTTTAAAATTAATTGTGATACATAGGACATGTGTGCAGCCTCGTTCAGGAGTGACAACCATCAAGCTCTGCAGATTATAGTTCCGTCTGCACATGATGCCCCCAGTAGATGATATAAGGTTTGTTTAATTTAAGGGGTATATGTGATGCAAAGCACTTCAGCATAGCCCCAAATGCTTATCTCTTCAACTTTCAATCCAACGGAATAACAACACTTAATATCACTTGGACTAACTTCTGGGCTTATTCAGTAGAATGACAGGTTATTATAACCTCAAAATTTGTAAATCACGAAAGTTTGTAACCTTAAATTTACTAGGATAATGACAAGCTAAAATAATACATAGTCACAAAATGAATCATTCAGCATAATAACTATTTTCTAATTTAAAGCAAAAGTACATTAATTATTCATCCAAAAGAGAGATTTTTGGGGGCTACTTGTCCTCAGATTGCGTACGTGTCCGCGACTACCTTGCGAAAACATAGACAGAACTAGAAGTGAGGGATTAATATATCATTAAAAATTGTCCAGCTAGTTTATCATCACACCTTTACCCAAACTAGTATTCACTTACGAAAAATCTCAAAAAAATTGGTACCCCATACTCCAAACTAGTTTTCATTTGAAAAAATAATAAATTGGTACTACGAAATATTACCACAAACCTACTCTCCATTATGATTTTGCGATTTGAGAATTTTTGCGAGGCGAAATTTAAAATGTGTTGTAAAATACCAAGTTAGGATTTTTTTTTTTTTTTGAGAAATGGGGCGAATGTATCTGGGGAGAATTCGTCAGTCTCAATCTCTTACCCCTTGCTTCCTAGAGAGTGATAAGAAAGCACATTTTTGGTTCAAATTTCAAAGTTGTCGCAGATCTTCACAATTTCCCTGTTGGAATATCCACTTCTTCCTCAAGCTAAGGATAAGAATATAGGAATTATCCGCCTTTCATGATATTATTCTTATTCAAAGTCCTTTCACATCTTCATCATGTCCAATCGTCATCTGATGACGAGATTAAGTATGCTAATGGATCCTTAAAAATATTAACATGACTTGTCTAACCCAACATGCATTAACATATATAATTTCTCCAGAAAATAATACTAACATTGTCATAACTTTCGTATAACACTCTGTCAAAACCTTTCGTCGGATTACTAAAGCATCAAATCGGAGAAAAATAATCATTAAGTGTCTTTGACGATAAATTCCTGGAAAAAGTCCTCTTTTAAATAAAAAAAAAAATCAGACGTGGGTTTGTGGGTTTGTTTATTAAAATGGCAAGTCCAACGTGGATGCTGAACTGACATTTCATACGTAAACAATGTCGTAATTGAAAATCTCTCAAATAAACAACTCTTTATCTTTGTTGATTTGTACTCTCTCGTTAAATGTTCCTACTCCATCACTAGCTCGCTGGCAAGCGATCTCTCTCTCTCTCAACATTAGGGTGTGATGGCAGTAGCTGGAAGAACCACATGAGAGCGATACATGTTGATGTTATATACCGTGGAATTCTAGATGATATTTGGGGATGACAGTGGACAAGCAGCTACAGCTCATGAGCATGATACAGTTTTCAAAAGTTATCACACCAATCTCATTTGCATGCACCAATCAAACAAAGTATCTCCAAAAGAAGAGGCAAAAGGGTGCCAATCCAGGCGATCTTAGTCCACAAGATGAATGGTCCAAACAATGTTATTCCACATGATCTATGGACAGTGCTAGGCCAGCTCCTATAACTACATCCCCACCGAAAACTCTCCAAAGCATTTCTCATTTCTCAGAAAAGAACAAAAAATTGTTCCTGCCCTTCCTCGAGAAAAGAAAGAATCAACCCCTTTTTAAAGCCCGTTTCTCATAAGCCGGTCCAGCTCCATCCCTTCCACCTATGCTCATTATCCTCTATGCTGTGACATCGCCGCTGCATTGAAGGAATTCAAACATCAGGATGTCACCAAATGCGAAGCCATTCGCTCTGACCACACTTGACAACTCAGGTTACAAAATTGGCAAAACTTGACCCGCCACATCCTCCTTAGTGGATCTTCTATAACCATGCTTCTCTTTGATTCTAGCCCCGCCTCTTCAGCAAAAGCTGCTGGAAGTGTCTGCAATCCCAACATTTACAATGGCTACGAAGTAGGTATTCCAACTAGTATATTCAAATTGACCAAAAAAAAAAAAAACTCTTGACAAGAAATAACGATGTTAGATCTGACTAAAGCATAAAGTTTGAAAGATTTTTACTAGAAAAAGTCCGGATATCCATCCAGCGACGAATAAGATTAGGAACAGAATCCTTATATGTCTCCTAGTAATTGTTAGTTTTTGCAGAAGCGTTTATTGAATGAATTCTTGGTGCAACTATCACCAGAATTTGAGGGAGTTCAAAGTCAGATTCTATATTGTTATCCTGCACCATCTCTTTTCGATGCAGCCAAGGAACTTCAGGCTAAAGAAACTAGACGAGAAATTCTTGGTGCTTCTCCATCTCTAGATTCCTCCGCAGTACTAGCCACTTCACAGCCTGACTTTGGACCTGGTCGTCTCACCACGATCTCCAATTTGGCTCTTCTCAATGTGTTTTTCAATCTGGCTATTCTCAGCACGGTTCACGTTTTTATTGTAACTTCTGTAAGTAAAATGGACATACTAAGGATCGATGTTTTTAGAAAATGCGTGATCTTCTTGTGCATCCTCACGCTCAGTTGCACTGGTCTCTTCTCCACCCATGGATCATGTCACTTTATCCTCGTCTTCAAATGATCGTCTTGCTAATATTGAGGTTCAGCTTTCTCATTTAGCTCAACTTCATCTTGGTTCTTTTGGCAAATCCTCCTTTGTTGCTACAGTAGCTGCTGCACAATCTTTAGGTGATAGTTCTTCCTAGATGCTTGACTATGGGGCTGCTCATCACATGATTGCCTCTGCTCATCATCTCACTCAGCAGACTGCACTCAAAAGTCCATAAGGATTCTTTACAGCTGATGGATCCTCTCTTACTGCTGCTATGCAAGGCCATCTTAGTATCCCTGGCAATTTTAATGTTTCCAATGTGTTGCATATACCGAACTTAGCCCTGAATCTTTTATCTGTTAGGCAACTTGTCGATACAGGTTATATAGTGACATTTACTATTGACTCTTGTGTTGTATATAGGATTGTATGAGTGGTCGAACGATTAGCAAGGGTAGTAGACATGGAGGATTGATAAGACATCTCCAGCTTACTTCACCTCAACTTCTTCTTACCGCCTTCGATCTTGACTATCGGCACCAGTGTCTATGTCACGCCCCGCGCCTCGAGCACGAGCACGCGACTCCCTGTAAGTAAATCAAGATATCTCTCATGGTCCAAAGATTCACATACCAATTGAGAGATATATCACAAAACGAGCACGCGGAAGCGACGACAATAAAACTGCTCCGTACAAATTATAAAGCGGGACCTGGATAGCGAGAATACCATAATAATGCATAATACCCGAATATTCATACAAGCGCATAGCAAACTAAATTCGCTAGTCAAAGGGGTGACGGGGTAGGTACAAAAGAGGACCATCATTGTTAAAAGAAATAGGCATCAGGGTCGTCGTCAAAAAGTTAGACTAGTACACCAGGAGCTCCTAAGTCGAGCTGTTGGAGTCATCAGTCTCCTCTGCCTCCTCAGTAGGCTAGTACTCCGAAAAGATCTCCGAGCAAATCTCTACGGTGTCCTTCATGGTCTCGTCAGCAGACGGCTCCACCAGGTCATACTTTGTAGCCTCGTCCACTATGACCTCCTCAGTGTCTTCTAGGGTCGAGGTCCTCTGAGATCCGTTCTTCGAACCGGCAACTGACCTCTCAGGCTCCTCTAAACCCCGGGTGAGGTGGTGCCAGTTAGGGATTACTCCCTGCGGCACCTCAATGGGCTTCAGCGGCCTAGTGGATACATCTCTCACCTTCCGGAGCCAGGCCTCATACCTATGAGACTTCTAGCTACTACCACCCTCGTCTACCCACACTACTGTACATTTCCTAACATAAATAGTATTCTGCCCATCAGAGAACTCATCGAAATAGACAGACATCTCCTTGGGGTCGCCAAATCTGATAGACCACATCTTCAGGGCCTAGTATCTGTAAAAAAAGGGGTCCCACAACGGGGTGAGATATACATCTCAGTAAGGTGGGTCCTAATCTTAGGTTAGGCTGACAGTTCACTCAGGCAGTCATAAACACTAGCATTTCATGCAAATAAACATATGAGACATTCAATTATCAATAACAACACACAGATATCAGGCATCATAACACATCAATATGGTCGTGCACACCTCGTCATGTCACATCACCACTTTCACCCTTCTAGCCTGCCTCAATCTCATACCCGTGTTTAGAACGCCTCAAGCTTAGTCCGCGTAAACGCATCAGACCGTCTCATTGACAAACCCCCGTAAACGCATCCGGTTTTCAATGTCACTCTAGACCTGTGTCGACACACCACAATTTCATCCCGCATTTCAACGTATTAGGACTATGGCCTTCTCAACCTCGCGTCTCATACGCCTCAGGGTGCCATTTAATTCCAACCCCGCGCCTCAGCGCCTCAGGGCATTCATCACACCATCCCACGTCTCATACACCTCAGGGTCTTATCACGTCTTAGACATGCCACAATCTCAATTCAATTCATGCATACAAGGCCACGTGCAAATCCATGCACAAACAATACACTTATGGCATGCAAGACGATTCAATTGTCATTCAAACACGGTAGTCAATACAAGGTACAAGTATTGGTACACATTCAAGTCTTCTATACCATTCTAGGACACACAATGAACAATCACATTAAAGTATCTCAAGAATCAATTAAAATTTTACTCGACTTGCCCAATTGAGTCCAATCTTCCTATCATAGGTTTAGAATTTCTTTACCTCAAGCTTAATGCCACAAAAATCCTTCTCCCAAACACCACAACAATTCGGCCCAAATAGTCCAAGATCAAGTCTACCACGCAACCTAAGGAAATTTCATCCAGCCGTCAATTTCCTTGCTCAAATCACCAATCTATGGACCACAAACCTTGTTAACACGTTTCTCAACATCCTAGCATGTCTCAATGATGAATTTGAGACTCACTTTCAAACATCAACAGCCCCCACAGAATCAGTATGCACAGAATCGAATCGGGCAATTTTCGGTTCTATGTATATAGCAAATAACTAGCCCTTAAACTACCTCAAATCCTCAATTCATTCATTAATCTGCTTGCTAACATGTATATCTAAGGGTTTAGGATGCTCACCAAAGATTTGGAGCCAAGTTGTCACCGAAAACTCCTTGAATGTCACCGGTTTCACTAAGTCCTCAAACCGGCAATTCTGGCCATCCAAACACAAGATCCATTTGGGGTCAAAACTCTATCAAATTAACCTCAACTTTTTACCACAACTCAATCTATGAATCTCTTAGATGTCCACAAATTTTGGTTGAAAAACTCCAAGGTTTCGGGGTCCTAAGAGGCCAAAAACATGGCTTACCTCTGGTTGCGACGATTTCCGTCGACTTTCGAGAGATCGGCTGGTCGGAGCTCCTCGGTGGCTCAAACGACTTGATTCCACTTCGAAGACGTCGGCAAGAGGTCAAGCAAGGAGTGGGTGGTCGATTCGGCGGTTGGGAGTCGCCGGAGGTGGCCGTCGGAGCGAGCGAACCGGCGGACATAAATCGGTTGGCGAGCAGCAGTTTCCGATGGTCTCAATCGTTATCGTTCGATTTAGGAAACTTTTGCAAATTATACGTTGGTTAAGCGGCCTCACCCGCGCTCCAATCGTATAATGCTAGCAATGCATTCCTTAATCACTCTTAGATCGGCCTTTTGTGGTTCTAAATATCTCTTCGACAATCCTTATGGTCAAAGCGTTATTTTCTTTTCGAGTTCTCTAGGTCCACGTAACTTGTCTCGCGTTAACCTTTCCCTTTTGGTCAGTCAACTCAAATTGATCAGATTTGAACGAGATATGACTAAAACACATCGCTAGATACACTTCTCATTAATGAATCTAAAAATAACAGGAAAACCAGAATGTCACAGTCTATGTCATATATCTGCTTCTCGTTTGTCTTTCCTGCGTCAGCAGGGTGCACTTGGGCATGTTTCATCTATTGTTATGCGTCCTTGTACAAGTTGTCCTTTAGCTAAACAATTTGCACCTCATTTTCCTGTTAGTTCTTCTGTTTTCACTTCTTGTTTTGATTTAGTACATTCAGATGTTTGGGGTCCTACTCCCTAAATTTCTAAAAGTGGATTCAAGTATCATGTATCATTCATTGATGATTATTCTCGTTATACATGAGTTTATTTCATGTGTTCTCGTGATGAATTTCTCTCTATCTGTAAAAAATTTATAGTCATGGCCATTATACTTTTTGTTTATGTCAGTGTTCTGTGATATATTTCATTCGTGAGTTAAATTCTTGACATTGATATTAACTACTAAGAACTGTAACGAAAGCACTGCAATATTTATTGTTAATTTAAGACAAGAATGACACTACTTATTGGTCGACCTAAGAAAGTAATTGGCAGAAATACATCTCAAATGATAGCATTATGTTCGGCGCTCACTTTGTTGTCAATATTTTTTTTAGATCACTTAAGTATCAATTTTTAAAAACTAATTATTTAAGTGTCAAATCCAGTGGAGTTGCCGAAATTGGCAGCAAAGTTAATCATTTTTCCTTTGATTTGACATTGAAGTGATTATTTTTTAGATCACTTAAGTGTCAATTTTTTAATTGATTATTTAAGTGCCAATTCTGGTAAGGACACTAAAGTGGTCTTTTTTTTTTTTTTTCGATTTGGCACTTAAGTGATAAAAAAAAAGGATATTAAAGTGAGCGCCATACAAAAATATTGACACTTAATGGGCTCTCATGCCGAAAATAATTATTCAAAGACAAACAAAAATTCAAAAGCACTAATATCTTTCATGATGTGATATTAACTATGAATGGTAAAGAATCTAATGATATGCGGTTAATTAATTTGCAATAGGGCGCCTCACAAAAATCAAAGGCACCAGTAGCTTTTGTTACTTTTATGATGAACAAATAAAAGACATTGGTACTTTCTCGGTGTCATCGGCTTGGTACTCCCTTATGCCGAGAGGTCAGAATGTACATTAGCCCTCCTTCGTTTGGGATCAAAGTATTGCCCCTGGGCATTGGTTCTTTCTTTGGCTTGCTTTACTTAATTGTCTCCGTACTCAGGTAATGCTTCTTAATCACCCTAGAATTTTGGATGGCAATTGCACTTTTTGTCAGAGTATGCCCAACTCTATAGACCACTTATTCTTTGACTGTCATATCACGGATTCTCTAGCGCTTTTCTAGGCCACCAAATACAATTTAGCTTGGCAGAATAGGTCTTGGCAGGAAACTATTTGTCGGGCCATGCATAAGTTGGGTGGTCAATCTTTCGCTCACTGGCTAGCTCGGTTTTCTTTTGGGCACTTTGCCATATGATTTGGAATGAGAGGAACCACATACTCTTCGGGAACAAGATGTTCATGCTGGCTCTCCATCAACATCTTGTCAAGGTTGTTAGGGACAAATGCCTTACTTTTCACCTCATTTAAGACAATGCCCACTTCGATTTTTCAAGATCAGTTCGTTGATGTTGACGCATAAATTTTGATTTTTTAGAAAATAATGCATTTTATTTCATAAAATGAGAGTTAGTCAAAATTCTCACAAAAAATAAATCCTCATGTATTGCGAATTTATTTTAGTCAAGCACATGTCATTGCATTTCGTGAGTCGGTTGAGATTAAATGGACAAGCGGTGGATTCGAGCATCCATGAAAATTTTCGGCAATAGTTGGAGGTAATTGTCAAAATCTACAATGCCGTTAGGGGACTACTTCCATTGTTAATATACAGTCACAAGTAAATGAATTAGAGAGTAAAAAGGGAAGAAAAGGAAAATAAGCCTAAATTTTTTTGGACGAGCCCATGCATTGGGATGGGCTTGCCGAATTTCATGATGGTTTTACAATTGAATTTATGTAAATCGGTCCCTTCAAATCTTAATTTAAAATCAGATTTTTACTGGGGTCAATTTGCATAAGTTTAAGAAAACATAAGCCCCAAGAATGCAACACTTATTCTATAAATATAGACTTATGACTAAAGGGGGCCATCCATCAGAATATTGGGCCAGAAAAAAGATCGTTCTGGAGGCCACACGATCATACTATACGGCCATTAGAGGAAAAGGAGAGAAGGCCACAGATTGTAAATACACGGCCAACACTTTGCAATAGTTGCATCATCGAAGTCCATTGATGTGTCATCTGCTGCACGTAGCACTCTCGACGTTCCAGAGAACATCAGACCAAGCCGAGCAATTAAAAAAAAAAAAACAGAACCAATCGTGCGGAGCGCCTCCGTGATCTGCAACACCAGAAGAGACTTGTCCTCGTTGGCAAGCTTGAACCAAACTCGTCGTTGTCGAAGTTGGCGAGCAACTCGTGATGAACCACACCAAAGATGATTGATCCAGTCCATGGTTGGGTCCCGTTGTGGTGCTTGCCGAATAGCCCCGATCCACAAGACTCCCGTCGCTGACTAGAAGACCAAGTGTAACCCGAGTCCATCATCGATCGATGTCAGGTTGCTTTATGGTTTGATATTACTCCGAGTTGTGTTGATTGTTGCAGGTGTCATGGACGGTTAATACCCAAGAAAGAGAGGGCAACTACTTTAATTTTGTCAAGATCAGAGGCTCATGGTGTAATAGAGAAAACACGCGCCATGAATTGGCATACACAATCAGAATTGAGGGTTACACCATACACAGAGGAAAAAGCTAAGTAACTCGCACATCTCAATTGCGTCTCCAACAATGGCAATATCACATGCAGCTATGACACTTTCAAGCCAATAGCTATTCCAATCCTGGATAAAATAGTGTCGAAATTTCATTGGTGGTCTTTAATTTTTCTAAAGCATACATCTTTTATTATTCCTCTCCACGTTTGATAGTTTACAGACAATTTGATGATCCACCAAAGGAGAAACATACGAGAGGGAAGAACTTGGTCATACTCTCACCAGGAATCCTCGGGACCGAGGTGGCAAATTTGATATCGTTCTTGGGCGAATTTACAGCTAGCGTGGGTGCTGGAAAATTGCTTAAAAAGAGGCAAATCGCAAGCTCACCGTCCATCGAATGCAAATTTGCAAAATAAAGTAACAAGCTCATCCCATAACATTCTGAAAATTGCATTGCTTGATTCGAATTGCTTGCATATCTCTAACATATTTATGTTGTAAATCCTTATTAATAAGATGATGGTTTCCACCTCCAATACAAATACTCTTTACGAATACTGAAAAGAAATCTGCACTCAAATCGTTTTAAATGTCTATAACAACGCTTATTCAATCCCTACACCTGGCCTTGGTTCACGAGTCTTAATATGAGAGAGAGTGAGAGAGCGCATGATTATTTACTTGCGCGAATGAGAAAAATATGATGCTTTAACTCTCTTGCTGCTTCAACAAAGCTTGGATATGATTTTTATTCGGATGATCAAACGTAACTAAAAGATTAAGAAAGGGGAGAGTTGTAAAAAAATAATTATGGTGGGAGGATTTTGCACAATGCCACAAAAAGGTTGCACAAGTCCAAAAAGGAATGAGAGGTTGGCCAAATTTTGACCCCTCGATGTCTTACTGACCAGATGAATTCTCCAGTCTCAATCTGTTCCGGTTTGGTTTCCAGAGAAGGTGATAAGAAAGCACATTTCTGGTCTCGCAGATCTTTAAAATTTCCCTGTCGGGGTATTCCACTTGTTATGCAAGCTAAGGATAAAGAAGCCAGGAACTATCTGTCTCTGATGATATTATTCTTATTCAAAGTCCTTTCACATCTTCATCGTCTCCAACGTCATCTGATGACGAGATAGTTAGGCTCGTGGCCAACGTGGGATCCTTCAAATAATTAACATGACTTGTCTAACAGTGTCATTTTTTGGGAAAAGGATACAAACAGTGTCACAAGTCCCTCAATTTAGTACTAAAACTTTTCGTTGGATTACTAAAATACAATCATTAAGTATCTTTGCCGATAAATTCTTGCAAAAAAAAATCCTTTTTTTAAAATCAGATGTGGCTTTGTTTATTAGAAAGGCAAGTCCAACGTGGACGCTGAACTGACATTCCATACATAAATAATGTTGTACCTGAAAATCTCTCTCAAATCAACAACTCTTTCTCTATTTTGATGTGTAATCTCTCGTTCAATAGTCCTTCTCGCTCCCCTCTCTCTCAACCCCGGTCATCTCCTCATTCACAGTGTGGGAAAAAATTAAGGCTCTTTAGTTGGAGGGGGGAAAAAGTAGGGACTGTTGCCAAATCGATCGCACTCATATCCCCACCAACCTGAGAAATAATTTACCGCATGTGGAAAAAAACCTCGGTTACAAAAAAAAAAAAAAAAGAGGAAAAAGAAAAAGTAAAGGTTCGGATACATCTTCTGCTGATTGGTTTCTGGAAGTATTCTTTTGGGCTGGTGGAATATATTCATATAAACTCTTTCCAACCTTTCCTTGCAAGTTACAAGAGAATCATTTGATTTGACTGGCCGATAATTCGTTTACAATTGGACATACCGGTCAAGATATTTACCAAAAGACTCGACAGGTACTTGCAAAGATGATTTACCATATTATGAAAAATCCCACTTCGATCTATTGATAAGCCTTTTTAGCTGGATTCAATTTTATGGGAGCATTATTATTGTCAATAAAATATCCAATTAAAGTATCTAAGGCTTCGTGACTACTATCTCCTATCATGCATCATATATGCCTTGCATGATAACACTTTCAAAAGTCAATTTTTTTTTGTCATAATTCAATCTGGCGGAAAAATTCGTTTGGTAAAAATACTTTCGAAGTAAAATCCGTTTAGTAAAAAAATTGACTTACTGTAGGATTTTTCACTTATGATAGGACTTTTTTTTATCAATTTTGCGACGTAAAAAAATTTAACATCTCACTCCAGAATCACTTTTTGTACCACACTTGTCGCCGCCGATCGCCGCTCGTCACCGCCAACCGACCGTCGCCTTCCCCCGCCACCATCGACCATCGTCGACCTTCGATCGCCCCCACTGCAAGCCTTCGCCGCCCATCATTGTCGCCCACGGACCGTCATCACCACGGACTACCGTCGCTACTAACCATCCCCGCCGCCCTCACCAATGGCCGCCGACCGCCGATAACCATCGCTGGCCGAAAATTTTGTTAAAAATATTTCAAAGTAGAAATTTTTTATGAAACGAATTTCTCTGATGAAAAGTTAATTTAGAGCATAAGTAGAAAAATCAACTTTTGATTTTGAGGAGAAGTAGAGAAATCAATTTCTGATTAGAATTTGATTTCTAATAGAGAAGTGTTACCATGCGCGCCTAAATTTTCGGTCCAATATGAAATTTATCTACACATTTGTATGGGAGAAAAGTGTTCTCGAGTTCCCACGAGAATTACTCATCTCTCCTTGATGCCTATAAATATGGATGGTGACCTAACATTCTTAGCCAAGCCCAAACCTTAAAATCTGATAACAGCATCATCTCTATAGAGAGCTTTTTTCACAAGCTCATCTTGAATGCCAATGGCACCCCCAGCAAATCTCGCTGATATTGGACGGGAAGCCTTCGATCTTCTCGAGAAGACCTATGTTCCCAGAAGAAGGGCTAACCATGCTCCTCCTCCACCGCTGCCACCACAGCAGAAGGCCCAACCCTGTGTTTACCGTCCGGCCGCAGTGCCTTTGGTTGCTGAGAGGCCTCCTGAATATGTTGTTTCCCATAAGTCGCACCAGTATCAACAGCCAGGCTGTCTGTCTTTCCCCAGGAGTGAAGTCCCTCTTCATCACCATAATTACCATGATCTTCACAATCCTTACCTGCCGGTGGAGGATGATGTTGATGCCGATGCCGAAGCCATGGACAGCAACAAAGCAGCCGTCTTGTATAGGAGGAGGATGATCATCGAGTACCGTTGGGTTTGATTAGATTTTTTCTGGCTTTTTAGCTATTTTTGTTGTAGCAATATGGTGCTCGGTGTGAAGAAATAACACATGAAGCTATCTCAAGTAGTAGTTCGTTTGTGAGTAGTCTGTCAAGTCATGTGGCTTGAGTGGAGTCTCTCCAGTCATGTGTTTGTAATGAAGTTCAATCTCTGGTAACACAGCGCTTTTGTTGAGGATATCACGAAAAAGTAAGGGGATTTTGAGCTAAAAATGCGAGCCTCCCTGTCGGCAAATGAGTGGGTTCGATCTAAGTCAAGGTCAGGCTGTAATTGGGATTGGTTCTTTTTATTTTTATTTTTATTTTTTCGGTTAACTCGTGTTTCAACGATTTGACCCATCAAAACTCACACGGATAAACTAAGATAAATAATTATCTAAAAAATTGAACATGATATTTTCTAAAAAGTTTGGAAATTGAAATCCTTCCTCCTTGAATTAATTATTATATTTCTTTCTTTCTTTGTCATGAAGAGGCATTTCATACAAAAACAAGTCCCAAAGAGCTTTGGGGGATTTACAAACCAATTTCTAGGAATAGAATCCGACAGATTCGCTCTGCCCACCCTAGTCGGCGACAGATTTTGCTGAACGATTGCAATGGGCCAAAGTAATGTCGCTGTATTGGGAGAAAAGTGCCCGCATCAAGCCTTGGTCTCTCCTACGAAAAAGTCGCCTTCTCCACATATCGCTCCAATGCTCTCTGCACAATCAGTTTCCATCTCGACACTTCGCAGTTTCCTCCATGGCAACCGCCTCAACGAGCTCCGGCGATCAATCTCGGATCTTTTTGACAAAACCATCAAGGAGGGCCGCCGACCAATCTCGGAGCACCCCCAGATGGATCCTTCGGTGCGGTTCTCCCCCAGCGATGCATTTATATTCAACTTCAGGCTGACCTTGACTTGATCGAACCCACTCATTTGCGGATAGGGAGGCTTGCATTTTAGGCTGGCTCCACAGCTCAAAAATCCCAGATAACATAGGCAAATGCATGAAAGTCCGAAATGAAATTCACACGCGGACATTTTGCAATGTCGGCTTTCATGCGACGGCGGTCGACTTTGAGTCAGCGGAAGTCTTGGGAATGCACGAAAAGTAGGGTCTTCTAGAGATAGCAACAAATCATTTGGCCAAAAAAGGAAACTTCGACCTTTTTCATGAGATAAAAGCATGGATAATACAGAGATACCACACAAATGATTCTTGAATTGTGGCCCAACATACAATGTCGTTTTTGAATTTTACATTTATTAAATATAATTCACGTATTTTAACTCAATATGAAACATCGTCCCTCAAATTTTAGTTTGTTCAATATGGTTCCTGAAATTTTGATATAAGTCAAATTTAGTCCCTAGATTGTATGAAAATGTTCAATGTGTTCATTCCATTAACTCAAACTTAGGGACAATATTGAAAAAAAGAAGAAGGAAATTCAGCTCAATGCAAAAAAATGTTCATATCAACATCAATCGCATCACGTGAAAAGCCCATCATCCACTTAGAAATTTTTAGCCAAAATTGATTGGGATAACTATTTGGCAAATTGTCAAAAGATTTAAGTTTGAGTTGGTTATATAAAAGTTTAGAGCTAAAAAGATCGTGGCATAAGTAATTTATGACTTTTTTTGGATAATTATATATATAAAGTCATATAAGGACTTTGTGTTTTCCTTACCAAAAGAAGAAGAAGAAGTCATATAAGGACTTTTTGTCGTCTTAAACTATATAGTCTAGATCCTATTACAACTCACACGAAATCACTAAAATATAATAGATGCAAATAAATTTGCAAAAACAATGAAAATAATATACGTGTTATGGATGTCAATAAACATGTAGAAGCTAGCGAAACTCAAGGCACAAAACTAAAACTAGACTTCTACGCAGTGACGCAACAATGCTCCTTTTGATCAATTTAGTGCGCAGAAAAAGATATAGGCTATATAGTTTGCCAATTACATTGCCAAGATGGTAATTTCTGAGATGCACAAAAAAAGAAAGAAAGATAAACTCCGTTACTACCGATTCTTTACAGTGTGTGTATGATATTGGCACATTGAACAATATTGTTCGTCACTAATAATTGGAGGGGCACAGGTAAAGGCCTGATTTACTTGTAATTGATCTTACTAGGAGAAGTGAAGCTTTCAAGTTTCGCATTGAAATCAATTATAACTACATACACGCAGAAACCACATGAAACCTAAGCAGGAAAAGTTAAGTTGATATCTAATGGGGACTCTGTCATGGATTCAGTCAGCGAAGAAAAACTCCCAATAACATGGAAAAGGTTTAGCATCAACGACTCCAACATTCCATAAGGCTAAATCTTTTTCAGTATCATGAGAAAAGGTACATATTATCGATACAAATTGACTGAGAATGATCAAAGTCCATTTGTAATTAACTAAGACTAGCGTACATCGTTTGACCAACATGTCGAACTAGAAAGAGTAGCAGCACCACAAACAACACTCTTGGTTTCAAACCAGGACCGTCTCAACCCGGGTAGCCAGGACCGATCTTTCCTTTTGGATCCAAGTACCTGCGTTTCAACTCGCGTCCATAGGCTCAAACTACGGATCCCACAATTGAATTCAAGACCCCAATCTACGGGACACAAGCATCCAGCCCAAGATGTCCAGGTCAAACTATATTGCTCTAGAGCTAATACTTAGCTTTGGGCTTATAATTAAGTATACTATAAGTATCAAAACTTATGCACTAATCTTATTTTAATGTCAAAACTTTCAAAATGATCATTTTAGTGCAAATATTTTTTAAAATATTCACTTCAGTGCCAAAATTTTCAAAACGATCATTTAAATGCTAATTTTTTTTATAAAACGTTCACTTCAATGCTAACTACAACGAATCACATCATCTCAAATATTAATTAAAAAAACTCACATTGAATTTCGGCTAGCCAAATCAGCTCAAATCGGAGTTGGCACTGAAGTGAGCATTTAAAAAAAAATTGACAATTAAGTGATCATTTTGAAAGTTTTGGCATTAAAATGAATATTGTACACAAGTTTTGACACTTATAGTATACTTTAGCCCTTAACTTCGTATGGCTTGAAAATGGCAAAAGAACGGCAGAAGAACACCCAGTGTTAATGTTTATGTATGGTGCTCACTTTGATGTCAATATTTTTTTGGATCACTTGAGTGTCAATTTTTTTGAAAATAATTTTTAAGTGTCAACTCCGACGATGTAATCGAAATTTCTTGCCGTTAGCACTAAGAGAATCATTTTTCTCCAATTTGACACTTAAGTGATCCATTCTTGCCGTTAGCACTAAGAGAATCGTTTAATTTGACACTTAAACGACCACTTTAGTGTCAATTTTTTTGAAAAATGATTATTTAAGTGCCAACTCTGATGAGATCACCGAATTTCTCGCCTCTGGCACTAAATTGATCGTTTTTTTTTTTCGATTTGATACTTAAGTGATACAAAAAACATATTGACACCAAAGTAAACGTCGTATAAAAATACTAACACTGAAGGTGTCCTTGAAAAAAACATTAGGCGAAAAGTATCATGAGGGGCACACTTTATTATAAAAAGCTTTTTGAACCGTCACTTTGCAGTCTCCGATTAATTAAATTTTTGAAAAAATTTACCTATTGTTTTTTTGTCCGCAACAAATAACTCGATAATTTAGTCATTTCGAAATAATTGTTTTTTTTCAATTTGGACAATTTAGTTATTTTGATCAATTTAATCGAAAATCACTAATGTAGATAACTTTTGTAATTTTTTTTATAATTTTTTTTAATTTATTCCTCTTTTTTTTTTTATTTCCTTCTTCTCTCTGCCGTCGCCTGGCCTTGACGATAGCTAGTAGAGTTCGCTGGCCACAGGGGAGGGTCCCGCATGTCTAGATCTTGTTCAGGGATGGTCGACAAGGCAATCCTTGTCTGTGGCCAGGGACTAGAGAGTAGAAATAGGGGAAAAAAAGAAAAAAAAATGGAAAAAAAGCCTTAGAAATTTACAAAAATCGTCCATATTAGCATTGATGGACATAACTGTCTTATGTAGGTCATGTCACGTAAAATGCTTGCCATTTCCGATCAAAATTGGCCAAAGAATTATATTAAGGCCCTAAGAAGTTGTCATAAGCCTACTTAAGAAGTTGTCGTGGCTTTCCTTTGAGCACTTGCACATGACATTATTCTTGTGCAAAAGTATACTTTGCAAAACAAAAAAAAAAAGGAAACATTCTCTTCTTATCTGGCAAGCAAAAATGAGTTCATTTTTTGGCCGCTCTTGACATGCGGCCCTCTAGGGTACATCTAGAAATCGGTCACCTATTATAAATCTATCTCAAAAGATATCGCGACACATTAAATATATTAATAGACATATGATGGACGGGCGTGATTTACTCTCATCTGGATCCAACGATGACCACTCCAATTCTCCGGAATCTGTAGATGCCCCGCTCTTGTCATTGCCGAAAAGTGCTCAAGTCCCCCACAGAAACTTTCTTTGGCCACTCTTGTCACTGCCAAGAAAGATTTATAGGTTAAAAAAACAAGGAAAAGGAGAATTTATTTTATTCTTTAATTCATTCTCCTTTTTACTTGCGTTAGCTGGTGGGAAATAAAGAGGGTTGTCCATGCAACTTAGTTTGGTCTAATTCTGGTTAAAGGACAGGTGTTTCAAGGATCAGCCGCAGCCAATTTTAGAGGCACCAAATCATCACCACTTCAAACATAAATAAAGAAAAACAGCAAACCCAACGAATCCATTGCCTAAATTAGCTCAGAACTGCTCGGATTTACAGATAGATTTAGCAACAAAATTTCATCTATATAGTAGCCAGAAGACAAAGATTGCTTCTTCCCTTCCTCTATTGCCCCCAGAAACAAGGGGGCGTTCTTCCTTAAATTTCAACACAACTCGAACAAAGGGATAACGGCGAACCCTGGCACCGCAAGATCTTTCTTTTCCTTTTTGATTTCTTGAGAGAGTGGCAATCATGGCCATCCCAGGAAGAGCGGCTCTAATCATTTGTCTAGCGGTGGTAATTAGTTCTCGTGAAGCCCGTGGCGCGCTCGACCCCTTGGTGCGTCGAGCTCATGGAGCTATGAACGGCGTTGTTGACCCGAGAGAGAAAATCTTTAATGTCCTGACGTTTGGAGCCAAGGCGGATGGACAACATGAAAACTCAATGGTGAAGCTCTTCATTATACCTGAAAGAAGGATATTTATTTTCATCCTCTCTCTTTTTCTCATCAACCTTTTGCAGACTCTTGTTTATTTCCTATGAAACTAAAGTATTCTCCTTCGGATAACGTTGAAGCTGCTAGGAAAGATGGATTAGGGTTTGCATGTTTGAGAGATTCTTGAATTCCATCTTGTTGTTTTGGATAATGATGAATATCATTTCACTTTACTCGGTCACAAATGCCATCAATAAGCATCTGTACCTAATCAAAGCTATACCGCATCAAGTCCTCATTATTCCAAATCTGTACAGCAATGATATGGTATTCCTTCCTGCATTATTGGATGCAGGAATCACTTCAGTCCAATCCTCTTCACCTCTTTTTCCTTTTTTCTTTATGAGGAATTCAGTTTCGAAAGCCGTTTGTCTTTACCTCCAACAGGCTAGAGGCAACCCGGCATATCCTATGTTTGGACAGACAGCAATTACAAGAACCTTAAAAATAGCGAACAGATGTTTGGAACAAGATTTGTTTTGCCATCGTGATTATGGTTCATCATTTAACTTTTGTTGTTTTTGGGGGGTGGGCAGCAATTCCAGAGGACGTGGAAAGCGGTATGCGAGTGGCCAGGGAAGGTGAAGATGGTGATCCCAGCGGGGAGATTCTTAGTGGGCCCGCTCGTTTTGACAGGCCCATGTAAAAACCAAGAGCCCATAGTTGTCCAGATCAGGGGGACGCTGCTGTCCGCATCGCCAGACCAATTAGACGACTTTCCCATGGACGTCGACAATTGGATCCAATTCTACGACATACATGGGCTTATTGTGATTGGAGGAGGCACTCTTGATGGCCAAGGTGCTTCTGTCTGGCCGCACTCTCTTGATAGCAACCAAGGTCCTGGCCTCCCAGTTGTAAGTTTCCCAATTCTTGCCCAAGAGAAGAGAGCGAAGAAGAACACAACAGGAAGGATAGAGACGCCCGATTCTTAATGATCCTTGCCCCTTTTCCCCTCTCTTTCTTGTAGAATTTGATGTTCCAGAAAGTCAGCAACGCGATCGTCCGCAAGCTCTCTTCAGTCAACCCCAAAGGGTTTCACATCGGAGTCGTCCAGTGCAACAACATCAGACTGTACAACCTCCGCATCATCGCTCCCGAAGATAGCCCAAACACCGATGGGATCCATATTAGCAGATCCAACCTGGTGAAGATAGCAAGAACCCAGATCTCAACCGGCGACGATTGCATCGGCATGATTCAAGGTTCTACCAACATTAGCGTCAAAAAAGTAACATGTGGCCCGGGCCACGGTATAAGGTATGTAGCCTGACTACTCCTCAAGTACCTAAGTTCAGTTCTAGTTCTTGAATCGGCGTGACGAAATTGCCGCGCGCCAAGCCATAGAAAGAATCGCTTGATTAAGAAGAGAAGTATGTAGACCATGAAGCGGTTCCCGATTTAGATGATTCTTGTGTCTTTCTGAAGGGCTGACGAAAGAGTTTTCCTTTGCATTGTTCTAACAGCATTGGCAGCCTTGGCAAGTACGAGAATGAGGCAGATGTTAGAGGGGTCATTGTGACGAATTGCACACTTACAAACACAGATAATGGAATCAGAATCAAGACAATGCGAGGTCCAAAGGCAATAGCAAGCCAAGCTTCAAGCCTAATATTTCAGGACGTTGTTATGAACAATGTGAAGAATCCTATCATCATAGACCAAGAGTACAATGCTCATGGCAAGAACCAGGTACTGTTGATTTGACGTTCTCAAAGTCGAGCTCGTGATAATAAACCTACATTGATTAATACCTGAGTTTTTGCAATCTCTCGGCTACCGCCCAAATTGACGAATCGGTCGAAATTCTATTCCTTTAAACTCTTATCGTTTTAAGTTTGCTCATTGCCTACTTGTCAACTCAGATATCAGAAAATTTGACATTATTTCCTTCTTCTTTTGAATTGTGTAGGTCAACCCATCGCTAGTCAAGATCAGTGATGTTCACTTCAACAACATCAGGGGGACATCGACATCAGCCGTTGCAGTTCAGGTGGTGTGCAGCAAAAAAGTTCCCTGTCAAAACATCCATTTCTACAACATAAACCTGGACTACGTGGGAAGACCAGTGAGTGCTTTGCCTCCGGGTGCAACTTCCGCATGTAGTTATGCACAAGGACTGTTCTATGGTGGCATCCAAAAGCCTCCAGCTTGTCATTAGGGTTATCTTTGGATTGTCTCAATTTGTATAGATTGAGGAGGAGGAAGGTGGCATTTTCTTGGGGGTTAAAGGAAACTTTGGAACTTTGGGAGGATGGGTTGTTTAGAAAATTGGACTACTATGATTCATGCAATGCCATGAGAAAGACATGGCGGAAAAGAATGATTGTTGGGCTTCGCACTAATTTGGTTCTCTACTGTGCATAAAGCAACATCTCTTTTTAATCACGTGTGGTTAAGATAATACTTGTTAAAAATCACGTTTAATGTGCCAAAATGTTATTATTTTGCTTCTATATTTTGGAGCAAATGCTCTTGTCCGACAATTTGCAATTGAATGATAACTGGGTGAAATTTTTTGCTCTTTCCTCATTCAACGAACGAGCATTGTTATTTCTACATTTATATCTAATTGTAAATGAAATTAGAAAGCGTAAAGTAGAGAAGTGAAAAATAAGTATAAATTAATCTCTTCAGATGTGTGGCATTTAAAATGGAAATTGCTCCTTGGTTCCAAAAAGTTACGCAAGTGGCTACAAATTATGTCAAATAGGAAAAGCTACGAAATATTAAGGGACAATTTTTCAAGACCCCTCCACTTTGACACCGAACTTTAGATTAAGTACCAAATTTAACCTGAATTTTTTTTGTCTAAGAAAAAAATTTCAACTTTAGGTTTAGACCAAAATCTACCTCGAACTTTTTTGGACAATTTTTCAAATTAGATTTTTTTTTAAAATTTACCAAAATAGCATTTAAAAAAAATACCAAATTGGGTGCCGCTCGGCAAATGGCCGCCGAGTGGCACCCAATCGGGGACCTCAATCGGCATATGGGCCGCTCGAGGCTGCCATTAATTTTTTTTTTCGTATTTTTGAATTTTAAAAAAAAGAAATAAAAAATTTAGAGATGAAAGGCGCTGCGAATGGAACCCACGACTACCAAAGCACTTCACCCAAATGACAACGAATATGGCGAACAACAAAATTGACAATATTATTTGCAGATTAACTAATCTATACACTCATTAAAAGACGCGATATTGATTTGGGCATGAAAAACTTTCTAGACTCCTTTCCCACTATGAAAGACATGATATAATAAGTTTGGCATGGAAGATGAAGGAGGAAAGAGGGAAAGTACGGCTCATTCGTGATCGAAACGTGGCATTGGAGGGAGAAAATACAAATTTGACAAGGAAAACGGTATTTTTTGAAGAAAAAGGCTAGTCAAACCGTTGTGGTCTGTTTGCCAATGGATTCATCTTGAAAAATTACGCGAAATAAAAAAATATTTGGTCCCAAATGGACACCCGAGCGATGAGATATACCCTTTCAAAGTTTTCCCCTTTCTCTACTCTTTTCCACTCTTTTGTTGCAGTTTTTCTTTCCATGTGGTTTTTAGCTATTTTGCTGCATTTTTTCATTTATCTATTACTGCGGTTTTAATTTTTCGCTGCGATTTTAAATAATTACATGAATATAATTTATTTTTTAATTAATGATTGATGATTATCTTATAAAAATAAGCTTCAAAAGATAAATAATTATAAATAAAATAATTATAATAACTATCAATTATTAAAAAAGATAAAAAGATATGAAATTAAAAAAAATTAAATGGCGGCCTCACTTGGCAAATGGGGCGCCAAACAGGGGCCCAATCAAGCCGATTGGGTGCCGCTCGGTTGCATATTGGCCGAGCGGCACCTAATTTGATATTTATTTTTTTAATGTTTTTTTGGTAATTTTTTTTAAAAATTTTAATTTGGAAAATTGGCCATTTTTTTTTTGTGTAAGAAAAAACCCTAAACTTTAATTTCTATCCCAAATCTACCCTAAACTTCTTTGTATAAGAAAAAACCGCCAATTTTTAATCTAACCTCAAATTTCCTCCATTAGCCCTCTATCCAAAGATCGTCTTAGTTCTCCCTAGTTTTCATATCCTAGAACGGTTTCATTTTGGAGAATTTCTTTATTGAGTTGGATTTAATATCCATGTGGAAATGTTACGCCGGTCTGTACCTATCGCCTGTTTCTCTACTAACTTGGATTTTTTTTTTTATCGACGTTGAAATGCCACGTCAAGTTGGGACTGGACCACAGGTAGATTTGAAAATACAATGAAAATTTATGATTTTTTAAGGCAACAAAATTCCAGACAGATTTGGGACAGTACCTCAAGTTGTGGATTTTCTTTTAGACAAAAAAAAAAAAAACTTGAGTGGATTTGGGTCTGGACCTAAATTGAGGACTTTTTGAGATAAAAAAAAAAGTTCGAGGTAAATTTAAGACTGGACATAAAATTTGAGGGTTTTTTTAGTAAATTAGGCCCATTAAGCTGAATTTGGTTGTTAGGATTTCTAAGCAGGATAGAATATAAAATTCACGAATTTTGCCATATACACCTACTATTTGGTGAATCACAGTAGTAAATATATTATACTATGTTCATTGTTCGGTAATTAAATATATCGATGTAGATGAATCTGGAAATGCATTAAGACCATAAGAATCTCTCATAATTCACTGACAAATCTAGTAAGAGAGAAAATATGATCATTCGCATTCGCATTTACAACTACCAAAAATTTTGTCTCTCTCCCTACTTTCGTTAAATTTGAACATGAAGCACAAAACTACATAGGAGAATGTCGCGACCCTCTCGAGGTTTTGCTCTTGAGGGCTAATAGGTCATCCCATATGGTCGGATGCGGGCCTCTTCCTAGGCCCATTACTCAAATCGCAACGGAGGTGTGTGTAGTCGACCTTTAGTGTGGTCTAGTGATATGTGCTATGTGTGCATGCCATGGAGTCGTCACCAATCATTTTTTGGAGGATATGATTGGATTGCCCAATTGAATAATGAGGATTTTCTGTTCAATTCTACGAGAACCAGAGAAATGGGTTTGGGGACTTAGTTACGTCAACTGTTAGAGTTGACGCCTTTTCGGTATCTAAGTTGACTGAATTTTCTAACTTGAGATTTCATGCAGATGAGTAAGGTACAAACCCTAAATCTAGGAGGTCATACAGATAGGAGTAATTGCCCTAACAATCATAATCAGTAATAAAGTGAGCAAATCAAGGAATTCATATATGCAAATAAAGCACATGGCATTCTTAGTAAGGCCATATTAGTCTACAGAAGTATCAATCATTCTTAGGAATGATTTAGACATGATTTTACCCATCAAGGAAAAAGTCATAATTTTGAGACAATTCGGGACGATTTGCCCTAAAAGGACAAAATCATCATTTCGAAATGAATCCGGAGTAAAATGGTGTCGAAAATAGGTTTGGTCATTCAATTGACCCATCCCCTATTTTTTTGACAATTTTTAAATTTTTGGAATTTTAGAAAGCGATGTACCAGTTGAGGGGTAAAATCGTCATTTTCTAAAAAGGAAATGAAATGCGAAAATCTTAGGCATAAGGTTTGGCCACCCATTTAACCCATTGCCGAATGCTAAGCAATTTTCACGAGTCATTGGAATGTTGAAGACAACTCCGCCTATGTAATCTACATAGTCTGTCTCAAGTCAGGGTAAAGGAAGAGAGTTACATCAGGCGTTGCAAGCCGGTTATAAAAAAAGAGTTACTTTTATGAGATGAACCCTATTGATATTTCCTTAGAGCGTACTCTACTTAGCGTCGCCTTGCGTCGCTGCCCAGGTGTAGTGAAAAATGAGTAAGGGTCATTGCACCAAGATATGTGGGTACATGGGGTAAGGAAGCTAGACTTGGGCCATCATTCCTAGAGTGATACACCACATCGGTACCCGGATGTGGTGACAAGTGAGCAAGGGTCCTCACATTTTTGCGGACGAGTGTGAGGGCAAGAAAAGCCCAGGGGTTAGGGATCGATTGGGGGTTAGAATGTAGGAATCTTAACGGGTAAGTTGAGGGAGTTGGCAGATACTTTTGCTAGAAGAAGAGTAAATATTGCTTGCCTGCAAGAAGCTAAGTGGAAAGGAGAGAAGGCTAAGGAAGTAAAAGGCACCAGATTCAAGCTATGATACACAAGCACAACAAAGAGTATAAATGGAGTTGAGATTCTAATCGATAAAAATTTCAAAGATGGAGTTGTTGATGTTAAAATAATAGGAGATATGATTATTTTAGTTAAGTTAGTGGTGGGTGATTTGATTCTAAGCATCCTTAGTGTGTATGCCCCTCAAGTTAGATTACAAGCATCTGAGAAGAGTAGATTTTGGGAAGATCTAGAAGTGATTTTAAGGTAGATACCACACGAGGAGGAGATATTCATAGGAGGAGATCTAAATGGGCATATCGGTCAGAGTAATGGAGGTTTTGACAGAGTTAATGGAAGTTTTGGATGTGAGACTAGAAATGAGGCTGGCGAGGGCATCTTGAGTGTGGCATTAGCTTATTATTTGATGTTGGCAAATACCTTCTTTAGGAAAAGACAATCAAAATTAATCACTTTTTGCAGTGGTCAAATCGTAGCCAAATTAATTTCTTTCTTGTCAGAAGAGAGAGAGAGCCTGGTATGTAGATTATAAAGTATACCCTGATGAATGTGTAATTACATAATATAAGTTGGTGGTCTTAGAGGTTCGGTATAACAAAGTACAGAAAATGAAGAGAAGTGCCCAGCACCCCAGAGTAAGATGGTGAAAGTTACAAGAGGAGAAACAAACAAAATTCAAAGAAAAAATGCTATATGAAGGATCGTGGCGACTGGAGGGCGAAATAAATATGATGTGGAAGGTGTGACATTCTAATTTTCCTGTCATTTTGAGACTCATTAATGAGAATGTATCTAATGATGTATTTTAGTCGTATCTCGCTCGGATCTGATCAATTTCGAGTTGACTGACCAAAAGGAAAATGCTAATCCGAAACAATGTACGTGGACCTAGGGAACTTAAATAAGAAATGACACTTTGACTATAAGGATTGTCGAGGGGACATTTAGAGCCATAAAAGGCCGATCTAAGAATGATTAAGGAATGCATTGCTAGCGTTATATGATTAGAGAGTGGGTGATGTCGCTCAACCAATGTATAATTTGTAAAATTTTCCTAAATCGAACAATGATGATCGAGACCGTCGAAACTAGTAATAGACCATCACAATTACATGACAACTTGAGTTGCCATGAATTGATGAGCCCTAAGTGTGATATAAATCACAGAGTCGATACGTGTAACGTCTACAAAAGCCGCCCGTCAATTCGAGATAGGCTAGAATCACATTGGATAAAGGATTGGTTCAGAGACGAGTTTCGAAATTAGAAAATGGAGAATCAAGAATTCCAACATTATAATTGGATTGATCGTTGCCTCATTGAAGAAAATTGGAATTAGAAAAACGACGATCCAGACGTCGAGGGTGAAATTACCATTTTATCCCTCAAGCCTTAGCCTTACCTTAATAAATGAAATGAGGGCATTTTGGTCATTGATACCCATTATAGCTGTCGAAATTTGAGAAATTGGCAGCCATTGGATGAGCCTTGATTGACATATGGACAATTGTCAAAGGATTAAACATTGGCATTTAATGTCCAACTTTTAACCTACCATTCTACCAAGTTGACCAAGCCATTTGTGTATATACCTCGTTCTCTCACTCCCCTTCAGCCGAATACTTCACCAGCCACCATCTTCTTCATTTTCTTCTTCTTCTTTCTCCAGTCGAGAGAGCTCCACGCCAACCAGCCACTGCCGCTGCCTTCGCTAGCTCTGACCGCTACTTTCGGCCACCGCTTGGGCTCGAGCCAACCACCAACACCTTCCTCATCCTCTTGCTGACAACCTCCAAGTGAAATCAAGTCATTTGACCCACTGAGGAGTTTCGGCCGACCATTCTCCCGGAAGTCGACGAAAACCATCACAACTGGAGGTAAGCCACTATTTAGATTCCGTAGAATCTCGAAACCTTTGAATCTTTTAGCCAAATTTTGTGAACATCTAGAAGACATGTAGACTCAGCTATGGTAAAAAGTTTGAATGAATTTGATAGATTTTTGACCCCAAATAGGTCTTGTGTTTGAAAGACAAAAACTAACCAGTTGAGGACTTGGAGGAACCGACGCCGTTCGAGGACTTTCCGGCGTCGCCTTGACTCCAAATTTTTCGCAAGGCTTTCCAACTCCTAGAACTACATGTTAGCAAGTAGATTAGTAGATAAATTGGGGATTTAAGTTAGCTTATGGGCTGATTGGTTGAGATATGCACAAAATCGAAAATGCCCTGTTTTTGTTCTGTGCATACTGAATCTGTGGGAGACTGTTGGTGATAGAATTGAGTCCCAAATTCATCGTTGAGACGTACTAGGATATCGATGAACATGTCATTGAGGTTTATGCTTCATGGATTCGTGAATTGAGCAAGAAAGATTGACAATTAGATGAATTTCCTTAGGTTGCACGGCTGACTTGTTCTTGGACCATTAGAACCGAGTGACTGAAGTGCTTGGATGAAGAATTTTGTTGAATTAAGCTTGAGGTAAGAAGTTCCTAAACCTTGGCTAGGAGGATTGGACTCGATTGGGTGAATTGGATGTGAATTAGATTGGCTCTTGGGAGTTTATGGTGTGATTGCTCATTGTGCGTCCTTGAGAGGTATAGATGGCTTGAATGCTTATTGAATGCTTGTGCCATGAATTGATTGTCTCTTGTGATTGATGAGATTGATTGTCTTGCATGCCGTAGATGCGTTGCTCGTTGCATGAGCTTGTATTCGATCATGAAGTTGAAAATGAAATAATATTTGGCATGCTTGAAACTTGTGATGCCCTAAGACGTTGAGACGTAGGGTGATGTGGATGGATACCCTGAGGAGCTGAGGCGTGGGGTTTGTGTTGAATGGTACCCTGAGGCGTACGAGACGCGGGGTTGAAATGGCCAATGTCCTGATGCGTTGAGACGCGGGACAAAATTTGAGATGTGTTGACATAGGCCTGGAATGAAATTGAAAACCTGATGCGTTTACGCGGATTTGTCAATGTGATGGTCTGAGGCGTATTTACGCGGACCAAGCTTGAGGCGTTCTAAACACGGACGTGAAAATAGGGAGGATTGGAAGGGTGGAAAATGTGATCTGGCTTGGTAATATGTGCTTGATTCCAATGATGTGATACGATGCCATGATTGCATGCTTGACACTTGTTTGATCTCGTATGTTATTTAATGACTATTGAATGCCTCATGTGATTGCATATGCATTTTGTCCTTGATTGCATTCGCCTGAGTGTACGGTCAGTCTAACCTAGGGTTAGGACCTGACTTACTGAGACGTAAATCTCACCCCGTTGTGGGACCCCATTTTCAGATCCTAGGCCGTGAAAATGTGGCCAATCAGATTTGGTGACCCGAAGGAAATGTCCGCTTATTTTGAGGAGTTCCAAGACGGACAGGAAATCATATACGTTAAGTAGTGCAGGTAGTCTGGGTCGATGAGGGTGGAAAGAGCTGGAAGCCTCATAGGTTCGAGACTTGGTTTAAGAGGGTAGGGGAAGTTACTACAAAGCCACTAAAGCCCACTAAAGTATCCCGTGGGGTAATTCCTAGTTGGTATCATCCCGCTCGGGATTCGGTGGAAGACGAGGGGTCAGCAGCTGGCTCGAGGAATGTTCCCGAGAGGACCCCAACCCTAGAAGACACCGATAAGGTCATCGAGATCGAGGCTACCAAGGACGACCTGGTGGAGCTGTCAGCTGACGAGACGATGGAGGATACAATGGAGGTTTGCTCAGAGACTTTCTCGGAATACGAGCCTACTGAGGATGCTGAGGAGACTGACGACTCCAATAGCTCGACTTAGGGGCTTCCGTCTTCTAGACCGATATATTTTGATGATGGTCTCGATGCCCTATTTCTTTTTGGAGATGTTAATGATCATCTTTTGTACTGGTCCTATCACCCCTACCGACCAGCAGGTTAGCTTGCCAGTGCTTTTGTATGAACAGTTGGGAGGTTATGTATTTATTGGTACTCTTGTTGCCCAGGTCCCCTTTTTATTATCGTACGGAGGAGTTTGTATATTATCGCTTTTGCATGCTATCGATATGGTGCATCTCTCGATTTATGTGAATCGTGGGACGTGTTAGAGAGTTTATGCTTGCAGAGAGTTATGCGCTCGTGCCCGAAATGCAGGGCGCGACATTCCCGTTTGCTTGGTATTAGAGCAAGGTCAGCTCGATCCAAGTTGATTGAGGATTGGAGTGATAACGAGGATTAATTTGGGACAGGACAGGTAGCGAGACCTTAGAAAACTGGTTAGAATAAAACACGAGATGCATGGCATATGACTTGGCGCATGTGATTGATATTTGGTCTTGGTAAGATTATGGTGGTTTACGACGATTAAGTTCCATGCTTAGCGGTGAAAGTCATTCTTAGATTCTAGTCTGTTGAGTAGACGAGCATGCCTAGTTTTGGTGAACCGTTGAAGTGGACAGGGTGGAGTGATGGCCATGAATTGTTTAGTGAAGTGCCATTGGAGTTCGTTGTGTGGTAGGTCATTATGTTATGACTTCTTCTGTTAAGACATAGTTTGGTAGCTCTGGAATTGGTTGGATGAATGAGTTACTAACTCCTTGATGAAATTGTGGTGGTTCAGGCTTAGTGAAAGTATACAATAATGAGTAATCCACCTAGAAGACCTGGAAGATCCAAGAGTGGAGCCTCTAGTTTGAGGCCACCTGTGGCGAAAGACCCGAGGATGGACGGAGTACTGAGGGCGCTCGAAAGTATTAGCGACCTCATCGACAGGCAGACCCAGGATAGGGATGCTGCCATAGCCCAAGCGGTAGAGCCGCAATAGTTGCCGTCAACGCCAATCACGGCAATAATGGGGGCAACAGAAACAATGGCGATCATGACCAAGGCAATGAGGTACCACTGGTCGAGCAGTTTATCAAGCTGAAGCCAACCCAATTCGATGGGACTGGAGACCCCGAACTAGCATCGAGATGGATCGAGAAACTAGAAAAGGCCTTTGGAGTGCTGAGGTGCACAGATGAGGAAAAGGTACTGCTGACAGTGTATCAATTGGAAGGGACCGCAAATGATTGGTGGGCTGCTATCAAGAATAGAGTCTTTCCAAAAGGAATGGCCTTGACTTGGAATGCCTTTACTACGACATTCAATGACAAGTACTTCTCAGAGATAGCCTGGGAAAGAAAACAAGTGGAGTTCTTACATCTAGGTCAGAATCACTTGACGATGGACCAGTATGAAGCTGAGTTCTCCAGATTGTTGAGGTATGCACCTCGATCGGTAGAGGAATCCCTAGAGAAGGCGCGGAGATTTCGAGATGGACTGAGGCCTGAACTTCGCAGCCAGTTGATAGCTTTGAACTTGAGGACTTATAAGGAAATCTATGAACGGGGACAGATGATCGAGAGGGACCTGAAGGAGAGGAATGCCGCATCTGGATCGCGGTTTAACTCGTTCCGAGACAATCGCCAAATTGGTAAGAGATCGGTGGCTAGCAACAGACACTTTGTCCTTCCGATAAGAAAGAACATTGTGAAGCTGTCAAATCCAATGAACTGGAGTTGCCGCCTCTGTGGCAGAAAACATGGTAATGGACCCTGTCCGGCAAGGATTGGGCGTGCTTCAAGTGTGATCAGATGAGCCACCAGATGAGGACTTGCCCGAACCAAGCTCCAGCGAATAGACCTCAAGGGCAACGACCATAGGGAGGACTGTCGACTGCCGCTCCCCAAATTGATTAGAACCGACCCCCAGCTTGGGAAGAGTTTATGCTGTGGCCTGCAGGGAAGTAGAAGAAACGCCAAGCGTGGTCACAGGTGCGGTTTATTTGTGTGACCAAGTTGCGTATACTTTGTTTGATCCTGGCACATCACACTCGTTTGTGTCTGCTCGATTTGCTGATTTGGTTGATATGCAGTTAAAACCGTTAAGTGTGATTCTGCATGTTGCCACCCCGTTGAAAGATAATGTGCTTATTTCGTTGGGCTGTGTGGATTGTAAAATTGTAATTGGCAATAGTAAGAAGAGTATAGCTTTGGCTGTGTTGCCCATGTATGACTTCGACGTGATCATAGAAATGGACTGGTTGGGTAAACAGAGGGCAGTAATGGATTGTGGTAGTAGGATAATTCGTTTATATCCGGAAGGTCGCCTTTGATTTGAATTTGTGGGAAGTCGAGGAGGAACCTCGATTCCTTTAGTCTTATCTCTTGAAGCGACAAAATTGATAACTGAAGAATGTTAGGCGTACTTAGTCGCAGTTATGGACACGATTGTCGAGGTACCTGAATTAGAAAATATTCCGGTAGTGTGTGAGTTTTTCGACATTTTTTCTCAAGAGTTACCAGGGTTGCCACTAGAGCGAGAAATTAAATTCGTGATTGAGTTAGCTCCCAGAACGGAGCCGATCTCGATGACACCCTATAGAATGTCCTTGTTAGAACTGAAAGAGTTAAAGGTGCAAATGCAAGAATCACTGGATAAGGGATTTATTCAATCGAGTGCTTCACCGTGGGGAGCGCCGGTGTTGTTTGTGAAGAAAAAGGATGGATTATTGCGTTTATGCTTCGATTATAGACAAATGAATCAAGTGACTATAAAGAATAAGTACCCACTGCTGAGGATTGATGACTTATTTGATCAGTTGCAAGGAGCTACGGTGTTCTCTAAGATTGACCTCAGGACTGGGTATTATCATTTGAGAATTAAGAAGGAAGACATACTTAAGATCGATTTTAGGACAAGATATAGGCATTACGAATTCACCGTGATGCCTTTTAGACTGACCAATGCTTCAGCCGCATTTATGGACTTGATGCATCGGGTGTTCAAGGAATTCTTGAATAGATTTGTTATAGTCTTTATTGACGATATCCTGATTTACTTGAAGAGTAACGAAGAGCACGAAGAGCATCTGAGGATTTTTTTGCAGACCTTGAGGGAGCACTCGCTTTACGCTAAGTTTAGTAAATGTGAGTTCTGGTTGAATAAAGTGGTATTTCTTGGCTATGTGGTATATGGAGAAGAAATTGCGGTGGATCCTGCGAAGATTGAAGCCATTGTGAATTGTCCTAGACCTACTACGATCAATGAAGTCCAAAATTTCTTAGGGTTGGCAGGATATTACAGACATTTCGTGGAGAAGTTTTCATCTATAGCCATTCCACTAACGAGATTGACTAAGAAAGAAACGAGGTTTGAATGGACGGATAAGTGTGAAAGGAGTTTCCAAGAACTCAAGCATCGGTTAACGACCGCACCGATATTGACGACTCCATCAGGACCTGGAGGTTACGAAATATATAGCGATGCTTGGCTAAAGGGACTAGGTTGTGTGCTAATGCAACATGGAAGGGTAGTTGCCTACGTGTCCCGACAATTGAGACCGCATGAGATGAACTATCTGACTCACGATTTAGAATTGGCAGCAATCATCTTTGCTCTGAAGATCTGGAGACATTATTTGTGTGGTGAGAAATTTCAGATTTATACGGATCACCAGAGCCTGAAGTATCTATTTTCCCAAAAGGAACTGAATATGATGCAGCATCGATGGATAGAGCTACTTATGGATTATGATTGCGACATATTGTATCACCTTGGGAAGGCAAACAGAGTTGCGGATGCGCTCAATCGGAAATCGAGTATTGCCTGTCTACTGGTTAGAGGGTGGTCGTAATTTGAGAACTTGAGGGATTCTGAGTTCAGATTGGAAGTCTGTCAACTATCCAATTCGATGGCCACATTGAGAATAGAACCCGAGATCCAAGAAAGGATAAAAATCTTACAATTTGCGGACCCGAAAATTCAAAAAATCCTGGAGACGGATGCTAAGAAGAGGAAACTAGAGTTCCAAGTGTTAGAGGATAAAATCTTGAAATTTCGAGGGCGTTTATCCGTACCAAAGGACGAAGAGCTTAGGGAAAGAATTTTATTAGAGGCTTATAGAAGCAATTATAGTATCCACCCAGGTAGCACGAAAATGTATCAGAAATTGCGTCAACATTATTGGTGGAACGAGATGAAAGTGGATGTGGCGAAGTATGTGGCGAAGTGCTTGACATGCCAACAGGTGAAGGCACAACACTGTAAGCCTGGTGGATTGTTACAGCCATTAGAGATCCTTGAATGGAAATGGGAGCACGTGACGATTGATTTCATAATGGGACTACCAAGGAGCCAAAGAGGCTACGATTCTATTTGGGTAGTCGTGGACCGATCGATCAAGTCTGCACATTTCATTCCTGTGCGAAAGGATTTTGCGATGGACAGATATGCCGAACTATACATGCGGCAGATAGTGATGCTACATGGAGTACCCGAGACGATCACATTGGACAGAGATCCCAAGTTCACAGCGAACTTCTGGAAGAGTCTTCAAGAAGCCGTGGGAACTCGACTACAATTTAGTACGGCATACCATCCACAGACGGACGGACAATCGGAAAGGACAATTCATACTCTCGAGGACATGTTACAAGTGTGCGTGATAGACTTCAAAGGTGGATGGGAGGATCAGCTGCATTTGGTAGAGTTCGCATATAATAACAGCTATCAACAGAGCATTCGAATGGCACCTTTTGAAGCGCTTTATGGAAGGGCTTGTAGGATGCCGATTTGCTGATACGAAGTTGGAGAAAGAAGCATTACAGGCCCGAAATTGGTAGAGCAATAAGTAGAGGCGGTAAAAATAATTCGGGATAGACTAAAGACGACATAAAGTCCTCAGAAGAGTTATGCAGTTAAACGACGTAAGCCTTTGGAGTTTCAAGTAGGCAATCATGTTTTCCTTAAAGTGTCACCGATGAGGGGATTATCTCGATTTAGAAAGAAAGGAAAACTGAGTCCAAGGTACGTAGGACCTTTTGAGATTTTGGAACGGATTGAGACCTTAGCCTACAGGTTTGCCTTACCGCCTAACTTGTCCCAAGTACACAATGTCTTCCATTTATCAATGCTACGGAAGTATGAGCCGGACCCGACGCACGTACTGGGTTACGAGGTTATCGAAGTGGATGACAGGGTATTCTACATAGAAAATCCAGTCAGGATCAAAGATCGAAAGGAGTAGATTTTAAGGAATAAGACGATTTCATTGGTCAAAGTTGTTTGGGAGCACCAATGAACCGAAGGCGCTACGTGGGAAAGCGAGGAAACGATGAGGCGTCAATACCCCCATTTGTTTGAGTAACTACTTATTAGTAAATTTCGAGGATGAAATTTTTGTAAGAGGGAAGAGTTGTGACATTTTAATTTTCTTGTTATTTCAGTAGCTAGAAGCCTCACAAGTACGAGGCATGGTTCAGGGAGGTAGGGGACGTTTCTACGGGGCCACTGAAGCCCACTGAGGTGCCCCATGGATTGATCTCTAACTAGTGCCATCCCGCCCGGGATTTAGTGGAGGCCGAGGGGTCAGTCGTTGGTTCGAGGAATGGTCTTGAGAGGATCCTGACCCTGGAGGACACCGAGGAGGTTATAGTGGTCGAGGCTACCGAGGATGACTTGGTGAAGCTTTCAGTGGACGAGACGCTCGAGGATACGGTGGAGATTTTTACTCTGAGACTTTCTCGGAGTATGAGCCTACTGAGGAGGTGGAGGAGATTGATGACTCTAGTAGCTCGACTTAGGAGGCTTTATATTACAAGTCTGACATATTGATGGTGTCCTTGATATCTACATCTTTTGCGACACTAAGGACTGCCTTTTGTATTGGCCATGCCACCCTACTAACCAGCATAGTTCGTTTATCGTATCTTGAATGGATATTCAAATATTATGTATTATTGGTACCCTCGCTATCCAAGTCCCATTTCATAATTGTATGGAGAAGTTTTTATATTGTCGCTTCCGTATGCTTTCTTTATGATATATCTCTCGACCTATATGTGAATCCTAGGACTTCGAGAGAGCTTGTGCTTGCAGGGAGTCGCGACTTCGTGCCACGGAGCGCGGGACGTGACGAGTTATGTATTTATTGATACTCTCGTTGCCCAGGTCCCCTTTTTATTATCGTACGGAGGAGTTTGTATATTATCGCTTCCGCATGCTATCGATATGGTGTATCTCTCGATTTATGTGAATCCTGTGACGTGTTAGAGAGTTTATGCTTGTAGGGAGTTGCACGCTCGTGCCCGAAACGCGGGGCGTGATAGAAGGAGATGTCTAATTGGATCCAAAGAATGGTAAAAGGGGTGTTAGGGGAAAGTAGAGGGAATAAACATCAAACAAAAGAAATTTGGTGGTGGGATGAAGATGTGCAGAAGGCAATTAAGCTGAAGAATGAGTGTTTTAGATGTCTACACAAATGTCATAATGAAGAAAATTTGTAAAAGTTTAGATTGACGAGAAAAAGTGCCAAGAAAATTGTGCGAGAGGCCAGAGGTAAGATTTTCAACGATATGTACAAAAAACTTGAGAGCAAAGAAGGAAAAAAAAAGGTATCTATAGACTTGCAAAGTCAAGAGACAATAAAAGTGAAGATTTGACACAAGTTAGTATTGGGTTTTATAGATTACTAAAACGCAGCGGAACAAAATCCTTATAACAGGATCTATGTGTATATCGAAATCATAAAAGATTCAACACGTACTTTTTTGCAATCAGCGACAAAATGACAGTCGGTTTTGTCTGGATTAGCGCTCCATGTGTTGCGCCTCTGCTGGTATCCACACAAATGAATTGAGATCTCTAACGATCAAAGTGCTAGCTTTCATATCTTGGACTTCCTCTTGCGGATTGCATTTTCTCTTTGAGACTCTCTCAAAGACCTATCAACAGAGAATAGTTCTCTGCCACTTTTTCGATTGGGATACTACTCTCTCGAGGTCTGAGACGTTGTCATGACCTAAAAATAAAATTTCTAAGCTAATGGATTATAATGTTAATTAAATTAACTAATCTAACTCGGACTCTCCCAAGTCCATACCAAATCGCAACTTAAGGTTCAATTGATTAATGTGCAAAGATTTATAAATTGGATTCGCCACTAATCATTTATGGTAGGTTGATTAGAAACCTAAATAAAAAAGCGAGAGAACTATTTTATTTCTACGAACCAAAGATTAAGAGTCCGGGCACTTGATTATTCTAGATTACTCTAAAGCCATTTCGGTACAATTTTACTTCATGAAAAATCATTTGAGAAGGCAACATTAATTGATTTTAACCTAAGTCACTAACAGAGGTTATCATGCGGGTACGCAATCAATTAATTGAACATCCAAAAGTCAATGTAATCAAGGGAGCATGCGCCACAGAAAACATCTTTTCTTTTTTTTAATTTTTGACTTTTATATAAATACATGAAAAACTATACTACATGTGATGCACGAAAATATTCTAGGATGCAATGACATGGATTAAACGCAAGACTAAACTAGATGACAACGAATGCACAGATGAGACCATAATTTAATTAAATTAACCACGTGACACGTAAATCAATTAAAATCAAGACATGCAATTCTAATATGTAATTGAAGCTAAAATGCAATTTAACATGACGTGGCAAGGATGATATGGCATAAATGACGTGGCAAAGATGACATGACATAGATGACGTGTCATAGATGACGTGGCAAAGATGATATGGCATATGTCACGCCCCGAACCTGTCGAACATGCGAACATCCCTGTAAGCAAAACAACACATCTCTCGCAGTCCCAAGATTCACAATCAAGTAGAGAGATAATATATATATGCATTAATCATGCGGAAGCGGTACTCAATTAAATCCCCGTACAAAATATAAGTTAGGTGGGACCTGGATAGCATAATAACTGTCATACATCATAACATACTGATCGTACAAATACCGACTACTACAATCCGCTAGGTAAGGGCGACAGGGTAAGCACATAAAAAAAAGTATGACCATCACCGACATCCAAAATAGTCATGGTCCATCATAAGATCGAGCCAGTAAACTAGGACACCTAAGATGAGCTGCTGGAGTCCCCTGTATCCTTTACATCCTCTGTAGGCTCATACTCGGAGAACGTCTCGGAATAGACCTCGATGGAATCCTCCATGGTCTCCTCATGCGACGGCTCAGCGAGATCCTCCTCGGTAGCCTCCATGACAATCACCTCATCCTCAATGAACTCCAAGGTCGGGGTCTTCTCCGGCCCATTCCTAGAATCGACTATAGACCCTTCTGGCAATTCCTGCTCCCCAACAGTCTGGCACCAATCAGGGATAACTCCCTAGGGTACCTCGTGGGGCTTCAACGGCACAATTGACTCATCTCCAATTTTCTTAAACCATGCCTCGAACTTATGAGACTTCCAGTCCGGGTTACCCTCATCGACCCATACAACCGTATACTTTCTCACATAAATGTTCCCCTGCCTATCCGGAAACTCTTCAAAATATACCGTCATTTCCTTGGGATCCCCAAAATGAATAGGCCACATACCTAAGGCCTAGAATCTATAAAAATAGGGGTCCCCAAAGGGGTGAGATACACATCTTAGTAAAAGAGTCCAAACCTTAGGTCAGGCTGATTGTCCACTCAGGCAGTCATCTATCCTAAAATTCCAAATCATAATCATACAGGCATATACAAATAAAGAAAGTGACACACAGATGATGGGCATGCAACTATGACACCATATCACATTCAGATGATCATGCATACCTCATCCTCCAGCTCGCGATTAGATCGCATTAGACTCGGTCCACGTAAAAGCATCAGACCGTCATTGGCAATTTGCGTAAACGCATCAGGTTCCAATGAATCTCCAGGCCAATATCATCACCTCATACCTTCGTCCCGCGAATAGTTCGCATCAGGACTGTTGCCATCTCAACCATGCGATTAGATCGCCTTAGGGCGCCACACAACATCAACTCCACCCCGCGATTATATCGCATTAGGGTATCCATCTCCTGCCCCGCGTCTCTTATGCCTCAAGGCCTCGCCATGTCATGCTCCCGCCATGATTTTCAATTCGTTTTCTATACATGACGACATGTGCAATTCAGGCACAATTCAAAGACTCACGGCATGCAAAACAATCAAGTGACACACACACATGGCGGATAAGTCAAGCACAAGCAATGGCACACATAAACCCCTATACAATCTTAGGACATTCCAAGAACAATCCTCTTGAAAACTCTCACAAACCATTCAATTTATTGCTTGACTCGCCCAATCGAGTCTAATCTTCCTATCCTAAGTTTAGGATTCCCTTACCTTGCATTTAACACCACAATAATTCTCCTTTTGAGCCTTCACTAATTTGGTCCCAAGGGTTCAAAGTCGTACTCACCACGCAACCTAGAATTTCCAATCAATTCGTCAGTTTTTTTTGCCCAATTCCTCAATCCATGAACCACAATTATCCATAACATAATTCTCATCATCTTTACATACCTTAATCACCAATTTGAGACTCAAATCATCCATCATTAGCCCCCTCACAGATTCGGTTTGCACAGAACCGAACCGGGCTATGTTTGGTTCTGTGTAAATCGAATGTATCCATGTCTAATCTCCACCAAATCCATCATTTAAACACTATCCTACATCTTAACATGTCTATCTAAGGGTTTATGAGGCTCACTGTGAGTTTGAGGTCGAATGGTTGCCGAAATTCGGTCGAAAGTCGCCTGTTCCTCTAAAGTCAGTACCGACAGTTTTCTGTGAAAGGTTTACAAGATTGATTGGAGGTCAAAACTTCAAATCACTCCCAACTTTTTACCACAGATTCATATAGATGTATTCTAGACCTCCATAAAATTTGAACTCAAAACTCCAACATTTCGGCCTCCAAAAGGGTTAGAAACATAACCTACCTCAGATTGGGTCAAATTCTATCGGCTTCCGAGAAAACGCTTGGCCGGAGCTCCTTTGTGGTCCAAATGGCTCGCTTCTAGTTCAAGGAGGTCGGCAAGAAGTAGAGTTAGGTTGGTATAGTCAGCCGGTGGTCAGGCGGTGGCCGGAGGAGGTCGTCATGGGCGGCGAACGACATGGGCATGACTGGTCGTCGGGTGGCAGAACAAGAGGAAGAAGAAGATGAAGATTGGCGTGAGTTCTTGGGGTTATGGCCAGTCATGTGAGGTGAGGAGAGAGAGAAAAAGACCATATACAAGGCTTGAGTTAAAGGGTTTGAATGGTAGGTATGTAAAGTTGGACATGACTACTCCAAGCTTGATCTTGTGACACTTGTCCCTAGTGTCATTCAAAGGTGATCCAATGACCCATATTCATCCACTTTTTCGGTAGCTATAGGGGGTGTATAAAGTTCAAAATGCCCTTCTTCAAATGCATGGGCAAGGCTTTAAGCTTGAGGGGCAAAATGGCAATTTTACCTCCGACGTTCCGAACGTCGTTTTTCTCGTTCCAATAATCTTTGGTAGGGCGACGACCAATCCAATTTAACGTTGGAATTCTTGATTTTCCATTTCAAAATTTTTCAAGACTCGTTTCTGATGGCTTCCTCTATCAGACGTGATTCCAGCCTATCTCGAACCGATGGGTGGCTTTTGCAGACTTTACGCGTAGCGACCCTGTGATTCTCATCACATTTAGGGTTCGTCAATTCGTGGCGGCTTTGGTTGTCATGTAATTGTGAGGGTCTATCACTAGTTCCTATGGTCTTGATCTTCACTGTCTGATTTAGGAGAAATTTTGCAAATCATACGTTGGTTAAGCTGCATCACCCGCGCTCCAATCGTATGACACTCGCAAGGCATTCCCTAATCGTCCTTGGATCGGCCTTTTTTGTGGTTCTAAATATCTCATCGACATTCCTTATGGTCAAAGCGCCATTTCTTATCTGAATTCCCTAGATCCACGTACCATGTCTCGCGTTAGCCTTTCCCTTTTGGTCAACCTACTCGAATTGATCAGGTTCGAGCAAGATATGACTGAAATACATCTCTAGATTCATTTCTCATTAATGAGTTTGAAATTGAATGGAAATCATAATGTCACAACTCTTCTCTCTTGCAAAAATTTCGCCCCCGAAATTTACATTACGCTTAATTACTTAAATAAATGGGGGTGTTGTCGCCTCATCGTCTCTTCATTTTCCCATGTGCCACCTTCAGTTTCATGGTGCTCCCATATTACATTAACTAGTGGAATCTTCTTATTCCTGAGGATTTGCTCCTTCCGGTCCTCAATCCTTATCGGCTTCTCTACGTAAGACACTCCGTCGTCCACTTCTATAGCTTTGTAGTCCAGCACATGTGTCGGGTCTGGTTCATACTTCCGTAGCATCGACACATGGAACACATTATGCACCTGGGATAGATTAGGCGGCAAGGCAAGCCTGTAGGCTAAGGTTCCAATCCGCTCCAGTATCTCAAATGGGCCTACATACCTTGGGCTCAGCTTACCCTTCTTTTCGAATCGCGATAGTCCTCTCATCGGCGACACCTTGAGGAAGACGTGACTGCCCACTTGAAATTCCAAGAGCTTGCGCCGCTTATCTGCGTAGCTCTTCTGACGACTCTGCGCCGTCCTCAGTCTATCCCGAATTATTTTCACTGCTTCCACTGATTGCTCCACCAACTCTAGGCATGTGATACTTCTTTCTCCAACCTCATCCCAGCAAATCGGGGTTCTGCAGGCTCTACCGTAGAGTGCTTCGAATGGTGCCATTTGGATACTCTGCTAGTAGCTATTATTATAAGCAAACTCTACCAGATGTAGCTGATCTTCCCATCCACCTTTAAAATTAATGACGCACGCTCGTAGCATATCTTCAAGCGTTTGTATCGTCCTTTTCGACTGTCTATCTGTGGATGGTAGGCTGTACTAAACTGCAATCGAGTTCCCATGGTTTCTTGCTGACTTTTCCAAAAGTTTGCCGTGAACTTAGGATCGCGATCGGACGTAATCGTCACTGGCACTCCGTGCAACCTCACTATCTACCTCATGTACAGCTCTACATACCTGTTCATAGCGAAGTCCTTTCGCACCGGGATGAAATGTGCGGATTTGGTCAATCTGTCCACGACTACCCATATAGAGTTGTGACCTCTTTGGCTTCTTAGGAGTCTCATCACAAAATCCATAGTCACATGCGCCCACTTCCATTCGGGTATCTCTAGTGGCTGTAATAGTCCTCCAGGCTTACAGTGCTACGCTTTTACTTGTTGGCATGTCAAACACTTAGCTACATGCTTTGCTACGTCCACTTTCATTCCGTTCCACCAATAGTGTTGTCCCATGTTTTGATACATTTTCGTACTCTAGGGTGGATGCTATAATTGCTCCTGTGAGCCTCTGATAAATTCCTTTCCCTAAGTCCTTCATCCTTGGGCATGCACAATCGTCCTTGAAACTTTAGGATTCCGTCCTCAGACACCTGAAACTCGGGCTTTCTCTTTGTCGCATCCATCTCAAGGATCTTATGAATCTTTGGGTCCGTAGATTACAAGGTCTTTATTCCTTCCTGGACCTCAGGTTCTACCCTCAACATGGCTATCAAACTGGATAACCGATCGACTTCTAATCTGAACTTGGAGTCTCTCAAATCCTCAATCATCGACCAACCCTTTACTAACAGACAGGTGATGCTCGACTTCCGACTCAACGCATCTGCCACTCGATTTGCTTTCCCAGGGTGATATAGTATGTCGCAATCATAATCCTTGAGTAGCTCCATCCATCGACGTTGCCTCATATTCAACTCTTTTTGGGAAAACATGTACTTTAAGCTCTGGTGGTCGGTATAGATCTGAAACTTCTCGTCATAGAGGTAATGTTTTCAAATTTTCAAAGCGAATATAATCGCTGCTAACTCCAGGTCATGAGTTGGGTAGTTCATCTCATGTGGCCTCAACTGTCTGGATGCGTAGGCTACTACTCTTCTGTGCGGCATCAACAAACAACACAATCCTTTTAGCGAAGCATCGCTATAAATCTCATAACCTCCCAGTCCTGATGGAATTGTCAGCACTGGCGCGGTTGTCAATCTATGTTTGAGTTCTTGGAAACTCCTCTCACATTTGTTAGTCCATTCAAATATCATTTCGTTTTTCGTTAACCGCGTCAATGGAATGGCTATGGACGAGAATTTCTCCACAAAACGCCTGTAATATCCTGCCAATCCCAAGAAACTTCTGACTTCAGTGACCATAGTAAGCCTAGGCCAATTAGTTACAACCTTGATCTTTGTAGGATCCACTGCGATTCCTTCACCAGACACCACATGACCAAGAAATGCTACCCTGTTCAGCCAAAACTCACACTTACTTAACTTTGCATAGAGCGAATGCTCCCTCAGAGTCTGTAGTACAATCCTCAAGTGCTCCTCATGTTCTGCTTTGCTCCTCGAGTAAATCAAGATATCGTCAATAAAGACTATGACGAATCTATCTAGAAATTCCTTAAATACTCCATGCATCAGGTCCATGAATGCAGCTGTAGCGTTGATCAATCTAAACGGCATCACTATAAACTCATAATGGCCATACCTCATCCTAAAGACAATTTTAGATATGTCTTCCTTCTTAATCCTCAATTGGTGAGAAAATACTGACGCTCCTTGCAACTGATCAAACAGATCATCAATCCTCGGCAGCGGATACTTGTTCTTCACTGTCACTTGGTTTAGCTGCCAATAGTCAATGCATAAACGCAAAAACCCATCCTTCTTCCTTAGGAACAACATTGGTGCTCCCCACGGCGAAGCACTTAGTCGGATAAATCCCTTATCCAGCAGTTCCTGAAACTGTACCTTTAACTCTTTCAGTTCTGACAGGGACATCCTGTAAGGTGCTTTTGAAATCAGCTCCATCTTAGGGGCTAATTCAATCACAAATTCTATTTCCCGTTCCGGTGGTAATCCTGGCAACTCTTGGGGAAACACATCAGGAAATTCACGCACTACCGGGATACTCTCTAACTTGGGCTCTTCGATAGTCGTGTCCATTACTGCCACTAAGTATGCCTGGCACCCTTCGGACATCAACTTAGTTACTTCCAAAGATGACATTAAGGGAATCGAGATTCCTCCTCGACTTCCCACCAATTCAAAGCTAGGGCGGCCTCTCGGATAAAACTAGATTATCTTACTACCACAATCTACTACTGCCCCCTGCTTACCCAACCAATCCATTCCTATGATTACGTCAAAATCATACATGGGTAATACAGCTAAATCAATACTCTCTTTACTCCCCCTATCACAATCTCACAATCAGTATAGCCCATTAAAACCAATACATTATCCTTTAACGGTGTGGCAACGTGCAAAATCACATTCAACGGTTTCAATTTCATCCCCACTAATTCAACAAACTGTGCAGACACAAACGAATGCGTGGCACCAGGGTCAAACAATGCGTATGCAGCTTGGTTACACAAGTAAACCGTACCTGTGACCACACCTGGTGTCTCCTCCGCCTCTCTACGGGCTACTGCATATACTCTTCCCTGTGCTGGTGGTCGGTTCTGCTCGATTTGAGGGGTTACAGTCGACGGTTCCGCTTGCGGTCTCTGTCCTTGCGGTCGACTTGTTGGAGCTTGATTCGGGCACATCCTCATCTAGTAGCCTAGCTAACCACACTTAAAGCAAGCCCCGGTCCTCATCGGGCACGGTCCATTTCCATGCTTCCTACCATAAAGTCTGCAGCTCCAGTTTGTGGCGTTTGGCGGCTTCACAATACTTCTTCGCACTGGTGGCACAAAACGCCTATTGTTCGCCATCGGTCTTTTGCCTATCTGGCGATTATCTCTGAAGGACGCAAACCGCAATCCAATTGCGGTGTTTCTCTCTTTTAGGTCTCTTTCAATCATATGGCCCCGCTCGTAGATCTCCTTGTAAGTCCTCAAATTCAGAGCAATCATCTAGCTATGGAGCTCGGGCCTCAGACCATCCCTAAATCTCCTTGCTTTCTCTTGGGGGTCCTCCACAGATCGTGGTGCGTACCTCGATAGCCTCAAGAACTCGGCCTCGTACCGATCTATCGTTAACTGGTTCTGGCGCAACTGCAGGAATTCCATCTGCTTCCTTTCCCTGGCCGTCTCAGAGAAATACTTGTTGTTGAACGTCGTCTTAAAGGCTTCCCAATTCATGATCGTTCCTTCAAGGAAGACACCATTCTTGGTGGCAGCCCCCCTGTCATTCGCTTTACCCTCCAACTGGTACTCTGCTAGCAACACCTTCTCCTCGTCAGTGCACCTCAACACCCCAAAAGCTTTCTCCAGCTTCTCAATCCACCTGGGTGCTAACTCGAGATCTCCAGTCCCATCGAATTGAGTCGGTTTCAACTTTATAAACTGCTCCACCAGCTGGCCCATCTGTCTGGCCACGATGATTTCCTCTTGGGTGTTTGCAACTTCATTACTCTGGTTCGGTTCATCCTGACTTCCATTTCCACCATTGTTTCCATTGTTGGCATTGATGGTTCTATGGCAGCTCCTATTGCCTCGGCGATGGCAGCGTCCCGATCCTGAGCCTGCCTATCAATCATGTCGCCAATTCTTTCCAGCGCCCTCAACACGCCATCCTTTCTTGGATCTTTAGCGATAGGCAGCCTCGAGCTAGAAGCTCCGCCTCTGGTTCTTCCAGACCTTCTAGATGGGTTGCTCATCTTTATCACTTTCTATTGAACCTGGTCCACAACAAGTTCAGCAAGGAGTTAGTAACTTACTCAATCATTCAAATCCAGAGCTACTAACTAATCATTAACAGAAACAATTATACTACAATAGTCCTTTCATATAATAACTTCCACAGATAGTCCAACAAATAACTCATGGCCATTCCTCAGTTCCGTTCACTCTAGTGATTCACTAAAGCCAATCACTTTCATTCCTTAAACAAACCAAAGTCCAGAAATGACCTTCAATCCTAAGAAGGGAACTTGATTCTCATGCATTTCCACAACCCTACCAAGGTCAAACACCAGCCCTAAGTACCAGGTCAAACACTATACACCCCGTGCCTTATCTTAACCAGCTTCCTAAGGTCTTCCTATCCGTTCTTATCCTAACTTAATCATCCTTATTACTCCAGTCCTCAACCAACTTTGGATCGAGCTGACCCTACACTGATACCAAATCAAACGCGGATGTCACACCCCGAACCCGTCGAGCACGCGAACATCCCTGCAAGCAAAACAACACATCTCTCGCGGTCCCAAGATCCACAATCAAGTCGAGAGATCGAGCTGACCCTACATTGATAACAACACATCTCTAGCGGTACTCAATTAAATTCCCGTACAAAATATAAGTTAAGTGGGACATGCATAGCATAATAACTGTCATACATCATAACATACTGTTCATACAAATACTGACTACTACAATCCGCTAGGCAGGGCGACAGGGTAAGCACATAAAAAAAAGTACGACCATCACCGACATCCAAAATAGCCATGGTCGGGGGTTGCCATCACAAGATTGAGCCAGTAAACTAGGACACCTAAGATGAGCTGCTGGATTCCTCAATATCCTCTGCATCCTCTGTTGGCTCATACTTCGAGAACGTCTAGGAACGGACCTCGATGGAATCCTCCATGGTCTCCTCATGCGATGACTCAGCGAGATCCTCCACGATAGCTTCCACGACAATCACCTCATCCTCAGTGAACTCCAAGGTCGGGGTCTTCTCCGGCCCATTCCTAGAACCGACAACAGACCCTTCTGGCAACTCCTGCTCCCTAGTAGTTTGGCACCAATCATGGATAACTTCCTAGGGTACCTCGTGGGGCTTCAGTGACCCAATCGGCTCATCTCCGATTTTCTTAAACCATGCCTCGAACCTATGAGGCTTCCAGTCCGGGCTACCCTCATCGACCCATACAACCGTATACTTTCTCACATAAATGTTCCCCCGCCTATCCGGAAACTCGTCAAAATATGCCGTCATCTCCTTGGGATCCCCAAAACGAATAGGCTACATACCTAAGGCCTAGAATCTGTAAAAATAAAGGTTCCCAAAGGGGTGAGATACACATCTCAGTAAAAGAGTCCTAACCTTAGGTCAGGCTGATCGTCCACTCAGGCAGTCATCTATCCCAAAATTCAAAACTCATAATCATACAGGCATATACAAATAAAGAAAGTGACATACAGATGATGGGCATGCAACTATGACACCATATCACACTCAGATGATCATGCACATCTCATCTTGCCATTTCACCACAACCACCTCTTCCTGCTTGCCTCATCCTCCAGCTCGCAATTAAATAGCATCAGGCTCGGTCCGTGTGAATGCATCACACTGTCATTGGTAACCCGCGTAAACGCATCAGGTTTCAATGAATCTCCAAGCCAATATCATCACCTTATACCTCCGTCCCGCGAATAGTTCGCATCACGACCGTTGCCATCTCAACCCCACGATTAGGTTGCATCAGGGCACCACACAACATCAACTCCACCCCGTGATTACATCGCATCAAGTATCCATCTCCCGCCCCGTGTCTCATACACCTCAGGCCTCACCATGTCATGCTCCTGTCATGATTTTCAATTCGTTTTCCATATATGACGACATGTGCAATTTAGGCACAATTCAAAGACTCTTGGCATGCAAGGCAATCAAGTGACACACACACATGGCGAATAAGTCAAGCACAAGCAATGGCACACATAAACCCCTATACAATCTTAGGACATTCTAAGAACAATCCTCTTGAAAACTCACACAAACCATTCAATTTATCGCTTGACTCGCCCAATCGAGTCCAATCTTCCTATCCTAAGTTGAGGATTCCCTTACCTTGCGTTTAACACCACAATAATTCTCCTCTTGAGCCTTCACCAATTCGGTCCCAAGGGTTCAAAGTCGTACTCACCACGCAACCTAGAATTTCCAATCAATTCGTCAATTTTCTTTGCCCAATTCCTCAATCCATGAACCACAATCATCCATAACATAACTCTCATCATCTTCACATACCTTAATCACTAATTTGAGACTCAAATCATCCATCATCAGCCCCCTCACAGATTCGGTTTGCACAGAATCGAACCAGGCTATGTTCGGTTCTGTGTAAACCAAATGTATCCATGCCTAAATCTCCACCAAATCCATCATTTAAACACTATCCTTCCTCTTAACATGTCTATTTAAGGGTTTACGAGGCTCACCGTGAGTTTGAGGTCGAATGGTCGCCGGAATTTCGTCGAAAGTCGTCGGTTCCTCCAAAGTCAGTACTGGTAGTTTTCTGTGCAAGGTTTACAAGACCGATTCGAGGTCAAAACTTCTTTAAATCACTCCTAACTTTTTACCACAGATTCATACTAATGTCCTCTAGACCTCCATAAAATTTGACCTCAAAACTTCAACATTTCGGCCTCCAAAAAGGTTAGAAACCGAACCTACCTCCGATTGGGTCAGATTCTATCGGCTTTAGGGAAAATGCTTGGCCGGAGCTCCTCGGTGGTCCAAGACTCGTTTCTGATGGTTTCCTCTATCAGACGTGGTTCCAGCTTATCTCGAATCGACGGGTGGCTTTTACAAACTTTACGCGTAGCGACCCTGTGATTCTCATCACATTTATGGTTCGTCAATTCGTGGCGGCTTTGGTTGTCATGTAATTGTGAGGGTCTATCACTAGTTCCTATGGTCTTGATCTTCACTGTCCGATTTAGGAGAAATTTTGCAAATCATATGTTGGTTATGCGGCATTACCCGCGCTCCAATCGTATGACACTCGCTAGACATTCCCTAATTGTCCTTGGATCGGCCCTTTTTGTGGTTCTAAATATCCCCTCGACAATCTTTATGGTCAAAGCGTCATTTCATATCCGAATTCCCAAGGTCCACGTACCATGTCTCACGTTAGCCTTTTCCTTTTGGTCAGCCTACTCGAATTGATCATGTTCGAGCGAGATATGACTGAAATACATCTCTAGATTCATTTCTCATTAATGAGTCTGAAATTGACTGAAAATCAAAATGTCACAGCATAGATGACATAGCAAAAATGATTTGCTTTTTAAATTTTCAGATGAATTTATTTCCTAAAATAGAAGTATACTAAAATAATGTTTATCTTGCATATTTCAGAGTTTAAATTGGTCTAAACCCTAATATATTGAGATGGACTATTTTAGACATAAAATTCTATTTAAGCATGCAATTTCTATCATAAAAAATGCAATCTAATTTAATTATTTACAAAAGGAATTAGATATGCAATTACCTACATGGTGCTATTTTATCGAAAAGATATGCAATTTTTAAATGTGGAAATGAATCAATGCAAATTTTTTAGATACTTCAAGATTATATCATGCGACGAATATATTCTAAAAATATGACAATCAACAAATCAAATCAAATCGAATCAAATGAGGAAAGTGAATATGCCAATCAATATCAATTAAGAAAGTGGATATATCAATCAAGTTTTGAAATATTTCGCAAATATTTGGGTCAATCTTTAATTTATAATCCTACGATCAACGATTGAACCCAAATTCTTGCCTAATCGAGTATTCCATCGATAATTTTAAAGATGGACATTCTCGGTCGTATGGCAAGTTGCGGATTAGGAAAGAAAATTTTCCTAAACAATTTGTCTTTTAAAAAAAATATCCACTTTGATACAATATATGTCAAGATATGCTAAAATATACTAATAATCAAATACACAAGTGAATATTTGAAGGTTCCAAATAAGAAATTTGCCTTGTTCTTCAAGATTGAATTTCCTAATTTGCTTTACGCTAATCTTGACGACCAAACTCGAACTCTTGGATCGGCAAAGGATGGGTGATGGTTGGCGCACGATTGAATAACACGGGTGACTTCGCAGCAATCTCGTATTTCACACGAAGCACTTAACAAACTCCTTGATATGATTGTCAATGGAATTAGCAAAGAAAAGGAACCTTAACCCACTAACATAGAGCAAGTGACATAATCAATTTGTCTTTTAATGGACAGGGAATAAATAGAAAGCCAATGACTTGTAGGAGTAAAGAAAATAATTTTTCCTCTGAAGAAAAATTCGTCTGGCTCTATCTTCATTTGTACCCTTAATAGATACTACCAATTACTCACTAGACTCCACGCGATCTTTCATGGATTGACCACCGCTTCAGCCTCGAGTGGATTGTTGGACAATTGAAAAGCTCGCTGGACAGCCAAGCTGATCCCAACAGCGTATGCAACCAGGAAGGAGGCGTCGCGCAATAGGTGCCTAAACGGCAGTAGACAGCACCGGCGGGAATACACGGAAAGTCCAGCGGTTGGGATGGATCGCCAGGGAACTGAGCAGTATTGTCAGAGAGCGTAAACCGACACAAAGAGCTGTCGGTGTTGAAGACTTGCTCCGTCGCACGAGGAGGGAGACACTAACCCGAGAAACTCGATGAAATTTTTTTCATTCTCCCTCGATTTTCTGCCCTAAAGAATTCTGACCCCTCTTTGTGTTCTCAATTTTTTTTTTTTTTGACGACCCCCCTTTTCCCCGATACTACGAATGATCATTTTATAGGCATGATAGTGTGAGGTAATAAGGAAAAGAAATCAATTTTTATTCCATGCAGAATATTCAAGCCAAATCTTTTCTTTCGTGGATTCATCCTTCTCTCTTTTTTATAATTCATCTAGGAGAAAGCCTTCTGCAACATCGTATCTCATGTGATATTCTTTCCCTTTTGCTCATGATGGCCGACCCACTCTTTCCTTTTGCAGCTGCATTCTCAAAATTTTTTGTTCCAGTTTTATTTCAAGTTGTATCCTTGATTCGTAACGTTTCATATACTATTGTCCGACCATCATGGGTTCAACTGAATTTTTGTTATACGAGCTTAGTCCAGTCCACTTAATTAAGCTCCGAGCACTCAATAAATCCACCCTTCAATAGTCTAAATTAATTAAAATGTAAAGCATGATTGTCGAAAAAATAATAAATGAATGTTGAGTTTATTTTTGTTTAGAACTAAAACTAGTTCTAATTTTTATGCAGAAAATGACTAAAAAAGGAAAAGCAAAATTTATGTGTCAAAAGTTGCCCCTCTTTGAGTGGAAGTTCACATAGGTTTCGCTCAAAAACTAAAATTGAAACCTGAATTTTGCATATAACAGTAACTAATGATAATAAAATTTTTTTGGAGGGAGTTTAAATCCCATTTTCCGATGCATGTAGAATAATGCATGAAATGAAATACTATAAATAACATGTGCTAAAAATTTCTCTTTTCATCGTATTAGAGAAACATGCACATGGATCGCAAAAGAAAATTGTCACGCCCCGAACCCGGCGAGCAAGCGAACATCCTACCAAGCCGTTCCTTTAAGAAAGCCTTTCAGGATCTTTCGGCTCACAATACAAATAATCCAATTACAAGCGGAAGCTTCAGTCATCTCCACTCCATACAATAAAACAAATGACTAGAGACTAATAATAGTGGTTCTATTTTACGATCGCAAAATAGAATACAATCCATAAGTTCATAGAATAACTTGTACTCATTCACTTATTACTCCTGCGAATGTCAATCGTTGAACTTACTGATGCTCCATCGCCTGGAACCTGAAGAAAATGTTGATCCCCAATGGGGTGAGATATACATCTCAGTAAGGTGGGTCCTAACCCTAGGTTAGGGCGACAGTCAACTCAGGCAATCATGAACATCAGCGTTTCATGCAAACAAACACATGAAGCATTCAATTATCAACAATCATGTAAATGTCAGATAGACAGTCATGGCATCACAACACATCACTAAGATCATGCTCACACCGCCACGTCACACCACTACTTCCACCCGTCATACCTGCCTCATTCTCATGCCCGCTTTAGAATGCATCAGGCTCGGTCCACGTAAACGCATAAGACCGTCATTGACAACCCGCGTAAATGCATCAGGTTTCAATGTTACTCCAGGCTAGTGTCGACACATCACAACTCCATCCCGCGTTTCAACGTATCAGGACTATGGCCTTCTCAACCCCGCGTCTCATACGTATCAGGGTGCCATACCACTCCAACTCCATGCCTCGGTGCCTCAGGGTATCCAACACACCAACCCGCGTCTCATACGCCTCAGGGTGTCGCCATGCCTCAATCATGCTATAGTTTCAATTCAATGCACATACATAATGCCATGTGCAACTTAAGCATAAATCATACCCTTATGGCATGCAAGACATTCAATTTACATTCATACATGTTAGTCATTTCAAGCATAGGCATGAACACGCATTCAAATCCTCTATATCGTTCTAGGACACACAATGAAAAATCACTTTGAAATCTCTCAAGAATCAATCAAATTCTCACCCGACTCACCCAATTGAGTCCAATCTTCCTATCATAGTTTTAGGATTCCCTTACCTCAAGCTTAATTACACAAAATCCTTCTTAAGCACCTCAACACTTTTGGTCCAAACCGTCCAATAACAAGTCCACCACGTAACCTATGGAAATCCATCTAACCGTCAATTTTTCTTGCCCAAATCATCAATCCATGGACAATAAACCTCATTAACACATTCCTCAACATCCTAGCATGTCTCATTGATGAATTTGAGACTCAAAACCAACCACTAACAGCCCCCACAAAATCGGTATGCACAGAACCGAACCGGGCTATTTTTGGTTCTGTGTTTACCGCCAATATCCAGCCCTTAAACTACTTCAAATCCCTAATTTATTCACTAATCTACTTGCTAATATGTAGATCTAAGGGTTTCGGAAACTCAGCGAATATTTGGGGTCGAGTTGCCACCGAAAACTCCTTGAATGTCACCGGTTTCTTCAAGTCCTCAAACCGGCAGTTTTGGCCCTTCAAACACAAGACCCATTTGGGGTCAAAACTCCATCAAATTCATCTCAAATTTTTACCACAGCTCATCTACCTTTAATACTATAAGTGTAGAAGACCTCACCAAAAATTTGGAGCAATTTGAAGTCCGGAAGACCTCAGAACAGGTCTTTTCCCAAAATCGGTCAGAATCTGACCTCGCCTGACCTTTGTCCACTCAAATCGAGCTGCGGGACGATCTACAGGGTCAAATTAAGCTTATAATATGTCTATGGAAAGATAAGACAATAAGCTTTCATTTGAAGGTGTTTTTCCTAGATCCTATATCGGACGAAAAAGATATAGCCGGAATAGTGGGATGGTCAGACTGGTTGGCTGGGAGCTTTGGGATTCAAAACTGACCAGCATGACCTTTTCTCCTTCAAATGGCTCTATGGGACAAACGGCTGGGTGGATTTGTACTCATAATATCTTGTTAGAACGGCAAGACGATAAGCTTTCTATTGTCAATGGTTTTACCTCAATCGACAATTAGATGAAAAAGTTATGGCCGGAACAGTGAGTCGGTCGGAACAGGGCAGCGAGCTGGCGAGCAAGAGAAGAAGAAGAAGAAGAAGAAGAAGAAGAAATGGAAGATGGAGGGGATATGCTCGGCCAAAAGAGAGAGAGAGAGATTTTATCCAAATTCAAGAGTCAACTTATTGAATGGTAGTTGAAAAGTGGATATGTCCACTCAAGGCATAATCCATTGACACTTGTCCAAGGTGCCATTCAAGCTCATCCAATGACCATGATTCTCTCAAATTTTCGGTGGCTTTAGGGGTGTGTCAAAGACCAAAATGCCCTCGTCCAATTATATAAGTAAGGCTAAGGCTTGAGGGGGCAAAATGATAATTTTACCCCCGACGTCCGGAACGTCGTTGTTTCTGATTCCAATTTTCTTTGATAAGGCGACGGCCAATCCAATTGTAATGTTGGAATTCTTGATTCTCCATTCTCGAATTTCAAGACTTGTTTTTGAATCATTTCTCTATTCAATGCGATTCCAGCCTATCTTGAATTGATGGGTGGCTGTTGTAGACCTTATGCGTATCGACCTTGTGATTCATATCACAATTAAGGCTTGTCAATTCATGGTGACTTTGGTTGTCATGTAATTTTGAGGGTCTATCTCTAGTTTCGATGGTCTCAATCGTCACTGTTCGATTTAGGAAAATTTTTGCAAATTATAAATTAGTTAAGCGGCATCACCTGCGCTCCAATCGTATAACGCTAGCAATGCATTCCTTAATAGTTCTTAAATCGGCCTTTTATCCCTCTAAATGTCCCCTCACAATCCTTATGGGCAAAACGTCATTTCCTATTCGAGTTTCCTAGGTCCACGTACCTTGTCTGGCGTTAGCTTTTTCCTTTTGGTTGGTCAACTCGAGATTGATCAGATCTGAGCGAGATACGACTGAAATACATCGCTAGATACAATTCTCATTAATGAGTTTGGAAATGACATGAGAATCATAATGTCACAACTCTTCCCCCCTTAAAGAAATTTCGTCCTTGAAATTTGCAACCTTCTAACTATCCAATCCTTGGGGGTACCGGCGTCTCATCGCATCCTCACTCTTTTGGATAATTCCTTTCATGACTTGACGATCTTACTTGTCCTTTCCGGCCCAAAACCATCTTTCCCTATGACTTGTCTTCTTCAATCCTCAATCTGATTTGCTTCTTTCCTTTCTCTTTCGGTATTCAAAACATTTGTCAGCAGTTCATCCTCGAGCATTCACATTATCTCTTTCATTTTTCCATAGACATTATTACTAAGCCCTCGCTAGAATGCACTCTTTAATGTCCATACTATTCGGCGTATCACTCCCTTCGAACTTCCTTTCATACCAATAGAGATTCAAGGGCTTTATCAACTTGCCCTCCATTAACTAAATCGAGTTATGACCCTCTCGATTCCTTAAACAATTACATGATTACTTTCGTAGTAATCCGTTCTCGATTCCGTTTGAAAATCCCCTTGGATCAAAGTGATCCTTCAACTTTCGTGGTTATGTCCTTTTCTTTTATCGACATGTCTAGTGCTTGACCATACGATAAATTAATTTCAAATTTCAATCATTATCACCGATAGTATATATATATATATATCTTGGTACATCTTTGTGCCATCTCAAGGAATTCCATAATTCTCCCTTCGAATCTCGATGAGGTCATCTCCTTAAGTTCCCCTCAATACTGGACTCGTACTTCCGTCCATGGGCCTTCAAGGGTTCCATTTATTCCTATAACCCCTCAAGTATCGATGTTCGATCATGGCAACACCTCAATTCCCTTCTGGCTTTCAGGCTAGGTGTTTCTGGCAGCCGTCAACCAGTTATTTGACAAACTTTCAATTTAGAGGTCGAATCTCTTATTTCTCAAGGGAAGATCTATCCCTCTATCATCAATTACACAATACTCAATTCTCAACCTTTTATAGTTCTCATAACTTCGAGGCTTTTCTTTATACAAGCGATGCTCTCATTTTATAAGCAATTTCACCCATCGGCGTTGTCTCTCATTCAATCCCCCTTAAGAAACTATTACCTTATTTTCTTGTGGTAGACATAGACTCAAACCTCCTTCCACCCAAACAATGTTTCTCAATTTTGTCGTAAGGATATTCACGATCCAACTCCAATTATACACTAGGTGTTCTCACTTGTGTGGTTTTGTTGTCACGGAGCATTCACATGGCCTGCTTCAGTTGGCTTTGTTACGCCTCAAATTTCTTTCAGCATCACTTCATTATGGTTTTCTCGACCCCTTTCGATTCCAAACGAGAACGCCATTATCAGTATAGTCATCGTTTGACTTAAGTCATCGAAAACTCTTTTTGTGTTCATTCATCAATTGAATTGCTTTTGTGTGAAATCTTCCCCTGATCCATCCATAACAATTCTCTAATTCTAGGAACTTCCAATTTCCGCAATTCACATCGATCTTAGTCGATTCATCACTTATTCCATTCCTCAAGGGCTCCACGGGGATTTCATTTCCCAGAAATTTCACTACTGAGGAATCTTATCTTACTAGGCCCACAACTCGTGCTCTTTACAATTAGCAGCACACAACGGGCATCTCCTTAGAGTCCGTAGGATATTCTCGAAAGTTATTCATGTTTCTCCTGACTCCTTAAATGAGTCTATCCATCGTCTCTAAAGATGGTAGCAATCAATCCAATTATTCCTTGGATACTCAATCTAACTTTTGTCAATTTCTTTCTACCAGGTGTCGAATCTTCAAACTGTACTTCATACTTTTCACTTGAGAGCTCAAACCTTGGCCCTCTACTCTCATGAGTCCCCGCTTGAACTACACAACATTCTGTTCATTTTTGTCACTCTTTTATTAGGAAACATTAGTGCCTTGACCTCTTGGTTTCACAACTAGCTAATGCGACCCTATCTCAATTCTGCTTATCCCACTAAACGTCGACATTATCCTGAATTCAACATTGTTTACAAGACAGCCCCTCGAACTTAACTTCCCTTACAGCAATCATTTAAGTTCTGTGTCATCTTTCTCAGTCTAGACGCTCCATCTTAATATCAAGACAGTTAGGATTTTCTCTTTCTTCCACACTAGGGTCTCTTATCATGTGAGGGAAACTATACACTTCAGTGGCATTCTCTTATTTCAAATCCACTATGTCCTTCCTATTCCATAGGACGTTGATATTTGAGTCTGCGCCAACATCAGTGTTTTACTCCAGAACGTAGATGCCACCATACTCAGCATTCTTCTTCCCATAATTCAGTCACCTCAAGTGACAATATTTGTTTGTCCTTAGTTTCCACCAACTCACGTATCGAATACTCGATTAGATGACCTTAATTTATTTTGTAATTATTCTCTAAGCGCTCTTTTCGCTTCCTCAATCATTCACTAGAATTACGAATAGCCAGGACTATTCAGTCCTTTCACTTTTCTTTTCATCAACGACCATCTCATGGTCCAATCGTCCTTTAAGAGTGACGCCCTACCCTTTAGGGGCGATAACACACAATACCACTTCTAGTGGTCTAGATTTATACTCAATCAATCTCATAAAATCATCAACGTCATACAACTGATAGATTTCTTTCCCCAACTTTTCCAACGACAGAAGAAACGACATTTCAGTCTCTCATTACGAGACTGGCGACAAGGTAACAATCATTTCTTACAAGTACGTTTCATGTTCCAAAATGAACATCTCTTTGCTCGTAATCCATGAGCAGGAGTTCTCTTCTTTTACTGAGTCCCATTACCATTCTTCAAAATCAAGAAGAACAACTAGCCATAAGGCTTTCAAACTCCAATCCACTCATAGATTTACTTATCTTATTCAAGGGTCCTTGACCACCTTTACTATATGCTTAAATGACCTTGAGAACTCTGTCTCACACTGGTCAATCGTCCTTGGATCCTTGCAAAACTATTAGGATCCCAACAACCTTTGCTTTCGAGCAATCTCAAAGAAAATACTTCCATTAAACAATTCGATAAAGGTAGTCCAGGCAAATATCATGCCTTCGAGGAAACCCTTCTTCTGGTGACCTTTCACCAATTATCAACAGCCTCTTAAGGCTATAATCTGCCAGGGTCACTTTCTTTCCTTAGTGTACCCAAAACCTCTAAGGTTTCCTCATGAAACCCTCGATTTATAAGATGGCGGTTTCAAATTCCATCCCTTCATCAAACTCAGTCAATCTCAACTGTATACATTGCTTCATAAGCTTTTCAAAACTCTTATGGTTTCCTATCCACGTTTCCACTTTGGAAATGAGTAGTCTCAAGGTTACTTTTCTCGTGACTTCCATCACTTACTCCTCAGCACTAGTCGTCTTAGCGACTTGGGTAATAATGGTAGACCCTTTTTGAGCTCGCCTACCCATAAAAATTTCTCATTTCTATTCAAGGTTCTCACGACCCATTCAACTCCTGGGTCTCATGTGATTCAAAAACTCGAGTCAATCGCTCTACTGGTGTTCATGTTCTGGTTACTCATCTTTACTCAATTCTCATGATCCATCTCAATTCTTGGATCTTTTCGTATCTCACATACACAAGCCAAGTGCTACTCTAGTGACCATACTTTTGTCCTTCAATCTTATCAGATTGTCATGTCACTTGAACCACTACGATTCCCTTCAGGAATCCAAGACTTATATCATCTACTCAAGTCTTGCAGTCTTAGGCTGCTTATCTCATTATCTTTCATCACCACCAATCACCCATTTAGTGGTTCCCAAACAACTCTTAACTAGTTGCTTATTATCTAGAGATTTCAAATCATCCTTAAGCAGCAACCATGCATTAAACAAGCCTCTACGATGCAATTTCTCCATTAACAGTCACTATTAGGCAAGCCTTAACTAGGTCAACCCCAAAAATACTCAAAGTGCCGTAATCTAGAGGCATCTGCCACTCTAGCATAATCACAACATGCTATCTTAATCTCAACAAGCATTAGATCAATGGAGCATAAACTCCTCACGTTGTCGAATCTCTTAGTTAAACCTCGGCCATAACAATCACATGATGCAAATTACAAAACATGCCAACTAGGCCAATCACAATATCGATTTTCTTTTCAAACGGCATCCATTGCCAAGCACTACGCTTTTAAGCATGCCAATCACGGTGTCATTACACATGTCATGCCACTTTCGAACATTCTCTTTAAGAATCACTCTCGTGCCATATCTCACTTAATCACAACCAGACTCAACCTGATACCTAGACTTTCTCTTTCAATTTATGGTCTGGGTCGCTCCTGCCTCCTTGATCTTAGAAGCCTGGCAGGAGCTGCTCCTTGTCTGGACCTCTCTATCTCGGTGATCACTCTCCACTCTCATCAGACCTGGTCATTACAGGTTGTCCCAAGTCATACATTTACGAAGAAAGCCCCGTTCCACACGTCCCATAACATGCTTCATTACGGTTTATATGTATCACATCAACTCGTCCCATACCAAGTGACAGTTTATTAAGTCTGATAGTGATAAACTCATGCATGCACCCTCATCAACTTTCATTTCATAATCATAAACACATGCACCACTTATTTGTTCTTGCCACTTGTCATACCATAATTGTCCCCGCATAGATTCTCATCAACAGAAGCTCTCTAATTTCCACAAGTGGTCATCGCCTCTCACTGTCCAATCGCCTATATTCAATCATATATCTCAAGTCCAATCACTAATCAAGTCAAATTTATAAGCATTCTATCCCAATTGGCCTTTAATCTTAATATTCTTCGAGTTGAGTCATTGACAAACCACAATCATCATCATGTAATCCGATTGACTCTTTAATCATACGCAATACTCTACTAATCTCAAGCGCAATTCTTACCTCAAAATCCATGCCTAGGTCCCTTTAATCTCAGCTTACTTCCACTTAAACCTCAATCACCACATTACACAAAGTCATTCATAAAATCAATTCTAGAACCATCGGAATATAACACAGGTTCAAGCCTATAATTCTCAAGATTTGATAACCAATACTTAATCCTATAGGTTATCTAACTGTCCCAAGTCATCACTCATTGTCACTCTAGATCTCAATCACATTAGATCGAGCTGACCTTGCTCTGATAGCACTTAAACAGGTATGTCACGCCCCGAACCCGGCGAGCGCGCGAACATCCCACCAAGCCGTTCCTTTAAGAAAGTCTTCCAGGATCTTTCGGCCCACAACACAAATAATCCAATTACAAGCAGAAGCTTCAGTCATCTCCACTCCATTCAATAAAACAAATAACTAGGGACAAATAGTAGTGGTTCCATTTTACAATCGCAAAACAGAATACAATCCATAAGTTCACAGAATAACTTGTACTCATTCACTTATTACTCCCACGAATGCCAATCGTTGAACTTACTGATGCTCCATCGCCTGGAACCTGAAGAAAATATTAATCCCAAACGGGGTGAGATATACATCTCAGTAAGGTGGGTCCTAACACTAGGTTATGTCGATAGTCAATTCAGGCAGTCATGAACATCAGCGTTTCATGCAAACAAACACATGAAGCATTCAATTATCAACAATCATGTAGATGTTAGACAAGCAGTCATGGCATCACAACACATCACTAAAATCATGCTCATACCGCCACGTCACACCACTACTTTCACCCTTCATACCTACCTCATTCTCATGCCCGCGTTTAGAACGCATCAGGCTTGGTCCGCGTAAACGCATCAGACCGTCATTGACAACCCGCGTAAACGTATCAGGTTTCAATGTTACTCTAGGCCAGTGTCGACACATCACAACTCCGTCCCGCTTTTCAACGCATCAGGACTATGGCCTTCTCAACCCCGCGTCTCATACGCATCAGGGTGCCATACCACTCTAACCCCGCGCCTCGGTGCCTTAGGGTATCCATCAACCACCTCGCGTCTCATACGCCTCAGGGTGTCGCCATGCCTCAATCATGCCATAGTTTTAATTCAATGCACATACATAATGCCATCTCAATTTACATTCATACATGGTAGTCATTTCAAGCAAAGGCATGAACACACATTCAAATCCTCTATATCGTTCTAGGACACACAATGAACAATCACATTGAAATCTCTCAAGAATCAATCAAATTCTCACCCGACTCACCCAATTGAGTCCAATCTTCCTATCATAGTTTTAGGATTTCCTTACCTCAAGCTTATTACCACAAAATCCTTCTCAAGCACCTCAACACTTTCGGTCCAAACCGTCCAAGAACAAATTCACCGTGTAACCTATGGAAATCCATCCAACCGTCAATTTTTCTTGCCCAAATCATCAATCCATGGACCATAAACCTCAATAACACATTCCTCAACATCCTAGCATGTCTCATTGATGAATTTGAGACTCAAAATCAACCACTAACAACCCCCACAAAATCGATATGCACAGAACCGAACCAGGCTATTTTTGATTCTGTGTTTACCGCCAATATCTAGCCCTTAAGCTACTTCAAATCTCCAATTTATTCACTAATCTACTTGCTAACATGTAGATCTAAGGGTTTCGGAAGCTCACCGAAGATTTGGGGTTGAGTTGCCGCCGAAAACTCCTTGAATGTCACTGGTTTCTTCAAGTTCACAAACCGGCAGTTCTGGCCCTTCAAACACAAGACCCATTTGGTGTTAAAACTCCATCAAATTTATCCCAAATTTTTACCACAGCTTATCTAACTTTAATACTATAAGTATAGAAGATCTCACCTAAAATTTGGAGCAATTTGAAGTCCGAAAGACCCCGGAACAGTTCTTTCCCCAAAACCGGTCAGAATCTAACCTCGCTTGATCTTTATCCACTCAAATGGAGCTACGGGACGATCTACAATGTCAAATTGAGCTTATAATATGTCTATGAAAAGATAAGACAATACGCTTTCATTTGATAGTATTTTTACCTCGATCCGATATCAGACGAAGAAGATATGGCCGGAATAGTGGGACGGTCGGACTGGTCAGCTGGGAGTTCTTGGATTCAAAATTGACTAGCCTGACCTTTGCTCCTTCAAACGGCTCTACGAGACAAAAGGTTGGGTGGATTTGAACCCATAATACCTTGTTAGAACAACAAGATGATAAGCTTTCTATTGCCGGTGGTTTTACCTTAATCAACAATCAAATGAAAATGTTATGGTCGGAACAGGGCAGCGAGCTGGCGAGCAAGAGAAGAAGAAGAAGAAGAAATGGAAGATGGATAGGATATGCTCGGCCAAAAGAGAGAGACAGAGATTTTATCCAAATTCATGAGTCAACTTGTTGAATGGTAGTTGAAAATGGATATGTCCACTCAAGGCCTAATCCATTGACACTTGTCCAAAGTGTCATTCAAGCTCATCCAATGCCCATAATTCTCTCAAATTTTCGATGGCTTTGGGGGTGTGTCAAAGATCAAAATGCCCTCGTCCAATTATATAAGTAAGGCTAAGGCTTGAGGGGCAAAATGATAATTTTACCCTCGACGTCCGGAACGTCGTTTTTTCTAATTTCAATTTTCTTTGATAAGGCGACGACCAATCCAATTGTAATGTTGGAATTCTTGATTCTCCATTCTCAAATTTCAAGACTTGTTTTTGAATCATTTCTCTATTCAATGCGATTCCAACCTATCCCGAACCAACAGGTGGCTTTTGCAGACCTTATGCGTATCGACACTGTGATTCATATCACAATTAGGGCTTGCCAATTTATGGCGACTTTGGTTGTCATGTAATTGTGAGGGTCTCTCTCTAGTTCCGATGGTCTCGATCGTCACCGTTCGATTTAGGAAAATTTTTGCAAATTATATATTAGTTAAGCGGCATCACTCGCACTCCAATCTTATAACGCTAGCAATGCATTCCTTAATCGTTCTTAGATTGGCCTTTTATGGCTCTAAATGTCCCCTCGACAATCCTTATGGGCAAAACGCCATTTTCTATTCGATTTCCCTAGGTCCACGTACCTTGTCTGGCGTTAGCCTTTCCCTTTTGGTCGATTAACTCGAGATTGATCAGATTCGAGCGAGATACGACTGAAATACATCGCTAGATACAATTCTCATTAATAAGTCCGGAAATGACAGGAGAATCAGAATGTCACAAAAATACCCGTTTTATCTAATGTTTCATAGTGCTGATGATTCCTTTAAACTCCAGACTTCTAGTGGATGCCAGGATGCTAAGGTACTAGCCCATCTGTTGCTAGAGATTTCCTTCTAATGCGAAACGATGCAAGGTCTATATAGAGTTTGAAAATGTGCTCGAGTTATGGTTCCAACTGGCTATTTTTTTTTTGAAATCACAAGAGCGCATACATTGTGAATCAAAAAATGAGATCAAGATTGCAAGAGCGCATACATTGCGATTTTGATAAATGACCAAAATTGTGAGAGCGCATTATCACAATCTGGTAAAAAGATCAAAGTCATGAGAGCGCATACATCATGAATTTTGATATGTTAATACCATAATCATAAGAGCGCATACATTGTGATTAGGCAAAAGACCAAAAACGTGAGAGCACATACATCACGAATTGATAAGGATATCAAAACCATAAGAGCGTATCATTGTAATCTGATAAGGATATCAAAACCATAAGAGCGTATCATTATGATTAGGTAAAAAAGACCAGGATCACAAGAGCGCATATATTGTGACCTGGCAAAGGTAAAGATCATGAGAGCATATACATCATGATTTGATGCCATCAATGATAATTAGCATATGAATGATGTATTACAGAATTGAATCGATAAATACGAAAGGTGTGTTGCCTAGACTGAAATCATTGCAAACACGAGAGGTCAGAAAATGACAACTTAATCTCCAAAGTTGCCAACCTAAAAAAAAAAGGTTCAGAAAACTTACTTGGGTTTCTGAGCAATAAGTGAATGGTTAGGCTGACTACATCATACCTGTACATTCTCTTAAAAACGGATGATATGCGTAATGTGTCATTCCGAATTTCTGACCCCTCGAGGGTTGAGATATGAAATGAAATATCAAAAATTTAAAAAATAAAAAATAAAGATTCCAATATTATAATTGGCATGGACGTCACCTCATCAAAGAAGATTGGAATCAGAAAAATGGCGTTTCGGACGTCGATAGTAAAATTACCATTTTGCCCTTCAAGCCTTAGCCTTGCCTTAATAAATGGAATGAGGGCATTTTAGTCAATTGCAATACCCCATGGCTGCCGAAAATTAGGAAAAATAACAGCCCTTGGATGAAGGCTTGATTGACATGAAGACAAGTGTCAATGGATGCTCAATTAGCATCAAATGTCCAACTTTTAACCTACCATTCTAAGCCTTTGACCAATTGAAAGATTGAAAGAAAGCCTCTCACTCTCTCTCTCTCTCCCTCATTTTGCTCAACCAAACCCTCTCCCCCCACCTTTCTCTCATTTTCCTCCCTTTTCTCTCTCGCCAGAACACTGCCCAGTCTCGTCACCGGCCACTGTTTTGGCCATAACTTCTTCGTCCGTCATCGGATTAAGACGTGCCACCTATCATTAGAAAGCTTATCGTCTTTCCATTCCAATAAGATATTATAGGTTCAAATCCACCCAACCGTTTTTCCCATAGAGTCGTTTGAAGGAGCAAAGGTTAGGCTGGTCAATTTTAAATCCGAGAGCTCCTAGCCGACCAGTCCCGACCGTCTTACTATTCCGGACATATCTTCTACGTTCGATATCGGATCGAGGTAAAACCACTGCCAAATGAAAGTTTATTGTCTTATCTTTTCATAGACATATTATAAGCTTAATTTGACCTGATAGATCTTCCCATAGCTCGATTTGAGTGGACAAAGGTCCAGATGAGGCAGATTCTGACCGAGTTGGGGGAATGTCTTTGTTTGGCCACTTCAAGACTTTAAATTGCTTCAAATTTTCGGTGATGACGTCTTAACTCATAGTACTTGTGTTAGCTGAGCTGAAATTATGAGTTGGATTGGGTTTAGATGGGTTTCCATGGTTGATTTGTGAGAGTTTCTGTGAAGCAAAATCTGCCGCTGATGGACAGAGTAGAACCAAGGTCGTTTGCGGCACTTCGAAACTTCGACTTGCTCCAAAACTTTTGGTAAGCCTCCTATAGTTGTAATAGGACATGTTAGCAAGTTGATTTTGTGGTAAATCAAGGTTTATAGTTGAATTATGGACTGATTAATGAGGTAGAGGCCAGAACAGAATTCTGCCCTATTTTGATTTGGATGAATCGAGCCCTTTGAGGGCTGTGGGAGGTGTCTCCATGCTTTAAATTCATCGTTAAGACATACTGGAATGTTAATTGAGATGTTAATGAGGTGTATGCTCCGTGAATTGGTGATTAGACTAGAAAAATTGATCGTTTGATGAACTTTGGACTAGGTCACACGGCTACCCTGTTTTGGGATCAAGGGAACCGAATCTTTGGAGGAGTCTTGGAGAGAATTTTATGGATTAAATTAAAAAGTAAGTGACTCCTAAACCTTTGCTAGGAAGTTAGGACACTACTAGATGCATTTGGATGATATATTGATGAATTTGGGAGTCTATTGCATTGATTGTTCATGATCGACTGAGATAATGGAGGTGTGAGTCATGTGTACTCTTGATGATGAGAAATTATAACCCTTATGGCTAAATTGTTATTGTGTGCATTCGATTGACATGGATGCTGGTATGGTTTTGTGACATATGGCCTTGACGTCTCGCATGACAATGATTCATTGTTTGGCTAATAAAAATTGTATTCGATTATGAAGTTCCTTAAGAGGTGAGTTTGCTTTGTGAGCCTAAGAGCTTGTGGCACCCTGATTCGATGAGACTCGGGGTTGTGATGGCTGGTACCCTGATGCGTTGAGATGCGGGGTTGTGGTGGCTAATGTTCTGATGCGTTGAGATGTGGGACAAGATTGATTATGTGTCGACATAGGCCGAGAATGGCATTGAAAACCTGATGTGTTTAACGTAGATTTGTCAATTTGATGCTCTGAGGCGTATTGACGCGGACCGAACCTGAGGCGTATTGACACGGGCATAGCTATTGAAAAGAGAATTGATAACCTGATACGTTAGAACGCGGGATAGTCTTGATACGTGTCGACACAAGTATCGAAATGGCCTTTGAAACCTAATACGCCAGATTGTAGGTTGCCAATCTAGATCGTGATTAGCCTGATACGTACTGATGTGGGCTTGGCCATTGAGATTAAATTTGTGATTAGCCTGATGTGTATTGATGCGGGCTTGGCCATGGGAATTGAAAGTTGTGATGAAATTGAGGACACACCTTTACTTATTAATTTAATGTTGTGCTAGTATGAAGCTTGGTTGTGATGATATGTCCTCGAATCGTGATTGCGTTATACCAGACGTATAAAGGTGTCTTGATGTTTTATCATCATGTATTGTTTTATCAATGAATCCTTGTCTATTGTTTTATTGCATAATCTAGGAGGACTAATGGCCTGGTCTAGGTTTAGGGTGAACTTGCTGAGATTTATATCTCACCCCGTCGTGGGATTAACTTTTTTAGGTCCTAAGCGATGAAAATCTGAGCTTGCCAATGATTGGTATTTGAAGAAGTAATTATAGGAAATAAATTTACACTTTTGTGACTTTAGGGATTTCATGTCACCTTGAAGTTAGAGTTGTATCCTCAGAACCTGTAGTCGGTGTTTATAAGAAGGCGTACCTTATGTCCTGAGTCATCTTAAGTCTGAATTGTATGGAGAAGTTTCATCACTTCCATATGTTTGTATCATTTAAAAGTTATAAATTGTTGGCCGACGGATCCTGGGTACCACCGAGACAAGGCGACCTTAGAGGGATTTTGCGTGCCCGACAGGGTAGGGGCATGACACGTAAAGCCAATGTAGGCGCAATGTTATATGCTAGAAAAATCTTGTAAATTTTTGCATGCATTATAAAGTTCCACTGGGGAATTTTGTCAATAAGAAAGCCTGTCTGACCCTTTTTGACAATCTTGATCAAGTTGAATGAGGAATTTTAGTCAGAAAGGACTTTCTCTTACTTTGATAAAAAGGCTTTTGAGACCCGACCATTGATGCGGGAAAGAGAAACGCTCAGAGCTATCATCATCATGCCTGAAAAGATCCGGGTATTCTCGCAATTAGTATGACCAGGCCAATCTGTGCGGTCTTTTATGAGGACTGTAATTCAGGCTCGGTTAAAGGCTATTCAAGAGGGACTCATGTGAGTCTTTAAAGTCATGAAATGAAATCTTCATCAGCTGTGTCGGGTTTACAAGTCAAGAACCCTGCCAAATGAGATAAAATGATATTGCTCGCACTTCTTTGAGTGATGTTCATGAGCAGTTGAAACCCTATATTAACCCAAGTGCCCAATTCTAGAGAGACTTTTAGTAAAGGTTATAATGTAGGTTTAGGGTAGGCTTAGAAATGAAAGGCCTATTTTCAACAAAAGGGTATATGATGATGAGGAAATTAGTGATCATCCGCCTCTACCACTTTGCGCTTCAGTAATGATCTTTCTTTGGAAGAACGTCTTTTGGATGAATTCATATAAGACCTCCCTTCCTTTTGAAGATTCATTGAGAGAGCTCTTTTCCTCTTCTTTTTCTTTAGAGTGGGCACTTTTATCCCTTTTTTTTGCACGACAAGCTTCACCGTTTTTTGTTTGATTGTTTTTTTTTCATGGCAAGCTTTGCTTTTCCCTTTTTTCTTTTTGCATAGTGAGCTCTTTTAAAAAGGAAGAGAGAGTCCCATTGGAATTGTCTACATATTGTGCTAGTAGGTTTTCAAATTTTAGCTTGCCCCCAAGGCACTTTGCTCATGGTCTGAAAATGATTTCCTTCTTAGGATGATCAACATCACCAGCCGAGTTTAGAGAAATGAATCCGCCGCTCAAATTTGGCTTAGCAAAGGATTAGTGTATATGGGCGTAGAGATGAATTGTTCTTCGTCATGTCTAAAGCACTTAAGCTAACACAGAATTCGCATGCAACAAACATACTCAAAGATTGATGCAAGTGGAAGCACGAACATCCAACTTATTCTTTGAATTTCTGATATTTGCCTCGATGTGGGGTTGTTCCTGACAGAATTATGAAATGAAACTACCGTTCAAAGGGGTTTAGCAATGGGCAACCTGTAGTGTTTGGGATAGATGAAATGAATGCCTCATATCATTGTGATCGTCATACTTTTCGCGAGATAACCCTTTTACCTTGTTAGCATGAAAATTCTCACTTGCTCACTGGAGATTGTGATGTAGGACGTGTATGGAAATGGCTTACCTTTCGTCGTCCTAAAATTCCTCACTCAAAATGACCAATTTAATTTGGGGTTAGAGAAGCTTCCTGATTGATATTATCTCACAGTGAAAATTTATAATTAAAACAAAACAATCGACAAATTGGCATCAAATGAACATTATCATTTGATCAGAAAATGTCAAAGCGAATCAAGCATAATACTTCTTTACAGCATCAGAGTTAACAGGACTTGTGAAAGCACGTCCATCCATCTCTGCAAGGATTAAAGCACCTCCTGGGAGTGCGTTCTTCACGACGTATGGGCCGCTATAGTTCGGAGTGAACTTTCCTTTTGGCAGCGGAACAATAGGCAATAATTTTCACAAAACGAGGTCTCCAACCTAAAAATACCGGGGCCAGACTTTCTTGTTGAATGATTTGGCAATCCTTGTTGATAGCACTAGCCGTGGTATAAAGCTTTAAGCCGCTTTTCATCGATCAAGTTCAACTGGTCTATCCTCTACTAGATCAATCAGCTTCAGTCAGTTTGACCTGAGATAATATACCCAAAGAAGGGATTTCTACCTCAACAGGTAATACTACCTCCATTCCATACACAAGGGAATACAGGGTTGCTCCAGTAGAAGTTCGGATCAAAGTTCGATACGCCATAAGTGCAAATGGCAATCTCTCGTGCCAATCACGATAATTCTCAACAGTCTTGGCGAAGATCTTCTTGATGTTTTTGTTGGCCGTCTCCACTGCACCATTCATCTAAGGACAGTATGGGGAAGAGTTTAGATGCTTGATCTTGAATTTTGTGAACAAATCATCAACTTGTTGTTCAAATTTGAGCCGTTATCAGTGATTATGACCTCAGGTGAACCATATCGAGCGATGATGTCTCAATTAATGAATTTCATCACATTTCGTGCCTTGACAGCCAGTACGATGCCGCTTCAATCCATTTGGAAAAATAATCAATGGCGGCTAGAATGAAACAATGTCCATTAGAGGCCTTGGGGTTGATTGGACCAATCACATCAATCCCCCACATAGAGAAAGGCCATGGCTTAGATAACTGATATAGCTCGTTCGGAGGAACGATGATCTTGTCGCCATGAATTTGGCATTTGTGACAGCTACGAACATGTCGGATGCAATCATTTTCTAGAGTGAGCCATTAATAGCCTAACCTCATAATCTTCTTAGCGAGCATGTGGCCATTCATATGTGGGCCGTAGATTCCTTCATGTACTTCTATCATCAGGTGGACAGCTTCAGTAGAGTCAATGCATCTTAGAAGAACCGAATAAATGATCTTTTTTATAAACTCTCTCCGCTTAGGAAAAACTTCGAGGCCATCTTCCTTATGTACCTTTGATCAGACATTGTACTATTTTCAAGAAATTTTTGCTCCTGAATGTAAGTCTTGATATCGTCGTACCAAGGCTTGCCATTAGGTTCATCAACTACAGTCATACAATAAGCTGGCTTCCTCAGTACCTCAATCTTCAATGGCTCAACCTTGAGCCCATTGGTGACTTGCAACATTGAAGACAGAGTAGCCAATGCATCAACGAATTAATTGTGAGTTCTAGATAAATACTCAAATGAAATATCATCAAATTCTTCTACCAATTCATCCAGGTACTCATGGTAAGGTATCAACTTAGCGTCTCTTGTTTTTCACTTTCCAACCGTCTAGAGGATGATTAAAGTCGATTCTCCAAACACATTGAGTCAAGCCACATCCATTTCGATTGTGGCCTGTAGGCTCAGAATGCATGCTTCATATTCTGCGATATTGTTAGTATAAGGAAATATTAACTTTGCTACCACATGATAATGTTGACCGCTTGGAGATATTAAGACTGCTCCTATACCTGATCTGGATAAATTCACAGCTCCATCAAAATACATGATCCATAAATAATCTTCCATTTCCATGACTCTATCTTCAGGTTGTTATGGATTTTATCTTGCCCCAGATTTTCGACCAGGACATCGGTTATGGCTCGTCCCTTTACCGACTTTTGAGATAAATACTGGACATCGAACTTAGAAATGAGGATCTGCCATTTAGCAAGCGTGCCAATTAGAGCAGGCTGATTTAGCAGGTACTTGATAGGATCGCATCCGTCACCAAGAAAATTCGGTAATGCAAAGTGTATTGCCGCAATTTGTGCAGTACCCAAACTAGAGCCGCACATGTCTTCTCAACTTCAGAGTAATTCATCTCGGTGGCTGTGAATTTCTTGCTCAGATAATAAATGGCACGTTCCTTCCCATCGTTTTTTCTTATCTGTGCTAGCATAGCTCCCAAGGATTCACTATGGATCGTGAGATAAAGGATCAAAGGTTGCCCTGCCACTGGCGGATTCATGAGGTGTTGTTTTATTTTCTCAATGGCTTCATCACAATCATCATCCCACTCGACCAACGCATTCTTCTTTAACAGCTTGAAGAAAGGCTTAGCAGTTTCAGATAGCTGAGAAATGAATCAGGCAATATAATTTAACCTGTCCATGAGACTGAACTTCTTTGACCGTCGTTGGCGGCTTGAGCTCACATATGGTTTTCCCCTCGGACGGGTCTATCTCAATACCCTTGTTGCTGACAATGAACCTGAGCAATCTACCCGAGTTGGCGCCTAAAGCACATATGGCAGGATTAAGGCGTAGCTTGAACTTCCGAAGTCTGTCAAACAGCTTTGTCAGGGTTTCAAGTGTTCTTCTTCACATCTTGTTTTTGCAATCAAGTCATCGACATAGATTTCAATCTCATTGTGCATCATGTTATGGAATAAACTAGCCATGGCCCGTTGATAAGGTGCGTCAGCGTTCCTGAGACCAAAAGGCATCACCTTATAATGGAACATCCCCCACGGAGTGGTGAATGTAGCCTTTAATTTATCATCCATGTTCATTAGGATTTAATTATAACCTAAGAAACCATCCATGAACGAAAACATTTCGAACCCAGCCGTACTGTCTATGAGCACATCAATGTGTGGGAGTAAGAAATCATCCTTAGGACTAGCTTTATTTAGATCACGGTAGTCGACACAGACTCGAACCTGACCGTCTTTCTTTAGCATCGAGACAATGTCAGCAACCCAATCAGAATATTGAGTAGCCTCAATAAATCCCACATTAAGGAGCTTCATAACTTTCTCATTGATTTTCTTTGCTAGCTTTGGTCTAGCCCTTCGTGATCCCTGCACTACTAGCTTGAATGAGGGATTGGTCGGTAAGCAATGATCAATGATTGATCGATCAAGGCCAGGCATATTTGCATAGGACCAGGCGAAGACATCCTGGTTATCCCTTAGGAGTTTGGTGAGATGTTCTGCCATTTCAGTGGACAAGTTTGCCTCGATTTTCACATATCTTGGATTTTCTTCATCACCCAAGTTGATTGATATAGTCTCATCATCAGTCAAAGGCTTAATCATCTTATGCTGTTCAAGCTCTTGACATATTTCTTCATAATCGGTAGTGAAATCGTCTAAATCATACACTCCAAAATCCAATGGATCACCTCCTCATGTTTGTGCGTGAAACATAAAATGGCGAAGTCATAGAAACAAACAAGGTTTAATCATGCACGCATCGCAATGTCCTTTGACAACTAGTGTGTTTTTTTCGATTTTTTTTTGTTTTTTTTAAAGACCGTAGGACGAGAAACTCTTGAGGAAGCCCAACACTCAGTGCTTACCATGGATGACAGATTGTTCACTCGTTAGTTATCGTCATCAGGTTGATTTAGGATACTTCGTCAAGATTCCAAAATTTAATGAAAAATATCCGTAATTTTATTTATATAAAATCAATGAATTACATCTTATTGAATGGAAATGCAACAAGAATTGAAAATCTTAATACGGACTAAGGAAACCTGAAGAGATCCCTTGTAGGGGATTGTAAAAACTCAAAAAAATGTTACTCTGAACCCTCCATTGGATCTTGACTACTACATCGACATACAAACTTAGAGATCCAGTTGCCATGCAAAGGTCCTCTTCTGGCGCTTTATCAACCTGTACAAGATCCTCAAATATGGCTCCAATAATTAGATCATCCAGTCAACCAGTGAGATTGAGGAGTCCATCATCAGATGCATCTTCATCCAACGTTATTGGCTCAGCCAAAACATCTTGGCTATGTGGAGAATTTGGGAATACAATCCCTAGGTCATCTTTGAACTGGGTCAGCTCATCGCATGCACCGACCACACCAGCCGATCGGAAAGTAGTGTAGAGTGGGGACGGTAAAGGACTAGCTTCGGATCTTCCACGACCTCTTCCATACTATCTACTATGTCTAGACCAACCACGTCCTTGATGTCCCAAACCAGCTATATGAGATTGTCCATTAAGCTTAATTAGGGTACGATCCCTTGACCATGTCAACCCAAACATGTGCCAGGTTCGAAACCATTGCCAACCATTACTTTTGCCACCACGATAGAAGTGTCAGATACCTTAGGAATCACTAGAGGACTTTCTAGTGATGCATGAATAGTCTGTACCAGTTCAAAAGCATGATACGAGTCTTCTTCATTCTAAGCTGGCTCAATGTAAGGAATAGCCGTTTCATTGAATATCCTATGATTCTCGTCACCATGAACGATCACTAGCTTTCCCTCAATAACGCACTTGATCTTCTGATGAAGACTTGATGGCATAGCTCCCGCATTGTGAATCCACAGACGACCTAGTAGGAGGTTGAAAGCCCTGAAACAAAACATCGAACACGGAAGGCCCAATTAGAATATCCAGATTGATCTGTCCCATGACATCTTTCTTCACACCATCAAAAGCTCTGATTGAGGCCTTGGCAGCCTGCATCTTGGTCAAATCTACCACTAATCGATTTAGAGTGGCTAAAGGGCAGATGTTCAGTGCTGACCCATTATCAACAAGCACCTGTGTTACTAGAGTTTGCTTGTGCTTTACCGTTATGTGTAGGGCCTTGTTATGGCCACGTCCCTCAACAGGAATCTCATCATCGGCAAATGCCACCTCATCTTTCAGAAGGATTGTTCCGAAAAAATTCTCTAACTTGTCTTGGTCGATATCTTTCGGAACGTCTACTTACCCCAACACCTTCATGAGGGATTCCCTATGTTTTTCAGACGACTGCAAGAGCTCGAGTAAAGAAACTTGAGCCGGCAGCTTCTGCAGCTAATCGACGATATTATACTCGCTTGTCTTGATTATAGCTAAAAACTCCGTTGCATCTTTTTTTGCGACCTGCTTGGTTGGTTGGTCTCCATTGTATGTACATTCAGATCTCGTCACCAAGGCCAAATCATACGACCAAGGAATAGCCCTATCATCTTTGTAAGGAAATGGCTGAGGTGAACTGATCACCAGAGCTTAAGGTACGACAATCCCTAACTCATCATCTGATGCATCTTCAAGGGGAGACATGTTAGCCAAATCCAAATCGGCCTTGACTAGACTTACTATATCAGCTCCGGCTACATCAATTTCTGAAAAATGCTCAGACCGAGTTTTGGTCAAGGCGGCAAACTCGTGATCCCAATAGATGACAATCTGGTAGATAGCGCCGACTGTGTCTGCTTGGTTGACCCTGGCCATTAATCCATTCTCCACGAGGGTCGAATTGACAATCTGATTTTTCCTGTCATTTCGTGACTCATTAATGAGAATATATCTAACGATGTATTTCAGTCGTATCTCGCTTGGATCTGATCAATCTCGAGTAAATTGACCAAAAGGGAAAGGCTAACGCAAGACAAGGTACGTGGACCTAGGGAACTCAAATAAGAAATGACACTTTGACCATAAGGATTGTCGAGGGGACATTTAGAGCCATAAAAGGCCGATCTAAGAACGATTAAGGAATGCATTGCTAGCATTATACGATTGGAGCTCGGGTGATGCCAGTTAACCAATATATAATTTGCAAAATTTTCCTAAATCGAACGAAGACAATCGAGACCGTCGGAACTAGTAATAGACCCTCGCAATTACACGACTACCAGAGTCGCCATGAATTGACGAGCCCTAAGTGTGATACAAATTACAGAGTCGATACGCGTAACGTCTGCAAAAGTCGCCCGTTAGTTCGGGATAGGCTGTAATCACATTGGATAGAGGATTGGTTCAGAAACGAGTCTCGAAATTAGAAAATGGAGAATCAAGAATTCCAACATTATAATTGGATTGGCCGTCGCCCTATCGAAGAAAATTGAAATCAGAAAAACGACGTTCCAGACATCGAGGGTAAAATTACTATTTTACCCCTCAAGCCTTAGTCTTGCATTTATAATTAAACAAGGACATTTTGATCATTGATACGCCACTATAGCTGCCAAAAATTGGAGAAATTAGCAGCCATTGGATGAAACATTGATTGACACATGGACAAGTGTCAAAGGATTAGGTATTGATATTAATAGGAACACTTTTAACCTACCATTCAACCTTGTTGACTGTTGAATATGTGTATATACCACTCTCTCTCTCCCTCTTCAGCCGAGCACCACCATCATCTGCCTATCTTCTTCTTCTTCTTCTTCATAGAGAAGCTACACCATCGACCAGCACTGCTCACCGGTTTCGCCACCGTCGACCGCCACTTTCGACAACTTTCAGCCGCTGAGCCGACCACCAGCTCCTTCCTCATCCTCTTGCCGACAACCTCCAAGTGGAATCAAGTCATTTAACCCACTGAGGAGTTCCGGCCGACCATTCTCCCGGAAGTCGACGAAAACCGTCGTAGCTGGAGGTAAGACACTATTTAGACTCCGTAGGACCCCGAATCCTTTGAATCTTTCAGCCAAATTTTGTGGACATCTATAGGACTTGTAAAATGAGCTATGCTAAAATTTTTAGATGAATTTGATGGAGTTTTGACCCCAAATGGATCTTGTGTTTGAAGGACAAAAACTGACCGGTTGAGGACTTGGAGGAACCAGCGCCGTTCAAGGACTTTTCGGTGCCGCTTTGACTTCAAATTTTTGTTGAGGCTTCCCAACTCCTAGAACTACATGTTAGCAAGTAGATTAGTGGATAAATTGAGGATTTAAGTTAATTTAAGGGTTGATTAGTTGAGATATGCATATAACCGAAAATGCCCTGTTTCGGTTCTATGCATACCGAATCTGTGGGAGGATGTTAGGAGTTGAATTGAGCTCCAAATTCATCATTGAGAAGTATGAGGATGTTAATCGATATGTCAATGAGGTGTTTGTTTAGTGAATTAACGATTTGAGCAAGAAAAATTGACGATTGGATGAATTTCCTTAGGTTGCGCGGTTGAATTGTTCTTGGACCATTAGAACCGAACCATTGAAGTGCTTGGAAGGAGATTTGTGTTGATTTTAGCACAAGGTAAGAAGTTTCTAAACCTTGGTTAGGAGGATTGGACTCGATTGGGTAAATTGAGTGTGAATTAGATTGGTTTTTGGAAGTTTATGGTGTGATTGTCCATTGTACGTTCTTGAGAGATATAGATGGCTTGAATGCTTGACAATGCTTGTGCCATGAATTATTTGCCACATTTGAGCGTTGAATTTAATTGTCTCGCATACCATAGATGTGTTGCTCATTGCATGAGTTTTGCACTTGATTATGAGTTCTGAATTGAAATGAGCATTTGGCATGTTTGAGGAACTTGTGACACCCTGAGGCGTTGAGACGTAGGGTGGGGTGGTGTGGATGGATACCCTGAGGCGCTAAGGCGCGGGGTTTGTGTTGAATGATACCTTGAGGCGTACGAGACGCGGAGTTGAAACGGCCAATGTCCTGATGCGTTGAGGCGCGGGACGAAATTTGAGATGTGTCGACACATGCCTGGAATGATATTGAAAACCTGATGCATTTACGCGAGTTTGTCAATGAGATGGTCTGAGGCGTATTTACGCGAACCGAGCCTGAGGCATTCTAAACGCGGGTGTGAATCAAATGGAGGCATGGAAGGGTGGAAAGTGTAATCTAGCTCGATAATATGTGCTTGATTCCACTGATGTGATACGATGCCATGATTGCATGATTGACACTCGTTTGTATCCGTATGTATTTAATGACTATGAAATGCCTCATGTGATTGCTTGTACATTGTAGTTTGGGATTGTACACACCTGAGTGTACGGTCAGCTTAACCTAGGATTAGGACCTATTTTACTGAGATGTCAATCTCACCTCGTTGTGGGACCCCATTTTCAGATCCTAGGCCTTGAAAATGTGGCCTATCAAATTTGGTGACCCGAAGGAAATGTATGCTTATTTTGAGGAATTCCTTGATGGATAGGGAACCGTATACATTAGGAAGTGCACGATAGTCTGGGTTAACGAGGGTGCAAAGAGTTGGAAGCCTCATAAGTTCGAGACTTGGTTTAGGAAAGTAGGGAAAGTGACTACGGGACCGCTGAAGCCCACTGAGGTACCCCGTGGGGTAATCCCTAGCTGGTGTCATCCCGCTCGGGATTCTATGGAAGTTGAGGGGTCAGTAGCCGGCTCGAGAAACATCCCTGAGAGGACCCCGACCCTGGAGGACACTGATGAGGTTATAGAGGTCGAAGCCTCCGAGGACGACCTGGTGGTGCAGTCAGCAGACACGACGATGGAGAATACAGTAGAGGTACGCTTAGAGACCTTCTCGAAGTACGAGCCTATCGAGGATGCTAAGGAGACTAACATCTCTAGCAGCTCGATTTAGGGATTTCCATTTTCTGGGCTGATGTATTTTGATGATGGTCTCGATGCCCCGTTTCTTTTGGAGATGATGATGACCTCCTTTTGTACTGACCCTGTCGCCGTACCGATTAGCAAGTTTAGTTTACCAGTGCTCTTGTATGAACAAGATGGGAGGTTATGTTTTTTTATTGGTGTACTCGTTACCCTGGTCCCCTTATATTATTGTACGGAGGAGTTTATCTATTATCGCTTCCGCATGCTATCAATATTATGCATCTCTAGATATATGTAAATTCTGGGACGTTTCGAGAGAGAGTTTGTGCTTGCATGGTGCCGTACGATCGTGACCAAAGCGCGGGGCACAACAATCGTGTGATATTATGATTTCTAGTCAATTTCAGACTCATTAATGAGAAGTAAATCTAGAGATGTATTCTAGTTGTATTTCGCTCGAATCTGATCAATTCAAGTAGGCTGACCAAAAGGGAAAGGATAACGTGAGATGAGGTATGTGGACCTAAGAAACTCTGATAGGAAATGACGCTTTGACCGTAAGGATTGTCAAGGAGATATTTAGAACTACAAAGAGGCCGATCTAAGAACGATTAGGGAACGCAATGCGAGTGTCATACAATTGGAGCGCGGGTGATGCCGCTTAACCAACGTATGATTTGCAAAATATTCCTAAATCGGACAGTGACGATCTAGACCTTAGGGACTAGTGATAGACCCTTATAATTACATGACAACCAAAGTCACCACGAATGGACGAGCCCTAAATGTGATAAGAATCACAGGGTCGATACGCGTAACGTCTACAAAAGCTACCCATCGGTTTGGGATAGGCTGGAACCACGTCTGATAGAGAAAAGCATCAGAAACGAGTCTTGAAATTAAAAATGGAGAATCAAGAATTCCAACGTTATATTCGGATTGGCCGTTGCCCTGTCAAAGATTATTGGAACGAGAAAAACAACGTTCTGGACGTTGGGGGTGAAATTACCATTTTCCCCCTCAAGCTTAAGCCTTGCCCATGCAATGAAGGAAGGGCATTTTGGACTTTACCCCTTCCCCCATAGCTGCCGAAAACTAGGATGAATATGGGCCATTGGATCAAGTTTTGATTGAAAAGTGGGACAAGTGTCAATGGATGGGCAAAAGAGTGGTCAAATCCACTATTTCATACCTACCATTCACCCATTGACTTGAGCCTTGGATATATAGTGTTTTTCTCTCTTTCCTCACCTCACTTGGCTGCCATAATTCCCCAAGAACCACCGAACACTCCATCTTCTTCTTCTTTTATTCTGCTTGCTGGTGACCAGCCTTGCCGCTCCCTTTCGGCTGTTCTAACGCCTACCTTCGGCCACCGCCTAGACTCTGACTAACTACACCAACCTAGCTCCACGTCTTTCCGATCTTCTCGAACTGGAAGCGAGCCATTTGGACTACCGAGGAGCTCCGGCCAAGTGTTTTTCCGAGAGTTGATGGAATCTGACCCAATCTGAGGTAGGTTCTGTTTCTAACCCTTTAGGAGGCCGAAATAATGGAATCTTGAGGTTAAATTTTATGGAAGTCTAGGAGACATGTATATCTCTCTATGGTAAAAATTTGGGAATGATTTGATGAAGTTTTGACCTCGAATCTATCTTGTAAACCTTGCACAGAAAATTGCTAATACTGACCTTGGAGGATCCGGCAACTCTGGACCGGTTTTCGGTGACGATTCGACTTCAAAATAACGTGAGACCCTTAGACCCATAGATAGAAATGTTAAGAGGTAGGATAGTGCTTAAATGATGGATTGGAAGTTGATTTAGGATCGGTTGTGCCCGGTTTGCACAGAATCGAGAAGGATTGGTTCGGTTTCGGGCAAACCGAATCTGTTGGGGCTGATGATAGTTGGTTTAGAGCCTCAAATTGATGATTAAAACATGTTAAGATGATGATGATTATGCTATGAAGGTTATGGTTCATGGATTGAGGAATTGGACAAAGGAAATTGACGGATTGGTTGGATTTTATTAGGTTGCGCGGAGAGTTCGATTTTGGACCATTGGGGAGCGAAAATTTGAGGGCTTAAGAAGAGAAATTGTGTTATCAAATTCAAGGTAAGGGAAACCTAAACTTAGTATAGGAAGATTAGACTCGATTGGGTGAGTCGAGCGATAAATTGGTTGATTGGTGAGAGATTACATGGTGAATGATCTTGGTGTACCCTAAGTTGTTATAGGGGATTAAGGTGTGTAAATGCTTGTACTTGAATTATCCGCCATGTGTGTGTGTCAATTGATTGCCTTGCATACCATGAGCCTTTGAATTGTGCCTGAATTGCACATGCCGTCATGTATGGAAAACGAATTGCAAAATCATGGCATGAGCATGACATGGTGAGGCCCCGATGTGTATGAGATGCGGGGTGAGGTGGTTGGTACCCTGAGGCGCTAAGACGTAGGGTAGGAGTTGTTCGGCGCTCTGATGCGATCTAATCGCGGGGTTGAGATGGTCACGGTCTTGTTGCGATCTAATCGCGGGACGGAGATATGAGGTGCTGATAATGGCCTGGAGAATCATTGAAACCTGATGCGTTTACGCCGGTTATCAATGAAGGTCTGACGCGTTTACGCGGATCGAGCCTAACGCGATCTAATTGTGGGCATAAGAATGAGGCAGGCGGGAAATGGTGGATGTGGTGATGTGGCTGAGCGAGTGTGCATATCATCTGAGTGTGTCATGATGCCACATTTGCATGTATGCCACCTATGTGTTGTTGTCTGTACTTTCATTTGCTTGATATGCCTATGAGTTTGAATGATTGGGGTTGCAACTGCCTGAGTAGACGGTCGGCCTAACTTAGGGTTAGGACTCTTTTACTGAGATGTATATCTCACCTCTTTTGGGGACCCTTGTTTTACAGATTCTAGGCCCTGACTATGTGGCCTATTCGTTTTGGAGACCCTAAGGAGATGACCGCGTATTTTGATAAGTTCCTTGACGGTCAGGAGACCATTTACGTAAGGAAGCATACAATGGTATGGGTCGACGAGGGTAGTACGGATTGGAAGCCTCATTGGTACGAGGCTTGGTTTAGGAAGGTTGGGGATGTGTCGACTGGACCGCTGAAGCCCCATGAGATGCCCTAGGGAGTGATCCCTAATTGGTGCCACCCCGGTAGGGACTAGGAGCAAGTAGAGGGATCGGTAGTCGATTCTAGGAACGGACCGGAGAGGACCCCAACACTGGATTTTACAGTGGAAGAGGATGAGATCATTATCCTGGAGGCGACCGAGGAGTATCTCGCAAAGCTGTCCCACGAGGAGACCATTGAGGATATCATTGAGGTTCCATCAGAGACCTTCTTCTTGTATGAGCCGACGGATGATGCCAAGGACACCGAGAATTCCAGTAGCTCATCTTAGGATTCCAGTTCGTTGGCTTGAGTTTTTTTGGAGGCGACCCGATCCCGTTCCTTTTAGATGTTGTGAGGGACTCTTTCGTGTACTACCCCGTTGCCCAGTTTGTTAGCGGATTTTAGTAGCTCCTTATCTGTATTAACAGATGGTTATTATGTATGACAGTACTGATGCTATCTAGGTCCCACTTAACTTATATTTTGTACGGAGGAATTTTTTACTTATCGCTTTCGCGTGCTTGTACATTATACCTCTCTCATCTTAATTGTGGATCTTGGGACCACAAGAGATTATGTAGTTTGCTTACAGGGAGTCGCGTAGTTGTGCCCGGGGCGCGGGGCGTGACATCCCCATTTGAGTGGTATCGGAGCGAGGTCTGCTCGATCCAAAGTTGATTGAGGACAAGAGTAATAAGGAGGATTAAGTTGGGACTTGGACGGATAGCGAGACCTTAGGAGACTGGTTAAGATAAGGCATGGGGTGCATAGTGTGAGACTTGGTACTTATGACTGGTGTTTGATCTTGGCAGGGTTGTGGTAAGGCATGGGAGAGTTGAGTTCCCTGCTTAGGATTGAAGATCATTTCTGGATCTTGGCCTATTTGATGAATGAAAGTGATTGGTTTTAGTGAATCACTAGAGTTAATGGAATTGAGAAATGACCATGGGCTATTTGTTGAAATGTTTCTGGAGTTTATGGTATGGAGTACTGTTGGATTGTAACTGCTTATGTTAAGGGTTAGTTAGTGACTCTGGGTTTGGATGAATGAGTGAGTTACTAACCTCCTTGCTGAACTTGTGGTGGACCAGGTTCAGTAGAAAGAAGCAAAGATGAGCAACTCGTCTAGAAGGTCTGGAAGGCCAAGAGGCGGAACCTCTAGCTCGAGGTCGCCCGTAGTTGAAGATCCAAGGATGGATGATGTGCTGAGGGCATTGGAAAGAATTGGTGACTTGATCGATAGGCAGACCCAGGATCGGGATGCTGCAATTGCCCAGGCAGTAGGAGCTGCCATAACGGCCGTTAATGCCAACAACGGTAACAATGGTGGGAATGGAAGCCAAAATGAGCATGGCCAGGGTAATGAAGCTGTGAATGCTCAAGAAGAAATCATCGTGGCCAGACAGATGGGCCAGCTAGTGGAACAGTTTATAAAGTTGAAACCGACTCAATTCGATGGGACTGGAGATCTCGAGCCAGAACCTAGATGGATCGAAAAGTTAGAAAAAGCTTTTGGGGTGCTAAGGTGCACCGACGAGGAGAAGGTGTTGCTAACAGTGTACCAGCTGGAAGGTACGACGAATGATTGGTGGGCTGCCACCAAGGACGGAGTCTTAAGTGACAGTCTTGAATTGGGATGCCTTTAAGACGACGTTCAATGATAAGTACTTCTCTAAGACAGCCAAGGAAAGGAAGCAGGTGGAATTCCTACAGTTGCGTCAGAACCAGTTAACGATAGATCAGTACGAGGCCGAATTCTTGAGACTATCAAGGTATGCACCTGAATTTGTAGAAGAACCTCAAGAGAAAGCAAGAAGATTTAGGGATGGTCTGAGGCCCGAGCTTCGTAGTCAAATGATCGCTCTAAATCTGAGGACTTATAAGGAGATATACGAATGGGGCCAGATGAAAGAAAGGGACTTGAAAGAGAGGAATACCACAATTGGATCGTGGTTTACACCATTCAGAGACCGATGGCGGGCAAAAGACGTTTCGTGCCTCCCGTGAGGAAAAGTATCGTGAAGCCGCCGAATCCCACTAACTATAGCTGCCGCATTTGTAGCAGAAGGCATGGAAATGGGCCATGCCCGGTAAGTACTGGGGCTTGTTTTAAGTGTGGTCAGCTGGGCCACCAGATGAGGATGTGCCGAGTCAAGCTCCGATAAATCAACCTCAAGGACAGAGACCGCAGGCTGGGCTGTCGACTGCTACTCCCTAGATCGAACAAAATCGACCACCGGCATAGGAAAGGGTATATGCAGTAGCCCGTAGAGAGGTGGAGGAAGCGCCAGGCGTGGTCATAGGCACGGTTTACTTGTGCAACCAAGCTGCATACGCATTATTTGACCCTGGTGCTACGCATTCATTTGTGTCTGCAGAGTTTGCTGAATTAGTAGGAATGAAGTTGAAACCGTTGAACATAATCTGCATGTTGCCACACCGTTAAAGAATAATATATTGGTTTCAATGGGCTGTGTTGGTTGTGAGATTGTGATTGGAGAGAGTAAAGAGAGTATTGACCTAGCTGTACTTCCCATGTACGATTTTGACGTAGTCATAGGAATGGATTGGTTGGGTAAGCAGGGAGCAGTAGTAGACTGTGGTAGTAAGATAATTTGGTTTTATCCGAGAGGCCGCCCTAGCTTTAAATTGGTGGAAAGTCGAGGGGGAGTCTCGATTCCCTTAGTCTCATCTCTGAAAGTGACCAAGTTGATGTCTGAAGGGTGTCAGACATACTTAGTGGCAGTAATAGACACGACTACCGAAGAGCCAAAGTTAGAGAATATCCCGGTAGTATGTGAGTTTCCTGATGTATTTCTGCAAGAGTTGCCAGGATTACCACCGGAATGGGAAATAGAATTTGTAATCGAGTTAGCTCCTGGGATAGAACCGATCTCGAAAGCACCTTACAGGATATCCTTGTCGAAGCTGAAGGAGTTAAATGTGCAGATGCAAGAGCTGCTAGACAAGGGATTTATCCGATCGAGTACTTCACCGTGAGGAGCATCGGTGTTATTCGTAAGGAAGAAGGATGGGTCTTTGTGTCTATGCATTGACTATCGATAGTTGAACCAAGTGATAGTGAAGAACAAGTACCCACTACCGAGAGTTGATGATCTGTTTGATCAGTTGCAAGGAGCGGCAGTATTTTCGAAGATTGACCTGAGAACAGGGTATCGCCAGTTGAGGATCAAGAAGGTGGACATACCTAAGACTGCCTTTAGGACGAGGTATGGTCATTATGAGTTTACGGTGATGCCGTTTGGATTGACCAACGCTCCAGCTGCATTCATGGACCTGATGTACGGAGTATTCAATGAATTTTTGGACAGATTCGTCATAGTCTTTATTGACGATATCTTGATTTACTCGAGGAGTAATGCAGAACATGAGGAGCACCCAAGGATTGTACTACAGACCCTGAGAGAGCATACACTCTATGCGAAGTTGAGTAAAGGTGAGTTCTGGCTGAACATGGTAGAATTTCTTGGTCATGTGGTATTGGGTGAAGGAATAGCAGTGGATCCTGCAAAGATCGAGGCTGTAACCAATTGGCCTAGACCTACTACGGTCACTGAAGTAAGAAGTTTCTTGGGATTGGTAGGATACTACAGGCATTTTGTAGAGAAATTCTCATCCATAGCCATCCCATTGACGCGGTTGACGAAGAAGGAAACGAGATTTGAATGGACTGATAAGTGTGAGAAGAGTTTCCAAAAGCTTAAGCATAGATTGACGACTGCGCCAGTATTGACGATTCCATCAAGACCAGGAGATTACGAGATATACAGCGATGCTTTGCTGAAAGGATTGGGCTGTGTGCTGATGCAACATGGAAGAGTAGTAGCCTACGCCTCCAGACAGTTGAGGCCACATGAAATGAACTACCCAACTCATGACCTGGAGTTAGCAGTAATTGTATTTGCTTTGAAGATTTGGAGACATTACCTATGTGGCGAGAAGTTTCAGATCTATACCGATCACCAGAGCTTAAAGTATCTGTTTTTCCAGAAAGAGCTAAATATGAGGCAGTGTAGGTGGATGGAGCTGCTCAAGGACTATTATTGCGATATACTATATCACCCTGGGAAAGCAAATAGTGTAGCAGATGCGCTGAGTCGGAAGTCAAGCATCGCATGTCTGCTGGTGAAAGGTTGGTCGATGATTGAGGATTTGATAGACTCCAAGTTCAGGCTAGAAGTAGATCAGTTGTCCAATTTGATAGCTACGTTAAGGGTGAAACCTAAGATCCAGGACGGAATAAAGGCCCTACAGTCTATGGACCCAGAGATTCAGAAGATCCTTGAAATGGATGCGACAAAGAGAAAACTCGAGTTTCAGGTGTCTGAGGATGGGGTTCTGAAGTTCCAAGGACGATTGTGCGTACTAGGATGAAGGGCTTAGGGAAAGGATTTTATCAGAGGCTCATAGGAGCAATCATAGCATCCACCCTGGAAGTACGAAAATGTATCAGAACTTGCGACAACGCTATAGGTGGAACGGGATGAAGGTGGACGTAGCAAGGTATGTGGCTAAGTGTTTGACGTGCCAGCAAGTGAAAGTGCATCACTGTAAGCCTGGAGGACTATTACAGCCATTGGAGATTCCGGAATGGAAGTAGGAGCATATAACTATGGATTTTGTGATGGGACTCCCAAGGAGCTAGCGAGGTCACGACTCTATATGGGTAATCGTGGACAGATTGATCAAGTTCGCACATTTCATCCTGGTGCTAAAGGACTTCATTATGGATAAGTATGTAGAGCTGTACATGAGACAAATAGTGAGGCTACATGGAGTGCCTGTAACGATTACCTCGGATAAAGACCCCAAATTCACAGCAAACTTCTGAAAAAGTTTACAAGATGCATGGGAACCCAACTGCAGTTTAATACGGCGTACCATCCACAGATGGACGAATAGTCGGAAAGGACAATATAGATGCTTGAGGATATGCTGCAAGCATGCGTCATTGATTTTAAAGGTGGATGGGAAGACCAGCTGCATTTGGTAGAGTTTGCTTATAATAATAGGTACCAGCAGAGTATCTAGATGGTACCATTTGAAGCACTCTATGGAAGAGCCTACAGAACCCCGATTTGTCGGGATGAGGTTGGAGAAAGAAGTATCACAGGCCCAGAATTGATAGAACAATCGATGGAAGCAGTGAAGATAATTCGGTATAGACTGAGAACGGCACAGAATCGTCAAAAAAGCTATGCAGATAAGCGGCGCAAGCCCTTGGAGTTTCAAGTGGGCGATCACGTCTTCCTCAAGGTGTCACCAATCAGAGGGCTATCGCGATTCGGAAGGAATGAGAAGATGAGTCCAAGGTATGTAGGCCCATTTGAGATACTAAAGTGGATTAGAACCTTAGCCTACAGGCTCTCCTTGCCGCCTAATCTACCCCAGGTGCATAATGTATTCCATGTGTTGATGCTGCGAAAGTATGAACCAGACCCGACACATGTGCTGGATTATAAGACCATAGAAGTGGACGACCGAGTGTCTTCGTGGAGAGGCCGATAAGGATCGAGGATTGGAAGGAGCAAACCCGTAGGAACAAGAAGATCCCACTGGTCAAGGTAGTATGGAAGCACCATGGAACTGAAGGTGCCACATGAGAGAATGATGAGACGATGAGGCGACGACACCCCCATTTATTTGAGTAATTAAGTGTAATGTAAATTTCGGGGACGAAATTTTTGTAAGTGGGGAAGAGTTGCGACATTCTGATTTCCAGTCAATTTCAGACTCATTAATGAGAAGTAAATCTAGAGATGTATTTCAGTCGTATTCTGCTCGAATTTGATCAATTTGAGTAAGCTGACGAAAAGGGAAAGGCTAACGCGAGACAGGTACGTGGACCTAGAAAACTCGGATAGGAAATGGCGCTTTGACCATAAGGATTGTCGAGGGGATATTTAGAACCACAAAGAGGTCGATCTAAGAACGATTAGGGAACGCCATGCGAGTGTCATACGATTGGAGCGCGGGTGATGTCGCTTAACCAATGTATGATTTGTAAAATATTCCTAAATTGGATAGTGACGATCGAGACCTTAGGGACTAGTGGTAGACCCTCACAATTACATGATAATCAAAGTCGCCACGAATGGATGAGCTCTAAATGTGATATAAATCACAGGGTCGATATGCGTAACGTCTGCAAAAGCCGTCCGTCGGTTCGGGATAGGGTGGAATCACGTCTGATAGAGAAAATCATCAGAAAGGAGTCTTGAAAATTGAAAATCAAGAATCAAGAATTCCAATGTTATATTTGGATTGGCCATCGCCCTGTCGAAAATTATTAGAACGAGAAAAACAACGTTCTGGACGTTATGGGTGAAATTACCATTCTGCCCCTTAAGCTTAAGCCTTGCCCATGCAATGAAGGAAGGGCATCTTGGACTTTAACCCTTCCCCCATAGCTGCTGAAAACTAGGATGAATATGGGCCATTGGATCAAGTTTGATTGACATGCGGGACAAGTGTCAATGGATGGGTAAAAGAGTGGTCAAATCTACTATTTCATACCTACCATTCAACCATTGACTTGAGCCTTGGATATATAGCATTTTTCTCTCTCCTCACCTCACTTGGCCGGCCATAATTCCCCAAGAACCACCAAACACTCCATCTTCTTCTTCTTCTGTTCTGCTCGCCGGCGACCAGTCCTACCGCTCCCGTTCGGCCTTTCCGACGCTCACCTCTGGCCATCGCCTAGACTCCAACCGACCACACTAACCTAGCTCCACATCTTGCCGACCTCCTTGAACTGGAAGCGAGCCATTTGGACCACCGAGGACCTCCAGCCAAGCGTTTTCTCGGGAGTCAACGGAATCTGACCTAATCCGAGGTAGGTTCCGTTTCTGATTAGGAGGCCGAAATGTTGGAATCTTGAGGTCAAATATAATAGAGGTCTAGAAGACATGTATATCTATCTGTGATAAAAAGTTGAGAATGATTTGATGAAATTTTGACCTCGAATCGGTCTTGTAAACCTTGCACAGAAAACTGTTGGTACTGACCTTAGAGGATCCGGCAACTTTCGACAGGTTTTCGGCTACGATTCGACTTCAAACTCATGGTGAGACCCTTCGAACCTTAGATAGACATGTTAAGAGGTAGGATAGTGCTTAAATGATGGATTGAGAGTTGATTTAGGATCGGTTGTGCCCGGTTTGCACAGAACGGAGAAGGACCAGTTCGGTTCCAGGCAAACCGAATCTGTTGGGGCTGATGATAGTTGGTTTAGAGCCTCAAATTGATGATTAGAACATTTTAAGATGATGAGAATTATGCTATGGAGGTTATGGTTCATGGATTGAGGAATTGGACAAAGGAAATTGACGGATTGGTTGGATTTTATTAGGTTGTGCGGAGAGTTTGATCTAGGACCATTGGGGGCCAAAACTTTGAGGGCTTAAGAAGAGAAATTGTATTATCAAATTCAAGGTAAGAGAACCTAAACTTAGTATAGGAAGATTAGGCTCGATTGGGTGAGTCGAGCAATAAATTGGTTGATTGGTGAGAGATTACATGGTGAATGATCTTGGTGTACCCTAAGTTGTTATAGGGGATTAAGGTGTGTAAATGCTTATGCTTGAATTATCCGCCATGTGTGTGTGTCACTTGATTGCCTTGCATGCCACGAGCCTTTGAATTGTGACTGAATTGCACATGTCGTCATGTATGGAAAACGAATTGAAAATCATGGCATGAGCATGACATGGCGATGCCCTGATGCATATGAGATGCGGGGTGAGGTGGTTGGTACCTTGAGGCGCGGGTAGGAGTTGTTCGGCGCCCTGATGCGATCTAATCGCGGGTTGTGATGGCCACGATCCTGATGCGATCTAATCGCGGGACGGATATATGAGGTGCTGATAATGGCCTAGAGAATCATTGAAACCTGATGCGTTCACGTGGGTTGTCAATGACGGTCTGATGCGTTTATGCGGACCGAGCCTGACACGATCTAATCGCGGGCATGAGAATGAGGCCTACGGGAAATGGTGGATGTGGTGATGTGGCAGAGTGAGTGTGCATATCATCTGTGTGTGTCATGATGCCATATTTGCGTGTGTGCCACCTATGCGTTGTTGTTTGTACTTGCATTTGCTTGATATGCCTATGAGTTTGAATGATTGGGGTTGCGACTGCCTGAGTGGACAGTCAGCCTAACCTAGGGGTATGACTCTTTTACTAAGATGTATATCTCACCCCTTTTGGGGACCCTTATTTTATAGATTCTAGGCCCTGACTATGTGACCTATTCGTTTTGGAGACCCTAAGGAGATGACTGCGTATTTTAATGAGTTTCCTAACGGTCAGGAGACCATTTTTGAAGTGTACAGTGGTGTGGGTCGACGAGGGTAGTACGGACCGCAAGCCTTATCGGTACGAGACTTGATTTAGGAAGGTTGGGGACGTGTCGACTGGGCTGCTGAAGCCCCATGAGATGCCCTAGAGAGTGATCCTTGATTGGTTCCACCCGGTAGGGACCAGGAGCAGGCAGAGGGATCGATAGTCGGTTCTAGGAACGGACTGGAGAGGACCCCGACTCTGGATTTTACTGTGGAGAAGGATGAGGTCATTGTCCTGGAGGCGACTAAGGAGGATCTCGCTAGACCATGGAGGATACCATTAAGGTTCCATTAGACACCTTCTTCGAGTTTGAGCTAAGGGAGGATGCCGAGGACACCGAGGATTCCAGTAGCTCATCTTAGGATTCCAGTTCGTTGGCTTGAGTTTTTTTGGAGGCGATTCGACCCCGTTCCTTTTGGATGTTGTGAGGGACTCTTTCGTGTACTACCTCGTTGCCCAGTTTGTTAGCGGATTTTAGTAGCTCCTTATCTGTATTAATAGATGGTTATTATGTATGACAGTACTAATGCTATCCAGGTCCCACTTAACTTATATTTTGTACGGAGGAATTGTTTACTTATCGCTTCCCCTTGCTTGTACATTATACCTCTCTCGTCTTAATTGTGGATCTTGGAACCATGAGGGATTATGTGGTTTGCTTGCAGGTAGTTCCGTGCTCGTGCCCGGGGCGCAGGGCGTGACAGTCGAAATCGTCTCCCTTAGTTGATTCAGTGATACAAGCTCTCCATCTTGGTAATAACTTGCTCGTGCCCAAGGCGCAGGACCTTGATCACGCCTATCGGTTGAGCATCGTAATCAAACACAACATTAATTTTACCAGAATGGTCGGGTAGAGGATTATTCTGAACATTTGGCTGATTACTACCCTGGAACTAGGACGCCTTAGAATCAAGCAGGTCCTGGATACGGTTCTTAAGCACAAAGCAATTATCAGTGTCATGACCAGCTTCACCTCGATGATAATCGCATTTCTCAGATGGATCATATCTAGGCGAGCTGATATTACCAGGTACTCTTTCTTACGCAATATTGCCGGAACTTGCGACAAGGTGCTCGACAGGGGAGTATATTGTCGATTACGCTGATTTCCTCTTTGCCCTTGTGAACGGGAGTTAGTTTGCTGCTCATTAGACAGTTGCGCGATGGGTGCATAGGCCATCATGTTAACTTGGGAAGAAGGCTCTTTATTTGTTATGAAATGCTTGGCAGGCGTGTTAGCATCCCAGTACCAGCCTTTCTTCATACCACCTTCTACTTTCTCGACCATTGCTATGAGGTGAGCAAATGATATTGCAGAGGTACCAAGGACTCGTGTGCTCATAGTCTGTGGAAGAGTGGAGACAAACAACTTCATGAGTTCCCTCTCAGGGGGAACATGCTTGAGTTGGGACGCATTGTTCCTCCACTTGGTAGCGTACTGTTTGACCGTCTCGTCCTTCCTTATTTCGACTTGTTCCAAATCCTCTCTAGATGCGAGACGTCTATGTTGAAACTGAAGTGCTTGATAAAAGCAGTTGCCGCTTGTTTTCAGTTCCCCATGTGTCACGCACCGAACTTGTCAAGTACGCAAAATCCCACTAGGGCCGTCTTGTCTCGGTGGTATCCAGGATCCGTCGACTAGTAATTTATAACTTTTAAATGATACAAACATACAAAAGCGATGAAACTTCTCCATACAATTCAAACTTAAGATGACTCAGGGCATAAGGTACGTCTTGTTATAGATAACAAATACAGGTTCAGAGGGTACAACTCTAACTTCGAGATAACAAGAAATCTCTAAAATCACAAAAGTATAAATCTATTTTATACAATTACTTCTTCAAATACCGATCACTGGCAGGCTCAGATTTCCTTCGCCTAGGGGACTTGAAAAAGTTAACCCCACGACGGGTGAGATAAATTTCAGCAAGTTCACCCAAAACCTAGACCAGACCATTAGTCCTCCCAAATTATGCAATAAAACAATAGACGAGGATTCATTGATAAAACAACACATGACAATGAAACATCAAAGCACCTCGATATGTCTGGCATAACGCAATCACGATTCAAGGACAATCATATTATCACAACTAAGCTTCATACTAGCACAACCTTAAGTTCATCAGCAAAGGTGTATTCTCAATTTCATCACCACTTTCAATTCCAATGGCTGAGCCTAGGTCCATACACATCAGGCTAATCACAAATTTAATCCCAATGACCAAGCCCGCGTCAATACTCGTCAGGCTAATCAAGGTTTCGATTGGCAACCCACGTTCTGACGCATCAGGTTCCAAAGGCCATTTTGATACTTGTGTCAACACGTATCAAGACTATCCCACATTCTGACGCATCAGGATAACAATTCTCTTTTCAATAGCTATGTCTGCATCAATACGCCTCAGGCTTGGTCCGCGTCATTACGCCTTAGACCATCAAATTGACAAACCCGCGTTAAACGCATCAGGTTTTCAATGCCATTTCCGACCTGTGTCGACACATAATCAATCTCGTCCCGCGTCTCAACGCATCAGGACATTAGCCACCACAACCCCGCATCTCAACGCATCAGGATACTAGCCATCACAACCCCGCGTCTCAACGCATTAGGGTACCACAAGCCATTGGGCTCACAAACCAAACTCCCCTCTTAAGGAATGTCATAATCGAGTAGAATTTTTATCAGCCAAGTAATGAATCATTACCATGCGAGACGTCAAGGCCAAACGCCCACAAGGTGATATCAAATACACAGCAAGACAGTCAATCTAATGGTTTTTTCTCTTGCCAACTCATTCATATTTCTCAAAAAGTTGTCATTAAAGGCCAAATATCACATAGCCATACCAGCATCCATGTCAAACGAATGTACACAACAATAATTTAGCCATGAGAGTTATAATTTCTCATCATCAGAAGTACACACGACTCGCACCTCAATTATCTCAGTCGATCATGAACAATCAATGCAATAGACTCCCAAATTTATCAATATGTCATCCAAACGCATCCAGTAGTGTCCTAACTTCCTAGCAAAGGTTTAGGAGTCACTTAATTTTCAATTTAGTTCGTAAAATTCCCTCCAAGACTCCTCCAAAAATTCGGTTCCCTTGATCCCAAAACAGGACAACCGTATGACCTAGTTCAAAGTTCGTCAAACGATCAATTTTTCTATTCCAATCACCAATTCACGTAGCACACACCTCATTAACATCTCAATTAACATTCTTGTATGTCTTAACGATGAATTTAAAGCATGGTGACACCTCCTACAGCCCTCAAAGGGCTCGGTTCATCCAAATCGAAATAGGACAGAATTCGGTTATGCCCTCTAACTCCTTAATCAGTCCATAATTCAACTCTAAACTTTCATTTACCACAAAATCAACTTGCTAACATGTTTTATTATGTCTATAGGGGTCTCATCGAGAGTTTTGAAGTGAGCCGACGCCGGAAAGAGCCGCAAATAGCCTCGTTTCTCCTATGTCCATCGGCGGTCAGAAACTATTTTGGAAAGTCACTACAATATGGCCATGGTTACACCTCTAAACTTAACTAAACTCACAATTTCAAATCAGTCAAGAAAATTTCTATGAGTTAAGAAGTCCTCACCGAAAATTTGAAGCTGTTTGAAGTCCGAAAGACCCCGGAACAGGTCTTTCCCCAAAATCGGTTAGAATCTGACCTCGTCTGACCTTCGCCTACTCAAACAGACCTATGGGACAAATGGTTGGGCCAAATGGAGCCTATAATATATCTCTAGAACCACAAGATAATAATATTTTAGATGGAAGTAGTTTTACCTCAATCCGATATCGGACGACAAAGATATGGCCGAAACAGTGAAGCAATCGGGACAGGGCAACAAGCTGGCGACGGGTCTTCTCAGCCAAGATGAAGAAAACGAAAAGGAAGAGACGAAAGAGAGAGAAAGTGCCAACCAAAAATGAGAGGAAGAGAGAGAGAGTTTGGTCTTTAATCTCTCTTGGTCAATAAGCTTGAATGGTAGGTTAAAAGTTGCTCACTAATTGTACATCCATCATCCATTGACACTTGTCCATATGTCAATCAAGTCTCATCCAAGGGCTGTCATTTTTCTTGATTTTCGGTAGCCTATAGGGTATGGTCAATGACCAAAATGCCCTCATTCCATTTATTAAGGCAATGCTAAGGCTTGAGAGGCAAAATGATAATTTTACCCTCGACGTCCGGAACGCCGTTTTTCTGATTCTAATCTTCTTCGATGAGGCGACGTCCAATCCAATTATAATGTTGGAATCTTTATTTTTCATTTTTCAATTTTGAGATTTCATTTCATATCTCAAGCTTTGAGGGGGCGGAAATTTGGAATGTCACACCATGTTATATACCTCATAGTCAATATACCATCGCATGGCTGCATCTCTCAAACTGGCCTGAAAAGTCTGAACCAGTAAAGGAGTATTGTCAGCGTATTTGCTCATTCTCGCGTGGTACATTTGAACATGTTGCACACGATTAGACGTGCCGTCGTATTTCTCAAAATCAAGCACTTTAAACTTCTCTGGCACATCCACTTTTGTGAAAGCAGAAAAGTCAACATGAGGGATGCTGTGCGTTCCATGAATCTCTTAGAGTTTTTCTTCCATCTTTTGCTCCATTTGTTGCTCCATTTGAGCTATCAGCTTTGCTGCATCGTAAGTCTGTTCTGGTGCCACAGGGATGACTTGGTGAACTGGAGCCACTGGCGGAGCATTCATAATAAAGCTTGGGATGAACATTTCCTCCAGCGACAAAAATTGCTCTTGGTTCTTGCCTGGACCATTAGCTGCCGGAAGTGGAGGAGGCGCTGAAGTTTGAGATGTCTGATTAGGCAACTGCATCCTAGCCATGAGACTTGTCAGCACCTTATCTTCCATTTGAGAGACTATGTTCTCTATTCTATTGTTCATGGCGTCTATATGCTCTTGGAGGGCCTCTTAGATCGCATCATTCATTTCAGCTTTGTCAGCCATTTTCTTTGCGACTAACATGGTGATGTGTGGATGACCCATGAAAGATTAACTTAAAAGAAATACCATACAAACATTAGTAAAATGAGTGAGACTAATGAGCCAGTCCATGACAACTCTTTAGACACAACAAATAAGGCAAAAATCTGAATTAGGCAGTTTTTTTGGTTCAATCGTCCGTTTGCAATAAAATTCGTCATAATTTGTAAGTTGATCAAACAATTCCCAAATTTTACGAGATGATGAAGGACTTAATGATGAACAACTTTTATGTTCATACTTATGGCTAAAAGTGGGCCGATCAGCACATTTTAATACTTCTTCGGAAAAATTCTTTCTAGAAAACTGTTCTGTTCGATTTCTGTTAAATGAGCAAAGGACCCCTTTAAAATATGAATTAAGGTCTAGAACTTTGCAGGTTACTAGTTTAGACATCAACCTACAACTTTCATTTTTCATGATTCGGAAAATGAGGTCATTTAAAGATGGAAATTCGCCAAACAAAATGAGCACCGGAAAACTGCCGAAATTCCAGCTTACATTATCCTCAACGAAAATTCTCCAATAAATGGAAAATGACGTGAATTAATCTCAAAATTTTGCAGATGATAGTTCAAGATGTTCTGAACATTTTCCATTTAGACTTTTGAGTTCGGAAATGGTCATAAGACATTCTAAAAAAAACCATGCAAAGAGTTTGCCTATAAATAGTAATATTCAGAATATAATTCCAAGGGAAGACAACATGAAAGCAAATGACTCTAAAACATGGTAATCAAGTTATTTTTCTCTTCTTAGTGGAGGCACGATCTATGGACAAACGAGCCTCCAATTCCTTCCGGAGTCATGCATTTTCCTTAGCAAAGATTTCCATATGCTTCTTAGCCTTTTGGGCTTTCTTCTCGTAGGCTTCGATCTCTGCTTGACGAGTGGGCTTCACGGCTATCAATGGAAACTTCGGGAGTAGATGGGCTGGTATGAAATGGCGTTGAATTTACTGGGCCTTAGCATGATAAAGCTTCTCCTTTCCTTCAAGTTTCATCTCTGGCAACAAAACCCGACGAGTCTTGGACTTGAGCCAAACTTGATCCAGTTGCTTGAGCTTAGTTGCATAGATTTCAGCCGCAGTAAATTGGATTTGGAAGGCATTAGGCCCCAATTGTGACGTTATGATTTTTCAATCATTTTCAGACTCATTAATGAGAAGTATATCGAGCGATGTGCTTCAGTCATATCCTGTTCGAATCTGATCAATTTGAATTAACTAATCAAAAGAGAAAGACTAAAGCGAGACAAGGCACGTGGACCTAGAGAACTCGAATGGGAAATCACGCTTTGACTATAATGATTGTCGAGGGGACATTTAGAATCACAAAAGAGTGATCTAGGAACAATTAAGGAATGCATTGCTAGCGTTATACGATTAGAGTCCAGGTGATGCCACTTAACCAATGTATAATTTGCAAAATTTTCCTAAATCGGACAGTGACGATCGAGACCATAGGAACTAGGATAGACCCTCACAATTACATGACAACCAAAGTCGTCACGAATTGACGAGCCCTAAATGTGATATGAGCATAGGGTCGATATGCATAAAGTCTGCAAAAGTCGTCGGTTAGTTCGGGATAGGCTAGAACCACATCTGATAGAGAAAACAATCAGAAACGAGTCTTGAAAAATGAAAATGGAGAATCAAAAATTCCAACATCATGTTTGGATTGGTCGTCGCCTTATTAGAGAACATTGGAACGAGAAAAATAACGTTTCGGACATCGGGGGTAAAATTACCATTTTGCCCCTCAAGCTTTAGCCTTGCTTATGCAAATGAAGAAAGGCATTTTGGTCTTTCAACCACCCCAATAGCCACCGAAAATTTGGAGGAAGCATGGCCATTGGATCACCCTTGATTGACACTTAGGACAAGTGTCAATGGATGAGATAAAGAGTGGTCTTGTCCACTATTAACCACCTACCATTCAACTCCTTTGACTTGAGGATTGAATCTAACTCTTTTCTCTCTCTCTCTCCTCTCATTTTCGACCAGCCATATTCCCCCCACCATCAACGATAGCTTCTTCTTCTTCTCCTTCCTCTTTGCTGTCGCCGACCAACTTCTGCCTCTCCATTCATTGACGTCGACGAGCCTCTCCGGCGACCACCAGCCGGCGAACCAACCACCCATGCCTAGCTTAGCCTCTTGCCAACCTCCTTGAAATGGAAGCATGTCAATTGAGTCATCGAGTAGCTCCGGTCAACCATTCTCCCGGAAGCCGACGGAAATCGGCGCAATCTGAGCTAGGTAGAGTTTCTGACCCTTTAAGACCTCGAAAGGTTAGAGTCTTGAGACTAAATTTTGTACAGATCTAGGGGACTCGTTTAGTGATATGTGGTAAAAATTTGAGCTCAATTTGATGGAGTTTTGATCCCAAATGGGTCTTGTGAACATTGGACAGAAACTGTTGGTTGCAGTCTTGAAGGAACCAGTGGCTTTCGAAGGGATTCCGGCGACGACGCGACCTCAAATCTTTGGTGAGACTCTTAGATCCTTAGATAGATATGTTAGCAAGTAGGTTAGTGATTAAATGGTAAATTTGGAGTAGATTAAGGGCTGGATGTGCTCGATTTACACAGAATCGAAAATAGCCGGTTTAGTTCTGTGCAAAATCGATTCTATGGGGGCTGATAATTGTTGATTTTGAGTCTTAAATTGGTGATTGAGACATGCTAGGATGGTGAGGATTGTGTTACGGAGGCTTGTGGTTCATGAATTGGTGAATTGGACAAGGGAAATTGACAATTGGTTGGAAATTCCTAGGTTGCGCGGTAAGTTTGGCCTTGGACCATTGAAACCAGATTGTTGAGGGCTCAAGGAGAGGATTTTGTGACATCAAACTTGAGGTAAGGGAATTTCTAACCTTACGATAGGAATATTGGACTCGATTGGGCAAGCCGGGCAGAATTGAGATTGTTTCTTGAGAAGCTTATCGTGATTGGTCCTTGTGTATGCTAAGAGAGTATAGGTGATCCTAATGTTTTCTTATATCTATCTCTTGAGTAATTGGTCACATTTGATTGTGTATTGAATCATCTTGCATGTCGTGGATGCATTGTTTATGCATGAATTGCACTTGACCTTGTGCGCATAATTTGTGATTGAGGCATGGCGGAGACGAGGCGAGACCTTGAGGCATATGAGACGCGGGGTGATGTGGTTAATACCTGGAGGCGCTGAGGGGCGGGGTTGGAGTTGTGTGGCTCCTTGATGTGTACAAGACGCGGGGTTGAATTGGCCACGGTCCTGATGCGTTTAAGCAGGACGGAGATATGAGGTGTTGACACTAGCTTGGAGTATCATTGAAACCTGATGCGTTTACGTGGGTTGTCAATGACGGTCTAATGCGTTTACGTGGACCGAGCCTGATGCGATCTAATCGCGGGCATGAGAATGAGGCAGGCGAAAAACGGTGGATGCAATGAGGTGGTAGTGCAAGTTGTGCATAATCATCTAAGTGCGTTATGATGTCATCGCTGCATGCCTACCATCTGTGCGTTGTCATTTATATTTGCATTTGCCTTATATGTCTGTGAGTTTAATCTGTTAGGATATGTGACTACTTGAGTGGACGGTCGGCCTAATCAAGGGTTAGGATGTACCTTACTGAGATGTGTATCTCACCCCATTGGGGACCCCCTTTTTACAAATCCTAGGCCTTGAAGATGTGGCCTATCCGTTTTGGAGACCCCAAAGAGATGACCACCTATTTTGAGGAGTTTCCTGATGGGCAAGGAACTATTTATTTTAGGAAGTGTACTGTTATCTAGGTAGACATGGGTAGTACTAGTTGGAAGCCTCACAAGTATGAGGCCCAGTTCAAGAAAGTCGAGGATGTATCTACCGGGCTGCTGAAGCCCAATGAGGTGCCCTAGGGAGTGATCCCTGTTAGTGCTACCCCGCTCAGGACTTAGATCAGGTTGAGGGATCGGTTGCCGGTTCTAGGAATGGACCAGAGAGGACCCTAACCTTGGAGGATATAGAGGATGAGGTCATAGTGGTCGAGGCGACTGAGGGGGATCTCGCGGAACTGTCTACTGAGGAGATCGCTGAGGATACTATAAAGGTTCGTTCTGAGACCTTTTCAGAGTACGAGCCCACGGAGGACGCAAAGGAGACCGAGGACTCCAGCAGCTCGTCTTAGGAGCTCCTAGCTTATCAGTCGATCTTTTGGTGGCGATCCTGACCCTATCTCTTGTTGTATGATGATGATGGACTCTTTTGTGTACTTACCCCGTCACCCCTCTTGTTAGCAGATCTAGTAGCTATGTGTCTGTATGAACAATCGAATTTTATGTATGACAGTATTTGCGCTATCTAGGTCCCACTTCAAATTTTATACGGGGGAGTTATTCCATTATCGCTTCTGCATGCTTGGTATATATATATCATGTCTCTTGACTTAATCATGGGTCTTAGGACAGCGAGAGATATTTGGTTTGCTTGTAGGAAGTCGCGTGTTCTTGCCTGGGGGCGCAGGGCGTGACACCAATGGTAGGGGAATATCTTGCAAAACTCCATATTGACGTATCACCCGGAGAGGATGATATCTTGTCACGCCGGTAATGCCCAGTAAAGATATGAGCTCTCGCTCACCTTGACACAAGTGAGCCTCAAAGATTCGAAACCATATAGCTTGCCATAGGAAAACCTTAGGACTCAAATCTTTCAGTAAATCGATCCATCCAGAATAAGACAAACCGTTAATATCTTTTTGAAGTTCTTAAAATTTTGCAATCGGGTTTTCATCGTGGCTTATTCGAGGTATAGTCATTTTAGAACCAATCTTAGCATAATGAGACATAAACCACATTTGTAAAAGTCCAGTTGAAGCACGAAATGTCTTATCGTCATCCTTTTTAAAACGAGTCAAGGATATGAATGTCTCGGCTAATATAACATTAATGAAATTCATTCCACTACAAACTTGACTAGCTATCCAAGCCATGGATGGACTAATAAAATTCTTTTGGAGTGGGAAAATAACAAGTCCGAAGAAAGCTAGAATGAAAATCCTACTTTGCAAATATGAATTGCCTTCATAAAAACGCTCTATGAGAAATGAAAAAGGGCACATTTGACATTTTTCCTTCAAAATTTTCCTCATCGCATTTTCACTAACTTTTAGAAATTCAGCAAGAAAGACAACCGGATCAAATCCCAATGAATTAAGTCGATGTTCAAAGGTTTTCCAATGGCAAAACTATATTCTTCCAAGGTCGGAGTGAGCTCATTCGTACCTAGAATAAAGGTAGCGGTGTCCGGGCACCAGAAATGTACAAGTGCTTGCATAAACCCAGTCTGTAATCTAATGTCCAAAAGAGGCAACATATTGCCTACATGGCTAAGGACATAATTCCGTGCATCGATGCTCAAACGGCCCCACATCTGCTTCAATTCAGCCTTCGAAATGTACACGAAACGGAGATCTGAATGCCCCATTGTCTATAGACCGGTGTCACAAACTTAAATATCATGGATCGGCCAAAAAATAATTAAAAGCAAGATAAAGTTCATAAGCATACTTTATTGTAGGATAGGAAAATAAATAAACACATGGATATGCACATGATTCGTGAGTTAAACTTATTCTAACTATCCTAGAGGCTAACAAATTGAAGTGAAAGACTTGCGACAAGGCGACAATCTCACGCACATAATCAAGATTAGTCGTAATCTTATGACGTAATCAGGATTTGCCGGGTCATTTCAATTTTGGCTTCTCGAGTTAAAAATTATAACCCCGCCATGGTAATCTTACCGAGCGTGAGTTCCAACTTTTGAAACTCATTTTTGAAGAAAGAGTCGGGATCGAATTCGGACTAACTTTCAAACGTAATCTCACAAAGAACGTTAGGATCCAATCTCGATACCATCCTAAAACTAGTGGTCCAGGTCCGGCCACAGGTTATGTGTGGTGTAGGGCTAATACAATTAATCATGCACAACATTTAATAAGCAATCATCGCTTCAAAATGTGCATAATTAAACAAACAATTCCAAACACCAATTTGCAAAACCAATGGTTAGCCAAACACTCCACCCCTTATAACTCCCATCTGTAAAACCATTTAACACATGGTTAGGGAATTACTTGGAGTCCATGCTGTAAAAAAAATTGTGATTTTTTTCATGAAATATTTTAAGGCCTAAGTCCACTAAAGTTCTTATTTTTTTAAAAAATTAAGAACAATATTCCCTAGCGGAGTCGCCAAGCTGTCACAACCTAAAAAGAAAAATTTCTAAGATAATGGATTATCAAGTTAATTAAATTAACTAACCTAACTCGGACTCTCCTAAGTCCATACCAAATCGCAACTTAAGGTTCAATTGATTAATGTGCAAAGACTTTTAAATTGGAGTCACCCCTAATCATTTACTGTAGGTTGGTTAAAAACCTAAATAAAATAACGGGAGAACTATTTTATTTCTACGAACTAAAGATTAAGAGTCTGGGGACTTGATTACACTAGATTAGTCTAACGGGCTTTCGGTACCATTTTATTTCATGAAAAATCATTTGAGAAGACAACATTAATTGATTTTAACCTAAGTCACTAACAAAGGTTATCACGTGGGTTCACAATTAATTAATTGAACGCCCAAATGTGACATTCTGATTTCCCAGTCATTTTCAGACTCATTAATCAGAAACGAGTCTCGAAAGATGAAAATGAAAAATCAAGAATTCCAACGCTAGGTTCGGATTGGCCGTTGTACTATCGAAGATAATTGAGGTGAGAAAAACAACGTTCCGGACGTCGGGGGTAAAATAACCATTTTGCCTCTCAAGCTGAAGTCTTGCTCATATGAATAAGGAAGGGCATTTTGGTCCTTTAAACTACCCTAAGGCCACCGAAAATTTGGAGGAAGCATGGCCATTGGATTGAGTTGAATTGACATTAGGGACAAGTGTCAAAAGATGGACTAAAGAGTGGTCATGTCCAACTTTATTCACCTACCATTCAAACTATTGACCACGAGAGTTGAATATAATCTTTTTCACTCTCTCTCCTCTCCAATTAACCGGCCATTACCTCCCCCATGACTCACGACAGCCACTTCTTCTTCCCTCTTCTTCTCTACGTTGCCAACCAGTTTCTGGGTCCCTATTCGGCGTTGTTGACAACCTCCTCCGACCACCGCTTGACCACCGGCCGACCATACCAACCTAGCTCTACGTCTTACCGACCTCTTCGAAGTGGAAGCACGGCGATTGGACCCCCGAGGAGCTCCGACCAAGTGTTTCCTCGAGAGCCGACAGAATCTGATGCAACCTGAGGTAGGTTCGTTTCTGACCCTTTTGAAGGCCGAAATGTTGGAGTTTTGAGGTCAAATTTTGTGGAGATCTAAAAGTCATGTATATCAATCTGTGGTCAAAAGTTGGGCTTGATTTGATGAAGTTTTGACCTCAAATGGGTCTTGTGAACTTAGACAGAAAACTGTCGATTTACTGACTTGAAGAATCTGGCAACTTCTGACGGATTTCCGGCGACGAATCGACTCCAAACTCACGGTGAGACCATTAGACCCTTAGATAAACATGTTGAGAGGCAGGATAGTGATTAAATGATGGATTTGGAGGAGATTTAGGCATGGATACATTTGGTTTACACATAACCGAACATAGCCCGGTCCGGTTCTGTGCAAACCGAATCTGTGGGGGGCTGATGATGGTTGGTTTTGAGTCTCAAATTGGTGATTTAGACATGCTAAGATGATGAGGATTATGTTATGGAGGTTTGTGGTTTATGGATTGAGGAATTGGATAAGAAATTGATGAATTAGTTGAATATTCTAGGTTGCGCGGTGAATTGAACCTTTAGATTGTTTGGCCAAGACTTTGAGGCAATTGTAAGAAGAAATTTGTGTTATCAAACGCAAGGTAAGAGAATTCCTAACCATATACTAGGAAGATTAAACTCAATTGGGTGAGTTGGGAAATAATTCAATTAGTCCTCGAGCAATTCCAAGGTGGCTGGTTGTTGTATGTGTTCTAGAATGATTTGGAGGATTTGAGAGTGTGCTAATGCTTGTGCTTGAATTATCCACCATGTCTGAATGTCACTCTATTTCCTTACATGCCATGAGTGTCCGGATTGTGCTTGAGTTGCACCTGTTGTTTTGTATGTGAAATGAATTGAGAATCATGGCATGAGCATGACATGGCGAGACCCTGAGGCGTATGAGACGCAGTGTAATATGGTGGATACCCTGAGGCGCTAAGGCGCGGGGTAGAGGTTGTGTGGAGCCCTGATGCGATCTAATCGCGGGGTTAAGTTCGCCACGATCCTGATGCGATCTAATCGCGGGACGGAGATATGAGATGTCGGCACTAGCTTGGAGAATCATTGAAACTTGATGCATTTACGCGAGTTGTCAATGACGGTTTGATGCATTTATGCGGACCGAGCCTGATGCGATCTAATCGCAGGCCTGAGAAGAGCCTGATGCGATCTAATCGCGGGCATGAGAATGAGGCAGGAAGGAAATGATGGTTGTGGTGAGGTGGCAGGATGAGTCGTGCATGAACATCTGAGTGTGTTGTGATACCATATTTGCATACCTGTCACTTGTGTATGGTTATCTATGTTTGAATTTACTGAGATGTCTATGAGTTTGAATTATTGGGGTATATGATTTCCTGAGTGGACGGTCGGCCTAACCTAGGGTTAGGACCCACCTTACTGAGATGTGAATCTCACCCCGTTGTAGGCAACATTTTTCAGGTCCCTGATAAACAAAACTGAGCTTGCCATGGATTGGTATTTGAAGAAGTCACTAGAGGAAAAACAAAAAACAAAAAAAATACAAACGATTTCTCCTTTGTGACCTTAGAGTTGAAAAGTTGATTTCTTAAGGATTTAGATTTATAATAAATAAAGTATGATTGACCTTTATTAAAGGTGCGTCCTTGTGTCCTAAGTCATCGAGTGTTGCTTTATTTGCAAATTGGAGTTGGCATCGCTTCCGCATGCATGTTGCTTTCAGCGTATAGGACATTAGCCGATGGATCCTGGAGCTTTCATAAAGGAACGGCTTGGTGGGATGCTCGCGTGCTCGCCGGGTTTGGGGCGTGACATTCCTGTTTAATTGGTATCAGAGCAAGGTCAGCTCGATCCAACGTGATTGAGGTCTGGAGTGATAAGGAGTGATGACTTGGGACAGTTAGATAAGACCTATATGATTAAGTATTAGTTATTAAATCTTGAGGATTATAGGCTTGAACCTATGTTGTATTCCGATGGTTCTAGAATTGATTTTATGAATGACTTTGAGTAATGTGGTGATTGAGGTTTATGTGGAAGTAAGCAGAGATTAAAGGGACCCAGGCATGGATTTTGAGGTAGGAATTGTGCTTGAGGTTAGTAGAGTATTGCGTATGATTAAAGAGTCAATTGGATTACATGATGATGATTGTGGTTTGTCAATGACCCAACTCGAAGAATATTGAGATTAAAGGCCAATTGGGATAGAATGCTCATGAATTTGACTTGATTAGTGATTGGACTTGAGATATATGATTGAATATAGGCGATTGGACGGTGAGAGGCGATGACCACTTGTGGAAATTAGAGAGCTTCTGTTGATGAGAATCTATCCGGGGACAATGTGGTATGACAAGTGGAGAGAACAAATAAGTTGTGCATGTATTTATGGTTATGAAATGAAATTTGATGAGGGTGCATGCATGAGCTTATCACTATCAGACTTAATAAACTGTCACTTGGTATGGGACGAGTTGATGGGATACCTATAAACCGTAATGAAGCATGTTATGGGGCGTGTGGAACGGGGCTTTCTCCTTAGATGTATAACTTGGGACAACCTGCAACGACCAGGTCTGATGAGGACGGGAATGATCGCCGGGACAGAGAGGTCCGGACAAGGAGCGGCTCCTAACAAGCTTCTAAGATCAAGGAAGCAGGAACGACCCAGACCATAAATTGAAAGAGAAAGTATATGTATCAGGTTGAGTCTGGTTGTGATTAAGTGAGGTATGGCACGGGGTTGATCGTCATCAAGAATGATCGAAAGTGGCATGACATGTGTAATAGCGCCTATGAGTGGTATGGTTAAAAGTTTCTTGCTTGACAGTGGATGCTTTTTTTAAAAAAGAAAAGTGATGTTTGATGGGCCTGTTAGGCGTGTTCTATGACTGGCACCATGTGATTAATTTGGCTAAGGTCTAACTGAAAGATTGGACAACCTGTGGGGTTTATACCCATTGAACTGAGGCATGCTGAGAATGAGATAGTCTGTTGTGATTATGCTAGAGTGGCGAATGACTCTGGGCTTAAAGTATGAGCTATTGACTCGGTGGATTGCCGCCATGAGTGCTTGTTTGATAGTTGCCAAATTGAGGCTAGCCTAGTAATGGCTGTTAGTGGAGAAGTTGCCTTGTTAAGGGTGGCTTGATGAATGATTGCGAATCAAGGATGATTTGAGATTCTTGAATATTTGGTAATTAGTTGAGAATTCCTATGTATCATTAGTGAGTTGTTTGGGAACCACTAGATGGTTGACGGTGAAAGATAATGAGAGGAGTAGCTTGAGACTATCGGATTTGAGTAGATGACTTAAATCTTTGATTCCTAGGAGGAATCATAGTGGTTCAGGAGATATGAGAACTAAAGGACGTTGAACGATGACAGTATGATCGTAGAGGAGCATTGGGCTCGAGTATGTAAGATATGGGAAAATCCAAGAACTAAGAAGGATCATGAGAATTGAGTAAAGACGGACGATTCGAGTATGAGTACCAAAAGAGAATATGGCTCGATCTATTAATTGTGCGAGACCTAAGAGCTGAATGGGTCGTAGGAACTTTCAATGAAAATGGGGAAATTTGTTGGTTAAGCAAGCTCGAGGAGGAGCTACCCTGATTCTCTAAGTCACTGTGGTGATAAATGCTTGTGCTGACGAATTAAGTGATGGAAGTCACGAGAAAGGTGACTCTGAGTTATTTCATTCACGAGAAAAGCGAATGTGTGGAAAGAACCACAAGAGTTTTGAAAAGCTTGTGAAGCTGCGAATAAGAATAAGATTGATTGAGTTTGATGAAAGGGTGAAAGTTGAAATTGCCTCCTCTGGATTGAGGATCGTGATAAGAAAACCTTGGAGGTTTTGGGTACACTGAAGAAAGAAAGTGACCCTGACAGTACTAGCCCTAAGAAGCTATTGATGATTGGTGAAAGGTCACTAGAGGAAGGGTTTCCTCGAAGGCATAAGATCTGCCTAGACTACCTCTATTGAGTTGTTCGATGGAAAGCATCATCCTGGGATTGCTTAAGAGCAAGGTTTGTTTGGATCCTAATACTTTTGCAAGGATCATAGGATGATTGACCGGTATGAGACAGAGTTCTCAGGGTCGTTTAAGCATATGGTAAAGGTAATCTAGGATCCTTGAATAAGATAAGTAAATCCCTGAGTGGATTGGAACTTGAAAACCTTTTGGCTGGTTGTTATCCCTAATTTTGAGGAATGGTGATGGGACTCAGCAAAAGAGGAGAATGATCGAAAGACTTATGAATAAGAGACTCCTGCTCATGGATTACAAGCAAAGAGATGTTCATTATGAATATGGAACGTGCCTACGGGAAATGGATGATTACCCAGGTGTAAGACACATGGTGGAAAATAGTTAGTCCGTCTTTTCTGTTATGGAAGGGGTCGAGAAAGAATCGGCATGCTAGTTTACCTAGAATTAATGATTTCCTGGGATCGGTTGGTTGAATTGGAATCATGAGAAATGAAAATCATGAGTTGTTGTTCCCTAAAGAATAGGGCATTGTTCTTAAAGGGCGATTGGACCATGAAATGGTCGTTGACAAAAAGAAAAGTGAAGGGACTTGATAGTCCTGACTAGTTGTGATTCTAGTGAGTGATTTAGTAAATGAAAAGAGCGCTTAGAGAATACTTGTAAAGTGATTTGAGGTAATCGAATTGAGCATTCGACAAGTGAACTGGTGGAGACCCAAGGACGAACAGATATTGTCACTTGAGGTGACTGAGTTATGGAAAAGAGAATGTGAAAGCATGGTGGCATTTGAATCCTAGAGTAAAGGTATTGCCGTCAGCGCAGACTCCAAGGTTGTCGTCCTATGAAATGGGAAGAAAGAGGTGAATTTGAAGTGAGAAAATATCACGGAGTTATGTAGTTCCTTCCGCAGGGTAAGTGACCCTATTGTAAGAGGAAGAAAAAACTCTAAATTGTCTTGGTATTATGATTGAGCGTCTGCACCGAGAAAGAGAACGCAAAACTTGAATGACTTCTAGAAGTGAAATTCGAGAGACAATCTTGTGGACAATGTTGAATTCTAGAATGATGTTGACGTTCAGTGAAACGAATGAAATTGGGATAAGGTCGCCTTAGTGAGTTATGGAACTCAGAGGTTAAAGCATTAATGCTTCTCGAGAGAAGAGTGATAAGAATAAATAAAATGTTGTGCGGTCCTAGAGGAGACCCGTGACAACAGAGAGCCAAGGTCTGAGCTCTCAAGTGAAAAATGCGAGGAATAGTTGGGAGGATTCAACACCTAGTCGAAGGAAGTTGATAATCGCCAAACTAAGTGCCCGATGAATGATTGAGTTGGTCGTTACAGTCTTGAAAGATGGTGGTTGAACTCATGTAAAGAGCCATGAGAAACATGAACAGCTTTTGAGAGTGTCCTATGGACTCTAAGGAGATATTTGATATATGCTGAATGTGAAGAGCACGGGCTATGAATCTGATAAGGTAGGATTTCTCGGTCGTGAAATCTCTGTAGAGCCTTGAAGGAGTGGAATGAGTGATAAATCGACTAGAGTCGATGTGGGTTGCTAGAAGTTGAAAGTTCTTGGAATTGGCAAATGGTAATAGACGGATCGTGGGAAGATTCCCTACAAGAGCTGTTCCATTGGTAAAATGGATGAAGGATGAAATGTAACACTAAATGGGCGAATAAACATGAAAAGAGTTTTCGAGGACTCGAGTTAAGCTGATGACTACGCTGTTTATGACAATTCAAGTTGGAGATTGAAATGCATATGAGGGTCGCAATGACGCGACAAGAATGAAACTTGAGGCGTAGCATGACTAACGAAACCCGATTATGCGAATGCCCTATGATAATAAGAACACAGGAGTGGGAACGCTTAGTGCATGATTGGAGTGAGCTTGCGAATATCCTCGCAGCAAAATTTGGGAAACAATGTCTAGGTAGAATAAGATTTTGAGTCTATACCTACCGTAAGAAAATAAGGTTGTAGTTTCCAGTGAGGAATCGAACAAGAGGTAACGCTGATGCGTGAAATTGCTTGTGAATATGAGAATGTAACATGTTTAAAGAAAGATCTTGAAGTTATGTGAACTAAAAGAGATTGAGAGTATGGACTGCCTAAAGGGAATTGAAGGCGAAGCATGTGGAACGAAGAGATCACCCAAGTTTTGTTATAGCGATGTTCATATCGCTAAGGAAGTGTGAATTGTTTAGTGGATACTTACAGTTAAGAATTGAGCATTGTTTAATTAGCAATGGAGAGACAGATCTCCCCTCGAGCAATAAGAGATTCAATCTCTAAATTGGAAGTTTGTCAAATGACTAGTTGACGGCCACCGGAAACACCTAGCTTAAAGGCCAAAGCAGAATTGAGGTGTTACCATGATCGAACACCGATACTTGAGGGGTTATAGGAATGGATGGAACCCTCGAGACCCCAGGGATGAAAGTGCGAGTCCAATATTGAGGGAAACTTAAGGATATGACCTCATCGAAATTCGAAGAGAGAGGATTATAATATCTCTGGGTCTGGCACAAGGATGGCACAAGGATGTGCTAAGGTACATATATATACTATCGGTGATAAAGGTTGAAAGTTGAAATTTATCCATCATATAGTCGAGCACTAGATGTGTCACGCCCTGAACCCGTCACATCAAGCTCGATCCGTGTAAACGCATCAGACCGTCATCGGTAACCCGCGTAAACGCATCAGATTCCAATGAATCTCCAGGCCAGTCTCATCATCTCATCCTCCGTCCCGCGAATAATTCGCATCAGGACCGTGGCCAACTCAACCCCGCGATCTCGTCGCATCAGGGCGCCACTTAATATCAATTTCACCCCGCGATCTCGTTGCATCAGGGTATACATCTCCTGTGCCGCGTCTCATACGTCTCAGGACCTCTCTGTCCCGCGAATAGTTCGTATTAGGACCGTGGCCAACCCAACCCCGCGATCTCGTCGCATCAGGGCGCCACATAATATCAATTCCACCCCGTGATCTTGTCGAATCAGGGTATCCATCTCCCGCCTCGTGTCTCATACGCCTTAGGGCCTCGTCATATCGTGCTCATGCCATGATTCACTATTCAATGCGCAAATAAAACAACAAGTGCATCTCATGCACAATTTGAAAATCCATGGCATGTAAGACAATCAATGACATTCAACATGGCACACAATTTAAACACGACATTATCACACATGACTTTCTATAACCACTTAGGGCATTTTAAAAACTACCCCTTTGGAATATCCTCCTGAATCGATCAGATTAAACCTTGACTCACCCAGTCGAGTCCAATCTTCCTTGTATAAGGTTAGAAATTCCATTACCTTGGGTTTGATTACACAATTTACTCCTCTTGAGTCTCTAAAGTTTTAGCCCCCAATGTCCAACCGAACTTGTCGCGCAACCTAATAAAATCCAATCAATTCCATAAATTCCAAGTCTAATTCGACCATTCATGAATCCTAATCCTCAATAGCATAATCTTCAACATCTTAACATGTTCTAATTACCAATTCGAGACTCAAAATCCAACGCCAACAGCCCTCCATGGTTCGGCCATGCACATAACCAAACCGGTTCCTCACGGTTCTGTGCACGCCGTGAGATACCAGCCCTAATTCAACTCCAAATCTAACATCTAATCCTTATCCTATCTCTTACCATGTCTACCTAAGGGTTTGGGAGGCTCACAGAAGATTTGAAGTCGATTGGTCGCCGGAAACTCGCCCAAGGTCGTCGGATCGCCCAAGTCAGCTTCCCAGGCAAATTCTGTCCAATATTTGCAAGATCGGTTCATGGTCAAAACTTTATCAAATTGAATCCCAATTTTTATCACAGATTCATCTACATGTCTACTAGATCTTCACAAAATTTGACCTCAAAACTCCAACATTTCGATCTTCAAAAGGGTCAAAAATCGGACCTACCTCAGGCTGGGTCAATTTCCGTCAACTCCCAGGAAAATGCTTGGCCGGAGCTCCTCAGTGCTCCAAATGGCATGCTTCCACTTCGAGGAGGTCGGCAAGACATAGATCTAGGCAAGCGGTGCTGCTCCGTCTTAGGTAAGGCTAAGTAGGGCTGAGTTTGTTTTGCTCAATTTGATAAGCAGCAATGAAATCTTTCTTTTATTTTTTAATGGAATTGGGTGAGAAGTTGTGTTAAGACCCTGAATAATTGATATGGCCGGCCAAGATCCAAGTGGTGGCCGAATGACCGAACAGAACCCTCAGAACTGGTCGGTGACGGCAGAATCAAGAAGGAAGAAGAAGAGGGAGTGGCGTAAGTCTTGGGGTGGTATGGCCAGCCAAAAATGAGGTGAGGAGAGAGAAAATGTGTTATATACTAGCTGGGGTCAAAGGGGAAGAATGGTAGGTGGCATAAAGTTGGACATGACCACTCAATGGTTGATCTTGTGACACTTGTCTACTTGTCATTCCAACTCAATCCGATGGCCAATAATCCTCCAAATTTTCGATGGTCTTGGGGTGGGTTTAATGACCAAAATGCCTTTCCTTATTTGCATGGGCAAAGTTATAAATTTGAGGGGCAAAAGGGTAATTTTACCCCCGACATTCGGAGCGTCGTTTTTCTCAATCCTATAATCTCCAATGGGGCAACGGCCAATCCAAATAAGATTGGAATTCTTGATTTTCCATTTCAAACTTTTCAGGACTCATTTCTGATAGTTTTCTCTATCAGACGTGATTCCAGCCTATTCCGAACTGACGGACGGCTTTTGCAGACATTACGTGTATCGACCCCGTGATTCATATCTCATTTAGAGCTCTTCAATTCATGGAGGCTTTGGTTGTCATGTAATTGTGAGGGTCTATCGCTAGTTTCCTCGACAATCCTTATGCCCAAAGCGTCGTTTCCTGTCCGAGTTCCCTAGGCCCACGTACCTCGTCTCACGTTAGCCTTTCCCTTTTGGTCAGTCCACTCGAATTGATCAGATTCGAGCGAAATACGACTGAAATACATCTCTAGATATACACTTCTCATTAATGAGCCTGAAATTGACTGAAAATCAGAATATCACAAGATGTGTCGATAAAAGGGAAGGACATGACGACGAAAGTTGAAGGGCCACTTTGATCCAAGAGAATTTTCAAATGGAACTGAGAATGAATTACTACGGAAGTAAACATGTAATTGTTTAAGGAGTCAAGAGGGCTATAACTCAATTTGGTTAATGGAGAGCAAGTTGATAAAGCCCTTGAATCTCTATTGGTGTGAAAGAAGCTTGAAAGGAGTGATACGTCGATTGTATGGACATTAAAGAATGCATTTTGATGAGGGCTAGTATTAATGGTGATGGACAAATGAAAGAGATAATGTGAACGCTCGAAGATGAACTACTAATAAATGTTAGGAGTATCGGAGGAGAAAGGAGAGAAGCAAATCAGATTGAGGACTAAAGAAGACAAGTCCTAGAGAAAGATGGCCTTAGGTCGGAAAAGACAAGTAAGATCGTCAAGTCATAAAAAAGAATTTTTCGGAAGAACGAGGATGTGATGAGACACCAATACCCCAGAAGACTGAGTGGTTAGAAGGTTGTAAATTTCTAGGACGAAATTTCTGTAAGAGGGGAAGAATTGTGACATTTTGATTTCCCGGTCATTTTCAGACTCATTAATCAGAAACGAGTCTCGAAAGTTGAAAATGAAAAATCAAGAATTCCAACGTTAGGTTCGGATTGGCCGTCGCCCTATCGAAGATTATTGGGGCAAGAAAAACGACGTTTCGAACGTCGGGGGTAAAATAACCATTTTGCCCCTCAAGCTTAAGTCTTGCTCATACGAATAAGGAAGGGCATTTTGGTCCTTTAAACTACCCTAAGGCCACCAAAAATTTGGAGGAAGTATGGCCATTGGATTGAGTTGAATTGACATTAGGGACAAGTGTCAAAAGATGGATTAAAGAGTGGTCATGTCCAACTTGATTCACCTACCATTCAAACCATTGACCATGAAAGTTAAATATAAGCTTTTTTACTCTCTCTCCTCTCCAATTGACCGGCAATTACCTCCCCCATGACTCACCACAGCCACTTCTTCTTCCCTCTTCTTCTCTGCATTGCCGACCAGTTTTTGGGTCCCTGTTCGGTGCCTTCGACGACCTCCTCTGGCCACCGCCTGACCACCGGTTGACCATAACAACCTAACTCTACGTCTTGCCAACCTCCTTGAAGTGGAAGCACGGCAATTGGACACACGAGGAGCTCCGACCAAGTGTTTTCCCGAGAGCGGACAGAATTTGATCCAACCTGAGATAGGTTCGGTTTCTGCCTTTTGAAGGCTGAAATGTTGGATTTTTGAGGTCAAATTTTGTGAAAATCTAAAATACATGTATATCAATCTGTGGTAAAAAGTTGGGCTTGATTTGATGAAGTTTTGACCTCAAATGGGTCTTGTGAACTTGGACAGAAAACTGCCGGTTTACTGACTTGAAGAATTCGGCAACTTCCGATGGGTTTCCGGCGACGACTCGACTCCAAACTCACGGTGAGACCCTTAGACCCTTAGATAGATATGTTAAGAGGTAGGATAGTGATTAAATGATGGATTTGGAGGAGATTTAGGCATGGATACATTCGGTTTACATAGAACCGAACATAGCCCAGTCCGGTTCTGTGCAAACCGAATCTGTGGGGGGCTGATGATGGTTGGTTTTGAGTCTCAAATTGATGATTTAGACATGCTAAGATGATGATGATTATGTTATGGAGGTTTGTAGTTTATGGATTGAGGAATTCGACAAGAAATTAATGAATTGGTTGAATATTCTAGGTTGCACGGTGAATTGAACATTTGGTTTGTTTAGCAGAGACTTTGAGGCACTGCAAGAAGAAATTAGGCCTTGGTCAATGGTTGAATGGTAGGTTTAGCATAGTTGACTTGACTACTCTTTAAAGCATCAATTGACACTTGTCCCTCAAGTCAATCATGCAAGATCCAATGGCCCATAATCCTTCTTGATTTTCGGTAGCCTTGAGGGGTTTAATGTCCATAATGCCCTTTTTCAATTGCAAGGGCAAAGTTCTAAGCATGAGGGGTAAAACGGTCATTTTACCCCCGACGTTCAGAACGTCGTTTTTCTCGTTCCAAAATTCTTCGATAGGGCGACGACCAATCCAATTGTAATATTAGAATTCTTGATTTTCCATTTTCAATCTTTCAAGACTCGTTTATGACTTTATTAGACGTGGTTTTAGCCTATCCCGAACCGACGGGCAGCTTTGGCGGACATTACGCGTATTGACCCCGTGATCATATCACGTTTAGGGCTCGTCAATTTGTGGCGGCTTTGGTTGTCATATAATTGTGAGGGTCTATCGCTAGCTCCCTCGACAATCCTTATGGTCAAAGCATCGTTTCCTATCCGAGTTCCCTAGGTCTACGTACCTTGTCTCGCGTTAGCCTTTCTCTTTAGGTCAGTCTACTCGAATTGATCAGATTTGAGCAAAATACGACTGAAATAAATCTCTAGATATACACTTCTCATTAATGAGCCTGAAATTGACTGAAAATCAGAATGTCACACAGCCTATCCCGAACCGATGGGCGACTTTTGCAGACATTACGCATATCGACTCCGTGATTCATATCACGTTTAGGGATCGTCAATTCAGGACGGCTTTGGTTTTCATGTAATTGTGAGGGTCTATCGCTAGTTCCCTCGATAATCCTTATGGCCAAAGCGCCGTTTCCTATCCGAGTTCCTTAGGTCCACGTATCTCGTCTCGCGTTAGCCTTTCCCTTTTGGTCAGTATACTCGAATTGATCAGATTCGAGTAGAATATGACTGAAATACATCTCTAGATATACAATTCTCATTAATGAGCCTGAAATTGACTGGAAATCAAAATGTCACACAGCCTATCCTGAACCAACGGACGGCTTTTGTAGACATTACGCGTATCGACTCCGTGATTCATATCACGTTTAGGGCTCGTCAATTTATGGCGGCTTTGGCTGTCATGTAATTGTGAGGGTCTATCGCTAGCTCCCTCGATAATCCTTATGGCTAAAGAGCCATTTCCTATCCGAGTTCTCTAGGTCCACGTACCTCGTCTCGCGTTAGCCTTTCTCTTTTGGTCAGTCTACTCGAATTGATCAGATTCGAGTGGAATACGACTGAAATACATCTCTAGATATACACTTCTCATTAATGAGCCTGAAATTGACTAGAAATTAGAATGTCACACAGCCTATCCCAAACCGACGGGCGGCTTTTGCATACATTATGCGTATCGACCCCGTGATTCATATCACCTTTAGGGCTCGTCAATTCTGGACGGCTTTGGTTGTCGTGTAATTGTGAGGGTCTATCGCTAGTTCCCTCGAGAATCCTTATGGCCAAAGCACCGTTTCCTATCCGAGTTCCATAGGTCCACGTATCTCGTCTGGTGTTAGCCTTTCCCTTTTGGTCAGTCTACTCGAATTGATCAGATTTGAGCGGAATATGACTAAAATACATCTCTAGATATACACTTCTCATTAATGAGCCTGAAATTGATTGGAAATAAAAATGTCACACAGCCTATCCTGAACCAACGGAAATCTTTTGTAGACATTACGCGTATCGACTCCGTAATTCATATCACGTTTAGGGCTCGTCAATTCAGGGCGGCTTTGGTTGTCATGTAATTGTGAGGGTCTATCGCTATTTCCCTCGATGATCCTTATGGCCAAAACGCCGTTTCCTATCCGAGTTCCCTAGGTCCACATATCTCGTCTCGCGTTAGCCTTTCCCTTTTGGTCAGTTTACTCGAATTGATCAGATTCGAGCGGAATACGACTGAAATACATTTCTAGATATACACTTCTCATTAATGAGCCTAAAATTGACTGGAAATCAGAATGTCACATAGCCTATCTCGAACCGACAGGCGGCTTTTGCAGACATTACGCGTATCGACCCCATGATTCATATCACGTTTAGGGCTCGTCAATTCATGATGGCTTTGTTTATCATGTAATTGTGAGGGTCTATCGCTAGTTCCCTCGACAATCCTTGTGGCCAAAGCGTCGTTTCCTATCCGAGTTCCCTAGGTCCACGTACCTCGTCTCACGTTAGCCTTTCCCTTTTGGTCAGTATACTCGAATTGATCAGATTCGAGCGGAATACGACTGAAATACATCTCTAGACATACACTTCTTATTAATGAGCCTGAAATTGACTGGTAATCAGAATGTCACAATGCGACTCCCTGCAAGCAAACTAAGATATCTCTCGATGTCCCAAGATCCGCACATAAGTCGAGAGACGTGTTATATATAAACACGCGGAAGCGATAATGTAATAACTCCTCTACACAAATATAAAGTGGAAACTGGATAGCGAGAATATCATAATACATACTATCCGAAAGTTCATACAAGAGCATAGCAACTAGATCCACTAGGGAGACGGGGTAATACAAAGATGTCCATCACCCATCAAAGGAAACCGGCATCAAGGTCGCCGTCAAAAGTCGGACTAGAATACCAGGAGCTCCTAAGACGAACTGCTGGAGTCATCAGTCTCCTCTGCCTCCTCCATGGGCATGTACTCTAAGAAGGTCTCCAAGCAAACCTCTACGATGTCTTCCATGATTTCATTAGCGGACGGCTCCACCAGGTCATCTTCTATGTCACGCCCCGAATCAGTCAGGCACGCAAAATCCTACCGAGGTCGTCATGTCTATCGGTGGTACCCAATATCCATTGGCCAACAATTTACAACTTTTAAATGATACAAACATGAGGAAGCAATGAAACTTCTCCATTCAATTCAATCTTAAGATGACTCAGGACATAGGGTACGTCTTCTTATAAACGCCGACTACAGGTTCAGAGGATACAACTCTAACTTCAAGGGAACATGAAATCTCTAAAGTCACCAAAGTATAAATCTATTTCATATAATTACTTCTTCAAACGCCGATCATTAACAAGCTCGGATTTTCATCGCTTGGGACTTGGAAAAGTTAATCCCACGATGGGGTGAGATATAAATCTCAACAAGTTTACCCTAAACCTAGACCAGACCATTAGTCCTCCCAAATTATGCAACAAAACAACACATGGCAATAAAACATCAAGGCACCATGATACGTCTGGCATAACGCAATCACGATTCGAGGACAATCATATCATCACAACCAAGTTTCATACTAGCACAACATTAAATTCATAAGCGAAGGTGTATCCTCAATCTCATCACAACTTTCAATTCCCATGGCCAAGCCCGCGTCAATCAGGCTAATCACACATTCAATCTCAATGGCCAAGCCCGCATCAATAGGCATTAGGCTAATCACAACTTTAATCTCAATGGCCAAGCCCGCGTCAGTACACATCAAGCTAATCACAAATTTAATCTCAATGGCCAAGCCCGCGTCAATACGCATCAAGCCAATCACAACTTTAATCTCAATGGCCAAGCCCGCGTTAATACGCATCAGGCTAAACACAAATTTAATCTCAATAGCCAAGCCCGCGTCAATACGCATCAGGCTAATCATAACTTTAATCTCAATGGCCAAGCCCGCGCCAATACGCATCATAGGCTAATCACAAATTTAATCTCAATGGCTAAGACCGCGTCAATACGCATCAGGCTAATCACAAATTTAATCTCATTGGCCAAGCCCGCGTCAATACGCATCTGGCTATCAATTCTCTTTTCAATAACTATGCCCGCGTCAATACGCCTCAGGCTCGGTCCGCGTCATTACGCCTCAAACCATCAAATTGACAAACCCGCGTTAAACGCATTAGGTATTCAATTCTCTTTTCAATATCTATGCCCGTGTTTAGAACGCCTCAGGCTCGATCCGCATCATTACGCCTCAGACCATCAAATTAACACACCCGCGTTAAATGCATCAGGTTTTCAATTTTCTTTTCAATAACTATGCCTGCATTTAGAACGCCTCAGGCTCGATCCGCGTCATTACGCCTCAGACCATCAAATTGACAAACTCACGTTAAACGCATCAGGTTTTCAATTCTCTTGCCAACTCATTCATATTTCTCAAACAGTTGCCATTCAAGGCCAAATATCACATAGCCATACCAGCATCCATGTCAGTCAAATGTACACAATAACAATTTAGCCATGAGAGTTATAATTTCTCGTCATTAGGAGTACACACGACTGACACCTCCATTATCTCAGTCGATCATAAACAATCAATGCAATAGACTCCCAAATTCATCAATATATCATCCAAACGCATCAAGTAGTGTCCTAACTTCCTAACAAAGGTTTAGGAGTCACTTACCTTTCAACTTAATCCGTAAAATTTCCTCCAAGACTCTTCAAAGATTCAGTTCCCTTGATCCCAAAATAGGGCAGCCGTGCGACCTAGTCCAAAGTTCATCAAACGATCATTTTTTCTATTCCAATCACCAATTCATAGAGCATACACCTCATTAACATCTCAATTAACATTCTTGTATGTCTTAATGACAAATTTAATGCATGGCTACACCTCTCACAGCCCTCAAAGGGCTCGATTCATCCAAATTGAAACAGGGCAGAATTCGGTTTTGCCCTCTACCTCCTTAATCAGTCCATAATTCAACTCTAAACCTTGATTTAACACAAAATCAACTTGCTAACATGTTGTTCTAGGAGTTAGGAAGCCTCAACGAAGATTTGGAAGCAAAATAACACCTCAAGGACTTCCGATCAGCCCGGTTCCACTCGGTGTAATGCTGTCAGATTTTGCCCCAGAAAAATCACCTAAAATCTGCCATGAAAACCCATCTTAACTCAACTAAAATTGCAACCACAACTCATCCAACTTTAATACTATAAGTGTAGAAGACCTCACCGAAAATTTGAAGCAATTTAAAGTCTTGAAGTGGCCAAACGAAGACATTCCCCCAACTCAGTCAGAATCTACCTCGTCTGGATCTTTGCCCACTCATATCGAGCTATGGGAAGATCTACCGAATCAAATTGAGCATATAATATGTCTATGGAAAGATAATACAATAAGCTTTTATTTGGCTATAGTTTTACCTCGATCCGGTATCGGACGAAAAAGATATGGCCAGAATAGTGGGATGGTCAGGACTAGTCGGTTGGGAGCTCTCAGATTCAAAATTAATCAGCCTGGCCTTTGCTCCTTCAAAAAGCTCTACGAAACAAATAGCTGGGTGGATTCAGACCCATAATACCTTGTTGGAACGGCAAAAAAATAGGCTTTCATATGGAAATGGTTTTACCTCAATCTGATATCAAACGACAAAGATATGGCCGGAACAGTGAAGTAGTCAGGATAGGGTGACGGGCTGGTCGGCAAGCGAGAGAAGAGGAAGAAGAAGAAAATGGAAAAAGTGAAGAGAGAGAGGGATGGCTGGCCAAATGAGAAGGAGAGAGAATCTTCCACCAATAATTCACTTGGTCAAAGGCTTGGAATAGTAGGTTAAAAGGTGATTCAATCAATATCAATGCATAATCCTTTGACACTTGTCCTCATGTCAATCAAGGCTCATCCAATAGCCTTCATTTTTCTTGATTTTCGACAGCCTATAGGGTATTGTGATTGACCAAAATGCTCTTATTCAATTATAAATGCAAGGCCAAGGCTTGAAGGGCAAAATGGTAATTTTACCCTCAACGTCTGGAACGTCGTTTTTTTTATTCGAATTATCTTTGATGAGGCGACATCTAATTCGATAAGAACGTCAAAATCTTTATTTTCCATTTTGAGATTTCGTTTCATATCCCAAGCCTCGAGAGGGCGAAAATTTCGAAATGTCACACTCTGTAACTTCGATCACTATGACCTCCTCAGTATCCTCCAAGGTCGGGGTCCTCTCAGGTTCGTTCCTCGAACCGGCAACCGACCCAGCAATCGACTCTAAATCTCGGGTGGGATGGCACCAACTAGGGACGGCTCCCTAGGACATCTCAGTGGGCTTCAGCAGCCCTATAGAAACATCCTCAACCTTCCGGAACCAGGCCTCATACCTATGAGGCTTCCAGCTACTCCCATCCTTGTATACCCATACTACTGTATACTTTCTGACATAAATGGTTCCTTGCCCATCAAGGAACTCATCAAAATAGATAGAAATCTCTTTGGGGTCTCCAAATCTGATAGGCCACATCCTCAGGAACAAGGATCTGTAAAAAGGGCGTCCCACAACGGGTGAGATTTACATCTCAGTAAGGTGGATCTTAACCTTAGGTTAGGTTGACAGTCCACTCACGCAGTCATAAATACTAGCATTTCACACAAATAAACAGGCGAGGCATTCTATTATCGATACAACACACAAATGTCAAGCATGCAGTCATGGCATCATAACACATCCAGATGATCCTGCACAAATCGTCATGCCACATCACCACTTCCACCCTTGAGTCTGCCTCATTCTCATGCCCACGTTTAGAACGCCTCAGGCTCGGTCCGCGTAAATGCATCAGATCGTCATTGACAACCCACGTAAATGCATCAAGTTTCAATGTTACTCCAGGCTAGTGTCGGCACATCACAGCTCCGTCTCGCGTTTCAATGCATCAGGACTATGGCCTTCTCAACTCCGCGTCTCATATGCATCAGGATATCATACGACTCCAACCCCGTGCCTCAGCGCCTCAAGGTATTCCTCACATCACCCCGCATCTCATACACCTTAGGATACTATCATGTCTCAGCTATGCCAAAGTTTCAATTCAATTCACACACATAATGCAATGTGCAACTTAAGCACAAATCATACACTTATGGCGGGCAAGACGATCAATTGACATTCGCTCGTGGTAGTCATTTCAAACACAAACATTGACACACATTCAAATCCTCTATACCGTCCTAAGACGCACAAAGAACAATCACATTAAAAACCCTTCAAGGATCACACAAAAATTCACCCGACTCGCCCAATTGAGTCTAATCTTCCTATCATAGGTTTAGGGTTCCCTTACCTCAAGCTTAATACCAGAAAATTCTCTCCTCAAGCACCAACACAATTCGGCCCAAATGGTCCAAGATCAAGCCCACCGCGCAACCTATGGAAATCCATCCAATCGTCAATTTTTCTTGCCCAAATCATCAATCCATGGACCATAAACCTTCGTAACACATTCCTCAATATCCTAGCATGTCTCAATGATGAATTTGAGACTCACTTTCAACCATTAACAGCCTCCACAGAACCGACATGTCTCCACAGAACCGCACAGAACATAACCGAACTGAATTCGGTTCTGTGTATACCGCAAGCAACTAGCTCTTAAACTACCTCAAATATCGAATTTATTCACTAATCTACTTGCTAACATGTATATCTAAGGGTTTGAGAAGCTCACCAAAGATTTGAGGTCGAGTCGTCACCGAAAACTCCTTGAATATCACCGGTTTCCCTTAGTCCTCAAATCGGCAGTTCTGGCCCTTCAAACACAAGACCCATTTGGGGTCAAAACTCTATTAAATTAACCCCAAAATTTTATCACATATCACTCTATAAGTCCCCTAGATCTCCACAAAATTTGGTTGAAAAACTCTAAAGTTTCGGGTCCTAAGAGGCCAGAAATGTAGCTTACCTCTAGTTGCGACGATTTCCATTGACTCGCGGGAAATCGGCTGATCGGAGCTCTTCGGTTGGTCAAACGACTTGCTTTCACTTCGAGGATGTCAACAAGAGGTCGAGCAAGGTGTGGATGGTCAGCTCGATGGCTAGAAGTTGCCGGAGGTGGTCTTCGGAGCGAGCGAATAGAAGAGGCAGAATCGGTCAGGCAGGAGCAGTTCGGCCAAGCGAAGAAGAAGAAGAAGAAGAAGACTCTCGATGAAGATGGGGGAGAATGGCCGGCCAAGAAAGTGGGAGAAGGCTATATTCAACCTTCAAAAGTCAATGAGTTGAATGGTAGTTGGAAAAAAGTGGATATGTCCACTCATGGCCTAATCTATTGACACATGTCCAATGTGTCAATCAAGCTAATCCAATGACCAAGATCTTCTCTCATTTTGGCAGCTTTGGGGGCATGTTAAAGACCAAAATGCCCTTGTCCAATTATATAATAAGGCTAGGTCTTGAGGGGCAAAATGGTAATTTTACCTCCAACGTTCGAAACGTCATTTTTCTCATTTCAATATTCTTCGATAAGGCGATGGCCAAGCCAAACATGACGTTGGAATTCTTGATTCTCCACTTTCAATTATCAAGACTCATTTCTGATCGTTTTCTTTATCAAACGCGGTTTCAGCCTATCCGAATCGACGAGCGACTTTTACAAATGTTACGCGTATCGACCTTGTAATTCATATCACATTTAGGGCTCGTCAATTCATGACGACTTTGGTTATCATGTAATTGTGAGGGTCTATCACTAGTTCCTATGGTCTCGATCGTCACTGTCCGATTTAGAAAGATTTTGCAAATTATACGCTAGTTAAGCTGCATTACCCGCGCTCCAATCGTATAATGTTGGCAATGCATTCCTTAATTATTTTTAGATCGGTCTTTTGTGGTTCTAAATGTCTCCTCGACAATCCTTATTGTCAAAACGTCATTTTTTTTTCGAGTTCTCTAGGTCCACATACCTTGTCATGCGTTAGTCTTTCCCTTTTGATCAGTCCACTTAAATTGATCAAATTCGAACGAGATATGACTGAAACACATCGCTAGATACACTTCTCATTAATGAATCTAAAAATGACTGGGAAACCAAAATGTCACATGTGTGGTTCAGTCCACTCGCAATCCATGCGACCATTAACAATTCAAACACCTTACGTGCACAATTTCGTCAATTCACCACCCAACCTCATGCAATAGTGTCCTAGCATTCAGACAAAGGTTTAAGAAACACTACCTGGATCAATTAGCTAAATCTTACACCAAACGACTCTCCTTAATGCCATAAGTATATAATCCCCAAGAATTCCTCATCTACCTAGAAAAGTTCACCAATCTTGAATCAAAAGTCATTGAATTCTCATTTCCTTTAACCCAATTTTTCATTAGCCATACCATAAGCAATTCAAGACACTTTATTGATCAATTGAACACATATCAACACTCTTACGAACCCTCAATGTGTTCGGTTCATATGAGCACATGCAAGGTAGAATATAACTTAGGGTTTTATGCTCCAATTAGCCCTTAAATCATTTTTAATTCCCAATCCACTTCACATACTTCCCATTAACACCTCACATAACATCCTATGAAGTCTTATGGGCCATTTTGAAGTCAAAATACCACTTAAATGGCCATCACCAGGTTCGGCCAGAACAGATACTGCCCCAAAACAGAACCGATTTTGGTTCAATTAGCACAATCAATCCATAAATCAATTTCAAACTTCACTCCATCACAAAACCAACTTGCCATAACCTTAATCTACATGTTAAGGGGTTTCATCGAAGATTTGAAAGTAAAATAACCCCTCAAAGTACTTTGAGCAGCCCGGTTCCTTTACGGTCCTCAAACGGGCAGAATTTGCTCGGTAAAAACCTTCACAAATCAACCATGTACACCCATCAAAATTCAACTATAATTACAACCAAAGCTCATTCAATTCAAGTACTAGATGTTATGAAGGTCTCACCGAAAATTTGAGGTCATTTGGAGTCAGGAAGCTCCCAAAAACGCAGCCTCTCCAAAATCGGGTCAAATTTTGGCCTTTGCCCACTCAAACAGACCTACGAGACAAACGGCTGGGCCAAATTAAGCTCATAATACCTTTCTAGAATAGAAAGATGACAAACTTTAAGATGGAGATAGTTTTACCTCAATCCGAAATTGAACGAAGAAGTTATGGCCAAAACAGTGAGCCAATTTATTCATATCCACGAGAAACACATTCGGTCGAGAGGAAAAAATATGGTGGGAGATGGTGGCCGGCCAAATGAAGAGAGAGAGAGAGTCCATTATGCACCAATAATCTATTTTTAGTCAATTAGATGAGATGGGTAATTAATGGCCATTTAATACTTGGTCTCTCCTTTGGTTGACACCTGACAACCTCCCATTAGTTGTTTCATTGACTTTGACTTCCTTTAACTATATCCATTCACCATTTTCGGCAGCAAATAGGAGTGTAGATTGACCAAACTAACCTTTTAAACTTCTTAAAGTAAGGCCTAATATTGAGGGGCAAAATGGTCATTTGGCACTTTTCGTCTGAAATTCCATTTTTCTAGTATAAACCACCCTCGATGAGGCGATATCCATTTCAATTCAAATATCGAAATTCCACAATGTCCAATACCCAAATCTCAAGGTCCAATTTCATGTCGAAATCTCGTCGACTGTAATTCCAGTTTATCTCAAACTGACGGGCGACTCTTGCAGGCGCTAGCATATCGACCTTGAGATTTTTCTCAAACCGTGGCGACTTTGATTGTCATGTAATTGCGAGCATTTATCGTTCGTTCCTTCGATCCTAATCATCGAAATTCGATTTAGGAAATTCTCGCAAATTACACATTGGTTAAGAAAAATCACCTGCGTCCCAACGTATAACGCTAGCAAGACATTACATGATCGTCCTTAGATCGATCTCTGCTGGCCCAAGACATTTTCTCGACAATCCTTATAGTCAAAGTCTCATTTCTTATTTAAATTCCCCAGGTTCACGTATTTGACTCCGCGTCAGTCTTTCCCTTTTGATCAGATAACTCAAGAGTGGCCAACTCCAAGCGAGTTATAATTGAAATACACTGATCGATATCATTCCATTCAATAGCCTCGAGAGGATCGGAATTTAAAATGCCACAATTCTTCCCTCTTAAAGAAATTTTATCCTCGAAATTTACAATCTTCTCAATTATCCAATCTCGTGGGGTGCTGACGTCTCATCGCATCCTCATTCTCCAAAGTAGATCCTCCCATTACTTGACGTTCCCACTTGTCTTTTCTGATAAAAGTCATATTCCTCTAAGACTTATTTCCCTCGGTCCTTAATCTGTACTTGCTTTTCTCTATTCTCTTCCAACAATCATAATATCTGTCAGTGATACACCTTCGAGCATTCGGACCTTCTTGTCAATTCGTCCAATGGTCCGAGGATAATACATACGTCATACTGTAATTCTGCTTTTCAAATTCCTTATCGGAAGGCTTTTTCTAGAACGCCGCAGTAGATTCAAGATCGTTTTCTATCACGATCATTACTCAACCGCTTGAAATCGCACTCCTTGAGTGCCTCTATCAATTGGCATAATCATCCAATTCAATTGTCACGTTGCACCGTTGGGAACGTACAAGTTCCATTAACTTCCCCTCGATTGTACAAATCGAACCATAACCTTCTCGACTTCTCAGGCAAACTCATGATTAAGTCCTTAATAATTCGATGTCGGCATATCCTTGTGATATCCTAATGAACACCATGGTTCATCCTATGAATCTTCAGTATGGTCCTTCCTTTAAGCTATTCTTCATTATGGGACACGTGCACTCGTCTGTGAAGCCTCAAGATTTCTATCTTCAACTTCACGATTCCCTTTCTAGGTACTCAGAAGTATGGATTTTCCCCTTGATGTATTTATTTCTAAAATCCTTTGGACATCAGGGTCCATCCATTGCAACGTTTTAATCACTCCCTAACCTTCAGGTTCAACACTTAAAGGCATTCGCTCAACTAGCCTTTCGGCAACTTCCAATTTTGAGATTGAATCTTTTATTTCTTGAGAGAAGATTTGTCCCTCCATTGCCAATTAAACAATGTTCTATTCTCAATTATGAGCATCCGCCAACTTTTCCACCCTTCCTTAGTGATGTGATTATCGCTATAACAATATTTGAGTGACCTTTTTATTCCACGTGCCTTTCCATCAATTTCTTTTAGGCAATCCATGCTCTCAACTTCTTTTAGTTCACATAACTTCAAGGTCTTTCTTTATACAAGTAATGCTCTCAAATCCACAAGCAATTTTACGCATCAGCGTTGCCTCTTATTCAATTCCTCTCAGGAAACTGCTACATTATACTCTTTGTGGTAGATATAGCATTGAAACATTCTTTCATCCGAACAATATTTCCCTACTTTGTCGCGAGGACACTCGCAGATTCGTCACTTACTCCAATCGTCAAAGCCTCCACAGGAATTTCATTTCTCAGAAATTTCACGACTGAAGAATCTTACCTCATTAGGTTCACAGCTCGTGCGCTTTACATTTAACATACAACGAGCATCTCTTTAAAGTTAATAGGATACTCTCGAAGGTCATTCATGCTTCTCATAACTCCTTAAATGAGTCAAATCATCGTCTCTCAAGACAGTAACCGTCAACTCAATCATTCCTTGGACACTCAATTCGACTATTATCAACCTCTTTCTACCAGGTGTTGAACCTTCCAAACTTTTCCTCATACTTCTCACTTGAGAGCTCAGACCTTGGCTCTCTGTTGTCATGGGTCTCCACTAGGACTACAAAATATTTTGTTTATTTTTGTCACTCTTTCCTCAGGGAGCATTAGTGTTTAACCTCTTGGTTCCACAATCAGCTAATGCGACCACATCCCAATTTCATCCATTCAACTGAACATCAACATGTCCTGGCATTCAACGTTATCTACAGGACAGTTTCTCGAATTTAACTTCTAGAAATCATTCAAACTTTACGTCTTCCTCGTTAGTCTAGACGCTCAGTTTTAATACCAAGACAATTGGAATTTTCTCTTTCTTCCACACTAGGGTCTCTTATCCTGTGAAGGAAAACTATACTCTCCAGTGGCATTCTCTCACTTTGAATCCATCTTGTCCTTCCTATTTCATAGGACGTTAACCTTGGAGTCTACGCCAACGGCGGTGTTTTACTCTGGAACGTTATGCCACCATACTCGGCATTCTTCTTCCCATAATTTAGTTACCTCAAGTGACAATATCCGTTCGTCCATAGTTTCCACAAATTCACGTATCAAATACTCGATTCGACTACTTCAAATCACTATATAATTACACTCCAAGCGCTCCTTTCACTTAATCAACCATTCACTAGAATTACGAATAGCCAGGACTATTAAGTCCATTCACTTTTTTTTTTCATCAACGACCATTTCATGGTCCAATCGTCCTTTAAGAATGAAACCCTACTCTTTAGGGGTGATGGTTCGTAACGCCACTTCTAGTGGTTCTGTTTCAATCTCAATCATTCTCATAGAATCATCAATGTCAGACAACTGACATAACTTTTTCCTGAACTTTTCCCCGTGACGGAAGAAATGAAACATTAATCTCTCACTACGAGACTGGCGCCAAGATAATAACCATCCCTTACAGGCACATTTTGTGGAAATCTCTATATTCATAATCCGTGAACGGAAATCCTCTTTCGATTATCCACTTCCTTCCGTCGGATCCATTATAGTTCATCCGAATCAAGAATATCAACCAACCATAATGCTCTCAAGTTTCAATCCACTCTGAGATTTACTCATCTTATTCAAGGATCATTGACTACATTTACCATATGCTTAAACGACCTTAAGAACTCTGTCTCACACTGGTCGATCATCCTCTGATCCTTGCAAAATTATCAGGATCCAAGCAACCTTTGCTCTCAAGCAATCCCAAGAGGTTACTTTCCATCAAACAACTCAACAGAGATAGTCCAGGCAGATATCATGCCTTCGAGAAAACCCTTCCTCTAGTGACCTTTCACCAACTATCAACGGCCTCTTAAGGCTAAAACTACCAGGGTCACTTTCTTTCATCAGTGTACCCCACAACCTCTAAGGTTTCCTTACCAAGATCCCCAATTAGAAGGAGACAATTTTAAATCTCATCCATCCATCAAACTCAGTCAATCTCAATCTTATTCATAGCTTCACAAGCTTCTTAAAACTCTCGTGGTTCTTCACACGTATTCACCTTTCTTGTGAATGAAATAACTCAGAGTCATTTTTCTCGTGACTTCTATCACTTTAACTCATCAGTACTAGCATCTATCACCATAGTAACTTAGACAATCATGGCAGCTCCTCCTTGAGCTTGCTTACCCAACAAATTTTATCATTTCTGTCACGCCCCGTGCCCCAAGCACAAGCTCGTGACTCTCTGCAAGCAAACCAAATATCTTTCGTGGTCCTAAGATCCACAATTGTGTCGAGAGACATAACATATATCAAGCACGCGGAAGCTATAATGAAATAACTCCTCCGTACAAAATATAAGTGGGACCTAGATAGCGCAAATACTGTCATACAAATATCCAGTTGCTCATATAGGTACGTAGCTACTAAATCTGCTAACACAATGGGTGACGGGGTAAGTACACAAAAAGGGTTTATCATCAACACTCAAAAGAAACGGGTCAGGGTCACCACCAAAGGATCAAACTGACAAATTGGGAGCTCCTAAGATGAACAGCAGGAGTCCTTGGTGTCCTCTGTGTCCTCCATGGGCTCGTGCTCCGAAAAGGTCTCAAAGCGAACCTCTATCGTATCCCCAGCAGTCTCCTCAGCAAATGGCTCCATAAGATCCTCCTTGGTAGCCTCGACCACAATGACCTACTCCTCCGTGTTCTCTATGGTTGGGGTCCTCTCCAATCCATTTCGCAAACCAACAACGGACCCCCCAGCCTGATCTAAGTCTCTGGGGGGTGGAACCAACTAGGGACGTCTCCCTAGGGCACCTCATTAGGCATCAGCGGCCTAGTAGACACATCCTCGACCCTCCTAAACCAGGCCTCATACCGATGAGGCTTCCAGCTCGTACCATCCTCGTCTACGTAAACCACGGTACACTTCGTTACATAAATAGTTCCCTACCTACTAGGGAACTCATCAAAATAGGTGGACATCTCTTTCGAGTCTCCAAAACGAATGGGCCACATCGTCAAGGGCTAGGATTTGTAAAAATAAGGGTCTCCAACGGAGTGAGATACACATCTCAGTAAAAGAGTCCTAACCCTAGGTTAGGACGACCGTCCACTCAGGCGATCACATACCCAATCATTCAAACTCATAGTCATATAAGACAAAACAAATTTAAAGAACCACACACAGATGACAGGCATGCAATTAAGGCATCTTATCACATTCGGATAGTCATGCACAACTCGTCCTGCCAGATCACCATAACCATCTTCTCCTGCCTGCCTCATCCACATGCCCGCGATTAGATCGCATCAGGCTCGGTCCGCGTAAACGCATCAGACCGTCATCGACAACCCGCGTAAATGCATCAGGTTTCAATGATACTGGCCAATGTCGATACCTTATATCTCCGTCCTGTATAAACGCATCAGGACCGTGGCCATCTCAACCTCGCGATTAGATCGCATCAGGGGGCCACACAACCTCTACCCCGCGCCTCAGCGCCTCAGGGTATCCACCACATCACCCCGCGTCTCATACACCTCAAGGTCTCGCCTCGTCTCCGCCATGCCACAATCACAAATCATGCATACAAGGCCAAGAGCAACTCATGCATAAGCGATGCATCCATGGCATGCAAGACGATTAAAGTGACACTCAGACATGGCAAGTAATTCAAGCACAAGCAATAGCACACATTAATCCCCCTATCCATTTTAGGACGTACCAAGAACATTCACCTTGGAATTTCTCATAAATCAATCAAATTATCGCCCGACTCACCCAATTGAGTCCAATTTTTCTATCATAAGTTTAGGATTCCCTTACCTCGAGTTTGATGTCACAAAAATCCTCTTCTTGAGCCCTCACAATTTTGGTTTCAATGGTATAAGGCCAAACTCACCACGCAACCTAGGAATTTCCAACCAATTGTCAATTTCCTTTATCCAATTCACCAATCCACGAACCACAAACCTCCATATCTCAATCCTCATCATCCTATCATGTCTTAATCACCAATTTGAGACTCAAAATCAACAACCATAGCCTTCACAAATTCGATCTTGCATAAAACCAAACCGGCTATTTTCGGTTCTGTGCAAACCGAGTATGTCCAATCCTTAATCTACTCCAAATCCATCATTTAATCACCAACCTACTTGTTAACTTGTCTATCTAAGGGTTCACAAGGCTCACCGAAGATTTGAAGTTGAGTCGTCGCCGGAATCCCTTTGAAAGTCGCAGGCTCCTTCAAGGCAGTAAACCGACAGATTCTGTCCAAGGTTCACAAGACCCATTTGGGGTAAAAACTTCATCAAATCAAGCCCAACTTTTTACCACAGATTGATATACAAGTTCCCTAGACCTCCACAAAATTTGGTCTCAAGATTCCAACATTTCGATGTCCTAAGGGGTCAGAAACTCGGCCTACCTCAGTTTAAGTCAGTTTCCGTCGGCTTCCAGAAAAATGCTTAGTCAGAGCTCCTCGGTGGTCTAATTGACATGCTTCCACTTCGAGAAGGTCGGCAAGAGGTGGGGCTAGGCTTTGGTGGTTGGCTTGCCAACTGGTGGTCACCGGAGGAGGGTGTCGGCGGCAGCGAACAGGAAGCTCAGAAGCAATCATCGGGCAGTAGAGGAGAAGGAAGAAGAAGAAGAAGGTTTGGGTGATGGTGAGGTGTATGGCTTGTCAAAATGAGAGGAGAGAGAGAGAGAAGAGACTATATTCATCCTCAAAGTCAAAGGGAGGAATGGTAGGTGGTGAATAGTGGACATGACCATTCTTTAATCCTTCCTTTGACACATGTCCTAGTGTCATTCAAACTCAATCCAATGGCCACAATTCCTTCAAAATTTCGGTGCCTCTTGGGGTGTATAGAAGACCAAAATGCCCTTCTTCATTTGCATAGGTAAGGCTAAAGCTTTTAGGGGCAAAATGGTAATTTCACCCTCGACATTCAGAACGTCGTTTTTCTCGTTTCAATATTCTTCGATAGGGCGACGGTCAATCCGACCATAACGTTGGAATTCTTGATTCACCATTTTGAATTTTCAAGACTCGTTTCTAATTATTCTCTCCGTCGGACGTGTTCCAGCCTATCCCGAATCGATGGGCGACTCTTGCAGACGTTATGCATATCGACCATATGATTCATATGACATTTAGGGCTCGTCAAATCATGGTGGCTTTGGTTGTCATGTAATTGTGAGGGTCTATCACTAGCTCCTATGGTCTCGTTCGTCACTGTCCCATTTAGAGGAAATTTTGCAAATTATATATTGGTCAAGCGGCATCACTCGCGCTCCAATTATATAACACTAGTAATGCATCCCTTAATCGTTCTTGGATCGGCCTTTTATGGCTCTAAATGTCTTCTCGACAATCCTTATGGTCAAATCGCCATTTCTTATTCGAGTTCCCTATGTCTACGTACCTTGTCTCGCATTAGCCTTTCCCTTTTGGTCAGCTTACTCGAACTGATCAAGTTCGAGCAAGATATTACTGAAACACATCGCTAGATATACTTTTCATTAAAGAGCTTGAAATTGACTAGAAATCAGAATATCACAACTATTTCCCCCTTACAAAAATTCCATCCCTGAAATTTACATCATACTCAATCACTCAAATAGATGGGGGTGTTTTCGCCTCATCGTCTCTTCATTTTCCCACGTGGCACCTTCAGTTCCACGGTACTCCTACACCACCTTGACCAATGAGATCGTCTTATTCTTGAGAATTTGTTCCTTCCGATCTTCGATCCTTATCGACTTCTCCACATAAGACACCCGATCGTCCACTTCTATAGTTTCGTAGTCCAGCACGTGTGTCGGGTTTGGTTCATATTTCCGCAGCATTGACACATTGAAGACATTGTACACTTGGAATAGATTAGGCGACAAGGCAAACCTGTAGGCCAAGGTTCCAATCCGCTCCAGTATCTCAAATGGGCCTACATATCTTGGGCTTAGTTTCCCCTTCTTTCCAAATCGCGATAACTGGTGACACCTTGAGGAAGACATGATCGCCTACTTGGAACTCCGAAGGCTTACGCCGCTTATCTTCATAACTCTTCTGACGACTCTGTACCGTCTTTAGTCTATCCCGAATTATTTTCACTACTTCCACCGATTGCTTTACCAGCTTTGGGCCTGTGATATTCCTTTACCAACCTCATCCTAGCAAATCGAGGTTCTGCAGGCTCTTCCATAGAGCGCTTCAAATAGTGCTATTTGGATACTCTGCTGGTAGCTATTATTGTACGTGAATTCCACCAAATTTAGTTGATCCTCCCATCCACCTTTAAAATCTATGACGCATGCTCGCAGCATATCCTCAAGCGTCTAAATCGTCCTTTCTGACTATCCGTCTGTCTGTGGATGGCACGCAATGCTAAACTACAGTCGAGTTCTCATGGCTTCTTAAAGACTCTTCCAAAAGTTTGCCGTGAACTTCGAATCCCTATCTGAGGTAATCATCACAGGCACTCCATGTAGTCTCACAATTTTCCTCATGTATAACTCGGCGTATCTATCCATTGTGAAATCCTCTCGCACAGGAATGAAGTGGGCGGACTTGGTCAATCTGTCCACGACTACCCATATAGAGTCGTGACCTCTCTGGCTTCACGGGAGTCCCATCACAAAGTCCATAATTATATGCTCCCACTTCCATTCAGGAATCTCCAGTGGCTGTAGTAGTCCTCCAAGCTTACAGTGTTGTGCTTTCACTTGCTGTCATGTCAAACGCTTAGCCACATGTTTCGCCACATCCACCTTCATTCCGTTCCACCAATAGTGTTGTCATAAGTTCTGATACATTTTCGTACTTCCAGGGTGGATACTATAATTGCTCCTATGAGTCTTTGACAAAATCCTTTCCCTGAGTCCTTCATCTTTTGGCACGCACAGTCGTCCTCGGAACTTCAAAATTACGTCCTCTAACACCTAAAATTCTGGTTTTCTCTTCGTTGCATCCATCTCCAGAATTTTCTGAATCTCTGAGTCCGTAGACTGTAAGGCCTTTATTCCTTCCTAGACCTCAGGTTCTAACCTCAATGCCGCTATCAAACTGGACAACTGGCAGACTTCTAGTCTGAACTTGGAATCTCTTAAATTCTCAATCATTGACCACCCCTTTACTAGCAGACAAGCGATGCTCGACTTCCGGCTAAGCGCATTTGCGACTCTGTTTGCCTTCCCAAGGTGATACAATATATCACAATCATAGTCTTTGAGCAGCTCCATCCACCGACGCTGCTTCATATTCAGTTCTTTCTAGGAAAACAAATACTTTAAGCTCTGGTGGTCGGTATAAATTTGAAACTTTTCGCCACATAGGTATTGTCTCCAGATCTTCAGGGTAAATATGATGGCTACTAATTCCAGATCATGCGTTGGGTTGTTCATTTCATGTGGTCTCAACTGTCGGGATGCGTAGGCCACTACTCTTCCACGCTACATCAGTACACAACCCAATCCTTTCAACGAAGCATTGCTGTTTATTTCATAACCTCCCGGTCCCGATGGAATTGTCAGAACTGGTGCAGTTGTCAATCTGTACTTGAGCTCTTGGAAACTCCTTTCACGCTTGTCTATTCATTCAAACCTTGTTTCCTTCTTTGTCAACCTCATCAATGGGATGGCTATGGATGAAAACTTCTCTACAAAATCGTCTATAATACCCTACCAATCCCAAGAAACTTCTGACTTCAGTGACCGTAATAGGTCTGGGCCAATTGGTTACTGCTTCAATCTTTGCAGGATCCACTGCAATTCCTTCTCCATATACCACATGACCAAGAAATGCTACCTTGTTCAGCCAGAACTCGCATTTCCTCAACTTAGCATATAGCGAGTGCTCCCTTAGGGTCTGCAGGACAATCCTTAGGTGCTCCTCATGTTCTATGTCACTCCTCAAGTAAATCAAGATATCGTCAATGAAGACTATGACGAATCTATCCAGGAATTCCTTAAATACTCAATGCATCAAGTCCATGAATGCGGTTGGAGCATTGGTTAATCCAAACGGCATCACTGTAAACTCATAATGACCATATCTCGTCCTAAAAACAATCTTAGGTATGTCTTCCTTCTTGATCCTTAGTTGGTGATACCCTATCCTCAAGTTAATCTTTGAAAATACTGTTGCTCCTTGCAACTGATCAAACAAATCGTCAATTCTCGACAGTGGGTACTTGTTCTTCGCTGTCACCTGGTTCAGCTGCCGATAGTCGATGTATAGACGCAAAGACCCATCCTTCTTCCTTATGAACAATACCGGTGCTCTCCACGGTGAAGCACTCAGTCGGATAAATCCCTTATCCAGCGGTTCATATATCTACACCTTTAACTCCTTTAATTCTGACAGGGACATCCTATAAGGTGCCTTCAAGATCGGCTCCGTTCTAGAAGCTAACTCAATCACGAACTCTATCTCTCACTCCAGTGACTCCTGGCAACTCTTGGGGAAATACGTTAGGAAATTCACGTACTACCGGGATACTCTCTAGTTGTTGGCTCTTCGGTAGTTGTGTCCATCACTGCAACCAAGTACACTTGACACACTTCTGACATCAACTTGGTCACTTCTAGAGAAGAAACCAAAGAAATCGAGATTCCTCCTCGACTTCCCACCAATTCAAAGCTAGGGCGGCCTCTCGGATAAAATCGGATTATTCTACTACCATAGTCTACTACTGCCCCCTGTTTGCCCAACAAATCCACCCCTATGATCACATCAAAATCATACATGGGCAATACAGCTAGATCAATACTCTCCTTACTTTCTCCAATCATGATTTCACAACCAGCACAACCCAAAGAAACCAATATGTTATCCTTTAATGGAGTGGCAACATACAGATTCATATTCAATGGTTTTAACTACATACCCACCAAATCAGCAAATTAAGCAGACACAAATGAATGCGTGGCACCAGGATCAAACAATGCATATGCAGCTTGGTCACACAAGTAAACCATACATATGACCACGACTAGTGCTTCCTCCGCCTCTCTATGGGCTACTGCATATACCCTTCCCTAGGCCGGTGGTCGGTTCTGCTCGATCTAAGGAGTGGCAATCGACGATCCAGCCTGCGGTCTCTGTCCTTGAGGTCGACTCGTCGAAGCTTGATTTGGGCACGTCCTCATCTGGTGGCCCAACTGACCACACTTGAAACAAGCCCCAATCCTTATCGGGCATGGCCCATTTTCATGCCTCCTGCCACAAAGGCGGCAGCTCCAGTTAGTGGGATTCGGCGGCTTCACAATATTTTTCATTACGGGAGGCATAAAACGCTCGTTGCCTACTGTCGGTCTCTTACCCATCGGGCAATTGTCTCTAAATGGGGTAAACCACGATCCAATTGTGGTATTCCTCTCTTTCAAGTCCCTTTCAACCATTTGACCCCACTCATAAATCTCCTTATAAGTCCTTAGGTTTAGAGCAATCATCTGGCTACAAAGCTCAGGCCTTAATCCGTCCTTAAACCTCCTTTCTTTCTCCTAAGGATCTTCTACAGATCAAGGTGCGTACCTCGACAACCTCGAGAACTCGGCCTCATACTGATCTATCGTCAGCTAGTTCTAACGTAGCTGTAGAAATTCCACCTGCTTTCTTTCCATGGCCATCTCTGAGAAACGCTTGTCGTTGAACGCCGTCTTAAAGGCATCCCAACTCATGGCTGTTCCTTCAGGGAAAACTCCATTCTTGGTGGCAGCCCACCAATCATTTGTTGTACCCTCCAGCTGGTATACTGCTAGCAGCACCTTTTCTTCATTCATGCACCTCAGCACACCAAAAGCTTTCTCTAACTTCTCAATCCATTTGGGTGCTAGCTCAAGATTTTCAATCCCATCGAACTGAGTCGGCTTCAACTTTATGAACTGCTCCACTAGTTGGCCTATTTGTCTGGACACGACGATTTCCTCTTAAGCGTTCACAGCCTCATTACCCTAGATAAGTTCACCATGGCTTCCATTGCTACCGTTGTTGCCGTTATTGGCGTTGACGGTAGCTATGGTGGCTCCTACTTCCTGGGCTATGGCAGAATCGCGGTCTTGGGTCTGTCTGTCAATAAGGTCACCAATTCTCTCCAGTGCCCTCAGCATGCTGTCCATCTTTGGATCTTCCACAACAGGCGGCCTCGAGCTAGAGGCTCCGCCTCTTGGCCTTCTAGATCTTCTAGATGGGTTGCTCATCCTTATCACTTTCTACTGAACCTGGTCCACCACAAGTTCAGCAAGGAGTTAGTAACTCACTCATTCATCCACATCCAGAGCTAATAACTAATCCTCAACAGAAATAGTCACAACACAGCAGTACCCCATACACAAACTCCAGAAACATTTCAGCAAATAGCCCATGGCCATTTCTCAATTCCGTTCACCCCAATGGTCCCTCAAAACCAATCCTACTCATTCATTCAATAGGCCAAGGCCTAGAAATGACCTTCAACTCCAAGTAGGGAACTTAGTCCTCATGCATTACCACAATCCTACCAAGGTCAACCACCAACCTTAAGTGCCAAGTCACATGCTATACACCCCATACCTTATCTTAACCAGTCTCCTAAGGTCTCCCCATCCATCTAAGTCCCAACTTAATCTCACTTATTAACCTAGTCCACAATCAACTTTGGATCGAGCTAACCTTGCTCTAATACCAAGCAAACGAGGATGTCATACCCCGCGCCCCGGGCACGAGCTCGCGACTCTCTGCAAGGAAACCAAATATCTCTCATGGTCCCAAGATCCAGAAATGTGTCGAGATACATAATATATATCAAGCACGCGGAAGCTATAATGAAATAACTCCTTCGTGCAAAATATAAGTGGGACCTGGATAGCGCAAATATTGTCATACAAATATCCAACTGTTCATACAAGTACGTAGTTACTAAATCTGCTAACACGAGGGGCGACGGGGTAAGTACACAAAAAGGGTTCATCATCAACACCCAAAAGAAACCGGTCAGGGTCACCACCAAAGGATCAAACTGACAAATTGAGAGCTCCTAAGACGAACAGCAGGAGTCTTTGGTGTCCTCTACGTCCTCCATGGGCTCGTGCTCCGAAAAGGTCTCAAAGTGAACCTCTATCGTATCCCCAGCAATCTCCTCAGCAAATGGCTCCATAAGATCCTCCTCGGTTGCCTCGACCACAATGACCTCCTCCACTGTGTTCTCTATGGTCGGGGTCCTTTTCGGTCCATTCCTCGAACTGACAACGGACCCCTCAGCTTGATCTAAGTCTTTGGTGGGGTGGAACCAACTAGGGACGTCTCCCTAGAGCACCTCATTGGGCATCAGCAGCTCGGTAGACACATCCCTGACCCTTCTAAATCGGGCCTCATACCGATGAGGCTTCCAGCTCGTACCACCTTGTCTACCCAAACCACGGTACACTTCCTTACATAAATAGTTCCCTGCCCGTCAGGGAACTCATCAAAATAGATGGATATCTCCTTCGGGTCACCAAAATGAATGGCCCACATCGTCAAGGTCTAGGATCTGTAAAAATAAGGGTCTCCAACGGGTTGAAATACACATCTCAGTAAAAGAGTCCTAACCCTAGGTTAGGACGGCCGTCCACTTAGGCAGTCACATACTCTAATCATTCAAACTCATAGTCATATAAGACAAAACAAATTTAAATAACCACACACAGATGACAGGCATGCAATTAAGGCATCTTATCACATTCGGATGGTCATGCACGACTCGTCAAGCCACATCACCACAACCATCTTCTCCTGCCTACCTCATCTTCATGCCTACGATTAGATAGCATTAGGCTCGGTCCGCGTAAACGCATCAGATCGTCATCGACAACCCGCGTAAACGCATCAGGTTTCAATGATACTCCAAGCCAATGTCAACACCTCATATCTTCGTCCCGCATAAACGCATCAGGACCGTGGCCATCTCAACTCCGTGATTAGATCGTATCAGGGGGCTACATAACCTCTACCCCGTGCCTCAGCGCCTCAAGGTATCCACCACATCACCCCGCGTCTCGTACACCTCAAGGTCTCGCCTCGTCTCCGCCATGCCACAATCACAAATCATGCACACAAGGCCAAGTGCAACTCATGCATAAATGATGCATCCATGACATGCAAGACGATTAAAGTGACACTCAGACATGGCAAGTAATTCAAACACAAGCAACAGCACACATTAATCCCCTATCCATTTTAGGACGTACCGAGAACATTCACCTTGAAAGTTCTCACAAATCAATCAAATTATCCCCCGACTCACCCAATTGAGTCCAATCTTCCTACCATAAGTTTAGGATTCCCTTACCTCGAGTTTGATGTCACAAAAATCCTCCTCTTGAGCCCTCACAATTTCGGTTTCAATGGTCCAAGGCCAAACTCACCACGCAACCTAGGAATTTCCAACCAATTGTCAATTTCCTTTATCCAATTCACCAATCCACGAACCACCAACCTCCATATCTCATTCCTCATCATCCTAGCATGTCTTAATCACCAATTTGAGACCCAAAATCAACAACCATAGCCTCCAAAAATTCGATCTTGCATAGAACTGAACCGGCTATTTTCGGTTCTGTGCAAACCGAGTATGTCCAGCCCTTAATCTACTCCAAATCCATCATTTAATCACCAACCTACTTGTTAACATGTCTATCTAAGGGTTCATGAGGCTCACCGAAGATTTGAAGTTGACTCGTCCCAGGAATCCCTTCGAAAGTCACCGACTCCTTCAAGGCAGTAAATCAGTAGATTCTGTCCAAGGTTCGTAAGACCCATTTGGGGTCAAAACTTCATCAAATCAAATCCAACTTTTTACCACTGATTGATATACAAGTCCCCTAGGCCTCCATAAATTTGATTTCAAGACTCCAACATTTCGATGTCCTAAGGGATCAGAAACTCGTCCTACCTCGATTTGAGTCGATTTCCGTCGACTTTCGAGAAAATGCTTGGTCGAAGCTCCTCGGTGGTCCAATCAACGTGCTTCCACTTCGAGGAGGTCGGCAAGAGTGGGGCTAGCCTTTGGTGGTCGGCTTGCCAGCTAGTGGTCGCCAAAGGAGGACGTCGATGGCAGCGAACAGGAAGCTCAGAAGTGGTCTTCGGGCGGCAGAGAAGAACGAAGAAGAAGAAGAAGGTTTCGGTGATGGCGAGGTATATGGCCTGTCGAAATGAGAGGAGAGAGAGAGAGAAGAGATCATCCTCAAAGTCAAAGGGAAGAATGGTAGGTGGTGAATAGTGGATATGACCATTCTTTAGTTCATCCTTTGACACACGTCTTAGTGTCTTTCAAACTCAATCCAATGGCCACAATTCCTCCCAAATTTCGGTGGCTCTTGGGGTGTATAGAAGACCAAAATGCCCTTCTTCATTTACATAGGCAAGGCTAAAGCTTTGAGGGGCAAAATGATAATTTCACTCCCGACGTTTGGAACGTCACTTTTCTCGTTCCAATATTCTTCGATAGAGCAACAACCAATCCGAGCATAACGTTGGAATTCTTGATTCACCATTTTCAATTTTCAAGACTCGTTTCCGATTATTTTCTCTATCGGACGTGTTCCAGCTTATCCCGAACCGACAGGCGGCTCTTACAGACGTTATGCGTATCGACCCTATGATTCATATCACATTTAGGGCTTGTCAAATCATGGTGACCTTAGTTGTCATCTAATTGTGAGGGTCTATCACTAGCTCCTATGGTCTCGATCGTCACTGTCCGATTTAGGGGAAATTTTACAAATTATATATTGGTCAAGCGGCATCACCCGCGCTTCAATCATATAACACTAGCAATGCATCCCTTAATTATTTTTGGATCGACCTTTTATGGCTCTAAATGTCCCCTCGACAATCCTTATGGTCAAAGCGTTATTTCTTATTCGAGTTCCCTAGGTCTACGTACCTTGTCTCGCGTTAGCCTTTCCCTTTGGGTCAGCTTACTCGAACTAATCAGATTCGAGCGAGATATTATTGAAACACATCGCTAGATATACTTTTTATTAAAGAGTTTGAAATTGACTGGAAATCAGAATATAACAATTTCCATTTAAAGTTCTCATGACCCATTCAGCTCTTGGGTCTCATACGATTAACAAATTGAGTCATATTCTCTTTTGGTACTCATACTCCAATTGTTCATCTTTACTTAATTCTCATGATCCTTCTTAGTTCTAAGATCTTCCATACCATGTATACTCGAGCCCAATCCTCTTCCACAACCATACCTAGGTCGTTCAACATCATTAGATTCTCATGTCACTTGAATCACTATGATTCCCCTTAGGAATCAAAGACTTAAATCAGCTAAGTCTAGCAGTCTCAGACTACTCATCTCAATATCTTTCACCATCAACCATCAGTGGTTCCCAAACAACTCTCAACTAGTTGTCCATTACCCAAGGATTCCAGATCCTCGTTAGTCAATGACTATTCAATAAGCTAGCCTCAACAAGGCGATCTCTCTGTTAATAGCCATTACTAGGCAAGCCTCAACTAGACTAAAACTCAATTAGGCCAACATCAAGCAAGTACTCAAGACAGCAATTCACTGAGCCAAATAGGTCATACTTTAAGCCTTGAGGTATCTTCCACTCTGTCACAAACACAACAGGTTATCTCATTCTCAACAGGCATCAATTCAATGAGTATAAACCTCATATACCGTCTAATCTCTCAGTTAGACCTTGGCCAAGCCGATCACATAATGCCAATCATATAACACGCGTAATAAGCCAATCACAACATCGCTTTTCTTTTTCAAACAGCATACACTGCCAAGCACAAAGCTTTTAATCATGCCACTTACAAGCGTCATTTCACAAGCCATGCCACTTTTGAACATCCACTTTAAGAATCAATCTCGTGTCACACATCTCTTAACCACAATTGGACTTAATGTGATACCTAGACTTTCCCTTTCAGGTTATGACTTGGGTCATTCCTGTCTCTTACCATCTTAGAAGCCTGCCAGGAGCAACTCATTGTCCGGATCTCTCTGTCCTGGCGATCACTCCCGCCCTCATTAGACCATGGCCGTTGCAGGTTGTTCCAAGTATATTACCAAGCTTAATAGCCAATAAAATCACACAACCGCCACTCAAACTGACATACCACACGACCATGCAAACATCCGTGTCATTCCAGTACACAAGCCATCAATTATAGCTTGAAAAATCACAATTTCGCCCCAAGCAAGCATGTGTGGTTCGTTCCACTCGCAATCCATGCGACCATTAACAATTCAAACACCTTAGGTGCACAATTTCATCAATTCACCACCCAACCTCATCTAATAGTGTCCTAGCATTCAGACAAAGGTTTAAGAAACACTTGCCTGGATCAATTAGCTAAATCTTACACCAAGCGACTCTCCTCAATGCCACAATTATATTACCTCCAAGAATTCCTCGTCCACCTAAAAAAGTTCACCAATCTTGAATCAAAAGTCATTGAATTCTCACTTCCTTTAACCCAATTTCTCATTAGCCATACCATAGGCAATTCAATACACTTTATTGATCAATTGAACATATATCAACACTTCTACGAACCCTCAATGTGTTCGGTTCATATGAGTACATGCAAGGTGGAATATAACTTATTGCGTCAATTAGCCCTTAAATCATTTCTAATTCCCAATCCACTTCACATTCTTCCCATTAACACCTCACACAATATACTATGAAGTCTTATGAGTCATTTTGAAGTCAAAATACCACTTAAATGGCCATCATCAGGTTCGGCCAGAACAGATACTCCCCCAAAATAGAGCTGATTTGGTTCAATTAGCACAATAAATCCATAAATCAATTTCAAACTTCAATCCATCAGAAAACCAACTCACCATAACCTTAATATACATTTTAAGGGGGCTCACCGAAGATTTGAAAGCAAAATAATCCCTCAAAGTCCTTTGAACAGCCCGGTTCCTTCACGGTCCTCAAACGGGCAAAATTTGCTCAGGTAAAATCTCCACAAATCAGCCGTATACACCCATAAAAATTCAACTAAAATTATAACCAAAGCTCAGGAAATTCAATTAGTAGATGTTATGAAGGCCTCACCGAAAATTTGAGGTCATTTGGAGTCTGGAAGCTCCCAAAAACGTAGCCTCTCCAAAATCGAGTCAGATTTTGACCTTTGTCCATTCAAATAGACCTATGAGACAAACGAATGGGCCAAATTAAGCTCATAATACCTTCTTAAAATGGAAAGACGATGATATTTTAGATGGCGGTGGTTTTACCTCAATCCGAATTCAAATGACGAAGTTATGATCAAAACAGTGAGCCGATTTTTCCCTGTCCGCGAGAAACTCATTTGGCCGAGATGAAAAATTGAAGGACAGGAAGATGGTGGGAGATGGTGGCCGGCCAAATGAAGAGAGAGAGTCCATTACACACCAATAATATATTTTTAGTCAATTAGACAAGATGGGTAATTAATGGCCATTTAATGTTTGGTCTCTCCTTTGGTTGACACTTGGCAACTTCCCATTGGTTGCTTCATTGACTTTGACTTTCTTTGACCATATCCATTCATCATTTTTGGCAGCATATAGGGGTTTAGATGGATCAAAATAACCTTCTAAACTTCTTAAGGCAAGGTTAAAGGTTGAGGGGCAAAATGGTCATTTGGCACTTTTCGTCCAAAATTTCATTTTTTCAGTATAAACCACCCTCGATGAGGCGACGTCCATTTCAATTCAAATATCAAAATTCCTCAATGTCTAATACACAAATCTCAAGGTCCAATTTCATGTCGAGCTCTTGTCGATTGTAATTCCAATTTATCTCAAACTGACCGACGACTCTTGTAGGCGCTACGCGTATCGACCTTGAGATTTTTCTCAAGCTGTGGCGACTTTGATTGTCATGTAATTGCGAACATTTATCGTTCGTTCCTTCGATCTTGATCATCGAAATCTGATTTAGGAAATTCTCGCAAATTACACATTGGTTAAGCGGAATCAACCGCGTCCCAACGTATAATGCCTGCAAGACATTCCATGATCGTCCTTAAATCGATCTCTGTCAGCCCAAGGCATTCCCTCGACAATCCTTATGGTCAAAGTGCCATTTATTATTCAAATTCCCCAAGTCCACGTATCTAACTCCGCGTCAGTCTTTCCCTTTTGGTTAGATAACTCACGAGTGGCCAACTCCAAGCAGCTATAACTGGAATACACCGGTCGATATCCTTCCATTCAATAGCCTCGAGAGGGTCGGAATTTAGAATGTTACAGATAGGTTCAAGTAGATATCTAGGGACTCGTTATTAGAGTGTCCTAGGGAGGTCAAACTCTGGTCCGTATGATAAGTCAAACCAGAATGAAGTTCCTAATTGATAGGAATCAAAGGAAGACGCTTCCCATATTTAAGGATTTGCCAAGGGTTTTGATTCGTATGGCTCACCTACTGTAGGCTTACCAAGGAAAACGACCCATCCCACATCCGGGATTCATCAAGGTTTTGATCTGTATGGTGGACCGGACCATTGGGTTGATTCTTCAGTCGATCTCTACCATTTAGTTGACCCCCTTCAAGTGGTTTCTTCCATCAAATTGACCCTTTTGGCGATTTATACCATCAAGTTGACCCTTCAGGCGGTATATGTCATACCCCGAACTTGCGAGCACGCGAACATCCCTCAGCGGTCATTTCGATAAAATGATACCTAGGTTTCATTGGCCAACAATTGAAAAACTTCTAAATGATATATGCATGCGGAAACAAGACAACAACTCCAAACATAATTAAAAACAAGATGACTTAGGACGAAAAAGGGGTACATCTTCTCATTAATGTCTACCACATTTCAGAGGTTATAGTTCTAAATCCCCAAAACAATATGCAATCCCTAAGGTCATAAAAGAGTTAAAATCTCAGTAAGCTGTCACGCTCCGAGCCCCGGGCCCGACCACGCGACTCCCTGCAAGCAAACCAAGATATCTCTCTATGTCCCAAGATCCGCACATAAGTCCAGAGACGTGTTATATATAAACGTGCGGAAACAATAATGAATTAACTCCTCCGTACAAATATAAAGTGGGACCTGGATAGCGAGAATACCATAATACATAATATCCAAAAGTTCATACAAGAGCATAGCAACTTGATCCACTAGGGAGATGGGGTAAACAAAGAGGTCCATCAGCCATCACAGGAAATAGGCATCAGGGTCGCCGTCAAAAGTCAAACTAGAATACCAGGAGCTCCTAAGACGAACTGTTGGAGTCATCAGTCTCCTCTACCTCCTCCGTGGGCACGTACTCCGAGAAGGTCTCCGAGCAAATCTTTACGGTGTCCTCCAAGGTCTCGTCAGCGGAGGGCTCCACCAAGTAGCCTTGACCACTATGACCTCCTTAGTATCCTCCAAGATCAGGGTCCTCTTAGGTCCGTTCTTCGAACCGGTAATTGACCCCTCAACCTACTCTAAATCCCGAGTGGGATGACACCAACTAGGGACGACTTCCTAGGGCACCTCAATGGGCTTCAGCGGCCCTGTAGAAACATCCCTAACCATTCGGAACCAGGCCTCATACCTATGAGACTTCCAGCTACTGCCACCCTCGTCTACCCATACTACTGTACACTTTCTAACGTAAATGGTTTCTTGCCCATCAGAAAAGTCATCAAAATAGACAGACATCTCTTTGGGATCTCCAAATCTAATAGGCCACATCCTCATGACCTAGAATCTGTAAAAAAAAAAAAGGGTCCCACAATGGGGTGAGATTTACATCTCAGTAAGGTGGATCCTAACCCTAGGTTAGGCCGACAATTCACTTAGGCAGTCATAAATACTAGCATTTCACACGAATAAACATGCGAGGCATTCAATTATCAATACAACACACAGATGTCAGGCATGAAGTCATGGCATCATAACACATCTAGATGATCATGCATAAATCGCCATGCCACATCACCACTTCCGTCCTTCAGACTGTCTCATTCCCATGCCCGCGTTTAGAACGCCTCAGGCTCGGTCCGCGTAAACGCATCAGACTGTCATTGACAACTTGCGTAAACGCATCAGGTTTCAATGTTACTCCAGGCCACTGTTGACATATCACAACTCCATCCCGCGTTTCAACGCATCATGACTATGGCCTTCTCAACCCCGCGTCTCATACGCATCAAGGTGCCATACAACTCTAACCCGCGCCTCAGCGCCTCAGGGTATTCCCCACACCACCTCGCGACTCATACGCCTCAGGGTATTCACAATGTCTCAGCCATGCCAAAGTTTCAATTCAATTCACACACATAATGCAATGTGCAACTCAAGCACAAATCATACACTTATGGCATGCAAGACGATCAATTGACATTCACACATGGTAGTCATTTCAAAACACAAATATTGACACACATTCAAATCCTTTATACCGTCCTAAGACGCACAAAGAACAATCACATTAAAAACCTTCAAGGATCACCCCAATTGAGTCCAATCTTCCTATCATAGGTTTAAGGTTCCCTTACCTCAAGCTTAATGTCACAAAATCCTTCTCCCGAGCACCTCAAGAACTCGGTCCAAGCAGCCCAAGAACAATTCAACCGTGCAACCTATTGAAATTTCATTCAATCGCCAATTTCTCTTGCCCAATCACCAATCCATGGACCACAAACCTTAATGACATGTCTCCCAATATCCTAGCATGTGTCATTGATGAATTTGAGACTCAATTCCAACCACCAACAGTCCCCACAAAATCGGTATGCACAGAACCGAATCGGGCTACTTTCGGTTCTTTGTACATCGCAATTATCCAGCCCTTAAACTACCTCAAATTCATCATTTACTCACTAACCTACTTGTTAACATGTAGATCTAAGGGTTTGGGAAGCTCACTAAAGATTTGAGGCCGAGTTATCTCTGAAAACTCCTTGAATATCACCGGTTTCCCTTAGTCCTCAAACCAACAGTTCTGGCCCTTCAAACACAAAACTCATTTTGGGTCAAAACTCTTTTAAATTAATCCTAAATTTTTACCACAGATCACTCTATGAGTCCCCTAGATGTCCACAAAATTTGATTGAAAAATCCAAAGTTTCATGGTCCTAAGAGGCCAGAAATAAAGCTTACCTCTGGTTGCGACGAATTCCGTCGACTCGCGGGAGATCGGCTGGCCAGATCTCTTCGGTGAGTCAAATGACTTGCTTCCACTTCGAGGATGTCAACAAGAGGTCGAGCAAGGTGTGGATGGTTAGTTCGGTAGCTAGAAGTCGTCGGAGATGGTCGTCGGTGATAACGAGTAGAAGGGGCAAAATCTATTGGGCGAGATGAAGAAGAAGAAGAAGAAGGAAGTTTCGACCAAATGGGGGGTGATGACCGGCCATGTAAGAGAGAGAGAGAGCTATATTCAACTTTCAAAAGTTAACAAGTTGAATGGTAGTTGGGAAAAGTAGGTATGTCCACTCAAAGATTGATCTATTGACACATGTCTAATGTGTCAATCAAGCTAATCCAATGGCCAAGATCTTCTCTCATTTTCGGGAGCCTTGGGGGTGAATTAAAGATCAAAATTCCCTCGTCCAATTATATAAGTAAGTCTAGGGCTTGAGGGGTAAAATGGTAATTTTACCCTCGAAATTCGTAATGTCGTTTTTCTCATTTCAATATTCTTCAATAAGGCGATGGCTAATCCAATCATGACATTAGAATTCTTGATTCTCTATTTTCAATTTTTAAGACTCGTTTTTGATCGTTTTCTCTATCAGAGGTGGTACCCGTCTATCCCGAATCGACGGACGGCTTTTGCAGACGTTACGCGTATCGACCCTGTGATTCATATCACATTTAGGGCTCGTCAATTCATGGTGACTTTGGTTGTCATGTAATTGTTAGGGTCTATCACTAGTTCCTATGGTCTCGATTGTCAACGTTCGATTTAGGAAAATTTTGCAAATTATACGTTGGTTGGGCGGCATCACCCGCGCTCCAATCTTATAACGCTAGCAATGCATTCATTAATCCTTCTTAGATCGGCCTTTTGTGGTTCTAAATGTTCCCTCGACAATAATTATGGTCAAAGCGCCATTTCCCATTAGAGTTTCCTAGGTCCACGTACCTTGTCTCGCGTTAGCCTTTCCCTTTTAGTCAGTCTACCCAAATTGATCAGATTCGAGCGAGATATGACTGAAACACATCGCTAGATACACTTCTCATTAATGAGTCTGAAAATGACTGGGAAATCAGAATGTCACAATTCTTCCCCCTTACAAAAATCTCATCCCCGAAATTTACATCAACCTTAATTATTCAAACAAATGGGAATATTATCGCTTCATCGTCTCTTCATTTTCTCACGTGGCGCCTTCAATTCCATGGTGTTCCCACACAACTTTGACCAATGGAATCGTCTTATTCTTGAGAATTTCCTCCTTCCGATCTTCGATCCTTATCGGCTTCTCTACGTAGGATACCCGGTCGTCCACTTCTATGACTTCATAGTTCAGCACATGTGTCGAGTCTGGTTCATATTTCCGCAGCATTGACACGTGGAAGATATTATGCACTTGGGATGGATTAGGCGGTAAGGCAAGCCTGTAGGCCAAAGTCCCAATCCGCTCCAGTATTTCAAATGGACCTACGTACCTTGGGCTTAGTTTTCCCGTCTTTCCAAATCGTGATAATCCCATCATCGGTGACACCTTGAGGAAAACATGGTCGCCTACTTGAAACTTCAAAGGCTTACGCTGCTTGTCTGCATAACTCTTCTGACGACTCTGTGCCGTCTTCAGTCTATCCCGAATTATCCTTACCGCTTCCATAGATTGCTCTACAAACTCTGGGACTGTGATACTTCTTTGTCCAACCTCATCCCAGCAAATTGGGGTTCTGCAAGCCCTTCCATCAAGTGCTTTAAATGGTGCCATTTGGATGCTTTGCTGGTACCTATTATTATACGCAAACTTTACCAAATGCAGCTGATCTTTCCATCCACCTTTAAATTCTATGACGCACGCTCGCAACATGTCCTCAAGCGTCTGAATCGTCCTCTCCGTCTGTCCGTCCGTCTGTGGATTGTACGCCGTGCTAAACTGCAGTCGGGTTCCCATGGCTACTTGAAGGCTTTTCCAAAAGTTCACTGTGAACTTGGGGTCTCTATCTGAGGTAATTGTCACGGGTACTCCATACAGCCTCACTATTTGTCTCATGTACAACTCTGTGTATCTATCCATTGCGAAGTCCTTTCGCACTAGGATGAAGTGTGCGGACTTAGTCAATCTGTCCACGACTACTCATATAGAGTTGTGACCCCCTTGCTCCTCGGGAGTCCCATCACAAAGTCCATCGTTATATCTCCCATTTCCATTCCGGTATTTTCAGTGACTGTAATAATCCTCCAGGCTTACAGTACTGCTCTTTCACTTGCTGGCATGTCAAGCACTTTGCCACATACTTCGCTACATCCACCTTCATCCCGTTCCACCAGTAGTGTTGGTGTAGATTCTGATACATCATCGTACTTCCCAGGTGGATGCTATAATTGCTCTTGTGAGCCTCCGATAAAATCATTTCCCTGAGTCATTCGTCCTTTGGCACGCATAGACGTTCTCAGAACCTCAAGATTCAGTCCTCCGACACCTAGAACTCTGGCTTTCTCTTTGTCACGTCCATCTCCAGAATTTTCTGAATTTATGGATCTGTAAACTGTAAGGTCTTTATTCCTTTCTGGACCTCAGGTTCTACCCTCAATGTAGCCATCAAACTGGACAACTGGAAGACTTCCAATCTGAACTCAGAATCTCTTAAATCCTCAATCATCGACCAACCTTGTACTAGCAGACAGGCGATGCTCGACTTCCAACTCAGCGCATCTGCAACTCTGTTTGCCTTCCCAGGGTGATACAAAATATCACAATCGTAATCCTTGAGCAGCTCCATCCACCGACGCTGCCTCATATTTAGTTCCTTTTGGGAAAAAAGGTACTTCAAGCTCTGGTGGTCGACGTAAATTTGGAACTTCTCGCCACACAGATAATGTCTCCAGATCTTCAGAGCAAAAATGATCGCTGCTAACTCCAAATCGTGAGTTGGGTAGTTCATTTCGTGTGGTCTCAGTTGTCGAGACGCGTAAGCCACTACTCTTCCATGCTGCATTAACACATAGCCCAGTCCTTTCAGCAAGGCATCGCTGTATATTTCATAGCCCCCTGGTCCTGATGGAATCGCCAACACCAGTGTAGTCATCAATCGATGTTTGAGTTCTTAGAAACTCTTTTCGCACTTATTTGTCCATTCAAACCTTGTTTCCTTCTTTGTCAACCTCGTCAATGGGATGACTATGAATGAAAACTTCTCCACAAAACGTCTGTAATACCCTGCTAATCCTAAGAAACTTCTAACTTCTGTGATTGTAGTAGGCCTAGGTCAATTTGTTACTGCTTCGATCTTTGTAGGATCCACTGCGATTCCTTCTCCCGACACCACATAACCAATAAACACTACCTTATTCAACTAGAACTCGCATTTGCTCAACTTAGCGTATAGCGAGTGTTCTCTCAAGGTCTGCAAGACAATCCTCAGGTGCTCCTCGTGGTCTGCATCACTCCTCGAGTAAATTAGGATGTTGTTAATAAAGACTATGACGAATCTGTCCAGGAATTCTTTAAACACTCGATGCATCAAAATCCATGAATGCGGCTGAAGCATTGGTCAATCCAAAAGACATCACTGTGAACTCATAATGACCATACCTCATCCTAAAAGCAGTCTTAGGTATGTCTTCCTTCTTGATCCTCAACTGGTGATACCCGGTCCTTAGGTCAATCTTTGAGAATACCGCCACTCCTTGCAACTGATCAAACAGGTCGTCGATTCTCGGCAGTGGGTACTTGTTCTTTACTGTTACCTGGTTCAACTGCCTATAGTCGATGCATAAACGCAAAGACCCATCCTTCTTCCTTACGAGCAACACTGGCGCTCCCCACAACGAAGCACTCGGTCAGATAAATCTTTTATCCAATAGTTCTTGCATTTGCACCTTTAACTCTTTCAGTTCTGACAGGGACATCCTATAAGGTGCCTTAGAGATTGGCTCCGTTCCAGGAGCTAACTTGATCACAAATTCTATCTCTCGCTCCGGTGGCAATCTTGGCAATTCTTGGGGGAAAATGTCAGGGAACTCACGCACTACCGGAATACTCTCTAGTTTTGGTTCCTCGGCAATCGTGTTCACCACTGCAACTAAATACGCCTGACACCCTTCAGACATCAACTTTGTCATTTCAAGGGATGAGACTAAGGGAATAGAGATCCCTCCACGACTTCCCACGAATTCAAAACTAGGGCGACCTTCCGGGTAGAAACGAATTATTCTACTACCACAATCTACCACTACCCCCTGTTTACCCAACCAATCCATCCCTATGATCACATCAAAATCATACATGGGTAATACAGCTAGATCAATACTCTCTTTACTCCCTCCAATCACAATTTCACAGTCAGCACAGCCCAATGAAACCAATATATTATCCTTTAATGGAGTGCCAACATGCAGAATTATATTCAACGGTCTTAACTTCATACCCACCAAATTAGTAAACTAAGCAGATACAAATGAATGTGTGGCACCAGGGTCAAACAATGCATATGCAGCTTAGTCACACAAGAAAACCGTACTCGTGACCACGCCTGGCGCTTCCTCCGCCTCTCTGCGGGCTACTGCATATACCCTACCCTGAGTTGGGGATCGATTCTGCTCGATCTGGGGAGTGGCAGCCGATGGTCCAGCCTGCGGTCTCTATCCTTGAGGTCAACTCGCTTGACCTTGGTTCGGGCACGTCCTCATCTGGTGGCCCATCTGACCACACTTAAAACAGGCTCCAGTCCTTAACGGGCATGGCCCATTTCAATGCCTCCTGCCACAAAGACAACAGCTCCAGTTCGTGGGGTTCGATGGCTTCACTATGTTTTTCCTTACTTGAGGTACAAAACGTCTATTGCCCGCCATCAGTCTCTTGCCCATCTGGTGGCTGTCTCGGAATGAAGTAAATTGCGATCCAGATGCGACATTCCTCTCCTTTAAATCCCATTCGATCATCTGGCCCCGCTCATAAATTTCCTTATAGGTCCTCAAATTCAGGGCTATCATTTGACTGCGGAGTTCAGGCCTCAATCCATCCCGAAATCTCAGTGCCTTCTCCTGGGTTTCCTCTACGGATCGAGGTGTGTACCTTGATAGTCTGGAGAACTCGATCTCATACTGATCTACCGTCAGTTGTTTCTAACGTAGCTGTAGAAATTCTACTTGCTTCCTTTCCCTAGCCGTCTCCGAAAAGTATTTGTCGTTGAATGCCGTCTTAAAGGTATCTCAGATCATGGCCATTCCTTTAGGGAAAACTCTATTCTTGGTGGCAACCCACCAATCATTCGTGGTCCCTTCTAGTTGGTACACCGCCAACAATACTTTCTCTTCGTCTGTGCTCCTCAGCACTTCAAAGGCTTTTTCCAACTTCTCAATCCACCTAGGTGCTAGCTCGGGGTCTCCAGTCCCGTCGAACTCAGTCGGCTTCAGTTTTATGAATTGCTCCACCAACTAACCCATTTGTCTAGCCACGACAATCTCCTCCTCGACATTCACTGCCTCATTACTCTGGCCATGTTCACCCTAGTTCCCATTGCCCCCGTTGTTGGCGTTGACGGCAGCTATAGCGGCTCCTTACGCCTGGGCTATGGCAACATCCCGATCTTGGGTCTGCCTGTCAATGATGTCGCCAATCCTCTCTAGCGCCCTCAGTACGCCATCCATCCTCTCTAGCGCCCTCAGTACGCCATCCATCCTCGGGTCTTCTGCTACAAGAGGGCTCTAGCTAGAGGATCCGCGTTTGGGTCTTCCAGATCTCCTAGATGGATTGCTCATCTTTATATTCTTCTACTGAGCCTGGTCCACCACAACTTCATCAAGGAGTTAGTACTCACTCATTTATCTAAGTCCAGAGCTACCAACTATGCTTCAACAGAAACAGCGATAACACAACAATCCTCCATACAACAAATTCTAGAGACATTTCAACAAGTAGCCCATGGCCATTCCTCAGTTCCGTTTACTCCAACGGTTCACTACAACAAGCCATACTCATTCACTTAACAGGCCAAAATCCAGAAATGACTTTCAACACTAAGCAGGGAACTTAATCCTTATGCATTTTCACAACCCTGCCAAGGCCAAATGCCAACCATAAGTGCCAAGTCACATGTTATGCATCCCATGTCTTATCCTAACCAGTCTCCTAAGGTCTCGCTACCCGTCCTTGTCCCAACTTAATCCTCCTTATTACTCCAGTCCTCAATCAACTTTGGATCGAGCTGACCTTGCTCTAATACTAAGCAGACGGGGATGTCACGCCCCGCGCCCCAAGCCCGAGCACGCGACTCCCTGCAAGCAAACCAAGCAATCTCTCGATGTCCCAAGATCCGCTCATAAGTCGAGAGACGTGTTATAAATAAACACGCGGAAGTGACAATGTAATAACTCCTCCGCACAAATATAAAGTGGGACCTGGATAGCGAGAATACCATAATACATAATATCCGAAAGTTCACACAAGAGCATAGCAACTAGATCCACTAGGGAGACAGGGTAATACAAAGAGGTTCATCAGCCATCACAGGAAACAGGCATCAGGGTCGCCATCAAAAGTCGAACTAAAATATCAGGAACTCCTAAGACGAACTGATGGAGTCATTAGTCTCCTTTGCCTTCTCCGTGGGAACGTACTCCAAGAAGGTCTCCGAGCAAACCTCTAGGGTGTCCTCTATGGTCTTGTTAGTGAACGGCTCCACCAGGTCATCCTCTATAGCCTTGACCACTATGACCTCCTCAGTATCCTCTAAGGTCGGGGTCTTCTCAAGTCCGTTCCTCGAATCGGTAACTAACCCCTCAGCCTACTCTAAATCCAGGTGGAATGACACCAACTAGGGACGACTCCTTAGGGCACCTCAGTGGGCTTCAGCGGCCCTGTAGAAACATCCCCAACCTTCCGGAACCAGGCCTCGTACCTATGAGGCTTCCAGCTACTCCCACCCTCGTCTACCCATACTACAGTACACTTTCTAACAAAAATGGTTCCCTGCCCATCAGAGAACTCATCAAAATAGACAGACGTCTCTTTGGGGTCTCCAAATCTGATAGGCCATATCCTTAGGACCTAGGATCTGTAAAAAGGGGGTCCCACAAAGGGGTGAGATTTACATCTCAGTAAGGTGGATCCTAACCCTAGGTTAGGCCGACAGTCCACTCAGGCAGTCATAAATACTAGCTTTACACACGAATAAACATGCGAGGCATTCAATTATTGATATAACACACAGATGTCGGGCATGCAGTCATGGCGTCATAACACATCCAGATGATCATGCACAAATCGCCATGCCACATCACCATTTCCACCCTTCAGACTGCCTCTTTCTCATGCCCGTGTTTAGAACGCCTCAAGCTCGGTCTGTGTAAATGCATCAGACCGTCATTGACAAACCGCGTAAATGCACCAGGTTTCAATGTTACTCCAGGCCAGTGTCGACATATCACAAATCTGTCCTGCGTTTCAACGTATCGGGACTATGACCTTCTCAACCTCGCGTCTCATGCGCATCAGGGTGCCATACAACTCCAACCCCGTGCCTCAATGCCTCAGGGTATTCCTCACATCACCCCACGTCTCATACACCTTAAGGTATTCACCACGTCTCAGCCATGCCAAAGTTTCAATTCAATTCACACACATAATGCAATGTGCAACTCAAGCACAAATCATACACTTATGGCATGCAAGACGATCAATTGACATTCACACATGGTAGTCATTTCAAAACACAAGCATTGACACACATTCAAATCCTCTATACCGTCCTAAGACGCACAAAGAACAATCACATTAAAAACCCTTCAAGGATCACCCAAAAATTCACCTGACATGCCTAATTGAATCCAATCTTCCTATCATAGATTTAGGGTTCCCTTACCTCAAGGTTAATGTCATAAAATCCTTCTCCCAAGCACCTCAAGAACTCGGTCCAAGCAGCCCAAGAACAATTCAGCCGTGCAACCTATTGAAATTTCATTCAACTGTCAATTTCCCTTGCCCAATCACCAATCCATGGACCATAAACCTTAATGACATGTCTCTCAACATCTGAGCATGTCTTATTGATGAATTTGAGACTCAATTCCAACCATCAACAGCCCCAACAAAATCGGTATGCACAGAACCGTACTGGGCTATTTTCGGTTCTGTGTATAACGCAATTATCCAGCCCTTAAACTATCGTAAATCCATCATTTATTCACTAAACTACTTGCTAACATGTAGATCTAAGGGTTTGGGAAGCTCACCGAAGATTTGAGGTCGAGTCGTCGCCGGAAACTCCTTGAATATCACTGGTTTCCCTTAGTCCTCAAATCGGTAGTTTGGCCCTTCAAACACAAGACCTATTTTGGGCTCAAAACTCCATCAAATTAACCCTAAGTTTTTACCACAGATCACTTTATGAGTTCCCTAGATCTCTAAAAAACAATTTGAAAAACTCCAAAGTTTCGGGGTCCTGAGAGGCTAGAAATGTAGCTTACCTCTAGTTGCGACGATTTCTATCGACTCGCGAGAGATCGGCTGGCCGGAGCTCTTCGGTGGGTCAAACGACTTGCTTCCACTTCGAGGATATCGGCAAGATGTCGAGCAAGGTGTGGATGGTCGGCTAGGCAGCTAAAAGTCGCCGGAGAGTCGTCGGCGGCAGTTTGTAGAAGGGGCAGAATTACTCCCACGAATGGCAATCTTTGATCTTACTGATGCTCCATCGCCTGGAACCTATAGAAAATGTTAATCCCCAACGGGGTGAGATATAAATCTCAGCAAGTAAAACCTAAACCTAGACTTGAATACCAGTCCCTCTAGATCACACATAATGCCACCAAGATGCAAGCAATCAACAATATAATGGCGCATGACACCACCAAAACAGGGTCCTCAATGACCAAGCATGAATAAGAAATACAATCAACTACACTCAACCTCAAGATCTCAAGCTTCAAACGTATGGCAAACAGACAAGAACATGTAACTTCATAAGTCATCACAGTCATCCATTGTTTGGGCTTCCAGGCGCGATGTACTTCTCAGGGCACTTTAGCCATTTAAGATCCCAAGTTGACAAAAAGAGTAAATCTCATCATGCATCTCAATTCTTGATATCAATGCTCGCGTAACACGCATCAGGCAGTCCTTGTAATAACGCATCAGACTAGGATACCACCAGCGTAACAATGCATCAGGTTAGTAATCCTTACTTGGCCAAGTGCAATATCCCGCGTCAATACGCCTCAGAACTCCACTTTCTACTCGTAGACCCCCGTCAATACGCCTCAGGTTGAATCACGCGTCAATATGTCTCAGGATACCATTTACTATTCATAGACCTACGTCAATACGCCTCAGGTCGAATCCCGCGTCAATGCCCCTCAGGATTTACTCAAGCCCCGCGTTTATCGCATCAAGGCATCACATGAATATGCACTCATGAATCAACCAATCATTGGTTAAGTAAAATAAAGAGCACATGTCCTATCTCAGCTAATTCTCATCATTTCATCAATCCGTCCACTAAATTCATCAAGTAGTATCCTAATATTCAAGTAGGAGTTTAGGAAATACTTACCTCTTTAAGCAAGCTAGCATATTCCATCCAAATGAGCTACCTAGCTCGGCAAGCTCTCGGCCAACAATGATCACACACGGTCGTAGAGAATTTCACCAATTCCACATCAAAACTCATTCAATTCTTAATTTCCTTGTACATACATCTCAATTTCACCTAGGACACCTTATTCTCAAGTCGTTACAGTGTTAAATCAATGCCCCTAAACATGTCAAAGGTCGTTCTATCAAAGCAAATCACCATAAATATCATTCCACTAAATCTGCCCTTGCATAGGCTCCACGACAAGATTCAATCACAGATAAACTGACATTGCTCCTTCAAATTTTTACAAAAAAAAAACTTCATAATCTTATACTTCATTTTCTTATGGATGTGTGGGTGAAAACGGAGCTCGATTCAGATACCGGACGACTTAGAACGACTCAATTTAAAACCGGTGCGCATTATGGGCAGATTTGTCGCCCTTTCACATTTTTCACCTCAACAACCCTTAAAACTCTTCCAATCTCTAATCCACCAAGTGCACACCCTATCAATATATCAATTAACATCCTAGAGTGCCTTAACGATCGTTTAACGACAAGGCGACATCCTTTCTAAGCCTCAAAGTGCTTAGTTTCCACAAAATCTTAACAGGGCAGAATCGGCCCTCAATGAATCATGCATACAGCCCACAATTCCAACTCTAAACGTCAATTCATCATGAAATAAACTTACCAAAACCTTATTCTACATGTTTAATAGGCACATCGAGAATTTGGAAGTAAAATAGCCCCTCAACAGCTTCCGATTAGCCCGGTTCCTCTCGATGCTCAGGCGATCAGATTCTGCTCCACATAAACTACTTCATTTCAGCCATGAAAACCTACCAAAACTCAAGTAAACTTGCAACCCCAGTTCATCAAACCCTAGTACTATGAGTGTAGAAGATCTCAACGAAAATTTGGAGCCGTTTGAAGCATTTAAGCCCTTCAAACAGCCCCTTCCCCAAAACCGGTCAGATTTTGCTTCAATCTAACCTTTGCTCACTCAAACAGACCTACGGAACAAAATACTGGGCCAAATCAAGATTTCTATTTCTATTTCTGGTAGTTTTACCTCAATCCGATATCGGACGAAAAAGTTATGGCCAAAATAATGGGGTGGTCAGATTGGGAGGCGAGCTGGTCGGGCGGGCTCTTCACGACCAAGAGAGAAAAACGAAGGGGAAGGAAGAGAAGAGAGAGAAAGTGTCAACCAAATGAGAGGGAGAGAGAGAGAGTTTAGTTTTAATCTTCCTTGAGTCAAAGGGTTGAATGGTTGGTGTAATAGGACCTCAATTAATGCTAATCATCCATATCATGATACTTGGCATTTTGTCAATAATATCCATGACTCAAAAGACTTAATTACCCTCAAATTTTCGGCCAACAAGAGGAATCACCAAATGACTAAAGTGCCCTTATTCTGTTCTTAAGGTAAGGTTACACTTCTAGGGGCAAAATGGTCATTTCGCATTTTTCATCTAAAACTTCATTTTTTCCAATTTAAATTGCCCTCGATGAGGCCACGTTTGATCCCTATCAAATCTTGGAATTCTTCATTATTTGATATCCAATTTCGAAACCTCATTCCATGTCAATAGCCTCGAAGAGGCTCGGAATCCGGAATGTCACAACTCTTCCCCATTAAAGAAATTTCGTATTTACAACATTTCGATCATCCAGTCTTTTGGGGTACTAGCGCCTCATCGCGATCTCACTTCCCAAAGTAGCTCCTGTCGTTACTTGATATTTCCTTAATGTCCTTATCAGTAACAGTTCTCATCCTTCAGAGCTCGTTTCCTTTTGTCCTCAATCTGTGCTCACCTTTCTCTAGTCTCTATCAACATTCCTAATATATGTTGGTAGTATACCCTCGAGCATTCAAATCGTCCCTTCAATTTGTCTATTGGTCCAAAAATAATGTGCATGTCATATTACAGTCCCGCTCTTCTAATTCTTGACTAAAGGCCTTACTAGAGCATCACATTAGACTCAAGCTCTTTGCCTATTACCATCATTACTAAACCATTGCAGGAATGCACTCTTTGGTGCCCATACCATTTGACGTATCTCTCCCTTCAAACGTCCTCTTCATATTGGGCTTATACTCTCATCCATGAGACTTTAAAATTTCTATCCTCAACCTCAAGGTTCCTTTCTCATGTACTCGGAAGTTTGGATTTTCTCGTTGCTCTATTTATTTGCATAACCCCTTAAATGTCAGGGTATGTTCATCGCAACATCTCAATTCCTTTCTGACCTTCAAGCTTGATGCTTCAAGTAATTATCAAACTAGTCAATTGGCAAACTTCCAATTTAGGAGTTAAATCTCTTATTTCCTTGGGCGAAGCCTATCCTTTATCCGCCAAATGCGCGATGCTCAATTTTCACTTATATGCATCCACTACTTAATTCACCCTTTTATAGGCGATATAAGATATTTCATCCTTAGTCCTTAAGCAATCTCCTTCACACATGTTGTTCCTCATTCAATTTTATTGGGCAACCACATACTTCAAATTCTTATAGTTTTTGTAAACTTGAAACCTCTCCATGCGAGTCATGTTTCCCAACTTCGTCGTAAGAACATTTGTAAGCCAATTCCAACCATGCATTAGACATTCCAACTCATATAACCTTACCATCACGATGTATTCGCATAGCCTACTTTCGTTTGCCTTGCTACGCCTCAAATTTCCTTTCTGCGTCACGTTATTATGATTCTCTCGACCCCTTTTTAATTCCAAACAGGAACGCTATTACCCACATAGTCATCAACTTGACTCAAGTCCTTGAAAACTCTTTTCATGGTCGTTCATTCATTCGCGTTACATCTCGTCCTTAGTTCATTTCACCAATGGAACAACTCTTGTGGATAATCTTCCCACGACGTCTATAGCAATCCATCAATCCCAAAAAACTTCAAATTTTAATAACTCACATTGACCTTAGTCAATCCATCATCATTTTCTACCTTTGAAGGATTCACAGGGATCTCATCTCCCAAAATTTCACACGACTAAGGGATTTGACCTTATCAAGCCCAAAGCTCGTATTTTTCACACTTCACCTACATGAACGTTTCCTTAGAATTCATAGGATACTTTCCAAAGGTTGTTCATGTTCTTCATGACCCTTTGAATGAATCCGATCATCATCTCTAAAGACGGTAACAACCAATCCGATTACTCCTTAAATATTTAATCCAGCCGTTATTAGCCTCTTTACTACCAAGTATTGAATTGTTCAAATAGTCCTTCGCACCATCCACTTGAGAGCTTATTTCTTAGCTCTCTACTTTTAGGGATCTCCAATTAGACCATACATCATTTGTTCATTTTTCTCACTCTTCCCTGAGGAAGCACTCTTGTCTTAACCGCCGGTTTCCATAACCAGTCAATGCGACTTTATCTCAATTCCATCCGTTCCACCAAACGTCGACATTATACTGAAATTCAATGTTGTCCACAGGACAATTTCTCGGACTTCACTTCCAGGTATCATTCATGTTCTGCATCTTCTTTCTTAGTCTAGATGCTCAATCTCAATATCGAGACAAATAGTTTTCCCTTCCTTTCACACTAGGGTCTCTTACCCTAAGAAAGAAACTATACACTTTCATGGCATTCTTTTATTTCGAATTTACCTTGTCCTTCCCATTTCTTAGGACTTCAATCTTGGAGTCTGCGCTAACGGCGGTGTTTTACTCCAGAACGTAGATGCCACCATACTCGGCATTTTTCTTTCCATAATTCAGTCACCTCACGTGACAATATCCGTTCGCCCTTGGTTTCTATACATTCATAATTCACATATTCAATTCAACTACCTCAAGTCGCCTTGCGATTACAATCTAAGCACGCTTTTTGCTAATTCATCCACTCATTAAAATCGCAAGTAACTAGGACCATCAAGTCCATTCACCTTTCTTTCCATCAACGACCATGTCATGATCCAATCGTCCTTAAGGACAACGCCCTATTCTCTAGGGGTGATAATTCGCGACGCCACTTTTAGTGATTTCAATTCAACCTCAATCAATCTCATAAAATCCACAAGGTTTGACAGACTGACACATTAATCTCCTTATTATTCCTTACGACAACAAAAGGTTAATCACCATAAGCCTTATGTCATATTAACGACATTTCCTTACAGGCACATTCTATGTTCCATAAGTGAAGTTCTCTTTTTTCACAACCCATGAACAGAAATTCTCTTACTTATTCCTCTCCCGATCATCCACTTCTTTTCTTGATGTCCATTACGATTCATCATATTCAGAAATAGTAATTAGCATAAGGCCTTCAAATCCCAATCCACTCAGAGACTTCACGTCTCATTTAAAGCGTCCTTAACCACCTTTACCATATGCTTAAACGACCTTGAGAACTTTGTCTCACACTGGTCAATCGTCCTTGGATCCTTTCAAGATTATTCGGATCCAAACAACCTTTGCTCTCGGGCAATCCAAAGAGGATATTTTTCATCGAACAACTCAATAGGGGTAGTCCAGGCAGATATCATGCCCTTGAGGAAACCTTCCTCTGGTGACCTTTTACTAATTACTAACAACCTCTTAAGGCTAAAAATGCCAAGGTCACTTTCTTTCCTTAGTATACCCAAACCTCTAAGGTTTCCTTATCAAGATCCTCAATCCAGAAGGAGACAATTTCAAATCTTATCCATCTACCTAACTCGATCAATCTCAACCTTATACATAGTTTTACAAGCTTTTCCAAACTCTCGTGGTCCTTCCCACATATTCAATTTAGAAAAGATTAACTCAGAGTCACATTTCTCGTGACTTCCATCACTTTAACTCATCAGTACTAGCATCTGTCACCATAGTGACTTAGACAATCATGGCTCCTCCTCCTCGAGGCTGCTTAACCAACAAATTTCCTCATTTTTTATTTAAAGTTCCCACGACCCATTCAGCTCTTGGGTCTCGTACGATTAACAAATCGAGTCATATTCTCTTTTGGTATTCATACTCCAATCGCCCATCTTTACTCAATTCTCATGATCTATATCAGTTCTCAGACCTTACATACCATGTATACTCGAGCCCAATGCTCTTCTACGACCAAACCTTGGTCGTTCAACTTTATTAGGTTCTCATGTCCTTTGAACCACTATGATTCCCTCTAGGAATCAAAAACTTAAGTCATCTACTCAAGTCTATCAGTCTCAGGTTGCTCATCTCATCATTCATCATTATCAACCTTTTAGTGGTTCCCAAATAACTCTCAACTAGTTGTCCATTACCCAAAGATTCTAGATTTTCATCAGTCAATGACTATTCAACAAGCCAACCTCAACAAGGCAACTTCTCAATCTTCAACAAATTACTAGGCAAGCCTCAACTAGGCCAAAACTCAACTAGGTTAACACCAAGCAAGGTACTCAGGCAGCAATTCAATGAGTCAATCGATCATGCTATAAGTCTAAGGCATCTGCCACTCTGTCACAAACACAATATCTTTCTCATTCTCAACAGACATCAGTTCAATGGGTATAAACCCCACATGTCGTCTACTCTCCCAGTTAGACCTTGGTCAAGCCAATCACATGATGTCAATTACAAAACATGCCCACTAGGCCAATCACAATATCGGTTTTCTTTTCAAATGGCATCCGTTGCCAAGCACGAAGCTTTTAAACATGCCAATCACGATGTCATTACACATGCCATGCCACTTTCGAAGATTCTCTTTAAGAATCACTCTCGTGCCATACCTCACTTAACCACAACCAGATTCAACCTGATACCTAGACTTTCTCTTTCAATTTATGGTCTGGGTCATTCCTGCCTCCTTGATTTTAGAAGCCTACCAGGAGCCATCCTTGTCCGGACCTCTCTATCCCGGCTATCACTCTTTGCCCTCATCAGATCCGGTCGTTGCAGGTTGTCCCAAGTCATACATCTACGGAGGAAGCCCCGTTCCACAAGCCCCATAACATGCTTCATTACGGTTTATAGGTATCCCATCAACTCGTCCCACACCAAGTGACAGTTTATTAAGTTTGATGGTGATAAGCTCATGCATGCACCTTCATCAACTTTCATTTCATTTCATAACCATAAACACATGCACAGCTTATTTGTTCTCTCTACTTGTCATACCACAATTGTCCCCGGATAGATTCTCATCAATAGAAGCTCTCTAATTTCCACAAGTGGTCATCGCCTCTCACCGACCAATCGCCTATATTCAATCATATACCTCAAGTCCAATCACTAATCAAGTCAAATTCATAAGCATTCTATCCCAGTTGGCCTTTAATCTTAATATTCTTCGAGTTTGGTCATTGTCAAACCACAATCACCATCATGTAATCCAATTGACTCTTTAATCATACACAATACTCTACTAACCTTAAGCACGATTACTACCTCAAAATCCATGCCTATGTCCCTTTAATCTCAACTTACTTCCACTTAAACCTCAATCACCACATCACTCAAAATCATTCATAAAATCAATTCTAGAACCTCAAGCCTATAATCCTCAAGATTTAATAACCAATACTTAATCCTATAGGTCTTATCTAACTGTCCCAAGTCATCACTCCTTATCACTCCAGACCTCAATCACGTTGTATCGAGCTGACCTTGCTCTAATACCACTTAACGGGGATGTCACGCCCCGAACCCGGCAAGCGCGCGATCATCCCACCAGGCCGTTTCTTTATGATAGTTTTCCAGGATCTTTCGACCCACAATACGTATAAGCCAATTACATGCGAAAGCTTCAGTCATCTCCACTCCATTCAATAAAACAAATGACTAGGGACAAATAGTAGTGGTTTCATTTTATAATCGCAAAATAGAATACAATCCTTAAGTTCACATAATATCTTATACTCATTCACTTATTACTCTTGGCAATCGTTGATCTTACTGATGCTCCATCGCCTGGAACCTGTAGAAAATGTTAATCCCCAACGAGGTGAGATATAAATCTCAGCAAGTAAAATCTAAACCTAGACTTGAATACCAGTCCCTCCAGATCACACACAATGCCACCAAGATGCAAGCAATCAACAATATAATGGCGCATGACACCACCAAAACAAGGTCCTCAATGACTGAGTATGAATAAGAAATACAATCAACTACACACAACCTTGGGATCTCAAGCTTCAAACGTATGGCAAACAGACAAGCACATGTAACTTCATATGTCATCACAGTCATCCATCGTCTAGGCTTCCAGCCGCGATGTACTTCTCAAGGCACTTTAGCCATTTAAGATCCCAAGTTGACAAAAAAAAGTAAATCTTATCATGTATCTCAATTCTCGATATCAATGCCCGCGTAACACGCATCAGGCAGTCCTCGTAATAACACATCAAACTAGGATACCACCCATGTAACAACGCATCAGGTTAGTAACCCTTACTTGGCCAAGTGCAATATCCCATGTCAATACGCCTCAGGTCGAATCCCGCGTCAATACGTCTCAGGATACCATTTGTTATTCCTAGACCCGTGTCAATACGCCTCAGGTCGAATCCCGCGTCAATATGCCTCAGGATTTACTCAAGTCCCGCATTTAACGCATCAAGGCATCACATGAATATGCACTCATGAGTCAACCAATCATTGGTTAAGTAAAATAAAGAGCACATGTCCTGTCTTAGCTAATTCTCATCATTTTAGGCAATCCACCCACTAAATTCATCCAGTAGTATCCTAATATTCAAGCAGGGGTTTAGAAAATACTTACCTCTTTAAGCAAGCTAGTATATTCCATCCAAATGAGCTACCTAGCTCGGCAAGCTCTCAGCCAACAACGATCACACACGGTCCTAGAGAATTTCACCAATTCCACATCAAAACTCATTCAATTCTCAATTCCCCTGCACATACATCTCAATTTCACACACGACACCTTATTCTCAAGTCGTTATAGTATTAAATCAATGCCCCTAAACATGCCAAAGGTCGTTCTATCAAAGCAAATCACCATAAATATCATTCCACTAAATCTGCCCTTTCATAGGCTCCACGATAAGATTCAATCACAGAAAAACTGACTTTGATCCTTCAACTTTTTACAAAAAAAAAAAAAAAATTCATAATCTTATACTTCATTTTCTTACGGACGTGTGGGCGAAAACAGAGCTCGATTCGGATACCGGACGACTTAGAACGACTCGATTCAAAACCGGTGCGCATTATGAGCAGATTGGTCGCCTTTTCATGTTTTTCACCTCAACGGCCCTTAAAACTCTTCCAATCTCTAATCCATCGAGTGAACACCTTATCAACATATCAATTAACATCCCAGGGTTCCTTAACGATCATTTAACGACAAGGCGACATCCTTTCTAAGCCTCGAAGTGCTTAGCTTCCACAAAACCTCAACAGGGCAGAATCGGCCCTCAACGAATCATGCATACAAGCCCACAATACCAACTTTAAATGTCAATTCATCATGAAATAAACTTGCCAAAATCTTATTCTACATGTTTAATAGGCTTATGGAGAATTTGGAAGCAAAATAGCCCCTCAACAGCTTCCGATTAGCCCGGTTCCTCTTAGTGCTCAAGCGATCAGATTCTGCTCCACATAAACTACTTCATTTCAACCATGAAAACCCTTCAAAACTCAAGTAAATTTGCAACCTCAGTTCATCAAACCCTAATACTATGAGTCTAGAAGATCTCACCAAATATTTGGAACCATTTGAAGCCTTTAGGCCCATGAAACATCCCCTTCCCCCAAAACCGGTCAAAGTTTGCTTCAATTTGACCTTTGCTCACTCAAACGGACCTACGAAATGAAATACTCTGCCAAATTAAACTTGTAATATGTCTCTGGAGTCATAAGACGATAAGCTTTTTATTTCCGGTGGTTTTACCTCAATCCGATGTCGAATGAAGAAGTTATGGCCAAAATAGTGGGGTGGTCAAACAGGGAGGTGAGCTGGTCGGGCGGGCTCTTCACAACCTAGAGAGAAAAACGAAGGAGAAGGGAGAGAAGAGAGAGAAAGTGTCTACCAAATGAGGGGGAGAGAGAGAGAGTTTAATCTTAATCTTCCTTGAGTCAAAGGGTTGAATGGTTGGTGTAATAGGACCTCAATTAATGCTAATCATCCATATCACGACACTTGGCATTTTGTTAATAATATCCATGGCTCAAAAGACTTAATTACCCTCAAATTTTCGGCCAACAAGGGGAATCACCGAATGACTAAAGTGCCCTTATTCTGTTCTTAAGATAAGGTTACACTTCTAGGGGTAAAATGGTCATTTCGCACTTTTCATCTAAAACTTCGCTTTTTTCAATTTAAATTGCCCTCGATGAGGCCACATTTGATCCCTATCAAATTTTGAAATTCTTCATTATCTGATATCCAATTTCGAAACCTCATTATATATCAATAGCCTCGAAAAGGGTTGAAATCTAGAATGTCACATGGATCGTACTTGATGAGATATGTGGAGTATTTTCTCTTCAGTGTACTGAATCGAATTGACGCCCCTAGGCTATGTGAGGGGATTTGTACGTACTTGTGGATCCTGAGCTGTATGCGGGGGAGAGTCATACCCTGCGTCATGAATGCGTTGGACTAGGGGTCACAAGTCCATTGACTTGGCGATGGTGAGATGAATGAAGAGTATGTCATTACATATTGCATTGGCATCCTTATTGTTTTAAATTGTTACTATATAATGATCTGAATGGATGTCGTTATATGCCTTGATGCATTGACTATGTCTTTGTCTTTATAATTTGGTTTAAGGAGTCTTAGGACCCCTATGGTGGGGTTGAATATTTTTCTTACTAGCCGTCGTGCTAACCCATATTGTGGGAACATTTTTCAGATTGAGAGTTATGATAGTTGGGCTTTGGGTTGGTATCGAAGCTGGTGGCTAGGAGGTACCTAGGATGCCACAAAGGGTTTTCTTGCAAAAGGTACGATAGCTGAAATGACAAAGGCATTCAGTTCTCTATCTCAAATACTATAGATGATCCATTGATTAACCCTTTTGAACGGGGGTTCCATTTATTGCCCTTGTCAAGAACCACCACACATCGAGGCCTAGATGAGTTAATTCCAGCAGCAGCATGAGATAAATTGTTAGAAATTCTTTTGTTCGGACTAACATCAATCTTCGGGTGTTTTTTTGCATTTGTGCTCGAACATTAATTCGACTGCCTTAGGATGATGAAGAGCATTCATTCTCTATACATACATTATATCCTTTGTAAAGCCCACTTGAGCTTGCAAATTCATTTCTTAAATCCTTGTCGATGATCATTTGCTCATTCCAAGACGCAGATGCCATTCCCTATGGAGCAGTGTCGAAACAATCAGGTCAACAGACAATTCCCAAATGAGCCCATTTCTTGTATACTAGGTTTCTCTCATGTAATGTATTGCATAATTTTTGTTTGTTCTTATTATAATTCATGGTTTAAAATCATGGGATTGGAAAAAGAAGAGGAAAATTCAACCTGAAAGAAAAGGGCGCATTCCCAAAAAAAAAGAGACATGTCAAAAAAATCTCTAAAAAAATCTCTTAAAAAAAAGCATTCTCTTGAAAAAAAAATTAAAGAGAAGAAGAAAAGGCACAAGCTCTCTCTCAAAGAAAAAAATGAGGAAAAAATAGGAGTCAGGAGTGAAAAAAACAAAGGCTGATGTCACAAAATTTCAAAAAAAAAAAAAACAAAGTGCCTATCAAAAGCAAGGTCATTGCCCATTGGAACCCTTGTAAAGATCATCTTTCAAATGTACATTTTCTTGTAAATCTCGAACGAGAATTGGTTCTGAGGAAGAAATCAAATTGCAAAGTGCAATCCCCAGTATAGTTCGTACCATCTCTCGACCAACATGATATTCTTTGAAGATCATTTTGAAAGGCCAAGATCAGTGAAAAGTTGGCAGTGATCACCAACGTCAAACCCTTCTCATACATATATTTTCTAAGCCAAAGCAAACTCTCTTGTTGCTCAGTCCTTTATCTTAACCTACGTTACAACCCTTCGAAGTTTCTTCTAATTAGGGCACTTGAGTTAATGAAGGGTCAAATGATTTTAAGCATCGCTCGAATAAGTTCGAGCAAGATTATTTCTCTCTCATATTTGTAGGGTTCTTGACTTATAAACCCAGAATTGATGATAAAGATTCTCTTTCAAGTAGCTTTGACTCGACTGAAGTCTCATTTGAAAACCTTTGACTTAGCCCACATTACGATCTAGATCAACACCTCTAGATCGGTTCGGTCATACCAATTGCGAGATTACTCAGATCCTTGTCGAATGCGAAGATGGTAAGATTGAGTTATTTCTCTTAAATCCTACAGCCAGGATAAACAGCTTTTCTCGAGAGTGAGAGAGCCCTTTTGGACCAAAGTTCTCCATTCAGATTACATTCGAAGTATTCATGATATGATTGCTTTCCTGAATAGAATTGGTAATGTAAACTTGGCAGGATGGTTATGCATGAATAATTATTTCATTTGCAAACTTAACAATATAGTTTGCATCAAATTATTAAACATGTATACTTTCTACCTCTAACAACGTATGGCAAGTAGTACATTCCCGATGTTCGAGTCACCTCTCAAGATCTAGAAATTCATTCAAAGATCATTAAATCAACGAACCTTGCCGGCAAAAGTCGACCAGGTAATCCCCCAAATCTTCAGGTAAGTGTACTCAACCTGAATCTTTTCATAAGGGTGAGAGAAAGCCCCTTCAGACTAAAGGCTCCTCATTTAACTCGATCAGATTTGTCAAAAGGATCGTACAAATCTCCTTATTGACAAATGCCTAGTGAAGCTTGTAATACAAGCAAAAGCTCACAAATCTTTCTGACATTTGGGTATTGCATTTACATTAGTTTTATGCATGTTATCATCCTTTTAAGAGAATGTATAGGTATGACGCAGTCAGCCTAGCCATCACTTGCTCATTCCTCAAAAAATATCAAGTAAGCTTTCTGAACCCTCTTTTTCAAAAAAAAAAATCGACCTTAATCGTAACCCCTCTTGTGGTCACACTCACAATTTTTCAAGCGCCACACCATTTTGTATTCATACTGATTCAGTTCATGTGATACATCAATCTTTTGTCTTAATACAGAGAGACATGTTGAGAAGATCGCAAGAGACATTTTACCCCATCATGCTAACCCGTTAATAAGGTCGCAAGAGACATTTTACCATCTCATGCTGACCCGTTGAAGAGGTCGCAAGAGACATTTTACCGACTCATGCCAACCCATTGAGGAGATCGCACGAGACATTTTACCGACTCATGCTGACCCATTAAGAAGTTCGCAAGAGATATTTTACCGACTCATGCTGACCCGTTGAAAATATTGCAAGAGTCGTTCTACCGACTCATGGTGATCTATTGAGAAGGTCCCAAGAGAGAAATGGTCAGCTTGAACCATAACTCGAGCACATTTTCAACTCTACATAGATCTTGCGTCGTTTCGCGTCAGAAAGAAATTTCTAGTAATAGATGGGCTCAGTACCTTAAAATCCTCACGTCCACTAGAGGTCTGGAGATTAAGGGAATCATCAGCATATGAGGTAGTTGGTAAAACAGGTATTTTCATATGTAATCCATGTGCATGTTCCTCTAATATAGAGAAAAGAGAAATTTTTAGCACGTGTTATTCATAGCATTGCATTTCATGCATCATTTCACTTGCATCAGAAAATGGGATTGAATCCCTCCAAAAATTATTCATCACCTACATTTGTAAAATTTAGGTTTCAATTTTAGTCTTTGAGCGAAATCTCTACGAGCTTTCCCTCAAAAAGAACAGTTGTTGACACCTAAATTTTAATTTTTTATTTATTTAGAAAAATCATCCATTTAACCATAAAATGAGAGTTAGTTATAATTCTCACAAAAAAATAAAAAGTAAAAAATATAATAATAAAATAATTCATCTTCATGCATTGCATATTTAATTTAGTTTTTCATGTATTACGTTTGCATCATATTGTAGCGACGGAAAAGATTTAAGCTTAGATTGACAAACGATTGGGATTGGCATATCATGAAGAAATTCAGCTAATGAACGAGGAGCGTGCCGAAAATTCTAAAAAGGCTTAGACCTATGTTTCAAAATCAATTCAGCCATTTAAGGCCTCAATTCGAAAAAATTTTAGAGCGTGGACTATTTCGTAATTAAATGGAAAGCGTGAACCCTAGCACACCATTATAAATACAAATGTAGGGTTCACGTTTAAGAGCAGTCCACCCAATTGAAAGATACGGCATATTAGAGGAGGCCAATTCAATCGTAATACGGCCATTCAGAGGATAATCGAAGAAGAGGCCAAGAGAAGTCTTAAAAATGGAGCAGGTTGACAATGGAGGAGGGAGACCACATGTCTCCATTATGGGGCAACACACGTGAAAAGCTCTATCTACAAAACGTTTAGGAACAAAGGCAAGGAAAAAACTGAATAGATTCGCAAGCAGCGTCTATCACTCAGCCAACAACTCAATCTACCTCGTGCTCCTTGACCGATGAAACAACCGCAACATTAGCAGAGGAAACTTGTCCTGCTCCATGAGTTTTACAGTCATGGAGCAGGACAATAAAAGCGAAGCCAAAACAGTCCAATGCGCCGGATTGCGATCGCCCTCACAAGCAACGCACTCCAAGCATGAATCCACTGAAGAATTATGTGGTGAATGCAAGACTGCATTCGGTCAACAAATAGCAGGTTCGCCAGATTACTTTTTTTCCTGGCTACTATTTGGTCTTGTTGTTTGGTTGCAAGGTTGTTCATTGTCAGGCCATCAACATTAGTTTGGGCCGGTTTTTACGGGCTGTTTGGGGACTGATTGTCCTAACGTTTCCGGCACAATTTCCCAGCAATTTTGTGTTTTGTCTAGGCTATTTGCGCCTCAATTTTTCTGCTGATTTGGGGGATCCAATTTATTGATGTTCGGCATCAAAACAGTGTCTATTCAGTCTGTTCTTCACTTGATTTTCAGTGCAGTTTTTTTTTTTTTTTTGGGTTGCTTTAGGTCGATTACCTTGCTACTCAGCACGATGCTCTCGCTGTTCAGTGTCTTATTTTAGGTGTATCCGTGCTTAAAATTGCTGCTGCAAATTGAGTCTTGTCGAAGCTACAAAACCCTCTCTGTCGAAGTCCTTGAGGTGTACAGAATTCCCTACCCGATTGGTCCATTCTCGAGCTTGGTGCGCAGATCTTTCGAGCAAAGCACAATTTAGGAAATTGCAATTCGCCAGATAAGGTAAAATTCTACTCTTGGATATCAAAGTTATCTCGTCTTCCTAGTTTGAATTCATTTGAATTACTTGATATTATCCGCGAGCGATTTTTGCTTAAATCGGACAATAATGAATGCTTACCATTGTTGTTCTTTGATTTGAATATTTCTTTTCAAACCTTATCTCGAGACTATTCTGGAAATGTTCGGTTGCTCATTTCGAGTTTGAAGCATATCTTGAATTTAGAGCATATTTTGTGCAATTCGAATTGTGAATATTCTGATTGGATATTGGATATATCTAATAGCTTGGTTTTCTCATAAATCTAAATTCGAATCATTATCTTGAAGAGATTGTCATATCTTTCAAAATATTCGGATAACCTTAAATTTGAAGTTGAAATTTCTTTGGATGTTCGGGACATGTCATGGATATTGTGGATGAGGACATCTTTTTTTGGAAATTATCTAAACATATTTTCTAAATCCTTAAAGATAATTTTCTAAAAATTAAATTGAACTTTGGATGAGGAAAAGTGTACCCCAATTTCATATCTTCGACTACCCCTCTCTAAATTTTCAAAGATTCAAAACTCAATGAACTTTATCTTTTCATCTTTATCTTTCTCGTGATTGCTTTGCTTTGTTTATAAAGTTTGCACTTTAATAAATAATATGGCTCATAACACATGCTCCTAATAGTGCCTTATCCCTCGAAAAACGTACCAACACATGACTTCGATCTCGAAGTACGATCGTGCCCGTACGTGTGAATTAAATATCAAATCCTCAATCTTGAGGAGCGGATTGCTAATTTTTTAATAGAATTTCAAGATTTGCCATATGTTATATAGGGACGACGGTTATTCTATAATATATTCACTTGCTAACCCCAATCTCGGGGATGTTGTGAATAAAATCAGAATTTCGGATTTAAAGGTGTTTTATGGGCAATATTATTTATTTTTGTTCAAATTTTTACTATTTCCATGTTTAAATAAATTCCTGAAAAATCCCTAACAAATATCATGCTTTTCTTAAGTTACATCACGTTTCCTTTGACTTTAGGATAGCATTTTACTTCATTTTTCATAAATCCAAAAATATAAAAAAAAAACCCAAAAAATGTCAATTCATTTTGCATGCATATACTTTAGTTTGCATTGTCACATTTTCCATGTCATGCATTGTTATCGTGTCATTATGTCATGTCGTACATCTTTGTCATGTCATTACTCATGTCATATAATTTGATTGTATTAGCATTGCATTTAATAAATGAAAACCCAAGACAATTCAAGTCATCAAACTATGGATTTTTCATGAAAATTGAGTACCGAAAGTTCATTAATTTTAAATTAATGTAACCAAGTCCCTGAACTCAATTTCTCTGGTTCTTAAATATAAAATAGTTCTATCACTATTTTATATATGTTTCTAATCAACCTATCATAAATGATTAGTGGCGGCTCCAATTAAACATTTTTTTCACAAATAACCCTAAGTCGCGATTTGGTAAGACTTAGAAAGGTCTTAGTTAATTTAATTGACCTAATAATACATTATCCTAATTTTTGGTCGCGACAACTCTAAGAAAAATGGAATACTTGGTCGATCAACCCTAACTTAAATCTTACTACAGAAATATTTCATAAAAAAAAAATGAATGATTTTTTTTTATTTCTTCATTATTTAAGGATAATTTACATTTTCATTATCTCTTAACCAATCATTCATAATTGAATAGATCACTGATAGAAGTTATATCCAAATACCAAATCTGATCTCTATCTAACCTTCGTGAAGTACAATAAGCTCTTAGGAAGATCAAAGAAAGAACAAATTTCTCCGTCGCAAGGAAGAGTACGCTCATTTTTTCAAATAAGAGCTTGAAGTAGTTATGTAGTCTAAAAAAAGGGCCTGACATCAAGGGTATTTTTATCATTTAATTTTTTTGATTTTTTTCCTTTTTTATTTTAAAAATTGAAAAAAAAATGATTAGATTAATATTAAAAAAAGAAGTTAAAAACAAATCCATCACCTTCTTATAGCCAAATTGCTAAGACCATCCTGGACCACCACCACCTATGACTGCCACGCCATCATTGGTGGGGTGTCTATTGTCACGCCTCACGCCTCGGGCACGAGCACTCGACTCCATACAAGCAAACTAAAGATCTCCCATGGTCCCAAGATCTAAGCCGAGAGATATAACAAATATATCAAGCATGCGGAAGCGGTAATAAACCAACTCCTCCATACAAATATAAATTAAGTGGGACCTAGATAGTATAGAAACTGTCATACATAACTGATCATTCATACAAGTACAGAACTACTAAAATTCGATGAGTAAGGTGGTGACGGGGTGAGCATACAAAATGGACCATCATCAAAATCCGACAGGAACAGGGTCGGGGTTGTCACCAAAGATCAAACTACAACTAGAGTCTCCTAGTACGAGCTGCTGGAGTCATCGGTGTCCTCGGCATCCTCTGTTGGCTCATACTTTGAGAACGTCTCAGAACGAACCTCAATAGTATCCTCCATGGTTTTCCCATGCGACGGCTCTGCGAGATCCTCCTCGGTCGCCTCCAAGATAATAACCTCATACTCCTCAGTGAACTCCAGCGTCGGGGTCCTCTCCGGCCCATTCCTAGAACCTACTACTGAACCCTCGGCCGGCTCCTGGTCCCTACCGCGGTGGCACCAATCAGGGATCACTCCTTGGGGCACCTCATGGAGCTTCAGCGGCCCAGTCGATACGTCTCCAACCTTCCTAAACCAAGCCTCATATCGATGAGGCTTCCAGTCCTTACTACCCTCGTCAACCCACACCACTGTACACTTCCTCATGTAAATGGTCCCCTGACCGTTAGGGAACTCATCAAAATACGCGGTCATCTCTTTAGGGTCTCCAAATCAAATAGGCCACATCGTCAAGGCCTAAAATCTGTAAAATTAAGGGTCCCCAAAGGGGTGAGATACACATCTCAATAAAAGAGTCCTAACCCTAGGTCAGGCCGACCGTCCACTTAGGCAGTCATCTACCCCCAAAATTTCAAACTTAGAAACACACAGGCACATACAAATAAAGATGACGACACACAGATGACAAGCATGCAGCTATGACATCATATCACACTTAGATGATCATGCACACCTTGTCTTGCCACTTCACCACAACCATCTCTTCCTGCCTGCCTCATTCTCATGCCCGCGATTAGGTCGCATCAGGCTAATCCCATGCCCGCGATTAGATCGCATCAGGCTCAGTCCGCGTAAACGCATCAGACCGTCATTGACAACCCGCATAAACGCATCAAGTTTTAATGATTCTCCAGGCCAATATCGGCACCTTATATCTCTGTCCCGCGATTAGGTCGCATCAGGATCATGGCTATCACAACCTCGCGATTAGATCGCATCAGGAAGCCAAACAACCTCTACCCCGCACCTCAGCACCTCAGGGTATCAACCACATCACCCCACGTCTCGTACGCATCAAGATCTCACCTCGCTTCTGCCATGCCACCATTCAACTCATGCACACAAAGTCAAGTGCAAATCATGCATTAACAATGCATCCATGGCATGCAAGACGATTCAAATGCACATTCAAATGTGGCAATTTACTCAAGGCACAAGCATAATTAAGCAATTGAAACATCTAAACTCTTCTAGCATACACGAGTATCAATCATCTTGAAATCCCTCGCAATTCAATCAAACTATCGTCTTACTCATCCAATTGAGTCCAATCTTCCTATCCTAAGTTTAGGATTCCCTTACCTTGAGTTTAATACCACAAAAATTCTCGTCTTGGTCATCAAAGATTCGGCCTCCCATGGTCCAAGACCAATCTCACCGCGCAACCTAGAATTTCCAATCAATTCGTCAATTTTCTTTGTCCAATTCCTCAATCCATGAACCATAACCTCCATAACATAATCCCTATCACCTTAGCATGTCTAAATCACTAATTTGAGGCTCTAAACAAATGGCCATCAGCCTCCAAAGGTTCGGCCTTGCACAGAACCGAACCGGTTCTTCTCGGTTATGTGCAAACCGAACTTGTCCAGCCCTAAATCAACTCTCAATCCATCATTTAAGCACTATCCTACCTCTTAACATGCCTATCGAAGGGTCTAAGGGTCTCACCGAGAGTTTGAAGTCGAGTCGTCGCCGGAATCCCGTCAAAAGTTGCCGAATCTTCCAAGGTCAGTAACCGGAAGATTCTGTCCAAAATTCACAAGATCGATTCGAGGTCAAACTTCATCAAATCATTCTCAAATTTTTAATAAAGATTGATATACATATCCCCTATATCTCCACAGAATTTGGCCTCAAGACTCCAACATTTTGGCCTCCTAAGAGGTCAGAAACTTCACCTACCTCAAATTGGATCAGTTTTCGTTAACTTCCGGAAAACGCTTGGCCGGAGCTCCTCGATGGTCCAAATGGCTTGCTTCTAGTTCGAGGAGGTCGGCAAGAGATGGGGTTAGGCTCAGGTGGTCGGCTTGCCGACCGGTGGTCGCCGGAGAGTGGCGTCGGAATGGGCGAACGGGAGCGGCAGGACTGGTCGTCGGCAAGCAGAACGGGAGGAAGAAGAAGAAGAGGGTTGGCGTGAGTTCTTGGGGGGTTATGGCCGGTCAATGAGTGAGGAGAGAGAGTGAAAATTGCTATATACAAAGCTCGAGTCAAGGGGTTGAATGGTAGGTGGTGTATAGTAGACATGACCACTCTTTTGCCCATTCGTTGACACTTGTCCCACATGTCATTCAACTTGATCTAATGGCCACCATTCACTCACTTTTTCGGTAGCTATGGGGTAGGGATAAAGACCAAAATTCCCTTCCTTATTAGCATGGGCAAGGTTTAAGCTTGAGGGGCAAAATGGTAATTTCGACACCGACGTCCGGAATGTCGTTTTTCTCGTTGCAATAATTTTCGATAGGGCGACGACCAATCCGAATATAACGTTGGAATTCTTGATTCTCCATTTTTAATTTTCAAGACTCGTTTATGATGGTTTTCTCTATCAAACGTGGTTCCAGTCAATTCCGAACTGACGGGCGGCTTTTGCAGACATTACTCGTATCGACCCTGTGATTCATATCACATTTAGGGCTTGTCAATTCATGGCGACTTTGGTTGTCATGTAATTGTGAGGGTCTATCACTAGTCCCTAAGGTTTCGATCGTCACTGTCCGATTTAGGAAAATTTTGCAAATCATACGTTGGTTAAGCGGCATCACCCACGCTCCAATCGTATGGCACTCACAAGGCGTTCATTAATCGTTCTTAGTTTGGCCTTTTTGTGGTTCTAAATATCCTCTCGACAATTCTTATGGTCAAAGCGTCATTTTCTATCCGAGTTGCCTAGGTATACGTACCTCGTCTCGCGTTAGCCTTTCCCTTTTGGTCAGCCTACTCAAATTGATCAGATTCTAGTGGGATACGACTAAAATACATCTCTAGATTTACTTCTCATTAATGAGTCTGAAATTGACTGAAAATCAGAATGTCACATCTACGATGGCTCGGGAGTCATCGGTGCCTCACAGGGCTAATGGCCACGTTGACCAAGGCTTTCACCAAAATCGAGAAAGGATTGCAATCTTCTCCTAGATCCAAGCGAGGGTCGTCGGCCCTCGCCTAGCATCGCTCACCCTCCATTGACAGTGGGGCGCCCGCCAGAGGGGAAGAAGGGCTTCCGACGAGAGAGAAGATCTGTTGTGGCGATGGCAGAGGACCGAGAGGTGGAAGGGTTGAGGAGGGAGAAATTGTGCGGCTTCAACGACGTTGGGGTTGGGGTTGGAGTACGAAGGGAAGAAGTAGAGAGGGCAGAGCCTCGAGGTGGTTGTTGCGGTGCGAGGCAAGACGGAGATCTAATGAAGTCAATGGTGATGGTGGCAGTATTCTTCAAATGGCGGTACGCGGTTGTGCAGTGGAAACTTCAAGTTGATGAAGCTAAAGGATTTTTTTTAAAAACTTTTTAAAAGATAGAAAAATAAATAACAAAAATACCCTTGAAGCCAAATCTTTTTTTGAGATTATATGATCACTTTAAGACTTTATTGAAAATAATATTTACTTTTGATTTTTATTTGAAAAAATAAGTACGCTTGAAACCCTTATTCGAAACTTTCTTATACTTTGTTACTATATATCCCTTGACAACAGCATGTTACATCTTTCATTTATCGAAGGATCATCATAGCCATGTCTGAAATGGACATCGAATTTGAAAGTGGACCGTTTATAAATTGTAAAAAAAAAGAAGTTTTTTTCTCATAAAAAAATTCTTTTACCTTAACACTATTATCAAGAGTTTTGCAGTGAAAAAAAAAAAGGAATGAAATCATGACTTTTAGGAAACCAAATTGAAGCAACATGAGCGTTTTCTTAAATTCTCATTTTAGCTCCCAAAACCAAAACCAAAGCCATCATCATCCAATCCACCGAAGACGAAGAAGAGAAGTAGAAAGCTGCGATCTCTCTTCTTGCTCGATCAGGTACGCTTGTCCGCCTTCATTTCTTCGCAGATCTCTCATTTCCTCTTTCCGATCCGCGAATTCTCAATCAGATCCGATAGCGATCGAGACTAGGATTCCAATTCAGGGATCTTGCCAATCGGCCGATTTGATCTCGAACGTTGAAGATGAATTCGAACTATGGCAAACCCAATAACCCCCAACGGAGCTCCGGTTCTCTCAACAGCTTCGATTTCGATATCGGAATCGGTTCCAACAAACCTAGGTCCTTGAACGATCAGAGGAACAAGACGACCTCCTTCTCGTACTCCGCCACGTCGTCGCCTGCGCAGCCGTCGAGACCCGCGTGGTCCAACAAGCCATCGTGGACCCACCAGCCCGCTGCCGCCGCTCCAGCTCAGTCTGCGGGAGCAGGGTCCCTAGGCGGGCCCACGTCGATGGTTGGCGACATCTTCGGCAAGAGCTGGTCGTCCTCGTCGACGACGAGTTCTATGGGCTCGGGGTTGGGGATTGGGATCGCGAAGAAGGACCCCCACTTGTTTGGGGATTTGGTTAGCTCGGCTTTAGGAGGGCAGGGAAAGGGCAGCGGTAGCAATGTCCCGTTGAAGAATGTGACGCCCACGCCGGTTGCATCGGCTAGCAAGACAACATATTCGATGGGGAATTTGGCGGATTCACTGCCGAAATCTGGCAATACGGTGAACAACAGTGGAAGTTGGGGATCTGGTGGTTCTACTACTGGTGGCGCTGCGGGTGTCAATTGGAATGGCGTTAATATCAATAATAAGAGTGCAACTCCGGGAGGTCCTTCGATGCGAAATATGGCTGCTGCTGCTACTGGTGGAGGTGGAATCAATACCAGTAAGGATCTGTTTAGTAATATGGTTGGTTTAGGATCAAAACAGCAGCCGGGCAGTGTTAACTCAGCAAGCAAGGTGAGTGCTAAGATTAGCACCAGTAGTCAGGAGTTCGGAGATTTTCAGAATGCTCCAACATCTGGTACAGCGACATTCTCGTCAAGTGGGTTTTCCGCAAATAAAAGCAATGTTGCAGCATTTAATATGAGCTTTGATTCCAAAATGGATGATTTCGGGATGCCTGCCAAGGATTTCAGTCAGCAGAATCAGACTCCTGTTCAGAGCTCAGGCGCCGACAGTTTCGACGTGTTGTTCTCTTCATCCTCTGGCTCGGTTGCTGCTGCTGGTGCCACTGGAGGACAGCAAGCTGTAGAAGTGGATGACTGGGGTTTGGATTCAGCTTTAGGAGGAGGAAACGAGGGCAGCGGCTCCACCACGGAGCTTGAGGGGCTTCCCCCCCCTCCTTCAGGCGTATCCGCTTTGACCGCTAAGAACAAGGGCATGGACAATCAGAAGCAAGGGCAATATGCAGATGCCATTAAGTGGTTGTCTTGGGCTGTCGTTCTCCTCGAAAAGGCTGGAGATAATTCTGCAACCGCGGAAGTCTTGTCATGCCGAGCCTCGTGTTACAAAGAAGTAGGGGAGTATAAGAAGGCTGTGGCAGACTGTACAAAGGTAAAGTGCCAATAATTACTTACAGGTTGAAATCTTCTTTCTATTGATGAAGGTGGTGCATGGCGATTCTTGGGGTTTAATGATTGTATCTGTCAGATATTTTCGTAACTTTGGTAAGATGACTTCATTAATATGAGAATGATTCTTGTGTTATTTGAGTAGTGATGAGCTGTTTTTCCATAACACACAAACTTACAGATGTTTTCTACTATTTCAAAACTGAATTCTGAAAGCATTCTGCCCTGTCTGAGAGCTTAAGAACCAATCCTCTCACCAAGACCTGCCTTATTTTTTCCGTGGCATGTTGGGTGTAACTATGCTTAAGATTTCATATTTTCGGTGATTAAAAATGACAGAACCATGTCATGTATCTATTTATGCTTAATGAATTTAGGCAGTATCTAGATTGGCGACTTGCATATGAACTGTTGAACTGCGATTTATGAAATATCTCTTAAAGACATTTTATTTATTATAATAGCAAGATTTTGCGATACTCATTGTGAAAAGGATGAAATCGATAGAAGGCATGACTGGTGTTTTTGCTGAGCAGGTGCTAGAACATGATGATGCAAATGTAGCTGTTCTCGTACAGCGAGCTCTTTTGTATGAGAGTATGGAGAAGTACAGACTTGGTGCAGAAGACCTGAGGATGGTGCTGAAGATCGATCCCGGTAACAGAGTTGCTCGAAGCACTGTTCATCGTTTGAACAAAATGGCAGATTAAGCAACCATCTGAAACTTTACTCAAAAAAGAAAAATTTTCCTCAAGCCTTGAGCTATACTTCTTCCCTTCTCACAATTTTGTTGGGGAATAGTAAAAATCTTATTGCTTAGTCCGAGATTTGAGCTTTACATGGTTGTGAAACGTTGAGTGTATCACGGATTGTATTTGCTTCCGTTGTAATTGGGTGCTACCTGCAACTAATTCTTGATTGTCACTTCATAATGGTTTGAGATTTTTGAATCTTCTCTACTGTCTCGGGCCCCACGCATGCATGAGATGTCAACTTGCGGTCGATAGTCGAAGCATTATTTGTTTTTTTTTTTTTTTCAGTGTTGTTTTGTTTTGTTTAACTTGCAAACGCACCATGTACTTTTGAATGATTTGGGTATGTGTAAGTTGATCCATTTGCCTCATCTAAGTTTTACCTTGCATTATCTCCTGAAGAAGGGTATGCCTCGAGAAAGGAGACTGTATTTAGTTGCAGACTTTGGCTGATTTGGCAAAATTGCCATGCCTGCCAAATGTACCTGGGAATTTAAGTGAAAATTCCAAATTGAAGGATCTAACCTCACACTCGATTGGGCCCATGTGGCAGCCTGAAGGTCCTAACTGAAATTAAAAAGAAATTGGGTTGGGCTTGACAGGCCTTGATCAGGGTGAGATCTATAGCCGATGGGGACCATCAATGGATTATCCGTTTTCGGCTTTGAACTCGATGGTATCCGTCCTTTCCTCACTCTCCGGAGAGAGATGGGTGGTCGAGCAGTATAAGCCCAAGAGCTCCCCGCGAAATATCACCCACACAAGCATACAATTATGCACCAGACGAGTTAACAAAGAGCGCCTCTGCACAACGGATTTGACAAATTATTTGAATGAAATGAGTTACGGGTTAACAAAGAGCGTCTACATGACAGATTTGGCCGGAGGATTTGAATGAAACGAGTTAAGCACCAAAGAAACTAAGTGAAGGGCAAACGGAGGCAGCTTCTTCGTGCCATAAGTGGGCAAGTGACTTCCCCACTGTGCAGCCCTTCGTTGGCCATCATTTTTATGCGTTAGTCTTCTAAATGCTCATTTGATTGCGGACACCAGTAAATTACACATTCATTGCCAATAATAGTCACATATTCCCTCGATTCTTGCAGGTTTGAGCACTCATTTACGACGGCTCATTAAAGTCGGCAGGTCCTCTTGGTTGAGGAATAGAGGTTAGTGGAGTGTGTGATACTTCGACTTCCCCAATCATCATCCTTTTAATAATAACGTGTCACTGGAAAGGTAAATATCTTTAGGGAATTTTTTTTTAAAAAGGACCTAATTACCCTTATTTTTTCAAATAAAAGCCTGAAGATAAGTTTGTTTCAAATAATAAACTGAAGTACCATCATTGTCTTAAAAAGGGATCTGAAGTGATTATGATTGTTTCAAATAACGACTTAGTCTCGCCGGCTGATCCGGGTATTTTTGCGAAAAATATATATTTTATTTTATTTTTTATTAAATTAAATTTAAACAAAAATTAAAAATTAAAAGAACAATGAACAGGCGAGAGGACTGACTTCTCACCGGCCACGGTGATTATGGCCGTCAGGGTCGCTGGCGCCTCGGGGAAGGCCGATTGGCCCTCGCTTGAGCCGGGAGAGGGCCCTGACCCTCACCTAGGCCTGGCTGAGGGCTGCAGTTATCGGCCAGGATCGGATTGGGGTTGACAACGCCTCCGGCCCACCTTGGTCCAGTCCTGGCCGATGGCCGCAGCCCTCGACTAGGCCTAGGCGAGGGTCATCGACCATCACCTAGATCTGGGAGAGGGTCTGGGCCCTCTCTTGGCTCAGGCGAGGACCAGCAAGCTCTTGTCGCTAATCGGCGGTAACCCGAACGACCACAGACGCGAGGTCAAACCCTATCGCCTATGTTCTTTCTTTTGTTTTTTTTTTCAAAACTTCTTAAAAATAGAAAAATAAAAAATAAAAGTGTAAATGTCCCTAATTAAAATGACTCGGGTCCTTTTTTGATATTAATATAATCATTTTAGTCCCTTATTTGAAACAATGTGCATTTCAGGCTCTTCTTGGATACAATTAGAGCAATTCAGGAAGTTCAAGCTCCTTTTGTTGTTGTTCTTACTTCAAGTCACTTTAAAATTTCTGCAAAATTATGGCACCATAGACTAGCTCATACTAGTTGTTTCTCGACTAGTTGTCGCATGCAATGGCTAAAAAGAAACTACATCTTTCACTACAATTCCAATGATTGTTGTTCAAAGAAGATAGGATTTAAACCTTCCCTCAAGTAAACAGGCAATCTGGCGTGCTAGCTCAATGATGTTTGTTTTGTGCTAAAGAAATAGGGCTTTATATTTATATTTATATACAATGAGGGCACTTGGGGGCCTTTTTTAAATTTTTTCATATCTTTATGACTCATCTTAATCATAGTTGAAAATCCACGTTTTCGTTCAAATTCTTAAGCGCTTTTTCCGTTGCAGTCGTTTTTTTTTTTTTTTCAAGTACATAAATATCACACTCAGTATTTCATGGTCTACCAAATTAATTTCCATAAAAAGGACAGGTTTTGCATGTCAACATATTCTTTTACATTAAATTTTTGTTATATAAAAGTAGGTTTCCATATTCTCTTAATGTGAAATTAAAATGAGAAGCGACATATTGTTTTAACTTTTAAGGCAAGAAATGTAATTTGAAGCCCGAGGACATGAGCTTTTGATCAAATATCGAAAAGACCAGTTTAATTCTCTCGTCATGGCGCTAGTTATGTAAGCTATTCCCCTCAATTATTCTCTAAAAGTAAATAATGGAAAAGCATAAATAGTCTATATGGAAGTTAACGCTAAAGCTTTTCCATCTCCCATACACATGCCCGGGAAAGCAAGAGATGTGCAAATCTCTCTATAAGTACCCAGAGTCGACCAAACACAAGAGACACCCACAAATCATACCTTTATCTATTCATTATCTTAACCTAACTTAGTTGGAGTTTTCAGATTCCGTTGTCGATACAATTCCGACGAGTTTCATATCTTGGGTCGGTGTCGTTGATTAAATTTTGGTGTCTCCCCTTCGTCCAAGGCCGTCAATTAAATTCTAGTGTTGTGTCGAGAAGCCTATCAAGTGCCATCGATTAGATTCTGGCATTGTGTCCTGTATCTTGACCAGTATCGTCGATTAGATCCCGACATTGTGTCCTACATCCTGTCCAGTGTCGTCGATTATTTCGGCATTGTGTCCTATATTTCACACCCTTTCCAACATCATCAATTAAGTTCAAGTGTTATGTCCTTGAGTATAAGTAATCGAATGGATTAACTTTCGATTGGTCGAGAGTCTAGGAAGTGCTATGTACATTATTATCAAAATATATTTTACATTTGACACTCTATGACCAAAACTGACTTGGAACTCTTTATTGGAAAACAAACTGCTTAAGTTTGATAAAAGATTTATGCGTCAACAATTCTTTTCGGGCTCCACTCTTCTAGGCCAATCCTCAGAAGTCCATTTGGACCTAATCGAAGGATTTCCACGTCAATAATCTTTTTTGGTACACCTAGTGGGACCATACAAGGTGTCAGTCTGGGAGAGTGCTTTGCCACATACAAGAGGTCGAAACAACTTAGATGGTGTTGGAGACAAGCCCATGGAAGAAGTATTGCGAGTAAAATCCTTAACCGCCCATCGATTGTCAAACCTCATCTAGGGTAAAGATGGCGAGAATCCTCGGCAATACGTCGAAGAGCCAAGGGGAAATGCAGAAATCACGCCCGTTATATTGTCTTTAATAAGAGTACAATTAAAGAAGCTCAAAATGAGCTCACTGATCATATGGTCCGACAAATGATTGACGTTGTTAGACCATTAATCATAAACACTCATCATGAGTGTGCGTCAAGACAACATGAAGTCCCAGCAAGTTTTCCACAAACTCAAGTTCGTCGTACTTGCAAGGAACACTTTGTTGTCGATACCTCCATTGACAAATACAGGTTCTATTGGTCAGAATGAGCAAACCGTTGCACCAACGAGGATGTTGCAACGAGGAGAGGAATTAACAACTAACTGTTCAAATCCTCAAACAGACGCGAATCTAGATATGTTTCCTGGTCATCCTATTCAATAAGATATACATGTTATCCAAAATGAGATTTTCGCCCAGCCAAGCCCTGTCCTTATGAACGAGCAACATGTGCCCATGATCATTGAGAATCAAGGGGCAATACCAGCTCCCCCTAGGGGTAGTATCTAGCTAGGAGGCGAGACCAATTGCCTCAAATCAAAGGACTAGATCAGTTTTTTCAGCCTGCGATTCTGCAGCAATTCGCACAACCAATGTATCAACAGGTGAATCAAGCTTTACAGCCGCAAGGTCCCCAACCCATGCTGCAAGCTTTTCAACCTGCCATGCTACTAGTATATCAGGCACAACAACCAGCATATCAAATCCTGCAACAATTAGGGTATCAACTACCATATCAACCAGTATACCAAAATCAGCTAATTGTTGAGTAAAGAGTTGGGTACAACGACCCGATGGCAGGATACACGATCAACACTTATCGAAAGTCGTATTTCGATTGATGGATACCATCCCGTATCCAAGAGGATTCAAGATACCATAATTTACATTGTTCACTAGTGAAGACGATCAATCCACGTATAAACACCTAAATCGATTTCTAGCACTGCGCGGAGATGCTACTCATGCCATCCATTGGAAGTTAAAGTTATTCACACTTTTCTTGTCAGGGACGGCCTTTACGTGGTACACTGCATTACCATCGAATTCAGTGTTAACATGGAAACAAATGGAGCGGATTTTTTTATGGTCAATTTTAACGAGCTGTGCCAAATCTGTCAGTTGCTTATCTATCGACAGTGAAGCAGATGGAAAATGAAACTGTCGATCAGTTTATTACAAGGTTTAAACTAGCTAGGAATAAGTGTTTGGTTCCCTTGCCTGACAAAACATCTGCGGAGTTTTCTTTAAACGGGTTGAAGTTCGAAATACGTGATAGGATGGTGGGTCATCCATGTGCGGATTTATTTGAACTGTCATCAATGGTAGTCAAACACGAAAGCCTACTTAGAGAAAAAGACAAAAGGCATACCTGAATGGGAGACATAAATTTTGTCGAAACACCTGACTTCGACGAAGAACAAACAGACTCTATTGAAATAGCCGTAGCCCAATCGATCATAGATAAATCGTACACCTATCAAGCGTTGAGGCTTGCAAGAATGAAAGAAAAGTCAACCATCATAGCCAAAGCAAAGGAGGCGGTGTATCACTCTTTCAACGCAAATCGATCGAAAGAAATTTTCGGCATGATGTTAACTGATGGGCAGATCAAGCTAACGAAACGTCAAATGATACCAACTAAAGAGGAATTGGTAAGAAGTATAGCAAACGGCATCATTCGTGGAGTCATAACACCTTGGATTGCTTGGTCCTCAAAAAGAACATCCAGGAAGCAATTCGACAAGGGAAAATCAAATTTGCTGATGACAAGGGTAATTCTCCCATGGATAGAGATGCTGATCCTTTCCCAGTGATTGTTGGAATGGTCTCCCTGAAGGAGTCAAGTAAGGGATATAAGTCTTGAATCTATGCGCTCGCTGCAAACGAAAACTGAAAAATATAGATCGACGCAAGGAGGATTACCGGAGAGACAACCAAACTAATCAGAGAGGTCAAAAGTAGCCCCAGATCAGAAATACGATGCCCAAGAGGTTTCTCGCTCGATAGAAGACTTATAAATCATTCAAGCAAAGATATGAGGAAGGGGATACTTCGATCGGCACGTTAGGAGAACCTAGTGGTAAATTTGAATATTATGTGAGTTATGGTTCTTCACCCATTCACACTCGTGAAAGGACTGCATATGGATGGGGAAAAGAGTTCGACAGGGACAATAGCCAAGATTACTATGCTCCAAGTAGACTGCGTCGTTAGTGAACTCTTAAAATACCGAATAACCCCTTAGAGTGGTCTTGGTACGAAGTAATAGAAGCCTAAAGGAAGGAAGAAGTTATGACCCATGCCAAGAAGAAAAGAGTACAAAGAAAAAGAAGAACTCGCTTGTTATAGAAACATGTTGATCCGGTTGGTCCTGAACCAACAATGACAGTTGCAAACCACCCTAGATTTCGAAGAGCCAAAATTAGAAATGCAAACTAGAAGAAGTACCATCCGCTCAAAAAGGGGAACCAGAACCTCAAGAATCGACAACAACAAGATCTCGATTTAGAACTCCTATGAGCAGGTCAATATCACCTTTAAGCCCTTATTTGGTCCAAGTTAAGTTGCCTAATGAATTCCGGCTAGAATCGCCCTCGATTAGTCATGATGATGAGGCCACAATACAGGAAAATGAGGGTGCTGAGTTTTGCTTCGACAATGAAGAGATGATTGAATCCAGGAAACCTGTTAAGGAGGTCTCAAACCATTTGAGGTCGCACAATATTAATGCCAAAATAAATGGACAACTAGTGATGAAGGTGTTAGGCAATGGTGGTTCAACGTTGAATCTCATCCCATACAGATTCTTCAAGAAAATAGGAAGAAATGACAATGAGATCATTCCATTGAATATCCAATTATCATATTTTACTGGCGAAATCACCGAAGTGAATGGCATATATGTGGCAAATCTGATCGTGGGATTGAAAGCATCGAGGACAGCCTTTTGTGTTGTAGATGCCGATGGGTCATACAACTTGCTATTGGGAAGAGATTGCATACATGGGAACTAGTATGTTCCTTCAATGCTGCGCCAAATGCTGGCATTTCGGAATGGAGATAAGGTAGAATATGTGAAAGCTAACCCTCAGACTTGTATCACTTGGACTCAAATATCGAGTTGAGACAAAGTCATGCCAGATGATTGCTTACACATCTCCAAGCCTCTTAAGGTTAATCCAAAAGATGTTACGTTCTGCCGCTTCAACAGGGGAAATACTAAATGGGTCCCTAGAAAGGAACTGGTGGATCATCTTGATGAGTTTACTGATGGACGATCAGTGATCGTCACAAGACCTCATTAAGAGGTATACGGCATACATGGCCGAGCGGCCTGAACAAGCCAATGAGGTAGTCGATCATATTCTAGATTTCGAAGAATCACCGATAAAGGAAGATGATAAGGTGATTCAAGCCCAAGACCCATCGGAAGAGGTAAATCTTGGGGATGAGACTTGCCCACAGCAGACCTATGTGAGCAAATTACTCGACTAGAAATATAAGACGCAGTTGGTAAATTTATTGAAGAAATACAAAGATTGTTTTGCCTAGAGTTATCATGAGATGCTTGGTCTCGCAAGGAATATGGTCAAACAACGATTGCCAATTAAAAGACGATTTCGACCACATCATTAGGCCCCAAAAAGGTTTGCCCCAGAGGTGTTCCTTTTAGATCAAGGAAGAGATTGAATGGCTTCTTTTTGTTGGGTTTATGAGAATTGCAAGGTATGATGAATGGTTGTCAAATATCGTGTCGTTCAAAAAGAAGAACGACAAGCTCAGAGCATGCATCGATTTTCGCGATCTTAATGTTGCTACGCCTAAAGATAAATATCAAATGTCCATGGCCAATATGCTAATCGACTTGGTCTCCAACAATGAAGTTATGTCTCTCATGGATGGGCATTCAGGATACAATCAGGTATTCATAGCAGCAGAGGATGTTCATAAGACAACCTTCAGGTGCCCAGGTGCCATTGGGATGTTCGAATGGATCGTCATGCCTTTCGGCTTGAAGAACGCTGGTACCACTTATCAAAGGGTAATGAACTTCATATTCCATGACATGATCGGGGAATTCATGCAGGTTTACATCGACGACGTTATCTTCAAAACCAACCATGTAAGTCACCTGAATCAATTAGAACAAGCCTTTTTGAGAATGCGCAGGTTCAAATCGAAAATGAATTCTTTGAAATGTGCTTTTGGAATAATGGATGGTAATTTCCTAGGCTTTGTGGTTCATCAAAGAGGAAAAGAAATATATAAGAACAAAGCTAAGGTCATTATAGAATTACTACCACCTATTAACAAGAAGCATCTTCAAATGTTGATTGGAAAATTGATTTTTTTGCGGTGTTTTATAGCTAACCTGCCGGGCAAAATTAAGATGTTCTCTCCATTGCTTAAGTCCAAGAATGAACGAGAGTTCATATGGGAGGGAAAACACCATATGGCTTTTGATCGATTGAAAGAGTATCTAATCAAGCCATCAGTTTTAATGCCACCAAAAGCAGGAAGATCGCAAATGATACTTGTCCGCGACTGATACCACGATCGGCAGTATGTTGGCCCAAGAAAATGACGAAGGCAAGGAACATGCCATGTACTATTTGAGCCGGATGCTAAACAATGCCGAAACAAGATACGCTCCCCTCGAAAAGCTATGTTTGTCATGGTATCATGCCTGTACAAAATTGCGGCATTATATGTTGCCGATCACGGTGCATGTAATTTGCAAAACAGATGTAATTAAGTACACGTTATCTAGGTCAATTATAAGAGGCTGGATTGGAAAATGGGCATTTACTTTAATAGAGATCAAATTGATCTACGTAATGCTCAAAACAGTAAAAGGCAGGTAGTATCTAACTTTATTACAGAATATCCATTGGGTCTCAAAATAGAAAAAGAAGAAGATTATCTTTGTGTTGTACCATGGGTATTATCTTTTTGGTGGCCACGGGCTATTTCACAAAATGGGTTGAGGCGGCTTCGTACAAGAATGCGACTCAGAAAACTGTGAAAGAGTTCATCGAGGAACGAATCATTCACCGATTTGAAATCTCATATACTATAACTGCTGACCAAGGGACAGTATTCATAGGGCGAGACACATTAGATTTTACATAGTCAAGAGGAATCAAGATGATTCATTCAACGCCTTATTACGCCCAAGCAAATGGACATGCCGAAGCTTCCAATAAGGTAATTATTGGTTTGATAAAAAAAAAAGCACTTGAAAGATAACCCAAGAAAATGGGATTCATTACTCTTGACAGTATTGTGGGCTTATCAAATGTTCGAAAGATCAAGCACTGGAGTCGGTCCTTACATGTTGACTTATGGACAAGAAGCTGTGTTATCACTTGAAATTACTGTGTAGTCATTAAGGGTAAAACTCCAAGATAGCATGAAAAATGAACGGTATGATGAAATGATGTACGTAAATATCGACGAGTTAGGAGAAAGTCAGGCCCTAGCATTGGAACAGTTAATGGCTCAGAAACAGAGAGAAGCATGTGAGAATCAAACGTTTCGACATCGATGACTTGGTAGGGAAAACTATCCTACCTACGAGTCTAGATAATGAAAAGTTTGGCAAATAGTCATCGAAATGGGAAGGACTGTACCAAATTATCAATGTTCTGATTGGTAATGCATATCGAATGAAGGAATTTGATGGAAAAGAGCTATAGAGATCGATTAATGGAAAGTATTTGAAAAATTTCTATCCATTTGTGTGGGAGATGCGAGAAGTTACAAAAGAACCAGGGGGCACGGAGTGAGAAATTTCATTTCATTCAATTTACATTTCAAGTAGACCTCCTCTCTCTCTCTCTCTCTCTCTCTCTCTCTCTCCCATTCAGCATAGCCTACCTTCGCTCGTGCTTAAGTTACTCCCTGAAGTGAACCACAAAATGGCACAGACGGTCCTCCTGCTTGATATTTTCCTACGTAACACGATGTTTGGCTTGGGCCAACTCATCCATTCTAGCCTCTAGATCGTCCCGTTCACGTTCAAGCTGTTGAAGATGTGCCACCTAGACTTTCACGTGACCATCAATGATGTCCAGCATCCTATTCAGGGCCTCGGTGTTAGCTTTAGCAGAAGCTAAGGATCGGACCTCGCAACCCTCGGCCAGCTCGAACTCTTGCCTCTCAAAGTTCTGCAGAGGCCTCCTCAGATGTCGCCTACTGGTCTTCAGGTGGCCGGAGACAATGTCTCGAAGTTGGAGGACAACTAAGCATAAAGGGCTTCCTGGATATTACAAAGCTCTTTGTAGGATACTTCTCCATTCTCGGTCTCCTCAACCTTGCACCACAGTTCATGCTCAGTAAGGTCGTGTTTGGAGATGGTTTTCGAGTTTTGGCAAAACTTTTGAAGCCTATATTCAAAGGTGGTCGCAAACTCATCATAATCTACCTGGAAGGGGTGATCAACAGGAAGGTTTCTGGGTGCAGCACGTGCAACCAGAACGACCAACTTCTCAAGAGATTTGGGACGCACTATCAGCATCTCATAGGTATAACTCAGGAAAGAGATAATCTCTTTCCACAAGGCCGTGAACTTACGGTTGAAGGCAGGAAGACAAAGATGAAGAATAAGAAGAAGAGGAGGAGGGCTTCATGGTTGCAAAAAGAGTTAGCTTGAAAAGAGAAAAGATTGGGCGATGGAGACGTTATTTATAGGCAAAGATCCAAAGTGGTTAATCTACGATTCCCGTGACCGGCCACAACTTTTCGATAACCAAGACAATAAAGTTGGAGAGCAAATGCCGATTACGAGGTAATCAAGTGCATCATGAAAAGTGAGGAAATACAGTTAACCTTAGTGACGTGGCAACAGTCCTTTGGTGATTGTCACTGTCACCGAAGCATCGCGACTATTTAAATCTAAGCATAAGGCCTGAAACGGCATCTATCATTGAATGCCGTGAGGGAAAAAATAATCTTTCGAGATTATATCATGAGGAATTAAGCAGATTCGATGTGAGGACTAAAAGTACGCACATCGAGAATGAACAGAGAAAATTACGACCAAATAAAAAGGGGGATTATATTCTCATATCACTAGTGCTCGATATTTAAGACAAAACCATCAAGCTGCATATCACTAGTGCGATTGGCGTCAATAATTACCTCCCTTTGGTATTGAGCCTTTAATAGTTCGAGGTGCAGAGATTCATAGACCGCCTCTTGCTTCTTGATTGTCTTCAACTGAGTCGATAAGACTTGTAGATAAGATCATCCATCTTTCTTGTCTTTCTCCAAGGCATCAAGGGCATCACGTTGACAAGACAATATTTCATCGGCGAAAAGGACATCTTCTTTCAGCCTGTCGATTACTTCCGAATCTCGTTGTCTCGCCCTATATGACTTTAGAGTTAAGCTGAACGTGAGGAAAAGCTCGTTAATGGCAACCTCAAAATCTCGACATTGAATCAGATAGGGCAGGTGAGCCAAGAAAGTAAGGAGAGACTTGATCTCATTTTCGACGGCTACATCATTACATAGAGCGGGTCATATACTTCTTTCAACAAGTCATGCAAGCGGGACCATTTGGAACGAATAAGATGATAATAGTCATAAGATGCGTTTTAAGGAATTGAGGCATTAATAAAGTTGGATTCAACAATCCGTGGACCGATAGAAAACCCTCCGGTGCGACCATCCGAAGCAAGCGAGTCATATGCATCAATAAATAAGTTAATAAAAGCTCTGTTTGGGCACAATCGACAAAAATGAAAAGTAAGATACCTTCATCAATAGATGGGTCGCAATCAGCGGTCGACATGGATAGTAGGCCCGGCAAGATAAACCCAATGGGATTTGTTGAACCTTCGAGAGAACATTGTTGACAATGCTGGGAAAAAGAGAAAGACGGTAGTCATCCCACCAGCTGTCGAAGAGCAAAGAATTGCACAGATGACTCAAGAAATTAATGAAGAAGAGGTGCTCGAGGACAGCATGTGCAGTTTCTACATAGCAAACCATGTCTTTTGTCATGGATCGATTGCTAGAAGAAGGGAAAATTCATCGAGGCTTTTGGGGATACAAAGCGTTCTTCGCGTCACGAAGTAAGCTAAAGAGCATATTCTCAAACTTTCCATTATGAGTTATGCTGATACTTCTAGCTTGTTGACGCTTTGCTTCTGCTCGTGCCATATGGGCAAGATCTGCCTATTTCTTCTTTTTCAAGGAGGCGGCAGACGCTGTGACATTCTGATTTTCCTGTCATTTCGGGACTCATTAATGAGAAAGTATCTAACGATGTATTTCAGTCGTATCTCGCTCGGATCTGATCAATCTCGAGTTGACTAACCAAAAAGGGAAAGGCTAACACGAGACAAGGTACATGAACCTAGGGAATTCGAATAGGAAATGGCACTTTGATCATAAGGATTGTCGAGAGGGCATTTAGAGCCATAAAAGGCCGATCTAAGAACGATTAAGGAATGCATTGCTAGCGTTATACAATTGGAGCGCGGGTGATGCCGCTAAACCAATTTATAATTTGTAAAATTTCAAAAATCGAACAGTGATGATCGAGACCGTTGGAACTAATGATAAACCCTCACAATTACATAACAACCAAAGTCGACATAAATTGACGAGCCCTAATTGTGATATAAATCACAGGGTTGATACGCGTAACGTTTGCAAAAACCGCCTGTCGGTTTAAGATAGGCTGGAACCACATCCAATAGAGAAATGATTTAGAAACAAGTCTCAAAATTAGAAAATGGAGAATCAAGAATTTCAACATAAAAATTAGATTGGCCGTCGCCTTATGAAAAAAAATTGAAATCCGAAAAACGACATTTCGGACGTCGGGGGTAAAATTACCATTTTGCCCCTCAAGCCTTAGCCTTAGCCTTACCTTAATTATTAGACAAGGGCATTTTGGTCATTAACCACACCCTAAGGCTATCGAAAGTTGAAGAAATTGAGAGTCATTGAATGAGCATTGATTGACATATGGACAAGTGTCAAAGGATTAGACAATGATGTAGATGTGGACACTTTTAACCTACCATTCAACCAAGTTGACTCTTGAAAATGTGCATAAACCTCCTCCTCTTCTTCTTCTTCTTCTCCTCCTCCTCCTCCTCCTCCTCCTCCTCTTCTTCTGCTTCTTCTTCTTCTTCTTCTTCTTCTTCTCCAAGTTGACTCTTGAAAATGTGCATAAACCTCCTCCTCCTCTTCTTCTTCTTCTTCTTCTTCTTCTCCTTCTCCTCCTCCTCCTCCTCCTCCTCCTCCTCCTTCTCCTCCTCCTCCTCTTCTCCTCCTCCTCCTCCTCCTCCTCCTCCTCCTCTTCTTCTACTTCTTCTTCTTCTTCTTCTTCTTCTTCTCCAAGTTGACTCTTGAAAATGTGCATAAACCTCCTCCTCTTCTTCTTCTCCTTCTCCTTCTCCTTCTCCTTCTCCTCCTCCTCCTCCTCCTCCTCCTCCTCCTCCTCCTCTCCTCCTCCTCCTCCTCCTCCTCCTCCTCCTCTTCTTCTTCTTCTTCTTCCTCTTCTTCTTCTTCTTCTTCTTCTTCTTCTCCAAGTTGACTCTTGAAAATGTGCATAAACCTCCTCCTCCTCCTCTTCTTCTTCTTCTTCTTCTTCTTCTTCTCCTCCTCCTCCTCCTCCTCCTCCTCCTCCTCTTCTGCTTCTTCTTCTTCTCCTTCTTCTTCTTCTTCTTCTTCTTCTTCTTCTTCTTCTTCCCTTCCAGCCGAGAGAGCTCCAACCGTCCCTTCCAGCCGAGAGAGCTCCAACCGACCGATTCTACCGCCTTGATGGAGTTTTGACCCCAAATGAATCTTGTATTTTAAGGGAAGAAAAATGACCGTCGGAGGACTTGGAGGAATCGGCGTCATTCAAGGACTTTCCAGCGTCGCCTTAGCTTCAAATTTTGGTGAGGCTCCCCGAACCCTAAAACTACATATTAGCAAGTAGATTAGTGGATAAATTAAGGATTTAAGTTAGTTTAAGGGCTGAATGATTGAGATATGCACAGAACCAAAAATGCCCTGTTCGGTTCTATGCATACCGATGTTGTGGGAGGCTGTTGGTGTTGGAATTGAGTCTCAAATTCATCATTGAGAAGTGCTAGAATGTCGATGAACATGTCAAAGAGGTTTACGTTTCATGGATTGGCGAATTGAACAAGAAAAATTGACGATTGGATGAATTTCCTTAGCTTGTGCTATTGACTTGCTCTTGGGATAATTGGACTGAACTATTGAAGTGCTTAGAATGAGAATTTTGTTGAACTAAGCTTGAGGTAATGAGTTTCTAAACCTTAACAAGGAGGATTGGACTCAATGGGTAAATTGAGTGTGAATTAGATTGATTATTGGAGGTTTATGGGATGATTATCCATTGTGCGTCTTAGAGAGATATACATGGCTTGAGTGCTTGACAATACTTGTGTCATGGAATGATTATCGCATTTGAATGTCGAATTTAATTGCCTCGCATGCCATTGATGTGTTGCTCATTGCATGAGTTTGAAATTGAGCATGAGTTATGAATTGAAATGAACATATGGCATGTCTAAGAAATGAGTGACACCTTGAGGCGTATGAGACGCGAGGTTGTATGGATGAATGCCTTGAGGCGCTGAGGCGCGGGGTTTGAATTGAATGGCACCCCGAGGCGTATAAGACGCGGGGTTGAGATGGCCATGGTCCTAATGTGTTGAAACGCGGGACGGAGTTTGAGTTGTGTCGACACAGGCCTGGAGTGAAATTGAAAACTTGATGCGTTTACGCGGGTTTGTCAATGAGATGGTCTGAGGCGTATTTACGTGGATCGAGCTTGAGGCGTTGTAAACGTGGGCGTGATAATGAGGAGGCATGGAAGGGTGGAAGGTGTAATCTGGCTCGGCAATGTGTGTTTAATTCTGATGATGTGTATGATGCCGTGATTGCATGCTTGACACTCGTTTTATCCGCACGTTATTTAATGACTGCTGAATGACTCATGTGGCTTTTGTGTATTTTATTCTTGATTGCATTTGCCTAAGTGTAAGATCAGCCTAACCTAGGGTTAGGACCTACCTTACTGAGATGTAAATCTCACCCCATTGTGGGACCCCATTTTTTAGATCCTAGGCCTTGAGAATGTGGTCAATCAGGTTTAATGACCCGAAAGAGATGTTGGTGTATTTTGATGAGTTCCCAGATGGACCGGAGACGGTGTATGTGAGGAAATGTACCGTAGTCTGGGTCAACGAGGATGGCAGCAGGTGGAAGCCTCATAGGTACGAGGCTTGGTTTAGAAAGGTTGGGGATGTCTCTACGGGGCTACTGAAGCCTACTGAGGTGCCCCGTAGGGTAATCCCTAACTGGTGTCATCCCACTTGGGATTCAATAGAGGTCGAGGGGTCAGTAGCCGGCTCGAGGAACGTACCTGAGAGGACCCCGACCCTGGAGGACACTGACGAGGGCATCCAGATTGAGGCCATCGAGGACGACCACGTGGAGCCGTCAGCTGACGAGACACTCAAGGACACCGTGGATGTTTGCTTTGAGACACTCTCGGAGTACAAGCCATCTGAGGATACCGAGGATACTGACGACTCCAGCAGCTCGACTTAGGAGTTCCTGTTTCTGGTATGATATTTTGATGATGACCTCGATGCCACTTATTTTGGAGATGATGATGGCCCTCTTTTGCACTTACCTTGTTTCCCTTACTGTCCAGTAGGTCTAGTTTGCTAGGCTCTTGTATGAATATTTGGGAACTTATGTATTTATTGGTATTCTTGTTACCCAAGTCCCCTTTTTATCATTGTAAGAAGGAGTTATTTATTATCGCTTCCGCTTGCTATCGATATGGTTCACCTCTCGACCCATGTGCATCCTAGGACCTCGAGAGAGTTTGTGCTTGTAGGGAGTCGGGCGCTCGTGCTCGGGGCGCGGGGCTTGATATCCCCATTTGCTTAGTGTCAGAGCAAGATCAGCTCGATCCAAAATTAGTTGAGGATTGGAGTGATGAGGAGAATTAAGTTGGGACAAAGACGGGTAGCAAGACCTTAGGAAACTTACTAGAATAAGGCACGAGATGCATGGCATATGGCTTGGCGCATGTGATTGGCATTTGGTCTTGACAGGATTATGGTGATTATTGAAGATTAAGTTCCATGTTTAGCGCTGAAAGTCATTTCTGGATTTTGGCCTGCTAAGTGAATGAGCATGGCTGGTTTTGGTGAACCGTCGAAGCGAACGGAATTGAGGAATAGCCATGAACTACTTATGGAGTTGCCTCTGGAATTTGTTGTGTGAAAGGTCGTTATGTTATGATTGTTCCTATTAAAGCACAGTTTAGTAGCTCTGGACTTGGTTGGATGAATGAGTTACTACCTCATTGATGAAATTGTGGTGGTCCAGGCTCGATAAAAGCGTATAAGAATGAGTAACCCGCCTAGAAGACCTAGAAGGCTCAGGAGCGGAGCCTCTAGTTTGAGGTCACCTGTAGCAGAAGACCCGAGAATGGATGGAGTATTAAGGGCGCTCGAAAGAATTGACGATCTCATCGACAGGCAAACCCAAGATAGGGATGCCGCCATAGCCCAAGCAGTAGGAGCCGCAATAGCTGCCGTCAACGCCAATAACAGCAATAACGGGGGCAATGGAAATAATGGCGATCACGACCAGGGCAATAAGGCGGTGAATGCCCAGGAAGAAATTGTTATGGCCAGGCAGATGGGCCAGCTGGTCGAGCAATTTATCAAGCTGAAGCCGACCCAGTTTGATGGGACTGGAGACCCGAACTAGCACCGAGATGGATCGAGAAATTGGAGAAGGCCTTTGGAGTCTTGAGATGTACGGACGAAGAGAAAATGCTATTGGCGATGTACCAGCTGGAAGGTACCGCAAATGATTGGTGGGTTACCACCAAGAATGAAGTCTTTCTAGGAGGAACGGCCTTGATCTGGAATGTCTTTACTACGACAATGACAAGTATTTCTCGGAGACAGCCTAGGAAAGGAAGCAAGTAGAGTTCTTACAACTGCGTCAGAATCAGCTGACTGTAGACCAGTATGAGGCTGCATTCTCTAAGCTATCAAGGTACGCGCCCCGATCGATAGAGGATCCCCTAGAGAAGGCGCGGAGATTTCGGGGTGGACTGAGGCCTGAGCTTCGCAACTAGATGATAGCTCTGAACTTGAGGACTTACAAGGAAATTTATGAACGGGAACAAATGATTGAAAGGGACCTAAAGGAAAGGAATGCTGCATCTGGATCGCGATTGAATTCATTCAGAGACAATCACCAGATTGGTAAGAGATCAATGACTGGCAATAGGCGCTTTGTCCCTCCGATAAGAAAGAATATTGTGAAGACGCCGAACCCCATGAATTGGAGCTGTCGCCTCTGTGGCAGAAGGCATGGTAATAGACCATGCCCGGCAAGAACTGGAGCATGCTTCAAGTGTGGTCAGATGGGCCACCAAATGAGGACTTACCCGAGCCAAGCTCTAATAAATAGACCTCAAGGGCAGCGACCACAGGCTGGACCGTCGACTGCCACTCCCCAAATTGATTAGAACCGACTCCCAGCTTAAGGAAGAGTTTATGCAGTACCCCGCAGGGAGGCAGAAGAAACGCCAGGCATGGTCACAGGTACAGTTTATTTGTGTGACCAAGCTACGTATGCTTTATTTGATCCCGGTGCAACGCACTTGTTTGTATCTGCTCGATTTGCTGATTTGGTTGATATGAAGTTAGAACCGTTGAGTGTGATTCTGTATATTGCCACCCCGTTGAAAGATAATGTACTGGTTTCGTTGGGCTGTGCTGACTGTAGGATCGTCATTGGTGGTAGTAAGGAGAGTATTGATTTAGCTGTGTTGCCCATGTATGATTTCGACGTGATCATAGGAATAGACTGGTTGGGTAGACAAGGGGCAGCAGTGGATTGTGGTAGTAGGATAATTCGTTTCTACCCAGAAGGTTGCCCTAATTTCGAATTTGTGGAAAGTCAAGGAGGAACCTCGATTCGTTTAGTCTCGTACTTTGAAGTAACGAAGTTGTTGACTGAAGGACGTCAGGCGTACTTAGTCGCAGTTATGGACACGACTGCTGAGAAACCCAAACTAGAAAGTATTCCGGTAGTGCGTGAGTTCCTTGACATATTTCCTCAAGAGTTACCAAGGTTGCCACCAGAGCGGGAAATAGAATTTGTGATTGAGTTAGCCCCCGGGACGGAGCCGATCTCGAAGGCACCCTTTAGGATGTCCTTATCAAAACTGAAGGAGTTAAAGGTGCAAATGCATGAATTGTTGGATAAAGGACTTATTCGACAAAGTGCTTCGTCGTGGGGAGCGCTAGTGTTGTTTGTAAGGAAAAAGGATGGGTCCTTGCGTCTATGCACCAATTATAGACAGTTGAACCAAGTGACAGTGACGAATAAGTACCCGCAGCCGAGAATTGACGACCTATTCGATCAGTTGCAAGGAACTGCGATATTCTCTAAGATTGACCTGAGAATCGGGTATCACCAGTTGAGAATTAAGAAAGAAGACATACCTAAGACCGCTTTTAGGACAAGGTATGGTTACTATAAATTCACTGTGATGCCTTTTGGATTGACCAATGCTCCAGCCGCATTTATGGACTTGATGCATCAAGTGTTCAAGGAATTCTTGGATAGATTCGTCATAGTCTTTATTGATGATATCCTAATTTACTCAAGGAGTATCGAGGAACACAAAGAGCACCTGAGGATTGTTTTGCAGACCCTGAGGAAGCACTCGCTTTACACTAAGTTTAGCAAATGCGAGTTCTGGTTGAATAAAGTGGCATTTCTTGACCATGTGGTGTCTAGAGAAGGAATTGCGGTGGATCCTGCGAAGATCGAAGCCGTTATGAATTGGCCTAGACCTACTACGATCACGGAAGTCCAAAGTTTCTTAGGATTGGCAGGATATTACAAACGTTTCGTGGAGAAGTTTTCATCCATAGCCATTTCACTAACGAGATTGACTAAGAAAGAGACGAAGTTCGAATGGACGGATAAGTGCGAAAGTAGTTTCCAAGAGTTCAAGCGTCAGTTGACAACCGCACCGATGTTGACAATTCCATCAGGACCTAGAGGCTATGAGATATATAGCGATGCTTCGCTAAAGGGACCAGGCTGTGTGCTAATGCAACATGGAAGAGTAGTGGCCTACGCGTCCCGACAATTGAGACCGCATGAGATGAACTATCTGACTCACGATTTGAAATTAGCAGCGATCATCTTTGCTCTGAAAATCTGGACGTATTATTTGTGTGGCAAAAAGTTCCAGATTTATACTGACCACCAGAGCTTGAAGTATTTGTTCCTAGAAGGAACTGAATATGAGACAGCGTCAATGGATGGAGCAGCTTAAGGATTGATTGCGACATACTGTATCATCTTGGGAAAGCAAATCGAGTCGCGGATGCGCTCAGCCGAAAATTGAGCATCGTCTGTCTACTGGTGAAAGGGTGGTCGTTATTCGAGAACTTAAGGGATTCTGAGTTCGGATTGGAAGTCTTCTGTTATCTAGTTTGATAGCCATGTTGAGAATAGAACTTGAGATCTAGGAAAGGATAAAAGTCTTGCAGCATACGGACCCAGAAATTCAAAAAATCCTGGAAATTGACGCGACAAAAAGGAAACCAGAGTTCCAAGTATTAGAGGAAGGAATTCTGAAATTTCGAGGGCGTTTATGCATGCCAAAGGACAAAGAACTCAGGGAAAGGATTTTATCAGAGGCTCATAAGAGCAATTATAGTATCCACCCAGGGAGCACAAAGATGTATCAGAACTTGCGTCATCATTATTGGTGGAACGAGATGAAAGTAGATGTAGCAAAATATGTGGCAAAGTTCTTGACATGTTAGCTGGTGAAGGCCCAACACTGTAAGCCTGGTGAATTATTACAGCCACTAGAAATTCCTCAATGGAAGTGGGAGCACGTAATAATGGATTTTGTGATGGGACTACCAAGGAACTAGAAAGGACATGATTCTATTTGGATAATCATGGACAGGTTGACCAAGTCCGCGCACTTCATCTCTGTGTGAAAGGATTTTGCGATGGACAGATATGCCGAATTGTACATGAGGCAAATAGTGAGACTACATGGAGTACCCGTGACAATTACATCGAACAGAGATCCCAAGTTCACAGCGAACTTCTGGAAAAGTCTTCAAGATGCCATGAAACTCGATTACAGTTTAGCACGGCATACCATCCACAAACGAACGGCCAATCGGAGAGAACAATTCAAACGCTCAAGGATATGTTACGAGCGCGTGTGATAGACTTCAAAGGTGGATGGGAGGATTAGCTACATTTGGTAGAATTTTCGTATAATAATAGCTATTAGCAAAGCATTCGAATGGCACCGTTTGAAGTGCTTTATGGAAGAGCTTGCAAAACCCCGATTTGCTGAGATGAGCTTGAAGAAAGAAGTATCACGGGCCCAGAGTTAGTAAAGCTATCGGTGGAAGCGGTAAGATAATTCGGGATATACTGAAGACGGTACAAAGTCGTCAAAAGAGTTATGCGGATAAACGGCGTAAGCCTTTGGGGTTTCAAGTAGGCGATCATGTTTTCCTTAAGGTGTCGCCGATGAGAGGGTTATCTCGATTTGGAAAGAAATGAAAACTAAGTCCAAGGTACGTAGGTCCATTTGAGATCCTAGAGCGAATTGGGACCTTAGCCTATAGACTGGTCTTACCGCCTAATCTATCTTAAGTGCACAACATCTTCTACTTATCAATGCTACGGAAGTACGAGCCAGACCCGACGCATGTGCTGGACCACGAGGTTATAGAAGTGGATGACAGAGTATTCTACGTGGAGAAGCCAGTTAGGATCGAGGATCGAAAGGAGCAAATTGTGAGGAATAAAACGATTCCATCGGTCAAAGTTGTCTGGGAGCACCATGGAACCCACGGCGCTACGTGGGAAAGCGAGGAAACGATGAGGCGTCAATACCCCCATTTGTTTGAGTAACTGGGTTTAATGTAAATTTCAAGGATGAAATTTTATAAGGGAGAAGAGTTGTGACATTTTAATTTTCCTGTCATTTCGAGACTCATTAATGAGAAAGTATCTAACGATGTATTTCAGTCATATCTCGCTCGGATTTGATCAACCTCGAGTTGACTGACCAAAAAGGGGAAGTCTAACACGAGACAAGGTACGTGGACCTAGGGAATTCAAATAGGAAATGACACTTTGATCATAAGGATTATCGATGGGACATTTAGAGCCATAAAAGGCCGATCGAAGAACGATTAAGGAATGCATTGCCAGCGTTATAAGATTGGAGCGCGGGTGATGCCGCTAAACCAATTTATAATTTGTAAAATTTCCTAAATCGAACAATGATGATCGAGACCGTCAAAACTAGTGATAGACCCTCACAATTACATGACAACCAAAGTCGCCACGAATTGACAAGCCCTAATTGTGATATGAATCACAGGGTCGATACGCATAACGTCTGCAAAAGGCGCCCGTTAGTTTGAGATAGCTTGGAACCACATCTGATAGAGAAATGATTCAGAAACAAGTCTCGAAATTAAAAAATGGAGAATCAAGAATTTCAACATAAAAATTGGATTGGCCGTCACCTTATTGAAGAAAATTGAAATCCGAAAAACGACATTCTGGACATCGAGGGTAAAATTATCATTTTGCCCCTCAAGCCTTAGCCTTACCTTAATTATTGAACAAGGGCATTTTGGTCATTAACCATACCCTAAGGCTGTCGAAAATTGAAGAAATTAAGAGCCATTGGATGAGCATTGATTGACATATGGACAAGTGTCAAAGGATTAGACAATGATGTAGATATGGACACTTTTAACCTACCATTCAACCAAGTTGACTCTTGAAAATGTGCATAAACCTCTCTCTCTCTCTCTCTCTCTCTCTCTCTCTCTCTCTCTCTCTCTCTCTCTCTCTCTCTCTCTCTTCTTGGCCGAAACCCCCTCCATTCTGTTCTTCTTCTTCTTCTTCTTCTTCTTCCTTTCCAGCCAAGAGAGCTCCAACCAACCAATTCTGCCGCCGTCGTTCGCCACTTCCGACTGCCACCTTCAACCACCGCCTAGACCCAAGCCGACCACCAACCCCTTCTTCATCCTTTTGCCGACATCCTCTAGGTGGAATCAGGTCATTTGACCCACTGAGGAGTCCCGGCCGGCCATTCTCCCGGAAGCCAACGAAAACTGTCGCAGCTGGATGTAAGCCACTGTTTAGACTCCGTAGGACCCCGAAACCTTTGATTATTTCGGCCAAATTTTGTGGATATCCAGAGGACACATAGACTGAGCTGTGGTAAAATGTTTGGGTGTATTTGATGGAGTTTTGACCCTAAATGGGTCATGTATTTGAAGGGCAGAAAACTGACCATCGGAAGACTTGAAGGAACCGGCGCTGTTCAAGGACTTTTCGGCGTCGCCTTGGCTTCAAATTTTCGGTGAGGCTCCCCAAACCCTAGAACTACATATTAGCAAGTAGATTAGTGGGTAAATTAAGGATTTAAGTTAGTTTAAGGGCTGAATGGTTGAGATATGCACAGAACCAAAAATGCCCTGTTTGGTTCTGTGCATACCGATGCTGTAGGAGGCTATTGGTGTTGGAATTGAGTCTCAAATTCATCATTGAGACGTGCTAGAATGTCAATGAACATGTCAATGAGGTTTACGTTTCATGGATTGGCGAATTGAGCAAGAAAAATTGACGATTGGATGAATTTCTTTAGATTGTGCGATTGACTTGCTCTTGGGATAATTGGACCGAACCATTAAAGTGCTTAGAAGGAGAATTTTGTCGAACTAAACTTGAGGTAAGGAGTTTCTAAACCTTGGCTAGGAGGATTGGACTCAATTAGGTAAATTGAGTGTGAATTAGATTGATTATTGGAGGTTTATGAGATGATTATCCATTGTGCGTCTTGGAGAGATATAAATGGCTTGAGTGATTGACAATGCTTGTGGCATGAAATGATTATCGCATTTGAATGTCGAATTTAATTGCCTCGCATGCCATTGATGTGTTGCTCATTGCATGAGTTTGAAATTAAGCATGAGTATGAATTGAAATGAACATATGGCATGTCTGAGAAATGAGTGATACCCTGAAGCGTATGAAACGCAGGGTTGTATGGATGGATGGATGCCTTGAGGCGCTGAGGCGCGAGATTTGAATTAAATAACACCCTAAGGCGTACGAGACGCGGGGTTAAGATGGCCATGGTCTTGATGCATTGAAACGCGGGACGGAGTTTGAGTTGTGAAAACCTGATGCGTTTACACAGGTTTGTCAATGAGACAGTCTGAGGCGTATTTACGCGGACCGAGCTTGCGGCGTTATAAACGCGGGCGTGATAATGAGGAGGCATGGAAGAGTGGAAGGTGTAATTTGGCTCAGCAATGTGTGTTTAATTATGATGATGTGTATAATACCATGATTGCATGCTTGACACTCGTTTTATTCGCATGTTATTCAATGACTGTTGAATGCCTCATGTGGCTGTTGTGCATTTTATCCTTGATTACATTTGCCTGAGTGTACGGTCAGCCTAACCTAGAGTTAGGACCTACCTTACTGAGATGTAAATCTCACCCCGTTGTGGGACACCATTTTTCAGATTCTAGGCTTTGAGAATGTGGTCAATCAGGTTTGGTGACCCAAAAGAGATGTCGGTGTATTTTGATGAGTTCCTAGATTGACAAGGGACGGTGTATGTGAGGAAATGTACCATAGTCTGGGTCGACGAGGGTGGCAACAGTTGGAAGCCTCATAGGTACGAGGCTTGGTTTAGAAAGGTTGGGGATGTATCTACGGGGCCACTGAAGCCCACTGAGGTGCCCCGTGGGGTAATCCCTAACTGGTGTCATCCCACTCGGGATTCAATGGAGGCCGAGGGGTCAGTAGCCGGCTCGAGGAACGTACCTGAGAGGACCCCGACTTTGGAGGACACTGACGAGGTCATCGAGATTGAGGCCACCGAGGACAACCAGGTGGAGCCGTCAGCTAACGAGACACTCGAGGACACCGTGGAGGTTTGCTCTGAGACACTCTCAGAGTATGAGCCATCTGAGGATACCGAGGATATTGACGACTCTAGCAGCTCGACTTAGGAGTTCCTGTTTCTGGTCTAATACTTTAATGGTAACCTCGATGCCGCTTTTTTTGGAGATAATGATGGCCCTCTTTTGCACTTACCCTGTTACTCCTACTGACCAGCGGTCTAGTTTGCCATGCTCTTGTACGAATATTTGGGAACTTATGTGTTTATTGGTATTCTCGTTACTCAGGTCCCCTTTTTATCATTATACGGACGAGTTGTTTATTATCGCTTCCGCTTGTTATAGATATGGTTCACCTCTCGATCCATGTGCATCCTGGGACCTCGAGAGAGAGTTTGTGCTTGCAGAAAGTCGCGCGCTCGTGCCCGGGGCGTGACAGACGACTTTAGCAAATCTTCGATAATGGTTCGTCGAGAAAGGGTAGCTGATCGCTGGCGTCGAGTCTCTTCCAGCTTTCTCTCTATTGCCGGTCTTTGTTGTTCAAGGGCAAGCTCTTTCTCATCCAACTCGATTATCTCCTTGACAATAGACTGCAGAGACTGTTGTCTTCGGCTCATCAGTTGTTCTGTCTCTTGAGTCTCAACGCTGGGAGCAAAGGGTTGGTCAGCAAAGTTGGCTAGAGTAATCATTTTGTCCCGGCTCTGGCGAAAGTGAATAAATGGAGTTGGGAAATGCTCCAAGAAAATCTTAAGCCTGTCAATCACGTCTTGAGGAAGTAACGTACTGACTTCTCCTTAGTCAATTCATCCATCACGGACCTATTTCTCTGAATGGCCTCCGGATCATCGACCAAAAAAGCAACCCGAGTAGACAAGGCCTAAGGAACATGATAACATGATTTCCAACCTGCTAAGAGTCTCTGACGAACGAAGAACACCTCCCGAGGCACACTTGGAAGACCAGATGGATGAGATAACTCGGTAAAATAGATCTGAGCATCCTCTAGAGGAGTCGAAGAGACGGGGTGTAGGAGAAGGGTCTTGGGCAATTTCGGCGAGCGGAAGATGGTAAGTTGATAATGTCTGGAAGAGCACGAGCGCTGAAGAAGGAGACTTACCAAGAGTTGTCTCAACCCTAGATTGATTGCTAGGGGACACATCGAGATGACCAGCAGGATCAAAATTGGGTTCACTCTGGATCTCTAAGGTGCTGCATGATAATACTTCAGAATAGAAATTTCTCTGTTAAAAATCAATTTGGTAGGGAAATTCATTTGATAAAATCACTTTCGAAGTAAAATACGTTTGGTAAAAAGATTGACTTATTGTAGGATTTTCTACTTCTGACTGGATTTTTAACGAACTTTGAGAAACTAAAAAATTTTACTTATCGGCTCCAAAATCACATTTTTTTACCACATAAGTCTCGACCGACCACCTTTGCCACTCGTGACTGGTCGCCGTCGATCGCTAACAGCCGTCAAATATTTTGTTAATAATGTTTCAAAAATAAAAATTCTCAATCGTTATTAAATAAATTTCTGTGATCAGAATTCAATCTGAAATAGAAATGAAAAAATCAACTTATGCATTTAACTCAATCAAAGTAGTGGGGGCAGGAAAACTCTCAATGACATCATCGATGGTTCGGGGATTGTCTTCTAGCAGGTTTTGAGAAGAAACAATTCGGGAACCTTCGACAACTGAAGAGTCAGTTGAAAGCTTGAGCTGTTTCTCTTGTAGAAGAAAAGGGTTCTTCGGCCGAACCAGCGAAGCAATTATTTCATCGACAGCTTCATTATCCAAATCCTCATCTGATAAATAGGAGAAGAAGCAAAGTAAGTTCACTCAAATGGCTGACAAACTCATTAAATCATGAGGAATGGCTTAGCTTACCTACAGTTAAGGCCATCGAATGCTTGGGACTACCAGATCCGAGAGTTTTGGATGGATTCTTTCTCCCTAACTTCCTTGACACAGGACTAGAAAGTTTTATCCTTTTTCCCTTCAAGGAGTGATGAAGTAGCCTCCTCATAAAGGGTGTCCACCAAGTTGTGAACCCCGACGTAACTCTAGGACTAGATCGAAGAATTGCAGAAATGTCCCTAGAGAATCTTCGGTACATCATAGCAGTAACTTGAGCACAATAGTAATCATCCAAGGGAAACCCTTGCAATATGGAAGAGGCATAGGGATAACTTGTCGAAGGCCAAATTGCCTAGCGCAGTATTGAGGAGAATAAGGTTCAAAGCCTGGTTGAAACGTACCTTTTCGGTAGAGTCGAATGAGAAGGTCTTTAGGAGAAAGAATAGTAATCTAGAACTCACAAAAGTCGTATGGCTTATAGGTCTCAGAGTTAAAAACGAAGCTGAATTCAACAGAGTTATAAGGGAACATCTCCTCCTTAGCCACATCGAAAGATAAAATCCGTCAAAGGAAGAAATTCAAATGTTGACTATTGGCAGGGACATTCAAATGAGCAGCCCTAAGTAGCCATGAGCCCAGGTCAGAAGACAGGCCAGTCTTTTGGGAGTCAGGAACGTCGGCAAACATAAAAGGGAGATAAAGCGCCAGCCATGCTTGAAGAATCCAAAACGGAACAGACAACAAGCCGTCCTCGGTAGGCTTCGTCATCGATAGGGAGGCATGAGTAAGGCTTCTGTATAGAATTCCCAGAACAAGAGGATCGAGAGCTACATTCTTTCTCCGCCAAATTAAAGGCAAGGATGAGCTAATCATTGGACAACTTGACTGTTGGACTGAAAAACAAGTACTTCGACAACCAGTAGAGAAGAAAAGATGTGCGTTCCGCAAGCGTGATAGTGCCAGAGGTGTTACAATGAGCTGCTAAAAATTTTCCATAAGCAAGGGTAGCATTAGAAATAAGACAATCCTTTATGACATCGAGGCTACTAGCAGGGTCCCATGAGGAGTAAGGCCAGCAATGGTGAAAACATCCAGAAGGGTCACCGACATAGGGCCATATGGGAAAAAGAAACAGTTGGTCGATGAAAACCAAAAGCTTACAACAGAGCCAAGTAAATCTCTGTTCAGGTCACGGGACAATAAACTGACTTCGAGAGCTGTCCTTATATTCATCGATGTTCAAGAACCAATGGTTATCAGGTCAGCTTTAAGGCGACAAAACCAAGCGTGGAATGTGTCGTCATATGATAGAAAGCTTCTGAACCGCGCAGAAGGAGACGACCAAATATCTCTTAAAGGAGAAACCTAAATAGGAAACTTCTCGTTTCAACGCATTAGGAAACAAGGATGAAGAGATACAGGCACACGATTGTGTTCTCGAAGACTAGGGCTAAGAACATACCCGGTGTGCTCTTTCGTGGTGCTCAACGGCTTGAAGAAATAGCTATCAGCATCGTCACTATTGATCAGCTTGTCGAAATGATCAACTAGCCGCTTGAAAATAAATTCGGAAGTTTTGGTTGCCATGGGAAAGGTCAAGAAAAAGCTTTTAGGAGGTTTAGGGTTTAACCCCAAACGAGGGAAAGACAACGACAGAGAACTTTCACCCAAAGATGAAAAGAGACCCAGATCCAAAATCGAGGTGTCGTAAGGGATTTAGAGTGATTGCGCTTCGAGAAAGTAAATCAAGGATAGAAAGACATAATCATTAAGCCACTGTTGATGGTTGTCAAATCGGAGAATATCTTTTAAAATAGATAAATCTTTGATCTATATCTTTTAAAGGGGGCATCTGTTAACACCCAGAAAGTCACCATAAAGAATCACATGTCAGGCGTATGAAGAATGTATGATCGGCTGTAATCGAATGTACCAAAGTCAAGTATGGGTCAGCCATCTATGTGCCACGTGTCAAGATAAAGTTGGCGGCATTTTCCACCAAACAAAAAGGAAAAAAATGCGGAAAAAGCTACTATTAAGGAAGCTACAGATGGGTGGCAAACTTTGAGAGTAAAAAGAAGATGACGTGCAAAGCAAGAAAGCGGTGATGTCAGCGAAAACCCATTGACAGATAGGAAAAAGTGGGATATAACGTGGTGCCGAAGAAAGGAAGTGCTCGATAGTTACCTAAGCCTCTCTATAAATATCCAAAGTCAACTAAACACAAGAGACACGCACAAATCAAACCTTTATCTATTCATTATCTTGGCCTAACTTAGCTGTAACTTTCAAATTCCCGTCGTCGATTCAATTCCGACGAATTTCATATCTTGGGTTGGTGTCGTCGATTAAATTTCGGTGTCTCCCCTTTGTCCAAGGCCGTCGATTAAATTCCAGTGTCATATCAAGAAGCCTGTCTAGTGTCGTCGAGTAGATTCCGACATTGTGTCCTACATCTTGACCAGTGTCGTCGATTAGATTTCGGCATTGTGTCCTACATCTTGTCCAGTGTCGTCGATTAAATTCCAGCATTGTGTCCTATATTTCACACCTCTGTCCAACATCATCGATTAAGTTTTGGAGTTGTGTCCTGAGTATAAGTTATCGAAGGGATTAACTTTCGATTGATCGAGAGTCTGTAAAGTGCTATTTACATTATTATCAAAATATATTTTGCATTTGACGCTCTCTGTCTAAAACTGACGCGAAACTCTTATTAGAAAACAAACGGGTTAAATTCAATAAAAGATTTCCGCGTCAACAATTCTTTTTGGGCTCCACACTTCTGGGCCAAGCCTCAGAAGTTCATTTGGGCATAATCGAAAGATTTCGTCATCAGCAAAGATAAAGAACCGATGTTGCGCACGTCGACGGCTTCCAAATGGACCATTCAGTTTAAAAGTGTTGTTAAATAGAAAATATCTATCACTGAGCATACAACTTAAAAATTACCAAAAAAAGAAGGGAAAAAAATGCACAATGCATAAGATTTCAAGACGTATAACCACGAAACAAAAGTATCATTGTTGGAAGGGGACTTATTAGTATACATACTGAGGTAGAGTATCTCTTCTTGTTTTCTCTATTCATTTTTTCAGCAAACAACAATCTTCCAAAGTTATCGTAACGCCTCGTTTGTATCCCCTCACATGCATGATGCCTTACTCTCTTCACGTATGTTCTTATTATGCATAAACCTATTGTATCATGACCAATTCAATCATAAACTTTTTAGTTTTGTCAATCTAGTTCTAAACATTATGACGATTTAACAATATAGTCCTTCCAATAAATTTTGATCGAAAATTGCCAACGTGGAGGTCGTGCCACTTGTGATAGTCGACGTCCACGTCAGCATTTTCCGACCAAATTGACTATAAGACGGGCTACATTGTCAAAAAGATTTAAGATTCAATTAATACAATTGAGAAGTAGGACTTAACTGATCATCGCACAATAATTTTGAAATTTTTTGGACAATTTTCCCATTGAAATTGTCTTGTAAATGCCAATTTCATGACACGACAAGATATTTTAAATCCCTTTCCTCCTTTTTGTCGAAACGAATGTTTCGAATCATACAAGTTCAAAAGAAAATTAATGATAGTGTAATCCTCAAAGCAGCCACTCGTGACTCTTGTAATCCATGTCTAACGCCACGGCCACCTACTGCTCGATTCTTGCGTGGCTGAGTATTTCTTTATGGCATCTAATTAAAGTTAGATAGGGCAGCGCAGCAAGCAAATGGATTTTCACTTCTCGACTTCCACAATCATCACCCTTTCTATGTCAATGTGCCCTTGCCAAAACTTAATAAAGAATATATTTTTTCGGACAACAAAAAGCCTGAATTAATTCATTAAAAGGTTTTTTGGCTTGGATGCCACGAATTATTCTACGACAATTATTATCTATTCTTTTATCTACGTCAGTAAATAGCATACTCAAAAACTTCATCGTCTATGGCAAGTTAATCAAATAAATAGGTTTTTCATGTCAGCATGTTCTTTTTACTTTTTCTTAATGTCAAAGTAGGTTTCGACATTTTTAAATATGAGACGAAAATGAGAACCGACCTACAATTTTAAGGCAAGAAAACTAATTTGAACCCCCAAGACAAGTGACTAATTCTATCTTGTCCTTGCACAAATTACGTGATGCAAGGGTAAATCATGGAGATGCATAAAATAGTATCTTTGGAAGTACAAACTAGAGCTCTTGAGTGGGCTTATTCACAATATGAACCCTTCTTTTGGGAACGACATCAAATTAACAAAGTGAATTCTCCATAAATGCGATTGGTTAATAAAGTTTCAATATTTTCTCAAATAAAGAATTATAATAAATTTGGTTTCAAATAAAAGCTCAAAATATTTATTTTGTTAAAAAAAAAAAAGGGCCTTGACACTTTCGCCTTTTTACTTTTTCTGATTTTCTTTTTACTTTTCTTTTCTTTTTCCTTTTTCTTTTTTTCCGCTTCCTCATTGTGAACCTCGCTGACCCGCCACCGCGACGGTCCAAGCTTCTCCTCAGCCTCTGGATTCTTCTTTGTGTTCGTAATCAGAGCTTTGGGACTTGCGGTGGAAGAAATTGGGGAGGCCCGACCCACGGCAAAAGACCCGATGCTCATCGACGAAGAAGATGGGGTTCTCCACGAGCAACGGAGCTGAAGGGATTTAACAATGGTTGAAGATCGGGATCAAGATCGGAGCTTCCTAAGGGCGTTCCTCGCGATTCGGAGGGACTTTTCCGGGTTGGGCGGCTTCGGGCCCCAGCATTCGGGCCAGATTGCATTGCGGGCTATTTGGAGGGAGACTGAGGCGTGGAGGTGGCCGGGCCGGTGGTTGCGTGCCAGTCAGGGAACCCGAGGCCGACGGGGAGGCCGGCGAAGGGGATAGCGCGAACGTCGGGATGGAAGGAGAAGCCGAACTGCTCGCGTGAAGTCGGCAAATAGGATAGCGCGGAGGTGGGGAGGGAAGGAGAAGTCGAACTCGGCTTCGGACTTGCCGGGATGGACCTGGATGGCGGAGTTGCAGAGGTAGGCCATAGCGTGGTCAGAGAGAGATGAGAAGGAGAGGAGCCTGTTCCAAGAGGTCGCAGCGGAAGGGGGGGGGGGGGGGGGGGCCGCGGCCCCTCGGGTAGAGAGATGGCGGAGGCCGGCTACGTTGGCCGGGGTTATGCCGGTGATCCGCCCGTCCACGTCAATCATTGTCGGGTGATCTCACTTTCCCTTGTTGAGGTTTGGGTGCAACTTCGGACTGAAGTGGAGAAATGTCCAGAGTCGGGAAGGTGATAAAAAATCAGTGATGATAATTAATTTTGCACAGAGCTTTGTCTCTTTGTTTGAAGAACAAATAGAAAAGAAGAAGATGGGCACTTCACGTGAAACAAAATCCGCCTCTGCTTTCCTTGCGGTCTTATCAGGAGGAGCTTCCATTGTCGTGCGTCCCAACCTCCCCTCATTCTCACCAAAAAAAAAGTTCCCCTCAGCGCAACTAAGATGGAAGAACGAGAGACATGGATAGGACGATGGCTGTCCTTGCCGGCGGGTGCGAGGCCGGCCCTTGCCTGTGAAGAGCGAGGCGAGCCCTCGCTGCCGGAAAGGGTGATGATCCGAGCATGGCCTTGCTTGATCTGGGTGAGGGATGGGTGAGGGAAGGGCGCGGTCGGAGGGAGAGAGGAGAGAGAGCGGTAGTGGATGAGATTCGATGAAAATGGAAAAGAAGAAGAAAAGATAAAAAGATAAAAATAAAAATATATAACAAGAAGAAAATAACCTTATATAGCGCCCTAAAAGTTCAATTTAAACTATTATTTAAAACAATATCTACTTCAAGTATTTATTTCATAAAATGGAGTCATTTGAGGTATTTTTTGAAATATTTTCAAATTTTTATGAAGTGATTCCATGAATTGTTTAGTTAGGGGCTGAAAAACGTCTTTTAATAGATTTCTATTACAGCGTACCGCACAGATTGGGCATTCAATTAGTTGAAAGAAGATCTTAATATTAAATATTATGGATATAATTCCTCAACTCATTTTATTTCACCAAGGATTCGGAAAAAAAAAAAAACTGTATGAGCGACACGTTTCTCTTTGTAACTAGTAGCATCAATTGGGTTCCAGTAAATTTCTTTCTTAAATCAATGACATTCACTAACTCTGAACCAAAACAATTACTTCTTATTTTTTTCCAAACAATCTAATTACTGCAGAACAAGCCTCTTCACTCACTAATTGGATTACAATTTCATTACACTCTTTACTTTTTGTATGCACATGCTCTCGAAAGTATGTCTTAAGTGATTTTCATCTTCAATTTTTTTAATGCAAATTCATATGTGAAAGAAATGAATATTCAATATATACATCTATATTTTATATGCCTATTATTTTCATGGAGAAGTTATTAAATATATTATACGGAGTGACCCTAATCTAGTTTAGGAATCACTCCGCTCATGCTCTTGAATTTTTAAGGGGGTGTGGCCAATGAGAATCATTGGTTGGGTAGGGACTTGAAAGAGGCAAAAGTGGAATTGCAAAAATTACGCCATCAAAGATACTTTGCACATTTTTATTCTTTCTCCTTTGGTCAAAACTTTTTCCCATTATCTAAGTCCTCCAATTTTATGATTTGTATAATCAAATCTCCTAATTTATCCGATGCTCCCATCGAATCCTCTTTAATTACAACAAGGATTTGCAAACAAGTTGCAACATAACATTCAAATATCTTGTAAAAATGGGATATGTTCACCAAAAGTCCTTAAACTTATCGTGAAAGTGCAATTAAGTCTTAAAACTTTTAAAAAGTGCAATCAAGTCTTAAAACTCGTCAAGTTGATCCAACTGAGTCCTTCCATTAACACAGTCAACTAGTCTAATAGAAAATGTGGCATTTTTAAAATTATTTTCTATCTCCTATGTGGTTTTAAATTATTTTATTTTTTCATGACATTTTTTATTCTTTCATTCTTTAAATTTACTTAAATTTTAATAAAAATATAAAAGGCTAAAATTTATTTTAAAAAAACTGGAAAAAAAAAACGACAAAGGGCTTGTGGGTGTACCACTCCTCATCGCGAAGGGCCCAACAGAGGGCGAGGGTGGCCGACTCGCTAGCACCAACCGAGGCCACGCCAGCCCGTCGCTTTGGGTCGGCGAGGCCCATGTAGATTTGCTTTCCCAGATCTAGGCACCCAACCCAGATTGGGGCGCCTAACACGAGGACGAGAGTTAACAACGACGGCAGCCACCGCTGAAAATGGGATGAAGGCTCGCAACGCGATGATCGACCATGGAGGAGAGAAGGAAAAATTGAGGGATTAGGGTTTGAAAAACAAAACGAATTTGGAGATATAGGCCAATAAATGTGAGAAGACATGGTTTAGCTTGGAAAAAAATCCTTTTCATCTTCTTCTTCGTCATCGAACTCAAACTCTACGTCCAGTTTTCATTGCCTTCCTCATCTTTATCAGCACCTCATCGCCTTCAACTTCTTATTCTTTGATTGTAATCCCCTGCAAAATCGAAATAGGGAAGCTGTAACGGATGCCGGCATATTCGCTCATACTTTATGCGAATCTACATCATCCAAACTCTCATTCATGTCAAATGAAGAAACTTCACTCACTCTTGTACTAGTGGCGCTGCCCCCAATCTAAGTGGGTGCCCAGACCTAGGCGAGGCAAATCTACACATGGTCGCCCGCTCCAGCCGACGGCCGACGATCGGGCCTGGTGAGCCGGCCACCCTCCCCGAGGGCCGGCGGAGGCCGCTAGCCCCACTGGCAATGAGGAGCGGCAGCGGTGGCATACCCAGGCCCCTACTGTTCTCTTCTTCTTTTTGCTAGCTTTCTTTTTTAATAAAATTTTAGACTTTTCTTTTTATAAACCAATTTAAGAAAATTTAAAGAATGAAAAAATAACAAATTGCACTTGAAAATGAAAATAATTTAAAAAGCCACTTAAGAGAGAGAAAATAATTTTAAAAATATAATGTTAGCATTTTTCATTAGATTAATCGACGATGTTAATAGAAAGAATCAATTGGATAAATTAATTTTGGAAGTTTTAGGGGTTTACTGCCATTTGTAGTTTAGATATAAACAGGAAGTTGAAAAGACGGAGTGCCAGAGGAGACTGTACGGGCTAGTGGCATACAATAAATTGTCAGATCATTAAACTCACCGTAAAAGAGCAAAGCCGCAAAAATTTTAATTGTCTTCCTCGTCCTTGCGCTTCCGCGACTGCCAAATCTATATATAAATTTAAGAAGCCACACAAAGCAAAACTGCTACAAAACTCAAGAACAAGCCAAACCCCTCACCTCCCTCGCTCACTCTCTCTCTAACTCTCATGGCGCCGAAACGCAAATCCCCAACTCCTTCACACGAATCGCCACAAACGGATGCTTCCTCCGGCGAGGAGTCGGGCACCGGCTCTGTGCCCCCAAGAGCTCAAGAGCAACGGAAAGAGGACGATGAAGTTGAGAATCCTGACGGAGAAGACAATGACTCCTGTTCTGAGTCCAACCCCGAAGAAGATGAGACTCGCACTGTCGAGTCTGTTGCTGCGACCAAGGAGAGCACACGGTTGAAGAAGAAGAAGCCAGCTAGTTATCAACACTCGAAAAATCAGCCTCCCAAGAGGGCCAAGAAGGACGGCGATGCCGAAGGAGGAGGAGAAGAAGAAGAAGAACCGTCTGGACCGTCCAGGTCCAGGTCACATGATGAAGCAGCAAAGCACGAACCCCAAAAGCTCTCGCGCCTGAAGAAGCCCTCTCCGGACTCGGTTTCTTCTTCTGGATCGAAGCCTGAAGATGGAACCCGCCCTGTCGAGGCTGTCGCCACCCCCAAGGAGGTCACGCCGGTTAAGAAGCATACTGGGGAGAGGTCGGGAAGGTTTCAGCGCCTGTGGAGTGAGAAAGATGAGATCAAGCTCCTTCGGCGTATGATCAAATTCCGCAAGAAGACAAGGCTAGAGCCCTCGACGAACATCCGTGCGTTCAAAAACTACCTCAACGAGAAATCAGTAAGGTTTGATTTCCATGCCGACGAATCGCAGTTCTACAACAAGATTAGGCAAATGAAGTTCAAGTTCATGAATGGGTGTAAGACCGGGCGTATTTGGAAGAAGCCCCATGATCAGAAGGTCTCTGAACTTTCCCGTGTCTTCTGGGCTGTTGGGAAAGTCGGTGAGGAAGTGCACTTGCCTTCGAAGAAGAGCAAGACTCTGGGTGAGGAAGTGCACTTGTCTTCGAAGAAGAGTAAGAGTAAGACTCTGGAAAGTGCTGGCAAGATTGCTGCTGTTCAATCAAAGTCGCCGGAGAAGATTGAGGATAGCGATCGGGCCAGCGAATCTTCTCTATTGCAGCTGACCAGCATGGGGCTAGGCAAGGAAGTTTTGAGGATTGGCATGGGGATGATCGACTCGTTAGAGATGGAGGAATTAAAAGATGGGTGGCGGCGATTGCGCTTATCCGAGCTGCAGGTCGCCAACGATCGAGCTGCGCTCATGAATCGCCAGGCGAAGCTGTTTATGGATTGCTATTGTCGAGCGAAGGAGCAGGTATAGAAGGCCATTGTGATCCTTAGGTTTTATGATTAGGTCTGTTTTTGTCCCCATCTTTTTTACCTTGGCAAGCCGTTCATACGTTGGTTTGTTCTCTTGGTTGTTCAAATGGAAGAGATTTAGAAATGGGCGTCCAAAAATGTGCTGAAAAGATTGGATGTAGAGGGTGAATTTGTTCATCCTCGAGACTGACAATCATCCAATTGTCACGGGTCTTTTTCAGGAGTTCATCTGGAAATCGTATGCGTTTAAATGTATGAGGAGCAAAACGAAGACATTGGGAAATTTGGTGCCGTATTACAATTTTTTGAAGTTTCAAGGCCACGACTTGGAAGCTACATAGCCAAATGCTTTATAAAACAGCATTACAATAACAAAACGTCACTCCTCTAGGAGGGGCACATCAATGCACATGCCGTTTGGTTCCTCTTTTCCAAAAAAATTAAAGTTGAGAACTTATTTCCTTAAAATAACGGAAAAAGTTTAATACAATGCTATTGAATAAATTTTGCAAGAAATTGAAATATAACAATATTTTAGGACTTAAGTCTAGTCCCAAATTTATTCCGAACTTTCTTTTATTTAAGAAAAAACACCAAACTTAGGTCCACTCACAAATTTGCCTCGATTTTTTTTCGCCGGCTTTCAATATGTTCTCAAATCTATCACATGGGGCAGTCCCAACTTGGCTTTGACATCTTCACATCCATAACAAATATACGTAAAAAAAAAATTAATGGGGCAAAAGTTGCAAATAGAAGCGTCATTCCCACCTGGATAAAAAATCCACCCATAAAATTTGTTGAAATTATACAAAATAAAATCGTTCTAGGAAGTGAAAATTAGAGACGACTTACAACAATTTTTGGATGAAGGGCTAATGGAGGTAGATTTGAGATTAAAGTAAAATTAGTGATTTTTCCTTTAGGAAAGAAAAATAGAGATAGATTTGGGATTAGACCTCAAGCTGGGTTTTTTTTAGACAAAAAAAAAATCGGGTAAATTTAGGAGTAAACTTAAGGTTGAGGAATTTTTAGGAAATTATATCCAGTATCTAAGGAGAACTAAGACAAAGTATAGTACAACCAAAACACGAAGTGCTACTATACTAATTAAAATTTGATATTCCAAAGCTAAACTTGCCCATTGAATTTTTCGTTCTTTTCTTTTCCAGTAAATTCTCTTGTCTGTATTTAACAAAGACTTAATTTGTTCGTGTGTTAACACCAAAAGATGACTTGGGCAGTCGTGTGATTTACACATGGGCATTGTCATTCGCACCTCAAACTTGTGTTGAACGACAATGGCACCTTGTAATTCGATGTATTCAGTTGTCGAAATATGACGACGCAAGGTGAAGACTGCCATTATGCGTCGACGAAACTTGAAAAATCATGAAGCGCAACTTGGACTACCTGAGGTACCTGGGAATTTGAGTGAAAATCCAATGAGCAACGAATTGAATTCGAGGATTTCAACTCCCACCATGGGACCGAATTGGAAAACCCCCAACTGAGCTGCAGGGGCTTTCAAGTTTCAAGTGGGCTATACATTCATTATCCTTATGCATTGTCATGGGAAAATGTATTCTGGGAAGTACTAGAATTAACAAGTTGATAAGATCTGCAATAGCAAGACAATCTTACAGAATGATATCCTCCTGACACCGGACATTCTTCCTCGAGAAGCCTTTTCTCAAGCAGGAGTTGCTTGAGGTTTTCCTTCAAAATTAGGGCATCATATGGAAAGCGACTCGACAGGGAGTAGCTTCCAATGTTCATCCCTACAATTTGCCCCAATCGTAGTTGAATTCGGCTTATTGCAGGGGCTGAGCCGACACGTCTATGTCATTGTGGCAGAACTGGAGTCCCACGTTAATTGCACGGTGAAGTCAAAATTGAATTGGGATAATCGGACACAGTAGCTGCTATTGCTGTCGTTGTTGTTGCTGCTGCTCATGATTATGATAATTAGATCACGATGAGATAGTTGGGTTAATGGGAAGCCAAAGGAGTCTCACGTCAATTGCACGGTGAAGTCCCGATTGAGTTGGGATAGTCGGATATCGTAGTTGCTTGCTGCTGTTGTTATTATTGTTCTCGATTGTAATACTTAGGGCGCACATGATAACATTTTCATTCCAAAAATTGACTTCTGGCTATAAATAATTTTTTTAAATTTTTGTTTCTGGTTGAGTTTTTGAGCAAAAAAAATTGTGTTTGATAACGATATAAAATTTCTTATCGTAAAATAAAAAAATGCAGCGGCGGCATCCGGCGGCGGCGGCGAATATTTCTATTTCAATTTCTCATATAAGTATTTTTTTTTTGTTTCTCATTTCTGCTTCAAATTTATTTCTGAAACAACCTTTTATTTTAGAAATAAAAAAATAGAATTGCATTATTAAACGAAATTCTATTTCAAAAATAGCTTTAAAACATAAATTCTGTTTCTGAAAGGTTATCAGGCACCCCTTAGATAACGATGAAATAGTATATGGGGAAAAGGAAATAAATGAAACTGATAACTGATATTAGAGATTAGGAGTGTTTGGAAGAGATACTTAAGCAAGAATTAAGAAATGTAGAAGAATGAGAGAGTGAGAGGGGCCAAATCCATGGTGGGTCCACAAAAAATTTCCCCCCAACCACTGGCTGTTGGGCCTTCAATGTTCACTTATCACTATTTATTTTATGGACCAACGGGCGGACGAGGCCCGTAGTCTTTCGGTCGACCAATGATTGAATTTTTATGGTGGAACTTCAACGTTCACTTATCTCAATTATTTTAGGTTTAATATCCTGAAAAAAAAAACTTCAGCATCTATTTCAAGTATAATCAATTTTTTTTTTGTCTCATAAAAATTTCCCATCCTAATTCAACTTGCCCAATATAAAAAAAAATCCCGATTTTAGCATTTGTCTCAATTATACTCAAAAAAAAATTTGTCTCATAAAGAACTCGCAAGTTTTACTTTTTTCCCAGTTTTACTACCGTCAGTTTTCCATTCATAGTCACCGTTAAATAATCCTACATAACTAGAATTTTCTCATTGAACTTATCTATGAATCTTCAAATTTAGCAACAATGGGTTTCATGGACGAAAAGACCTGAGATCATTCATCCAAATAATCAAATCTCTAGGTCTAACTATTCTTTAGGTTGTTGGGCGTCGAGAAAAATTTGAAATGCGTCGTCTTTAAGTGACTTTGTATTTCCCGATAATGTATAGGAGAAGTAGATAATAGAAGAGAAGTTGAGGGTTTTTTCACGTCAACTTGCTGAGATGTAATTCATTAATGCCGCAAAATATAATGTAGGATTAAATGATGATTATAGACAGAAGGCTAATGGTGGTAAAATCAGGATAAAAGTAAAATTTGAGAATTTTTAATAAGACAAAAAAAACTAGCTATAACTGGGACAGTTGCTAAAGTTGAAGGGTCTTTTTGTATTAGGCTGGTAGAATTTGGTGAGGTAATTTTTTTTATATAATTCGGACAGATATTAAAGTTTGGGATTTTTCTGAATAGTGGGCCATTTATTTTATGGACAAACGACTGGCTGGGCCCCACTGTTATTTGGGTCGATTTGGGTATGATTGAATCTATAGGGTCGAGGCCCCAACAATTGTTCGTGATTGAGCCCATGTGGCAGCCTCAAGGCCCAATCTAAAATTAATAGAACACGTCGTTCTTGGGTGCGGGCCCAGTCGTGCGAGGCCTAGCCCCAGCTGAAGTGGTTAGATAACACTGTCACTACTGATTTGCAAATCTTCTCCTTTCGTTACTGATGTGCAATGATGGCTACGAAAGCGGCCACTGGGGTTGTATACCGTGGCCGCTGATTTTGCTTCTGAGAACAAGAAGATTCAGCCACAAAAGATATTAGATAAATAAATGGATAAATTAATAAGTTAATAAAAATAAGAGTAATTGTTATAACGTGTAAACAAATATTAAGTATTGCAAGCAACCATTTCACAAGGAAATGTTTTTTTTTTTTTTGGGTAAGGTAAGTTTGTATTTACTTTTCAGATCACTAAGTACAAGTAAAAACCGGGTACAAAAACCATGAACCAATATTGACATCACAATGCCAAGATAAGTTCAATGGTGACCGGTCACGAGGAAATGTTATTTATTGTTGTTTACGTTTTTTTTTTGCTCGATTTGTACTTTTCTAACAGCTTCGGCGGCAAAATTACTCGGGTTCCGCTGCTGCACTTAGATGAAACCAAGTATTTTCTTGAGGATAAGTGTAAGTCCTAAAATTTGTGTCTAACTTTTAAAAAATACAATCAAGTCTTAAAAATTATCAAATTAGTTCAATGAATTCCTTCCATTTATTGTATTTTTTGAAGTTTTTAAAACTCAATTCCATTTTCATGATAAGTTTTAGGACTTGATTGCATTTTTCATAAAGTTTTAGGATTCAATTACAATTTTCTAGACTAGTTTTAGGATTTGATGGCCATTTTTAAAAGTTTTAGGACTCAATTGCACTTCCGTGATAAATTTTAAGGCATGTAATGCACTTGTTCCTATTTTCTTGTGGAGAATCTGTACTGTGATCAGTTACAGATAATCAACCGGCAAGCTAGTCGCACGAGCCGCATAGGCTGAGGGGAACCAAAAGATAATTAGGCAGGTTTGAGCAATGTCCGACCAACTTTGGCCGAGCCTGATCTCAAGAAATCATATTTGGAGTTTATGTACTTGATAGATTTAGGCAATTAATTAGGATCGGTCTTAATGATCACATTTATTCACAACTGAAAAACAAATCCATGAGAGGCCATGCCACCAAAAATACAAAAAACAAGTAATTACATATTTCCTGGGCGATGCTTCCGCTTCCACAATCATCATCTTTTTCACAACGATGAATCATTGCAAAGATAAATGACTAACATTCTTTTTTTACCACGAAAAAGCTAAATAATTGATTCTCCTCGGAAAAAATATTTTTCTCTCACGAAAAAACCGCATTCAAAAGTGGAGAAAATGGTTTTCTCTTTTTAAGAAAAGGAAAACATTTTCCCTCGCATATTTTTTTTCTTCACTATTTCACATTTATTTTTTTATAATTTTTTTTTAAAAAATCAAAACTTTTTTTTAAAAAAATTCCTTTTTCATTTCTTTAAAAAAAAAACTTATGCTATTTTTCCCTTCTTCTTTGGTCGGTCGCCTGTCACGGCCATGATCAGCCATCGACTGCGAGCTAGCAAAGCCATGCCTCGCCCAAGGCTGGCAAGGGGAGGCCAATGAGCTCATGCCTTGCTAGCTTATGGAACTCGTTCCATCGATCGTCGGCCATCGTCATGGCCAACAGCTAGCATAAGAGGGGAAAAGAAAATTTGTACAGTCCATGGATTAATAAATCGAGCATTTGAGAAACCAAATTGCCATCAAATTGATATTCTAATATGTGTGATTGGTTCCGTCGTAGCATTAATAGTATTTGACAATTCCTTGTTAATTGATGATGGGGAATGGGAATGGTAGAACCTGGAATTTGATGAGGTTTCAATTTTGTAAGAATGAAGTCGGGTTGATTATAAAGAACATTTTCTCGATTGGTTTTAGCTTTTCATTGCATTTTAGTCTACAAGTACAAGAAAATTGCAAAATTGCACGATTGGATTTAATTGCACGGATATTTTTCAATTTAGTCCTTGGGTTTTAGTAGAAATGCAATTAATTAAAATCTAGGGACTGTCATGCAAAAGTAAGACCTTTACCATATAGTTTTTGATCTCCTGAATTGATTGGCGAGGTAAGCTTGGATCAATAATGCCATTTAGAGTTTGAATTTGTCAATTCATATTCACGAGACAAATGGGAAATTTGGAGCTTTTATATAATTCCATGCAAATTTCTCACAAAAATCGTCTTTTCTGATGGAATTCATGTTCATAATTCAATTTTATGATCTAATTTGAAAAGTTTCAATTTCTAACAAGTCAATTTGAGGATTTTAGATCAACCCTACGGGATCAAATCAGATCCGACCTAGCGACCCAGGCAACCTTCTTCCTCAAATTCCCTCTCCCACACAACTTTGAATATCCATTTGCAGGCCAAGATTCGACGCTCAAATTGGAATCACTCCCTGGAGTTCCCATGGGATGGGCCTTGAAGCTCCCACACTTGCGCTCTAATTGCACCAAGTGTCGCCGCCTAGGGCCACCAGACCTGCGACGGCCAGCTCGGTCAACGCCGCGACAGTCCACAAAAGTCAACCTTTTACAAATCGTCCAAATTGAACGTCAATTCGCGCAGGCTGAAAGTTCAATTGGATCAGTTGGAAGTCTCCGCCATCCCCAGCGCCATTTAGACCATTTCACACGTGAGATCATGTGTGAAACTAGGTCGATGATACCACATCCTGTGTGCAAAATCCATTTGAATTGGATAATTATCGAACTCGTGCATTTTTTGGCAAAGAGAGACTCATTCTGTTTGCGAATATAATAGACTAGATAAAGAAGTAGAGATGAAGAGAGAGAAGCTCTCACGAGCTCTCTACTTCGCCATTGACGAAGCTTCTCGCTTCATCCCGGAAGATCTAGGCCAAATCTAACCACGCCATCACTTCAGGAAGCTTCGCCAAGCTCTAAGTAGTCGATCACAACCAGTCTCGTAGCTTAGTATCCCCGAAATTGATGAGTTGAACTTCGAGCTTCCTTTCTGTGTGTCAATGACAACTCATCACTCCGGCAATCATTCTTTGAATTTCTAGAGCCGTTTTACTCTCTAAACATTACCGAGCATGATCATATCTTATTTTTGTATTGATTTCGTGAGAAGACCCTAAGTCTAGACCTTTCCCGTAGATAGATCTTCAAAGCTTCCCTAACTCAAGCTAGACTAAACCAAGTCAATCAAACTCGCGAGCAAGTTCCTAAACCATGTCAATCGGACTCGCGGTTAAGTATCCTGAACTTGATTTGAGTGTTCCTTGAGTATTGATTGAACTGTTATGCTCATTTATATCCGATTGAACTGCCATGGGAGCTCTCCGTGCAAGCTTGATACCTGTTAATTCTATTGATAATCGCTCTTACTGTCACACCCCAAGTCTTATAATGAACTGGAAAATGACACGGCCGTCCTCCTATCTAAAGGTCGTAGCATCAAATGGAAATCAACATAAGCATATTATCGAATAAATATATATCCAACTACACACACACACACCTAACTAAACATAAAGTTGATTCACTGATCAGAGTTTCTACAATCCTCAAAGATATTTACATCTCACCACTCTGCTAAACTCGACAACTAAAAACATATATGTCTATAACTCCCCTTCGATCATACCCAAAATCTGACTCCCAAAAGTCCCCAACATTTGCGCTCTTGTTCTACTTGCCGATGACCGAAGAGCTTGAAAACACATAAAAGGAATGGAATAACTTAGTTTTTTGTTCATATTATGTATGCATCGAACAACCAAAGAGAGTTGGCAAGAGGATTAATTTCGACTCTATAGTCGTATGAGACTTTTGAAGATGTAAGTTCCTCAGTTAAGTGCCTTCACGACTCTAACTTATTCTTGAAATTTCTATTAAGTATTTGTTATCTTAGACTATTGTCGATGATCACGAGATTGATTCGATCTAATTGGACATTTCTAGAAAAGCAAGCAGAACAGAGATTAAGAGGTTTAAAGGAAGAGAAAGATCAATTTATTTTAATATCACATTCAATCTTTGTGTTCACAGGTTGACCAATTGTGATTATTTGAGTTTAATCATAATTTTGAATACACTGTATTATATTTGAGTACTCAAAAAGATCAAGTGAGATATGATGTAAATGTAACTAATTGATTTAGGATACAACATATTGGATCGACTCTAAATCATAATGCCATTTTGAGTTGCTATATATTCTCAATAGATGTATGACAACGAGCTCTTATAGTATGTTGGTTATCATTCGTGGAGCACATAGAAATACAAAAATATATTTTTGTCTTGGTTATCATTCGCACCATAACCTTTTACATTTATAGAAATTATCTTGGAAAATTTATCAAAAAATTTCTAAATTATTATAATTGTGTCAATTCAGTTATGTTATTTTTTACTAATTGAGTAATTAATATTTTATATTTATGTCAATTCAATTTATTTAGCTATGAGGTGCTGAGGAGAATAATTTTCACTATATTAACAATAGACTTCAGTACAAGTAACTTAGTATAAAATATTCAGCAATCTGAAATTCAAAATTCTTCTAAAACCAAGGAAAAGAAAAAATGTACGTTTGTTTATATATGTACAGAAGAAGTCTAAAAGGCCGAGGATTCCTCTCTGCCCTTTCGGTAGATAGAAGAAGAAGCCACAAACTGCTTCAGATAGCTCAAAAAGCAAGCCAATCACCTCATCTCCGTCGCTCCCTCTCTCTCTCTTTCTCTCATGGCGCCGAAACGGAAATGTCCAAGTCTCACTTACGAAGAGCCGCCCACCACTTCCTCTGGTGAAGAGACGAGCACCGACTCTTCTGGAGAGTCCGAGTACGAGTCCGATTCGAACGACGAACCAGCAAAGCCCTTGCAAAGGAAGAAGTCCTCTTCGGACTCGGGTTATGAATCCAACCCCGAGGATGGGATCCGCCGTGTCAAGTCCCTTGCTTCGACCAAGGAGGGGGCACAGTTGAAGAAGCCGAGGTTTCAGCGCCTTTGGAGCAACAAAGATGAGATCGAGCTCCTCCAAGCTATGATCAAATTCCGCAAGAAGATGAAGCTAAACCCCTTGACCAACTTCCGCGCCTTCAACGATTTCCTCAACAAGAAATCACCAGTCAAGTTTGACTTCCCTGCCGACGAATCGCAGATCTTCAACAAGATTAGAAAAATGAAAGCAAAGTTCACAAACGGGTGTAAGACAGGGCGTGTGTGGAAGAAGTCCCATGATCAGAAGGTGGCTGAGCTTTCCCACGCCCTCTGGGGTGGTGGTGGGGAGAAGAGCATGACTCCTGATAGTGCCGGCAAGAATGTAGTTGATCTACCACAGTCGCCGGAGAAGTTGGAGGACGACGAATGGACCAGCATATCTTCTCAACTGCAGCTGGCCAGCACGGGGCTTGAAGAGAAAGTTTTGAGGATTGGAATGGGAATGATCGGCTCGTCGGAGGTGGAGAAATTAAAAGAAAAGTGGCGGCGATTGCGCTTGTCCCAATTACAGATCGAAAACGACAGAGCGATGCTCGTGAATGATCAGGCCAAGCTGATCTTGGATGGCTATCATCGAGCGATGAACAGGTGCAGCAAGTGATTGTGATCCTTAAATTTTACAATTAGTCTTTTTCTTTTCTCAAAAGGATATTTTTTGCCTTGCTTAGCTGCTGTTCAGGTAAGCTGCGTTTGCTTTTGCTGCACTTAAATTTGTTTTTTTTTGTTTTTTTTTTTGAAAGGGACGATGTCAAAAGTAGGACTTGCTGAAAATATTTTGGATGCAAGGGGGTGAATTTGTTTATCCTCAAGACTTATATATGTATGCTTTCCAAGAGTTCTTCTATTTCGAAAATTGTGGTGCTTTATTACAATTTTCTCGTAATTGGTGATGGGATATTTGATAATAAAAAAAAGGGGGCCGATCTGATGTTTTGAAATTTAAGGAACATATTTTTGCTAAGGTACAAGAAAAAAGTAAATAATGGTACAATCGCAGGGGTACGTGATAGAAATCGTAACTAGGCACTACTTCTTTTTACCTCAAGAATTATCTTATATTATCCTAAACAAATCATCAACACGAAATTCGAACCTCTTCTGAAATCCGTATCCATGAAAAAGGTGAAGTAATAAATATAAACACAAAAGTTAAGGAAGGCATAAAAGAGCCAAGAGGGCATCATTGTACGGCCCCTCAAAAGGCGCAAGAGCCTCAAAAGTCGATCTTCCATTGAAACAAAGGGCTCGGCCGACGGCGGCGGGGCAGCAACAAAGTTTCTTGTCAACCTCAAAACTTTTGAATAATATCTAACCTCAAAATTCAAATTAATCAAAAAGGTTATTTAAAGTAAACTGTCTCTCAGTTTTTATCATTGTATTTATCAATCGAAGTTGATTTTCTGAAGACATTTCTTAATTACACATTGCTCTGGCGCGATGAAAGTAATAAATATTGTGAAGTGGGGGATAAATGTGTATCCCAAATTCTATTATTTAATATTACTAGTTTTTTTCTTATTTTATTTTGGTCTTCAAGATCAAGTGTGCGTGCCCTTTAGTGCCAAAGAAATGGGAAGAAAATCATTCATTCGGCCACCACAATTATGAATGCATATTCCATGACGTGAGAACTTGCAAGTATTTATACTCGAAGAGTAAAATTCAGATGCTCTTGGAGAGATTAAATATCAATTAATAGTTTCTATTATTGACCGATTCAATGCATTTCCACGGAATATATGGTATGAAATTTCTTTTAACTTTTTTTGTCCATTAACACATTAGAGGCTCTGCTTAAATGCCAATTGCTACAACTATCCAGCATCATCATTCATAATTTTCCGTGAATAAAACGAAAAAAGTTCAATTATAAGTGCTGCAAATCATGGATACTTAGAAGCCAAAAGCTGAAGTTACTCCAAATGAACTCAACCATTTCGTATGGATAAAATTCATAGAAGACAATTCATTTTCCGAATACTTTTGGCACCAAATATAGCATTATGAACATACAGCTTGAATTGGGAACTTGGAAGAATTTAAGGGGGAGCCTTTCGTTTCTTTTCACAGAAGATATGATATGACGGCTGATTAAGCAAGACTTTCTTCGTGTCCATCAAGAAGGAAAGAGGAAAGAGGTGTGACGATATTTTTATTGCCAACTGAGTTTCGCAGCAGCTATGCTCCGGACCTATATACAATAGATCCCATTTCATGCTTGTGTGATGGGAACGTGGAGATACAGAGTCATTTGTTGAAAGCCAACAAAAATTTCTGACTGTGTCCACGACAACGCATATATTCTAAATATATTTTTGACACGAAAAATCAAAAAAGGATATTTCGTTTAATTTAAGTTTTTTCTTTAAGAAAAAGCTAATAAAAATTTCGATTTATGCCTATGAGGTGTATGTATATCATAAATATTTTTTTTGTGATATAAAAAAACTATAAAAAAAAAATCCTAAGTTGTGCATGTATGACTTATTTAGCATCAGCCAAGGTTCTGTTAGTTAGGACTACGTTTTCATTTTATTTAAGCTTTACATGAGCATCCGGTGAAAATCATTTTTGTTTCGTCATTGACGTAGGGAAATTGTTAATGATGCTTATTGACTGATGAAGTTTTGACGGAGATGTAAATATAATTTAAAAAATTTTGGTGACACAAACAAAGCCTAAAATAATTAAAGGAAGAAAAGGACGCGGATAAGCTACCTTTTATTGGAGGAATTTTTGTGTTCAAATGAGGAAATCGTACATGATCTTTCTAATCGGGTGAAATTTTGTAGCTTGTGTTTGCTTTAAAATACTGATATTAAAATTCATGAACCCAATTTATTGTATTCACACGTCTTCTCCATTTCTCGGATGTCGTTGAGGTCAACCCAATTTTGATTTCTAAATAGGCACTTTGTAGAAATGAAAATTCAAGATGTCGGTGCCATGTCTTAATTTTCTAAACAACGTGAATATTTGCAAGAAAAATAATATGCAAACAAATCATCGCAACGCAGCTATTAACACCAATCAAATTTTTCGCTAGAATCTATATTACGGCGTTTTTAAAAAAAATGAATTCTCATCAGTCAATTTTATCCTCGATTGAAATAAAGTATTAAACATAGAACTGGTACATGTCTTGAGTACCCAAAAGATTTCAAGCATGCAGAATTAAAGTTTATTTATCGGGGTCTCTACTTTTGTCGCCATTTGTTAGCGAGTTAATTCGTATGGAATTCTTTCCATGGTAAAATGGTCTTTTTATAATTCCATATGTTTCGATTTACTTTTTTTTTTTCCCGAATTCCTTCTCTCTCTTTTTAATGGTTTGATGTGTATATTCATTTGCAATTTTATTTTTTTTGGGGTGTAATGACTGCACGCATCGTTTAAATCGAAAAAGCTGGTTGCCTGGTACGGCGATCAGGTTCAGCTCAGCCCAAAGATCTCTGCGCAGTCCTTTAGCAATTATGAATATTTTGTAATGATTGACTGAACTATATGTGCAATCATTAAGTACGGCAATAAATCTTTGATTGACAGACTATGGATGACAAAGCTGACATCGATGGATGGGGGAGAAAAGTACAGAGGGAAATTGCGCCATTTTCCGTAAAGGCCTTCACTTTTATAACAAAAGTCTTCGTTGCCAAGCTCAACAAAAAACCAAATTATGGTTTTTATAAAGTTTTAAATTATATCAACTCTCACACATTTTTCTTAATTTTTTTTTTATCACAGTAAGACCGTATTTGATAACGTGGGTTTCCACGCAGAGTTCCCAACCACTTTGCTGATTCGCTCGAGATGAGCATGTTTGTTGCCCGTGTCAACCACAAGGCATAGAGCGGCTTGTCGCGTACCTTGACTTTCCGTGTCGCACTACCTTTTGTTCTTTCTTCTTCTTTCAGCTCCTCATCGCCATCCTTGGTGACGAGCACGTGAAGAGTCTTTCCTTAATTTTTCTTTGGACAACTGAGTCCAATGGCCGCCTTTTGTAAACCGGGCACAACCGTGAGGGAGGATGTTTGAACTTGTTCTTCGGATTGTAGTTGGTTGTAGGGAGGTTTAGACGATCCTTCCCCTCGATTCTTTTGTTTTTCACCATGGTCTTTTCTGCCACGGTTGGAATCGATTCTTCAGTCCATTCCCCTTGGACTTGGACGAATCAATTTTATTGAAGTCGATGAGAGACACGGCTCTCGAATGGTGCCTTCTTGCTCAAGGCGATGGGGAGCATCAACAGAATAAAGTGCTTTTGACTGGCAATTTGCGGGTGTTGTCCTATCACTTCCTTCCCTCTCTTCGCTCTGACTGAATCACAAGGTATGATTCGTCCTCTGGAGAAAAAGATTTTGCAGATAAATTCTTAGTACAATGTCAATCTTACTTATAAATTAATTTCATTGCCCGTAAGCTATTCATTAAAGCTTTGGCCATTGCAATTGCAACCAAATGGAAAATTTTGCCTATGGCAAATACCACACCGATGCTCGGCATTACGTACATTTTTTTCATTCGTTAAAAAGATTTTTCTCTTTTTTTTTTCAATTAAATTCTTGGCAAAATGGGAATTGGCGAGGGGAGTATAATCGGAATAAGGTTAGCATTACGTACATTTTTTTAATTATTATATGTATTCTTGTATTTATTGTGAGGGAAAAAAAAAACTTTGTATTGATTTCCATAAAGACTGTAGAGTTGGATTTATATTTTTCTCTTTATTAGAAAGAAAGTCCAACAACGTTTAACGTTATCTGTATCCCTGTATTCCTCCAAGAGCATCTGACTTGGATATTGATTATAAATTCTTCTTAGGTGTAACCGCATGAAATATGAATGCGGAATGATCTTTTTTCCCACTGCTTTCGTTTTAAACGAAAGGCACGTTAGACTGGACATGACAACCCTTCTTGGTCTAGAAGTGAATTTTGGGAAGAAGTCAATTTATCTACTTATCATAAAAAAAAAAATAGAATTTGATTTTTCTACTTCTGCTTTACATTGGCTTTTGACCAGATAAATTCATTTGGTAACTACTGAAAATTTCTATTTTTGAAATAATATTAACAAAATCTTTGGTGGCCTGCGACCGAAGGCGAGGGCAGGCGGCGACTGGCAACTGGCGGCGGCGACGACTAGCTGCGACGGTCGTCGAAGGCGAGAATCACTTCTAAAAGTGAGAAGCACGGTCTTTTTACTTCTTGAAATTGGCGAAAGTTCTTGTCATAAGTTAAAAATCCTACCACAATTCAATTTTTCTATAAAACGGATTTCTATTTCGACAAGATTTTTATCAAATGGATTTCCTACTTGATTGATTTCTGGCAAGTAAATCAGGAATCAGAATTGTTGTCATGCAGGACTTTAAAGGCCCCAAAAGTAAAAAGAAAAAGCAAATTTCACTCGATCCCTAAAACAAGTAAATATATATTTATTTATTTATCGAAATTCCCTAAAACTTATTGAAATGTATTTCTTCTGTGTTTCTTTTTCAAAGATGTTGGTTTTTACAAGAATTCCATAATCCTAAATTTTCTCAATCATGGTGTTCGTGCAACTTCATAGATGTTACGTTCAGGTGGACTTATGTCGATTTCTCATTTTCTCATTATTTTCCTTATTAAGTTTGTTCAGCAATCAATATTGGGTCTTCAGAAGCTCAACGCTGTGATTTGATCACGTTATATTTACAAAAGTTCTTTAATTTTTTTTAAGAACCCAAGAAAAAAATAGAAATATGTTTATGGACTCCCTAACGTAATAGGAAATCAATTTTTCTTAGTTTTTGGAGAAGACACAATACCGATATCTTTTATTATTATTATTATTTTTTGCTGCAACCAAATTTAAAGGAAAAGAATCTGGTGAAAGAAAGAAAGAAATAGAAACAAAACATCCAGTCAAATATTTTCTCAATACTTATACTTTACGACAATCATAAATTTTGGTTACCTCAGCCTTGCTCTTTAAGAAGCGAGGTTTAAGGGAAAAGAATTCTCAATCACCTTGCCGGCTCGCCGGCTCGCTTCCTTTATTGACCTGACCTGATATTTTAAAAGTTAAGTTATTGGTATCAAATTTATATAATTAAAAATTTTAATAATAGAAAATCCAAAATAAAAGGCTCCCGAAATCTTGAAATAATAACAAATTAATTGATAGTGGGTCAGACTCAGACGTTTTCATTACTTGTTCTCAATCAACTGGAGAGGAATTCAATCGAGTATTGGGGAGTGGCACGAGAGGACGCCCGCTCATTTTTGCAACACTTTCATTTGCGGCAATTTTTAATATTTTTAGGGGCAGAAAATTATGGCAAGCCAGGGAATTGAGTGACGTGGAGGCCATGCAAAGGAGAACGTGGAGATGCAGGGATCCCGCCATTTTCGGCCGTCGGATCTCCGGGGGGAGAAGGGCGTGCAGGGGATCCTATTGCCCTTTTCATGCATGCGTGATGCGAAGGAGAACGTGGAGGAGACGCAGAGTCGTTTGCAGAAAAACCTTTCCCACTTTTTCTTAACCGAAAAACACCAATAAAAATTTCCCACTACTTCCAATATAGTACATCCTAAATATTTTTCTTGACACAAATGTTCTTTTTTTAAAGGAAAAAGCCAAAAAAAAAAATAATCACACTACTTCTACGACGACATATATATTTTTCCAAACATGTTTTGGTGACATAAAAAATCACAAACTATGCAACTTTTATCCTAAAATTATTCTTAAAGAAAAAAAATAGCCAGCGAAAACTTCAATCTATGCCTGCTGACGTCTAGACCATAAATATTTTTATTTTGTGATAGAAAAAAAATCCAAACTATACTATTGTGACACATTTATCCCCCTCAAAAAAAAATTGAAACTTGTACATATGTGATCTACTTATCGTCAGCTAAGATTTTGTCAGATAATGGCATGGTAATACTTTTGAAAATTAATTTCACTCCAGAAACACTTTTAAAGAAGAATTTTTTTCAATCACTCCAGGTTACATTTCTAAACTTCCACTTCTTAAGTTGTTTTGAGGCAATTCTATAAGTTAAAGAAAAAGTTACTTCTTTTGACTTTCATAATATGCATCTCATAGAAATTGATATTCAACATGCCCGTGCATGACATAGGTTTCAAATTATATTTGTCTTAATATTCTAAACGTTGGTCTGAAGGTGAATGAATTTTCACAGGAACAATAATGTACAAAAATATTAAAAATCCATATAGTCTCAAACAAACAAACAAAAATGAGAATTGAAAAACCATTCTGCTCTACGGATCATAATCACTGTATTGACAGAAAATATTCAGCAATCCGAAATTCAATTCTTCCAAAACCAAACAATTGAAAAAGAAAAGTAAAACGCAGAAAGTCGAAAAGACGGAGTAGTGCTGGAGACTATAAATTGGCGGTTCTATAAATGTCTCTCTGGCCGAACTGTAGATAGAAGAAGAAGCCAATCACCCGATAGCCCTAGCTCCCTCCCTCTCTCTCTCAGCTCTCTCTCATCATCTCATGGCGCCGAAACGCGAATATCCAACTCCCACTTCCTCCGACGAAGAGTTGCGCACCGCTGCAACTGATGAAAAGATAAGCACCGACTCTGCTGGGGAGTCCGAGTCCGAATCGGAAGACGAAGCAGCAATTGCTGCAACCAAGGAGGGCACACAGTTGAAGAAGCCGAGGTTTCAGCGTCTTTGGAGCGACAAAGATGAGATCAAGCTCCTTCAAGGTATGATCGAATTCCGCAAGAAGAAGAAGCTATGGCCCGCCGCCAACGTCCTCGCATTCAAAGATTTCCTCCACAAGAAATCAGTAAGTTTTGAGTTCCTCGCCGACGAAGCGCAAATCCGCAACAAAATTAGGAAAATGAAAGTCAAGTTCACAAACGGGTGCAAGGCGCGACGTATTTGGAAGAAGCCCCATGATCAGGAGGTGGCTGAGCTTTCCCACGTCCTCTGGGGCGGCGGCGGGAAGGAGAGTGAGGCTCTGGATGGCGCCGGCGAGATTGTTGCTGATCTGTCAGAGTCGCCGGAGGAGTTCGAGGATGGCGATTGGGCCAGTATATCTTCTCAGTTGCAGCTGACCAGCACGGGACTTGAACAGAAAGTTTTGAGGATTGGCATGGGGATGATCGGCTCGTCAGAGAGAGAGGAATTAAAAGAGAAGTGGCGGCAATTGCGTTTGTCCGAATTACAGGTTGACAATGATAGAGCGATGCTCGTGAATCACCAGGCGAAGTTGATTACGGATGGCTATCGTCGAGCGCACAGGAGGTGTGGAAAGTGATTGTGATCCTTTTAGGGTTTATAATTAGGCTTTTTGTTCTGTCTCGGGTCTTTTTGCCTTGCAAGACGGTGCATTGATGGGTTTTGCTCAACTTTTTGGGTGCTTTTTATATGAATGTTAAGAATTCGAGCTGGAATTCAAACTAAATGTACTGAATATTTTGGATGTGGTGGATGAATTTGTTTATCCTCAGGACTGATATGTTTTTCGAGAGTTCATCTAGGGGTCCTATTTTTTATTTTTTATTTTTTTTTGGGGGGGGGGGGGTGGTTAAGTACTTGTACGGAGCTAAACGAAAATATTTCGAAAAATTGTGATGCTTTATTGCAATTATCTCATAATTGGTGATTTCTGTGATAAAAGGAGCCAATCTGATGTTTTGAAATTTTAAGGCCACGACATGGAAAGCTTCAGTGACAAAGGCTTGACTTCTGAACTAGGATTGGTTCTTATGAATCAGTATTAAGAGTGACATGTCAACTCCGGCGTGGGTTGGTTCTTTATGTGACAATAGCCAAACGTAGTTACAAAGGGGTAATAAATGTTAGATAAAAGAACATATTTTTCCTCCTGGAAAAATGGAAAAAAAACGACCCTAAAGTTGGTAAAGAATATAATAACCGCAAGGAGACCTTTTTATTCGATGAAAATCGTAATCAGGTGCTTCTTTTCACCTCAAGATTATCTTAGCCTTAACAAATCAAATGAAATGAAATTAAAAAATTACTATGTTTTAACTTTAAAGGATCATAGTTATTTTGTTAATAAAAAAGTTAGTACAAATATTTTAACTGAAAAAATTCATTAACATGAAATTTGAACCTCTTTTGAAACCAGTGAGAAACACAGAGAGAGAGAACCACCATTGTCCGGCTCCTCAAAAGGCGCAAGAGCCTCAAAAGTCGATCTTTCAGAAATCATAGACGTGAAGGGGGAAAAAGCGGGGGTTGACAAGTATTCTTTTATTCTCAATTCAAATACACCTCGTTTTTTAAAACCAATATATTTATATACTTTCGTTTTTAAAATCAGATAAGTTTAATGTTCTTTTTTTGGTCTTTGCTACGGAGCGGCAAAAAGTTTCTTGTCTGCTTCAATATAATCAAAAAGTCATTTAATGCGTATTAATGGATAGTTATGACACCTTTAATGGCCCTAAAAGTGAACCATCTCTCGTTTTTTTTTTTTATAATTTTATTTATCAATCGAAATTGGTTTTCCAAAAGTTATACATTGTGCTCATAAGATAACAGTATTACTGACAAAAAAAAAAGGATAACAGTATTAAATATTATGAAATGGGCCCATTGTGACCCATAAATGTATTCCGAATTCCTTTATCTAACATTTATATCCCTATGTTTTCTTTCGATCATCACAGATAGGACAACGCTGGCTGATCGCTCAAACTGAGGCCTAACATCAGCGCCACCTCTTTAATTTTTTCTAGACACTTCTTTCTTACTATTTTCTCTGGAGTATTACGAAATTTTTTTAAATTAGTATATCTATAATAAATTTACTTTAAATTAATTTTTTGTGATAAGAATTAAGGAATTCTATAATGATGCATTTGTCTCGAGTGGAAGTTCAGGAGAATAGAAAATCATCAAAACTTCACTAACTAGTGGTGAACTCTAAAAATAAGAATTAAAGGACATTTTTGGAGTGCTAGCTAAGAAATTCACGGAATGATGAAGTAGAGTCCATAAACTAATTATTAATTAAATTTAAAGGAAATACAGAGTGCCCTAAGTAAATTTTGATTTAGTAAATCCTTAATCAATTACATTTTTTTGGAATAAGTGTCGTGAATCGGTATACCATAGAAAAAGAATAAAAAAGAAAAGAGATGATCTGTGGTGGAGTTATGTTGCTTTTTGGTCACGTAGCAATCAGTAGGCTTCATGTCATGTCACTTCTCTGCTTGCACGCGCCAGCCAAGAGAGAACTCCAAGAATTGGGAAGTGCTTTATGATTCCCGAGACGTCCTAATTTGCAGCAATTTTTTGTATTCTGACAGCAGAAAATTATGGCTATAATTGTGTGGTCTCACGTGGTATGCATGCGATGGAATTGGGATTTACTTTTTTTTTTTCCCTCGTAACGCGGATACATTTACTTAAAATTATATGCTTATTTGAGCACATTATGGCTGCGCGCAAATCGTAAAATCATATGCCATAACCATTTTTGCATTGAGTTCTAAACTTTAAATCATATGTGATTGACATTACTTGTAATATCAGAAAAGACATTAATTTTCAACAGTATTAAAAAAGTACAGACGACTAGAAATCTTGAGGTTCAAAGACGTTTGGTCATTCAATGATACTAATGATCCATCTTATCTATTATCTATGGTCATTTAAGAAAAGGCATTAGCCTTTTATTCAATACAACAAAAAAATATCGAATGATAATAGTCATGAAAATGATGATTACTGGCCGTAAATCTAATAAACTGAAATAGACGTGGCCGGTTCCCGTTCTAGTTCCACCAAAAGGAGGAATTGGAATTGGCCCTTAACGGATCGGTTCCAGTTCCGGTTCCGGGCCGGTTTCGATTTCGATTTTTGAATTTTTGTTTTTAAAATAATAAAATAAATAAATTATTAATTATTAATCAAATTGTAAATTGTAATAGAATTTGAAAAAAAAAAAAAGAGAGGAGGAATGGACTTGAACTTAATGAATTATCATTAAGCTCGTACATATATTCTTGGGAATAGAAGAATCAAAGTCCATGTAATTCTATTATCTTCGGTAACCCCAACTTACCTCATCGTCAATCGTCGCTACCCGTTGTTGTGGTGACGGTAGTATCTCCACAGTCATCACTGAAGATTTTGTGCTCTCGATTCAACTTTTGTTGTTGAAATTTAGCTTTTGTTCAATCATCGACACAAGCTTGAATCTCCACACTTTTCGGATTAATCTTTGAACGGCAAGGGTCCAAAATTAATCTTCCAACGCTAAATGCTTGTTTAACTGCTACTGTTGAAGAAGTGGTCGCTAATATTTATTTCGCAATGAAGGAGATAATTGAAAATTGAGCTGAATAGTTCTTCCACCACTCAAGAAACTTGAAATCTGCGCTGTGTTCGGAGTCATTAAACTAAAAAACAATTGTTAAATAATTTTCTAATTCAAAAATACTACCTGTTGATGTCATTTTATGTTTTTTTGCCTACTCATGAGCATTTTATACCCTCTACTAAGTGAAATGCCTGCATCGCTTTGTGAGACACTATGTTAGGCAGATGCATATCCACTGTCACTTAAACCATATATATTAGAAAATTCATTATATAATGCTACTATAACTTGTTTAATCTCTGCTTGTATAATTGAAATATTTATTGCTTCATTCAAATGTAAACAATCATAATAATAAGCATTCAGATAATCTAATAAATCATATAATTTAGCACGTGGATCGAAAATAATACCAACTAAATAGACAAGAGGAGTGTTTAAATAATAATGCAAACATTTTTCTCGCATTACTGAAATACTCGAAGCTAATTCAATATCATTTTCATATTCATTAAAAACACTAGCAATATTAACACACTCTATTAAAAATAAATGCGTAGTGGGATAATAAATACCAGATAAATAATTAGTAGCATCATTAAAATCTTTCAAAAAATCTAATTTTTTTTTGCAAACGTCCCAATGTTGCGGGAGTAAAGCAATATCGGGAATGATATTTGAAATAAACGAACATAATAAATCTTTGTAATCAAAAGTTTGTAGAAGTATTTCGTAAGTAAAATTTCAACGAGTCAAAATATCTTTTAGAAATCTTTTTGCCGTTCTCCCATTTTGTTTACAAAATTTTCCCCATTCTTTCATAAGATGAGGATGTCTCCATAAAAATGTAATTGCACAATTGATTGGATGGAAGATAGGTCACAAGAGATCATAAATTCAAAACATGGTATGCACATCCAATGTGAAAAAATTGTCCGCAAAAAAAGGGTTTACAAATTTTTTCTAACTCGGGAATTGAAGCAGTATTTATGGCGGCGTTTTCAAAACCAATTAAAAAAACTTTATTAATCAAATCATATTCTTCTAAAACTTTCCTAATTAGTTTAGAAATATTATGGGCCGTATGCCTTTCAGAAAAAACTCGAAATGCAATAAGATTTTTTTGAATAACCCAATCATGACTATTCCAAGCATTACTCCAAATATCACTACCTATATGTACATGTCCATTAAAATCTCTAAAAAAATTTATAAAATCATTTTTTCATTTTTTTATAAACTTATTTAAGTTCGTGTCTAAGAGTAGTTTTCGGAACATATAATGCTTGCGGAGTTAGCGCGGTGTTTACCAAATATCTAAAATTAAAATTTTCACCAATATTGAACGGAGCATGCTCAATGGCAACATATTCAGCTAATGCTTGTTTATAAAGTGCATTAGTGAAACGAAATAAAAGATGATGGTTAGGATTATCGAATCCGAAAATTTGCTATTGGCTATCGTCGATTCCCACTTGCGTTGGATGTTTTTTCGTCAAATACCGACGAAATGTTCCGTAATCATCTACTTTACCAAGTTTGTATATTTGCGGATAATATTTACAGCTTATATCAAACTTACATTCATTTTCATTTCATACTTTGTTGAAGTGTAGTAATAAGTCAGATTCTCGACTCTTCCGTTTTGGCTCCTTTACTGTCGACGTTTCTTTGACACCAGTAGAAAGATAAAGACTTTCTTGCATTGGGACGTGCTCGACGTTGGGATTGGAAACATCGTTGTCTTCCCAACATGCATATTCACGAGAATCATATTCACGAGCAGGATAATCGGATTCTCCAATCGGGTTCTTTCCCTTTTCAGTATTTCTACTTTCACTTGCCATTTTTTAAGAGAATTGATCGGAAAGTTGATTTAAAGAATTAAGATGTAATTGAGAGAAAATAATGGATTGAGAGAATTTGACAGAATTTGAGAGATTTAGACTTGAGAGTTGAGAGTATTGAAGAGAATTGAGATGAAATCATGAGAAAAATGAAGATGGATTGAAAGGTTTTTATAGATTTTTTTAAAGGAAATTGCAACGGCCAAATGACCGTTGCAATTTCCCAACCCAATGGCCTTCAGAATGTAAGACCGTCTGGTAGGGGAAGAGCTGTTTGGCTCTTCCCGAGGGACGAGGGCCCCGCGGCGCCGCGGCCCCCAGCCCCTTTTTCTTTTATTTTTTTTTATTCCCAAAAATTAGGTACCGAAATTGGCCCTTGAAGGCTGATTTCGATTTCGGTTCGGAACCGCAGGTTCGGTCAACGGGCCAGTTCCGGGTAGGTTCCGGGCCGGCGGTTCCGAATGGCCATATCTAAATTGAAGCATATCTAAATTTGACATTTTATTTTATTTTTTTGATAACTAAGGTGTCCGGGTCAGCTCGCGTACACCTCGACTATTTCTCGAGGGAGACTAGCACAGCAACCCACCGTTGGTCCCCACTTAAATCAAAGGTGCTCATCTGAGGAACCAAATCTGAGACCAATGCGCCTAACTGCATAATCTCAAGTGCGCCATAATCAATTGCGCTACTCAAGGGTGAGTAAAATTTTATTTTGTAATCTATGAACAGTAAAAAACATATTTTTATTATATATAAATCCAAAAAAAAATTAAGAGAAGAAAATAAATTGTCTAGGGAATATATTTATGCAAGAGATTATTAATTGTTTTAACTATGAAGACTGATTTGCTTATTCTGCAAAATTTCAAACACCAACACAAGAAGAAAAAAAAAACATTAAAAATCCACAGTTACTTCATAAACACCCGAGCGGAACAGTGTGGAAGCAACTGCTTTGTGCTCATGTAGTTGCTTTGTAGGAAGTTTTGGTGCATTGTGCTTAGGCTTGCGAGCGGGGATTCGATTTGAGTTCGAGATGATTGTTGTATTCCTCTGATCATCAATCAAATTCCTCAATTAACATTTTATCATTTCTAGAATTTGGGAATGATTTTTTTTTGTTAGAATTTTCTTTATAAAAATATATAAACTAATAACTTTAGGAAAAAACCGGTCTAAGGTTTAAATAAGCTTACGTAAAATGAAAGTTATTGAGGAAAATAATTATTTACCTTGTGATCACCCACAAATGGTAATTTTTTTTGGAACAGAGTCAACTTTATCTTCTGCAGTAAAATCCTCTGCTGCAGACACGAAGATTTAATAATTGCTGCGTGAGCGACCAAGGGCCAGCTAAAAACCAACTTTAACTCCAACATGGTTAAGTATTGTAAAGTGACCTTTCGAGTTATTTCTTATTACCATTTACTAATTAAAAATCATCTTCCATATTTTTGAAAGTTGTACTAAAGATGTAAGTTTTTTAAATTACGGTATTAGTACTAAATTTATATGATTTAATTATTTTAATGAGGAAAAATAACACAAGTTTTTTTTTTCAAAATCTTGAAATAATGACACATTAATTAAAGGTCAGACATTTTCAGTAGTTGTTTTGAAAAGTGGATTGCTTTAGCGTTGACTTCTACTCAGAGCCTGTTTGGTTCAACATTTGGTCAAGGTACTTTGAGTGAATGCAAATACCTTTGGATAAAGGCCTTTTCCAAAATATAAATATTGTTTGGCAAAGTATTTTTTAAAAACGCTTTTGAAAGCAATTTTGACGTAAATGTCGTTTGGTGAAAAATATACATTGTAAAATATTTTTACTCTTTTTATAAAAAAAAAGTGGTAGCGAGGATCGGCGATAGGTAGCGGCGATGGCGATCAACTGCCGGTAGCGACGATTAGCGAGAGCGATGGTGGCTGCCGGCGGTGGCATCAATTGCGGCCGACGGCGGTCGTGACCGGTGGCGGTGGTGGTAGTAGCCGGCCGCGAGCGGGAGGCGGCAAGTGATGTGACAAATTTTAAAAGAAAATTAGTTGCATTTGAGATGTAATTTCTTAAAGTATCTTCAGAAGTACTTTGGCTTAAACGCTTTTGGAGAGCATTTGAGATGCAATTGTATCTGTCCAAAGTGAACAAAAAAATGAACCAAACAGCATTTGCATTTAGCCAGGGGACTTTATAACCCTAATGCTCATATCAAATGCTGAATCAAATAGGGCCTAAACCATAGGAATGAGGACAAGATGTTCCCCACGCGCGAAGCTTTTAAGTTATCGTTTGCTAATTTCTAGTTAAATCATTTTCAAATAGGGTAGATTTCATTCACAATTTCTCCATTTATATGAATTTAAAATATACTTAAGGAATTGGAATTACACATGTTCAACGGAACTATGCATTCCTTTTTTTTTTGGCCATTTATTATATAAGAGAAGTCAATAAGAGAACGATTTGTGAATCTGATTTTCGAATATAAATACAATGGGGATTGGGTGAAACTTTTTTCAAAGTTGAAAATTATAACTCAATCCAATTATCTAGTAAATTTTTGACCTCGTGGGTTATTTTACAGAATAAATTTGTATGTTCTCAAATCGGTAATTTATTCTTTCTTTTGAGTTTTTTTTTTTTTACATTTTAACCTAAATTACAATATGGCATTGAAAATTTATTTGCACATTTTGTACGTTCAAACTTGTATAAGATTTTTCTAGGGAAAAGTTTTTAAGCATATTTTAAAGTTTTGATCCATTAGCTACGAGATTGAGTTTACAATGGATATTACTTACTTTCTTCGTAACAAGAGTAAAACAACGAGAAGTTTCATATTTTTCCTTTATGCGTTTATCTTTTGTTAATATCTACATATGGTCTGAATACAAATGTATCTAATATTTGATCACACTTTTAACAAATTAATCTTTACTGATAGCTAAACTTCGACTAATCTTTTTAGTCATTTGTTTTGCATAAAAATAAAGAATTAATTTTAATTCATACAAAAAATAATCAGATCATGTTTTGTATTTATTTTTGGCATCACATTACATTTACATTTAATTGGATTGACAGTTGAAAATGGATTGAAATCTACGAGCAGTTGACCAAAGCTCAAAGAGCAGAATTTGGCTAGTTAGGGGGCAATTTTAAAAAAAAAAATCAAGGTCTTGAAGTCTAGTTTAAGGTTAAATCAGCCCGTGTAATGTTTAATTTGGAATTTTTTTAAAATTAAAAATGCCCATTAATTAAGAAAAAAATCTTTATGGACAGAACATTTTGTCTCCGTATCAAATTGCAATTATCCAAAGTTGAGGACAATTTTGCCGATAATAAAAATAAAGCGAAACCCTAACTCATTATTATAAATAGATATTTTAGGTTGACAAATTCACATAGAGCCAAAGAGCTTCACGTTGGGGAGGTCGGCAAAATTCTTGTGCTCATATGTTGTTGATACTAACAGAAAAGCGAGAGAGAAAGCTTTGAGGAGTTCGAAGGATTTCCCTTCGAGGGTTGAAACCCTCTTCCGTACCAAATTTCTTTGTGTTCCGAGCTGCACTCGCACTCGCATCAACATAGCACCAGATTTCAATACGTCTTCTCAGACGAATCTAGTAGTATTGGCGAGCGTGGAAGCTTTGTCTTCGTGGAGTTCTCTTGGCGTGCAATTCGACAATTAATCATAACATTCACAAAAGGCCACGAGAAGAAGGGGAAGTGGATGATGGATGCGGTGGCTGCTGTGAAGAACAAATCAAGGGAAGACAAAAGAAGGAATGCATCCACATGAGGTCCTGACAAAATCCACCGAAGCCGGTCCAATGGAATTTGTCTTCGAGAGATTTTTGCAGGTTATACGAAATTCGTTAAGCATTAGCAAATTATCTCCCCGAATCGAAGAGTCCCAAACCCATGCGTGAATACCTCACTGATCGGTCCAATTCTTCTCATTGTTAGCTTCGGACTGCCTCCCTCTTCGAGCACGTTTTACCTATTGATTTGGCTGCAAATTAGCTGTTCAATTGGTGGAACTTTGCTCGGCATTGAAAGGTAATTTCTTTGCTTTTATTTGGTTGAGTATGTGTTTCAAATCATGTCTTTCGATCTTGCTAAATTCACAATTTTTGTAACCAAATCTAAAGATGAGAAGTTTTGATAAAAAGAGAGTTTGTCATTCGTTTCTTTGCCACATGTTTTGTTTTCTTTTGTTTTTTTTGCAAGGTCGATCATCAAAGTACTAAACTTTATCAATTTTCGGAAAAAGCATTGATTGGGCACAATTTTTAGAATAATTAAAAGACCTAAATCTAAATTAGAAAAATTATTTTCCTAATAGGCAGGTTAGCGAATCTGATCTATGGAGCATAAATAGAAAAATAAGAGAAGTAGAGAAAACAAATTTTTGTCACAGGAGAAGTGTTGTCGTGCGCAGGTTGCTGTCCCACTTTATCCTATATTGTCTGAAAACATAAAATGTCTGCTTGGTCTATGCATTGGCCTGTGGTGAATTGTCATTCTGATTCTAATTATTTTGTTCTGATTGCATTAGTCGAAGTTTATGAATCTACTGCACCGTCATTATGCTTGATAATTATTTTTCCAAACTCAATGGATCGTTTCTCCGCCTAATCGAAAAATTAAAAGTTTGCTAATTTCTGTTTCTGTTATTTTGAGGCCTTCTTTGGTGTGTTGTGTACGTAGTGCTCTTGCATAGATTTGAAAATCTTCAAACGATTTCTCCATCCGGAATGACATGCGAATCTGAGATTGCCAGTGATAATTAGGATGCACATGATAACATTTTTGAAAATATATTTCTACTTCAGAAGTGATTTTAGAGCTAAAATCTATTTTGTAATTTTTTTTTTTACTTTTGAAACATATTTTTACTTCTAAAGTGAATTTTCACTTCTGAAGTTATTTTTTCCCCTAATTTGAGAAGTTACAAAAAGTTGCATCTCAACTCAATTAGTACTTCTTGGACAAAAAAAAGAGAGAGAAAATTACAAAGCATTTCACGCCTCAGCCTCTTTTCATTTTGCCCTCATCCTCTTTTCAACCATGTCCACCTACGCCAACCGCCGCCGTTGCCCATCGTTGATCACCGACACCCACTGCCGCCGCCGACAACAACCATCGACCACTGCCACAACTACCGTTGGCCACCACTTATCGCTGCCTATGACCACTGCCAACCGTCGACCATCGTCTGTTGCCATCGCCAACCACCGTTGCTGCCGACCATCACCTATCGCTGCCCACAGCCACCGCTAATTGTCGACCATTGCTCACCATCGCTCGACGCCGACTGTCGTCGCCGCAGACTGCAGAACGCTGGCCACCGCCGACCATCGGCCTCCGTCGGCTGCTGAAGTTAAAATAAATAATAGTTTTTTAATAATAAAAATTATTTTTTTAAAAAAATAAAGCAGAAATTTTTCGACTGCCGACAATAATTTTCGTAGATGATTTTGTGTTAATAATGTTTCAAAAGTAGAAATTTTTCACCGTTGTCATACGAATTTCTATGGTCAGAATTCAACTTCTAGAACAAAAGTAAAAAACAATCACTTCTGTTTTTAAAGAGAAGTAGAAAAAAAATCTATTTCTGATGGAAAGTTGGTTTCTCAAATGGAAATGTTACCATGCGCGCCCATGCCGTTGCGTTTACATCCAATCTCATTCGGCATATTACAGGGTCTGTGAGATCTGCAAATCCATTACACGTAATGTGTCTGGTGCAAAGCGAGATAGAGGCGACAGAGCAGTCGAATGAAACCCGTAGTGCGACGGCTGCGTATGTAGTCTTGGCCCCGACACCTCCTTCTGAAACCCGAAGTTTCTGGCATGGCCGTCGGCTACTAAACTTTTTGCTCGCATGCATGGTATCTGCATTTGTCATGTCACGGCTCTTCAACTCCAGAATGCCATCCTCGCGAATTTATGTATCTGGGGAATCTAGACTGAAGGGGGCGTATAGCTCGTCACTTATACTTGTCAATTCTGGTCGCTAATATAATGATTCTGGACCACCACCGGCAGCCTCTCCTTCGCTGGAGAGGCGGTGTTGTGCCTTCGTCGGAGTGGTGGTCCGGTGTCGGAGTGGTGGATGAGGCATGGCAAAGAGGGGTAGCTTGAGAGATTGACAAGAGAAATCTTATTTGGCTGTATCACCCCCCCTAGAATTATTTTATCCCCTATATCTCTCCTATATCCCTCTTAATGTTGTCTGCATAACTATCAAATGCAAGATAAGATAGAACATATCCTATCTTGAGTTTTAATCATAGGACTAAATACAACCTTATAGTAAAAGAACATAGTATATTTATATTTTTTCAAGTCCCAACAAAAGGAATATCTTTTCTTAATAGATGGTTAAGAACTTAAGTGTCTACCTTAAGCGAAAGAGGAATATATTGGCAAGCCATATTTCTGCCATATATATAAAGTAAAGCGAAGAAAGTCTTGCCCTCATCTTTTTTCAAAGAAAAACGTAAAAGGAAATACAGATTTGTTACCAAAATTTTCGGAATTCATAGTAAACAAAGGATAAAATCATAAAGAATATGATTTAGAAAATTCTCCCATTGTGTTAAATCCTATATTTCGAGATATATAAGATTTAGCGTATCTTTTCCTAGACTTGAAAATTTATTTCTTTCTTTACTCATTTAAAACTCTTTTCACTGCTTCCTCTACAGCCGCACATGCAGCTTCTTGTCAGTAAACAAAAAGGAAAAATCAATACATTGACATTTAATACGTTATTCTTATGGATGGACACGATTTTATGTCCTCGGAAATGAAGCTCACGGATCACGCTAGCTTATATTTTTCATTTTGCAGTTTTTTTCTTAATTATATGACTCACTACAAAAAAAACACGCATTTAATCATGAAATTTGCGATGAAAATTTCTCCAAAATTCGTTGCTAATGGGTTTTACGATGAAAGAAAATTTCATAGCTAATACGGCGTCGCAAATTTTATGATGAAAATTTGGTGATTTGTCGCAAATTTGCAACGAAAGTAAAATTCATCGCAAATTTGCGACGGACATCCGTCCGTTGTAAATTTACAACGAAATGAGGTTCGTCGCAAATTTGCGATGGATGTTTGCAACTAACATCCATCCGTCGCAAATTTGCAACGTGACGAACCCTGTTTCGTTGCAAATTTGCGACGGACCTAGTTTCGTGCGACAAATGTATGTTTGTTGTGACGAACGGGTTTCCGTCATTGGTTTGCGACGAATTTGTTTTGTCGCAAATTGCGTGGCAACTAGCGACGAAAATTGAAAATTTTCGACGGTGAATTAACCCCGACATTTTTTTCGTTGCAAAATTCTTCGCAAAACTTCGCTTCTCGTCACTAATTGGCGACTGATATACAAATTTTTATTTATTCTTTAGCGATGAATTGTTTTTAGTTTTTTAATCTTCTCTAGCGATGAATTTTGCGACAACTGGGCACGAGACGATTTTAAAATTTATGATCGTGATAAAACAATTTCTTTTATTTTTTGATGTCAAATTTAATTAAAAGCAAAATTAATATCTAAAATTTATAGTTACCATTGATTAAGCAACCAATGAAATCTAAATATTATAACAATATGAAAGCAAAATACGTTCATATATTTCAATTACAGGAAACTGAGAGATCTCCTGCTGCTAATCATACAAGTGAACCGTGATAACTCAAGTTACTTCAACATAAGAAACAGTGTATTTCTAGATAAGTAAACATTCTCACTTATCTGGTACATTTCAAAATAAGTGAGAATATGGAGGCCGCCGGGTTAGCATCTCTAAAACGGTGCACCCTAGACTCCATGTATCAGATCCCAACACATAGCTTCTGTTACAACCAACAAGGATGAAAAAATATGCACCAAATGCAGCTAATGAAAGCGTGTTGGAATTCTGGCGGTGGAGGGTGCAAACCTCAGGTGCCTTCCAAAAAGCAGTTCCTTCGGAGGATTTAGCATCATTCATTTTGGTGGCCTGTATGAATAAACAGGAAAAGTGGATACAACATTTGAGAAAAGTAAAGGACAACACCTGTCACTTTGTGCATGTCTACGAATACGAATTTGTAAACACATCTTTATTGCTCGTGCACCTGTGCATGTGCATGCACATGAATTTGAGCATGTGCTGTCTGCAAGCTTCGCAGGTCCACTCGCATCAACTAGTATGTTAGGAGGGCTCCATTTACAGATACAGCGAATGACTATCCTCAAAACTGAACATGAAAAAGTGACAGGAAAGTCTCGTTTTTGCTGCATTGAGGACAAACGCTCACCTGGCCAACAATCAAATGGCAGTAGTTAGGAAGTCACCATGGGAACCAGCAACTCCAACTATTTTAGATGCATTTGCAAGTCCCAAATTAATAGCATGATCTATAGCTGTAAGTACATCATCTACATCCTACAAAAGACAGAATGATGCACTAAATTGCTGACCGAGTTAAATCTTTAGATTTTTTGTTCCACTGATGAAGGGTGAAATAGAAGAAGAAGAGTACAAACCTGTGAACCCACTTTTCCTGGTAGGGATTGCAATGCTTCCTCACCAAATCGTAATGAACTTCTGCAAGCATTAATAATGAAAGGATAACCCTGACTGAAGAACTAAATTTTGCAAAACATAAGTTGAAATTATAAGCATGAAAGATCTGTTCGCGATACACACGAGCAGTCTCCAAGGGAAGTGGGATTTTTACGTGCCTCTTATACTGCTCAATCTTGTTAGAGACTACATTCTAAATTGAAGTTCCAAGGAATCAGGCAACTAAGACAATCACAAGTAATCTTTCGTAAGAAAAAGATAGCAACTCAGAATCCTTTGAGATGACTACTCAGATAATAAAAAATGTTAACCTCCATACCCACTTAATCTTCGTGTACTTATCTTGCCACAATTCCTTTATAAACTTCTTAATAAGCTACTGGCTTGCTGATTGCTTTGTGCAGGTATAGATAATACTTATTTCTTAGGCAATATATGTGAGTAAAACCAGTACCTCTATCAATTTCTCAGCTCCCAAGCAGGAAGCAATAATTGAATAGTTACTCCACAAAGTTAAGGCTAACCATCCTGCCATGTTGCTCAATTCAATGGATTTGATATAATCAAACGATGAATGGAGTCATATTGGCCCTTTTCGAGACTTGGGGGGCAGCAACAAGCCACGCGTTGTGATGTTTTGTATCTTGGAGATAAGCACTCTAAATGAAAATTTACCAGTTGAACCAATCGAACTGTCGAACTTAATCCAGTCACTCAACTAGTTTATTAATCAGTCTGGCTTTAAGAATATTAGGTTAAAACCTAATGAAAGTGTCTCAACTTGCTCAAGGAACCGAACTGAATTTACTAATTCAGTAAATCAGACAACACTACGGCATACCTGTAATTCACCATCAGCAAGCTGGGCCCAAGAGAAGACAGAAGAGCCAAGGACTTTGAAAAGCTTCAGAGATGGAGATGGAGATGGAATGAGGTCCACCATGAAGGACCACAATAAGTGGATCAGGCACGTCATTCTTGGATTTTTTTTTTGATACAAATATTGCCTCAAAGTGCTTTGAAGCACCTGTAATGAATCAAATATATGGACCATAAGGAGCAATAATTTGTCAATTGCCAAAAGATGCAATTTTCGACATTTCTAGGGATGGAAATTAAAAAACTAGTCTGATAATCTTAAAAGACTTCATTCAGCCACTGGCATGCTATTTGAAGGAACAAATTGAACCAAATTATTAGATTCAAGTAATAAAAACAAGAATTCCTATTTCTTGTTGAACCCCCTTTTCCCAAAAATGTACGCTATTGCACACAAGCCAACAAGTATATCAAGCCTAAGTCTCAACAGCACCTAGCACGTGTAAGTCGAACCATACACGTAAAACATAGCATCTACACAAAACCACATGAAACAATGACCAGAGGACGGAACAAAGTGATAGACATAATGATCATAATAAGGAGTATCGAGATTCAAAGCATCAATCTAAAGCTCATACACCGTGTTGAATAAACGTGTCTCTCAAGAGATTAAGCTATCGGGAAATAAGCCCGCAATACATACATATCAAGCATATATCTTAACACTCTCCTACATAATTAGGTTCACGATCCTTCTATGAAATAGCCAGTTTACAGATCCTTAAGCACATCTTAAAAAGTGTAAACTCATTTCGGAATCATAGTTAAGAGTCCTACCCATATCATAGCTTTCTCTTATTGAGATCAACATGCCAACATAATTTTATTGAAGTCATTTGCTTCTTTCAATTAACAGGATAGTGTACAGGCAATTGAAAAAAGCTGAACAATATTCATCATTGGACATAGAGAGAAATCTTGACAGCAAAAACACAGTATAAAATTAATCCTAATTGTCATTTTTTTCTTATAAATAACACTGATTCACAAGTTTTACTTTATAAAATTACGCCGCCATTTTGTAGTAATGAGCATTCTGAATTTCAGACTCAAGAAATAGGGAAGCCAGCAATATCATAAGGGAGACTCAGTTGTGCCCATGGTCAAACAGGGATGGTAAAACGGGCGTGGATCCCCTGCACGTATTTTTTTTATGTGCAGGGTGATCCCCACCCTTCATTGGGGTGGGCCCCCTATGTGAAGGAACTACAACCTTTTTGTCTTCACGTTCGACTCGGGCACGCGAAACTCACTTCGATGAGAGCCCTGTCCTTGACAGACTGGGCGTAATCTCACTCTCTATGCCATTGTCATCTCCGTCGTCGTCGCGGAAGTCGGCTAGAGGGGGGAGGGGTGGCCAGGTCGATTGCTTCTTCTGTTGCGACGGCGGCGCCCTAAGCTGTAAACCATACTTTTTCATCCCTTTCGGGCGTCAGCACGTTTGTCGCGACCGTTTTGCAGTTCCATCGTGTAGGGGGTTAATGGGCCGTCCCGTTTGGTCGAACGCGGGCCTTTTTCAAGGCCCGTTACCCAAATCGCAACGGAGGTATACGTGATCGACCTTCGGTGTGATTTGGTGACATGTGATACGTGTATATGCCAAGGAGTCGCCACCAATCATTTTGCGAAGGACACGATCGGAAACCCTATGGAACAGTTGGAAGCATTCTATTTGATTTTGCGATAACCAGAAAAATGGGATCGGGGACTTTGTTACGCCAACCGTCGGAGTTAACGCCTTTTCGGCACCTAAGTCGAATGATTTATCTAACCCTAGGATTTTATGCAAATGAGTGAGGTACAAAACCTAAATCTAAGAGTTCAACATAAGAATGACTATCCTAGCAAATACAATTAATAAAATGAACGCGCAAATCAATGATCCAAAACGTGCGGATATATCATATGAAAGCAACGTGACATCCCTAGTAAGGCCCTATTAGTCTAGATAAGTGTCAATCAAGGCTCGGGAATATTTTTCACATGATTTTTCCTTGATGGGCAAAATCTTAATTTTGAAGAATTTTGGAACAATTTGCCCAAGAAGGGCAAATTTATCATTTAAGATGAAATATGGAGTCAAAAGATGATGTAAATAGGATTGGTTACCAAACCAATCCATTTTCTATTTTTCAGAAATTTTTATAATTTTTCTGAAATTTTAGAAGCGATTTACCCTTTGAGGGGTAAAATCATCATTTCAGAAAATGATGAGAAGTGAAAATCCCAAACAGAAGGATTGGTAGACTACCATACCCAAATCCCAATTTTGATCAATTTTCACGGCTTGATCAGAATAAAAAAGACGATTTACTCTTTAAGGGGTAAAATCGTCATTTCAGAAAGAGGGCGGCATTCAAAAACTCAAGCATAAGAATGGGTCACCTGATTGACCCTAATTCTTACTCTGGCATTCTCGACTTTTTTCACATACAAAGAAGAGGCGATTTACCCCTAAAGGGTAATATCGTCAATTTTCAGAAGAACGGATAAGAAATCTCAAAAATAGGGCTGACTAGTTGTCTGTGGTCATTCCTCAATTTTTGAGAATTTTGGAGATTTCTATGAATTTTCTATAATTTTTCTACATTTTTTTGGGATTTTCTAGGATTTTCTAACATTTTTTTTAGAGTTTTCTAGATTTTTTTTTGATTTTTTTAAATATTTTCAAAATCATTTTCAATTTTTTTATTAAAAAATAATTCGGACAGGGTTGACCCGACCCACTCGGATCGAAACCTGGCCCAGACCCGAACCCGCGCGGCATTAACCTCCAAAACGACGCCGTACCGTGTTTTTCGATTATTTAGATTTAATCCGACGGTTCCTATTGAACCACGTGACTACTCCATGGCTTAGAATTAGCTGACTTAAACCTATGGCTCAGATTGGAAGCCGACTACTCCTCGACCGTCAAATCTGATTACTTAAACCTATGTCCACGATTAAAAGCCAAGATTCAATCTTGTCCGTCCATCTTCACTAATCTAAACGGCGCCGCTCGACCCTTAACCTAAACGGCACCGTTTTAGTTTGTATTGATTTTCCGATTAAAAATCATTTTCGAATATTCCTAATTTCTAATCGGACGACCACTAAAAATAGGACTCGATTAATCTAAACTGTCCGATCAAAATTGACTTAGCCTAACAGACTAACGGTCAAGCTGACTCGACATCCACGTGGACCAATCACACTCTGCCACTTAAGCCGCTGACTCTTTGACCTGCCACATTTATCGTCTTCAACCTCTTGACGACATCTAAACGGATAGCTGAAAGCCTCCGGTGACGATCCAACGGTGAAACCTCAACGGAATTGCATAAGATCGGCGCCAATCAACTCGTCTCACCGTCACACACAACATATTGTAGAATCATACAATTTCATTCACAGAATTAAGAACGATGAAGCTTACACAGTATGTGGACATGACATCACAAACGAGCAGAACAAGGCATTTCAAACTAATTACTTCATAGAGATGCTTCTAATGAGGTTTGGAATACTCACCTTCAGGTCCGATTGAGCTGGTTTAGGCTAACTTGAGCTAGGGGAGGTTCGACAGGATCGATAACGGCGAGAAGATTTTCGGGGCTCAAGCGTGAGGGTTTATGCAAAATCGACACAAAAGAGAATTGTGACCATGCACAGTAATGTTCAGGAAGTAAACGCACAGAAGAAATGCAAGAATGATTGAGTGTAAGACAAATCGTCATTGATGCATAGTGAAAAGCTCAAAGCTGTGACTCACCTGTTTTCGTGGTTTCAGGCGGCATGACCGACGGTGATCGCTTCCTCAAAGCTCGGGGGACCTCCTGACGACCTTTAGAAGCTTCGGTTTGGCCTGAAAAAGCCCAACTAGTGCTCTACAAATTCGAGCTCAAATCCTCGACAATGGCGATGGAAGGCGAGCTCTCTCTCTCTCTCTCTCTCTCAATTCTGTTCACCCCCTCGAACTGAATTAACCACCCTCCTTCTAGAAACCCTCCAAAGGTTTTATTCCACTTTCGAATTTTTGGTGTTGAACGATGAATGCCCATTAGTCCTTGTCACGTGCCTCACATGTGCCATTGGTCATCGGAAGGTGACGGAATCAGTTGGGTCCTTGTCCACGTCCGTCAGGATCTCCAACGTTCTCCATTTGGGTATGAATTTGGATGAATTTGATCTGCGTTTGCTCTAGTTGACTTTTTGCAGTTTCGAAGCTTGACCAGCCGATTACTCTTTATCCTGACGACGTCATGTGGTGTCGCCGGTGTTGATCGACGGGGGACGACGAAAGGAACAAAATGCCCACCATTTCTGTTCAATTTGATGATCGAAATCCACCTAGGAGCTGTTCATTTGCACGACAGCTCGATGAAGAAGACGATACTGTAGCGGACCGATTCTGATCGGCCGGTCTGATCGGTCAAAACTGGTCATGACTTGATTTTCAAAATTAATCGCAATTTGATGGGAAATTTTTGCAATTAAGCCTCAAAATCAAACTTAGGACATGAATATTGTCTAAAAATGTGATTTTGCCCAAAAGTTCATGTTAATTTCTACAAAAGCCCAAATTTGTCCTTAATTGTAATTTGGAAAATTATGAAATTGAAGACACAAACAGTCAAATTGGACCAAACCACCTAAGCCAATCAACTCAAAATGATGAAAAACATTGGCTAGTGGCTTCAATTGATAAAGGTAGCTCTTGAATTGAAAGTAATTTCAATTATGCTCAAATTCAAGGACTAAATTGCAATTAAGTATGCAATTTTACCCAATGCATGCAATTGAGTAATTTGTGTAAATAATTGGGCTAAAGTACAATGAAGTACAATTAGATTGAATTTCAAGACCCTAAAAATGCCAAAATTTAAAAGACTCAATTGACATTTTTTTACCAAATTCAATCATACGTGTAACAAAGGAACATATAAAATTGAACTTGAATTTGGACTTTATGAAGTCAAGAAGACAAAGGAATTAAAGTAAAAATATTGAATATTTTTTCATATTTTTGTGATCTCAAATGCTATTTTTCTTGAATTTTGAGTATTTTTCTATTTTTTGAAAATATTTAAAAATATGAAAAATATTTAAAATTATTTTTTGGTCAAAAATGATTCCTTGGGCTTGGACAAGGCCACCAAAATTGATTTTGTAATTTTTTTTAATTTTTTATGAATTTTTCAAAAATAAGCTAAAAAAGACTAATAAAAAATCAGGTGTCAACAGCTATCCCTCTTTGAGAGGAATCTCACGAGAGGTTTCACTCAAAGACAGGTGACTCCTGAGTCTGGATTAACTCGACTGGAAAAAAGAAAAATGAATCCCGACATTCAATTTTTTTTTGTTTTGCTGGTGAATGCTCTGCTCATTCTGTCTTTGCTTGTGTGTGAGAGAGAGAGAGAGAGAGAGAGAGAGAGAGAGAGAGAGAGAGAGAGAGAGAGAGAGAGTAGACACACTCACTTGTTACTCACCTGCTTGATTCTTGTGCGGCATACACGGTATATGGTGGATTCAAGTGAATACCTAAGGAACTCATCTCTCGAGCATCCTAGGGCAGTTAAATTCTAGCCCGTATGGTAGGCCAAATCAGAATGAGATTCTTATTTGACAAGAACCTAAGGATGACGCACCCATTTTTTAGGGATTGTCAAAAGTTTCGATCCGTATGGAGGATCAGACCATGAATAAGATTCCTTTCTATCAGGAACCTACGGATGACGCATCCATTCTTTGGGGTTTGTCTGTGACCAGGTGTCTAAACTCAAACTCGCTATCCTCGAGATTTGGCAGGTTAATGGGCTGTCCACTTTGATCGGACGCGGACCTCTCCCAAGGCTCGTTACCCAAGTCTCAACGGAGGTATACGTGGTCGACCTTCGGTGTGGTCTGGTGACACGTGATACATGTACATGCCAAGGAGTCGCTACCAATCGTTTCGTGGAGGGTACGATTGGAGACCCTATCAAATAGTTGGGAACACTCTGTTCAATTTTGCGGAAACTAGAGAAATGAGATTGGAGACTTTGTTACGCCAATTGTCAGAGTTGACGCCCTTTTGACACCTAAGTCAAATGATATATTTAACCCTAAGATTCCATGCAGATGAATGAGGTGCAAACTCTAAATCTAAGAGTTCATGCAGATAGGAGTAACTATCCTAACAAACACAGTCAATAAAATGAGTGCGCAAAGCAATGATCCAAAACATGTAGATAAATCACCCGAATACAGCGTGGTATCCCTAGTAAGGTCCTATTAGCCTAGAGAAATGTCAATCAAGGTTCAGAAATATTTTTGAGATGATTTACCCTTGAGGGGCAAAATCATAATTTTGAAGATTTTTGGGATAGTTTGCCCAAGAAGGGAAAATTTATCATTTTAGATGAAATATGGATTCAAAAGATGGTAAAAATAGGATTGGTCACCAAACCAGTCCATTTCCTAATTTTCGGGAGTTTTCAAAATTTTTCTAGAATTTTAGAAGCAATTTACCCTTTGAGGAGTAAAATCATCATTACAGAAAATGATGAGAAGTGAAAATCCCAAACAGAAGGATTGGTTGACCAGCTGACCCAAATCCTAATGTTGAGCAATTTTCGCAGCTCGATCGGAATAAAAGAAGACGATTTACCCTTTGGTGGGTAAAATCGTCATTTCTAGAAAAAGGGCTAGATTTGAAAGTCCAAGCATAAGAATTGGTTGCCTAACTGACCCTAATTCTTATCTTGGCATTCTCAACCTATCTCATATATCAAACAAAGGCGATTTACCCCCAAAGGGTAATATCGTCAATTCCCAGAAGAACGGATGAAGAATCCCAAAAATAGGATTGACCAGTTGTATGTGGTCATTCCTTGATTTTTGAGAATTTCTGAGATGTCTAGGAATTTACCACAATTTTTCTATATTTTTTGGGATTTTCTAGGATTTCTAACATTTTCTGAATTTTCTATTTTTTTATTTTTAAAATCATTTTCTGAATTTTTTTATTTAAAAAGGATTTTATTCGGACCGGGTCGAGTGACCCGGCGCATGACCCATGGGCGCCTGGCCCGGTCCGTACGGGTTCAAACCGGCTAGCCAAAAACGACGCCATTATTGGTTTAGGAGCAAATTTCAGATTTTCCCTCCACAATTTCGAATTTCAAATAGATGCACCAAATGAGAACATGTGATTCGATCAGGACCGCCCGATCTAGACCTAAATTTGAATTTTCAGAAAATGGACGGACGGTCCAGATCGCGACGTGTGGCCACACTTGGGCCACACGGTGGCATTATCATTTATTTTCCACAAAATAATTTTTAATTTCGAAAAAAGCGAGATGATGACATGTGGCATATCTAGCACTATTAGATCAACCTTTGTTTTCTGTTATTTGTTATAACAGACCCCCCGCTGACGTGGCCGACATGTGGCTGCCACGTCAGTGACGTATAAGTGTTGACCGGGTCAACTTTTGTTGACCGGTCAATGGTCCATCGTAGAAGATGACCGGCGCTGAAATTTTGCGCTGATGCCTCGCCGAAAAACTGTGACAGACCTAAAACTTCATGGAAACACCTCGATTTTCGCACAAATCGACTCCTTAACAATATTCATCTAACATATATCAGATTTAGTCCAGGCAACTTGTTCGAACTAACCTAAAACGACCTACACAGTATGACCAAATTCGATTTTCCGGCGAACACAAGTTTTCTCATTTTCAATCGTTTAAACTCGAATCTGAACACACATCAAGCATCGACAATGCCTTAGGAAACTTACCTCGACATCCTCATCGCTCAACGATCGCCCGATGAAGTTCTCGTCCGTGACGTCGGTGAAGTTCGGGAGGGGGGTTCAACCATGGAGAAATCACCCTTCGATGCATAAAGAAACGATAAGGCTAGGCTTAGAATTCGTTCTAGATGCTAATCAAAGTGCCAGCTACGCGAAAGCCGGTCTAGCAATTCGTGGCGAAGTTTGGACAAATAGTACGATGAAAAACAGAGTAATCGGGGTGAGCAAATCAAACTTCCCAAACCAGACCGGATCAGTGGTTCGGTTCCCAGTTTTAGAGGTGTCCGGTTCGGTTCCCAGTTTCTAAAATTGAAACCGATTATTGGGCAGTTCGGTTCTCGGTTCTAGGGTCATATAATCTGTGACATTCTGAGTTTTTCTATTATTTCAAGACTCATTAATGAGAAAATATCTAGCGATGTATTTCAGTCGTATTTCGCTTGGATTTGATCAATCTCGAGTAAACTATCCAAAAGGGAAAGGCTAACGCGAGACAAGGTACATGGACCTAGGGAACTCAAATAGGAAATGACGCTTTGACCATAAGGATTGTCGAGGGGACAGTTAGAGCCCTAAAAGGCCGATCTAAGAATGATTAAGGAATGTGTTGCTAGCGTTATACGATTGGAGCGCGGGTGATGCTGCTTAATCAATGTGTCATTTGCAAAATATTCCTAAATCAAACAGTGACGATCGAGACCGTCGGAACTAGTGATAGACCCTCACAATTACATGACAACCAAAGTCGCCATGAATTGACGAGCCCTGGTTGTGATGTTAATCACAAGGTCGATACGCGTAACGTTTGCAAAAGCCGCCTATCAATTCGAGATAGGCTGGAACCACATCTGATAAAGAAATGATTTAGAAATGAGTCTTGAAATTTGAAAATAGAGAATCAAGAATTCCAACATTACAATTAGATTGGCCGTCGCCTTATCGAAGAAATTTGGAATCAGAAAAACGACGTTTCGGACGTCGTAGGTAAAATTATCATTTTGCCCCTCAAGCCTTGGCCTTGCATTTATAATTGGACAAGGGTATTTTGGTTATTAACACACCCCCATAGCTGCCGAAAATTTGAGGGATTGAGAGCCATTGGATGAAGCATTGATTGATCCCTGGACAAATGTCAAAGGATTAAGCTTTGATGTGGATGGAGACACTTTTAACCTATCATTCAACCAGGTTGACTCTTGAAATTATGTATACCACACATTCTCTCTCTCTCCTCAGCTGAAACCCCCATCTTCCTCTGCCATTTCTCTTCTTCTTCGCCTTCCTTTTTGCCGAGAGTTGCGCCGGTGACTAGTTTCTGCCGCCTCCATCGCTGCCGTCGACCGCCGTCTTCGGCCACCGTCTGGACCAGAACTGACCACCAGCCCCTTCCTCATCCTCTTGCCGACATCCTCCAAGTGGAATCAGGTCATTTGACCCACTGAGGAGTCACGGTCGGCCATACTTCCGGAAGTCGACGAAAATCGTCGCAGCTGGAGATAAGTCACTGTTTAGGCTCCGTAGGACCCTGAATCCTTTGAATTTTTTGACCAAATTTTGTGGACATTTAGAGGACACATAGACTGAGTTGTGGTAAAAATTTTGGACGAATTTGATGGAGTTTTGACCCCAAATGGGTCTTTTGTTTGAAGGGTAGAAAATTGACGGTCGGAGGACTTGGAGGAACCGGTGCTGTTCAAGGACTTTCCAGTGTTGCCTTGGCTTCAAACTTTCGATGAGGCTCTCTAACATCTAGAAATAAGTATTAGCAAGTAGATTGATGGATAAATTGAGGATTAAGGTTGGTTTATGGGCTGATTGGTGGAATTAAACACATAACTGAATTGCCCTGTTTCGAATTCTGTTCAAACCGAGCCATAGGAGGCTGTTAGGAATTGAATTGAGCTCCAAATTCATCATTCAGAAGTATGAGGATGTTAATTGATAGGTCCATGAGGTGTATGTGTAGTGAAGTGATGAATTGAGCAAGAAGAATTGACAAATTGGATGAATTTCCTTAGGTTGCGAGATTGACTCGTTCTTGGGATGATTGGACCGAACCATTGAAGTGCTTGGAAGGAGAATTTTGTTGAATTAAGCTTGAGGTAAGGAGTTTCTAAACCTTGTCTAGGAGGATTGAACTCAATTGGGGAAGCTGAGTGTGAATGAGGTTGATTCTTAGAAGTTTGTGGTGAGATTGTTCTTTGTGCATCCTTGAGAGATGTGAATGGCCTGAATGCTTGATAATGCTTGTGTCCTGAATTGATTGTCGCATTTGAATGTTGAATTTAATTGTCTCACATGCCATTGATGTGTTGCTCGTTACATGAGTTTGCAATTGATCATGTGTTATGAATAGTAAATGAGCATTTGACATGTCTGAGAAATTGTGACACCCTGAGGCGTTGAGATGCGAGATTGTGTGGATGGATATCTTGAGGCGCTAAGGCGTAGGGTTTGAGTTGAACGATACCTTGAGACGTACGAGATGCGGGGTTGAGATGACCATAGTCCTGATGCATTGAAACGTGGGACGAAGTTTGAGATATGTCGACATATGCCTATAGTGAAATTGAAAACCTAATGCGTTTACGCGGGTTTGTCAATGTGATGGTCTGAGGCGTATTTACGCGAACCGAGTCTGAGGTGTTCTAAACACGGGCATAAAAATGGGGAGGACTAGAAGGGTGGAAAGTGTGATTTGGCATGGCAATGTGCATTTTGATTCTAGTGATGTGATATGGTACCATCGCTGCATGCCTGACACTCGTTTCATCCGCATGTTGTTTAATGACCGTTGAATATCTCATGTGGTTGCATGTGAGCTTGTCTTTTATTGTATATACCTGAGTGTACGGTCATCCTAACCTAGGGTTAGGACCTACCTTACTGAGATGCAAATATCACCCCGTTATGGGACCCCATTTTTTTTTTTATATCCTAGGCCGTGAGAATGTGGCCAATAAGGTTTGGTGACCCGAAAGAGATGTCGGTGAATTTTGATGAGTTCCCGGACGGACAGGGGACGGTGTATGTTAGGAAATGTACCGTAGTCTGTGTCGAAGAGGGTGGTAGCAGTTGGAAGCCTCATAGGTACGAGGCCTGGTTTAGAAAGGTAGGGGATGTTTCTACGGGGCCATTAAAGTCCACTGAGGTACCCCGCGAGGTAATCCCTAACTAGTGTTATCCTGCTTGGGATTCGATAGAGGTTGAGAGGTCAGTAGCCGGCTCGAGGAACGTTCCTGGGAGGACCTTGATTGTCATGCCTCACGCCCCGGGCACTAGCACGCGACTTCCTACAAGCAAACCACATAATCTCTCGTGGTCCCAAGATCCACAGTCTAAGCTGAGAGATATAACAAATGTATCAAGCATGCAGAAGCGGTAATAAAACAACTCCCTCGTACAAAATATAAGTTAAGTGAGACCTGGATAGCATCAGTACTGTCATACATAATAATCCTCTATTCATTCAGATAAGGAGCTACTAAAATCCGTTAACAAACTGGGCAATGAGATAGTACACAAAAGAGTCCCTTACGACATCTAAAAGAAACAGGGTCGGGTCGCCTCCAAAAGCTCAAGCCAACGAACTAGAATCCTAAGATGAGCTGCTGGAATCCTCGGTGTCCTCGGAATCCTCCGTCGGGTCATACTCGGAGAATGTCTCTGATGAAACCTTAATGGTATCCTCCAGAGTCTTCTCATGGGACGTCTCCGCGAGATCTTCCTCGGTCGCCTCCAGGACAATGACCTCATCCTCCTCCACAGTAAAGTCCAGCGTCGGGGTTTTCTTCGTCCCGTTCCTAGATCCGACTACCAATCTCTTTGCCTGATCCTGGTCCCTACCGGGGTGGCACCAATCAGGGATCACTCCCTGGAGCACCTCATGGGGCTTCAGCGGCCCATTAGTCTTGTCCCCAACTTTCCTAAACCACGCTTCATACCTATGAGGCTTCCAGTCTGTACTACCCTCGTCAACCCACACCACCGTATACTTTCTCACGTATATAGTCCCCCGACCATCAGAGAACTCATCAAAATACGCGGTCATCTCCTTAGGGTCTCCAAAGTGGATGGGCCACATAGTTAAGGCCTAGAATCTGTAAAAGAAGGGTCCTCAAAAGGGGTGAGATACACATCTCAGTAAAAGAGTCTTAACCCTAGGTCTGACCGACCATCCACTCAGGCAGTCGCAACCCCAATCATTCAAGCTCATGGATATATCAAGCGAATGCAAGTACAGACAACAACACATAGGTGGCATACACGCAAATATGGCATCATAACACACTCAGATGATATGCACACTCGCTCTGCCACATCGCCACATCCATCACTTCCTGTCAGCCTCATTCTCATGCCTGCAATTAGATCGCATCAGGCTCGGTCCGCGTAAACGCATCAGACCGTCATTGACAACCCGCGTAAACGCATTAGGTTTCAATGATACTCTAGGCCAATGTCACCACCTTATCCCTCCGTCCCGCGTAAACGCATCAGGACCGTAGCCATCTTAACTCCGTGATTAGATCACATTAGGGCGCCATACAATCTCAATTCGACCCCGCGATTAGATCGCATCAGGGCATCCACCTCCGCCCCGCGTCTCATACGCCTCAGGGCTTCGCCATATCACACTCATGCCATGTTTTTCAATTCATTTGCACACACAATGCCTAGTACAACCCAAGTACGATTCGTATATTCCATGGCATGCCAAGTAATCAAGTGACATTCAGACATGGCAAGCAATTCAAGCACAAGCAATGGCACACATAAACCCCTTATACAATCTTAGGACATTCCAAGAACAATCCTCTTGAAAACTCTCACAAATCATTCAATTTATCGCTTGAGTCGCCCAATCGAGTCCAATCTTCCTATCCTAAGTTTAGGATTCCTTTACCTTGAATTGATATCACAAATTTCTCCTTGCAATTGCCCCAAGGGTTCGGTCCAATATCCAAAGGATTCAATTCACCGCGTAACCTAAGAAATTCCACCAAATTCGCCAATGTCCATATCCAGTTCACCAATCCATGAACCATAAACCTCTATAGCATAATCCTCATCATCTTAACATGCCTTAATTACCAATTTGAAGCTTAAAACCATCCATCATCAGCCTCCATAGGTTCGATTTGCACAGAATCGAACCGATCCTTCTCGGTTCTGTGCAAATCGGGTACAACCAGTCCTAAATCTCCTCCAAATTCATCATTTATATACTATCCTACCTCTTAACATGTCTATCTAGGGTCTAAGGGTCTCACTGAGGGTTTGAAGTCGAATCGTCGCCGGAATCTCCTCGGAAGTTGCCGGATTCTTCAAATCAGTACATCGACCGTTTCTGTCCATAGTTCACAAGACCCATTTGAGGTCAAAACTTTATCAAATCAAGCCCAACTTTTTACCACAAATAGATATACATGTCTCCTAGATCTCCAAAAAATTTAACCTCAAGATTCCAACATTTTGGCCTCCAAAAGGGTCAGAAACCTCACCTACCTCAAATTGAGTCTGATTCTGTCGGTTTCCGGGAAAACTCTTGGCCGGAGCTCCTCGATGGTCCAAACACCGTGCTTTCACTTCGAGGAGGTCGGCAAGGCATAGGGCTAGGTCAGTATGGTTGGCGTGCTGGCAGATGGTCACCAGAGGAGGTCGTCGACGGCGACGAACAGGGACTCCAGAAACTGTCGCCGAGAGGCACAATGAAGGAAGAAGAAGAAGAAGGTTTTTGGTCCTTTAGAGGGGAAAATGGACGGTCATGAGTGAGGAGAGAGAGTGATATTTGCTACATACAACTCTCATGGTCAATGGGTTGAATGGTTGGTGTATAAAGTTAGACAAGACTACTCGTTAATTGATCTTGTGACACTTGTCCTCAATGTCAATCAACTTGATCCAATGGCCCATAATTCTCCTTGTGTTTGGAAGCCTTGGGAGGATTTAATGACCAAATTGCCCTTCTTCAAATGTATGGACAAGGCTTTAAGCTCGAGGGGCAAAAGGGTAATTTTACCCCCGACGTTTAGAACGTCATTTTTTTTTTCGTTCCAATAATCTTCGATAGGGCAACGACCAATCCGAATATAATGTTGGAATCCTTGATTCTCCATTTTCAATTTTCAAGATTCGTTTCTGATGGTTTTCTCTATCATACGTGGTTCCAGCTTATCCCGAACCGACGGACGGCTTTTGCAGACATTACGCATATCGACCCCATGATTCATATCACGTTTAGAGCTCATCAATTCGTGGCGGCCCTGATTGTCATGTAATTATGAGGGTCTATCACTAGTCCCTTTGGTCTCGATCGTTACTGTCTGATAAAGGAAAATTTTGCAAATCATACGTTGGTTAAGCGGCATCACCCGCGCTCCAATCGTATGACACTCGCAAGGCATTCCTTAATCGCTCTTAGACCAGCCTTTTTGTGGTTCTAAATATTCCCTCGACAATACTTACGGTCAAAGCGCCATTTCTTATCCGAATTCCCTAGGTCCACGTACCTTATCTCGCGTTAGCCTTTCCCTTTTGGTCAGTTTACTCGAACTGATCAGATTCGAGCGAGATACGACTGAAATACATCTCTAGATTTACTTCTCATTAATGAGTCTAAAATTGACTGGAAATCAGAATGTCACAACTCTTTCCCCTTACAAAAATTTTGTCCCCGAAATTTTCATTACACTTAATTACTCAAATAAATAGAGGTGTTGTCGCCTCATCGTCTCTTCATTTTCCCACGTGGCACCTTCAGTTCCATGGTGCTCCTATACTACCTTGACCAGTGGAATCTTCGTATTCCCGAGGATTTGCTCCTTCTGGTCCTCGATCCTTATCGGCTTCTCCATATAGGATATTCGGTTGTCCACTTCTATGGTCTCATAATCCAGCACATGTGTCAGATCTGGTTCATACTTTCGCAGCATCGACACATGAAAAACGTTATGCACCTGGGATAGATTAGGCAGCAGGGCAAGCCTGTAGGCCAAGGTTCCAATCCGCTCCATATCTCAAATGGGCCTACATACCTGGGCTCAGCTTCCCCTTCTTTCCGAATCGCGATAGTCTTCTCAACGGCGATACCTTGATGAAGACGGGATCGCCCACTTGAAACTCCAAGGGCTTGCGCCGCTTATCTACGTAGCTCTTCTGACGACTTTGTGCCGTCCTCAGTCTATCTCGAATTATCTTCATTGCTTCCACCGATTGCTCTATCAATTCTGGGCCTGTGATACTTCTTTCTCCAACTTCATCCCAGCAAATCGAGGTGCTGCAGGCTCTTCCATAGAGTGCTTTGAATGGTGCCATCTGGATACTTTGCTGGTAGCTATTATTATAAGCAAACTCTATCAGATGTAGCTGATCTTCCCATCCACCTTGAAAATCAATGACGCATGCACGCATCATGTCCTCAAGCGTCTGTATTGTCCCTTCCGACTGTCCGTCTATTTGTGGATAGTAAGCCGTACTAAACTGCTGTCGGGTTCTCATAGCATCTTGCAAACTCTTCCAAAAATTTACCGTGAATTTGGGATCTCTATCCGAGGTGATCGTCACAGGCACTTCGTGCAGCCTCACTATCTGCCTCATGTACAACTCTGCATATTTATCCATAGCGAAGTCCTTTCGCACCGGGATGAAATGTGCGGACTTGATTAGTTTGTCTACGACTACCCATATAGAGTCGTGACCTCGCTGGCTCCTTGGGAGTCCCATCACAAAATCCATATTCACATGTTCCCACTTCCATTCGGGTATCTTTAGTGGCTATAATAGTCCTCCAGGCTTACAGTGCCGCGCTTTTACTTGCTGGCATGTCAAACACTTAGCCACATACCTTGCTACATCCACTGTCATCCCGTTCCACCAATAGTGCTGTCGCAAGTTCTGATACATTTTCGTACTTCTAGGGTGGATGCTATAATTGCTCCTGTGAGCCTCTGATAAAATCCTTTCCCTGAGTCCTTCATCCTTTGGCACGCACAATTGTCCTCGGAACTTCAGAATTCCGTCCTCAAACACTAGAAATTCAGGTTTTCTCTTTGTCGCATCCATCTCAAGGATCTTCTGAATCTCTGGGTCCATAGACTGTAGGGCCTTTATTCCTTCCTAGACCTTAGGTTCCACCCTCAATGTAGCTATCAAGCTAGACAACTGACAGACTTCTAATCTGAACTCAGAATCTCTCAAGTCTTCTATTATCGACCAACTTCTCACTAGCAGACATGCGATGCTTGACTTTCGACTCAGCACATCTTCTACTCTGTTTGCTTTCCCAAGGTGATATAGTATATCACAATCATAATCTTTGAGTAGCTCCATCTACCTACGCTGTCTCATATTCAGCTCTTTCTGGGAAAACATATACTTTAAACTTTGGTGGTCGGTATAGATCTGAAACTTCTCGTCACAGAGGTAATGTCTCCAAATCTTCAGAGCAAATATAATCGCCGCTAACTTCAGGTCATGAGTTGGGTAGTTCATCTCATGTGGCCTCAACTGTCTGGATGCGTAGGCCACTACTCTTCCGTGCTGCATCAATATACAGTCTAACCCTTTCAGCGAAGCATCGCTGTATATCTCGTAACCTCTTGGTCCTGATGGAATTGTCAGCACTGGTGCGATCGTCAATCTATGTTTGAGTTCTTAGAAACTCCTCTCACATTTGTCAGTCCATTCAAACTTTGTTTCCTTCTTCGTCAACCGCGTCAATGGGATGGCTATGGATGAAAATCTCTCCACAAAACGCTTGAGGTATCCTGCTAGTCCTAAGAAACTTCTGACCTTAGTGACCGTAGTAGGCCTAGGCCAATTAGTTACAGCTTCGATTTTCACAAGATCCACTGCGATTCCTTCACCTGATACCATGTGACCAAGAAATACTACCCTGTTCAGCCAGAACTTACACTTACTCAGTTTCGCGTAGAGCGAATGCTCCCTTAGAGTTTGTAGTACAATCCTTAGGTGCTTCTCATGTTCTGCACTATTCCTCGAGTAATTCAAGATATCGTCAATAAAGACTATGACGAATCTATCTAGGAATTCCTTAAATACTCGACGCATCAGGTCCATGAATGCAGCTGGAGCGTTGGTCAAACCAAATGGCATCACCGTAAACTCATCATGACCATACCTCATCATAAAGGCGGTCTTGGGTATGTCTTCCTTCTTGATCCTCAGTTGGTGATACCCAGTTCTAAAGTCAATCTTCGAAAATACCGCCGCTCCTTGCAACTGATCAAACAGATTATCAATCCTCGGCAGTGAGTATTTTTTCTTCACCGTTACCTAGTTTAGCTGTCAATGGTAACGGTTCAGTTGCCAATAGTCAGTGCATAAACGCAATAACCCATCCTTCTTCCTTACGAATAGTACCGGTGCTCCCCACGGTGTAGCACTAGGTCGGATGAATCCCTTGTCCAACGGTTCCTGCATCTGCACCTTTAACTCTTTCAGTTCTGATAGGGATATCCTGTAAGGTGCCTTCGAGATCGGTTCCGTCCCAGGGGCTAACTCGATTACAAATTCTATCTCTCGCTCCGGTGGCAATCCTGACAACTCTTGGGGAAATACATCAGGAAATTCATGCACTATCGAAATACTCTCTAACTTGGGCTTTTCGGTAGTCGTGTCCATTACTGTCACTAAGCATGCTTGACACCCTTCGGACATCAACTTGATCACTTCTAGAGATGAGACTAAGGGAATCGAGACTCCCTATCGACTTCCCACCAATTCAAAGCTAGAGTGGCCTCTCGGATAAAATCGAATTATCTTACTACTACAGTCCACTACTGCCCCCTGCTTACCCAACCAATCTATTCTAATGATTACGTCAAAGTCGTACATGGGTGGTATAGCTAAGTCAATACTCTCTTTACTCTCCCCAATCACAATCTCACAACTAGCACAGCCCAATGAAACCAATATATTATCCTTTAACGGTGTAGAAACATGCAGAATTATGTTCAACGGTTTCAATTTCATTCCCACTAATTCAGCAAACTGTGCAGACACGAATGAATGCATGGCACCAGGGTCAAACAATGCGTATGCAGCTTGGTTGCACAAGTAAACCGTACCTGTGACCACGCCTGACGCTTCCTCCGCCTCTCTGCGGGCTACTATATATACCCTTCCCTGTGGCGGTGGTCGGTTCTGTTCGATTTGGGGAGTAGCAGTCGATGGCCCAGCCTGCGGTCTCTGCCCTTGAGGTTGATTTGTCGAAGCTTGACTTGGGGATATTCTCATTTGGTGGCCCAGCTGACCACATTAAAAACAAGCTCCAGTCCTTACCGAAGGTACAAAACGTTTCCGCACGGGAGGTACAAAACGTTTGTTGCTCTCCATCGGTCTCTTGCCCATCTGGCGATAATCTCTGAAAGGTGTAAATCGCGATCCAGTTGCGGTGTTTCTCTCTTTCAGATCCCTTTCTATCATCTGGCCCCGCTCGTATATCTCCTTATACGTCCTCAGATTCAGAGCAATCATCTGACTACGGAGCTCGGGTCTCAGACCGTCCCTAAACCTCCTTACTTTCTCCTGAGGGTCCTCTACAGATCGAGGTGCATACCTTGATAGTCTCGAGAACTCGGCCTCGTATTGATCTATCGTTAACTGGTTCTGACGCAATTGCAGGAATTCCACCTGCTTACTTTCCCTGGCAATCTCAGAGAAGTACTTATCATTGAACGCCGTCTTAAAGGCATCCCAATTCAAGACTGTCCCTTCAGGGAAGACTCCGTCCTTGGTGGCAGCCCACCAATCATTCGCCGTACCTTCCAGCTGGTACACTGCTAGCAACACCTTCTCCTCGTCGGTGCACCTCAGCACCCTAAAAACTTTCTCTAGCTTCTCGATCGACCTGGGTTCTAACTTAGGATCTCTAGTTCCATTGAATTAAGTCGGCTTCAACTTTATAAACAGCTCCACTAGCTAGCCCATCTGTCTAGCCGCGACGATTTTTTATTGGGCATTCACAGTTTCATTGCCCTGGTCATGTTCATTCTGGCTTCCATTGCTACCATTGTTACCGTTGTTGGCATTGATGGCAGCCATGGCAGCTCCTACTGCCTGGGCGATTGCAGCATCCCGTCCCGAGTCTTCCTATCGATCAAGTCACCAATTCTTTCCAGTGCCCTCAGTACACCATCCATCCTTGGATTTTCTGCTACGGCGGCCTCGAGCTAGAGTGGCCTTCCGGACCTTCTAGATGGGTTGCTCATCTTTGTCTCTTTCTAATGAACCTGGTCCATCGCAAGTTCAGCAAGGAGTTAGTAACTCACTCATTCATCCAAACCCACAGCTACTAACTAACCCTTAACAGAAGCAGTCCAACCGTACTCCAGACCACAAACTCCAGAAACATTTCAACAAATAGCCCATGGCCATTTTTCAGTTCCATTCACTCAGTGATTCACTAAAATCAATCACTTTCATTCATCAAATAGGCCAAGATCCCGAAATGATGTTCAATCCTAAGCAGGGAACTCAGTCCTTTTGCATCACTACAACCTTACCAAGATTAAACACCAACCCTAAGTACCAGGTCACATACTATGCACCCCATGCCTTATCTTAGCCAGTCTCCTAAGATCTCACTATCCGTCCTAGTCCCAACTTAATCCTTCTTATTACTCCAATCCTCAATTAACTTTGGATCGAGCTGACCTTGCTCTGATACCAAATCGAACGAGGATGTCACGTCCTGTGCCCCGGGCACGAGCACGTGACTCCCTGCAAGGAAACCACATAATCTCTTGTGGTCCCAAGATCCACAGTCTAAGCCGAGAGATATAACAAATATATCAAGCATGCGGAAGTGGTAATAAAACAACTCCGTCGTACAAAATATAAGTTAAGTGGGACCTAGATAGCATCAGTACTGTCATACATAATAACCATCTATTCATACAGATAAGGAGCTACTAAAATTCGCTAACAAACTGGGCAACGGGATAGTACACAAAGAGTCCCTCACGACATCCAAAAGAAATAGGGTCGGGTTGCCTCCAAAAACTCAAGCCAACGAACTAGAATCCTAAGATGAGCTGCTGAAATCCTCGTTGTCCTCGGCATCCTCCGTCGGCTCATACTTGGAGAAGGTCTTTGATGGAACCTCAAAGGTATCCTCAATGGTCTCCTCATGAGACGGGTCCGCGAGATCCTCCTTGGTTGCCTCCAGGACAATGACCTCATCCTCCTCCACAGTAAAGTCCAGCGTCGGGGTCTTCTCCGGCCCGTTCCTAGATCTGACTACTGATCCTTCTGCCTGATCCTGATCCCTACCAGGGTGGCACCAATCAGGGATCATTCCCTGGGGCACCTCATGGGGCTTCAGCGGCCCAGTCGTCTTATCCCCAACTGTCCTAAACCATGTCTCATATCTATGAGGCTTCCAGTCTGTACTACCCTCGTCAACCCACACTACCATACACTTTCTCATGTATATTGTCCCCCGATCGTCAGGAAACTCATCAAAATATGCGGTCATCTTCTTAGGGTCTGTAAAGCGAATGGGCCACATAGTCAAGTCCTAGAATCTGTAAAAGAAGGGTCCCCAAAAGGGGTGAGATACACATCTCAGTAAAAGAGTCCTGATCCTAGGTCAGGCCGACCGTCTACTCAGGCAGTCGCAACCCCAATATTCAGGCTCACAGACATATCAAGCGAATGCAAGTACAGACAACAACACATAGGTGGCATACATGCAAATATGGAATCATAACACACTTAGATGATATGCACACTCGCTCTGCCACATCGCCACATCCACCACTCCTTGCTAGCCTCATTCTCATGCCCGCGATTAGATCGCATCAGGCTCGGTTCGCGTAAACGCATCAGACCGTCATTGACAACCCACGTAAACGCATTAGGTTTCAATGATACTCCAGGCCAATGTCACCACCTTATACCTTCATCTCGCGTGAACGCATCAGGACCGTGGCCATCTCAACGCCGTGATTAGATCACATTAGGGGTCACACAATCTCTATTCGACCTCTCGATTAGATCGCATCAGGATATCCACCTCCGCCCCGCGTCTCATACGCCTCAGGGCTTTGCCATGTCACACTCATGCCATCTTTTTCAATTCATTTGCACACACAATGCCTAGTACAACCCAAGTACAATTCGTATATTCCATGGCATGCCAAGAAATCAAGCGACATTCAGACATGGCAAGCAATTCAAGCACAAGCAAAGGCACACATAAACCCCATATACAATCTTAGGACATTCCAAGAACAATCCTCTTGAAAACTCTCACAAATAATTCAATTTATTGCTTGACTTGCCGAATCGAGTCCAAACTTCATATCCTAAGTTTGGGATTCCCTTACCTTGAATTGATATCACAAATTTCTCCTTGCAATTGCCCCAAGGGTTTGGTCTAATATCCAAAGGATTAAATTCATCATGTAACCTACGAAATTCCACCCAATCCGTCAATTTCCATATCAATTCACCAATCAATGAACCGTAAACCTCCATAGCATAATCCTCATCATCTTAACATGCCTTAATTACCAATTTGAAGCTTAAAACCATCCATCATCAGCCCCCACAGGTTCGGTTTGCATCGAACCGAACCGTTCCTTCTGGGTTCTACGCAAATCGGGCAAAATCGGTCCTAAATCTCCTCCAAATTCATCATTTAAACACTATCCTACAACTTAACATGTCTATCTAAGGGTCTAAGGGTCTAAGGCTTGACAATTCATGGCGGCTCTGGTTTTCATGTAATTGTGAGGGTCTATCACTAGTCCCTTTTGTCTCGATCGTCACTGTCCGATAAAGGAAAATTTAACAAATTATACGTTGGTTAAGCGGCATCACCCGCGCTCCAATCGTATGACATTCGCAAGGCATTCCTTAATCGTTCTTAGATCGGCCTTTTTGTGGTTCTAAATATTCCCTCGATAATACTTACGGTCAAAGCATCATTTCTTATCCGAATTCCCTAGGTCCACATACCTTGTCTCGCGTTAACCTTTCCCTTTTGGTCAGTCTACTTGAATTGATCAGATTTGAGCGAGATACGACCGTAGTATATCTCTAGATTTACTTCCCATTAATGAGTTTGAAATTGACTGAAAATCAGAATGTCACACCGACCTTGGAGGACACCGATGAAGTCATCGAGATCAAGGCTATCGAGGACGACCAGGTAGAGTCGTCAGCTGACGAGACACTCGGGGACACCGTGGAGGTTTGCTCTGAGACTCTCTCGGAGTATGAGCCATTCGAGGATGCTGAGAAGACTGATGATTCCAGTAGCTCGACTTAGGAGTCTTCGTCCTTTTGGTCTGATGTTTTGATGATGACCTCGATGCCTATTTCTTTGGGAGATGTGATGATCCACTTTTGTATTGACCTTGTCACCCCTGCTGATCATCTGGTTTAGCTTGCCAGCGCTTTTGTATGAACAGGTAAGGAGATTATGTATATTACTGGCGTTCTTGTTACCCTGGTCCCTTTTTATTATTATACAGAGAAGTTTATATATTAATGCTTTCGCTTGCTATCAATATGGCTCATCTCTCGACCTATGTGAATCTCGAGAACTTGGGAGAGAGTTTATTATTGCAAGGAGTTGCGCGCTCATGCCCAGAGCACGGGGCGTGACATCCCTATTTGCTTGGTATCCGAGCAAGATCAGCTCGATCCAAAATTGATTGCGGATTGGAGTAATAAAGATAATTAAGTTGGGACAAGGACGGGTAGCGAGACTTTAGGAGATTTACTAGAATAAGGCACAAGATGCATGTCATATGACTTGGCGCATGTGAATGGATTTGGTCTTGACAGGGTTGTAATGATCTATGAGGATGAAGTTCCATGTTTAGCGCTAAAAGTCATTTTGGATTTTGCGCCTGTTGAGTAAATGAGCATGACTAATTTTGGTGAACCGTTAAAGTAGACGGGATGGAGTGATAGCCATGGACTGTTTAATGAAGTGTCTGTGGAATTTGTTGTGTGGAAGGTTGTTGTATTGTGACTGTTTCTATTAAGGCACAATTTGGTAGCTCTGGACTTGGTTGAAGGAATGAGTTACTGACTCCTTGGTGAAATTGTGGTGGTCTAGGCTCAGTAAAAGCATACAAGAATGAGTAACTCGCCTAGAAGATCTGAAAGGCCCAGGAGCAGAGCCTCTAGTTCAAGGCCACTTGCAGCAAAAGACCCGAGAATGGATGGAGTACTAAGGGCGCTCGAAAGAATTGGCGACCTCATTGACAGGCAGACTGAGGATAGGGATGCTGCCATAGCCCTAGCGGTAGGAGCCGCAATAGCTGCCGTCAACGCCAATAACGACAATAACGGGGGCAATGGAAACAATGGCTGTCACGACTAGGGCAATGAGGCGGTGAATGCCCATGAAGAAATTATTGTGGCCAGGCAGATGAGCTAGTTGGTCGAGCACTTTATCAAGCTGAAGCCGACCCAGTTTGATGGGACTGGAGACCCCGAACTAGCATCGAGATGGATCGAGAAATTGGAGAAGGCCTTTGGACTCTTGAGATGCACGGACGAAGAGAAAGTGCTATTGGTGGTGTACTAGTTGGAAGGTACTGCAAATGATTGGTGGGCTGCCACCAAGAATGGAGTCTTTTCAGAAGGAACGACCTTGACCTGGAATGCCTTTACTACGGCATTCAATGACAAGTATTTCTCGGAGATAGCCTGGGAAAGGAAGCAAGTGGAGTTCTTATAGCTACGTCAGAATCAGCTGACCGTAGACCTGTATGAGGCTGAATTCTCTAGGCTGTTAAGGTACGCATCACGATCGGTAGAGGATCCCCTGGAAAAGGCGCAGAGATTTCAGGATGGACTGAGGCCTGAGCTTCGTAGCCAGATGATAGCCCTGAATCTGAAAACCTGGAAGGAAATCTATGAACGAGGACAGATGATTGAGAGGGACCTGAAGGAGAGGAATGCCACATCTGGATCGCGATTTAATTCATTCAGAGACAATTGCCAGATTGGTAAGAGGCCAGTGACTGGCAATAGGCGCTTCGTCCTTCCTGTAAGGAAGAACATTGTGAAGCCGTTGAATCCAATGAACTGAAATTGTCGTCTCTGCGATGAAAGACATGGTAATGGACCTTACCCAGCAAGAACGGGAGCGTGCTTCAAGTGTGGTCAGATGGGCCATCAGATGAGGACTGACCCGAATCAAGCCCTAACGAATAGACCTCAAGGGCAACGACCGCAGGCTGGACCGTCAACTGCCACTCCCCAAATTGATCAGAACTGATCCCTAGCTCAGGGGATAGTCTATGCAGTAGCCCCTAGGGAGGTAGAAGAAACGCCATGCATGGTCACAGGTACGGTTTATTTGTGTGACCAAGATGCGTGTGCTTTGTTTGATCCTGCGTAACACACTCGTTTGTGTCTGCTCGGTTTGCTGATTTGGTTGATATGAAGTTAAAACCCTTGAGTGTGATTCTGCATGTCGCTACTCCGTTGAAAGATAATGTGCTGGTTTCGTTGGGCTGTGTGGATTGTAAAATTGTAATTGGCGGTAGTAAGGAGAGTATCGATTTGCCCATGTATGACTTCGATGTGATCGCAGGAATGGACTGGTTGGGTAAACATGGGGCAGTAGTGGATTGTGGTCGTAGGATAATTCGTTTCTATCCAGAAGGTCGCCCTAGTTTCGAATTTGTGAGAAGTCGAAGAGGAACCTCGATTGCTTTAGTCTCGTCCCTTGAAGTGATGAAGTTGTTGACTGAACGATGTCGGGTGTACTTGGTCGCAGTTGTGGACACGATCGCTGAGGAGCCCAAACTAGAAAGCATTCCGATAGTGCGTGAGTTTCCTGACATATTTCCCCAAGAGTTGCCAAGGTTGCCACCAGAGCAAAAGATAGAATTCCTGATCGAGTTAGCTCCCGGAACGGAGTCGATCTCGAAGGCATCCTATAGGATGTCCTTATCCGAATTGAAGGAGTTAAAGGTGCAAATGCAGGGATTACTGGACAAAAGATTTATTCAACTGAGTGCTTCACCGTGGGGAGCGCCGGTGTTGTTTGTAATGAAAAAGGATGGGTCCTTACGTCTATGCATCGATTATAGACAGCTAAATCAAGGGACTGTGAAGAATAAATACCCACTATCGAGGATTGATGATTTATTTGATCAGTTGCAAGGAGCTGCGGTATTTTCTAAGATTGACCTGAGGACCAGGTATCACTAGTTGAGAATCAAGAAAGAAGACATACCTAAGACCACTTTTAGGACAAGGTATGGTCATTACGAATTCACTGTGATGCCTTTTGGATTGACCAATGCTCCAGCCGCATTTATGGACTTGATGCATCGGGTGTTTAAGGAATTCTTGGATAGATTCGTCATAGTCTTAATTGATGATATCCTAATTTACTCAAGGAGTAACGAAGAGCACGAAGAGGGCGTGAGGATTGTTTTGTAGACCCTGAGGGAGCACTCGTTTTACGCTAAGTTTAGCAAATGCGAGTTCTGGTTGAATAAAGTGGCATTTCTTGGCCATGTGGTATTTGGAGAAGGAATTACAGTGGATCCTGCGAAGATTGAAGCCGTAATGAATTGGCCTATACCTACTATCATCACGGAAGTCCGAAGTTTCCTAGGATTGGCAGGGTATTACAGATGTTTCGTGGAGAAATTTTCATCCAAAGCTATGCCACTGACAAGATTGACTAAAAAAGAAATGAGGTTCGAATGGACGGATAAGTGCGAAAGTAGTTTCCAAGAGCTCAAGCATCGATTGACAATCGCACCGGTATGGACGATTCCATCAGGACATGGAGGCTACGAGATATATAGTGATGCTTCGCTAAAGGGACTAGGTTGTGTGCTAATGCAACATGGAAGAGTAGTGGCCTACGCGTCCCGACAATTGAGACAGCATGAGATGAACTATCCAACTCACGATTTGAAATTAGTAGCAATCATCCTTGCTCTGAAAATCTGGAGGCATTATTTTTTGGCGAGAAGTTCCAGATTTACATTGATCACTAGAGCCTGAAGTATCTGTTTTCTCAAAAGGAACTGAATGTGGCAGCGTCAATGGATGGAGCTGCTTAAGGATTATGATTCCGACATACTGTATCATCCTGGGAAAACGAATCAAGTTACGGATGCGCTCAGCCGAAAATCGAGTATCGCTTGTCTACTGGTGAAAGGGTGGTTGTTATTCGAGAACTTGAGGGATTTTGAGTTTAGATTGGAAGTCTGTCAGTTATCCAGTTTGATGGCCATATTGAGAATAGAACCTGAGATAAAAGCCTTGTAGCATACGGACCTAAAAATTCAGAAAATCCTAGAGATGGACGAGACAAAAAGGAAACTAGAATTACAAGTATTAGAGGATGGAATCTTGAAATTCTGAGGACGTTTATGCGTGCCAAATGATGAATAACTCAGGGAAAGGATTTTATCGGAGGCTCATAAGATCAATTATAGTATCCACCCAGGAAGCACAAAGATGTATCAGAACTTGCGTCAACATTATTGGTGGAATAGGATGAAAGTGGATGTGGCGAAGTATGTAGCAAAGTGCTTGACATGCTAGTAGGTGAAGGCCCAACACTGTAAGCCTGGTGGATTATTACAGCCATTAGAAATTCCTGACGGAAATGGGAGCACGTAACGATGGATTTTGTGATGGGACTCCCAAGGAGCCAGAGAGGCCATGATTCTATTTAGGTAGTTGTAGACAGGTTAACCAAGTCTGCACACTTCATTCCTGTGCGAAGGGATTTCGCGATAGATAGATATGTCGAGTTGTATATGCGACAGATAGTGAGACTACATGGAGTACCCGCGACGATCACATCAGACGGAGACCCCAAGTTCACAGCGAACTTTTGAAAAAGTCTTTAGGACGCCATGGGAACTCGACTGCAATTTAGTATGACACACCATCCACAAACGGACAGACAATCGGAGAGGACGATTCAGACGCTCGAGGATATGTTACGAGTGTATGTGATAGACTTTAAAGGTGGATGGGAGGATCAGTTGCATTTGGTAGAGTTCGCATATAACAACAGCTATCAGCAGAGCATTCGAATGGCACCGTTTGAAGCGCTATACGGAAGGGCTTACAGAACCCTGATTTGTTGGAACGAGGTTGGAGAAAGAAGTATCACAAGCCTAGAGTTGGTAGAGCAATTAGTGGAAGCGGTGAAGATAATTCGGGATAGATTGAAGACGACACAGAGTCGTTAGAAGAGTTATGCGGATAAACGACGTACGCCTTTGGAGTTTCAAGTGGGCGATCATATTTTCCTTAAGGTGTCGCCAATGAGAGGATTATCTCGATTTGGAAAGAAAGGAAAACTGAGCCCAAGATACGTAGGTCCATTTGAGATTCTGGAGCGGATTGGGATCTTAGCCTACAGGCTGGCCTTACCGCCTAATCTATCCCAAGTGCACAATGTCTTCCATGTGTCCATGCTACGAAAGTACGAACCAGACTCGAAGCATGTGCTGGACTACGAGCTTATAGAAGTGGATGACAGGGTATCCTATATGGAGAAGCCAGTTATGATCAAAGACCGAAAGGAGCAAATTATGAGGAATAAAACGATTCCATTGGTCAAAGTTATTTGGGAGCACCATGGAATCAAAGGCACTACGTGGGAAAGCGAGGAAATGATGAGGTGTCAATACCCCAATTTATTTGAGTAACTGGTTTATTGTAAATTTTGAGGACGAAATTTTTGTAAGGAGGGAAGAGTTGTGACATTCTGATTTTTCCTATCATTTCAAGATTCATTAATGAGAAAGTATCTAGCGATGTATTTCAGTCGTATCTCGCTCGAATCTGATCAATCTCAAGTAAACTGACCAAAAGGGAAAGGTTAACGCGAGACAAGGTACGTGGACCTAGGAAACTCGAATAGGAAATGACGCTTTGACCATAAGGATTGTCGAGGGGACATTTAGAGCCCTAAAAGGCTGATCTAAGAACGATTACGGAATGCGTTGCTAGCGTTATACGATTGGAGCGCGGGTGATGTCGCTTAACCAATGTGTAATTTGCAAAATTTTCCTAAATCAAACAGTGACGATCGAGACCATTGAAACTAGTGATAGACCCTCACAATTACATGACAACCAAAGTCGCCATCAATTGACAAGCCATAATTGTGATGTGAATTACAAGGTTGATATGCGTAACGTCTGCAAAAGCCGCTCGTCAGTTCGAGATAGACTGGAACCATATCTGAAAGAGAAATGATTCAGAAACGAATCTCGAAATTTGAAAATAGAGAATCAAGAATTCCAACATTACAATTGGATTGGCCGTCGCCTTATCGAAGAAATTTAAAATCAGACGACGTTTCGGACGTCGGGGTAAAATTTCCATTTTGCCCCTCAAGCCTTGGCCTTGCATTTATAATTGGATGAGAGCATTTTGTTCATTAACAAACCCCCGTAGCTGCCGAAAATTTGAGGGATTGAGAGCCATTGGATGAAGCATTGATTGACCCTTGGACAAGTGTCAAAGGATTAAGCTTTGATGTGGATGGGGACACTTTTAGCCTACCATTCAACCAAGTTGACTCTTGAAATTGTGTATACCACACACTCTCTCTCTCCCCTCATCCAAAACCTCCATCTTCCTCTACCATTTCTCTTCTTCTTCTCCTTCCTTTCTGTCGAGAGCTACACGGGCGACCAGTTTCTGCCCCCTCCATCGCCGCCATCTCCGGCCACCGTCTGGACCCGAACCGACCACCAGCCCCTTCATGATCCTCTTGCCGACATCCTCCAAGTGGAATCAGGTAATTTGACCCACTGAGGAGTCCCGGCTGGCCATTCTCCTGGAAGTCGACGAAAATCGTCGCAGCTGGAGGTATGCCACTATTTAGGCTCCGTAGGACCCCGAATCCTTTGAATTTTTTGGCCAAATTTTGTGGACATTTAGAGGACACATAGAATGAGCTGTGAGAAAAATTTTGGGTGAATTTGATGGAGTTTTGACCCCAAAAGAGTCTTGTATTTGAAGGGAAGAAAACTGACCGTCGGAGGACTTGGAGGAACCGGCGTCGTTCAAGGACTTTCTGGCGTCGCCTTGGCTTTAAACTTTTGGTGAGGCTCTCTAACATCTAGAAGTAAGTATTAACAAGTAGATTGACAGATAAATTGAGGATTAAGGTTGGTTTTTGGGCTGATTGGTGGGATTAAACACGGAACCGAATTGCCCTGTTTCAGATTTTGTTCAAACCGACCCATAGGAGGTTGTTAGGAGTTTAATTGAGCTCCAAATTCATCATTGAGAAGTATGAGGATGTTAATTGATAGGTGAGGTGTATGTGTAGTGAAGTGATGAATTGAGCAAGAAGAATTGACAAATTGGATGAATTTCCTTAGGTTGCGCGACTGACTCGTTCTTGGGCTGATTGGACCGAACCATTGAAGTGCTTGGAAGGAGAATTTTGTTGAATTAAGCTTGAGGTAAGGAGTTTCTAAACCTTAGCTAGGAAGATTGGACTTAATTGGGGAAGCTGAGTGTGAATGAGGTTGATTCTTAGAAGTTTGTGGTGAGATTGTTCTTTGTGCATCCTTGAGAGATGTGAATGGCCTGAATGCTTGACAATGCTTGTGTCATGAATTGATTGTCGCATTTGTATGTTGAATTTAATTGTCTCGCATGCCATTGATGTGTTGCTCGTTGCATGAGTTTGTAATTGATCAAGTGTTATGAATAGTAAATGAACATTTGGTATGCCTGAGAAATTGTGACACCCTGAGGCGTTGAGACGCGGGGTTATGTGGATGAATGCCCTGAGGCGTTGAGGCGCGGGGTTTGAGTTGAACGATACCCTAAGGCGTATGAGACGCTGGGTTGAGATGGCCATATTCTTGATGCGTTGAAACGCGGGACGGAGTTTGAGATGTATCGACACAGGCCTGGAGTGAAATTGAAAACCTGATGCATTTACGCGGGTTTGTCAATGTGATGGTCTGAGGCGTATTTACGCGGACCGAGCCTGAGGGGTTCTAAATGCGGACGTGAAAATGGGGAGGATTGGAAAGGTGGAAAGTGTGATTTGGCATGGCAATGTGTGTTTTGATTGTAGTGATGTGATATGGTACCATGACTGCATGCTTGGCACTCGTTTCATCCGCATGTTGTTTAATGACCGTTGAATATCTCATGTGGTTGCATGTGCGCTTGTCTTTGGTTGTATATGCCTGAGTGTAAGGTCAACCTAACCTAGGGATAGGACTTGCCTTACTGAGATGCAAATCTCACCCGTTGTGGGACCCCATTTTTTCAGATTATAGGTCGTAAGAATGTGGCCAATTAGGTTTGGCGACTCGAAAGAGATGTCGGTGTATTGATGAGTTTCTGGACGGACAGGGGACAATGTATGTTAGGAAATGTACTATAGTCTGGGCTTACGATGGTGGCAGCAGTTGGAAGCCTCATGGTACGAGGCCTGGTTTAGAAAGTTAAGAGATGTATCTATGAGGTCATTGAAGCCCACTGAGGTACCCCGCGGGGTAATCCCAAACTGGTGTCATCCTGCTCGGGATTCGATGAAGGTTGAGGGGTCAGTAACCGTCTCGAGGAACGTTCGTAAGAGGACCCCGACCTTGGAGGATACCAATGAAGTCATCGAGATCGAGGCTACAGAGGACGACCGGGTGGAGCCGTCAGTTGACGAGACACTCGAGGACACTGTGGAGATTTGCTCTGAGACTCTCTCGGCGTATGAGCCATCTGAGGATGCTGAAAAGACTGACGATTCCAGTAGCTCGACTTAGGAGTCTCCGTCCTTCTGGTATGATGTTTTGATGATGACCTCAATGCCTGTTTTTTTGGGAGATGTGATGATCCGCTTTTGTATTGACCTTGTCACCCTTGCTGATTAGCTGGTTTAGCTTGCCAGCGCTTTTGTATGAACAGGATCAGAGATTATGTATATTACTGGCGTTCTCGTTATGCTGGTCCCTTTTTATTATTGTACGGAGGAGTTTGTATATTAATGCTTCCGCTTGCTATCAATATGGTTCATTTCTTGACCTATGTGAATCCTTGGACCTCGAGAGAGAGTTTATGCTTGCAGGGAGTCGCGCGCTCGTGCCCGGAGCGCGGGGCGTGATAGAACCGGACCGGACCGATCGGACCAAATCGGACGAATTTTCAAGCACAAAAAAGATCTATGAAAGTTGACACCTTATAAAGTTTTGGCACCTAATCTACAATAATGAAATGCAATGACTTTTCAGGGTAAAACAAACAATTAGAGATTAGATGGATAAATGAGTCTAACCAAACTTTACCGTTTCACATACTTGGTCTAGAACTGCGGTAGAGTCAGTGGGTGACGGAAAAAATAGACATCTCAAGCGGAAGATGTTTTCGTCATACTTTCAAAAAAAATTCTTAACTATTTTCTCACCGTTGGTTGTACCGGGAAGATGTTTCCATCATATTCTTAAATGGAATTAGATTGTGTTTTTGGTTCTTTGGAACAGAATCGGAACTGGACCGGACCGAAGGTGCGGTTCGGCTCCCAGTTCTCGGGGTGGTCGGTCTGGTCCACGGTTCCAAAAAATGAGAACCGGGAACATTGGTCCTGTTATTGATTCTTGAAGGGAACCGGACTGGAACGGGAACCGTTCACCCCTACAGAATAATATTACGATGAGAAGAACTGACCTGGTTTCGTCAGTGATGGTGATCTCAACGGCGCGGCAGCAACAATTCGGACTCCCCGTCCCTTCTCCGCTTCTCGGTGAGGATCTGGAGCTAAAAAAAGAGCAAGCTCTCTCTCGACTATCACTGCACAATTCACGAGTTCCCCTGTTTTTTTTTCTTCTCTGATTGTTCTTGAACTTAATGGTGATGACAGAAGCCTGGCAGGCGCGGTGGCGATGAGCTCCGCTTGACCTTGATCTCCCTCTCTATCTCTCGCTCTCGATGTGGTTCTCCAGGGACCCCCTTCTTCAGCTGAATCTATTATGCCTTTTTACAATTTGCCCCCCAATTCTGTTACGAGTCTGCCATCCTGGAATGCACGTGATCGATGTGGCTTCGCCAGTTGGAGATCGTCGGACTCGTGTGGATGAGTGATCACCGGAAGGTGGTGGCTTGGGCATGTCGATTTGAAGTTCAATTTTGGCTTCCTTTCCCCTTGGGCCTTATTGCGCATAAGCAGAGCATAACAATGCTCCTGTGAACTGGCGTTGGTCAATTGGTTTGATTGGGTCGGGTCAACCCGACCTAGTTGATCCAGCCCATCAATTTTCTCCAAATTAGGCGTTCAAATGAGCAAAAATCACAAAATTGATCATGAAATCAAATTTTATGACATGAAATTCTTCTAATAATGTGAATTTTTCGAAACATTGTTCCAATTAGTGCAAATCCCTCAAATTTTAAGTTTAACCCAAATATGAAATCTGTTCGATTAAGATCCTAAATGACAAAATTGAGTCAAATTAACCCCATCAATGGATTCAAAGAGGTTAAAAACCTATGGGTCAGTGTTCATTCATTCATGATAGCCCCTAGATTAAAAGTAATTTCATTTTTTTTCAAATCCGGGGACTAAATTACAATAAAAGTATGCAATTGTGCCCAATTCACGTAATTGGGCAATTTTGGTGAACAATTGGGATAAATTGCAATTCAGGACAATTGGATTGAATGTGAAAACTATCAAAATGCCAAAATTGCTAATTAAAAGACTCAAAACATATTTTTTTTGACAAATTCAATCCTATGTGTTATAAAGAAACACACAAAATTAAACTTGAATTTCAACTTTTGATGAGGTCAACATGACAAGGAAATTAAAAGAAAAATATAGAACACTTTTTTATATTTTCGCGATCTCGAATGCTATTTTTGCTGATTTTTCATCTATTTTCCTATTTTTCGAAAATACAAAAAAATAAAAAAAAGAAAAATTATTTTTTGTCCAAAAATGGTTCCTTAGGCTTGGCCAAGGCTATCAAAGTTGATTTTACAATTTTTCAACTTTTTATGGATTTTTTAATGATTTTTGAAAATAAGACTGAAAAAGACTAGTAAAAAATCAGGTGTCAACAGCTACTGTCACGCCCCGCGCCTCGAGCGCGAGCTCGCGACTGACTGCAATAAAACTAAATATCTCTCATGGTCTCAAGATACACTAACGAGTTGAGAGACATAATATACATTTACAAAGCATGCAGAAGCGATAATGAAATAACTCATCCGCACAAAAATATAAAGCGGGACCTGGATAGCGTAAATACTATCATACATAAAGCTCAACTGTTCATACAGAAATATAACTATGAAATCTGCTAAGAAGAGGGGTGACAGGATAAGTACACCAAATGATCCACCATCAGCATCCAAAAGAGACGGGGTCAGGGTCGCCACCAAAGGATCAAACTGACAAACTAAGAGCTGCTAAGAAGAACTATTAGAGTCCCTGGTGTCCTCGGCATCCTCCGTCGGCTCATACTCTGGGAAGGTCTCTGAGCGAACCTCGATAGTATCCTTCATGGTCGCCTCAGTCTTCGCGAGATCCTCCTCAGTTGCCTCCAGCACAATGGCCTCGTCCTCCGTATTCTCTATGGTCGGGGTCCTCTCCGATCCATTCCTCGAACCGATAACGGACCCTTCGGCCTGGTCTAAGTCTCTGGTGGGGTGACACCAACTAGGGACGACTCCTTGGAGCACCTCATGAGGCTTCAACGGCCCAGTCGACACATCCCCGACTTTCCTAAACTAGGCCTCATACCGGTGAGACTTTCAGTCCGTGCTACCCTCGTCCACCTAGACAACAGTACACTTCCTTACATAAATAGTTCCTTGCCTGTCAGAGAACTCATCAAAATAAGTGGACATCTCCTTCGGGTCTCCAAAACAAATAGGTCACATTGTCAAGGCCTAGGATCTGTAAAATAAGGGTCCCCAACTGGGTGAGATACAAATCTCAGTAAAAGAGTCCTAACCCTAGGTTAGGCCGACTATCCACTCAGACAGTCACATACCCCAATAATTTAAGCTCACAGAAGAACATGCAAGTGCAATTAAAGATGACAATACACAGATGACAGGCATGCAGCTATGACATCATGCACATTCAATTGATGACGCACACCCGTCCTGCCACTTTACTACGTCCACCATATACCGCCTGCTTCATCCTTTCATCTCACGATTAGATCGCATCAGGCTCGGTCCGCGTAAATGCATCAGACCTTCATTAACAACCGCGTAAATGCATCAGGTTTCAATGATACTCCAAGCCAGTGCTAGCACCTCATAATCTCCGTCCCGCGTAAACGCATTAGGACCGTGGCCATCTCAACCTCGCGATTAAATCGCATCAGGGCGCCACATAGCCTCTACCCCGCGCCTCAGTGCCTTAGGGTATCCACCATATCACCTCGCGTCTCACACGCCTCAGGGTCTCACCTCGTCTCCGCCATGCCACATTCACAATTCATGCACACAAGGCTAAGTGCAATTCATGCATAAACAATGCATCCATGGCATGCAAGACGATTCAATACACATTCACAGGTAACCAATTACTCAAGAAACAAGCATAAACAAACATTAGGGTCACCTATATCCTCATAGCATACACGAGGACCATCCATGCCAAGCTTCCTAAGATACCATCTCAATTCCATCCGATTTGCCCAATCGAGTTCAATCTTCCTATCCTAAGTTTAGGATTCCCTTACCTTGAGTTTGATACCACAAAAATTCTCTTCTTGGGTCCTCAAAGATTCAGCCTCCAATGGTCCAAGACCAATCTCACCGCACAACCTAGAATTTTCAATCAATTCGTCAATTTCCATGTTCAATTACCAATCCATGAACCACGAATCTCCATAACATAATCCTCATCATCCTAGCATTGCTAAATCACCAATTTGAGGCTCAAAACCAATAGCCATTAGCCTCCACAGATTCGGTCTTGCATAGAACCGAACTGGCTATTTTCGATTCTGTGCAAATCGAGCACAACCAGCCCTAAATCTCTACCAAATCCTTCATTTAATCAATACCCTACCTCTTAACATGTCTATCTAAGGGTCTACGGGTCTCACTGAGAGTTTGAGGTTGAGTCGTCGCCGGAATCCTGTCGAAAGTCGCTGGTTCCTCAAGGTTAGTAAATCGACAGATTCTATCCTACATTCACTTGCCCTATTTGGGGTCAAAACTTCATCAAATCAAGTTCAAATTTTTACCACAGATTTATATACATGTCCCCTAGATCTCCATAAAATTTGGTCACAATATTCGAACATTTCGATCTCCTAAGGAATCAGAAACTTCACTTACCTCATATTGAGTCCGATTCCGTTGACTTCCGGGAAAACGTTTGGCCGGAGCTCCTTGGTGGTCCAATCGACTTGCTTCCACTTCGAGGAGGTTGGTAGGAGGTGGGGCTAAGAGGGTGTGGTCGGTCGGAGTCGAGGCAGTGGCTGGAGGGCGGCGTCGACGGCGGCGAACGACAACCCCAAAAATTGGTCGGCGATGATAGAAAGAGCAAGAGGAAGAAGAAGCTGTCGTGAGTTGTGGGGGGTGCTATGGCTGGTCAAGGGGAGAGGAGAGAGAGGGAGAAAAAGGCTATATACAAGGCTCAAGTTAATGGGAAGAATGGTAGGTGGTGAATAGTGGACTTGACCACTGTTTAGTCCATCTTTTGACACTTTTCCTAAGTGTCATTCCAACTTGATCTAATGGTCACCATTCACTCACCTTTTTTGGTAGCCTTGAGGTAGTTTGAAAGATCAAAATGCCCTTCCTTCATTGCATGTGCAAGGCTTAAGCTTGAGGGGCAAAATGGTAATTTTACCCCCGACGTCCAGAACATCGTTTTTCTCGTTCCAATATTCTTCGATAGGGCGATGGCCAATCCGAATATAATGTTGAAATTCTTGATTCTCCAATTTCAATTTTCAAGACTCGTTTCTGATTGTTTTCTCTATCGGACGTGGTTCTAGCCTATCCCGAAAGACGGGCGGCTTTTGCAGACTTTACGCGTATCGACCCTGTGATTCATATCACATTTAGGGCTCGTCAATTCATGGCGACTCTGATTGTCATGTAATTACGAGGGTCTATCACTGGTCCCTTTGGTCTTGATCGTCACTGTCCAGCTTAGAAAAATTTTGCAAATTATATATTGGTTAAGCGACATCACCCGCGCTCCAATCGTATAACGCTAGCTAATACATTCCTTAATCGTTCGTAGATTAGCCTTTTTATGGTTCTAAATGTCCCCTCGACAATCCTTATGGTTAAAGTGCCATTTCCTATCCGAGCTTCCTAGGTCCACGTACTTCGTCTCGCGTTAGCCTTTCCCTTTTGGTCAACCTACTCGAATTGATCAGATTCGAGCGAGATACGATCGAAATACATCTCTAGATTTACTTCTCATTAATAAGTCTGAAATTGACTGGAAATCAGAATGTCACAGCTGCCCCTCTTTGAGAGGAATCTCGTGAGAGATTTCACTCAAAGACATGTGATACCTGAGTCTAGACTGACTCGACTGGGGAAAAAAATGAATCCTGACATTCAATCTTTCTTGTCCTACCGATGAATGCTCTGCTCATTCCTTTTTAGCTCATGTGTGTGTGTGAGAGAGATGGAGTAGAGATATTTACCTATTACTCACCTGCCTGATACTTGTGTGGCATGCGCGGTGTATGACGGATTCAAGTGAATACCTAGGGGATCATATCTTTGAGAATCCTAGGGCAGTTAAGCTCTAGCCCGTATGGTAGGCCAAACAGAATGAAATTCATTTCTGCAAGGAACCTAAGGATGACGCACCCGTTCTTTAGGGATTGTCAAAAGTTTCTATCCGTATGGTAGATTAGGCCATGAATATGACTCCTTTCTATCAAGAACCTGTGGATGACGCACTCGTTCTTTAGGGATTGTCAAAAGTTTCGATCCGTATGGAGGATCAGGCCATGAATATGATTCCTTTCTATCAGGAACCTATGGATGACGCATTCGTTTTTTAGCGATTGTCAGAAGTTTAGGCTTTCCATCCACCAGGAACCTAAAGGTGACGTGCCCGTTCTTTAGGGTTTGTCGGAAACTTGGCTTTCTATCTACTAAGAATCTAAAAGTGACGCACCCATTCTTTAGGGTTTGTTGGAGACTAAGCTTCCCATCCACCAGGAACCTAAAGGTGATGTACCCGTTCTTTAGGGTTTGTCAGACACTAGACTTCCCATCTACTAGGAACCTAAAGGTGACGCACCCGTTCTTTAGGGTTTGTCGGAGACTAGGCTGATCCTACACCTTAAGGAATCAACAACAGTCTACACAAATGAGGTATACCTAACTCTTATGTTTTACCAAAGGAGTTATCTTGGGGTTTGGGGATTACCTAGAACCTTATAGAAAGCTGATTTTAAAGATTGTCTTCTCGACGTGCAAGATGCCATTCTGGGATTTGGGGGCTTCAAGTACCCTGGAAAAAGATCAAACTTGCAAAAAATTTTGTTAATCAGATTCTTCTGGGTTTTAAGGATTACCTGAAATCTCATAGGAAGATGATTCTGAAGATTGTTCTTTCGACATGCGAGGTGCTATTATGAGATTTGGGGACTCCTGATATTCGATAGAAAGTTCAAATCTGCAAAATTTTTATTAACAAGACTCTTCTAGGATTTAGGGATTACCTAAAATCTCGCAGAAAGCTGAATATGAAAACTGTTCTTTTGACATGGGCGATGACATTCTAAGATCTGGGGACTCCAGATATTCAGCAGAAAGCTCAAACCTGCACAAACTTTTGTTAACAAGATTCTTTTGGGATTTAGGGATTATCTGAAGTCTCGCAGAAAGTTGAATCCTGTAAATTATCCTTTCGACATGGGAGGTGGCATTATGAGATCTGGGGATTCCAGATATTCTGCAGAAAACTCAAACATGCAAAAATTTTTGTTAACAAGATTCTTTTGGGATTTAGGGATTACCTAAAGTCTCACAGAAGTTGAATCCTGTAATTGTCCTTCTAACATGGAAGGTGACATTATGAGATCTGGTGTCATCATGAGTTTTGCAGAAGTTTAAACCAAGAAAGATAGCATTCTGGGATTTGGGGTTACCAAGAATCTAGCAGAAGCTTAGTCATACAAACTTTTCTTTTTAGAGAAAGGTGTCATTCTGGGACCTGGGGTTACCATGAGTCCTACGGAAGTTTAAACCAAGAAAGATAGCATTCTGGGATTTGGAGTTACCACGAATCCTGCAGAAGCTTAGGCATACAAAATTTTCTTTTCAGAGAAATGTGTCATTCTAGGACCTGGGTTTACAATGAGTCCTGTAGAAGTTTAAACCAAGAAAGATAGCATTCTGGGATTTGGGGTTACCAGGAATCCGGTAGAAGCTTAGTCGTATAAACTCTTCTTCTCAGAGAAAGGGGTCATTCTGGGACCTAGGTTACCATGAGTCCTGCGGAAGTTTAAACCAAAAAAGATAGCATTTTGGGATTTGGGGTTATCACGAATCCGGCAGAACCTTAGGCATACAAATTGTTCTTTATAGAGAAAGGCATTCTTCTGAGATCTGGTGTCACCATGAGTTCAAGAGAGCATGTATTCTTCTGAAATCTGGGGTTACTAGGAATTCAGGGATTTTACAGAAGCTCGAACATGTAAACTCTTTCCTACCAAGAGAGGTTGTATTCTTCTAGGATTTGGGATTACTAGGAATCCCAAGCTCGAACTTTTTACAGAAGCTTAAACATGTAAATTGTTTCTTGCCAAGGGAGATAGAAGCCATTATAGGATCCTGAATCACCAAGAATCCTGCAGCAGCTCTAATCTGAAAATTTTCTCACCGAGAGAACATCAGTGGTCTTTGAGTGATTTCTAACATCAAGCTTACAACACTTTATGACTTATATTGAAGTCATGCAAAAGTTTCAATAAATGCATTATGATGTTGGAGGTTATCCAAAACACCTTGCAACATACGGAAGTGATAAAAAATTCCTAATGGGGAAAGTTGAATCAATCAATCTGAAATTACCAAAGGAGTTTGGTTAAAACACCCATTGGAGTATTCTCATCAAAGAGGACTTCTCACCGTTTCGAGATAATGGTCTTTTATCGAGAATGCACTCGAATTTCCTATCAAACCTGTACCTAGGATTCGAAATCATTCGCAGTGCATACATTTCGATTGATTGAGAGGTCTTCCAAAGGACCGTAATGTTGGGCTTGGATATGGTTTCCAAGGGGGACTTACAAGTGAGCCAAGACTATTGAACCAAAGATTTCATCATTTGCTCCGAGTTTACAAGTCAAGAAACCTGCAAAATGAGAAAGAAATAATCTTGCTCGAACTTCTTCGAGCTAAGCTTAGACATTAAACCCTACGCTAATCCAGATACTCTAATCAGAAAAGGCTTCTCAGGGTTGTAACGTAGGTATGATTAGAGATCGAAAAAGGCTTATTTTTGGCCCAAAATACGCGACTGGTTTAATGTTGATGATCATTGTAGGTTTGCCACCGACCTTATCCCTTCTGGTTCAAAGAACGTCTTCAGACTTCGAAGTACATTGATAGTCTTTGGGAGGCATCGTTAGTCTTTTGAGAACACTCTTTATCTTGGGAGAGTATTTTTGGTCTTCGGAGAACATTATCAATCTTTGAAGCGCACATTTATATTTAGAGAACACCTCTTTCATGTTAAAACGGCGTCAACATCTTGTCTATGCTTTTGTCATTTGGATGTAACGTAACTTGGGAGTATCTTTTGCAGTCTAGCTACCATGAGATTTTCTTTTACAACCAGATCTCACTAGTGACCTATACAAAGATATCATGCCCTCTTTTGACATTTACAACATGAAACACATGATTCACAAGTGTACAAGTACTTGCATGGGCATTGGCCTTGCTTTTACCAGGCACTTTGCTTTTTCTTTGATGCCCAAGATTGGATTTTTTTTTTCGCCTCTTTCGTTGAAATCCCACCTTTTCCTTTCTTTTTGTGAACTAGGATTTTCAAATGAGTGTACTAGATGTACAACTTGAATATCAGCACGCTTAAACATTGGTCCAGGAATTTTTCATAAATCCTATCTCTTGAACTCATCCGTTCTTGAAGTGATGTCGCTTCCGTTTTGGAATATGTAATGATCACCAATGGGTTTATCAAACGAATGTACATGCTTAACTGGGCTACGCAAAGTGTAAACGTGCATAGGATAGAGAAACAAATGCTTTTCGTCATCCTAAAGCACTTGAATTATCATATGAGTTAAAATAATAGGCAACAAAAGAAGATTGATGCTAGTCTGAGCAAGAGAATTTCTAACCATTTACCTCCTAATACTATTGGAATTACCTCCATTTGACCCCAATGTGGGGTGATTCTTGACAGGGGTAAAGAATGAAATCGCCGTTCAAAGGGGTTGTTGATGGTTACCTGTAGTATTTATGATAGAGAAACGAATGCCTCCGTCGTCTCAATCATCTAATCACTGTGAATATTCCCTACACCTGTAGGTTAAGTTTTCGCTATCCTTTCCACTTCACTCATTTCTCAAGGGTATATAGGACGTGTTTGGATTAGGTTTGCCTCTCGTCTGAGAAAACATCCTTTTGAACAGTTTAAACAACTCATGTCAGAAAAGTTCATTTCGTTTTATCCAAAATTTACCCTTAAAAGAGATTTATGATGCACTGTGCATGTTTTAATCATGTTCAGATAACCACCAAGTTTAAACATGAATGCCAATGACTTGATTGTGAGAATTCTGCGTCTTTCTAGGCATGAGAATTGAGTGCATTCTAGATTCCAGCAGTCTTAAAATTCTAGAAAGAAGAACTCTAAAAGTTTTAAACTCTAAGAGATTGGAAAAGTGGATACTTACCTGTCCATCTTGGCTAGGGCTTCTTGAAAATGTAAAAAAGAACATATTAGTGTATGTTCTTGAATTTTCAAAAAATTGAAATCATACGACTTACGCTCAATCATGCAACACGGTGGAAGTGCGTATAAGAATCTATCTGATACTTAACAACACAGGACGGTTAAGTGTTTTAAAATTTCTTGAAATTGTTAGTCTTTGCAAAGAAAAGACACGAACCTGGCCACCGCGACGGTAGGTCCTCTTGATCATATGTCCCAGTTTGAATGCAAGTATGTGGATTACAGAAATCGACCATTCAACTTATGGCGATGATCCTTCCATCTGATTGGGCAATGAATCCTGCTCGATCGCTTCATTCATCTTTTGAACGTGTTCCATGCCACTCCTCGGAGTTCCTTATTTAAGAAAAAAAGAATTCTTATCAAGATGTACATTAAAGCATGCAATGTGGAAGCGATACTTTTTAACCTTCATTGGATCTTGTAACCAAAGATTATTTATTTCTTGAACGGTTGACTTCAAAAGCTGTTATCTTCAAAGATAATTTTGCCTTGAATTTTAGTCGGCGAGTTCTTTCCTTTTGAATCCTTTTGAGTGCCAATAATTTCCTGTTGAAATGAGGGCAAATTCATATTAAGACCAAGATTATCAAAAATCAAATTAGAACGATACAAAGCTATCCTTCACTCCAGTTTGTATCTTGAGGTTTGACTCTGATGCAAACAACTCTTTCTATTACGTCCTTTGACTTTGTTGGGAATGAAATGTCACTTTTTCATTCGGTCACGCAAATGATTCACTTGCCCTAGCTAGGCATGACCTGTCATGGCCAAGTAATGTTTGCCTCAGCTAAATGGCTCTATTTATTTTTGCATTTTCATGCAATTCCCTGTCCAATTTGGGATATCTCTTATTTGGGTCTTCACTTTAGTTTTCACCTTCGGGGTGTGATCCTTTTGAGGTTTGAGAAAATCATTTGCTTCTGGTGTCTTGTCACTCGTGACCTTCCTTATGATATTCTTTTGTCGTTGGACCTATAATGATGTCGTATGAACATATTCTTCCACATAAAGAAATAATTTTACATTAGCAAATGCGAGGAAAAGAGGTAAATTGGATACGATACCCAACTACCTTTCTTTTGTCAACTGTTGGCATTTCTCTTTTGATCGAGTCCATTTCAATATTGTATATTGATGTGGATAACATTTATCGAATCCCCTCATCCATGTTGGTAACATCAACAATCTATTTGCCCCAGTTGGGCAATGTCTACCTCGGCTAAAAGCCTTAGTACTTTCGCATATTCTCTCGTAATTCCTTATCCAATTTAAGGAAGTCTTTGCACCTTTACATGAAGGAATAAGGGTTAGTTCTTATTTGACTTCATTTGAATTTTTAGGAATGCGATACTCTCTTTAAGGTTTCATCCTTCCAAAACTTGAAGAAACAGTTCTTTCCAGTCATTTTGCCCTAGTAGGGCTTGTCTTGATGTTTGTCATCTTTAGGCTTGATAACCTACTCCAATATGCTTTCTTGGCGACATATGAGAATTTTGCCCCCGGCTTGATTTTTTTGACAAGAAAAGAGGGGTTCTCCCCCAATGAATTTTCTTTGTTGATTCTGGTCATCTATCTCACCTACCAGATTCTTTGATCATTTTTATCTATCTTTCGATAGCTTGACAGCCTTGGAATTTGTCACATGGTATCTTGGCGACTCTGTCAATCACAATTGCCCTTGAAGTTTTTGATATTTTCCTATCAAAGAAAAGAGGGCTCATGTCTAAATGACATATAAAATAGACCATTGGAGTTGATACAAGTTACCCTTCGTCCATTGGGTCTTGGTATTTTCATTCCACTTGGATTTTCTGCCTTGAAGTGTCAACATCTCTCAAGGAAGAATATGCATATAAATGATGCATGCATGACATGTATGATGCAAGTGATCTAAGCTGATTTGTGTTTGCAACGAAAAAGGGATTCGTGCCTTTCGCTCAATTCATAGAAGGTATCTCTACCAAGTATGCCAATTTGTAAAATTTGAATTCTTTCTTCTCGAATGCTCTTTTCAAAGAGATTCCTAATTGATGAGAATTTTTTTTCAAGTTTTCTCGAGAGTTTTGTTCACAAATTGAGCCATCAGAATGCTCTTGAAATCATTTATTCTAAATGTATGTGTGAGACGCCATTGAAGGAGTATTCCCTGTTCTGTCATTTGAAGTTGTTGCTTCTTGGGTGTCTTGACTTTGCTCATCACCTGAGAGGAAAAAGATATGAAATATTACTTCCATATTTAATTGAAAATCATTTAGGAACGATACGTCCCTTTTTACCAAGACAGATGACTCGGTATCATTCTCCTTTTTAACTGGAAGTGTCGCTGCTATGGCCAAACGCCTTTTGTATTTAATGGATGAACTCTATTCCATTATGCTTTATGGGTGATAGCCACCATTTCAGGGACTTGTCCCACGTATCATCACGATAAATTTGATGTCTTCGGCTTCGACATGTTTTCAGACAAAGAAATGATTTACTCCCGACTCCCAGCAATTGAGTACTCCATCTTGAGTTAGTTGGTCATATGCTGCTCCATCGTATCACGCTAATGCATTCCCTGTTGGTTGAGTCAATCACTTCCATGTCAAGGATTTTGGCGTTTCGTGCCTTTCAATCTACTCTGACATCTGTCTTAAACTTTCTCAGTACATGAAAGAGAAATATGTCAGTCATTCGTATGGAATGAAATTAGAGTAATGGACAATTTACTCCCTTCGTGACATCGGGTGATGAGACTCCATCGTGATTATCTGAAGATCTCAGCATTCGATGTCCCACGATGTTGGACACTACTTAATTTCTGTCACTCCTCTTTTGAGGCTGGGTGATCTTTTGTCACTTTTGCTCTATCGATGCTCTTCAATCTGTTTAGCGTGAAAGAATAATGTTTGACAAATACTCCCTCTTGACTTCAAGATGAGCAACAATCATCTCTTCATGATCTTTCCGATTTGTGATGACCTCGTGATGCTCCTCAAGAATCCTATTACTCGAGATCCACAAGTGCAAAGTTATCTCTATTTGTGTACGCTTACACCTTGTAGTGTTGCTCTACGAATAAGCATTCAGTTCTCTTGATCCTTACATATAGAAGAGGAGATGATCATCTTGAGAGGATTGAAATGAGGAACGATATACACCCTTTTGTGGTTGAGTGATCATCAATCTCATGGTGAGAAACATGAGTACTTGTACTTCTTGAGACGCGCTTCAATTGGCGATCGTGCCATGTCACAATCACCTCACGCTTTGTGAGACTAAAACTTGAGTCAATGAGTGTTAACCGCACACAATCCTTTTATTTCATCTACATGACAGAAGCAATGAATAAGTCAATTATCGCGCAAAAAGCTCTAATTGAAACGATTACAGATTTACTATCCTCAGAGTATATTTCCTCAACTCCCATGATTTTGAGCATCAAAGATGAAGGAATGTCCCTCAACAATCCCATTCATTTTTTACAATCTCCTACAAGTGTGAGTAACCATATCAACCCACAAACAAATCAATTTAATTTGGAACGAATACATCCTTTTCAAGTTAGAGAGAGTTGATTCTAAATTAGATTGCCCCTTCTCTATGTAGTCTGCTTGGGGCTTATCTCAATTGACACTTATTGTCTTTGCCAACCTAGTGGGTGACATCTGATAAAGACGCATTTCTTTTCATCTCGTAGGGAAAACAAGTTTTACTTCATTGGCCTTCAACCATTTTGACCTGTTGACAAAAGAAATAAATGAACAAGTCAAGCATAAAATTCGAGGTTTTTATTGGAACGATTACAGTTTTACCATCGTTCCATCACCATCTTGCATGTGATCAGATAAAAGGGTTCTCAATAAATGTATGTCTTGTGCTAAAAGGGTTCTCAATAAATGTATGTCTTGTGCAACCTGTCAGAAAAGGGAACACACTTAGCATTTTACATAGCAAAGACATCTCTTACTGAGGTCGCCTCTCGTAATGAAAACAAGGTGACAATACATATCCTATAATCCTTACTTACGGGTTTTTGATGTCTGTCATGATTTCAAAATAAGAGGGGACATCATTAAAAGATCGATTCGCAGCCAGCAATCGAACGCCCATTTAGTTTTCAAAATATTTTGTAAGCAAATGAGAGCATTAATCTTGAAAGATTGCTTTGTGTAAACCATGTGATTCTTGTTTTAAGAAAACACTACACAAAAATGTGATCGGAAATCGATTTTTAAGTTTGTGCCCCAAAATCTTAAATCGGAATCAGACATAAAAAAACACCATCTTAATACATGTTTGAAAATTTGGACAAACCATCTATTCCGTAGGGATGACTTAAACGTGTTTCAACTTTGTATCTAAATTTTTTTGCAAAAAATTTTCATTTGTGAACTCAAATACTCAGAGCATTCGATTGATTTCCATGAATTTCTAATCATGAAATTTCACAAGGAAATGAACAAGTAGAGGGAGGAATCATATTTACAGTGACCAGTGAGATTTTTTTTTGGTTTTAGGTATACCAATTATCCAAAATCATGCATATGAGACAAGTGAGAATATACTCTAAAAATCGAAAATTAGGTGAGGAACCTATGGCTCAGGCTCCCACGATCCGAATACGGCAGATTCCTCCCCAAGAGTACCCACCCAAGAGGGCTAGATATCACCAATTTGGATTGTGAGTGGGAACGAACATGAAGTCTCAAGTGCCATCAAACACGAGATCCTTTCGTATCCTTTCTCTATCTAAGGTCACCTTGAGGCGGTTTGCAGTCGGGGTTTGAATGCCAGTGTGTGAGATGTGTCGTGATCATCGCAATGCAAGGTCATGCATGATAGTTTGTATCAAACACTGCTCAATATATGCGTAAAAATAAACATACAATCTCAACTCCAACCTGCAGGAAAGATATCAACAAACACTCCACCCCTTATTTCTCCAATCTGCAAAAACATCTAACACAATAATTTGGATACGTACCTCACCTTCAAGAGCATCTACAAAAAATAGGGTTAGATAAACCAATCAACATTTTAATCGGCTCAAGTCCTCTAAAATTCCTAACTAGAGATTCTGGTTTGGAATAAGTCTCTAGTGGAGTCTCCAGTCTATTGGGACCCGGATCTCGTGATGCTCGTAATTTGGCGGGTTAATGGGCTGTCCCCTCCGGTCGGACGCAGGCCACTCCCAAGGCCCGTTAACCAAGTTGCAACGGAGGTATACGTGGTCGACCTTCGATGTGGTCTGGTGACACGTGATACGTATGCATGTCAAGGAGTCGCCATTAATCGTTTAGTCGAGGGTACGATTAGAGACCTTATCGAATAGTTGGGAGCATTCTATTCAATTCTACGAAAACCAGAGAAATGAGATCGGGGACTTTGTTACGCCAACTATTAGAGTTGCGCCCTTTGAACACCTAGTCGAATGATTTGTCTAGCCTAAGATTTCATGCAGATAAATGGGGTGCAAACCCTAAATCTAAGAGTTCATGCAGATTAGAGTGACTATCCTAACAGACATCGTTAATAAAATGAATGCGCAAATCAAGGATCCAAATCATGTGGATAAATCACATGAATACAGCGTGACATCCCTAGTAAGGCCCTATTAGGCTAGAGAAATGTCAATCAAGGCTCAGGAATATTTTCGAGATGATTTAACCTTGAGGGATAAAATCGTAATTTTGAAGATTTTTGGGACAGTTTGCGCAAGAAGGGAAAATTTATCATTTTAGATGAAATATGGAGTCAAAAGATGGTGGAAATAGGATTGGTCACCAAACCAATCCATTTCCTATTTTTCGAGAATTTTCAGAATTTTTCTGAAATTTTTGAAGCGATTTACCCTTTGAGGAGTGAAATCGTAATTACAGAAAATGATGATAAGTGAAAATCACATAGAAGTATTGGTCGACCACTAGACCCAAATCTTAATTTTGAGCAATTTTCGCTACTTGATCGGAATAAAAAAGACTATTTACCCTTTTAGGGGTAAAATCGTCATTTCCAAAAAAAAGGACGAGATTTGAAAATCTAAGCATAAGAATTGGTCAACTAATTGACCCAAATTCTTATTTTGGCATTCTCGAGCTATCTCATATACCAAACAGAGGCGATTTACCCCCAAAGAGAAATATCGCTAATTCCCAGAAGAACAGATGAGGAATCACAAAAAAAGGATTGACCAGTTGCATGTGGTCATTCCTTGATTTTTGGAAATTTTTGAGATGTCTACGAAATTTTCACAATATTCCTAGAATTTTTTGGGATTTTCTAGGATTTTCTAACATTTTTAGAATTTTCTAGGAATTTTCTAATTTTTTTTATTTTTAAAATCATTTTTCTGAATTTTTTATTTAAAAAAGGATTTTATTTGGACCGGATTAGGTGACAAGGCCCATGACCCACGGGCGCCCAGCCCGGTCCGTACGGGTTCAAATCGGCTAGCAAAAAACGACGCCATTTTTGTTTAGGAGCAAATTTCAGATTTTCCCTCCACAATTTCGAATTTCAAACGGACGCACCAAATGAGAACACGTGATACGATCAGGACCGTCATATCTAGACCTAAATTTGAATATTCAGAAAATGGACGGACGGTCCAGATCGCGACGTGTGGCCACACTTGGGCCGCACGATCGCATTATCATTTATTTTCCAGAAAATAATTTTTAATTTCGAAAAAAGCGAGATAATGACATGTGGCATATGTAGCACCGTTGGATCAATCTTTGTTTTCGATTATTTGTTATAACAGACACCCCGCTAACGTGGTCAACACGTGGCTGCCACGTAAGTGACGCATAAGCGTTGACTGGGTCAACTTTCGTCCGGTCAATGGTCCACCGTAGAAGATGATCGGCGCCGAAACGCTGGTGCCTCGCCAGAAAGCTGTAGCAGGCCTGAAACTTCACGGAAACACCTCGATTTTCGTACAAATCGACTCCTCAGCAATATTCACCTAATATATATCAGATTTAGTCTAGGAAACTTGTTCGAACTAACCTAAAACGACCTACACGGTATGACCAGATTCGATTTTCCGGCGAACACAAGTTTTCTCATTTTCAATCGTTTAAACTCGAATCTAAGCACACATCAAGCATCGACAATGGCTTAGGAAACTTACCTGGACATCCTCATCGCTCAGCGATTGTCTGATGAAGTTCCCGTCCGTGGCGTCAATGAAGTTCGGGAGGGGGGTTCGACCATGGAGAAATAACCATTCGATGCATAAAGAAATGATAAGGCTAGGCTTAGAAGTCGTTTGAGATGCTAATCGAAGTGCCAGCTACGTGAAAACCGGTTTAGCAATTCATGGCAAAGCTTGGACAGATAGTACGATGCAAAATAGAGTAATATTGCGATGAGAAGAACTGACCGGGTTTCGTCAGTGATGGCGATCTCGACGGAGCAATTCGGACTCTCCGTCTCTTCTTCGCTTCTCGATGAAGATCTGGAACTAAAAAAAGAGCAAGGTCTCTCTCGACTATCACTGTACAGAACAGTTCATGAGTTCCCCTATTTTTTTTTCTTCTCTGATCGTTCCTGAACTTAATGGTGATGGTAGAAGCCTGGCAGGCACGACGGCGATGAGCTCTGCTCGACCCTGATCTGCCTCTCTATCTCTCGCTCTCTACCCCTCTTGCTCTCGATTGTGGTTCTCTAGGGACCCCCCTCTTCAACTGAATCTGTTATGCCTTTTTACAGTTTGGCCCCCAATTCTGTTACGAGTCTGCCAGCCTGGGACGCACGTGTGCGATGCGGCTTCGCCAGCTGGAGATTGTTGGACTCGTGCGGATGAGTGATCGCCGGAAGGTGGTGGTTTGGGCATGTCGATTTGAAGTTCAATTTTGGCTTCCTTTCCCCTTGGGTCTTCTTGTGCATAAGCAGAGCATAACAATGCTCCGTGAACTGGTGTTGGTCAATTGGGTTGACTGGGTCGGGTCAACCTGACCCAGTCGATCTAGTTAATCAATTTTCTTCAAATTAGGCGTTCAAATGAGTAAAAATCACAAAATTGATCATGAAATCAAATTTTATGACATGAAATTCATCTAATAATGTGAATTTTTCGAAACATTGTTCCAATTAGTGCAAAGCCCCCAAATTTCAAGTTTAACCCAAATATGAAATCTTTTCGATTAAGGCCCTAAATAACAAAATTGAGTGAAATTAACCCCATCAATGGATCAGAGAGGTTAAAAATCTATGGGTTAGTGTTCATTCATTCATGATAGCCCCTAGATTAAAAGTAATTTCATTTTTTTTCAAATCCGGGGACTAAATTATAATAAAAGTATGCAATTTTGCCCAATTCAAGTAATTGAGCAATTTTGGTGAACAATTGGGATAATTTGTAATTCAGGACAATTGGATTGAATGTGAAAACTCTCAAAATGCCAAAATTGCTAATTAAAAGACTCAAAACATATTTTTTTGACAAATTCAATCCTATGTGTTACAAAGAGACACACAAAATTAAACTTGAAATTCGACTTTTAATGAGATCAACATGGTTACAAAGAGACACACAAATTCAATCCTATGCTATTTTTTCTGATTTTTCATCTATTTTCGTATTTTTCAAAAATACTAAAAAATATGAAAAATAAGAAAAATTATTTTTTGTTCAAAATGGTTCCATAGGCTTGGCTAAGTCTACCAAAGTTGATTTTATAATTTTTTTTAACTTTTTATGAATTTTTTTTATCATTTTTCAAAATAAGACTGAAAAAAACTAGTAAAAAATCAGGTGTCAATACTAGGCTTTCTATTCACCAGGAACTTAAAGGTGATGCACCCGTTCTTTACGGTTTGTCGCGGACTAGGCTTCGTATCCACCAGGAACATAAAGATAACGCACCCGTTCTTCTAGAGTTTGTCTGAAACTAGGCTTCCTATCCACCAGGAAACTAAAGGTAACACACCCGTTCTTCTAGGGTTTGTCGGAATGTAGGCTTCCCATCCACCAGAAATCTAAAGGTGACGCATCCGTTCTTTAGGGTTTGTCGAAGACTAGGCTTCCTATCCACTAGGGATCTAAAGGTAATGCACTCGTTCTTTTAAGGTTTGTCGAAAACTGGGCTTCCTATCTACCAGGAACTTAAAAGTGACGCACTTGTTCTTTACGGTTTATCGAAGACTAGGTTGCCTATCCACCATGAACCTAAAGGTGACACACCCGTTTTTTAGGCTTTGTCGGAGACTAGGCTAATCCTACACCTTGAGGAATCAACGAGGGTCTATACAAATGAGGTATACTTAACTCTTAGGTTTACCAAAGGAGCTATTCTGGGGTTTAGGGGTTACCTAGAATCTTACAGAAAGCTGGTTCTAAAGCTTGTCTTCTTGACGTGCAAGGTGTTATTTTGGGATTTGAGGATTACAAGTATCTTGCAGAAAGCTCAAATCTGCAAAAATATTTCTTAGCGAGACTCTTATGGGATTTAGGGGCTACCTGAAATCTCACAGAAAGATGATTCTGAAAATTATCCTTTTGACACGTAAGGTGCTATTCTGGGATTTGGGGACTTCAAGTATCTTGCAGAAAGTTCAAACCTGAAATCTCACATAAAAAAGATTTCGAAGCTCTTCATTGTTGAGCAAGATATCCTTCTTTGACCTGGGGCTACCATGAGTCTTATAGAAGTTTAAACCTGAGAGTTCATTCCTCATTGAAAAGATATCAGTTATCTCGAGGCAATGAGAGTTATAATACATGCAAAGCTTTACTTTGAACTATGCGATTATGCAAAATGACTTAGGATGCTGGAGGTTATCCAAGACGTCATAAAGCATGCAAAGATGACAAGAAATCCATGTAAGAAAAATCCTGGATCAAACAATTTGAAGTTTTCAATAAAACTTATTTTTAAGCATTTTATAGGAATGTTTCCGCCAAAGAGGGGTTCTCCCCGATTCTTCGACTTTGGTCTTTTATAAAGAAAGCACTCAAATTTTCTAATAACATGTACCTGGGTTTTCGGGATTATTCGCAGAGCATACAATTCAATCGGTCGTGTGGTCTTTCCGGGACCGTAATGTTGGGCCTGGACGCGGTTTCCGAGGGTAACTCATTCTCTGAGTCAGGTCTTTTGAATGAAAATTTTCTCTATCTGCTTCGGGTTTACATGTCAAGAACCCTGCAAAATGAGAAAGAAATAATCTTGCTTGTGACATTCCAAATTTCGACCGTCTCGAAGCTATTGAATGAAAGGATATCGATTGATGTGTTTCAGTTATAACTTGCTTGGAGTTGGTCACTCCCAAGTTTACTGACCAAAAGAAAAAGAATGATGCAGAGTCGGGTATGTGGACCTAGGGAACTTGAATGAGAAATGACATTTTGACCATAAGTATTGTCGAGGGAGTATCTTGGGCCAGTGGAGATCGATTTAAGGGCGATCATGGAAAGTCTTGCTAGCGTTATACATTGAGACGCGGGTGATTTCACTTAACCAATGTGTAATTTGCGAGAATTTCCTAAATCAGATTCCGATGATCAGGATTGAAGGAATGAATGATAAACCCTCGCAATTACATGACAATCAAAGTCGCCACAGCTCGAGAAAAATCCCAAGGTCGATACACATAGCGCCTGCAAGAGTCGCTTGTCAGTTTGGGATAAACTGGAATTACTGTCGACGAGAGTTCGACATGAAATTGCACCTCGAGATTTGGGTATTGGACATTGAGGAATTTAAATATTTGAATTGAAATGGACGTCGCCTCATTGAGGGAGGTTTATACTGACAAAATGGAAGTTCGGACGAAAAGTGCAAAATGACCATTTTGCCCCTTGACCTTTGGCTTTGCCTTAAGAAATTTAGAAGGTCATTTTGGTCATCTCCCTTCCTCTGTATGATGTCTAAATTGGATGAGGATGAGTCAAAGGGAGTCAAACTCAATGGAGCAACCAATGGAAGGTTGCCGAGTAGTAATTGCTCATTAATTACCCATCTTGTCTCATTGACTAAAAATGTTTTATTAGAGTGGAATAGACTCTCTCTCTCCTCAAATTTGACCGGCCACCATCTCCCACCATCTTCTTCTTCCTTGTTTTCCTCTTGGCCGAACATGTTTCTCGCGGATGGGGAAAAACTGGCTCACTATTTTAGTTACAACTTCATTGTCCGACTTCTAATTGAGGCCCATCTTAAATATTATTGTCTTGTCATTCTAGGGAGGTATTATGAGCTTAATTTGGCCCAGTCGTTTGTCTCGTAGGTCTGTTTGGGTGGGTAAAGGTCAAAATCTGACCCGGTTTTGGAGAGGCTGCGTTTTTAGGGGCTTCCAGACTCCAAATGGCTTCAAATTTCGGTGATCTCTTCTAAAATCATAGTATAAGAGTTTAGAAAGTTGATATTGAGATTTTGTGGGAGTTAAAATAGATTTTGATGGAGTAAATGGCTTGGATTTGTAAGGATAGAAACTGTCCACTTGTTGTTCGGGTGGGACCGAACGTTTAGGAGGCTCTTGGAAGTGTCGCCTTGCTGTGAAATGCTTGGTAAGGCTCATAGAGACATTGTTTGATGTGTTAGCAAGTTTATTGTGTGAGGAATTGAGGCCTAAGATTGAGAAACGGCTTGATTGTGCGATTGAACCAAAATCGATTTTGTTTTGTGGAACACCCTGGTCTGGTTGAACCTAATGAGGACTATTTAAGAGATATTTTGACTTCATTTTGACTCATAATATCCCATAAGACGTGATGTGAGGTATTAATGGAAAGTATGTAAAGTGGATTGAGATTTAGAAGTGATATAAGGGCCATTTGAGACATAAAACTCCAAGTTGTATCCCACCTTGTATATGGCTATATGAACCGAATATTTTGAGGGCTTTTCGAGGGAGTGTTGTCATGTGTTTGATTAATCGATAAGGCATCTTGAGTTGTAAATTGATTGGTTTTTGAGGAATTGGTTTGATGGAAGTGTAATTCAATTGAGTTTTGATTCAGAATTGGTAAAATTTCCTAGGACGGCATGTGATCCCTTTTGGCTGTGGACTTGCCGAGTTGGGAAGGACCAATTGATTTGGAATTCTTGCTATTGACCAAAGGTAAGTGTTTCCTAAACCTTTATTTGAATGTTAGGACACTACTAGATAGAGTGGTCGAGTGATTTGATTGCTTTTTGAAGCCTATGCCTTGAATTGCTTGATTTAGTAGTGGATTCCATGGTTTGAATGGCATAGCATGACAATTAGATTGTGATAGGCCTTGATGGCATATTTGGCTATTGTGCCCTGTATTCATGATTTGGCAATGATGCCCTGTTATTGAATTTGGCTATAGTGCCCATAGTATTGAATTGGCTATAATGCCTGTATGTTATGAATGAGCTATATTGTCACAGGGATCGTTGGCCTGTGGCCCCGAAGATCGCATTGGCTGTGAGTCTTGGAGATGACATTTGGCTGTGAGCCTCGAAAGTATCGATTGGCCTGTGGCCCTAGTGGTACCAATTGACTAAAAGTCTTGATGATGAAAACATCGATTGGCCTGCGACCTTAGTGGTATTGAATGGTGGTGAGCTTGAAAGATATTGAGGATACCGATTGGCCTTTGGCCCCAGTGGTATCGAATGGTGGTGATCTTGAATAAAATGAGAATGCTGATTGGCTTGTGGCCCTAGTGGCATCGAATGACTACGAGCCTTGAAAGTACTGATTGGCTTGTGGCCCCAGTGGTACGAAGATATCGATTGGCCTGTGGTCCCAGTGATGTCAGTTGGCAGGAGTACTAGAGAAGTAAGGAAGTGGAGGTGGAAGTTGTGATAATTGAGTATCGAATTATATGTTGCTTATGCAGGGAGCTTGAGACCTTGAAGTTGAGTGTGATTGATTGTAATGCTCATCCATGCTTGGCTATTGATATTCCTGTTTGTTTGATGCCATGCGCTATTGTTGATTGTGTGCATCTTGGTGGCATTGTGTGCGGTCTAGGGGGACTGGTGTCCAGGTCTAGGTTTAGGTGTCCCTTGCTGAGATATTTATATGTCACCCCAATTGGGGCTTAACTTTTTCAGGTTCCAGGCGAAGGAAGCCCGAATCTGCCAAGGATTGCCATTTGATGAAGTAGTTGATCAAATGTTTTTAAGATGTTGGATGACCTTAGAGATTGTATATTGTTTGGTGGATTAGTTTTGATCTCCGATAACGAATTGAGGTGTATTTTATAGATTGATAAGTGTACTATTTATTTTTGTCCTAAGTCATATTGATTTTATTTGTGTATGGAGTAGTTTCTTGCTTTTGCATTTATACGATTTGAGAATATGAGGGCCGAAGGATCCTAGATGGCATCGCTTGATTATGGCCTGGTGGGATGTTCACAAGCTCGCCGGGTTCGGGGCGTGACATTGCTCGTACCTTTTCGAGATAAGGCACACATTAACCTAGGCATCTTAATAGGAAAAGACTGCGAAGGGTTGTAATGTTGATAGGATTGGGGACCGAAAAAGGTTTGTTTTTGGCTCAAAATCGCGAAGGGTTTGACATTGGTGATCATTCCCGATCAGTCCTCTATTTTGTCCCTGATTGATGATTCTTCGAAGAACAACTTTAGTCTTCTTGATTCCACAAGTGTTGAGAATGGTTGTAATCTTTCAAAGACATTGTTTATTTTTTGGCAGTTGGCTATGATTCCATTCGAGTGGTAGCTTTTTGCTGTAGGATTCTTAAGGATTCTTCTTTACTTCAGAATTTGTTGGGGGTTGAGGCATCTAGTAATCCATTGGTGTCCCCAAAATTAGTCTTACGACTTTTCAGCATTCCAATGTGGGTCGACCTTGCTCTTGTCAGGCTTTTTGTCTCTTTTTAATGCATAGAGATTTGATTTTTTCTCTTTTTCGATCTTGCCTTTTCTCTTCCTTTTTCTAGGAACTAGAATTTCTAATGATCATGTAAGGTATGTGACTTGAGTCTCATCCTGACTGAACATTTTACCTTGAAAGTCTCATGGAGTTCCTATTTCTTGAACTTCTTTATCCGCGAGTGTCTTTGCCACTTTCGCCTTGGTGTTATGTAATGATCACCAATGGGGATACATGAAACAAATATGTAGGCTCAAATTGGCTATGCGATGGGTATAAGTGTATAAGATAGAGAAATGAACGTATCTTCGTCATCCTATGGCGCCTAGATCAATGCATATCAACACACGAAGATTGATGTTAGTCCGAGCAAAAAGAATTCTAACCATTTACTTTTTCATACTACTGGACTGCTTCTACATGACTCCAATGTGGAGTGGTGCTTGACAGGGTTAAGAATTGAAAACCATCGCTCAAAAGATTTGTCAATGGTTACCTATAGTGTTTATGGTTGAAGAATGAATGCCTTCATCATCCCAATCCATGTAATCGATGCGAATAGCCCTTACATCCTCTAGTTTAGGCTTTTCTATCCTTACACTCCTCTCATCTCTCCGGTGTGTATAAGACGTGTTTGGATTATGTTTGCCTCTTATCTGAAGAAACATTCCTGCTAGATAGCCTAAACAATTATGTTTTGGAGAAATTATTTTATTTTTCTCCAGACATTTCACCTCATAGGAAATTTAACGATACACCATGTATGTTTCAACCATGCCTGGATAACCTCTAATCCTAACATGTATGTAAGAAGTGTTAGAAATTCATCTTTTGAAAGTACGGTTCATTCTTAAGTTTGACCATATGAATGTTCATCTTTGATTACTTCTCTCTTACAGGAGGGTGAGAAATTTTTCAGTATTTCTCCGTTGCTATCTTCTGTCTTCATCGGGCATTCTTGTATGAAGCGAATAAAAATTTCAGTGAGTGAAAGATATTTTAACGCTTGATGAAACTGATACATATCACCTGGTTCTGCGTGTCGAGGACCATTATGTTCTTGGTTCCATTTGAACGAGTTTTATTCTGAGTTCATTTCTTGGAATCCTGCAAATCATAACACATGCCATGTATGTATGGATGCATGATATGCTTATGTAATGACCGCTATGACGAATTAGATCATTTTGGAGAAAGTCAAGTGATCATCATCTGATTTCATTTCAAGAATAATAGTTCTTCACAACATCTGAATTTACTGGATATCGCAATTCTTTTCCTTCAGAATTACAAGAATTAATGCTCCTCCTATGAGGACTATCTTGACAATATAAGGGCCTTCGTAATTCAGGGTAAACTTCCCTCCTGGATGACCATCATTTGGCAGATTCTTCTTTACCACCAGGTCATCTACCTCGAAACTTTTGGGTTTAACTTTCCAATTAAATGACTTGGCCACCCACTTTTGGTATGACAGATTGCTCTAAGACGCTTCTCGTCTATCAGATTTGGCTGGTCACATCTGTGTTTGTCCCAATCTTCCTCAGAGAGTTTAACTTCTGACAATATTCTCAAAAAGGGAACCTCAATCTCTATAGGCAGGACAACTTCCATTCTATATACCAGAGCATAAGGAGTTGCCCTTGTAGAAGTTCGATACGCCATTAAGGCAAAGGGTAGCCTTTCATGCAAATCCCTATAATTCTCGACAGTCTTAGCCAAAATCTTTTTGATATTCTTATTTGCCGCTTCTACTGCTCCATTCATTTGTGGGCGGTAAGGGAAATAATTAAGATGCTGAACACCAAAGTGATCCAATAGATCATCGACTGTGACATTCCGATTTCCAGTCAATTTCAGGCTCATTAATGAGAAGTGATATCTGGAGATGTATTTCAGTCGTATTCTGTTCGAATCTGATCAATTCGAGTAGACTGACCAAAAGGGAAAGGCTAACGTGAGATGGGGTACGTGGACCTAGGGAACTCAGATAGGAAATGACGCTTTGACCATAAGGTTTGTCGAGGGAACAAGCGATATACTCTCATAATTACATGACAACCAAAGCCTCCACGAATTGACGAGCCCTAAACGTGATATGAATCACGGGGTCGATACAGGTAATGTCTGCAAAAGTCGCCTGTCGGTTCGAGATAGACTGGAATCACGTCTGATAGAGAAAACTATCAGAAACGAGTCCTGAGAAGTTTGAAATGGAAAATCAAGAATTCCAACTTTATTTGGATTGGTCGTCGCCCTATCGATGAATTCTGGAGCAAGAAAAATGACGTTCTGAACGTCGGGGTAAAATGATCGTTTTGCCCCTTAAGATTAGAACTTTGCCCTCACAATTGAAGAATGACATAATGGACATTACACCCTCCCATGGCTGCCAAAAATGAAGACTAAAGAGAGCCATTGGATCTCCATGAGAAAAGACAATGCCAAGTGCCACAAGATCAACCATTGAGTGGTCAAACCTACCATTCCACACCTACCATCCTTCCATTTGACTCAAGCCTTGTATAGAACAAATTTTTCTCTCTCCTCACCTCACTTTGACCGGCCAAGACTCCCCCTCAACCACCAAAACCCCATCTTCTTCCTCCTCCATCATCTGCTCGTCGGAGATAATTTCTGGACCTCCTGTTCAGTGCTGTCAACGACCACTTTCGGCCACCATTCGGCCACCGGCCGACCACACTGACGAATCTTTATGTCTTTCCGACGTCCTTGAAGTGGAATCAAGCTATTTGGAGCACCGAGGAGCTCCGACCAAGAGTTTTCCTGGGAGTCGACGAAAATTGATTCAACTTGAGGTAGGTCTGGTTTTTGACTCTTTTGATGGTTGAAATCTTGGAAACTTGGGATCAAATTTTGTGGAGACTTAGTAGACATATGTAGCGTTCTGTGGTAAAAATTAGGGATTTATTTGATAAATTTTTGACCATAAATTGACCTTGTAAATCTTGCACATAAACTGCCGGATTCTGACTTGGGAAGAACCGGCGACGTTCGACGAGTTTCCAACGAGCAATTGACTTCAAATCTTCGGTGAGCCTCAAGAACCCTTAGATAGACATATTAAGAGGTAGGATAAGAGTTAAATGATGGAATTGAAGTTGATTTAGAGTGTATAGTGCACGGTATGCACAGAACTGAATTGAACCGGATAGGTTCTGTGCAAGACCGGTTCTGGTGGATTGAAGGGAGGGTGGTTTTGAACCTCAAATTGATGTTTAAGACATGATTAGATGATGAGGGTCAGAATATGGATGATTGGGGTTCGTGGATTGAGGAATTGAGTGTGAAAATTGACGGAATTGGTTGAATTTTGTTAGGTTACGCGACAAGTCCGGTTGTGGACATTGAAGGCTGAAAATTTGAGGCTCAAAAGGAGTAAATTGTGTTGGCAAATCAAAGGTAAGGGAATTCCTTACCTTAAGCTAGGAAGATCGGACTCGATTGGGTGAGTCGAGGTTCAATTGGATTGAATTATGAGAATTTGCCCAAGGCGGTAACTTTCATTATATCCTAAGATGTTATAGGATGAGTGTGTGTCATATTGTTTATGCCTGAGTTGTTTGCCATGTCCGGATATCATTGATTTGCTTGGCATGCCACGAAGTTTTCGAATTGCGCTTGCATTTGCACTTGGTATCGTGGGTGCAAATGAATTAGAAATCATAGTATGAGTTATGGTTGTGGCATGAGCATGACATGGCGAGGCCTTGAGGCTTATGAGACGTAGGGTGGGAGATGGATACCTTGATGCGATGAGATCGCGGGGTGGAGTTGACATTGAGTGGCACCCTGATGAGATGAAATCGCGGGGTTGAGTTGGCCACGGTCCTGATGCGAATTATTCGGGGAACGGAGATGCCTTGAGGCGTATGAGACGCGGGGCAGGATATGTATGCCCTGATGCGACGAGATCGCGGGGTGGAGTTGATGACGTGTGGCACCCTGGTGTGATGAGATCGCGGGGTTGAGATAGCCACAGTCCTGATGCAAACTATTTGCGGGACGGAGATATGAGAATACCCTAATGCGAAAAGATCGCGGGGTGGAGTTGATGTTGCATGGCGCCCTGATGTGACGAGATCACGGGGTTGAGATAGCCACAATCCTGATGCGAACTATTCACGGGACGGAGATATGAGAATACCCTGATGCGACAAGATCGCGGGTGGAGTTGATGTTGCGTGGCGCCCTGATGCGACGAGATCGCGGGGTTGAGATAGCCATGGTCCTGATGCGAACTCTTTGCGGGACGGATTTATGAGATGACGATGTTGCTTGGAGATTCATCGGAACCTGATGCGTTTACGCGGGTTACCGATGACGGTTCGATGCGTTTACGCGGACTGAGCCTGATGCGATTTATCGCGGGCTAGAAATTAAGGCAGGTAGGAGAGGATGGTTGTGGTAATATGGCATGTTGTTGTTTTATTGATTTGTACTGGATATGTCTATGAGATTATGAGTTTGAATTATTGGATATATAATTGTCTGAGTGGATGGTCGGACTAATCTAGGGTTAGGACCCACCTTACTGAGATTTATATCTCACCCCAGTGGGGGCTTAATTTTTCAGGTTCTAGACAGAGAAAGCACGAGCTGCCAAGGATTGACATATGGAAGGGATAGTCGATCAACGATGTTTAAGAGAGTTGCAAGTTATGAATGTACATTATGTGATATCAGGATTGTCCTTTTGAATTGGTAAGAGTAGGAATCGAACCTTTATTGAGTTAATATATGTGAATCTGTGTATCTATCCTAAGTCATCGGGAGTTGATTTATTTATGACTGGAGATGGCATCGCTTCTGCTTGCGTGTTCCTTCCAGTGCTCATAATATTGGCCGTTGGATCCTGGAGCTTAAATAAGTAGAACAACTTGGTGGGATGTTTGCACGCTCGCCGAGATCAGGGCGTGACATCGACAATCTTGTTGTTTAAGTTGAACACATTGTCTATGATGATCGCTCGTGGGGTAGCATATCGAGAGATTATAACTCTCTTGATAAACCTCGCCACATTCCTTGCAGTGACATTCGTGTAAGAACTGGCCTCTATCCACTTCGTAAAGTAATCAATTGCAACTCGAATGAAGCGATGACCATTCGAAACTGCTGGATTGATAGGCCCTATCATGTCTATTCCCCATATAGAAAAAGGCCAAGCTTCAGGCATCTGATGAAGTTCGTTCGAGGATGCATTAATCTTGTCGCCATATACTTGGCATTGATGGCATGACTTGACATGTTGACTACAATCTGATTCGATGATCATCCAATAATAACCAAGCCGCATAATCTTCCTAGCAAGGAGATGACCATTCATGTGTGGCCCGCATATACCTTCATGGATTTACTTCATGAGAGTATTTGCTTCTTTAGTATCTACGCACGTTAATAGAGTGGAGTTAAATGACCTTTTGTACAAAGTTCGTCCACTGAGGAAGAATTTGCTAACCATCTTGGCTATATATCTTCGGTCTCCCGCTTGACATCCTACATGAAACTCTCTTTTCAAGAGATAATTCTTGATATCATGATACCACGGTTCTCTATCGAATTCTTCTTCGACTAGCATATAATAAGTTGGTTTTCTGATTATGCCAATCTTTAATGGCTCCACTTTTAATCCATCAGTTATTTACGACATTGAGGTAAACGTGGCTAACGTGTCTGCGAATTGGTTATTAGATCTTGAAAAGTATTCAAATGTCACTTCTTCAAACTCAAGCGTCAACTCTTCAAGGTACTTATGATAAGGGATGAGCTTTGCGTCCTTTGTTTTCTATTCTCCCTATGTCTGACAAATAATAAACATAGAATCTCCATAAACCTGCAGCTTAGGTACCTCCATAGAGATGGCCAACTATTGGCCTAGAATGCATGCTTTATATTCTGAAAGATTATTGGTGCAAGGGAAAGTCAGTTTTGCCACAACAGGATAATGTTGACCATTAGGGGATATTAACACTACTACCCCTGTGCCAGTTCCCGACAGATTGACGGCACCGTCAAAATACATGACACATTTGTCTTATGTCAAATTCAAAACTTGATATTCACTTTTGTCTTGCAGAAGACGTGCAATTTTGAGAATTTTCTGCCAACATGGCTATAGCTCTCCCCTTCGTAGATTTTACGGAGAACTTGGACAACATCATTGCCATTTTGCAAACTTCCCAATCAAAGTGGGTTTCTCTAGGAGAAATTTGATAGGGTCATTTTCTGTCACCAGTTGAATATGGTGGTGTTGGGTATACTGCCTTAACCTGCGAAGTGCCTATACTGTGGCTACACAAGTCCTCTCGATAGGTACATAATTCGTTTCAGATGAGGTGGATTTCTTACTCAAATAGTAGATGACTCTTTCCTTACCATCTACAGGGCTTGTTTGAGCAAGTAAGGCTTCAAAAGATTTTTTATGTATAGTCAAATATAAGGTCAAGTGGTGACCTGGGATGGGTGACACCAATGCCGGTGGAGTGATTAGATAGATTTTGATCTTTTGGAAGGCCTGACTGCACTTTGTATCCCAAGCCACTTTCGCACCTTTCTTGAGCAGTTTGAAAATCGGTTTAGACACATCCGATAATTGATTGATGAATCTGGTGATGTTTAATCTCCATAGAAAACCTCTTACTTCTTTCACTGTTGAGAGAATTGCTAGGTCACGAATAGCTTGAATTTTTAAAGGATTAATCTCAATGCCCCTGTTACTGACCATGAATCTAAGAAGTTTCCCAGATTTTGCCCTGAACACACATTTGTTAGGGTTCAACCTCAACTTGTATTTTCGCAGTTGCTCAAAAAGCTTTCTTAACACTTGAATATGATCTTGTCCTTTCTTGGACTTGCCAATCATGTCATTGACATATACCTCAATTTTTTTATGGATCATGTCATGAAATAGGGTGACTATTGCCTTCTGAAAAGTTGCCCCAGCATTCTTTAGTCCAAAATGCATAACCTTATAATAAACATTTCCCCAAGGGGTGGTAAATGCAGTTTTCGACTTGTCCTCCTTTTCATGAGGATCTGGTTATATCCGAAAAATCCATCCATAAATGAGAATAATTCATACCCTGCCATACTATCCACCAACATATAATGTGAGGAAGTGAAAAATCATCTTTTGGGCTTGCTTTATTCAAATCCCGATAATCCACACATATTCGGATTTTGCCATCTTTTTTCATAACTGTGACTATGTTTGCAATCCAATTTGAATATGAGATAGCTTCAATAAAGCCCACTCTAAGAAGTTTCATTACTTCTTCTTTAATCCTATCTTCTAACTCAGCTTTCATCCTTCTGCTGCCTTGTCTCACCAGTTTAACCCTGGGATATGTGGGTAATGCATGTTCCACGATTCTGGGATGCAAACTTGGCATATCAGCGTATGACCACGTAAAAATATCCTTATATTCCTTAAGTAATTCTGTGAATCTGAGCCTTTCAGCTCGGGATAGATGTCCACCAATCTTCACTTATTTGATATCTGCAACATCACCCAAGTTAATGACAACAGGCTCTTCTGAAGTGAGAGGCATCGACTTTTCAAAGGCATTCCATTCTCTACGTATAGCCACATAACCCTCATCTTCGTCTTCCTTAATATCGTAGGAGTAATCATCTTGGTGGTCTGGTTCGCACAATAACCTAGTATGCATGTTCAAGATGATATGCCTGAAATATCATGAGCATGGTTAGTCTCTATTTCATATAAAAAATGTGATGAATGAGCGTGAAAAATCTTTTCAAAAGATATTTCAGAATAAGTGCAGGCATAAATGGAACTAGTCCTCATATCCTCAGACATCCTTGTTCCTCAGAAATCTTTTGAAAATCAGGAATCATATGGCAAATCAGGTCTCAAACTTCCCATATGGAAGGCCAGCATCATCATTGGGCTGATTTGTGGTTCCATATGTACTTAATAAAACTTGTGTGTTTTATTGAATGCGAAAATGGACCGTATTACAAACTATGCTGTTTGGACGAACGGTCGGAGATCTAAAGGCTTTTTCCTACACTTACCTCAAGCAACAAAAATGAAAAAAGAAAAGAAATGTCGAAATTTAAGTGCAATATTAAAAGCAAAGGAGAAGTTTCCTTACTCAAAAGTAGTGACTTTATCATCAAGTCACTTTATGATGACGTTTACAAAATCATCTCCCAGAAAAGGGTTTGCTGGATCTGGTTCTGCCGACAGAGTTATCCCTTCTTTTGACAACCACCTGGAGTCTTTGTTGAAATACTCATTCAAAGGGCTGCTAAACATCGTAGATTTGCCTTTCTAGGCTAGGGAACCAATGAAGGAATCCTTCTGGTTTTTCTAGCGTCCATAGCATCCATGGCTCTTGCCTCGGCCTCAGCCTGCTGCCTTAGAGGTAAAATTGCCGAAACAAGTGTTTTGATATCTCAAGCCTATCTTATGCTCATTGGATATTAACTGTAGAGGAATGCTGATTCTTTGACCATGCTTGTCTAGACCTCTTCTTGGGTTGAATTCATATGCTAGCAGTATCTTAGCTGGTAAAATGTTAGCTTTAGAGATAAAAGATGCCTTCAGTTTCGCCCCTACAGGAGTGTAGACCACTACCACCAACTCTAGGGAATGATAGTTCGCCTCTTGCTTAACTTCCGGCTCAATGTAGGGAATATCGTTATTCTGATACGCGAGGAGTCAACTTGTCACGCCTCGCGCCCCAGGCACGAGCGCACGACTCCCTACAAGCAGAAACTATCTCTCGAGGTCTCAGGATTCACATACAGGTTGAGAGATATATCATAAAGAAAGCATGCAGAAGCGACGATATAAAAACTCCCGTACAATTATGAAATGGGACCTGGATAGCGAGAGTACCAATAATACATAATATCCGTATATCCATACAGGACACAATAAACTAACTATACTGGTTAGTAGAGGTGGCATGGCCAGTACAAAAGGCAGTCCTTAGTGTCGCAAAAGAAGTAGATATCAAGGATACCATCAATATGTTAGACTAGTAATATAGAGCCTCCTAAGTTGAGCTACTAAAGTCATCAATCTCCTTCGCCTCCTCAGTAGGCTCATACTTCGAGAAAGTCTTAGAGCAAATCTCCACCGTATCCTCGAGCGTCTCGTCTGCCGACGGCTCCACTAGGTCATCCTCGGTAGCCTTAACCACTATAACCTCCTTGGTGTCCTCCAGGATCGGGGTCCTCTTAGGACCATTTCTCGAGCCAGCAACTGACCCCTCGACCTCCATTGAATCCCGGGCGGGATGGCACCTGCTAGGGATCACTCCATGGGGCACCTTAGTGGGCTTCAGTGGTCCCGTGGAAACGTCGCATATCTTCCTGAACCATGCCTCGTACCTGTGAGGCTTCCAGCTACTACCACTTTCATCTACCCAAACGACTGTACACTTTCTAACATAAATAGTCCCCTGTCCGTCGGGGAACTCCTCAAAATACATAGACATTTCCTTTGGGTCACTAAACCTGATAGGCCACATCCTCAAGGCCTAGGATCTAAAAAGAAAGGGGGTCCCACAGCGGGGTGAGATATACATCTCAGTAAGGTAGGCCCTAACCCTAGGTTAGGCTTATCGTCCACTCAGGCAAATACAATCACAAACAATTCAAACAAAATCACAAGAGGCATTCAACTATCACGAAATGACACATAAACATCAAGCATGCACTTCAAGCATTTTATCACGTCATTTAGTCCGAGCATGCATAAACAAGCCATGTTACGCCTTCCACCCTTTCCTGCCTCCTCACTTTCATGCCCGCGTTTAGAACGCCTCAGGCTCGGTCCGTGTAAACGCATCAGACCGTCTCATTGATAAATCCGCGTAAATGCATCAGGTTTTCAATGTCATTCCAGGCCTGTGTCGACACATCACATCTCCATCCCGCGTTTCAACGCATCAAGACTATGGCCTTCACAACCCTGCTTCTCATACGCCTCAGGGTGCCATTTAATTCAAACCCCGCGTCTCAGCGCCTCAGGGCATTCATCCACACAACCCCGCGTCTCATACGCCTCAGGGTGTTACAACTCTCAGACAAGCCATAAGTTCATTTTAATGCATAACACACACGATCAAGTATAACTCATGCATGAACAACACACTTAAGGCATGCGAGGTAATCAATTGTGACATTCAAATGTGGCAATCAATTCAAAACACAAGCATCGTCACACACATTCAAGTCTTCTATATCTTTCTAGGATGCACATTGGCCACCACATTATAAACTTCCAAGAATCGATCAATTCACACACCAATCGCCCAATCGAGTCCAATCCTCCTATCAAAGGTTTAGGATTCTCCTTACCTTGTGCTATAGCCAACAAAATTCCTTCCGAAGCACTCCAATGGTTCGGCCCTAAGGGTCCAAGGATGATTCAATCGTGCAACCTAAGGAAATTTCATCCAATTATTAATTTCCTTGCTCAAATCATCACCCCACTAAACATATACCTCATGGACCTATCAATTAACATCCTCGCACTTCTTAACGATGAATTTAGAACTCAATTACAGCCACCAACAGCTCCCACAGAATCGGTATGCACAGAACCGAAACAGGGCAATTTCGGTTCTGTGTATACCCCAACTAAACAGCCCTTAAACTATCATAAATCCTCAATTTAATCACTAATCTACTTGCTAACATGTAGTTCTAAGGGTTGGAGAGCCTCACCAAAAATTTGAAGCCAAGGCGACGCTAGAAAGTCTTTGAACGGCGCCCGTTCCTTCAGTTCCTCCAACGGCCAGTTCTGGCCCTTCAAACACAAGACCCATTCAGGGTCAAAACTCCATCAAATTTACCCAAAATTTTTACCACAACTCAGTCTGTGGGTCCCCTAGATGTCCATAAAATTTGGTTGAAAAAATCCAAGATTTCGAGGTCCTATGAGGCCTAAAACGTGGCTTACCTCTGGTTGCAACGATTTTCGTTGACTTTCGGGAGATTGGCCGATCGGAGCTCACCGGGTGGTCAAACGACTTGTTTCCACTTTGAGAATGTTGCCAAGAGGATGAGGAAGCAGTAAATGGTGAACTTGGTGGCTGGAAGTCGCCGGAGGTGGCGGTCGATGGCAGAGAAATCGGTGAACCGAACCAGTCGGGCATGGGGCGGTTTCCAGGCACGAAGAAGAAGAAGAAGAAGAAGAAGAAGAAGAAGAAGAAGAAGAAGAAGAAGAAGAAGAAGAAGAAGAAGAAGAAGAAGAAGAAGAAGAAGAATTCGGCAAGCTTGAGGGGTGTTCGGCCAAGTGAGAGAGATAATGTGGGTTTATTCAATTTCAAGAGTCAACTTGAGTTGAATGGTAGGTTAAAAGTGAATATATCAACTGAAGGCTTAATCTCTTGACACTTGTCCATTGTGTCAATCAAAGTGCATCCAATGGCTCTCAATTCTTCAATTTTCGACAGCTATGGAGGTGTGGTTAAAGACCAGAATGCCCTCATCCAATTATATAGGCAAGGTTAAGGCTTGAGGGGTAAAATGGTAATTTTACCTTGACATCCGTAACGTCGTTTTTATGATTCTAAATTTCTTCGATGAGGCGACAGCCAATCCAATTGTAATGTTGGAATTCTTGATTCTCCATTTTCAAATTTCAAGAGTTGTTTTTGAATCATTTCTCCATCCGATGCGATTCCAGCCTATCCTAGACTGACGGACGGTTTTTGCAGACGTTACGCGTATCGACCCTTTGATTCATATCACAATTAGGGCTCATCAATTCATGGTGACTTTGGTTGTCATGTAATTGTGAAGGTCTATTACTAGCTCCGACGGTCTCGATCGTCACTGTTCGATTTAGGAAAAATTTACAAATTATACATTGGTTAAGTGGCATCACCCGCGCTCCAATCATATAACGCTAGCAATGCTTCCCTTAATCGTTCTTAGATCGGCCTTATATGGATCTAAATGTCCCATCGACAATCCTTATGGTCAAAGCACAATTTTTTATTCGAGTTTCCTAGGTCAACGTACCTTGTCTCACGTTAGTCTTTCCCTTTTGGTCAGTCGACTCGAGATTGATCAGATCCGAGCGAGATATGAATGAAATACATCGTTAGATTCATTCTCATTAATATGTCTTGAAATGACAGGAAAAATCAGAATGTCACACAACTTCTCCATGGATGGTAACCGTTTTCCCATCAACAACGAATCACATCTTTTGATGTAAACTTGAAGGCAATGCTCCAGCACTGTGAATCTAGGGTCTTCCTAATAGGAATCCGAATGCGCTCGGCAAATTCATTACTTGAAAGTTTATGGAGTATTTGTTTTGGCCAATGACCACATCCAGCTTGATTTCGCGTACAATCGTCTTTCTCATCTTATCAAAAGCTCTAACGACTGCTTTAGAGGTTCGAATCGTTTCCTCTTTGATGCCCAAACTCCTCAATGTAGCCAAAGGGTAGATGCTAATGGCAGATGTTAATAGCAGATCCGTTATCGATTAGCACATGTGCTACTCTCTTCCCATTACATTGTGCAGTAATGTATAAGGCCTTGTTGTGCCCTCTTCCTTTCATGGGGAAATCTTCATCTAAGAAGCTCAATTGGTCTTTTAGAAGGATTGCACCCACAAAGTCTCCAAACTGCACGTCATTGATAGTTTCAGGGACATACACTTCATTTAGTATCTTCAGCAGCGCAACTTTATGTTTCACTGAGTTGATAAACAAATCTAACAGAGATATTTGGGTCGACATCTTTCTTAACTGCTCTATCACCTTGAAGTCGCTGGTTTTAATGATAAACATGAGCTTTTCTGCATCATCTTTCGAAACTTCATTCTTTTCAGATTCACCTTCTCTTAGGGCGTAAGATCATCCGGACCTCATCATGGCATCTATTTCTCCAGTTCCATAGTTCCAATGGACTGCCTTAGGATCATATTTTTCTACCAGCGGACTTTTATGGTTACTGTCGTCAGGCGGAACGCCTCTAGTTCAGATTCATTGTCTGTTTTGTTTCTTGATAGGCGAATTCCCACAGGTCTGACCAGACAATCTTCTTCTTGGTTTGGGCTGTCAAGCTCATCTAGTTTGATCACCACGGTTGCAACAGTTTCAATCATCGCCACAGTATAGCCAAAGCCTTCTATGGAGTTTTCGTATTTTAACTGATGATACATGTTAACATCACTTGATTTTACTGACATTGCGAATTTCCAGCGTTTTTTATTCTCTTGAATAGTTCAATCAAGTTTTGCCATTGGACTTTTAATTTCTCCGTCCTAATGTATTGCTCTGTCTCAAGCTCGTCATCTGTCGTCTGAGAGTGACTGCATGTTGCCAATCGAAGTGACATATCCTCCGTCTCCCATGAGAGATCATTCATTTGCTCTTCGACGCGCAGGAAATGTTCCGACATCACTTGGTTGAGTGATGATTCAGGTTCTTTTGCGAGAGGCTCTATTATGTCTTCCAGGACTTCTGGTTGAACAGGATCATCCATACCTCCCCACTCATCAAGTATAATATCCTCTATTTTCTAAAAGAAACTGGGAGGAGCAGAGTATTTTACTTTAAAGTTGTATCCTCAAGAATCCTCACCTAGATTATCTATAACTTCTACATTTTCTAGTGCTTCAGCTACAAATCTGCGATCAGCCAGACTTCGCTTGGTGGCTTTCGGTTCGTCTTCGTCAAGTTCTTCTTCTGGTTTGGTAATCAACTCTATATCGCCTACCAGACTTTCATGTGGGACATTCCATATATTTCCTCGCTCGATTTCAACCACAAATTGGTTTCATTATAGGTTCACTGAGGCCTTAATCCCTTCGAACCTTTCATCGGCAACGTTCGACATTATCCCTGGGCTCATCATCTTGGTGATGCATAACTTCTTTCTCTCCATCAACATTTCTCCCTCCTTTGGATATGACGAAGCGATTGCCAGAATGTTGGTTAACTTGGGTACATTCACCTTCAGCTCTAGGTGGTTTTCTTCTTCATTGGCGAATATTGTACTGACTGCTTGGTGATCAGGAAGAGGATTTTCTTGCACGTTTGGAGCTACATCATCAAATTTCAAAATCTGACTGTCAATAAGAGCTTGAACCATCAATTTGAAGATATAGCAATTATCTACATTGTGTCCTCTTTCACCAATATGATAGGTGCAAGTTTGACTTTCATCAAAATCAGGATGTGTTGCCAGATTCGCTTTAGGAGGTTCTTTTGTCACCAAGTGTTGTTTTAATAGTATCGGGAACAATTTAGATAACGATCTCGGGAGCTGGAAAATTGCTTCTGAGGCTGCTTCTTCCTAGGCTCTTGTCCTTTAGATATTGACTATGATGATCATTCTTTGGCCTGATTAGAGTTGCTGAACACCTTGGGTTTATGGGAGTTCGGTACAAGGGCTATGTCCATTCCTGCCTCTCTTTCTTTTCTCGAGGGATATTGCTTTCTCGTCGAAGTTTCATGCGGCCTTCATTCTCTTAAAGCCCACTCCAATCTCTCGGCCACGTTTATCAAATGTGTAAAGGTTTGGCATTCTGAGGTGTTTAATCTATCGAAGTATTCATATGGAAGTGCTTTCAAGAATAGGTCAATCAAATCATCTTCTGAAATCGGCGGTTTCACTTGAGTTGCCAAAGCACGCTATCTTTGGGCATATGTCCTGATTGTTTCGCTTCTTCCCTTCACAGTTCGTAACAAATCTTCCCTTGTTGGGGCTGTTGCTTTGTTAAACTTATATTGCCTGATGAAATCTTCAGCAAGATCCTCCCATCCATCGTAGTCATCAAGGTCTAACTCAATAAACCAAGCCAGAGCGGCGCCGACCAAACTCTCTTCGAACGTATTCATCAGCAGAGGAATGTAGTCAGAATAGTGCACCATCTTAGGCAGATAATATTTGAGGTGAGCATGTGGACAGCCTATCTCATTGTACTTTCTCACAAAGTCTGGCTCTTTGTAATTTGGAGGAGTCTCCACTTTGGCGAAAAGAGATATTTTGTCAAATTGGGCTAACTCATAGCCCTGACTACTCAAACACTCCTCAATTTTGGCAATTCTCTCAGCCTCAACTTTAGTTTTTATGAATTGTTTTCCTTTTTCCTCTTTCTTGAGATTAATGACAATAGGGGGTGTCTTCGGCTGTGACTGGACATTCGGCGCACGAGTGTCTTTTACGACGTGTTGGGCACCTTCGGCTGTCCCTTTGTTAGTCGTATTGGGTATTGAGGATTGACATGAGTCGTTCAGGTTAGGTACTGCTGTCTGTCTGACTTGGGAGGCTTCCAATATTGCTTTAATCTCTGCCATCATAGTAGTCACAGTAGTCATTTGGGTTTCCAACATGCCTACTTGTGGAGTCAACTCTTGTTGTTCCATTCTCGTCTTAAGTCGAGTACAAAAATGATGCTTTGGTAATTTCGTGATTAGAGAGCACCTGTTTATTTGAAAATAACAAGTAAGCATCTTTTTAGGACATATAAGGAAAGTACTGAATTCTTTTAATTGCATGTTTTCTATTGATGAATGAGAAAAAGGACTACTTTGTGAGCCTTAGTCTCACGTGAGCAGTTCTTTTAATCATTTACCAAGAGAATTCATGAAATTAAAAGAAGCGTAATTTTTTACGATAGTTTTTGATGCATTAACAAAACATGCCTATGCTCATACACATGTGTCAAAAGTAACATTTAATACAAATGAGTATCCGAATGCTAAGAAAATATTATAATGTTCACATATTTTACAGTTGACAAAATAGTCTTATATAAGCCTAGGGCGCTTGAGGTATAAGGCACCCTCGAATATGACGGTGATCAAGTCCTTCAGTCTAAAATTCCTCATCCCTCGAATATGACGGTGATCGCATATCTTCAGGTATATGCGGCTTCACTCTAGGCACGTGCGACACGATGTATTCAGGCACATAAGGCTCAAGAAAGCTGCGTCTGGTTGCCTCAAAGCGTTGAATGTATTCTGCAGAAGCCCTATGAGTATTCATTTCATGAGTCATATCATTTGGCCACCTTATGTCTTCAGTCTGGGAGTGTTTCAAAGAGCGTATGATGAATTCCTCCTTGGCTTCGAATTGCTTCTTCTTTTCTCATGTGAGGGTCTCTCTTGGCATGTCAAATGAGAAAATACCTGGTCGTGGCAATGAAGGGACCTTTTGCAATGCTTTAAACTGTCGGATAACTATCCTTGGATAATATGCAGTGGCACCTGTGAATCCTAACAAGGGGACTGGGTCTTTGCCATTGCATGTGAGTTTGTCTTTACCTAGTGTTGGTAATCTAAGTCGCCATCAGAGTTGTTTTGGTTTTAGAGTTCTAAGAAATTCTTTCCATTCTTTAAAGTCGAACTTAGGAATACGTGTATGAGTTTTGATGAAAGTTCTAAAAGGATGGGCATCGGAACTAATCTTAGTGAAACCCATGAGGATATGAAATCATTTGATATGAGATGTGAACCATATATATAGGAGACCACTAGAGGTTCTAAAGATTCCCTTCTTGCTTTTCCTAAAGTGGTTCTGGGAGAGGAGGGTTTAGCAAGGATAAGGTTCGAATAATCCCACTCATAAAAGACTTGTTTAACCACTGCAGCCATGATCAGATGAGATCGAAAAAAGCACAAAGTTAAAGAATTTCAAGATAAAAACTCTACCAGATTTAGTCCCTTTGCTAGCAGAGAGGTTCAGAAATCTATCTAGAAGAAATGATAGGGAAACCCGTCCAGAATTACTTTTGGCATCTGCTTTGATTTCATTGAGGTTTGTATCAATAAATTCAACTAGTTGACTTAAAGGATCAAACCCTATGGGAGGTTGGACTAATAAGTGAGTAAACTTAACTCCAATGGCATCGCTATATTCTTCAAGGGTAGGGGTAACCTCCAATTCTTTGGAGCAAAAAGTCGTGGTGGTAGGATCCCAATAGAGCGCCATGGCTTGGATAAAGGTTGGTGGACATTCAATCTTTAGCAGCTCCAATAGATATCCTAGTCGCGATCTGGTGTACTTCTAGTTGGCTTCACCCATGTTGTCCTACCAGATTAGGAGTTCAGGTCGAGGGACTTTGAACACTTGGATATCATTCTTTTCCATCAAGTCTAAAATATGCAAATGATTTTAAAAAATCAATCTTCAAAGATTACTTTAAACATGCGATCATGCAAACGTCATGAAATATGCATGAATTGATTAATTGCATATTTCAATTAATGAAATGGAAATTAGAATCTTTTTCAAGTATGAAAGACTGACTCAAGGTCTAATTTGAATTTCAAACAAGTGAATTATCCAATTAGTCAGAATCATTTCAGTGATTAAAGGAAATAATAATGTCACATTCCATTGGTCAAAACATAAACTGTGAGCATAACGGAGTAAATTCCTTATTACAACCAACATACACAATGAAAGAGAGATAGAAAGGGACCTCAAGAGGGGGAAAAATACCAATCAGATCTATTCTAAAACAAGAAAGCCATAAAAGGCCGATGGAATGTGGGATCTAAACTATCCCTTCCCAAGATCTATTCTTCCTCGGAGTGATGGTCCATCGGGGTTCCCTTCTTGATTGCATCTTTGTCTTGCCCCTCTTCAGGATACGGCTCGGTGAACAGGACTTCTTCCTTGGTTGAGCGCCCTTTGGATTGTGAAGAATAATATTCGGCAAGTCGGTTGAGATGCTTTAGCTCCTCTAGCCATTCTCTAGTCCACGATTTAATGACTTCAAGGGTCTCTTTGGGTTTTGTCTTCTTGAGTAGGATGCGCTTTGGTTTCGTCTTGGTTGCAGGGCATCTCTTCCTTCCCCAACGAGTGATCATCGGCCTACTCTCAATTGCTTGACATTCTGCTTTTCGATGGGCATATGCTTCTCTTGCTAAGCTATTGCGATACTGCCTTTTCATCTCTATATAGAGTTTGAGCATCTCGTCTTCTTGCCGCTTAAACCTAAGGTTATCGACATAGTAACTAGTCTAGCAATCTTTGGCATATCCCAACTTACTCTCAGTCAATCCTTTGCCATGTACAAATCTAGTAAAGTGAAACCTTGTGTTCAGCCCAGGACGAGTGACTTCCCTTAGATATTCGAGGTCACTAACTCTGTGGAACTTCTAGGAAACAACGACATCCTATTCCCTATTATCGTTATTTCAATTAGTCACTTGAACGATTTCAGAATATATGCTATGCGTGCAGATGTGAATAATATGCAATGCATGTGGATGTGAATAATATGCAATGACATGAACATACTATGAAACATAGAGTAATGAAATACATCAAAAGTAAATCCCTTACCAACTAAAATCCTGGGAACGTCAAATATTCCACTGTAACAATGGGTGGTTTTAGGTATACCAACCTTCCATAGGCATACGCATGAGACAAGTGGGAATATACTGAAAAAATCGAAAATCAGGTGAGGAACCTATGGCTTTGGCTTTCACGATCCAAATATGGCAGATTTCTCCCCAAGAGTACCCATCCAAAAGGGCTAGATGTCATTAATTTGGATATTGAACAGGAACGAACACGAAAGTCTCAAGTGCCATCAAACACGAGGTTCTTTCCCGTCCTTTCCCTATCTAAGGTAACCTAGAGGTAGTTGCAGTCAGGGTTTGACTGCCAGTATGTGAGATGTGTCGTGATCATGACAATACAAGGTCATGCACATCAGTTTATATCAAACACCGCTTTAGTATATGCGTCAAAATGAACTTACAATCCCAACTCCAACCTGTAGGAAAGATGTCAGCAAACACTCCACCCCTTATTTCTCCAATCTACAAAAACATCTAACATAATGGTTAGGATACGTACCTCACCTTCAAGAGCATATGTAGAAAATAAGGTTAGATAAACCAATCAACTTTTTAAACGACTCAAATCCTCTAAAATTTCTAACTAGAGATTTTGGTTTGGAAAAGGTCCATACCAAAGTCGCTAGTCTGTCACGACCCTCTTGCAGCTCAATCACATTGAGGGTTAATGGGCCGTCTCGTCTGGTCGGACACGGGCCTCTCCTAAGGTCCGTTACCCAAGTCGCAACAGAGGTATATGTGATCGACCTTCGGTGTAGTCCGGTGACATATGATACGTGTACATGCTGTGACATTCTGATTTCCCAGTCATTTTCAAACTCATTAATGAGAAGTGTATCTAGTGATGTGTTTCAGTCATATCTCGCTTAAATCTGATCAATTTGGGTATACTGACCAAAAGGGAAATGCTAATGCGAGACAAGGTACGTGGACCTAGGGAACTCGAATAGGAAATGACGCTTTGACCATAAGGATTGTCGAGGGGACATTTAGAACCACAAAAGGCCGATTTAAGAACGATTAAGGAATGCATTACTAGCGTTATACGATTGGAGCGTGGGTGATGCCGCCTAAGAAACATATAATTTACAAAATTTTCCTAAATCGAACGTTGACTTTCGAGATCGTAGGAACTAGTGATAGACCCTCACAATTACATGACAACCAAAGTTGCCATGAATTGACGAGCCCTAAATGTGATATGAATCACAAGGTCGATACGTGTAACGTTTGCAAAAACCGCCCATCGGTTCGGGATAAGCTGGAACCACGTCTAATAGAGAAAACAATCAAAAACGAGTCTTGAAAATTAAAAATGGAGAATCAAGAATTCCAACGTCATGATTGGATTGGCCAACGCCTTATTGAAGAATATTGGAATGAGAAAAATGACGTTCCGGATGTCGGGGGTAAAATTACCATTTTGCTCCTCAAGCCCTAGCCTTACTTATATAATGGGACGAGGACATTTTGGTCTTTAATTCAACCCAAGGCTGCCGAAAATGAGAGAAGATCTTGGCCATTGGATTAGCTTGATTGACACATTGGACACGTGTCAATAGATCAAGCTTTGAGTGGACATACCTACTTTTCCCAACTACCATTCGACTTGTTGACTTTTGAAAGTTGAATATAGCTCTCTCTCTCTCTCTCTTACATGGCCGATCATCACCCCCTGCCATTTGGCCGAAACTTCCTTCTTCTTCTTCTTCTTCTTCATCTTGTCGTGAACTACTGCTTGCTGACCGATTCTGCCCCTTCTGCTCCATGCTGCCGATGACCCTCTCCGGCGACTTCTAGCCGCTGAGTCGACCATCCACACCTTACTCGACCTCTTGCTGACATCCTCGAAGTGGAAGCAAGTCGTTTGACCCATCGAAGAGCTCCGGCCAGCCAATCTCCCGCGAGTCAACAGAAATCGTCGCAACCAGAGGTAAGCTACATTTCTAGCCTCTTAGGACCCTGAAAATTTATAATTTTTCAACTAAATTTTGTGGAGATCCAGGGGACTCATAGAGTGATCTGTGGTAAAAATTTGGGGTTAATTTGATGGAGTTTGACCCCAAATGAGTCTTGTGTTTGAAGGGCCAGAACTACCGGTTTGAGGACGGAGGGAACCAGTGATATTCAAGGAGATTCCGGCGACGACTCAACCTCAAATCTTCGTGAGCTTCCCTAACCCTTAGATCTACATGTTAGTAAGTAGGTTAGTGAATAAATGGTGGATTTGAGGTAGTTTAAAGGCTGGGTAATTGCGATATATGCAGAATCGAAAATAGCCCGGTTCGGTTCTGTGCATACCGATTTTGTGGGGGCTGTTGATGGTTGGATTTGAGTCTCAAATTCATCAATGAAATATGCTAGGATGTTGAGAGACATGTCATTAAGGTTTGTGGTCCATGGATTGGTGATTGGGCAAAAGAAATTGACGGTTGAATGAAATTTCAATAGGTTGCACGGCTGAATTGTTCTTGGGCTGCTTGGACTGAGTTCTTGAGGTGCTTGGGAGAAGGATTTTGTGACATTAAGCTTGAGGTAAGGGAACCCTAAACCAATCATAGGAAGATTGGACTTAATTGGGCGAGTCAGATGAATTTTTGGATGATTCTTGAAGGTTTTTTAATGTGATTGTTCTTTGTGCGTCTTAGGAAGGTATAGAGGATTTGAATGTGTGTCAATGTTTATGTTTTGAAATGACTACCATGTGTGAATGTCAATTGATTGTCTCGCATGCCAGAAGTGTATGATTTGTGCTTGAGTTGCACATTGCATTGTGTGTGTGAATTGAATTGAAACTTTGGCATGGCTGAGACATGGAAGTACCCTGAGGCATATGAGACGCGAGGTGGTGTGAGGAATACCCTGAGGCGTGGGGTTGGAGTTGTATGGCACCCTGATGTGTATGAGACGCGGGGTTGCGAAGGCCATAGTTCGATGCGTTGAAACGCGGGACGAAGTTATGATGTGTCGACACTAGCCTGGAGTAACATTGAAACCTGATGTGTTTACGCGGATTGTCAATAACTGTCTGATGCGTTTACGCGGACCGAGCCTGACGCCTTCTAAATACGGGAATGAGAATGAGGTAGCCTGAAGGGTGGAAGTGGTGATGCGGCATGGCTATTTGTGCATGATCATCTAGATGTGTTATGATGCCATGACTGCATGCCTGACATCGGTGTGTTGTATCGATAATTGAATGCCTCGCATGTTTAATTGTGTGAAATACTAGTATTTATGACTGCTTGAGTGGACTGTCAGCCTAACCTAGGGTTAGGATCCACCTTACTGAGATGTAAATCTAACCCGTTGTGGGACCCCTTTTTTACAGATTTTAGGTCCTGAGGATGTGGCATATCAGATTTGGAGACCCCAAAGAGATGTCTGTCTATTTTGATGAGTTCCCTGCTGGGCAAGGAGCCATTTATGTTAGAAAATGTACAGCAGTAAGGGTAGACGAGGGTGGGAGTAGCTGGAAGTCTCATAGGTATGAGGCCTGGTTTCGAAAAGTTGGGGATGTTTCTACAGGGTCGTTGAAGCCCACTGAGGTACCCTAAGGAGTCGTCCCTAGTTGGTGTCATGCCACCCGAAATTTTGAGCAGGTTGAGGAGTCAATTGTCGGCTTGAGGAACGGACCTGAGAGGACCTCGACCATGGAGGATACTGAGGAGGTCACAGTGGTTGAGGTTACAGAGGATGTTCTGGTGGAGTCGTCCGCTGACGAGACCATGGAGGACACCGTAGAGGTTTGCTCGGAGACCTTCTCGGAGTACGGCCCACGGAGGAGGCAGAGGAGACTGATGACTCCAACAGTTCGTCTTAGGAGCTCCTGGTATTCTGGTCCGACTTTTGACGGGGATCCTGATGCTTGTTTCCTTTAATGGGTGATGGACCTCTTTGTATTACCCCGTCTCCCTAGTGGATCTAGTTGCTATGCTCTTGTATGAACTTTCGGATATTATGTATTATGGTATTCTCGCTATCCAGATCCCACTTTATATTTGTACCCAGGAGTTATTACAATGTCTCTTAAGCGTGTTTATATATAACATGTCAAACGAGTTATGTACGAATCCTAGGACATCGAGAGATATCTTGGTTTGCTTGTAGGGAGTCGCGTGCCCGGGGCGCGGGGCGTAACACATGCCAAGGAGTAGCCACCAATCATTTTGCGAAGGGCACGATCAGAAGCGCTATTGAACAGTTGGGAGTATTCCATTCGATTCTGCGATAACCAGAGAAATGGGATCGTGGACTTTGTTACGCCAACGGTCGGAGTTGACACCCTTTCGGCACCTAAGTCAAATGATTTATCTAACCCAAGGATTTCATGCAAATGAATGAGGTGCGAACCCTAAATCTAAGAGTTCATGCAGATATAAATGATCGTCCTAGCAAACACAATCAATAAAATGAGTGCGCTAATGAAGGATTCAAAACGCACGGATAAATCCCATGAAAGCAACGTGACATCTCTAGTAATGCCCTATTAGCCTAGAGAAGTGTCAATAAAGGGTCAGGAATATTTTTGACTTGATTTTCCCTTGAGGGGCAAAATCGTAATTTTGAAGAATTTTGGAACCATTTGCCCAAAAAGGAAAAATTTATCATTTTAGATGAAATATGGAGTCAAAAAATGATGGAAATAGGATTGGTCATCAAACAAATCCATTTCCTATTTTTTGAAAATTTTCAGAATTTTTTTGAAATTTTATAAGCGATTTACCCTTTGACGGGTGAAATCGTCATTTTAGAAAGTGATGAGAAGTGAAAATCCCAACAGAAGGATTGTTCAACCACCAAACCCAAATCTCAATTTTAAGCAATTTTCACGGATCGATAGGAATAAGAAAGACGATTTACTCTTTAAAGGTTATAATCGTCATTTCAGAAAGAGAGCGGGATTCAAAAATCAAGCATAAGAATCGGTCACCTGAATGACCCTAATTTTTACCTTGGTATTCTCGACCTATTTCACATACAAGGCATAGGCGATTTACCCCTAAAGGGTAATATTGTCAATTTCCAAAAAGAACAGATAAGAAATCTCAAAAATAGGGTTAACCAGTTGTCTGTGGTTATTCCTCAATTTTTGAGAATTTTTGGGATGTATATGAATTTTTCACAATTTTCCTATATTTTTTTGGGATTTTCTAGGATTTTTCAATATTTTTTAGAATTTTCTAGAATTTTTTCGATTTTTTTTATTTTTAAAATCATTTTCGAAATTTTTCAATAAAAAAATGATTCGAATCGGGTTGACCCAATCCACTCGGATTGGAACTAAGTCCAGACCTGGACTCGCGCGGCATTAACCTCCAAAACGACGCCGTACCGTGTTTTTCTATATTTGTGTTTTTTGGATATAATCCGACGGTTCCTAATGAACCACTTGGCTACTCCATGGCCTCATGATTAGCTGACTAAAACCTACGGTTAAGATAGGAAGTTGACTGCTCCTCAACCGTCATATCTGATTACTTAAACCTACGGTCACGATTAAAAGTCATGTCACGCCCCGAACCCGGCGAGCGCGTGAACATCCCACCAGGCCGTTCCTTTATAATAGTCTTCCAGGATCTTTCGACCCACAATACGTATAAGCCAATTTCCTGCAGAAGCTTCAGTCTTCTCCACTCTATTCAATAAAATAAATGACAATGGACAAATAGTAGTGGTTCCATTTTACAATCGCAAAATAGAATACAATCCTTAAGTTCACAGAATATCTTATACTTATTCACTTATTACTCTCACGAATGCCAATCGTTGGTCTTACTGATGCTCCATCGCCTGGAACCTGTAGAAAATGTTAAAACCCGATGGGGTAAGATATAAATCTCAACAAGTAAAATCTAAACCTAGACTTGAATACCAGTCCCTCCAGATCACACACAATGCCACCAAGATGCAAGCAATCAACAATACAATGGCGCATGACACCACCAAAATAGGGTCCTCAATGATCAAGCATGAATAAGAAATACAATCAACCGCACTCAACCTCAGGATCTCAAGCTTCAAATGTATGGCAAACAGACAAGCACATGTAACTTCATAAGTCATCACAGTCATCCATCGTCTGGGCTTCTAGCCGCGATGTACTTCTCAGGGCACTCTGGCCATTTAAGATCCCAAATTGACGAAAAGAGTAAATCCCATAATGTATCTCAATTCTCGATATCGATGCCCGCGTAACACGCATCAAGGATTCCTCGTAATAATGCATCAGACTAGGATACTACCTGCGTAACAACGCATCGAGTTAGTAATCCTTACTTGGCCAAGTGCAATATCCCACGTCAATATGCCTCAAGACTCCACATTCCATTCATAGACCCGCGTCAATAAGCCTCAGGTCAAATCCCGCGTCAATACGCTTCAGGATACCATTTGCTATTCATAGACCCGCGTCAATACGCCTCAGGTCGAGTCCCTCGTCAATACGCCTCAGGATACTATTTGCTATTCATAGACCCACGTCAATACGCCTCAGGTCGAATCTCGCGTCAATACGCCTCAGGATTTAATCAAGCCCCGCGTTTAACGCATCAAGGCATCACATGAATATGCACTCATGAATCAACAAATCATTGGTTAAGTAAAATAAAGAGCACATGTCCTATCTCGGCTAATTCTCATCATTTCAGGCAATCCGTCCACTAAATACATCCAACAGTGTCCTAATATTCAAGTAGGGGTTTAGGAAATACTTACCTCTTTAAGCAAGCTAGCATATTCCATCCAAATGAACTACCTAGCTCGGCAAGCTCTCGGCCAACAAGGATCACACACGGTCCTAAAGAATTTCACCAATTCCACATCAAAACTCATTCAATTCTCAATTCTCTTGCACGTACATCTCAATTTCACACACGACACCTTATTCTCAAGTCCTTATAGTGCTAAATCAATGCCCCTAAACATGCCAAAGGTTGTTCTATCATAGCAAATCACCATAAATATCATTCCACTAAATCTGTCCTTTCATAAGCTCCACGACCAGATTCAGTCACATATAAACTGACATTGCTCCTTCAACTCTTTGCAAAAAAAAACTTCAAAATATTATACTTCATTTTCTTACGGACGTGTGGGCGAAAACGGAGCTCGATTCGGATACCGGATGACTTAGAACGACTCAATTCAAAATCGGTGCACATTATTGCAGATTGGTCGTCCTTTCGCGTTTTTCACCTCAACAGTCCTTAAAACTCTTTCAATCTCTAATCCACCAAGTGCACACCCCATCAACATATCAATTAACATCTTAGGGTGTCTTAACGATTATTTAACGACAAGGCGACACCCTTTCTAAGCCTCAAAGTGCTCAGCTTCCACAAAACCTCAATAGGGCAGAATCGGTCCTCAACGAATCATGCATAACAGCCCACAATTCCGACTCTAAATGTCAATTCATCATGAAATAAACTTGCCAAAACCTTATTCTACATGTTTAATAGGCTCACCAAGAATTTGGAAGCAAAATAGCCCCTCAACAGCTTCCGATTAGCCCGGTTCTTCTCGGTGCCCAGGCGATTAGATTCTGCTCTTGCAACCCCAATTCGTCAAACCCTAGTACTATGAGTGTAGAAAATCTCACCGAAAATTTGGAGCCATTTGAAGCCTTTAAGCCCATGAAACAGCCCCTTCCCCAAAACCGGTCAGATTTTGCTTCAATCTGACCTTTGCTCACTCAAATGGTCCTACGGATCGAAATACTGGGCCAAATCAAGCTTATAATATGTCCCTGGAATCACAAGATGATAAGCTTTCTATTGCCAATGGTTTTACCTCAATCGACCATCGGACGAAAAGGTTATGGCTGGAATAGTGAGTCGGTCGGAACAGGGCAGCGAGCTGGCGAGTAAGAGAAGAAGAAGAAGAAGAAGAAGAAGAGGAAGAAGCAAGAGAGAGTGAGGGGAAATGAGGGTTTCGGCTGAAGAAAATGAGGAAAGAGAGATATGAGAGTCTTCCACTAATCGCTTTAGTCAAATGGTTGAATGGTAGTTGGATTGAACAAGAATTAAATGCTAAGTGGAAAGCTTCATCCAAATAATGACACTTGTCATGACATTCATAATATCTTAAGGCCAATTGACTCTTCTATCATCATTTTTTTTTCCAGCCACTAGGAGGGATTTCCAAATGACAAAAAATGTCCTTAATCCATTCTTTAAGCAAGGGTAAGGGTCGAGGGGCAAAATGATAATTTTGCACTTTTCGTCCGAAATTTCACTTTTTCAATTTAAATTACCTTTAATGAGGCGATGTCCAATTCCTTTCAAATATCACAATTCTTCATTGTCCGATGTAAAACTTCGAGATTCCATTCCCTATCAATGTCCTCGAGGAGGGTTGGAATCCGGAATGTCACAAGTCTTCCCCCCTTAAAAAAATTTCGTCCTCGAAATTTACAACCTTCTAATCGTCCAGTTTTATAGGGTACTGACGCCTCGTCACTTCCTCGCTTGACAAAATAGCTCTTTTCATTACTTGACATTTCCACAATGTCTTCACCAATAACAGTTTTTATCCTTCAGCTCTCGTTTCCCTTTTTGTCCTCATTCTATGCTCACATTCCTTTGTTCCCATTCGATATTCATAATATTTGTTGGTGATATACTCTCGAGCATTCAAATCGCCTTTTCAATTTATCTAATGGTCCAAGGGTATATACGTTACACTGCAATCCTACTTTTCAAATTCCTTGACGGAAGGCTTTTCCAAAACGTCGTATTAAACTCAAGATCTTTACCTATCCACCATTACTAAACCATCGCAAAAATGCACTCTTTGATGCCCATACCATTTGGCGTATCACTTCCTCTAAATGTCCTTTCATACCATTAGAGATTTAGAGGCTTTATCAACTTGTCCTCTATTATCCAAATTGAATCATAGCCTTCTCGACTCCTTAAACAAGTTCATGATTACCTCCAGAGTGATTCACTCTCGATTCCGTCCTAAAATTTCCAACGATCGTGATAATCCATCAACCTTCAATGTCATGCCCCTTTCTTGTCAGCATGCCTAATGCTTGACCTCATGTTAGACTAAGCCCACTTTCAGTCCATTCATCGATAGCATTGATACAAGTCTTGACATACCTTTGTGCATCCCAATAGATACCTTAGTTCTCCCTTTGAATTTCTGATGAGGTCATTTCTTTAAGTTCCCCTTTAATATGGGACTCATACTCTCATCCATGGGACTTTAAGGTTTCTACCCTCAACTTCGAGGTTTCTGCCCAGTTATTTGAAAATCTGAATTTCCTCCCTGTTCTATCCCTTTCCATAACTCCTTAAATGTCAGGGTTTGTTCATCGAAGCATCTCAATTCCTTTCTAACTCCAAGCTTGATGCTTCAGGTAGTTATCAAACTAGTCAATTGGCAACCTTCCAATTTAGGAGTTGAATTTCTTATTTCCTTAGACAAAGCCTATCATTTATCCGCCAAATGAACGATGCTCGATTTTCACTTATATGCATCCGCTATTTAAATCACCCTTTTCTAGGCGATGTAGGATATGTCATCTTTAGTCCTTAAGCAATCACCTTCATACACGTTGTTCCTCATTCAATTTTCCTAGGCAACTACATACCTCAAATTCTTATGGTTTGTGTAAACTTGAAACCTCTCTATACGAGTTATGTTTTCCAATTTCGTAGCAATAACATTTGCAAGCCAACTCCAACCATGCATTAGACATTCCAACTCATATAGCTTTACTATCACGACGTATTCTCGTAGCCTACTTCCGTTTGCCTTGCTACGCCACAAATTTCCTTTCTGCGTCACGCCATTATGATTCACTCGATCCCTTTTTAATTTCAAATTGGAACACTATTGTCGCCGTAGTCATCAACTTGACTTAAGTCCTTGAAAGCTATTTTCGTTTTTATTCATCCATGGAATTGCTTTTGTGTGAAATCTTCCCCCAATCCATCCATAACAATTCATTAATTCTAGGAAACTTTCAATTTTCGCAACTCACATTGATCTTAGTCGATTCATCACTTATTCCATTCGTCAAGGGTTCCACAAGGATTTCATTTCCTAGAAATTTCACTACTGAGGAATCTTACCTCATCAGGCCCACAACTTGTGCTCTTCACAATTAGCAGCACACCATAAGCATATCCTTAGAGTCCGTAAGATACTCTCAAAAGTTATTTATGTTTCTCATGACTCCTTAAACGAGTCTATTCATCGTCTCTAAAGACGGTAACAATCAATCAAATTATTTCTTGGATACTTAGTCTGACTTTTATCAGTTTCTTTCTACCAGGTGTCGAATTTTCAAATCGTTCTTCATACTTTTCACTTGAGAGCTCAAACCTTGGTCCTCTTAGTTTCACAACCAGTTAATGCGACCTTATCTCAATTTCGTCCATTCAACTGAACATCGACATCATCCTGAAATTCATTTTTGTTCACAAGACAGCTTCTCGGACTTGACTTTCAAAAATCATTCAAGCTTGCGTCCTTCTCGTTAGTCCAGACGTTTCATTTTAACACCAAGACAATTGGCATTTTTTTCTTCCACACTAGGATCTCTTATCCTATGAAGGAAACCATACACTTTAGTGGCATTCTTTTACTTTGAATCCACCTTGTCCTTCCCATTCCTTAGGGTGTCAATCTTGAAGTCTGCGCCAACAACAGTAACTCCACTCCAAGATTCAAATTTCACCTTGTCTTACACTCTTCTTTCAGTGAGTCAGTCACATCAAGTGACAAAATTCTAAGGAGTCGAGGTTCCTCTTCGGTCTCACAAATTTCCGTGTCGAATACTCAATTCAACGATCTCGAGTCACTTTGTAATTGCACTCTAAAAGCTCTTTTCGCTTGCCCAACCATTCATTAGAATTACAAACAATCAGGACTATCAAGTCTATTCACTTTCCTTTCCCTCAACGACCATCTCAAGGTCCAATCGCTCCTTAAGGACGACGGCCTTCTCCTTAGGAGCGGTAACACATAATACCACTTCTAGTGGTCTCGATTCATCCTTAATTGATCCTATTTCGATCGACAGGGTCCGATAGACTGACACGTCAGTCTCTTTTATATTTCTCATATCAACAAGAAATGTATCACCATAAGCCTTACACCAAGGTAACGACCATTCCTTAAAGGCACATTCTATGTTTAATAACGAACATTTCTTTGCTCGTATTTCATGTGCATGAGTTTCTATTATTCACATGCCTTCCGATCATTCACTTCTCTTACTGGATCTCATTAACATTCCTCAGAGTCAGGAATAACCACTAGCCACAAGGCTTTCACATTTCAATCCATTCAGGGATCTACTTGTCTTATTCAGGGGTCCTCGACCACCTTTAATATACTTAGGGAACCTTGAGAACTCTGTCTCAAATCAATCAACCTTTCTCAGGTCCTTACAAGATTGTTAGGATCCAACAACTTTTGCTCTCAAGCAATCCCAAGAGGATACTTCCTTTGAACATCTCAACAAAGGTGATCCAGACATATACCATGCCTTTAAGGAAAACCCTTCCCTTGATGACACTTCACCAATCCTCAACAGCCTCTTAAGGCTGATAACTACCAGGGTCACCTTCTTTCTTTAGTGCACCCAAAATCTCAACGGTTTTCTCATGAAACCCTCAATTTATAAGAAGGCGGTTTCAAATTCCATCCCTTCATCAAACTCAGTCAATTTTAACTGTATACATAGCTTCATAAGTTTTTCAAAACTCTTATGGTTTCCTATCCACGTTTCCACTTCGGAAATGAGTAGTCTCAGGGTTACCTTTCTCGTGACTTCCATCACTTGACTCATCAGAACTAGTCGTCTCAGCGACTTGGGTAACAATGGCAGCCCCTTTTCGAGCTCACCTACCCATAAAAATTTCTCATTTCTATTCAAGGTTCTCACGACCCCTTCAACTCTTGGGTCCCACGTGTTTCACAAACTCGAGTCAATCGCTCTGCTGGTTTTCATGTTCTAGTTACTCATCTTTACTCAATTCTCATGATCTATCTCAGTTCTTGGATCTTCTCGTATCTCACATACACGAGCCAAGTACTACTCTAGCGACCACACTTTGGTCCTTCAATCTTATCAAATTATCATGTCACTTGAACCACTATGATTCCCTTCAGGAATCCAAGACTTATGTCATCTACTCAAGTCTTGCAGTCTTAGGCTGCTCATCTCATTATCTTTCATCACCACCAATCAACTATTCAGTGGTTCCCGAATAATTCTCAACTAGTTGCTTATTATCCATGGATTTTAAATCATCCTTAAGCAGCAACCATGCATTAAACAAGCCTCCACGATGCAATTTCTCCATTAACAGCCACTACTAGGCAAGCCTCAACTAGGTCAACCCCAAAAAGTACTCAAAGTGCCATAATCCAGAGGCATTTGCCACTCTAGCGTAACCACAACATGCTATCTTAATCTCATCAAGCATCAGATCAATGGAGTATAAACTCCTCACGTTGTCGAATCACTCAGTTAAACCTCGGCCATAACAATCACATGATGCCAATTACAAAACATGCCAACTAGGCCAATCACAATATCGATTTTCTTTTCAAACGACATCTGTTGCCAAGCATGAAGCTTTTAAACATGCCGATCACGGTGTCATTACACATGTCATGCCACTTTCGAACATTCTCTTTAAGAATCACCTCGTGCCACACCTCACTTAACCACAACCAGACTCAACCTGATACCTAGACTTTCTATTTCAATTTATGGTTTGGGTCGTTCCTGCCTCCTTGATCTTATAAGCCTGCCAGGAGCCGCTTCTTGTCCGGATCTCTCTATCCCGACGATCACTCCCCGCCCTCATCAGATCTAGTCATTGCAAGTTGTCCCAAGTCATACATCTATGAAGGAAGCCTCGTTCCACACGCCCCATAACATGCTTCATTACGGTTTATAGGTATCCCATCAACTCGTCCCATACCAAGTGACAGTTTATTTAGTCTGATAGTGATAAGTTCACGCATGCACCCTCATCAACTTTCATTTCATAACTATAAACACATGCACAGCTTATTTGTTCTCTCCACTTGTCATACCACAATTGTCCCCGGATAGATTCTCATCAACAGAAGCTCTCTAATTTCCACAAGTGGTCATCGCCTGTCACCTACCAATCGCCTATATTCAATCATATACCTCAAATCCAATCACTAATCAAGTCAAATTCATAAGCATTCTATCCTAGTTGGCCTTTAATCTCAATATTCTTCGAGTTGGGTCATTCTCAAACCACAATCACCATCATGTAATCCAATTGACTCTTTAATCATATGCAATACTCTACTAACCTCAAGCATGATTACTACCTCAAAATCCATGCCTATGTCCCTTTAATCTCAGCTTACTTCCACTTAAACCTCAATTACCACATCACTCAAAATCATTCATAAAATCAATTCTAGAACAATCGGAATACAACACAGGTTCAAGCCTATAATCCTCAAGATTTAATGACCAATATTCAATCTTATAGGTCTTATCTAATTGTCCCAAGTCATCACTCCTTATCACTCCAGACCTCAATCACGTTGGATTGAGCTGACCTTGCTCTGATACCACTTAACGGGGATGTCACGCCCCGAACTCGGCGAGAGCGCGAACATCCCACCAGGCCATTCCTTTATGATAGTCTTCTAGGATCTTTCGGCGCACAATACGTATAAGCCAATTTCCTACATAAGCTTCGGTCATCTCTACTCCATTCAATAAAACAAATGACTAGGGACAAATAGAAGTGGTTCCATTTTACAATTGCAAAATAGAATACAATCCCTAAGTTCATAGATTATCTTGTACTCATTCACTTATTACTCCCACGAATGCCAATCGTTGGTCTTACTGAGGCTCCATTGCCTGGAACCTGTAGAAAATGTTAAACCACAACGGGGTGAGATATAAATCTCAGCAAGTAAAATCTAAACCTAGACTTGAATACCAGTCCCTCTAGATCACACACAATGCCACCAAGATGCAAGCAATCAACAATATAATAGCGCATGACACCACCAAAACAGGGTCCTCAATGACCAAGCATGAATAAGAAATACAATCAACCACATTCAGCCTCAGGTTCTCAAGCTTCAAACGTATGGCAAATAGACAAGGACATGTAACTTCATAAGTCATCACAGTCATCCATCTTCTGGGCTTCCAACCGCGATGTACTTCTCAGGGCACTCTGGCCATTTAAGATCCCAAGTTGATAAAAAGAGTAAATCTCCTCATGTATCTCAATTCTTGATATCGATGCCCGTGTAACACGCATCAGGCAGTCCTCATAATAACGCATCAGACTAGGATACTACCCGCATAACAACGCATCAGGTTAGTAATCCTTACTTGGCCAAGTGCAATATCTCGCGTCAATACGCCCCAGGACTCCACTTTCTATTCATAGACCCGCGTCAATAAGCCTCAAGTCGAATCTTGTGTCAATATGCCTCAGGATATCATTTTCTATTCATAGACCCGCGTCAATACGCCTCAGGTCGAATCCTGCGTCAATACACCTCAGGATACCATTTGTTATTCATAGACCCGCGTCAATACTCCTCAGGTCGAGTCCAGCGTCAATACGCCTCAGGATTTACTCAAGGCTCGCGTTTAACGCATCAAGGCATCATATGAATATGCACTCATGAATCAACAAATCATTTGTTAAGTAAAATAAAAAGCACATGTCCTATCTCGACTAATTCTCATCATTTTAGGCAATCCGTCCACTAAATACATCTAATAGGGTCTTAATATTCAAGTAGGGGTTTAGGAAATACTTACCTCTTTAAGCAAGCTAGCATATTCCATCCAAATGAGCTACCTAGCTCGGCAAGCTCTCGGCCAACAAGGATCACGCACGGTCCTAGAGAATTTCACCAATTCTACATAAAAACTCATTCAATTCTCAATTCCCTTGTACAAACATCTCAATTTCACACAGGACACCTTATTCTCAAGTCATTATAGTGTTAAATCAATGCCCCTAAATATGCCAAAGGTCGTTCTATCAAAGTAAATCACCATAAATATCATTTCACTAAATCTGTCCTTTCAAAGGCTCCACGACCAGATTCAATCACGTATAAAATGACATTGTTCCTTCAACTTTTTACAAAAAAAAAACTTCATAATCTTATACTTCATTTTCTTACGGACGTGTGGGAGAAAAAGGAGCTCGATTCGGATACCGAACGACTTAGAACGACTCAATTCAAAACCGGTACGCATTATGGGCAGATTGGTCGCCCTTTCATGTTTTTCACCTCAACAGTCCTTAAAACTCTTCCAATCTCTAATCCACCAAGTGCACACCCTATCAACATATCAATTAACATCCTAGGGTGCCTTAACGATCATTTAACGACAAGGTGACACCCTTTCTAAGCCTCAAAGTGCTCAGCTTTCGCAAAACCTTAACACGGCAGAATCGGTCCTCAACGAATCATTCATAACAACCACCAATTCCATCTCTAAACGTCAATTCATCATGAAATAAACTTGCTAAAACCTTATTCTACATGTTTAATAGGCTCACCGAGAATTTGGAAGCAAAATAGCCCCTCAACAGCTTTCGATTAGCCCGGTTCCTCTCGGTGCCCAGGCGATCAGTTTCTGCTCCACATAAACTACTTCATTTCAGCCATGAAAACCCATCAAAACTCAAGTAAACTTGCAACCCCAGTTCATCAAACCCTAGTACTATGAGTGTAGAAGATCTCACCAAAAATTTGGAGTCATTTGAAGCCTTTAAGCCCATGAAACAACCCTTTCCCCAAAATCGGTCAGATTTTGCTTCAATCTAACTTTGCTCTCTCAAACGGACCTACGGAATGAAATATTGGGCCAAATCAAGCTTATAATATGTCCCTGGAATCATAAGACGATAAGATTTCTATTTCGGGTGGTTTTACCTCAATCGACCATCAGACGAAAAAGTTATGGCCGAAACAATGAGTCGATGGGAACAGGGCAGCGTGCTGGCAAGCAAGAGAAGAAACAGAAGAAGAATAAGAGAAGCATGAGAGAATGAGGGGAAATGAGGGTTTCGACTGAAGCAAATGAGGAGAGAGAGATATGAGAGTCTTCCACTAATCCCCTTAGTCAAATGGTTGAATGGTTGTTGGATCGGACAAGAATTAAATGTTAAGTGGGAAGCTTCATCCAAATAATGACACTTGTCATGACATTCATAATATCTTAAGGGCAACTGACTCTTCTATTCTCATTTTTTTTTTCGGCCATTAGGAGGGATTTCCAAATGACAAAAAATGTCCTTAATCCATTCTTAAGGCAAGGGTAAGGGTCGAGGGGCAAAATGATAATTTTGTACTTTCTGTCCGAAACTTCACTTTTTCAATTTAAATTACGTTTGATGAGGCGATGTCCAATTCCTTTCAAATGTCACAATTCTTCATTGCCCGATATCAAACTTAGAGATTCCATTCCCTGTCAATGTCCTCGAGAAAGGTCGATATTCGGAATGTCACAAGTCAAGATTCAACCTAGGACTCGATTAATCTAAGCCGTCCGATCAAAACTGACTCAGCCTAACAGACTAACAGTTGAGCTGACTCGACATCCATGTGGACCAATCACACTCTGCCACCTAAGTCGCTGACTCGTTGACCTGCCAAGAATGCATCATCTTCAACCTCTCGACGACATCTAAACGGACGACTGAAAGCCTCCAGCGACTATCCAACGGTGAAACGTCAACGGAATTGCACAAGACCAGCGCCATTCAACTTGTCTCACCGTCGTACACAACATATCATAAAATCATACAATTTCATTCACAAAATTAAGATCGATGAAGCTTAAACAGTATGTGGACATGGCATCTCAATCGAGTAGAACAACGCATTTAAAACTAATTACTTCACAGAGATGCTTCTTATGAGGTTTGGAATACTCACCTTCAGGTCTGATTGACCTAGTTTAAGCTAGCTTGAGCTAGGGTATTTCGACAGGATCGATAACGACGAGAAGATTTTCGGGGCTCAGACGCGAGGGTTTATGTAAAATCGATACAAAGGAGGATTGCGACCATGCCCAGTAATGTTCAGGAAGTAAAACGCACATAAGAAATGCATGAATGATCGAGTGTAAGGCTAATCGCCATTGATGCACAGTAAAAAGCTCAAAGTTGTGACTTACTTGTTTTCGTGGTTTTAGGTGGCACGGCCGACGGCGATTGCTTCCTTAGAGGTCGGGTGACCTCCTGACGACCTTTAGAAGAGTCGGTTTGGCTTGAAAAAGCCCAATTAGTGCTCTACAAATTCGAGCTCAAGCCCTTGACAATAGCGATGGAAGGCGAGCTCTCTGTCTCTCTCTCTCTCTCTGTCTCTCTCTCCTCTCTCTCTCTCTGTCTCTCTCTCCTCTCTCTCAATTCTGTTTACCCCCTCGAACAGAATTAACCACCCTCCTAGAAAGCCTCCAAAGATAATATAGCACTTTTGAATTTTTGGCGCCGAATGGTGAATGCCTATTGGTCCCTGTCACGTGCCTCCCATGTGTCGTTTGGTCATCGGACGGTGACGGAATCAGTTGGGTCCCCGTCCACGTCCGTCAGGATCTCCGGCGTTCTCCATTTGGGTATGAATTTAGACGAATTTGATCTGCGTTTGCTCTAGTTGAATTTTTGCAGTTTCGAAGCTTGACCAGTCAATTACTCTTCATCCCAGCGACGTCATGTGGTGTCGCTAGTGTTGATCGACGGGGGACGATGAAAGGAACAAAATGCCCATCATTTCTCGTCCAATTATTCGTGAATTGTCCTTCAATTTGATGATCAAAATCCACCTGCGAGCTGTTCATTTGCATGGCAGCTCGAGGAAGAAGACGATATTATAGCGGATCGATTCGACCTGTCTGATAGGTCAGAACGGATCCTGACTTGATTTTCAAAGTTAATCGTAATTTGCTGGGGAATTTTTGTAATTAAACCTCAAAATCGAACTTAGGACATGAATATTGTCTAAAAATGCAATTTTGCCCAAAAGTTCACGTCAATTTCTACAAAAGCCCCAAATTTGTCCTTAATTGCAATTCGGGAAATTGTGAAATTGAAGACTCAAACAGTCAAATTGGACCAAATCACCTATTCTAATCAACTCAGACTGATGAAAAACATTGGGTAGTGCTTCAATCGGTAAAGGTATCCCTTGAATTGAAAGTAATTTTAATTATGTCCAAATTCAAGGACTAAATTGTAATTAAGTATGCAATTTTGCCCAATTCATGAAATTGAACAATATGTTAAAATAATTGGGCTAAATTGTAATGAAGCACAATTAGATTGAATGTCATGACCCTAAAAATGCCAAAATTACAAATTAAAAGACCCAATTGATTTTTTTTTTACCAAATTCAATCATACGTGTAAGAAATGAACACATAAAATTGAATTTGAATTTGGACTTTATATGAGGTCAAGAAGGAAAAAGAATTAAAATAAAAATATTTACTATTTTTCTATATTTTTACGACCTCAAATGCTATTTTTCTTGAATTTTCGAGTATTTTTCTATATTTTGAAAATATCAAAATATAAAAAAATTATAAAAAATTATTTCTTGGACAAAAATGGTTCCTTGGGCTTGGCCAAGGCCACCAAAGTTGATTTTACAATTTTTGTAAATTTTTATGATTTTTTATGAAATTTTCAAAAATAAATTGAAAAAGCTAATAAAAAATCAGGTGTCAACATGCGTCTGAATCTGATGGCGATGAAATTGGAGATGACTCACCAAGTCGTTGACGGACATGAGAGGAGGAGACGGAGAAGAAGTGGAAGCGGAAGCGAAAGTAGAGAGAGAAAGAGAGGGTGGCTTTAGGGCATATCTCTAATAGAGAGATCAATTGGAGAGAAGTCGGAGGTAAGCGAGATGGGGGGAGATGCGAAGGAGAGAGAAAAGGAAAACCACTTCATTCGAATTTGAGCCCGGGTCTAATGGTTAGGAGGGGAAATAATGTGGGGAATGTATTTACTAATTTTTTTTTAAAGCGGCGCCTCTTTAGTGACGAAAAGAACTTCGTCGCTAAGTTCGTTGCTAATTTAGTGGCAAAAAAGTTTTTCATCGCTAAAAAAAAACTTTATTTTTTTATATTCTATTTTAATATAATCGCTAAATTAGCGATGAAAGTGAAGTTCGTCGAAAATTTAGCGACGAAACTGTCTTTCGTCGCTAAATTAGTGATATCAAAAATAGCATATGCAAAAAATGAAGTATGACATTCTAATTTTTCCTGTCATTGCAAGACTCATTATTGAGAAAGTATCTAGCGATGCATTTCAGTCGTATCTCGTTTGGATCTAATCAATCTTGAGTTGGCTGACCAAAAGGAAAGGCTAATGCGAGATAAAGTACGTGGACCTAGAGATTTCGAATAGGAAATGACACTTTGACCATAAGGATTGTCGAGAAGACATTTAGAGCCATAAAAGGCCGATCTAAGGCCGATTAAGGAATGCATTGCTAGCGTTTTATGATTGGCGCGCTTGTAATACTGCTTAACCAATATATAATTGGCAAAATTTTCTAAAATCGAACAGTGACAATCAAGACCATCGGAACTAGTAATAGACCCTCACAATTACATGACAACCAAAGTCTCCATGAATTGACAAGCCCTAAATGTGATATGAATCATAGGTTCGATACGCGTAACGTCTGCAAAAGCCACCCGTCAGTTCGGGATAGGCTGGAATCGCATCGGATAGAGAAATGATTCAGAAACAAGTCTTGAAATTTGAAAAAGGAGAATCAAGAATTCCAACATTACAATTGGATTGACTGTCGCCTTATCGAATAAATTTGGAATCAGAATAAAGTCGTTCCAGACGTCGGGGGTAAAATTACCATTTTGCCCCTTAACCTCTAACCTTGCCTGTATGATTGGATGAGTGCATTTTGATCATAAACCACACCCAAGGCTGTCAAAAATAGGGAGAAACCAAAGCCATTGGATGAGCATTGATTGACCACTTGGACAAGTGTCAATGGATTAAACTTTGAGTCGATAGAATCACTTTTAACCTACCATTCAACTCAAGCTGCCTTTTGAAAATTGAATAAAACCTCACTCTCTCTCTCACTTGGCCGAACATCCCCCTCCATTGCTGATTTCTTCTTCTTCTTCTTCCCTTCTCGCTGCTTCCGAGAAGCTCCAGGCCGACAGGATTCTGTTGCCGCTGTCGCTAACTCCGATCGCGGTCTCCGGCCACCGTCTGGACCCGAGCCGACCACCTACTTCTTCCTCATTCTCTTGCCGACGTTGTGCAAGTGGAATCACTACATTTGACTCAATGAGGAGCTCCGGCCGGCCAATCGCCCGAAAGTTGACGGAAACCGTTGCGGCTAGTGGTAAGCCACGGTTTAGGCCTCATAGGACCCCGAAATCTTTGAGTGTTTTGACCAATTTTTGTGGACATCTAGGAGACACATAGACTGAGCTGTGATAAAAATTTTGGATGAATTTGATGGAGTTTTAACCCCAAATGGGTCTTGTGTTTGAAGTGTCAGAACTGACCAGTAGCAGACCCGGAGGAACCGACGCCTTTCAAGGACTTTCCGGCATCGCCTTGGCTTCAAATTTTCAGTGAGGGTCGCCAACCCTGAGAACTACATGTTAGCAAGTAGATTAGTGAATAAATTGAGGATTTAAGTTGGTCTAAGGACTGTTGAGTAGGGATATGCATAGAACTAAGTATGCCCTTTTTAGTTCTGTGCATACCGATTCTGTTGGAGACTTTTGGTGTTGGAATTGGGTCTCAAATTCATCATTGAGACACACTAGGATGTTGATGGACATGTCCATGAGGTTTATGTCCCATGGATTGATGATTTGAGCAAGAAAAATTGATGATTGGATGAATCTCCTTAGGTTGCACGGCTGAGTTGTTCTTGAGCCATTTGGACCGAATTCTTGAGGTGCTTGGGAAGGGATTTTGTTGAGTGAAGCTTGAGTTAAGGGGATTCTAAACCTTTGATAGGAGGATTGGACTCAATTGGATGATTTGTGTGCGAATTGATCGATTCTTGGAAGTCATAGTGTGATTGCCTAAAGTATGTCCTAGAAACATATAGAGGACTTGAATGTTTGACATTGCTTGTGCTATGAATTGATTGTCACATTTGAATGTCAAAATAAATTGTCTCGCATACCATGGATGTGTTGTTCGTCGCATGAGTAACATTCGAACGTGTGCTATGAAATAAATTAAACTTACAGCATGTCTGAGAAACTGTGACACCCTGATAGGGTTGTGTGGATGAATGCCTTGAGGCGTTGAGGCACGAGATTTGAATTGAATGGCACCCTGAGGCGTACGAGACGCGGGGTTGAGAAGGCCATATTCTGATGCGTTGAAACGCGGGACAGAGTTGAGATGTGTCGACACATGCCTGAATTGAGATTAAAAACCTGATGCGTTTACGCTAGTTTGTCAATGAGACGGTCTGATGCGTTTACGCGGACCTTGTTTGAGGCGTTTTAAACACGGGCATGATTCAATTGGAGGCATGGAAGGGTGGAAGGTGCAATCTGGCTTGATAATGTGTGTTTGAGCTTAATGATGAAATAAGATGCCTTGATTGCATGGTTGACATCAGTGTGTTGTTTCGTGATAGTTGAATGCCTCATGTGATTTTGTATAAATTATTTGTGATTGTATTTGCCTGAGTGGATGGTCAGCCTAACCTAGGGCTAGGACCCACCTTACTGAGATGTATATCTCACCCCGTTGTGGGACTCCATTTTTCAGATCCTAGGCCTTGAAGATGTAGCCAATCAGGTTTGGTGACCCAAAAGAGATGTCTGTATATTTTGAGGAGTTCCCTGACGGACATGAGACTGTTTATGTTAGGAAGTGTATAATCGTTTGGGTAGATGAGGGTGGTAGTAGCTGGAAGCCTCACAGGTACGAGGCATGGTTCAGGAACATAGGAGACATTTCTACAGGGCCACTGAAGCCCACTGAGGTATCCCATGGGGTGATACCCAGTTGGTGCCATCCCGCTTGTGACTCAGTGGAGGCCGAGGAATCAGTCGCTAGCTTGAGGAATGGCCTTGAGAAGACCCCGACTCTAGAGGACACCAACGAGGTCATAGTGATCGAGGCTACCGAGGACGATCTGGTGGAGACATCAGCTGACGAGACGATGGAGGACACCGTGGAGGTTTGCTCGGAGACCTTCTCAGAGTATGAGCTTACTGAGGAGGATGAGGAGGAGACCGATGACTCCAGTAGGTCGACCTAAGAGTCTCTATTTTTCTGGTCTGACATTTTGATGGTGTTCTCGAAACCTGCTTCTTTTGGGAGACTGATGCCTGTCTTTGTGTTAGCTTTGCCACCCTAGTGACCAACATGTTTAGTTGTCGTGCCATGTACGGATACTCGAAAGTTTATGTATTATTGGTACTTTCGTTACCCAGGTCCCATTTTATATTGTACGAAAGAGTTTTTGTAACATCGCTTTCGCGTGCTTTCTATATGATATATCTCTCGACCTTTTTATAAATCCTAGGACCTCGAGAGATTATTTGTGCTTGCAGGGAGTCGTGCGCTCGTGCCCGGGATGCGGGGCGTGACATCCCCGCTCTGCTTGGTATCAGAGCAAGGTCAGCTCGATCCAAAATTGATTGAGGATTGGAGTAATAAGGATGATTAAGTTGGGACAGAGACGTGTAGCGAGACCGGGGACTTACTAAAATAAGGTACGAGAGGCATGGCTTAGGGCTTGGCGTATGTGATTGGCATTTGGCCTTAGCAGGATTGAGGTGATTTATGAGGACGAAGTTCCATGTTTAGCGTTGAAAGTCATTTCTGGATTTTGGCCATGGCTTATTTTTGGTGAGTCGTTGGAGTGAACGGAATTGAGGAATAACCATGAACTGCGAATTGAAGAATCTGTGGAATTTGTTGTGTGGAAGGCTGTTGTATTGTAACTGTTTCTGTTAAGGCATAGTTTGGTAGCTCTGGACTTGGTTGAATGAATGAGTTATTAACTCCTTGATGAAATTGTGGTGATTCAGGCTCAGTAAAAGCATACAAGGATGAGTAATGCATCTAGGAGACCTAGCAGGCCCAGGAACAAAGCCTCTAGTTTGAGGCCACCCGTAGCGGAAGACCCAAGGATGGACGGAGTATTGAGGGCGCTCGAAAGGATTGGCAACCTCATCGACAGGTAGAGCCAAGATAGGGATGCTGCCATAGCCTAGGCGGTGGGAGCCGCGATAGCTACCGTCAACACCAATAATGGCAATAATGGGGGCAATGAAAATAATGGAGACCACGACCAGGGCAATGAGGCAGTGAATGCCTAGGAAGAAATTGTTGCGGCCAGGCAAATGGGCTAGCTGGTCGAACAATTTATCAAATTGAAGTCGACCCAGTTTGACTGGACTGGAGATCCCAAACTAGCACCGAGATGGATGAAGAAACTAGAGACGGCCTTTGGAGTCCTGAGATGCACGAATGAGGAGAAGGTACTATTGGCGGTGTACCAGCTGGAAGGTATCGCAAATGACTGGTGGGTTGCCATCAAAAATGGAGTTTTTCGAAAGGAACTGCCATGAGCTGGATTGCCTTTACTACGGCATTCAATGACAAGTATTTCTTGGAAACAACTCGGGAAAGAAAGCAAGTTGAATTCTTGCAGCTGCGTCAAAATTAGTTGACCATGGATCAGTATGAAGTGAAGTTCTCTAGGCTGTCAAGGTACGCCCCTCGATCGATAGAAGATCCCCTGGAGAAGGCGCGAAGATTTCAGGATGGACTGAGGCCTGAGCTTCGCAACCAGATGATAGCCCTGAATCTGAGGACCTACAACGAAATCTATGAACGGGGGCAAATGATCAAGAGAGACCTGAAGGAGAGGAATGCCACATCTGGATCGCGGTTTAATTCGTTCAGAGACAATCGCCAGATTGGTAAGAGGCTAATGACTTTCAATAGGCGTTTTGTCTCTCCAATAAGAAAGAATATTGTGAAGCCGCTAAACCCCATGAATTGGATCTGTTGCCTCTGTGGAGAAGGCATGGTAATGGACCTTGCCCGGCAAGAATGGGAGCGTGCTTCAAGTATGGTCAGATGGGCCATTAGATGAGGACATGCTCGAACCAAACTCCAGCGAATAGACCTCAAGGGCAGTGACTATAGGCTGGACCGTTAGCTGCCACTCCTCAGATTGATCAGAATCCCAGCTTAGGGGAGAGTTTATGCAGTAGCCCGCAGGGAGGCAGAAGAAACGTCGGGCGTGGTCACAAGTACGGTTTGTTTGTGTGACCAAGCTGCATATGCTTTGTTTGATCCTGGCGCAACACACTCGTTTGTATCTACCCAGTTTGCTGATTTGATCGATATGAAGTTAGAACCATTGAGTGTGATTCTGCATGTTGCCACCCCGTTGAAAGATAATGTGCTGGTTTCGTTGGGTTGTGCTGACTGTAGGATCGTAATTGGTGGTAGTAAGGAGAGTATTGATTTAGCTGTGCTACCCATGTATGACTTCGATGTGATCATAGGAATGGACTGGTTGGGTAAATAGGGGGCAGTAGTGGATTGGGGTAGTAGGATAATCCGGTTCTATCCGGAAAGTCGCCCTAGTTTTGAATTTATAGGAAGTCGAGGAGGAACCTCGATTCCTTTAGTCTCGTCCCTTGAAGTGACGAAGTTGATGACTCAAGGATGTCAGGCGTACTTAAGTTGATGACTGAAGGATGTCAGGCGTACTTAGTCGCAGTTATGGACACGATTGCCAAGGAGCCTAAACTAGAAAGTATCCCGGTAGTGCGTGAGTTTCCTGACGTATTTCCCCAAGAGTTACTAGGGTTGCCACCAGAGCGAGAGATAGAATTCGTGTTTGAGTTAGAGCCCGGGACGGACCCGATCTCGAAGGCACCCTATAGAATGTCCTTGTTAGAACTGAAGTAGTTAAAGGTGCAGATGCAAGAGTTACTGGATAAGGGATTTATCCGACCGAGTGCTTCACCGTGGGGAGCGCCGGTGTTGTTTGTAAGGAAAAAGGATGGGTCATTGCGTCTATGCATCGACTATAAACAGTTGAACCAAGTGACAGTGAAGAATAAGTACCCGTTGCTGAGAATTGACGACCTATTTGATCAATTGCAAGGAGCTGCGGTATTCTCTAAGTTGACTTGAGAACTGGGTATCACCAGTTGAGAATCAAGAAGGAATACATACCTAAGAATGCCTTTAGGACAAGGTGTGGTCATTATGAATTCACTATGATGCCTTTTGGATTGACCAATGCTCCAACCACATTTATGGATTTGATGCATCGGGTGTTCAAGGAATTCTTGGATAGATTCGTCATAGTCTTTATCGACGATATCCTAATTTACTCAAGGAGTAACGAGGAACACGAAGAGCACCTGAGGATTGTTTTACAGACCTTAAGGAACCACTCGGTTTATGCTAAGTTTAGCAAATATGAGTTCGGGTTGAGTAAAGTGGCATTTCTTGGCCATGTGGTCTCTGGAGAAGGAATTGCTGTGGATCATGCGAAGATTGAAGCCGTTACGAATTGGTCTAGACCTTCTACGGTCACGAAAGTCTGAAGTTTCTTGGGATTGGTAGGATATTACAGGCATTTCGTGGAGAAGTTTTCATCCATAGCTGTGACATTGACAAGGTTGGCAAAGAAAGAAACGAGGTTCAAATGGACGGATAAGTGCGAAAGGAGTTTCCAAGAGCTCAAGCATCGGTTGACAACCGCACCAGTAGAGACGATTCCATCAGGACCTGGAGGTTATGAGATATATAGCAATGCTTCGCTAAAGGGACTAGGCTGTGTGCTAATGCAACATGGAAGAGTAGTTGCCTTCGTATACCGATAGCTAAGACCGCACGAGACGAACTATCCGACTCATGATTTGAAGTTAGCAGCGATCATCTTTGCTCTGAAAATCTAGAGACACTATATGTGTGGCGAAAAGTTCTAGATTTACACTGATCACTAGAGCCTGAAGTATCTGTTTTCACATAAGGAACTGAATATGAGGCAGCGTCGATGGATGGAGCTGCTTAAGGATTATAATTGCGACATACTGTATCACCCTAAGAAAGCGAATTGAGTTGCGGATGCGCTCAGCCGAAAGTCAAGCAGTGCTTGTCTATTGGTGAAGGGATGGTCGTTAATCGAGGATTTGAGAGATTTTGAGTTCTGATTGGAAGTCTATCAGTTATCCAGTTTGATGGCCACACTGAGAGTAGAACCTGTGGTCCAGGAAAAGATAAAAGCCTTACAGCATACGGACCTAGAAATTCAAAAAATCTTGGAGATGGACATAACAAAAAGGAAACCAGAGTTCCAAGTACTAGAGGATGGAATCTTGAAATTTCGAGGACGTCTATGTGTGCCAAAGGATGAAAAACTTAGAGAAATGATTTTATCAGAGGCTCATAGGAGCAATTATAGTATCCATCTAAGAGGCACGAATATGTATCAAAACTTATGCCAACAATACTGGTGAAACGAGGATGAAAGTTGATGTGGTGAAGTTTGTGGCAAAGTGCTTGACATGCCAGCAGGTAAAGGCCCAACATTGTAAGCCTGGAGGATTGTTACAGCCACTAGAAATTCCTAAATAAAAATGGGAGCACATGACGATGGATTTTGTGATGGAACTCCCAAGGAGCCAGAGAGGCTATGATTTTATTTGGGTAGTGATGGACAGGTTGACCAAGTCCGCACACTTCATCCCTGTGCGAAAGGATTTCGCAATGGATAGATATGCCGAATTGTACATGAGGCAGATTGTGAGACTGCACAGAGTACCTGTGACGATGACGTCAGATAGAGACCCCAAGTTCACAGCAAACTTCTGGAAATGTCTTCAGGATGCCATGGGGATTCGACTGCAATTTAGTAAGGCATTCCACCCACAAACGGATGGACAATCGGAAAGGACGATTCAGACGCTCGAGGACATGTTGCGAGGTGCGTAATAGACTTCAAAGGTGGGTGGGAGGATCAGCTCCATTTAGTAGAGTTCGCGTATAATAACAGCTATCAGCAAAGCATTCGGATGGCACCGTTTGAAGCGCTCTATGGAAAGGCTTGCAGGAGACCTCGATTTGCTGGGATGAGGTTGGAGAAAGGAGTATTACAGGCCTAGAATTGATAGAGCAATTGGTGGAAGCGGTGAAGGTAATTCGGGATAGACTGAAGAAGGCAAAAAGTCGTCAGAAGAGTTATGCGGATAAACGGCGTAAGCCATTGGAATTTCAAGTAGGCGATCATGTTTTCCTTAAGATATCACTAATGAGAGGATTATTCTGGTTTGGAAAGAAAGGAAAACTGAACCCAAGGTACGTAGGTCCAATCGAAATTCTGGAGCGGATTGGGACCTTAGTTTGCAGACTTGCCTTACCGCTCAATCTATCCCAAGTGCACAACGTCTTCCATGTGTCCATGCTACGAAAGTACGAACCGGACCCGACACATGTACTAGACCACGAGGTTATAGAAGTGGACGACAGAATATCCTACGTGGAGAAGTCGGTTAGGATCGAAGATCGAAAGGAGCAAATTCTAAGTAATAAAACGCTTCCATTGGTCAAAGTTATTTGGGAGCACCATGGAATCAAAGGCGCTACGTGGGAAAGCGAGAAAACGATGAGGCGTCAATACCCCTATTTGTTTGAGTAAATAAGTTTGATGTAAATTTTGGGGATGAAATTTTTGTTAGGGGGAGAGTTGTGACATTTTGATTTTTCCTGTCATTTCAAGACTCATTAATAAAAAAGTATCTAGCGATGTATTTCAGTCGTATCTCGTTCAGATTTGATCAATCTTGAGTTGACTAACCAAAAGGGAAAGGCTAACGGGAGACAAGGTACGCAGACCTAGGGATTTCGAATAGGAAATGGCATTTTGACCATAAGGATTGTCGATGGGACATTTAGAGCCATAAAATGGCTATCTAAGAACGATTAATGAATGCATTGCTAGCGTTATATAATTGGAGCGCGGGTGATGCCGCTTAACCAATATATAATTTGCAAAATTTTTCTAAATCGAACAATGACGATTGAGACTATCGGAACTAGTAATAAACCCTTACAATTACATGACAACCAAGGTTGCCATGAATTGACGAGCCCTAAGTGTGATATGAATCACAGGATTGATACGCGTAACGTCTGCAAAAGCCGCCCGTCAGTTCGAGATAGGTTGTAATCGCATCGGATAGAGAAGTGATTCAGAAACAAGTCTTGAAATTTGAAAATGGAGAATCAAGAATTCAACATTACAATTGAATTGGTTGTCCCCTTATCGAAGAAATTTGAAATCAGAAAAACGACGTTTTAGACGTCGAGGGTAAAATTACCATTTTGCCCCTCAAGCCCTAACCTTGCCTATATGATTGGATGATGGCATTTTGATCAAAAACCACAGCCAAGGCTGCCGAAAATGGGGAGAAACCATAGCCATTGGATGAGCATTGATTGACCCCTTGGACAAGTGTCAATGGATTAAGTTTTGAGTTGATAGAATCATTTTTAACCTACCATTCAACTCAAGTTGATTCTTGAAAATTGAATAAAACCTCACTCTCTCTCTCTCACTTGGCCGAACATCCCCCTCCATTGCCGATTTCTTCTTCTTCTTCTTCCCTTCTCCTTGCTGCCGTGAAGCTTCAGGCCGACAAGATTCTGCCGCAGTCGTCGCTCGCTCCAACCGCCGTCTCCGGCCATCGCCTAGACCTGAGCCGACCACCTACTGCTTCCTCATTCTCTTGCCGACATTCTCCAAGTGAAATCACTACATTTGACTCAGTGAGGAGCTCCGGCTTGCCAATCTCCCGAAAGTCGACGGAAACCGTCGGAGCTGGAGGTAAGCCACGGTTTAGGCCTCATAGGACCTCGAAATCTTTGAGTTTTTTGACCAAAATTTGTGGACATCTAGGAGACACATAGAATGAGCTGTGCCAAAAATTTTGGAGGAATTTGATGGATTTTTGATCCCAAATGGTTCTTGTGTTTGAAGGGCCAGAATTGACTAGTTGCAGACCCGAGGAACCGGCGCCGTTCAAGGACTTTCCGGCTTCGCCTTAGCTTCAAATTTTCGATGAGACTCCCCAACCCTTAGAACTACATGTTAGCAAGTAGATTAGTGAATAAATTGAGGATTTCAGTTGATGTAAGGGTTGTTGAGTAGGGATATGCACAGAACTGAGTATGCCCTGTTCGGTTCTGTGCATACCGGTTCTGTTGGGGACTTTTGGTGTTGGAATTGGGTCTCAAATTCATCATTGAGACATGCTAGGATGTTGATGGACATGTCAATAAGGTTTATGTCCCATGGATTGATGATTTGAGTAAGAAAAATTGATGATTGGATGCATTTCCTTAGGTTGCGCGGCTGAGTTTTTCTTGAGCCATTTGGACCGAATTCTTGAGGTTCTTGGGAAGGGATTTTCTTGAGTGAATCTTGAGGTAAGGGGATTCTAAACCTTTGATAGGGTGATTGGACTCAATTGGATGATTTGTGTGCGAATTGATCGATTTTTGAAAGTCATAGTGTGGTTGTCTAATGTATGTCCTAGAAACATATAGAGGACTTGAATGTTTGACATTGCTTGTGCTATGAATTGATTGTCACATTTGAATGTCAAAATAAATTGTCTCGCACGCCATGGATGTGTCGTTCGTCGCATGAGTTGCATTCGAACGTGTGCTATGAAATAATTTGAACTTATGGTATGTCTGAGAAGCTGTGACACCCTGATGCGTATGAGATACGGGGTTGTGTGGATGAATGCATTGAGGCGCTGAGGCGCGGGGTTTGAATTGAATGACATCCTGAGGCGTACGAGATGCGGGGTTGAGAAGGCCATAGTCCTGATGCGTTGAAACGTGGGACGAAATTGAGATGTGTCGACACAGGCCTGAATTAAGATTGAAAACCTGATGCATTTAGGCGAGTTTGTCAATGAGATGGTCTGATGCATTTACGCGGACCGAGCCTGAGGCGTTTTAAACACGGGCATGATTCAAATAGAGGCATTGAAGGGTGGAAGGTGCAATCTGGCTTGATAATGTGTGTTTGAGCTTAATGATGAAATAAGATGCCTTGATTGCATGCTTGACATCCGTGTGTTGTTTCGTGATAGTTGAATGCCTCATGTGATTTTGTATAAATTGTTTGTGATTGTATTTGCCCGAGTGGACGGTCAGCCTCATCTAGGGCTAAGACCCATCTTACTGAGATGTATATCTCTCCCCATTGTGGAACCTCATTTTTCAGATCCTAGGCCTTGAGATGTGGCCAATCAGGTTTGGTGACCCAAAGGAGATGTTTGTATATTTTGAGGAGTTCCTTGACGGACAGGGGACTATTTATGTTAGGAAGTGTACAGTCGTCTGGGTAGATGAGGGTGGTAGTAACTAGAAGCCTCACAAGTACAAGGCATGGTTCAAGAACATAGGAGACATTTCTACAAGGCCACTGAATGCCCACTGAGGTACCTCGTGGGGTGATACCCAATTGGTGCCATCCCGCTCGGGATTCAGTGGAGGTCGAGGGATTAGTTGCTGGCTCGAGGAATGGCCCTGAGAAGACCCAGACTTTGGAGGACACCGACAAGGTCATAGTGATGGAGGCTACTGAGGACGATCTGGTGGAGCCATCAGCTGACGAGATGATGGAGGACTCCATGGAGGTTTGCTCGGAGACCTTCTCAAAGTACGAGCCCACTGAGGAGGCTGAGGAGGAGATCGATGACTCCAGTAGCTCGACCTAGGAGTCTCTGTTTTTCTGGTCTGATATTTTGATGGTGTTCTCGAAACTTGCTTCTTTTGGGAGACTGATGATTGGCTTTGCGTTAGCCTTGCCACCCTAGTGACCAGCATGTTTAGTTGTTGTGCCTTGTATGGATACTCAGAAATTTATGTTTTATTGGTACTTTCGTTACCCAGGTCCCATTTTATATTGTACGGAGGAGTTTTTGTATCATCGCTTCCGCGTGCTTTCTATATGATATATCTCTCGATCTTTATATGAATCCTAGGGCCTCGAGAGATAGTTTGTGCTTACAGGGGGTCGCGTGCTCGTGCCCGGGTCGCGGGGCGTGACATGAAGTATTAGTTTAGAGACAAAAACTAGGATTCGTGGCTGATTCAGCGACGAAATTCTATATTCGTCACTAAATCAGCAACGAAAAATGTTTTCGTCGCTAAAAAAATACTTATTCTTTTTCAAATGTTATTTTGATATAGTCACCATATTATATGCTATTTTCATATATTTTTCAATTTCTTAATTTTTCAATTTTTTATTTATTCTATTTATTATTAAATATTTTCTTTCTATTTTTATATTTGAAAAAATTAAAGTTCAAAATAATCCGAATTTAGAATTCTATATTCGAAATTTTGTCGCCAAATAAGTAACGAAAATTAACATTTGTCGCTAAATTAGCCATGAAAGAAAGATTCGTCGCTGAAAGCTAAATTAGCAATGAAAGATTTCTATGTGTCTCTTGATTATTACAACATATGAATGGCATTCTTTTTTTGGATAAAAAAATATCTAAGAGAGAATTGATAGAAAGACTTTGTTCTATCCCTTGTTAATCTTATTGTGGACAAAGTAAGAGTTGAATTCAAAATGATAGATATTATGAGAACTTGCTTCGTATCCTAATTTGAAACGTGACAAAGCTGATTGGTGGGTTGCATACAAGATACCAAAGCATGAAGAAAAATCGAGGAACACTGCAATGATACAGCATATCAACAAGAGGAAGTTTGTAACACGGTCGAAGCTGAGGAATATAATATTTCGACTTTAAGAGATCCATGTGGTGCAGTGATAGACGTTGATCGAACTGAAATTCACGACATATGTTATTGTTGTTGCCATTATTACTATGATTATTAATTCTGGTATTATCATTATTGTTGTCATTATTATTATTGTTATTATTATTATATCTCGTCGCTAAATTTTATTCCTATTATCATTATCATTGTTATTATTGTTGTTGTTGTTGATTATTATTATTTGTCTAAATGTTTTTATTTTTTTCCTTTTTTGCGGTAAGTGTCATGGCTAGCTTCGTCACCAACTAGCAACGCTACGGATAAAATTGTTGCAAATTTCCTCGTCAGTTGTAAAAATTAGTGAAGAAAACATGTTGGTGGATTTTAATATCGTTCGTCGCCCAATTAGCGTTGAATAGAATTGTTCGTTGCTAAATTAGCGATGAAAAAGATAATTTATCTCTAACTTTAATATTTTATTTTTTACTCTAACTTTAATATTTTATTTTTTACTTTTATTTTATTTATATCATATTAGCATCGAAAAAGATAATTCGTTGCTATCTTTAATGTTTTATTTTTTACTTTTATTTTTATTTATTACATATTAACGACGAAAGACATTTTAGTCGCTAAATTTAATATTTAATATTTTCTATTTTTATTTACAGTTCTAATTTTGCGATGAAATAAGCGCTCGTCGCTAAAATTTAACAACAAAATTTGCGACGAAATATGGTTTTCATCTTGATAAATTTATTATATTTGATTTTTTGCTCCAATTTTGTGACAAAAATAGGAACACCTTTTCGTCACAAAATTCAATAACAAAATTTGCGATAAAAATTAGATTCCGTCGCTAAATGCTATGTAGAAAATTGGCGACAAAAAACGCTTTGGGTTGCAGATTATGTTTTTATTTTTATTTTTTATTTTATATATGTCATTTTAGAGACGTAAAATAATTTTTGTCGCAAAATCATTTCTAGTGACGAAAATAAAAGTTAATTAGCGACGAATGGTTATTTTCGTAGCTAAAATAGCGTGAAGAATAAAAATGACAGAGAAAATATTTAAATTAGCGACAAATCATAATTTTCATCGCTAATATGATAGAAATAAAAAAAAGAAAACGATCACTTTAGCGATGAATAAGAATTTTTGTCGCAGTTTGCAACGAAATTTATTCTTCGTCGCTAAAATGACATAAATGAAAATAAAAATACAAATAAAAAAGTTTGCGATGAATAGCGTTCTTCGTCGCAAATTTTCTACAAAGAATTTAGTGACGATATAAATTTTTTGACGCAAATTTTCTCATTAAATTTTAGCGACGAAAATATGGGTTCATTGCTTATTAGCGACGAACTCCTATTTTCGTAAAAACTTAGAGCTAAAAAATAAATTATATTTAATTTAGCGAAGAAATATGTTTTTTCGTCACTAATTAGCGATGAAAATTTTATTTCATCACAAATTTTGTTGTTAAATTTTAGCGACGAACGCTTATTTCTTCGCAAAATTAGACTATGAATAAAAATAAAAAATAATATATATTAAGTTTAGCAACAAAATTTGTTTTCGTGGCCGTTTGCGTCGCTAATTTGCGATGAAAATATCTTTGTGGCTATTTTCGTCTCAAATTAGCGATGAAAATTGTTTCGTGGCTATTTTCATCGTAAATTAGCGGCGAATTGGTTTTCCCTGCTAATTTTGTCGCAATTTAGTGAAGAATATTATTTTCGTCGCTAATTAGTGATGAATTATATGTTGTCGCTAATTAGGGACAAATTTTTTCGTTGATCATTTTCAACGAAATTAGTGACGAAAAATAATTCGTTTCATCTCAAATTTTCGTAGCTAAATCTGTGTTTTGTTTTTTTGTAGTGACCCGAGACAATGCATGAAGCTGGAGTCTCGTGTGGGGAAAGAAATTGGTGAAGCTGATGGTTTTCATGTGAAATGAGATTGTTTCTGTCTTATGTAAGTAGCTACGAAAGAAATCGATAAAATTGCCTCATTCTTTATGTTATTCTTAACTTTAGATTTCGAAGATCATATTAGATTACTGAATCATATGTTACGAAGAAATGTCCATAAAGGATGGCATGAATCATTCAAAGTATGGAAGCCAAGTTGATCCCTTTCCTCCATTTTCTTAGTATTTTGGTATCCTCTTTATTAGTTGAATTCCGCCATTGAAATGACATTTCGCATCACCAGAAAAGACATTTTTCAGATGAAAAAGGGTCATTGTAATCTGACTCTTATAAATAAGTGTAATTACCCATCTGTTAAGCATATTTTATAAACAAAAGAATATTTTGATTTTCAAGATATCAAACTGAAGGAGAGTGACAAATTTATCTAACTTATTAATCTTACGAGAGAATACAAACGAGATTTCGCGTACTTTTGGTTAAATCCCTACGTTTGGGATTTAATTAGCTAATTTTAAAGTGTTTCTATATATTGTTTTGCTTTTCTTGCGTGCTTTAATACGTTTTTCCTTGGTAGCCTATTCCCTAAATCTTCGATTAAGTCATGTGAAATTGGCTAGGTTAATTATTCTCCCATGTTCAGCTCCTAACTTTGGAAAGAAAGTGGGATGCAGTTTGTACATCAAATCAAATCAAATTAATGTTAAAACGAAATTGATAATGAGTTGTAGGACGAAATGTTGAAATATCACACATCGCTTGATAACAACTTTTTTTTTAGGGTGGGGTCAGTAATGGAGTTTATATGCTTGTTATATTCATGAACCCTCTCTCCATTTATAAACTTGAACATTTAGATTGGAATTTCTAACATGCTATTATTATTTTTATTAAATTTTCTTAGCTATTACATAAAAGAAGGATGAACACAAAAACTTTCGGCACTTTCTTGTTAGATAGACAGTTGTTCCGAAGGGACGTCCTTACTTCAGATTTTTTTTTTTTAATCGGATGTCCCCGAAGACATGTCCTTACGTCACATGTCTAACTCGTTGCGTTTGCATTTACTTTTCAACTTTTTTTACATGCCATTAACGCATTAAACTCTTCAAATGGATAAAAATTGAATCAATTTGCCTCTCATATATTGAGAAAGTAGATATCCTATTTTTCGCTGCACTGCATATGAAAGAACTTTGCTTGACTAAAAAATTACGGTCATTATAAAACGTTAATCCATATGAAAATAAATCTAGAGAATTGTGTTCCATTGTGGTTAAAATCACGTGTAAAATCTGTCGTGACAAATTCGAAAACTGACGTGCTCAATCGGAGATTGAAAATAAAATCTTTGTTAAAATCGCGCAGTTCAAATAATACAAGGGGGATAACAAATCAGAAATCAGCCATTAACCTCATACAACGGTCAAATGCTTGCAATTACCCTAATATTGCCAAATCTCTCTCTCTTCTCTCTCACAAACGCAGAAATTGAAATTCCCAGTCCCAGGCAGCTTCGTTCAGTCGCTCTCTCTCTCTTTCTCGCACCATCATCATCTCTTCGTCTCTTTGCCACTTGGGCAACTCAATCATTGCGGTGGTGATGGTCTGTTTTTATTCCACAGGTCGTCCTTCAAAGTGGGAGAGAGAAATGTAACTAGATCTCTCACATCTGAATCTCTTGGCGGATGCGGGTTCGTTGGTCTCAAAAGGAAGGCTCAGTCTCGAATCTTCCATCTTTGATCTTGATGATGAGAAGAAGGCAACTGGAGTGACCACAACTTTTGGGACATTCGGTATTAAATGGATCATTACGAAGAAGAGATGTCCACGTGTCCGAGGGCTGATAGTGTAAGGCAGAAGTGGAGCTTTGGTGCAATTAAGCTGTTGGCCCAAAGAACAAGGAGGAGACTTGGGGAGGTGTTGCGGAGAATCGTAAGAAACGGACACGTGCATTCGATCCCACCAAAATACTAGAAATGGGTAGGGTAGAGGTTGCCAGTTCAGTGGAATCGGCGGTTCCGGTTCCACAAAAAGGTGGAACCAGGGGTTTTGGGACCTGTTCCCGGTTCCGAGCTAGTTCGGTACCAAAATATTTAAAAAAAAGGAGAGACTCCGGTCCCGAAATCGCCGGTTCGGAACCGGAATATTAAAAAAAAGAAGGAGACTCGGATGGGGAAGAGCCGTTTGGCTGTTCCCCTTCCCCAGGTGGGCCCCACGTGGGGCCCCTTGGCCTGGGGAGGGGAAGAACCATTTCCCAAGGCCCTGGGGAAGAGGGGAAGAGCCGTTTCGCTATTCCTCTCTCCCCCTTTCTTTTTTTTTAAAAATAAATATCTCGATTCCGAATTGGTTTGGAACATGTGGTTTCGGGCTAGATTCACCCTTGGTTTGGGTTTGGGCAAATATCACCAAGGGATTCGCGAGCCGATCAGCTTGGCCACAACCGAAAGCCGGAACAGGTTAGGCTTTAAAGAAGAATCAAGAGACAAACTCGAGAGCTACGGACGCAGACGGAACCGAAACGGTCATTTCCTGGGATCGAACGCCTGGAAAGGCAAGGGAAAGGTGTTCGGGACACACTTGAGCCGATTTTTCATTGAAACATCCAAATGGCTGAAAGACGAGAAAGTCAACGTCTCTACCCAAGAGCCAAGCCTGGCCGACATATTCCAAAAGAACTACGTCAACGTGATCATCGAATGGATCGACGACGACATGCTTACTCTTAAGTAAAGAAATTCCTATGTACGAGCATCTAAATTTACTACATGTTAGATGCCTCGTGTGATTATTTGCACTTTGTTTTTTTTTATATTTTTAAAAAGAAGGAAGAAACAAAAACCAAAATTGGGGACGTGTGGGAGCTACAAATCGATCGATGATGACCCAAAAAAAACAAAAAACAAAAACAAAAAAAAAGAGAAGAAAAAAAAGCCTGAGACCTGATTTCCCACACTTCTCCTAGTTTTCAAAGTTTTTGGGAAGCATGGGTGTCCAATGATAGGAGGGCAAGTTCCCATCTCTCCCCCCCTGAATTAAAACCTATTCCAAATTGTCTTCTAAAGAAATCCATCATGCATGAGCTTTCTCTATTATGTGATAACTAACCACCTGCGTGACATTTCAAGCATACCATTCCAAGCATACATGTCAGGTTACCAAGCAATTCAGGTTCCTAGGAGGGATCCACCCCCCAAATGGAAGCATAAGACGAAGATCGAAGCTAGAGTGAAATTAAGTGTAACTGGGATCGCCACAAAGAATTCAAACCACTTACGGCCGAAAGTACTGTCCCAATGAACTTAGGGACATCAGAGGACGTCAGGGAAGTCAGGATCAGCGAAAGTCTATCGTCGATAGAAGCATTTAGGATAGTTGAGCTCCTCAGAGAATTCAAAGATGTCTTCGCCTAGTCTTATGCTGACATGCCAAGATTAGACCCTAGTATTGTAGAACATACATTGTTGATTGATCCTACTATTTCGCCCAGGAAGTAAAAGCTTAGGCGTATGAAACCCAAACTATCAAAGAAGATAGAGGAGGAAGTGATGAAGTGTGATATTCTGATTTCCAGTCGATTTCAGACTCATTAATAAGAAGTAAATCTGGAGACGTATTTCAGTCATATCTCGCTCGAATCTGATCAATTCGAGTAGGCTGACCAAAAAGGGAAAGGCTAACGCGAGACGAGGTACGTGGACCTAGGGAACTCGAATAAGAAATGACGCTTTGACCATAAGGATTGTGGAGGGGATATTTAGAACCACAAAAAGGCTGATCTAAGAACGATTAAGGAATGCCTTGCGAGTATCATACGACTGGAGCGCGGGTGATGCCGCTTAACCAACGTATGATTTGCAAAATTTTTCTAAATCGGACAGTGACGATCGAGACCAAAAGGACTAGTGATAGACCCTCACAATGACATGACAACCAAAGTCGCCACGAATTGACGAGCCCTAAATGTGATATGAATCACAAGGTCGATACACGTAACTCTGCAAAAACCGCTCGTCGGTTCAGGATAGATTGGAATCACGTCTGATAAAGAAAACTATCAGAAACGAGTCTTGAAAATTTAAAATGGGGAATCAAGAATTCCAACGTTATATTCGGATTGGCCGTCGCCCTATCGAAGATTATTGGAACGAGAAAAACGGCATTCCGGACGCTAGGGGTAAAATTACCATTTTGCCCCTCAAGCTTAAGCCTTGCCCATGCAATGAAGGAAGGGCATTTTGGTCTTCATACACTCCCCAAGGCTGCCGAAAACAAGGAGGAATTGTGGGCATTGGATCAAGTTTGAATGACACTAAGACATGTGTCAATAGATGGACTAAAGAGTGGTGAAGTCTACTATACACCACCTACCATTACACTCTTTGACTTGAGCCTTGGATATAAGCTTTTTTTCTCCCTCTCACCTCACTTTGGCCGGCCATAACCCCCTCCACTTTACTGACAACCTCTTCTTCCTCTCTTCCTTCGCTGCTCGCGGGCGACAGTTTCTGGAGCTGCCGTTCGCCGCCGTCGACGCCGCCTTCCGACCACCGCCTGGACTCAGGCCGACCACCTAAGCCTAGCCCCACCTCCCGCCGACCTCCTCGAATTGGAAACAAGCCATTTGGACCACCGAGGAGCTCTGGCCAAGTGTTTTCTCGGGAGTCGACGAAAACTTATCCAATCTGAGATAGGTGATGTTTCTGACCCCTTAGGAGTCCGACAAGTTGGAATCTTGAGGTCAAATTTTGTGTAGGTCTGGGAGACATGTATATCAATCTGTGGTAAAAAGTTGAGAATGATTTGATGAAGTTTTGACCTCGAATGGGTCTTGTGAACCTTGGATAGAAAATTGTCGGTTACTGACCTTGAAGATCCGGCAACTTCCGACGGGATTCCGGCAACGACTCGACTTCAAACCCACGGTGAGACCCTTAGCCCCTTAGATAGACATGTTAAGAGGTAGGTTAGTGATTAAATGATGGATTTGACGGAGATTTAGGACCCGTTGTGCTCGGTTTGCACAGAACCGAAAAGGACCGGTTCGGTTCTGTGCAAGATCGAATATGTTGGGGTTGAGGGCTGATGATTTTGCGTCTCAAATTGGTGATTTAGACATGCTAGGATGATGGGGACTATGTTATGGAGGTTTGTGATTCATGGATTGAGGAATTGGACAAAGGAAATTGACGAATTGATTGAAATTCCTAGGTTGCGCGGTGAGTTTGGCTTTGGACCCTTGAAGCCGAAAATTGTGGGGGCTCAAGAAGAGAAAATTGTGATATCAAATTCAAGGTAAGGGAATCCTAAACTTAGGATATGAAGATTGGACTCAATTGGGTGAGTCGGACGATAGTTTGATTGATTTGTGAGGGATTTCAAGATGATTGATACTCGTGCATGCTAGAAGAGTTTAGATGATTCAATTGTTTGATTATGCTTGTGCCCTAAGTAAATTGCCACATTTGATTGTGCATTTGAATTGCCTCGCATGCCATGGATGCATTGTTAATGCATGAGCTGTACTTGACCTTGTGTGCATGAGTTATGATGGTGGCATGGCGGAGGCGAGGTGAGACCCTGATGCGTATGAGACGTGGGGTGATGTGGTTGATACCTTGGGGTACTGAGGCGCGGGTTAAAGGTTGTTTGGCGCGTTTATGCGATCTAATCGCGAGGTTGAGATGGCCATGGTCCTGATGCGATCTAATCGCGAGACGGAGATATGAGGTGCCGATATTGGCCTGGAGAATCATTGAAACTTGATGCGTTTACGCGGGTTGTCAATGAAGGTCTGATGCGTTTACGCGGACCGAGCCTGATGCGATCTAATCGCGGGCATGAGAATGAGGCAGGCAGGAAGAGATGATTGTGGTGAAGTGGCAGGACGAGGTATGCATGATCATCTGAGTGCGATATGATGTCATAGCTACATGCCTGTCATCTGTGTATCGTCATCTTTATTTGTATGTGCATGTGTGATTATGAGTTTGGAATTTTAGGGTAGATTTCTACTTGAGTGGACAGTCGGCCTGACTTAGGGTTAGGACTCTTTTACTAAGATGTGTATCTCATCCCTTTGGGGGCCTTTATTTGTACAAATCCTAGGCCTTGACTATGTGGCCTATTCGCTTTGGAGACCTTAAGGAGATGACCGTGTATTTTGATGAGTTCCCTGATGGTCAGGGGACCATATATGTAAGGAAGTGTACTGTTGTCTGGGTGGACGAGGGTAGTATGGACTGAAAGCCTCATCGGTATGAGGCCTGGTTTAGAAAGGTCGGGAACGAGTCGATTGGGCCGTTGAAGCCCCAAGAGGTGCCTCAAGGAGCGATCCCTAATTGGTGCCACCTCGGTAGGGACCAGGATTAGGCAGAGGGATCGGTAGCCGGTTCTAGGAATAGACTGGAGATGACCCCGACTCTGGAGTTTACCGAGGATGAGGTTATTGTGCTGGAGGCGATCGAGGAGGATCTCGCTGAGCCGTCGCATGAGGAGACCATGGAGGATACCATTGAGGTTCGCTCCGAGACGTTCTCAAAGTATGAGCCAACGAAGGATGCTGAAGACACCAAGGACTCCAGCAGCTCTTCTTAGGAGATTCTTGTTTATGGCTTGATCTTTTGTGGCGACCCCGACCAGGGTTATTTTGGATTTTGTTGATGGTCCATTTTGTATGCTCACTATATCACCCCCCTTGCTTATCAAATTTAGTGGTTATGTACTGGTATGAACAAATGGATGTTATGTACGACAGTTTTATGCTATCTAGGTCCCACTTAACTTATATTTTGTACGGAGGAGTTATCTCATTGCCGCTTCCGCATGCTTTGTACATGTATATATATATATATATATTACGTCTCTCGTCTTAATTGTGGATCTTGGGACCACGAGAGATATTTGGTTTGCTTGTAGGGAGTCGCGTGCTTGTGCTGGAGCGCGGGGCATGACATGAAGCCCTTCAAAGTAAAGTTTATTGAAGTGATTGCGTATCCAGAATGGATCCCTAACGTCGTTCCCGTCATGAAGAAGGATGGAAGAGTCCGGGTCTGTGTGGATTACCGGGATTTGAACAAGGCCAGGCCCAAAGACGACTTCTCACTGCCTCATACTGATGTCTTAGTGGATAGCACGGCCGAGTTCGAAAGATTTATTTTTATGGATGGATTCTCTAGCTATAACCAAATTCGCATAAGAGAAGAAGACAAAGCTAAGACCTCATTCATTACACCGTGGGGAACCTTCTGCTACAAAGTTATGCCTTTCGGCCTGAAGAATGCGGAAGCAACCTAACAAAGGGCAATGGTTACCCTGTTTCACGATATGATGCATAAGGAGATAGAGGTATACGTGGACGATATGATAGCCAAGTCCAGATACAGAGAGGATCATACTGTAGTATTGAGAAAGTTGTTCGAAAGTCTCAGGAAGTATAAATTGAGGCTAAACCCCGACAAATGCGTATTTGGGGTAAAGTCGGGGAAGCTATTAGGATTCATGGTCAGTAATCGCGGCATTGAAATTGACCCCGCTAAGGTCCAAGCCATCCTTAAACTTGAGCCCTTTTCAACAGCTAAGGAAGTAAGTAGTTTACTAAGCCGGTTGAATTACATCGTTCGTTTCATATCCCAGCTTTCAGAAACTGCCAAGCCTCTTTTAATGCTCCTGAAGAAGAACACAAAGATTAAGTGGGACTTCGAATGTCAACAAACCTTCGATGGAATTAAAGCATATCTAGTTAGTCTCCCCGATTTTGGTGCCTTTAACCCCCGGAATCCCGTTGACTCTATACCACATGATTCATGAAGAATCCTTAGGTTTCTTACTTGCCCATACGAACCCGGACGATGGAATCGAGCGAGCCATCTATTACCTAAGCAAAAAGTTCACCGTATTGGAGGCAAGATACCTAGGGATTGAGAAAACCTGTGTTGCGTTAGTTTGGTTGCTCCATAGGTTAAGGCAATATACCCTCCATCACACTATTTTACTAGTCACAAAAAATGACTCAATCAAATATCTAATGGAGAAACCGCCATTAGTGGGAAAATTGGCCAAATGGCAGGTGCTCCTCTCAGAATTCGATGTAAAGAGTTCCAATAAAAAAATCTGTGAAGGGACGAGCCATCGCTGATATGTTAGCTGAGAGCTCGCGGAGTTATGCTTCCCCTAAGCATGAGGAGGCCGAAGATCATGTCTTGACACTTTCAGATAACCAGTGGACTATGTACTTCGATGGCACAGTCAATATAGCCCGGGCAGGTACCGAAGCAATCTTAATTTCCCCAGATAGCCAGCCCATAGCCGCCAAGTTGACTTTTCCATGTATTAATAATGTGGCAGAGTATGAAGCTTGTTTCCTTGGTTTACAACTAGCCCTTAACATGAGGATACAAAAGTTGCAGGTCTATGGAGATTCGATGTTAACTATCCTACAGACCCAAGGCAGATGGAAATGAGGGACTCTAAGCTCATCCCATACCACAAATTCCTCGAGAAGGTGATCAAAGAATTTGTAGTGATCGATTTCCAATAGCTGCCAAGAACGCTAGATCACTTCGTAGATGCCTTGGCTACCTTATCCTCTATGCTTCAAGTAACAAATGGCATGGACATCGAGTCACTGAGGATTGACATTACCCAAGAACCCGTGCACTGCATGGTAATTGAACGGGAACATGACGATCAACCCTGGTATCATGACATCAAAAATTACTTGGCGAAAGAAGATTTCCCTCTAGGAAACCAAATAGGAGATAGGAAGCACATAACAAAAATAACCGACAAGTTTTTCCTTAGTGGCAAAACCCTATACAAGAGATCATATGATTATGTGCTCCTCAGATGCGTGGACGCCGAGGAAGCCAAATTGCTAATGGGAGAAATCCATGAAGGAGAATGTGGCCCGAACATGAATGGTCATCTTCTCGCCAAGAAAATCACATGACCGGGTTATTACTGGATGACTTTGGAGTCAAATTGTAATCAACACGCGAGGTCGTGCCATCAATGCCAGATATATGGGGACAGGATCAATGCCCCTCTAATTGAGCTACACCAAATGCCCAAGGCTTAGCCATTCTCCATGTAGGGGATTGATATGATAGGGTCAATCAATCCCAAGGCCTCAAATGGGCATCACTTCATATTGGTGGCGATTGACTATTTCACAAAAATGGATAGAAGCCGCATCATATACAAATGTCATTGTGAAGAACGTAGCGAAATTCATCAGGCGAGACATCATCTCGAGGTATGGGACAATCAATCCCAAGATCTTCTTGATTGTTACTGACAATGGTTCAAATTTGAACAACGATACATTGGATAGCCTTTTGGATAGTTTCAACATCCGGCATCTCAATTCATCACTCTACTGGCCTCAAATGAATAGAGCAGTAAAAGTAGTAAATAATAACATCAAGAAGATCTTGGCCAAGATCGCCGAAAATTATCGAGATTGGCAAAAAGGCTGCCATACGCATTGATGGCTTATCGAACCTCGATTCGAACTTCTACTGGGGCAATGCCATATTCTCTGGTATAAGGTATGGAAGTAGTCCTACCAATTGAGACAGAAATCCCATCACTGAAGATTTTATCCCAAGTGGAGCTTACAGAGGCAGAGTGAATCCAACTGCGATACGAATAGTTGAACTTGATAGACGAGAAGCGTCTAGGGCAATTTGCCACAGTCAAGCGTACCAGAACCGAGTCGCTAAATCATTTAACTGAAAGGTTCAGCCGAGAGTGTTCGAGGTTGAAGATCTCGTTGTCAGAAAGACACTCCGGAATATGCCCCATCCTGGGGGCAAATTCACCCCAAATTATGAGGGGCCTTACATAGTTAAAAAGATCCTACTGGGAGGAGCTGTAATTCTTGTGAACGTAGAAGGAGTAGAATTAGGATACCTTGTAAACACTAATGCCCTTAAGAAGTATTACCATGAGTACACTGGGAACCTCAAATCGGTCGATGACATTTAATAAAAAAGAAAACAAAAAAAAGAAAAAAAATTCTGAGATCGGATTTCCCACATGTCTCTTAGTTTTCAAAATGTCCTTTAGAGGGGCAAGGGTATTCGATGATAAGAGGACTACCCCCTACTTCATGCCTTTTGATCAAACATTTCGGAAAGTTTCCTAGGAAATTTTCTTGTTATGTGTGGGCTAATTGTCTTCGTAGCATTTTAGACTTTTCATCCCAAACATGTATGGTGAGTTTCTCAAAAATTTTCGCATACACCTCATTCATACATGCATACATGCATATGTATTTCGTCACTTTCACAGGGAATCCTCAAGGAGGACAGCCAATCAGGAGGAGCATGTTTTTGACCACCACCATCTGAGACATGGAACAACATGCAATCACCGGAGCCATAAGTAGAAGAGATCTAGTTGTAATCTAATCTCTTTGAATTTGAAAATCTACTAAAGATGTCATGCCCCGCGCCCCGGGCACGAGCACGCAACTCCCTGCAAGCAAACCACATAATCTCTCGCGGTCCCAAGATCCACAATCTAAGCCGAGAGATATAACAAATATATCAAGCATGCGGAAGCGGTAATAAAGCAACTCCCCCGTACAAATATAAATTAAGTGGGACCTGGATAACATAGAAACTGTCGTACATAATAACCAACTGTTCATACAAGTACAGAGCTACTAAAATCCAATAAGCAAAGGGGTGACGGGGTGAGCATACAAAATGGACCATCATCAAAATCCGACAGGAACAGGGTCGGGGTCGTTACCAAAGATCAAGCTACAACTAGAGTCTCCTAGGATCAGCTGCTGGAGTCCTCAATGTCCTCAGCGTCCTCCGTCGACTCGTACTTTAAGAACGTCTCGGAGCGAACCTCAATAGTATCCTCCATGGTCTCCTCATGCGATGACTCTGCGAAATCTTTCTCGGCGCCTCTAAGACAATGACCTCCTCATCCTCAGTAAACTCCAGCGTCGAGGTCCTCTCTGGCCCGTTCCTAGAACCGACTACTGATCCCTCAGCCTGGTCCTGGTCCCTACCGGGGTGGCACCAATCAGGGATCACTCCTTGGGGCACTTCATAGGGCTTCAGTGGTCCAATCAACTCATCCCCGACCTTCTTAAACCATGCCTCGTACCTATGAGGCTTCCAACCCTCGTCAACCCACACCACTGTATACTTCCTCATGTATATGGTTCCCTGACCTCCACGAAACTTATCAAAATATACGGTCATTTCCTTAGGATCTCCAAAACGAATAGGCCACATGGTCAAGGCCTAGGATCTGTAAAAATAAGGGTCCCTAAAGGGGTGAGATATACATCTTAGTAAAAGAGTTCTAACTCTAGGTTAGGCCGATCGTCCACTCAAGCAGTCATCTATCCTAAAATTGCAAACTCATAATCACACAGACATATACAAATAAAGATGACGACACACAGATGACAGGCATGCAGCTATGACATCATATCACACTTTAGATGATCATGCACACTTCGTCCTGCCACTTCACCACAACCATCTCTTCTGGCCTGCCTCATTCTCATGCCCGCGATTAGATCGCATCAGGCTCGGTCTGCGTAAAGGCATCAGATCGTCATTGACAACCCGCGTAAACGCATCAGGTTTCAATGATTCTCCAGGCCAATATCGGCACCACATATCTCCGTCCTTGATTAGATCGCATCAGGATCGCGACCATCTCAACCCTTGATTATATCGCATCAGGGTGCCAAACAACCTCTACCCCTCGCCTCAGCGCCTCAGAGTATCAACCACATCACCCTGCGTCTCGTACGCATCAGGTTCTCACCTCGCCTCCACCATGCCACAACCACACAACTCATGCACATAAGGTCAAGAGCAACTCATGCATTGACAATGCATCCATGGCATGCAAGCGATTCAAATGCACAATCAAATGTGGCAATTTACTTAGGGCATAAGCATAATCAGATAATTGAATCATCTAACTCTTCTAGCATACACGAGTATCAATCATCTTGAAATCCTTCACAAATCAATTAAAATATCGCCCGACTCACCCAATAGAGTCCAATCTTCCTATCCTAAGTTTAAGATTCTCTTACCTTGAATTTAATATCACAATTTTCTCTTTTTGAGCCCCCACAATTTTCGGCTTCAATGGTCCAAGGTTGAACTCACCGCGCAACCTAGGAATTTCAACCAATTCATTAATTTCCTTTTCCCAATTCCTCAATCCATGAACCACAAACCTCCATAACATATTCCCCATCATCCTAGCATGTCTAAATCATCAATTTGAGACTCAAAATCATCAACCCTCAACCCTAACAGATTCGATCTTGCATAGAACCGAACCGGTCCTTTTCGGTTCTGTGTAAACCGAGTACAAACGGTCCTAAATCTTCGCCAAATCTATCATTTACTCACTAACCTACCTCTTAACATGTCTATCTAAGGGTCTAAGGGTCTCACCGTGGGTTTGAAGTCAAGTCGTCGCCGAAATCCCGTCAGAAGTTGCTGGATCTTCAAGGTCAGTAACCGACAGTTTTCTGTCCAAGGTTCACAAGACCCATTCGAGATCAAAACTTCATCAAATCATTCTCAACTTTTTACCACAGATTGATATATATGTCTTCTAGACCTCCAAAAAATTTGACCTCAAGATTTCAACATTTCGGCCTCCTAAGGGGTAAAAAACATCACCTATCTCAGATTGGATCAGTTCTCGTCGAATCCAGGGAAAACGCTTGGTCGGAGCTCCTCGGTGGTCCAAATGGCTCGCTTCCAGTTCAAGGAGGTCAGCAGGAGGTGGGGCTAGGCTCAGGTTATCGACCAAAGTCCAGGCGGTGGCTAGAAGGTGGCGTCGACGGCGGCGGACAGGGAGTGGCAGGAGTTGTTGGCGGCGGCAGAACATGAGGAAGAAGATGGAGTAGCTGTCTTGAGTTTGAGGGGAGTGTATGGCCAGTCAATGAGTTAGGAGAGAGAGTGAAAATTACTATATACAAGGCTCAAGTTAAGGGTTTGAATGGTAGGTGAGGAATAGTGGACTTGACCACTCTTTAATCCATCTCTTGACATTTGTCCTCAATGTCATTCAACTTGATCCAATGGCCAAAATTCACCCACTTTTTTGGCAGCTATGGGGTAGGAATAAAGACCAAAATGCCCTTCCTTATTTGCATGGCAAGGTTTAAGCTTGAGAGGCAAAATGATAATTTTATCCCCGACGTCCAGAACGTCGTTTTTCTCGTTTCAATATTCTTCGACAGGGCGACGGTCAATCCGAATATAACATTGGAATTCTTGATTCTCCATTTTCAATTTTCAAGACTCGTTTCTAATGGTTTTCTCTATGAGACATGGTTCTAGCCTCTCCCGAACCGACGGACGGCTTTTGCAGACATTACGCGTATTGACCCCGTGATTCATGTCACGTTTAGGGCTCGTCAATTTGTGGCGGCTTTGGTTGTCATGTAATTATGAGGGTCTATCACTAGTTCCTCTAGTCTCAATCGTCACCGTCCGATTTAGGAAAATTTTACAAATCATAAGTTGGTTCGGCAGCATCACCCGCGCTCCAATTGTATGACACTCACAAGGCATTCCTTAATCGTTCTTAGGTCGGCCTTTTTGTGGTTCTAAATATCCTCTCAACAATCCTTATGGTCAAAGTGGCATTTCTTATTCGAGTTTCCTATGTCTACGTACCTCGTCTCGCGTTAGCCTTTCCCTTTTGGTCAGCCTACTCGAATTGATCAGATTCGAGCGAGATACGACTAAAGTACGTCTCCAGATTTACTTCTCATTAATGAGTCTGAAATCGACTGGAAATCAGAATGTCACAGAAGACGTTCTCTTGATTTTCGCAAAATGCCTCGAGAGGTGGCACCTCAAGAAGATTGAAAATAGCCAACAGCCCAAGTCACTGGAGATCCACTAGGAGCAAACTCTCCCCTAAGAGAGAATATTGGGGCAAAGCCACCAAGACCATTGCAACAAATCGCGAGGCACAGCTCGCTGGGGTCGGATGCCTTGAGAAATAATATCCTCAAGCATTGCAAGAGGGAGAAAAATAGGAAACCCCAAACAAGAGACATCCCCAGAGTGGAAAGGGAATTGCAAAGAAAAAAACGTGAAATAGATTAAAGCAATCAACTGGATCAAACTCCACTTGACTGGGGGCAAGTGCCATCCAACCGGGTCAAGAGTAAGGCAATATCATTCCGATTTATTTCTGATACAGAACATACATTGACTCTTCATTCCTTATCTTGACAGGAACTTGCCACCATGATGAACAAGTAAGTATCCCTTTTTCTTCCCTTTAAGACTCCGAAGAATCTCCAGACTTGGCAATCCAGCTTCATCGAGTGGATGACAGATCATCAACTCTATGCGATCACATCCGGATTGGAACACATAATTAAGAGTGAAGTTGTATCGTTCCAGTTTTCTTTAAATCCAAGAACGTATACTGTCACGTTTCCTTTGCATCTCCAGGGACATCCCACCACGGCGGGCAGATAAGTATCCCTTTTCTCTATCTCTTAGGATTTAAAGTCTTCGAGAACATTTCCCTCATGTTTCAACTTTGAAAATTCTTGAAGCCATCAAGATTTCAAAGAGTCTTGAAATACTCAATAACCTCATGCGAAAATTTATGAAATTCTTGAAATCTTTTCATCCGCATTCAGATTCAAAAGCTTCTGAAGTCATCCAGCACATGCATTGGAACATGTATCTTGCGTCAAGGATCCTAATAAGGGACGTTTAGGAAAAGAAGAAATGAATTTTCAAAAGGGAATGTTTAAGACCATCAAAAGGAATACCTCAGACGATGAGAGACAACCCATGCCTAAGCACATCCCTGCACACACTCGAGTGATGAGTGAAGCAAGAATTAGAATAGAAGGCGTGCTCGAGGATGTCGGGATCATTCGCAGTGGCTACCTAGATTGAAAAGATGAATGGCATTCTTTTCTCTTCCCCAAACACCACAGGTTACCCATTGTTAACCCCTTTTAGCGGAGATTTCATTTCTATAACCCTGTCAAGAATCACCCCACATCGGGGCCAATCAGAAAGAATTCCAATGGAGGTATGAGGTAAATGATTAGAAATCTTTTTGCTCGAACTAACATCAATCTTCGAGTGTTTCTTTGCATTTAAACTCATGCTGCAATTCAAACGATGAAAAGCGATTGTTTCTCTATCCTATGCACTTTCATCCCTTGCGCAGCCCAATTGAACCTGTGTATTTGTTTCATAAACCCCGTTGGTGATTATTGCCCATTCTAAGATGAAGATGGTGCCACCTCAAAGCAGGAGAATTTAGAAAAATCGAATTCACAAAGAATTCTTAGGCCAATTTTTCAAGTGCCCTAGGAGTTCATTTGCACATGTGTTTAACATAATCTTTGAAAATTCTATTTGAAAAAAAAATAGAGGATGAGAAAAGGTGGGATTATTTATAAAAAAAAGAGAGAAACACAAAAAAAAGGAACGGAAAAAGTAGCAAAAGTCAATCTCGAGCATCAAAAAAGCAAAGTGCCTAGTAAAAGCAAGACCAATGCTCATTGAAATTCTTGTACTTTTTTGGGTCATGTAAATATCCCAAAAATTCCCCAATATCCAAATGACAATCCTCAGTGGCACCTGCTTGTAAAAGAAAATCCCCATCGAAATCAAACCATAAAATTACCCCCAACCGGAACGCATTCAAGCGACGACGACAATATCCTTGAACAACAAGGGTGCTCTTTAAAGATCAATCCAAGGGTCAAGATCGGTGGTAAATTTGTAATGATGACCAACGTCAAACCCCTCTCTTATATTCTGAGCCAAAAACAGGCCTTTTTCAGTCCCCATTCCTCACCTATGTCACAACCATTGAAGGTCTTTTCTAACTAAAGCGCTTGAGTTGTCGTAGAGCTAAATGATTTTAAGTATTGCTCGAAGAGGTATGAGCAAGACTATTTCTTTCTCATTTTTGTAGGGTTCTTGACTTGTAAACCCGAAGCAGAGGATAAAGATCTACAATTCATTGGCCTCAACTCGATTGTGAGTCCCCTTTGAAAATCATACACCAAGCCCAACATTACGGTCCCTCAAAAGTCCCTTTCCGATCAACCGAAGAGTATACACTGTGAATACTCTTGAAGCCTTGAGCACAGGTTTGAGAGAGAATTCAAGTATTTCAAAATGAGAAGAAACCCCTCAGAAAATGGTGAGGAGCCCTATTTAATGAGCGTACTCCAATTGACTTTTTAACCAAACCCTTTTGACGATCTTGGATCATTTGATTCAAAATCCTCCCTAAAAGGAGCTTTGATCGTCACATCATGTTGTATGATGTTTTGGATGACCTCATACGCCATTAGCATACCCAAATGGAATTTTTGTTTAAATAAAGTTTTTGACCACATTAAAACAAGATTCCCATTATCATGGGAACCCCTTTCAATCAAAGAAGAAAAATCCCCTCTGCTAGTCATGGGAATAACCTTTTCAAAAGAAAGAAAAGATCCCTTTTGCTAGTCATGGGAACCTCTTTCAAGATCAAAATAAAAGAAAAAATCCCCTCTGCTAATCATGAGAATCCCTTTCAAAATCAAAAAAAGAAAAAAAAATCCCCTCTGCTAGTCATGAAAACTCCTTTTCAAAATTAAAAAAAAAATCCATCTGCTAGTCATGGTAACCCTTTTCCAAGAATCAAAGAAGAAAAATCCCCTCTGTTAGTCATGGGAACTCCTTTCCAAACAAAAATCGCATCTACTTGTCATGGGAACCCCTTTTTAAAATCAAATCAAGAAAATCCCATTTGACGTGGAGAACCCTCATTATGAGATCCCTTTCAAAACAAGAGAAAATCTCCGCTGACGTCAAGAGTCCTCATCATGAGAAATCCCTTTCAAAATCAAAGAAAAATTCCCCGCTGGCGTTAAAAAAAAAAAACATCGTCATGGGAACTCCTTTTCAAAGACAAGAAAAATTCTCCACTTTTAAACAAAAGAGAGAATCCCCGCTGGTCTTGCTAGACAATGCCATGAGACTCCTTTGCAAAACGAATAGGTGCTTAGAAGCCGATCCAAGATCGAAGCCCAAAAGGCTCGCTTGCCGTTTCAAAAGCACGACGACTTTGGTAAATCTTTCTGTAAGTGGTACAAGTTAGTAGTCGCGGAGCTGTCATCCCCGGGACTCGATCGCTAACCCTCAGCTGCAGGAGATTTCTTTCCTCCAAATCTCACCAGACAAGGATCCACGACAGAGGTGTCTCAAAGCACAAATCAAGTTCGGAACCCATGATGTTCACGACTTGCCGCCTAGAGATACGGTGATCACCTTCTCCGCTAGTGCACACGGTTAGCCATGCCTCGAAACTCTCACCCTTCTGAACGGATTACAGTCGGTAACCTCGAAAAATAAAATAAAATCCTAGTGTAGCGAGTGAGAAGCTACGAAGGAAAAACATAAAAGCCTGGTATAGCTGATGTGAAGCTATGACGGTAAAAAAAAAAAGGAGCCAAGTCCAAGATTTCGACCATCCAAGAGCTTTCAGGATAAACCCTAAGACGTCACAATCACGGCATTCAACGGGTGAGCTTCAGGTATACCTCTCTCTCTTTCTCCCTCCGGCCCCTGTTCAAATTGTCAAAGTAAACCGGGGATTAACTTGAAATTTGAACTTTCATCAAAAGGTTTCTTAGATTCCAATGTCATAGTATTTCCTTTTCCCCAGTTGAGTCGGTTAAGGCTCAGGTGCCATTTTGTCTTTGAAAGCAACCTTTGATGAGCTCCCTCTCAAAAAGGATAACTGTTGACACCTGATTTTTAATCGTCTTTTCATTTCAATTTTATTTTCAAAATTAATTAAAAATGGTAAAAAATCATAAAATTTCAAAATCAAATTTGGAAACCTTGGCCTAGCTTTAGGAACCAATTTTTAACAAAAATACTTTTCGTAATTTTTAATATTTTTTGAATTTATTTAATTATAAAAATAACAAAAAAATTAGCAAAAATACCATTCATTGTCAGAAAAATACACAAAAATAGTCAATAATTTTCTTTTAATTCCCTCCTCAGGATGGTCACTTTAAATCTCAAAGATTCGACTTGGGTAACTATGTTTCTTCACAAACGTAAACTCGAATCGAGCATAAAAATTCCTTTTTGAGTCTTTTAATTTTAAATTTTCACTCCTAATAAGCTGTGACATTTGAATCTAAAGCCTTGAAGTGCAATTGGGTCAATTCGGCCTTCAATATGATCAATTTCGACAAAAGGGCTTAATTGCATAAATTTCTTTTCAATTTAGTCCCCGATTTCGCTAATCTTCAGATTAAATCCTCTCAAACCACAACTATAAAAATGGAACACCTCTTCCCTATGGTTTTCATCCTTCTGGATTTGATGGCGGCCTCAATTTCGACTGATTCAATCGTTTAGGCCTTTAATATATAGAAAATAATTTTCGGATCCTAAATCAAATTTGGGGATTTCACTCAATTTCGAGCTAAAAATTTCTAAAAATGCCCATTTTGAGTGTGGAATGTACTGAGAAGCCCAAATCTAGCTCAATTTCATAAAAATGGTCAATTTGAACCCCAATTGGACCCAAATGTTAGAATCGGATCTGCCGAGTTGAATCCAACCCGACCCGACAAATCCGGGTCTGTAACTCCCACACACCAGCACTCACGCACGTCTCCTTTCTCTGTTTTCACTCACCTCGGCGCGACGTTGCCTGGTCAAAAAGATCCAGGACCTTCGCCCCCATTTGTCGCCTGCTGCACCAAGGACGTACGGGGGAAGTGAGCTAGCGTATACTAAAAAAAACGGACGAACGTTGGAAGGGAATGTGGGGGGGGGGGGAAGAAAAATAAAAAACAAAAGGAAAAGGCTAGCGAATTTTTTGCGGGAGACACAGAGATACAGAGATAAGAGGACAGAGCAAGAGGACGAGGTAGACACACAGAGAGCACGAGGGAGTGGTGGCCGGCGCTCCAACGCGTCAAGAATAGGCAAAATAGTTCCGGCCGAGAGAGAAGAGAGTATCGCGGGCGAGCTCGGGCTTAAACCGAAATGTGAACAACCGTCCTCGACCCTCCTGGCACCTCACTGATCATCACCGGGACCATCTTCGCCGACAACGAGCTCCCAACAGGTCGGTTCTTCGGCTCGACCATTGTTTCTTTCATGTACACCAACTGTTTGGCGAAACGCCTGAGTGAATGTTATTTTTTTTGGGCTCTCGACCGTGCCCTCTTCGAACATTATTTGTGCGAATCTAGTCTTAAAATTTCTCCAGACCCGACAATAAGCTCCGTTTGGCCTTTATTTTGCATTAACCCGCGTCGAAAATGGGGACCAACCATTACCGCCCTTGGTCCGGACCGAGAGCTCGACGGAAAGGTTCGCGCGATTATCGACCCTTAAGAGGCTCAGGTAAGCTTCTATGGACCTCTTGGATGTCGTCTGAATGAATGAAGTCGAGGTTTAAACGAAAGTTTTTCTCTGCAACTTTGCTCGCCGATGCCGGTTCTGTGGGGATCCGTTTAGCCATTTTTTGACGTGTTCTCTGCCATGAAATGATGGTATGTTAATGTGGAGAGTATGTGGAGTCGAATGGTGCAAAAATGAGTGAAAAATGCAAAGTTTTGAACTCAATTCCCGTTTTCGGCAAGAATTTCGGCGACCTCGCCGGAATAATAACTGTTCCAGTGAGGCGTCGGTCGTTTTCTTCGACGAGGGGGGGGGGACTTGGTCAGCGGGTCAAAGCTGACGTGGCATGCAATGTAGGCAGCCACGTCGGCTTTGTGGCCCCAGCTCGATTTTAGGCCAAACCCGGATCGGACGGCCGTAGACGTACTACGTGTCGCGACCTAGTGATTTTCAAAAATTAAATAAATGATTTTATATTAATAAATGGATTTTTAGAAAACAATAAAATAAAAATTGACCCAACGGCCGTGAATTGGCCACGTGTCGCGATATCGGTTTTTCAAAATTAAGAAAAGATTCTTCAGAATAAAAGAAAGTAAATTTTCAAAAATAAAAATAAAAAATCCGATCGGAGGTTCAAGATCCGACCGATGGCACTTGGACAACCATCCAATCGAGGGTTTTCATGGAGTTTATTAAAATATGGATCAAGCGCACCAGGGGATGCCACATGGCGACGCTGAGACAGTCCAATGAGTTTTTATTTTCAGAAATTCAGATAAATCGAAAAATTGATTAAAAAATAGAAAAATCTTGACAAAATCCAAAATAGTGTCATTTTTAGACCGACTTTCGACCCATATGTTCGGGCCAGGGGCCCGAGAGGTGTGGGCCGGGTTCGACCCGGTTCCCTAAAATGTTTTTTAAATTAAAAATAAAATTAATAAAAAAATGAGAAAATTTGGAAATTCTAATAAAAAATGGAAAAAATCACTAAAATTTTAGAAAAATTGGAAAAAAGTCAAAAAAATTCTAAAATAAATTCATAAAAATAAGAAATGACCACAATCAATTGGCCATGACCTATCTCGGGTGTTTGATCTCCGAATCTTTCCAACATGACAATTTTTCCCTTTAGCAAATCGCCACCTAAAAAATTCTAAAAAAATTCATAAAAATAGCAAATGGCCACAATCAATTGGCCATGACCTATCTCGGGTGTTCGGTCTCTGAATCTTTCCAAAATGACAATTTTTTCCTTTTGGCAAATCATCTCCCCAAAATTAAAAAAAAAAACTAGAAAATAGGAAATTGACACAATCAACTGGCCATGACCTATTTCGGGTGTTGTTCCCCGAACCTTTTCAAAAAGACGATTTTACCCTTTTGGTCAATCGTCTCCCAAAAAATTCTAAAAAAATCCTAAAAATAGGATATGGCCACAATTAACTGGCCATAACCTAGTTCGAGTGTATAGACTCCAAATCTTTTCCAAAATGATGATTTTGCCCTTTTGGCAAATTGCCTTCTAAATATTTCAAAAAAAATTCTTAAAAATAGGAAATGGTCACAATCAACTAATCATGACTTATTTAGGGTGTCCGGGCCTCGAATCATTTTGAAAAATGGCGATTTTGTCCTTTTGGCGAATCGTCTCTCAAAGATTAAAAAAATAAAAAAATTTCAGAAAAATCCCGAAAAATAGGAAACAGACACAGTCAACTGGTCAAGACCTATTTTGGGTATTTTGAATCCCGATCTTTTCGAAAATGGCAATTTTGCTCTCTTGGCAAGTCGTTTTCCAAAAATTCCAGAAAAATCTCGAGAAATAGAAAACGACCACGATCAACTGGCCATAGACTATTTTGGGTAATTTGGCACCCGACCCTTTAAAAAAATGACGATTTCGTCCTTTGGATGAATCATCCCCGAGTCTTCCCATTTTACCCTTGGCCTTAAAGCACACTCTCTCTAAGCCCTTAAGGCTATATTAGGAGGCCCTTGATCTGAATTGATTTGCATCGACTGGTTCATCTATGGACTTGATTGCGTTTTCCTTATATTGATTGTAATTGATAGGACTAGTCTTCCAATCCGCATGAAATCATGAATCAAACTCACCTTACCCAAAATTGCGCCTGCATGAAATCTTAGTTATGGAAATCACTCACGTTAGGCACCGAAAGGGTGTTGGTACTAACACCAACGTAATCAAGCTCCCAAACCCAGAATCTCTAGTTCCGAAGAACTTATCGATTTGTCACAATCGATTAGTGAGGTTTTCGATCCACCTTCCAAGAAGGAGCGATGGCGACTCCAAATGCATGGACACGTAGCATATGCCACCACAACCACACCAAGGTCGAAAGTCGATCGACTCTTACCATCAAAAAACTCCAAAAGAAAACATTATTCCTGCCGCGACTTGGTATGGGCCTCGAAGGGCCCATGCCGATCGAAAACCCCACCACACTCTCATAGTTAGTGGGAGGGCCCGATCGGCAATCCATTAGCCTGTCCATTTTCGGAGATTACAAAAAACAGGAAGAAGAAGAAGAAACAACGTGAAAAACGACAAAACGGGTCACGACAACCATTGCCCTATATTTTTCACCATTTTGAATCGATTGGCAGAGGTGATTTGGTCCAATTTGACCATTTGAGCCTGTAATTTCATAATTTCCCGAATTGTAATTAAGAATAAATTTGGGATTTTTATAAAAATTGACATGAACCTTTTGGGTAAAACCACATTTCTTGACAATATGCATATCCTAAGTTCGATTTTGAGGTTTAATTGTAAAAATTCCCCATGAATTATGATTAATTTTGAAAAATTCAAGTCGAACCGGTTCTGACCAGTCAGATCGGTCGAACCGATCCAAATAGTGTAGTCTTCAACTTCAGGATCCTCACGCGAGTGAACAGTACCGGGCCAAATTTTGACAGCAAAATTGGTCGACCAATCGACTGTAATAAGAAGAACTCAGGTGGGTGTTTTGTTCCCCACCACAAGACCTTTTGATCAAGACCCACCTCAAGATAAATGGCCATTGGACAAGCTCCGACGAGGTCAGTCAAACCTTCAAGTTTGCGAAAGTCAGCAAAAAAAAAATAGATTAAATTTGTTCAAAATTCGCATCAAATGGAGAACACCGGTGATCCTAACGGACGTAGATGAAATCCAAACTTCCTCGGACGCCGTCTAGAACAAAAATCACATGAGGACACATGAGTTTCAAGTCGGCAAGGCTTGCTTGATTATGGGCGAGATTTCAAAAGGGAGATATACATTCCCGAGCATTTTGAAAATGAGGAGTGCTCATTTCTATTGGAGATTGGAACAGAATAGAGAGAGGGGGAAGAAGAGAGAGAGAGAGAGAGAGGAGAGAGAGAGAGAGAGAGAGAGAGAGAGAGAGTGAGAGAGAGCTCACCTTCCATCGCCATTGTTGAAGGTTAGAGCTCGAATCAGTAAAGCACTGGTCGTGCTTTCTCAAGCCAAACCGAAGCTAAAAAGGGTTACTAGAAACTTACCTGAAGTTCAAGGAATCGATCGCCACTTTTCTCGCAGTCGTAGACCTCGAAATCAGGTAATTCTCTTCTTCGTCCTTTATACTGTGCATCGATGGCGGACTTCGCTTCCGACGTTATTTTTTGCAATTATAGTGGGCATTTTGTTTCTTGAACTATTATAAGCTTTATCGTACCCTGTTTTTGCGTCGGTTTAAGCTAGCCTAAACCAGGTCAATCGGACCTGTAGGTAAGTGTTTTGAACTCGTATAAATGCGATTGTGTGAAGGAATTGACTCAATACGCTCTCTATTACATGATTAGAGTAGCCATGACCAGACTGGTTAGAGCTTGGTTAGCTTAGTTTCTGAGAATGATAATGTTTGATTCTGAGATATGTTGTGCGCAATGTTGAGACGAGTCGAATCGTGCCGGTCTTGTGCGATTACGCTGATATTTCACCATCAGATCGTCGCCGGAATCTTTCGGCCATCCATTTCAGATGAAGAATGCCCGAGGAAGAAGATGATGACGTGGCAGTTAATTGGTCAAAGATGCTGACGTAGCATGTCACGTGGCAGTCACGTGGTTGAGTCGTTAAAGTCTAGTATGAGTATGTTAGTTGATCCAACGGTCTAGGTCTGGCCACCTCAAACCTTTCAATAATGTTGGAATTCTTGATTTTTCATTTCAAATCTTTCAAGACTCGTTTCTAATGGTTTCCTCTATCAGACGTGGTTCCAGCCTACCTCAAACCGACGGGAGGCTTTTGCGGACTTTACGCATATCGACCCTGTGATTCTCATCACATTTAGGGCTTGTCAATTAGTGGAGGCTTTGGTGTCATGTAATTGTGAGGTTGGTCTCGATCTTCACTGTTCGATTTAGGAAAAATTTACAAATCGTACGTTGGTTAAGTGGCATCACCCGTGCTCCAATCGTATGACGCTCGCAAGGCATTCCCTAATCGTTCTTGGATCGGCCTTTTTGTGGTTCTAAATATCCTTTCGATAATCCTTATGGTAAAAGCGTCATTTCTTATTCGAATTCCCTAGGTCTACGTACCATGTCTTGCGTTAGATTTTCCCTTTTGGTCAGTCTACTCGAATTGATTAGATTCGAGCGAGATATTACTTAAATACATCTCTAGATTCATTTCTTATTAATGAGTCTGAAATTGACTGAAAATCAGAATGTCACAACTCTTCCCCCTTACAAAAATTTCATCCTCCAAATTTACATTACACTTAATTACTCAAACAATTGGGGGTGCTGTCGCCTCATCGTCTCTTCATTCTCCCATGTGCCACATTCCATTCCATGGTGCTCCCATACTACCTTGATTAGTGGAATCTTCTTATTTTTGAGGATTTTCTCCTTCCGGTCTTCGATCCTTATTGGCTTCTCTACGTAAGATACTCTGTCGTCCACTTCTATGGCTTCATAATCTAACACATGTGTTGGATTTGGTTTATACTTCCACAGCATCGACACATGGAACACATTATGCACTTGGGATAGATTTGGCGGCAGGGCAAGCCTGTAGGCTAAGGTTCCAATTCTCTCAAGTATCTCAAATTGGCCTACATACCTTGGGCTCAGCTTCCCTTTCTTTTCGAAACGCGATAGTCCTCTCATAGGCGACACTTTAAGGAAGATGTGATCGCCCACTTGAAATTCCAAGTGTTTGCGCCGCTTATCCGCGTAGCTCTTCTGATGACTCTGTGCCATCCTTAGTCTATCCCGGATTATCTTCACTGCTTCCACTGATTGCTCTACCAATTTCGGGCCTGTGATACTTCTTTCTCCAACCTTATCCCAGCAAATCAGGGTTCTGCAAGCTTGTCCATAAAGTGCTTCAAATGGTGTCATTTGGATACTCTGCTGGTAGCTATTATTATAGGCGAACTCTACCAAATGTAACTACTCTTCCCATCCACCTTTGAATTCAATGACACATGCTCTCAACATGTCCTCGAGCGTCTGTATTGTCCTTTTCGACTGCCCATTTGTCTGTGGATGGTAGGCTGTACTAAACTGCAATCGAGTTCCCATGACTTCTTGCAAACTTTTCCAAAAATTTACCGTGAATTTGGGATCCCGATCGGATGTGATCGTCACTGGCGCTCCGTGCAATCTCACGACTTGCCTCATGTACAACTCTGCATACTTATTCATAGCGAAGTCCTTTCGCATAGGAATGAAGTGGACGGACTTGGTCAATCTATCCACGACTACCCAAATAGAGTCGTGACCTCTCTGGCTCTTTGGGAGTCTTATCACAAAATCCATAGTTATGTGCTCCAACTTCCATTCGGGTATCTCTAGTGGCTGTAATAGTCCTCCAGGCTTACAGTGCTGCGCTTTTACTTGTTGGCATGTCAAACACTTAGCCACATACCTTGCTACGTCTATTTTAATCCTGTTCCACCAATAATGTTGTTGCAGATTCTGGTACATCTTTGTACTTCCATGGTGAATGCTGTAATTGCTCCTATGAGCCTCTGATAGGATCTTTTCCTCGAGTCCTTAATCTTTTGGCATGCATAATTGCCCTCGAAACTTTAGAATTCCGTCCTCAGACACTTGAAATTCTGGCTTTCTCTTCGTCACATCCATCTCTACAATTTTCTGAATCTACGGGTCCGTAGACTATAATGCCTTTATCCTTTCTTGAACCTCAGGTCCACCCTCAACGTAGCTATCAAACCGATAACCGATCGACTTCTAATCTAAACTTGGAGTCTCTCAAATCCTCAATCATCGACCAACCTTTCACCAGCAGACATGCGATGCTTGACTTCCGACTCAGTACATCTGCTACTCGGTTTGCTTTCCTAGGGTGATACAGGATATCACAATCATAATCCTTCAGCAGCTCCATCCACCTACGCTGCCTCATATTCAGCTCTTTCTGGGAAAACAGATACTTTAACCTTTGGTGGTCGGTGTAGATCTGGAACTTCTCGCCACATAGGTAGTGTCTCCAAATTTTCATAGCAAATATAATTGCCGCTAACTCTAAGTCATGAGTTGGGTAGTTCATTTCATGTGGCCTCAATTGTCTGGATGCATAGGCTACTACTCTTCCATGATGCATCAACACACAGCCTAATCCTTTCAGCGAAGCATCACTGTAAATTTCGTAACCTCCCAGTCCCGATGGAATTGTCAGCACTGGCGCGGTCGCCAGTTTATGCTTGAGCTCTTGGAAACTCTTCTCACATTTGTCAGTCGATTCAAACTTCTTTTCCTTCTTCGTCAACCGCGTCAATGGGAAGGTTATGGACGAGAATTTCTCCACAAAACGCCTGTAATATCCTGCCAATCCCAAGAAATTTCTAACTTCGGTGACCGTAGTAGGCCTCGGCTAATTGATTACCGCCTCGATCCTTGCAGGATCCACTGCGATTCCTTCACCAGACACCACATAACCAATAAATGCTACCCGGTTCAGCCAAAACTCACACTTACTCAACTTCGCGTAGAGCGAATGCTCTCTCAGAGTCTGTAGCACAATCTGTGACATTCTGATTTCCCAATCAACTTTAGACTCTATGATGAGAAGTTTATATTTATCAAGCGATGTATTTCAGTTGTATTCCGCTCAAATCTGATCAATTTGAGTAGACTGACCAAAGGAAAAAGGCTAAAACGAGGCGATGTACGTGGACCTAGGCGACTCAGATAGGAAATGGCGTTTTGACCAAAAGGATTGTCGAGGAGATATTTAGAATCACCAAAAGGTCGATCTAAGAACGATCCAGGATTAACACGCGAGCGTCGTAAGAATGGATCGCGGGTGATGCCGCTTAACCAACGTACGATTTGCAAAATTATCCTAAATCGGACTGTGACGATCGAGACCTTAGAGACTAGTGATAAACCCGCGTAATTACATGACAACCAAAGCCGCCATGAATTGACGAGCCCTAAATGTGATGAGGATCACAGGGTCGATACGCGTATAGTTTGCAAAAGTCGTCCGTCAGTTTGGGATAGGCTGAAATCACGTCTGATAGAAGAAACGAGCAGAAACAAGTCTTGAAAAGTTTGAAAAAGGAAAATCAAGAATTCCAATGTCAATAGGATTGGCCGTCGCCCTATCAAAGAAGTCAGAATCGAGAAAAACGACGTTTCGAACATCGGAGGTAAAAAGACCATAATGCCCCTCAAGCTTAGGACTTTGTCTTTATAATTGAATGAAGGGAAAAATGGACATTTCTCCACCCCCAAGCTGCTGAAAATTGAAGAACAATTGATGGCCATTGGATGCCCTTGAGAAGAACAATTGCCAAGTGTCACAAATCCAAGGGTGGAAGATCAACTCTTCATTTAATGCCCACCTACCAATCACTTCAATTAATTAAAATTTTGAGGAAACAACCAGCTCTCTCTCTCTCTCCTCAAATCCTCCCATTCGGCCAAAAAAATTGCAGAGCACCACCATTTCCCTTTCTTCTTCTTCTTCTTCTCCAGTTTCTACTTCACCCGACCTTGCCGGACGCCGCTGTTTGGTCCGTACGACCACTGCCTCCGACCGTCCCTTGCTTCCAGCTGACCACCTCGACGTATCCCCACGTCTTGCAGATGTCCTCCAACTTGAATCAGGTCATTTGGAGCTCTGAGGAATTCGGGGCAATCTTTCTCCCACAAGTCGACGGATTCTGTTCCAATTTGAGGTAGGTTCGGACCCTTTAGATAGCCGAAACTTGGAATCTTTGACTCAAATTTTATGGAGATAAAGTAGACATATAGATGGTTCTGTGGTAAAAATTGGGGATTTATTTGATAAGATTTTGACCATGAACCACTCTTATACATTATGCCCAGAATCTGTCGGTATTCTATGTTTGAGTGATCCGACGACTTTCGATGACTTTTTGGCAATCACGCGACTTGAAACTCTCGGTGAGACTTTCAAACTCTTAGGTAGACATTAGAAGAGGTAGAATGGTATGTATTTGATAGATTTGAGATAGATTAAGGCCGCTTGCTCCCGGCATGAATAGAATTGAATGGAACCAGTTTAATGTCGGGCCAAACTGGTTCTGTGGAGGGCTGATTAGGCTGAGATTATGTTGTAATTTGGTGTGTATGATGTGTTAAGATGATGAGGAGTATGTTATGAGTGATTTGGATGGATGAATTGAGGAATTAGACTTGAGATTTTGACAAATCGATTGGTTAAACTAGGTTGCGCGACAAGTCGGCTTTGGGACTTGGATTGGCCGAACCATAGAAGACTCGAGGAGGGGAAAATTGCGTTGTTAAGTGGAGGTAAGGAATTTCCTAAACCAAGGCTAGGGGGATTGGACTCGATTGGGTAAGTCGAGTGGTGAAATTGATCAATTAATGGGCATATTCTAAAGTAATGAGCCATATTATGTTTTAGGATTAATTAAAGAGTTTATGTGTGTCTTGACTTGTATTGGAATCGCGTGTCATGTTTGGATAATAATTGAATAGCTTTGCATGTCATGGGATTATGAATGCTACTTGAAATGTAATTGACATTGAGTGTGTGAATGTTAGAAGATCATGGCAAGAATCCTGATTGTAGCATGACATGGCATGGCCATGAGGCTGTGAGACGCGGGGCGGGAGATTGAGACCCTGAGGCGATGAGGTTGCGGGGTGGATGATATTATGTGACGCCCTGATGCGACGAAGTCGCAGGGTGAGATAGCCACTGTCTTGATGCGATATAATGGCGGGACAGAATATGAGCTCGTAGACCCTGCCTAGAAATTGAACCGGGGCCTGATGCATTTAGGCGGATCAAGCCTGATGCGATCTAATCGCGAGCCAGAGAATGAGGGCAGGTAGAGGTTGATTGATGTGGTGAAGTGACAGGCCGAGCATATACATGCAATTGTGTGTGACATGAGAATATAAATGCATGCCTGTGCTCTATGCATTATTGTTTATTGAATTATGAATGTCATACCTGCATGAGTACACGAGTTTGATAAGTTGAGTGACTTGACTGCCTGAGTGGACGACCAACCTGACCTAGGGTTAGGCTTTTCTTACTGAGATGTGTATCTCACCCCCTTTGGGGAAATTTTACTTTACAAATCCTAGGCAGTAGCTATGTGGCCTATCAGGTTTGGGGACTCGCAGGAGATGACGGCGTATTACGATGAGTTCCCCGATAGGTAGGGAAATATATACTTAAGGAAATGTATAGTAGTTTGGGTTGATGAGGGCAAACCAAACTGGAAGCCTCATCGGTTTGAGGCTTAGTTTAGATAGTACGGGGATAGGAAGGTCGGGCCGTTAAAGCCTCACGAGATTTCGGAGGGTGTTATACCTCCATGGTGTTACACGACTTCGAATCAGGAGTTTCCGGAGGGTTCAGTAGTTGGGTCGAGGAACGGCTTGGAGCGGACGCCGACGGCTGAGTTTTCCGTGCCACCGCCAGAGGATGAGGTCATCGTGGTTGAGCCATTCGAGAGAGATCCATCCGAGCCGGACCAAGAGGCGACCGTGGAGGGAGGCCAGGCTGAGCAGTCGCAGGAAGCGACCATGGAGGACTCTGTAGAGGTTCCGTTAGAGACTTTCTCTGAGTACGAGCCGTCAAAGGAGAGCGAGGACACCAGAGATTCCAACATTTCTTCCTAGGAGACTTCCGACGATGACCTGACTTTTTCACTGGCGACCGAACCCCCCTTCCCTAGTAGATTTTGTGGATGCCTTTTTGGCATGCTTACTCGTTGCCCCTGATGTTTAGCGGATTTAGTAATTATCAGTCTATAGGTGATGATGTACGGCTTTCTTGATGCTATCCATGTCCTACTTAGTCTGTATGTGTATATACATATTGTACGGGAGACATTGGGAACCGCTTCCGTGTGCTTAATGTAAGTTATTTTATCTCTCGACCTTTCTTTTTATATGAGGTGGATCCTTGGGACCGCTGAGAGATTGTTATTGTTTTACTTGCGGGGATGATTGCGTGCTCGCGATGGGGCGCGGGGCGTGACATCCCCGCTTGTTTTGGTATCAGGGAAAGGTCAGCTCGATACGAAGTTGGTTAACGATTGGAGCAATAAAGAGGACTAGGTAGGATCAGGACGGATAGCTAGACCTTAGGAAACTGGTCAGGGTAAGGCAAAGGATGCCTAGTTGTGACTTGACACCTATGGATGGTGTTTGATCTTGGTAAAGTTGTGACAGTGCATAGAAGATTGAGTTCTCTGCTTAGGATTGAAGGTCGTTTCTAGACCTTGACCGACTTGATGCTTGAAAGTGATTAGTTTTAGTGAATCACTAGAACGAATGGAGTTGAGTAATGGCCATGAGCCATTGGTTGGGACATTTCTGGAATTGATGTTGACGTATGAAGTACTATTGTTGTGTAATTGTTTTGTTAAGGAGTAGTTAATAACCCTGGATTGGATGATTGAGTAAGTTACTAACCTATTACTGAACTTGTGATGGACCAGGTTCGTTAGTAAGTGACAGAGATGAGTAACCCATCCAGAAGACCTGGAAGACCAAGAGGCGGAGCCTCTAGCTCGAGGCCGCCCATAGTTGAAGACCCAAGAGTGGACGGTCTAATGAGGGCAATGGAGGGACTCAGGGACATCATAGAGAGGCAGGCCCAGGATCGGGACTCTGCCATAGCCTAGGCAATGGGAGCTGCCCTAGCAGCCGCGAATAACAACACTAGCAACGCGGGTAGAAGTGGAAGTCAAGGCGAGCCAAACTAGAGCAATGAAACGATGAACCCTCAAGAGGAAATCATAGTAGCCAGGCAGATGGGCCAACTGGTGGAACAATTTATGAAGTTGAAGCCGACGCAATTTGACGGGATTGGAGATTCCGAGCTAGCACCAAGATGGATAGAGAAGCTGGAAAAGGCTTTCGGGGTACTAAGATGCACTGATGAGGAGAAGGTGTTGCTAGCCGTATATCAGCTAGAGGGTCCGGCAAATGACTGGTGGGCTGCCACCAAGGATGGAGTCTTCCCTGAAGGTATGGCCCTAAATTGGAACACTTTTAAGAGGGCGTTCAACGACAAGTACTTTTCAGAGACGGCCAGGGAAAGGAAACAGATCGAGTTCCTGCAACTGCGACAGAACCAGCTATCGATAGATCAGTATGAAGGTGAGTTCTCGAGGCTTTTGAGGTATGCCCCTCGATCGGTGGAGGATCCTTTGGAGAGGGCACGGAGATTCAGGGATGGTTTTAGGCCCGAACTCCGTAGCCAGATGATATCCCTAAACTTGAGGACCTACAGGGGATATACGAGCGAGGCCAGATGATTGAGCGCGACTTGAGGGAAAGAAACATCGCAACTGGATCGCGGTTCCCGTCGTTTAGAGACCATCGTCAAATGGGCAAGAGACCGATGGTAGGTAACAAACATTTCGTGCTGCCTGCAAGGAGGAATATCATGAAACCGCCAAACCCAGCGAACTGGAGCTCCAGGTTATGTGGTAGAAGGCATGGGAATGGACCATGCCCAATGAGGACTGGAGCTTGTTTCAAGTGTGGTCAGCTGGGCCACCAAATGAGGACATGTCCAAACCAAACACCGGCTAGTCGACCTCAAGGACCGAGGCCGCAAGCAAGACCGTCAACTGCAGCACCCCAGATAGAACCAAATGGACCACCAGCCCAGGGCAGAGTATACGCTGTAGCGCACAGCGAGACAAAAGATGCACCCAGAGTGATCACAGGTACGGTTTACTTGTGCAACCAGACTGCTTATGCATTATTTGACCCGGGTGCCACGCATTCTTTTGTATCTGCACAATTTGCTGAGTTAATAGGCATGAGATTGGAACCATTAAGCATGGCATTGCATGTAGCCACCCCATTGAAGGGTAATGTGTTGGTTTCCTTAGGGTGGCGGGATGTGAGACTATGGTTGGAGAAAGTAAGGAGAGTATCGACCTAGCTGTATTGCCTATGTTTGATTTTGATGTGATTATAGGAATGGATTGGCTGAGTAGGCAAGGAGCGGTAGTAGACTGTGGCAATAAAACGATTCGATTTTACCCGAAAGATCGCCCTAGTTATGAATTGGAAGGAAGCCGAGGAGGAGTCTCAATTCCCTTGGTTTCATCTTTGGAAGTAACTAAGTTGATATCTGAAGGATGTCGGGCATACTTAGTAGCCGTGATGGATACGACTGCCGAGGAACCTAAGTTAGAGAACATTCCTGCGGTACAGGAGTTTCCGGATGTGTTTCCCCAGGAATTGCCGGGATTGCCACCGGAGCGGGAAATAGAGTTTGTGATTGAATTAGCTCCTGGAACGGAGCCGATTTCGAAAGCACCGTACAGGATGTCCCTGTCAGAATTAAAGGAGTTAAAGGTGCAAATGCAAGAGTTGCTCGACAAAGGATTCATCCGACCAAGTGCTTCGCCGTAGGGAGTACCGATGCTGTTCGTAAAGAAGAAAGACGGATCCTTGCGATTATGCATTGATTACCGGCAACTGAATCAGGTGTCGGTGAAGAACAAGTATCCGCTGACGAGGATTGACGATCTTTTTGATCAATTACAAGAAGCGGTAGTGTTCTCGAAGATTGACTTGAGGACGGGGCATCACCAACTGAGGATCAAGAAGGAAGACATACTGAAGACTGCATTCAGGATGAGTATGGACATTACGATTTTACGGTAATGCTGTTCGGATTGACTAACGCCCCGGCTGCATTTATGGATCTAATGCATCGAGTATTCAAAGAGTTTCTGGACAGGTTCGCCATAGTTTTCATTGACGACATCTTAATCTACTCGAGGAGCGAAGTAGAGCACGAAGAACATTTGAAAATCATATTGAGGACCCTGAGGGAACATTCGCTGTATGCAAAGCTAAGTAAATGTGAATTTTGGTTGGACAGGGTAGCATTTCTAGGTCACATTGTGTTTGGTGAAGGGATTGCAGTGGACCCTGTAAAAATAGAGGTTGTAACCAATTGGCCGAAGCCTACTACGGTCAAGGAGGTCAGAAGCTTCTTGGGACTAGTAGGATATTATAGGCGATTCGTGGAAAAGTTCTCATCCATAGTCGTCCCACTGACGCTGTGGACGAAGAAGGAAACGAAGTTTGAATGGATTGATAGATGTGAGCAAAGTTTCTAAGAACTTAAGCATAGGCTTACGATCGCGCCAGTACTGACTATTCCGTCGGGACCAGGAGGATATGAAATCTACAGCGACGCTTCACCGAAAGGATTGGGTTGTGTATTGATGCAGCATGGCCGGGTAGTAGCTTACGCATCTAGGCAGTTGAGGCTGCACGAAATGAATTACCCGACCCACGACTTGAAGTTAGCGGCAATTGTGTTTGCCTTGAAGATTTGGAGGCATTACCTTTGTGGCGAGAAGTTTCAGATATATACAGACCACCAGAGTTTGAAGTATTTATTTTCCTAGAAAGAGTTGAACCTGAGGCAGCGTAGGTGGATGGAGTTGTTGAAAGATTATGATCGCGAGATATTATATCATCCTAGGAAAGCAAACAGAGTGGCAGATGCATTAAGTCGAAAGTCGAGTATTACGTGCTTGCTGGTGAGAGGCTGGTCGACGATAGAGGGTCTGAGAGATTCTGAATTCAGATTGGAGGTTGATCAGCTATCCAGTTTGATAACGACTTTGAGGGTGGAACCTGAAGTCCAAGAAGGGGATAAGGCATTACAGTCTACGGACCCAGAGATTCAGAAAGTTATCGAAATGGATGCGACGAAGAGGAAGCCAGAGTTCCAGGTGTCTGAGGATGGACTTTTGAGATTTCGAGGGCGATTATGTGTATCAAAGGATGAAGGGCTCCGAGAAAGAATTTTATCGGAAGCCCATAGGAGCAATTATAGTGTCCACTCTGGAAGTACAAAGATGTACCAAAACTTGAGACATCATTATTGGAGGAACGGGATGAAGGTAGACATGGCAAGGCATGTTGCTAAATGTTTGACTTGCCAGCAAGTGAAAGCGCAATATTGTAAGCCTGGAGGATTGCTGCAGCCGCTGGAAATTCCGGAATGGAAGTGGGAACACATTACTATAGATTTTGTGATGGGACTTCCGAGGAGCCCAAGAGGTCACGACTTAATCTGGGTAGTCGTGGATCGATTGACCAAGTCCGCCTATTTCATTCCTGTACGAAAGGACTTCGCCATGGATAAGTATGCAGAATTGTACATGAGGCACACAGTCAGATTACATGGAGTGCCAGTGACGATCACCTTAGATAGGGATCCGAAGTTCACGGTAAATTTTTGGAAGAGTTTGCAAGGAGCAATGAGGACGCGACTACAGTTCAGTACGGCGTACCACCCACAGACTGATGGATAGTCAGAAAGGACCATCCAGACGCTCGAGGACATGTTGAAAGCATGTATCATAGATTTCAAAGGCGGATGGGAAGAGCAGTTACACCTGGTAAAGTTTGCGTACAACAATAGCTACCAGCAGAGTATACAGATGGCACCGTTTGAGGCACTCTATGGTAGAGCATGCAGGACACCAATATGCCGAGATGAAGTAGGAGAAAGGAGTATCACAGGCCCCGAGTTAGTAGAGCAATCGGTGGAAGTAGTGAAAATCATTCGGGACAGGCTGAGGACGGCGTAGAGTCGCCAGAAGAGCTATGCAGACAAGCGGCGCAAGCCTTTGGAGTTTCAAGTGGGCGATCATGTCTTCCTCAAGGTGTCGCTAATGAGAGGACTCTCGCGATTCGGAAGGAAAGGGAAGCTGAGCCCAAGATACGTAGGCCCTTTCGAGATATTGGAGAGAATTGGAACCCTGGCCTACGGGCTTGCGTTACTGCCAAGTCTTTCCCAGGTACATAATGTATTCCATGTGTCGATGCTAATAGAGTATGAGCCTGACCCGACACATGTGCTGGACTATGAAGCCAAGGAGGTGGACGATAGAGTATCCTATATAGAGAAGTCGATAAGGATCGAATACCGGAAGGAGCAGATCCTCAAGAATAAGAAGATCCCGCCGATCAAAGTAATATGGGAACACCATAGAACGGAAGGAGCTACGTGAGAGAATGAAGAGACGATGAGGCGACAGCACCCTCATTTATTTGAGTAGTTGAGTGCAATGTAAATTTCGAGGGTGAAATTTTTGTAAGGGGGGAAGAGTTGTGATATTTTGATTTCTCAATCAACTTCAGACTCTATAACGAGAAGTTTATATATATCAAGCGATGTATTTTAGTTGTATTCCGCTAAAATCTGATCAATTTGAGTAGACTAACCAAAGGAGAAAGGTTAAAGCGAGATGAGGTACGTAGACCTAGGCGACTCAGATAGGAAATGACGCTTTGACCATAAGGATTGTCGAGGGGATATTTAGAACCACCAAAGGCCGATCTAAGAACGATCCAAGATTACCATGTGAGTGTCGTACGATTGGAGTGCGGGTGATGTCGCTTAACCAACATACGATTTGCAAAATTATCCTAAATCGGACTGTGACAATCGAGACCTTAGGGACTAGTGATAAACCCTCGCAATTACATGATAACCAAAGTCGCCATGAATTGACGAGCCCTAAATGTGATGAGGATCACAGGGTCGATACGCGTATAGTTTGCAAAAGCCGTCCGTCAGTTCGGGATAGGCTGGAATCACGTCTGATAGAAAAAACGATTAGAAACAAGTCCTGAAAAGTTTGAAAAAGGAAAATAAAGAATTCCAACGTCAATAGGATTGGCCGTCACCCTATCGAAGAAGTCAGAATTAAGAAAAACGACGTTCCGAACGTCGGATGTAAAAAGACCATAATGCCTCTCAAGTTTAGGACTTTGCTTTTATAATTGAAGGAAGGAAAAAATGGACATTTCTCCACCCCCCAAGCTGCTGAAAATTGAAAAGCAATTGATGGCCATTGGATTCCCTTAAGAAGAACAATTGCCAAGTATCACAAATCCAAGGGTGGAAGATCAACTCTTCATTTAATGCCCACCTACAAATCACTTCAATTAATTAAAATTTTAGGGGAATAACCAGCTCACTCTCTCTCCTCAAAGACCCCTATTCGGCCAAAAAAATTGCAGAGCACCACCATTTCCCTTTCTTCTTCTTCTCCAGTTTCTGCTTCACCCGATCCCGTCGGACGCCGCTGTTCGGTCCATACGACCACCGCCTCTGGCAGTCCCCTACTTTTGATCGACCACCCAAACGTAGCCCCACATCTTGCCGACGTCTTCCAACTTGAATCAGGTCATTTGGGATTTTGAGGAATTCGGGGCAAGTATTCTCCCACAGGTCGACGGATTCTGTTTCAGTTTGAGATAGGTTTTGTTCTAAACACTTTAGATAGTCGAAAACTTGGAATCTTTGGCTCAAATTTTGTGGAGATCAAGTAGACATATAGATGGTTCTGTGGTAAAAATTGAGGATTTATTTGATAAGTTTCTTGCCATGAACCACCCTTGTTCATTATGCCCAGAATCTGCCAATATTATGTGTTTGAGTGATCCGGCGACTTCCGAAGACTTTCCGGCAACCACGCGACTTGAAACTCACGGTGAGACTTCCAAATTCTTATGTAGACATTATAAGAGGTAGAATGGTGTATATTTGATGGATTTGAGATAGATTAAGGTCGGTTGGACCCGGCATGAACAGAACCGAATGGAACCGGTTCAATTCCTGGCCAAACCGGTTCTGTGGAGGGCTGATTAGGCTGGGATTATGTTGTAATTTGGTGTGTATGATGTATTAAGATGATGAGGAGTATGTTATGAATGATTTGGATGGATGAATTGAGGAATTAGACTTGAGATTTTGACAAATCGATTGGTTAAACAAGGTTGTGACAAGTCGGCTTTGGGACTTGGATTGGCCGAACCATAGGGGACTCGAGGAGGGGAAAATTGCGTTGTTAAGCGGAGGTAAGGAATTTCCTAAACCAAGGCTAGGGAGATTGGACTCGATTGGGCAAGTCGAGTGAGAAATTGATCGATTAATGGGCATATTCCAAAGTAATGAGCCTTAGTATGTTTTAGGATTAATTAAAGAGTTTATGTGTGCGTTGACTTGTATTGGAATCGCGTGTCATGTTTGGATAATAATTGAATTGCTTTGCATGCCATGGGATTATGAATGCTACTTGAAATGTAATTGACATTGAGTGTGTGAATATTAGAAGATCATGGCATGAATCCTGATTGTAGCATGACATGACATGGCCCTGAGGCGTGTGAGACGCGGGGCGGGAGATTGAGACCCTGAGAGGACGAGGTCGCGGGGTGGATGATGATTACGTGACGCCCTAATGCGACGAAGTCGCGGGGTGAGATAGCCTCTGTCCTAATGCGATATAATCGCAGGACAGAATATGAGCTCATAGACCTTACCTAGAAATTGAACCGGGGCCTGATGTGTTTACCCGGGCCGAGCCTATTGCGATCTAATCGCGGGCCAGAGAATGAGGGCAGGCAGAGGTTGATTGATGTGGTGAAGTGACAGGCCGAGCATATACGTGCAACTATGTGTTACATGAGAATATAAATGCATGTCTGTCCTCTATGCATTATTATTTATTGAATTATGAATGTCATACCTGCATGAGTACACGAGTTTGATAGGTTGAGTGACTTGACTGCCTGAGTGGACGGTCAACCTAACCTAGGGTTAGGTTTTTCTTATTGAGATGTGTATCTCACCTCTTTGGGGAAATTTTACTTTACAGATCCTAGACAGTAGCTTTGTGGCCTATTAGGTTTGGGGACCTGCAGGAGATGACGGCGTATTACGATGAGTTCCGCAATGGGCAGGGAAATATATACTTAAGAAAATGTACAGTAGTTTTGGTAGATGAGGGCAAACCAGATTGGAAGCCTCGTCGATTTGAGGCTTGGTTTAGACAGGACGAGGATAGGAAGGTCGGGTCGTTGAAGCCTCACGAGGTTCCGGAGGATGTTATACCTCCACGGTGTCAAACGACTTCGGATCAGGAGTTTCCGGAGGGTTCAGTGGTTAGGTCGAGGAACGGCCCTAAGCGGATGCCGACAGCTGAGTTTTCCGTGCCATCGCCAGAGGATGAGGTCATCGTGGTGGAGCCGTCCGAGAGAGATCCATCCGAGCCGGACTAGGAGGCGACCGTGGAGGGAGACCAGGCTGAGCAGTCGCAGGAAGCGACCATGGAGGACTCTGTGGAGGTTCCGTTAGAGACTTTCTCCGAGTACGAGCCGTCAAAGGACAGCGAGGACACCGGAGATTCCAGTAGTTCTTCCTAGGCAACTCCGGATGTTGACCTGACTTTTTGACTAGCGACCTGACCCCCCCTTCCCTGGTGGATTTTGTGGATACCTTTTTGGCATGCTTACCCGTCGCCCCTGATGTTTAACGAATTTAGTAATTATCGGTCTGTAGGTGATGATGTATGGCTTTCTTGATGCTATCCATGTCCTACTTAGTCTGTATGTGTATATACATATTGTCCGCGAGACATTGGGAACCGCTTCCGTGCACTTAATGTAAGTTATTTTATCTCTCGACCTTTCTTTTTATATGAGGTGGATCCTTGGGACCGCCGAGAGATTGGGACCGCCGAGAGATTGTTGTTATTTTACTTGCAGGGATGATTGCGTGCTCGGGATGGGGCACGGGGCGTGACACAATCCTTAGGTGCTCCTCGTGTTCTGCATCGCTCCTCGAGTAAATCAAGATGTCGTCAATGAAGACTATGACGAATCTGTCCAGAACTTCTTTAAATACTTGGTGCATCAGATCCATAAAGGCAGCTGGGGCGTTAGTCAATTCGAACGGCATCACCGTAAATTCATAGTGACCATACCTCGTTCTGAAAGCAGTCTTAGGTATGTCTTCCTTTTTTATCCTCAACTGGTGATACCCAGCTCTTAAGTCAATCTTTGAAAATACTGCCGCTCCCTGTAGCTGATCAAACAGATTATCGATCCTCGGCAGTGGGTACTTGTTCTACACTGTCACTTGGTTTAGCTGCCGATAGTCAATGCATAATCCCAAAGACCCATCCTTCTTCCTTACGAATAATTCCGGTGCTCCCCGTGGTGAAGCACTTGGTCAGATAAATCCTTTATCTAGCAACTCTTCCATCTACACCTTTAACTCCTTTAGTTCTGACAGGGACATCTTGTAAGGTGCTTTCGAAATTGGCTCCGTTCCAAGGGATAACTCAATCACAAATTCTATTTCCCGTTCCGATGGTAGCCCTGACAACTCTTGGGGAAATACATCAGGAAATTCATGTACTACCGGGATACTCTCTAATTTCGGCTCTTCGGTAGTTGTGTTCATTACTGCCACTAAGTATGCTTGACATCCTTTAGTCATCAACTTAGTCACTTCAAGAGACGAAACTAAGGGAATCGAGATTCCTCCTCGACTTCCCACCATTTCAAAGCTAGGGTGTCATTTGGGATAAAATCGGATTATTTTACTACCACAGTCCACTACTGCCCCTTGCTTACCCAACCAATCCATTCCTATTATTACATTAAAATCAAACATGGGTAATACGGCTTGGTCAATACTCTCTTTACTCCCTCCAATCACAATCTCACAACCAGTACAACCCAATGAAACTATTATGTTGTTCTTTAAGGGAGTGGCAACATGCAGAATCATGCTCAACGGTTCCAATTTCATGTCCACTAATTTAACAAACTGTGCAGACATGAATAAATGCATGGCACCAGGATCAAATAATGCGTATGCAACTTGGTTGCACAAGTAGACCGTACCTGTGATCACTCATGGCGCTTCCTCCGCTTCTCTACGGGCTACAACATACACTCTGCCCTGGGCCGATGGTCGATTCTGCTCAATCTGAGGCGTGGCAGTCGACAGTCCTGCTTGTGGCCTCTGTCCTTGCGGTCGACTTGCCGAAACTTGGCTTGGACACACCCTCATCTGATGGCTCAGCTGACCACACTTATAGCAAGCTCCTGTCCTTATCGGGCATGGTCTATTCTCATGCCTTCGGCCACAAAGTCTGCAGTTCCAGTTCGCAGGGTTCGGCGGCTTCACGATATTCTTCCGTACTGGAGGCACAAAGCGCCTATTACTCGCCATCGGCCTCTTGCCCATCTGGCGATTATCTCTGAATGATGGGAACTGTGATCCAGTTGCGGTGTTTCTTTCTTTCAAGTCTCTTTCAATCATCTGGCCCCGCTCATAGATCTCCTTGTAGGTCCTCAAGTTCAGCGCAATCATCTAGCTACGGAGCTCGGGCCTCCAACCATCTCTAAATCTCCTCGCTTTCTCTTAAGGGTCCTCTACTGATCGTGGTGCATACCTTGACTGTCTCGAGAATTCGACCTCATACTGATCTATTTCATCTAGTTCTGGCGTAACTGCAAGAACTCCACTTGCTTCCTTTCCCTGGCCGTCTCGGAGAAATATTTATCATTAAAGGTCGTCTTAAAAGCATCCCAATTCATAGCTACTCCTTCAAGGAAGACTCCGTTCTTGGTGGCAGCCCATCAGTCATTCGTTGTACCCTCCAATTGGTACACGGTAAGCAATACCTTCTCCTTGTCCGTACACCTCAGTACTCCGTAGGCTTTCTCTAGCTTCTTGATACATCTGGGCGCTAGCTCGGGATCTCCAGTCCCATCGAATTGAGACGGCTTCAGCTTTATGAACTGCTCCACCAGCTGGTCCATCTGTCTGGCCACGACGATCTCTTCTTAGGCATTCACAGTCTCATTGCCCTGGCCAGGTTCATTCTGACTATCATTACCACCATTATTGCCATTGTTGGCGTTGACGGCGGCTATGGCAGCTCCTACTGCTTGGACAATGGCAGCATCCCGGTCCTGGGTTTGCCTATCAATTAGATCGCCAATTCTTTCCTGTGCCCTAAGTACACCATCCATCCTTGGATCTTCAGCGACATGTGGCCTTGAGTTAGAGGCTCCGCCTCTTGGTCTTCCAGCCCTTCTAGATAGGTTGCTCATCTTTGTCTCTTTCTACTGAACCTGATCCACCACAAGTTCAGCAAGGAGTTAGTAACTTACTCAATCATTCAAATCCAAAGCTACTAACTAATCCTTAACATAAATGGTTTCAATCCAACGGTACTCTATACCACTGACTCTAGAAACATTCAACCAATAGCCCATGGCCATTTCTCAGTTCCAATTACTCCTGTGATTCTCCAAAGCCAATCACTTTCATTCCTTAAACAAACCAAGGTCCAGAAATGACCTTCAATCCTAAGCAGGGAACTTGATCCTCATGTATTTCCACAATCCTGCCAAGGTCAAATACTAATCCTAAGTACCAAGTTGCACACTATACACCCTATGCCTTATCTTAACCAGCCTCCTAAGGTCTCGCTATCCGTCCTTGTCCCACATAATCCTCGTTATTACTCCAGTCTTCAACCAACTTTGGATCGAGCTGACCTTGCTCTGATACCAAGCGAAGCGGGGATGTCACGCCCCGAACCCTTCAAGCACGCGAACATCCCTACAAGCAAACAACATATCTCTCATGGTCCCAAGATCCACGAACAAGTCGAGAGATAATATACGAACATAAGCATGTGGAAGTGAAACTTAAATAATCCCCGTACAAAATATAAGTTAAGTGGGAGCTGGATGGCATAATAACTATCATACATAATAACGTACGGTTCATACAAATTTCAATTGCTACTACAATTCGCTAGGCAAGGGCGACGGGGTAAGCACATCAAAATGACCATCAACGATATCCAAAACAGCCATGGTCGGGGTCGCCATCACAAGATAGAGCCAATAAACTAGGGCACTTAAGATGAGCTGCTGGAGTCTCCTGTGTCCTCTGCATCCTCTGTCGGCTCGTACCTGGAGAAGGTCCCTGATGGAACCTCAACGGAATCCTCCATGGTCGCTTATGTGACGGCTCTGCCAGGTCCTCCTCGGTCGCCTCCAAGACTATGACCTCATCCTCCTTGACAATAAAAAGTCCAGCGTCGGGGTCTCCTCTGGCCCATTCCTAGAGCCAACTACAGACCCCTCTAGCAACTCCTGCTCCCCAACAGTCTGGCACCTAGCAAGGATAACTCCCTAGGGTATCTCGTGAGGCTTCAGTGGCCCAATCTGCTCGTCCCCATCTCTCTTAAACTATGTCTCGAACCTATGAGGCTTCTAATCAGGGCTACCCTCGTCGACCCATACGACCGTGCACTTTCTCACATAAATGTTCCCCTGACTATCCGGGAACTCATCAAAATTCTCTGTCATTTCTTTGAGGTCCCCAAAACATATGGGCCATATATCTAAGGTCTAGAATCTGTAAAAATAAGGGTCCCCAAAGAGATGAGATACACATCTCAGTAAAAGAATCCTAACCCTAGGTCAGGTCGACCATCTACCCAGGTAGTCGTACCCCTCAATAATTCCAAACTCATGAACACACAAGTATATCAGGCACAAATCAATAAAAAAAACAACATACAGATGACAGGCATGCAATGATGACCTCATGTCACACTCAGATGATAATACACACTTCATCCTGCCATCTCACCGCAACCACCTCTTCTTGCCTGCCTCAATCTCCAGCCCGCGATCTCGTCGCATCAGGCTCGGTCCGCGTAAACGCATCAGACGATCATCGGCAACTCGCGTAAACGCATCAGGTTCTGATGAATCTCCAGGCCAATATCCTTATCTCTTAACTCCGTCCCGCGAATAGTTCGCATCAGGACCGTGACCATCTCAACCCCGCGATTTCATCGTATCAGGGCGCACACAACATCAACTCCACCCCGCGATCTCATCGCATCAGGGTATCCACCTCCCACCCCGCGTCTTATACGCCTTAGGGCCTCGTCATGTCATGCTCATGCCATGATTTTAATTCAATTTCACAAATCAAACAACAGGTGCACCTCATGCACAGTTTGAATACTCATGGCATGCAAGGAAATCAAATGACATACATACATGGCGGATAATTCAAGAATAATTAATAACATACATAATCTTGTTATGCCACTTAGGCCAAACCAAGAACTATCCCTTTGGAATATCTTTATAAATCGATCAAACTAAACCTCGACTCACCCAATTGAGTCCAATCTCCCTATCCTAAGTTTTGAATTCCTTTACCTTGCGTTTGATTATACAAATTCCTCCTTACAAGTGCCTTAAGTCTCGGCCAAATCAATCCAAGGGTCAATTCACCACGCAACCTAGTATATTCAACCAATTCGTCAACTTTTCATGTCCAATTCCTCAATCCATGAACCATAATCATCCATAACCCAACTCTCATCAACTTAACATGTCTTAATCCTCAATTTGAGTCTCAAAATTCAACCATCATCAGTCCAACAAATTCGGTTTGCCCGAAACCGAACCGATCCTCCTCGGTTCCGTGCAAATCGAACACAACTGGTCTTCAATCTACTCCTAATCCATCATTCAATCATCATCCTACCTCTTAACACATCTATCTAAGGGTTTGAGAGGCTCACCGAAGGTTTGAAGTCAAATGGTCGCCGGAAACTTGTCGGACTTCGCCGGTTCCTCCAAAGTCAGAATCCGGCAGTTTCTGTGCAAGGTTTACAAGACCGATCCATGGTAAAAAAATTTATCAAATTGAAACCCAATCACAGATTCATACACATGTCTACTAGATCTCCACCAAATTTGGCCTCAAAATTTCAACATTTCAGCTTTCAAAAGGGTTAGAAACTGGACCTACCTCAGGCTGAGTTCTATTCTGTCGACTCTCGGAAAAGTCCTTGGTCGGGACTCCTCGGTGCTCCAAATGGCACGATTCTTATTCGAGAAGGTCGGAAAGACGTAGAGCTTCATTGGTGTGGTCGACCGATGGTCAGATGGTGGCTGAAAAAGGTCGTCGGAACAGTAGAACGACAACTCCGGTTCTGGTTGGCGATCTGCAGAAACAAAGGAGAAGAAGATGAAGAATTTCGGTGGTGATGAGGGAGTATGGCCGGCCAGATGAAGTGAGGAGAGAGAGAAAATGGTTATATACAAGGTTTGGTTAATGGGCTTGAGTGGTAGGTGGGCAAAAGTTGGACATGACCACACTTTACACCATCCATTGACACTTGTCCCATTGTCAACCATGCTTTGATCCAATGGTCCTCATCTATTCTTATTTTTGGCAGCCTTGAGGGGGGTTTAATGTGCAAAATACCCTTCTTCAATTGCATGGGTAAGGTTCTAAGCTTGAGGGGCAAAAGGGTAATTTTACCCCCGACGTTCAGAATGTCATTTTTCTCGTTCCATAATCCTTTGATAGGGCGACAACCAATCCGGATAACATTGGAATTCTTGATTTTCCATTTCAAATCTTTCAAGACTCGTTTCTGATGGTTTCCTCTATCAGACGTAGTTCTAGCCTACCTCGAACCGACGGGCTGTTTTTGCGGACTTTACGCGTATTGACCCTATGATTCTCATTACATTTAGGGCTCGTCAATTTATGGTGGCTTTGGTTGTCATGTAATTGTGAGGGTTTATCGCTAGTCCCTTTGGTCTCGATCTTCACTGTCCGATTTAGGAAAAATTTGCAAATCATACATTGGTTAAGCAGCATCACCCGCGCTCCAATCGTATGACGCTCGCAAGGCATTCCCTAATTGTTCTTGGATCGGCCTTTTTGTGGTTCTAAATGTCCCCTCGACAATCCTTATGGTCAAAGCGTCATTTCTTATTCAAATTCCCTAGGTCCACGTACCATGTCTCGCGTTAGCCTTTACCTTTTGGTCAGTCTACTCGAATTGATCTGATTCGAGCGAGCTATTGCTAAAATACATCTCTAGATTCATTTCTCATTAATGAGTCTGAAATTAACTAGAAATCAGAATGTCACAGTCAAAGTGTCATTTCTCATTCAAATTCCCTAGGTCTAGTACCCGACTCCGCGTCAGTTTTTTCCTTTTGGTCAGTTAACTCAATAGTGGCCAACTCCGAGCGAGTTACAACTGAAACACATCGATCGATATCCTTCCATTCAATAGCCTCGAGAGAGTCAGAATTTGAAATGTCATAGATCAATTTGATGTTTTGACTAATGGAATGCGACATTGTTATTTGTTTCAGTCATGGTGACGACCCCGATCAATTGCATACTTCACTTACTTGAAATTTAGATTAGATCTTATATTGGGTCTTTAGACCTAATGGAAAGTCTAATTTTTATTTCACTAATTGAAATATGTAATTGAATTGGCTCAAACATAGTTCATGACATTTGCATGCTCGCATTTTAGAGTAGCTTATGGCGATTGATTTTTCAAAATCACCTGCATATTCTAGACTTGATGGAGAAGGACGACATCCAAGTGTTCAAAAAACCTCGAGATGAGCTTCAAGCCTGGTGGGATAGTATGGGCGAGGTCAGTCAGACGTATGCTAGATTGTGATTAGCTTATCTGTTGGACCTGCTAAAGATTGAGTGCCCACCTGCCTTTATCCAAGTTATGGCGCGTTATTGGAACCCCATTACACCTATATTTTGCATGGAGGAATTGGAGATTTCTCCTACATTGGAGGAGTATAGCGCTGCCATTGGAGTTGAGCTCAACCATCTCCTAGTTCGACCCCTGATTGGACTCGAACCTCCTAGTCAACTGGCTAAATTCTTCGATACAAGCCTGGCTGAGATAGAAGTAGACCCCAAAAGTTAATATAGACGAGTGTCCTTGTCCTTTCTTCTAATAGGATTCCCAACCTTTATGCTAATAAATGAACCAAGTTTGGTAGAGCCTTTGTCTTAGCTTTCTTTAGCTTTGTGCTATTTTCCATTTCATCTGTTACCTTTGACCCTATAATGGCCATAGTGGTTAGATAAGTCCGTTATGGGTGGGATTATTCGAACCTTATCCTCGTCGAAACTTTCCTCTCCCTGAACCTTATTAGAAAAAATAATAAGGGAATCTTTAGAGCCTCTAGTTGTTTTCTATACTTGTGGTTTACCTCCTATATTAAATAATTTCACATCCGCATGGGTTTCACTGAGATTAGCTTTGACATCCATCCCCTTAAAACTTTTGTCCAAGCCCATATGCGAATCCCAAAGTTCAATTTTAAAGAATAGATAGAATTCCTTTGGACTCTAAAGCCAGAACAACTCCGTTGGCGACTTAGATTGCCAACACTAGGTCTAGCCAGACTTACATATAATGATGAAGATCCAATCCCATTGTTAGGATTCACAGGTGCTACTGCATATTACCCGAAAAAGGGTTATCCGACAGTTTGGGGCATTGCAAGAGATCCCTTTATTACATGACCATGTATCTTCTCATTTGACATGCCAAAAGAAACCCTCACAGGGAAAAGAAGAAGCAGTTCGAAGTTATGGTGGAATTCATCATACGCTCTTTGAAAGAATCCCAAACCAAAAATGTAGAATGACTGGATGATATTACTCCAGAGATGGATGTACACAGAGCTTCTATTGATTACATCCAGCGTTTTCAGATGATCAGGCCCAGCTTGGTGGAGCCGTATCCACCAGAGTACATTGTACCATATGTACTTAGAGTGGAGCCATATATACCCAAAAACATGGGATCACAAGCACATAGTGAAGATGAAGAGTCCCAGACCGAGGAATTTGATCATTGCTTGGGCATGGAGGATTCCTTAGTTCCGAAGCGCCCTAAACTTGGATTGGATGGCTCACACAAGCCTAGAATATCTGAACATTATGATGACTTGGTATTTGAATGCAAAATTGTAATAAACATTGATTTTTGATGCACGTGCATATACATACATATTTCATCTATGCATAAAAATTATCGCCATGGGTTACATTTCTTTTAATTTCATGTGTTCTCCAGATAAATGATTGAAAGAGCTACCCAAATAAGGTTAAGGCTCATGTGGTGGCACTTTTTCTCATTAATTAACAAAAAAATATGCAATTGAAAGGATTCAGTACTTTCGCTGCCCTTCTTGATAGGATACTTACTTTCATATTGCTCTTTAAACATGTGTTCTTCAATCACGAAACTGCCTAAACATCGTTTTCGTACTCGAATAAAAAATGAGAATGAAATAACAAGAGCTAACTCCACGAGTTGGCATATTGGAAACTCAGATGAGTAGCATGGCTATTATGAAGGCTGAGATCAAGGCCATGCTAGAAGCCTCTCCGGACAGACAAATAGTGACATCAAGCCTGAATGACGCTAGTTAACCCCCGATGACTAATATGGCTAATAAAAAGCCAGTTGAAGATGTCCAGCGTGTTTCAGGACATAATCAAGCGCCAAATGTTCACTCTCGGCCAAAGACACCCCATGTTATCATCAACCATGAAAAGGAGGAAAGGGGAAAACTGGCGGTAAAAATCGAAGCAAAGGCCAAGAGGATAGCTAAGATCGAAGAGTGTTTGACTAGCCAAGGCTATTAGTTGGCTCATTTTGACAAAATATCTCTCTTTGTGAAGGTAGACTCCTCTGGATTACAAAGAGCTAGATTTCGTAAGGAAGTATAATAGGACAGGCTATCCTCGTGCTCATCTCAAGTATTACTTGCGCAAGCTGGCACACTACCAGACTATGTTCCATTGCTCGTGAACACATTCCAAGAAAGTTTGGTTGACGCCGCTTTAGCTTGGTTTATTAAGTTAGACCTAGGTGACTGTGATGGATGAGAAGATCTTGCTGAAGATTTCCTTCACCAAAATAAGTTTAATACCGCGACTGCTCTGACAAGGAAGGATTTACTAGGAACCATGAAAGGAAAGAACGAGATGATCAGAACCTATGCCCAAAGGTGGCGGGCGTTAGCGACCCAAGTCAGACCGCCGATCCCTAAAGACGAACTGGTCGATCTGTTCTTGAAGGAGCTTCCATATGAATACTTTGATATAATGAACACCTTTAGGTGCCAAATCTTCACACACTTAATAAAAGTAGCTGAAAGGTTGAAATGGGCCTTAAGAGAAAGAAGGCCACCAGAAGCTCCAATCGGAAGGCAATATTCCTCAAGAAAAGAAAGAGAAGCTGGAATCGATATAACCTTCGTGCCAAATCGGCCGAGGCCCAAGCAATTTGTTAATTCTAATCAAGTCAAAGGAGGACCATCCTGGTCGACGCCAAAGGGCCAAGAAACGAAGAAGAAACCGCCACAAAAGTAATTTTCACAACTCTCATACCATTGTCTAAATTGCTCTCGATGTTATTGGAACAACATTTAGTTACAAAGAAGCCTCCCAAAACAAATCTAACGGGTACCTTGGTTTTGATGATAGCCAAACTTGCGCTTATCATATGGGCGAAAGTGTACATAATGTAGACAATTGCTATATCCTGAAGTTGAAAGTGCAAGCCCTTATTGACAATCAAATCCTGAAATTTGACGATGTGGCCCCGAATGTACAAGAGAACCCGCTTCCCGACCATCAAGTGATTAGAATGATTCTGGTTGGCAAGGAAGGAAGCCGTCTAGATCTAAAGGTAAATGTTGCTATATTGACGGACATCCTAGTTATGTCATCCTCATACCCACAAGAAGGGGAGGTATCAATTGAAAAGAAACAACCATGCATCGCTAAGCTGATGAGCCTAGAGATAATCACAGATGCCACTGGCATGTCATTTGAAGGAACTCTTGCCTCTGTAAACTTCAGTTCGAATCAGTTCGTGGTTGAAACCAAGCAAGGAAGTATATGGAGTGTTCCTCATGAGAGTTTGGTAGGTGATGTAGAATTAATAATGAAACCGAAAGAGGAAATTGACGAAGACAAACTGGAAGCCACCAAGCGAAGTCTCGCTGATCGCAGATTTGTGACTGAAGCACTAGTAAGAGGCAAAGTGGTAGATAATCTGGGCGGGGATTCTGGAGGATACAATTTTAAAGGGAAATACTCTGCTCCTCCCAGTTTCTTTCAGAAAATAGGGGATATTATATCTGAGGATGGGGGGTATGGATGATCATATTCAACCAGATGTCTTAGAAGATGTGATTGAGCCTCTTTCAGGAGAATCTCAATTGTCACTTAGCCAAGTGATGTCGGAACATTTCCTGCGCATTGAGAAACAAGTAAATGATCTCTCATGGGAGATAAAAGATGTGTCACTTCGATTGGTGACATGCAACCATTCTCGGGCGACAAATGGCACAATCTACATCGAGCAATATATTACGATGGAGAAATTAAGAGCTCAGTGGCAAAACTTGACCGAACTATTCGAAGAAGTGAGAAAACAGCTGAATTTTGTAACTTCAACATAATGAAGTGTTGCTTATGGACATTACCGGTTAAAGCATGAAGATTTCTCGGAGAACTTTGGCAATACTATGGCGATGGTTGGAACTTTAACAACCGCGGTGATCAAACTTGATCAGCTTGAAAACCTAAGCCAAGAAGATGATTGTCCAGTTAAATCCATTTGTGATTCATCTATTAGAGAATGAAACAGATGATGAATTCGAATCAGAGGCATCCAACCTGACGACAGTAACCATAAAAGTCCTACCGATGGAGGATTATGACTTTAGGGCAGTCCATTGGAGTTATGAGACAGGTGAAATAGATGCGGTGATGAGATCCAGATGATTTTATGGCCCAAGGGAGGGTGAATCAGAGAAAAAAGAAGTATCCAAAGAAGATGCAGAAAAAATCTAGTCCATCATCAAAACCAGTGAATTTGAGGTGATAGAACAACTAAGGAAAATGCCTACTCAGATATCCTTATTGGACTTGTTCATCAACTCTGAGAAACATAAAGGCGCGCTGCTGAAAGTGCCAAATGAGGTACATGTCCTTGAAACTATCAACAAAGTACTACTGCTAAACTTTGTTGGAGTAATCCTTTTAAAGGATCGGTTGTGTTTTTCAGACGAAGACTTTCTCATGGAAGTACTATGGCACAACAAGACTTTATACATCACTGCTCTTGTAATGGAAAGCGAGTAGCCCATTTATTAATCAATAACAAATCAACGTTTAACATTTGCCTCTAGCCACATTAAGAAGCTCGAGCATCAAAGAGGAAGTGATTTGAACTTCCAAGGTAACTGTCAGAACTTTTGACGGAATGAGAAAGACAGTGGTAGGTGAGATTAAGTTAGATGTCTTCATTAGCCCAACATAAATTTCTATCGACTTCCAAGTGATGAATCTACCAAGCAAGTTCGGATTTTTGCTGGGAAGACCTTGGATCCACGCAACTGGAGCCGTACCCTCGAGCCTACATTAAAAGGTATGATTTGTGGTAAACGGTAAAGTGATTATCATTCATGGAGAAGTTGATTTCCTTGCTTGTTAGAGCAGTGCCGTCCCCTACATTGAGCTAGAAGTTAAGTAAGAGGCAATTTATCATTCCTGGGATCTGGTGGCGGTAATTCACAATCTAGTGGGAGCAAAGTTGGGAGTCCCATTCATTTCCGGATTTAGCCTTTTGCAGGCCAAATGCTGCTAACATACGGAGCTAGTCCAGGAGATGGTCTAGGAAAGCATGACTAGGGGGTTTGCGCTCCATTAAAATTGAAGTCTAATGAGCACAAAATCGATTTGGGTTACCAGGCTAAGATGTCAGACTGAGGCCAAGACAAGGCCCGTGGATGCTAAGGACGCCTTAGAAACCAGAAGGGTTCTTTTTTTGGTTCTCCTGCATGAAAAGGAAGGTCGAGAATGTTCAATAATCCATTAAACAAATATTTCTGCATAAACTCTAAATGGTTGGCAGAGGATGAGGTAGTGCCCATAACGGATCCAGACTTGACTAATCCCTTTTTGGAGGATAATTCCGTCAATGTCATCATATAGTGGCTCGGTGATGAGGCCACTGCTTCAGAGTAAAGAAATCTTTCTCTTGTTATCAATACTGCACCTAATTTCTTGCATTGTTGATTTTTGTATTTTATTTCTATTGTTTGAGGTAAATGTAGGAAAACGCCTTTGGATTTCTAATCGTTAGTCCAAACAGCAAATTCTGTAACGTGGTCCATTTTGCATTCAATAAAACATCAGCAGTTTTATTAAGGACATATGGAACCACAAATCAGCCTGATGATGATTCCTGTCTTCCATATTGTCGTAACCCATTCGAGCGATCTTTTCGACGAGTTAATGAGCCGTCCCATCTGGTCGGATGTGTGCCTCTCCCAAGGCCCGTTACTCAAGTCGCAACTACGGTATACGTGGTCGATCTTCGACGCGGTCTAGTGACATGTGATATGTGTACATGCCAAGGAGTCACCACTGATCGTTTTGCGGAGGGTACGATCTGAAGCCCTATCGAACAATTGGGAGCATTCTATTCGATTATGCGATAACCAGAGAAATGAGATTGGGGACTTTGTTACGCCAACTTTCAAAGTTGACGCCCTTTCGGCACCTAAGTTGAATGATTTTTCTAACCCAAGGTTTCATACAAATGAGTGTGGTGCGAACCCTAACTCTAGGAGTTCATGCAAATAGGAGTGGCTACCCTAACACTCACAATCAATAAAATGAATACGTAAATCAAGGATCCAAAACGTGCTGATAAACCACAAGAAAGCAACATGACATTCGTAGTAAGGCTCTATTAGCCTAGAGAAATATCAATCAAGGCTCAGGAATATTTTTGGCATGATTTGCCCTTGAGGGGCAAAATCGTAATTTTGAAAAATTTTGGGACAATTTGCCCAAGAAGGGAAAATTTATCGTTTCAGATGAAATATGCAGTCAAAAGATGGTGGAATATGATTGGTCGTCAAACCAATCAATTTCCCATTTTTCGAGAATTTTCAATTTTTTTTTGGAATTTTGGGCGCGATTTACCTTTTGAAGGGTAAAATCGTCATTTTAAAAAATGATGAGAAGTGAAAATCCCAAATAGAAGGATTGATCGACCACCAGACACAAATCCTAATTTTGAGCAATTTGCATGGCTCGATTGGAATAGGAAAGATGACATACCCTTAAAAGGGTAGACTTGACATTTAGAAAAAGGACGAGATTCGAGAATCCAAGCATAAGAATTAGTCACCTAGCCGACCTAATTCTTACCTTAGCATTCTCGACCTATGTCTTATACCAAGCGGAGACGATTTACCCATGAAGGGTAATATCGTCAATTTTCAGATGAACAGATAAGAAATCCCAAAAATAGGATTGACCAGTTGTTCGCAATCAATCCTCAATTTTTAGGAATTTCTGGAATGTCTTGGAATTTTTCGCAATTTTCCTACATTTTTTTTATTTTCTAGAATTTTCTAACATTTTTAAGAATTTTCTAGGATTTTTTCTAATTTTTATTGTTATTTAAAAATGATTTTTTGAATTTTTTATTAATAAAAATAATTCGGACCAGGTCGACCCGATCCACTCAGGTTGGATACACGGCCCAAACCCGAACTCGCAAGACCCACGCCCAAAAACGACGCCGTTCCACTTTTTTTATTTTTTGATTATTTGGATTTGATCCGACGATTCCTATTGAACCACGTGGCTACTCCACGGCCACTGGATCTATTGATTGAAACCTTGCTCAGATCAAAAGTCAACTATCCCTCAACCGTCAAATCTGATCACTTAAACCTACGATCACGATTAAAAGCCAAGACTCAATCTAGACCGTTCGTCCTCACTTACCTAAACAACGCCGTTCTACTCTTAACCTAAATGGCACAATTTCAAACTGTTTTGACTTTTCGATTAAAAAATATTTTTGGATATTCCTATTTTCTAATCGGACGGCCACTAAAAAAAGAATTCGATTAATCTAAGTCGTCCGATCAAAATTGACTCAGCCTAACAAACTAACGGTCGAGCTGACTCGACATCCATGTGGACCAATCACGTGCTGCCACCTAGACCTTTGACTTGTTGACTCGCCACGTAATCGTCTTCAACCTCCCGACGCATACCACGTAAACAAGAGGCCGAGGTTTTTTCCACCTTTGATCGGCGACCAAACCTTGACCAATCGACTCGAATCTAGTGGCAATCGATTTGTCTACATCCCGCCTACAACATATCGTAGCCTCATGCAATTTTGCAGACAGAATCGAAAATAATGAAGTTTACACAATATACGGGCATGATAGTTCAATTGAGCCACAAAGAGCAAGTCGAGCTAATTCCTTCACACAATCGCATCTATACGAGTTCAGAACACTTACCTACAGGTCCGATTGACTTGATTTAGGTTAGCTTGAGCTAGGGAAGCCTCGACAAGGTCGGCCATGGCAACGAGGTTCGAATGCGAGGTTCGACTCAATTTCAATTCAATTAAAACATACAACAGTATTCAATGATGTAGTAGATATGAAATGCACACATCAATCGAAAGAATTGAAGCCAAAATGAAGATCCGCCATTAATGATCTGAAGCTAAAGTTGAAGTTCGACTTACGATTTTTCAAGATCAAAGGCGGCGTGAGCTAGTGCGATCAACTCTGCAGAGCTCCAGAAAACTTCTCAAAGTGGAATTACGGCTCGATTTTGCCAGAATTGCAGTCATTGATCACCCACAAGCCGAACTCAAGCTCTCGACAACAGAGGTCAGAGAGCGAGTTCTCTCTCTCGCTCTCTCTCTCTCTCTCTCGATTCTGTTGTCCTCCAGAAATAGAATGAAAACCACCCCCTCAAGAATGAGTATGTTCTTCTTATATCCTATCTCGAAAATTTTGGTCGTTCGGGGGAAGGTGAGTCGGTGACCTTCGCACGTGCAATCCCGTGCCAAATGGTCATCGATGACTGGTGATCGGCGGGAATGAAGTGGACAATCTTTTTAGGCTTTCCGGTGATTGAATTTCAAGAGAATTTGGTCTTTGTTTGGCTCTGCATTTGAGCAAAGTTGGCCGTGGCACATTATTGCTTCGTCGACGCGACTCCGGCGAACCCATGTTGTCGAACTGGTCATGATCGACGCTAAACTTCATGGCCGATAAAACGCCTCCGTCAATTTTACCAATTGAAGCCGATTGATAGTCCAATTTCGCGATCAAAATCCATTTGTTCAAACTGTTAAAATGGTGCGAATGGGAGGAAGAAGATGCACTGTAGCATATCGGTTCAACCAATCTGACCGGGCGGTCTGATTGGTCAGAACCGGTTCTTACTTGTTTTTCCAAAATTAACCCTAATTCGCGTGGAATTTTTGCAATTTAAACCTTAGAATCGAACTTAGGGCATGAATATTATCTAAAAATGTAATTTTCCCCAAAAGTTCGTGTCAATTTCTATAAAAACCCCAAATTTGTCCTTAATTGCAATTCGAGAAATTATGAAATTGAAGGCTCAAATAGTCAAATTGGACCAAACCACAAATGCTAATCAACTCAAAATGATGAAAAATATTAGGTAGTGGCTTCAATTGACAAAGGTAGCCCTTGAATTGAAAGTAATTTCAATTATGCACAAATTCAAGGATTAAAATGTAATAAAGTATGCAATTTTGCCCAATTCATGCAATTTAGCAATTTGTGCGAATAATTGGGCTAAATTGCAGTGAGAGATAATTAGATTGAATGTCAAGACCCTAAAAATTCCAAAATTGCAAATTAAAAGACTCAATTGATATATTTTTTTTATCAAATTCAATCATACGTGTAACAAAGGAACACATAAAATTGAACTTAAATCCGGGCTTTTTATGAGGTGAAAAATACAAGGGAATTGAAAGAAAAGTATTGACTATTTTTCTATATTTTTGTGACCTCAAATGCTATTTTTCATGAATTTTCAAGTATTTTCCTAATTTCTTAAAAATACTAAAAAATGTGAAAAATATGAAAAATTATTTTTTGATCAAAAATGGTTCCTTTAGCTTGGCCAAGGCCACCAAAGTTGATTTTGCAATTTTTCAATTTTTGGTGAATTTTTTATGAATTTTTCAAAATAAATTGAAAAAGACTAATAAAAAATCAAGGGTCAACAGCTGTCCCTCTTTGAGAGGAATCTCGTGAGAGGTTTCACTTAAAGATAGGTGACACTTGAGTCTATACTGACTCGACTAGGGAAAGAAAAATGAATCATGACATTCAATCTTTCTTGTCCTACTGGTGAAAGTTCTGCTCATTCTGTCTTTGCTGACGTGAGGGAGAGATGGAGTAAAAATACTCATCTGTTACTCACCTGCATGATGCTCGTGCGACATATGCGGTATGTAGCTGATTCAAGTACTCTTGAGCATCCTAAGGCAATTAAGTTCTAGCACGTATGGTAGGCCAAACCAGAATGAGATTCCTATTTGATAAGAACCTAAGGATGATGCACCCGTTCTTTAGGAATTGTCAGAAGTTTTGATCCGTATGGTGGATCAGACCATGAATATGACTTATCAGGAACTTATGGATGATGCACTCATTTTTTAATAGGCTTCCTATCCGCCAGGAACCTAAACATGACGCACTCGTTCTTTAGGGTTTGTCGTATTCTAGGCTTCCTATCCACCAGAAATCTAAAGGTTACGCACCCGTTCTTTGGGGTTTGTCAGAAACTAGGCTGATCTTACACCATGAGGAATCAACGAGGGTTTATACAAATGAGGTATACCTAACTCTTAGGTTTTACCAAATGAGCTATTCTGAGGTTTAGGGGTTACCTAGAACCGTGCAGAAAATTGGTTATAAAGATTATCTTCTTGACGTGCAAGGCGCCATTCTGGGATTTGGGAACTCTCAGTATCCTGTAGAAAGCTCAAACTTGCAAAACTTTTGTTAACAAGATTCTTCTAGAATTTAGGGGTTACCTGAAATCTCTAAGAAAGATAATTCAAAGATTGTTCTTTAGACTAGTGAGGTGCTATTCTGGGATTTGGCGTTCCAAGGATCTTGTAGAAAGCTTAAATTTGAAATCTCACATAAAAGACGACTTTGATGATCTTCCTTGTTGAGCAAGGTATTCTTTTTTAACCCGGGGCTACCATGAGTCTCATAGAAGTTTCAGCCTGATAGTTCATTCCTTATCGAAGATATCAGTTATCTCGAGGCAATGACAGTTATAATGTAGGCAAAGTTTACTTTAACTTCTAAATGATACAAACATACGGAAGCGATAAAACTTCTCCATTCAGTTCAATTTTAAGATGACTCAGGACATAGGGAATGTCTTCTTATAAACGCCAACTACAGGTTCAGAGGATACGAATCTAACTTCAAGGTAACATGAAATCCTTAAAGTCACAAAAGTGTAAATCCATTTCCTATAATTACTTCTTTAGATAACGATCATTGGCAAGCTTAGATTTCCATCGCCTAAGACCTGAAAAAGTTAATCCCACGATGAGGTGAGATATAAAACTCAGTAAGGTAGGTCCTAAACTTAGGTTAAGCTAACCGTCCACTCAAGCAAATGCAATAACAAACAATTTGTACAAGTAATCACATGAGGAATTCAACTGTCAACAAACAACATACGGATGTTGAGCATGCAGTCATGACATCATTTCACATCATTAGGATCAAGCACACGTTGCCATGTCAAATCACAACTTCCACCCTTCCAGTCTGCCTCACTTTCATGCCCGCGTTTAGAACGCCTCAAGCTCGGTCCGCGTAAACGCATCAGACCATCTCATTGACAAACCCGTGTAAATGCATCAGGTTTTCAATTTTACTCCAGGCCTGTGTCGACACACCTCAACTCCGTCCCGTGTTTCAACGCATCAGAACATTGGCCATTTCAACCCCGCGTCTCATACGTCTCAAGGTGCCAATCAATTCAAACCCCGCTCCTCAACGCCTTAGGGCATTCATCCACACAACCCCGCATCTTATACGCCTTAGGATGCCATTTAATTCAAATCCCGCGCCTCAGGGTATTCAATTACACAACCACGCGTCTTAACGAATCAGGATACCATAACTTCTTAGACATGTCAAATGCTCATTTCAGCTCATTTCGTAACACACGTTCGATTGCAAGCTCATGCGACGAACGACACATTCATGGCATGCGAGACAATTACATTTGACATAAAATTGCAACAACCAATTCATGACACAAGCATCATCAATCAATCAAGCCCTCAATAGCTTTCTAGGACATACATTGGGCAACCACATAACAACTTCTAAAAACCGATCGATTCATATCCAAAAGCACCAAATCGAGTCCAATCTTCCTATCAAAGGTTTAGAATCCCCTTACCTTGTGCTATAGCCAACAAAATTTCCTTCCCAAGCACTCCAATGGTTCGGCCGTAAGGGTCTAAGGATGATTTAGCCGTGCAACCTAAGGAAATTTCATCCTATCGTTAATTTCCTTTCTCAAATCATCACCCCATTAAACATACACCTCATGGACCTATCAATTAACATCCTCACACTTTTCAATGATGAATTTGGAGCTCAACTTCAACACCAACAGCCACCCACAGAACCGGTATGCTCAGAACCGAAACAGGGCATACCCGGTTCTGTGCATACCCCAACTTAACAGTCCTTAAACTAGCTTAAATTCTCAATTTATCCACTAATCTACTTGCTAACATGTAGTTCTAAGGATTGGGGAGCCTCACCGAAATTTTGGAGCCAAGGCGACGCTAGAAAGTCCTTGAATGACGCCGGTTCCTTCGGGTCCTCTAACGGTTAGTTTTTTCCCTTCAAACACAAGACCCATTTGGGGTCAAAACTCCATCAAATTCCTCCAAAATTTTTACTACAGCTCATTCAACTCTAATACTATAAGTGTAGAAGACCTCACCGGATATTTGAAGCAATTTGAAGTTTGGAAGACCACGGAACAGGTCTTTCCCCAAAACCGATCAGAATCTGACCTTCCCCGACCTTTGTCTACTCAAATCGAGCTACGGGAAGATCTACAGGGTCAAATTGAGTTTATAATATGTCTATGGAAAGATAAGACAATAAGATTTCATTTGGCGATGGTTTTACCTCGATTCGATATCGGACAAAGAAGATATGACCGGAATAGTGGGATGGTCGGGACTGGTCGGCTGGGAGCTCTCGGATTCAAAACTGACCAGCCTGACCTTTTCTCCTTCAAACGGCTCTACGGGACAAACGGCTGGGTGGATTTGGACCCATAATACCTTCTTGGAACGGCAAGACGATAAGCTTTCCAATGGTAGGTGGTACGCCTTAATTCGATGGCGGACGAAAAAGTTATGGCCAGTTTAGTGAAGCAGTCGGTACAGGGCAGCGGGCTGGTCGGGCTCTCAGCCAAAAGAAAAGGAAGAAAAAGATGAGGAAAGTGAGAGAGAGCGAATGGTTGATCCGTTTGAGAGAGAAGAGAGGGAGATTAGTCTATAGTCCACCTTGGTCAAATTCTTGAATGGTAGGTGAAATAGTGTCTTTCATTAATGCTAATCATTCTAACATTGACACTTGTCCTCATGCAAATAATATCTTGATATCCAATGACTAAATTACCCTCCAATTTTCGACCATCAAGGGGGCTTGACAAAACATCAAACTGCCCTCATTCAATTCTTAAGACAAGGGTATTCTTTTATGAGCAAAATGATAATTTTGCACTTCCCGTTCGAAGCTTCACTTTTCCAATTTAAATTACTTTCGATGAGGCGACGTCCAATTCCTTTGAAATGTCACAATTCTTCTTTATTCAATATCAAATTTCGCGATTCCATTCACCGTCAATAGTCTCGAGGAGGGTTGGAATCCGGAATGTCATAAATCTTCCCCCTTAAAGAAATTTCATCCTCGAAATTTACAACCTTCCAATCATCCAGTCTCATGGGATACTGACGCCTCATCACTATCTCCCTTTCTAAAGTAGCTCCTTCCATTATTTGACGTTTCTATAACGTCCTTACCAGTAACAGTTCATATCCTCTAGAACTCATTTCCTTTTTGTCTCAATCTGTGTTCACGTTTCTCTATTTTCTTTCGACGTTCATACTTTCTACTGGTAGTCTGTCCTCGAGCGCTCATATCGTCCCTTCAATTTGTCTATTGGTCCGAGGATAATATGCATGTCATACTACCACCTCGCTTTTCTAATTCTTGACCGAAGGCCTTACTGGAGTATTGCATTGAACTCAAGCTCCTTGCCTATCACCATCAGTACTAACCATCACAAGAATGCACTCTTTGGTGCTCATACCATTTGGCATGGTACTCCCTTCAGACGTCCTTTCATACCATCAGAGATTCATGGCTTTATCAACTTGTCCTCCATTATCCAAATCGAGTCATAGCCTTCGTGACTTCGTAAGCAAATTCATGATCACTTCTATAATAATTCGCTCTCGATTCCATTCAAAAATCTCCAATGATTATAGAAATCCATCGACCTTCAAGGTCATGCCTCCTTGTTTGTGGGCCCAATATTTGATCTCTTGTTCGACTACCCCAATTTTGTAGTCCATTCCCTCAATAGTATTGAGGTAAGTCTTGGCACACCTTGGTGCCATCCCATTGGACATCTCGATTCTCTCTTCAAATTCCCGATGAGATCATTTCTTTAAGCTCATTCTCGATATTGGACTCGTGCACTCATCCATGGGACTTCAAGGGTTCTATTATCAACCTCAAGGTTTCTTTCCCAAGTATCCGAAAATCTGGATTTCCTCCATGTTCTATCCATTTCCATAGCCCCTTAAATGTCAGAGTCTATTCATCGCAGCATCTCAATTCCTTTCTGACTTCAAGCTTGATGCTTCAGGTAGTTATCAAACTAGTCAATTGACAACCTTCCAATTTAGAAGTTGGATTTCTTATTTCATTGAGCATAGCCTATCCTTTATCCGCCAAATGCACGATGCTCAATTTTCACTTATATGCATCTGCTTCTTAAATCACCATTTTCTAGGTGACATAAGATATTTCATCCTTAGTCCTTAAGCAATCTCCTTCACACACGTTGTTCCTCATTCAATTTTTCTAGGCAACTACATACCTCAAATTCTTATGGTCGTGTAAACTTGAAACCTCTTCATGCGAGTCATGTTTTCCAACTTCATCGCAAGAACATTTGCAAGCCAACTCCAACCATGGATTAGACGTTCCAACTCATATAACTTTACTATCACGACGTATCGCATAGCCCACTTCAGTTTGCCTTGCTACGCCTCAAATTTCCTTTCTGCGTCACGTCATTATGATTCACTCGACCCCTTTTTAATTTCAAATAGGAACACTATTGTCGGCGTAGTCATCAACTTGACTTAAGTCCTCGAAAACTCTTTTCGTATTCATTTATCCATGGAATTGCTTTTGCGAGAATCTTCCTCCGATCCATCCATAACAATTCACCAATTCCAGGAACTTCCAATTTCTGCAACTCACATCAATCTTAATCGATTCATCACTTATTCCATTCCTCAAGGGCTCCACGAGGATTTCATTTTCCATAAATTTCACTACTAAGGAATCTTATCTCATCAGGCCCATAGCTCGTGCTCTTCACAATTAGTAGCACACAATGAACATCTTCTAAGAGTCCGTAGGATATTCTCAAAAGTTATTCATGCTTCTCCTAACTCCTTAAATGAGTTTATTCATCGTCTCTAAAGACGGCAGCAATCAATCCAATTATTCCTTGGATACTCAATCTAACTTTTGTCAATTTCTTTCTACCAGGTGTCGAATCTTCAAACTGTTCTTCATACTTTTCACTTAAGAACTCAAACCTTGGCCCTCTACTCTTATGAGTCTCCACTTGAACTACACAGTATTCTATTCATTTTTGTCACTCCTTTCTCAGGAAGCATTAGTGCCTTGACCTCTTAGTTTCACAACCAGCTAATGCGACCTTATGTCAATTTCGTCGTTTTAACTCAACATCGGCATCATCCTGGAATTCAACGTTGTTCACAGGATAGCTTCTTGGACTTAATTTTCAAAAAGAATCATTCAAGCTTGCGTCCTCCTCGTTAGTCCAGACATTTCATTTTAGCACCAATACAATTGACATTTTTTTTCTTCCTTCCACACTAGGATCTCTTACCCTATGAAGGAAACCATACACTTCATGGCATTCTTTTACTTTGAATCCACCTTGTCTTTCTTATTCTATAGGACATCCGTCTTGGAGTCTCGCCAACGGCAGTTCCTTTACTTTCGGATTCTAATGCCACCACACTTTAACATTCTCCTTTCAATAATTCAGCCACCTCTAGTGAGAAGTTTCATTCTTCCTTGGTCTCCACAAATTCATATTTTAGATATTCAATTCGACTTCCTCAAGTCGCCTTGCGATTACAATCTAAGCAGCCTTTTTGCTTATTCACCTATTCATTAAAATCGCAAGTAACTAGGACATCAAGTCCATTCAACTTTCTTTCCATCAATGATCATGTCATGATCCAATCGTCCTTAAGGACAACGCCCTATTCTCTAGGGGTGATAACTCACAATGCCACTTTTAGTGGTTTCGATTCAACCTCAATCAATCTCATAAAATCCACAGGGTCTGATAAACTGACACATCAGTCTCCTTATTATTCCTCACAACAACAAAAGGTTAATCACCATAAGCCTTACTTCATAGTAACGACATTTCCTTACGGGCACATTCTGTGTTCCATAAGTAAAGTTCTCTTTTCTCACAATCCATGAACAAGAATTTTCTTACTTATTCCTCTTCCGATCATCCACTTCTTTCCTTGATGTCCATTACGGTTCATTATATTTAGGAATAGGAATTAGCCATAAGGCTTTCAAATTTCAATCCACTTAGAGACTTCATGTCTTATTTAAAAGGTCATTGACCACCCTTAATACACTTAGACGACCTTGAGAACTCTGTCTCATAATGATCGACCTTCCTTAGGTCCTTTCAAAGTTATTAATGTTCAAGCAATCCTTACTCTCGAATAACCTTAGAAAGGTACTTTCCATGGAACAATTCAACGAAGACAATCCAGGTAAATATCATGCCCTCAAGGGAAATTCTTCCTTTGGTGACCTTTAATTAATCATCGACAGCCTCTTCAGGCTAATAGCTATTAGAGTCGCTTCCCTCCCTTAATAAATTTAATACCTCTAAGGTTCTTTTCCAAATTCCCAACCTAGAGAAAGGCAATTTAGGCATCATTTTCTCCTTCGAACCTTAGCCAATCTCAGCCTTATACATCGTTTTACAAGCTCTTCCAAACTCTCATGGTCCTTCTCATACATTCAATTTAGAAAAGATTAACTCAGAGTCATCTTTCTCGTGACTTCCATCACTTTAACTCATCAGTACTAGCATCTATCACCATAGTGACTTAGATAATCATGGCTCTTCCTCCTCGAGCTTGCTTAGCCAACAAATTTCCTCATTTCCATTTAAAGTTCCCACGACCCATTTAGCTCTTGGGTTTCGTACGATTAACAGATCGAGCCATATTCTCTTTTGGTACTCATACTCCAATCGTCCATCTTTACTCAATTCTCATTATCCATATTAGTTCTCGGATCTTCCATACCATGTATACTCGAGGCCAATGCTCTTCTATGACCATACCTTGGTCGTTCAACCTTATTAGGTTCTCATGTCACTTGAACCACTATGATTCCCTCTAGGAATCAAAAACTTAAGTAATCTATTCAAGTCTATCGGTCTCAGGCTACTCATCTCATCATTCATCATTATCCACCTTACAGTAGTTCCCAAACAACTCTCAACTAGTTGTCCATTACCCAAAGATTCCAAATTCTCATCAGTCAATGATTATTCAACAGGCCAGCCTCAACAAGGTAACTTCTCAATCTTCAGCCAATTACTAGGCAAGCCTCAATTAGGCCAAAACTCAACTAGGTTAACACCGAGCAAGTACTCAAGGTAGCAATTCAATGAGTCAATCGATCATGCTATAAGTCTAAGGCATCTGCCACTCTATCACAAACACGATATGCTTTCTCATTCTCAACAGACATCAGTTCAACGGGTATAAACCCCACATGTCGTCTACTCTCCCAGTTAGACCTTGGCCAAGCCAATCACATAATGCCAATTACAAAACATGATCAACAGGCCAATCATAGACATCACTTTTCCTTTCAAACGGCATCCACCTCCAAGCACAAAGCTTTTAATTATGCCAATTACAGGCATCATTTCACATGTCATGCTACCTTTGAACATCTTCTTCGAGGATCAACCTTGTGTCATACATCTCTTAATCACAATTGGACTCAATTTGATACCTAGACTTCCCCTTCAAGTTATGACTTGGGTCATTCCTGTCTCTTGCCATCTTAGAAGCCTGCCAGGAGCCGCTCCTTATCCGGACCTCTCTGTCCCGGCGATCACTCCCTGCCCTCATCAGACCTGGCCGTTGTAGGTTATCCCAAGTCATACATCTACGGAGAAAGTCCCGTTCCACATGTCCCATACCATGTTTCATTATAGTTTATAGGTATCCCATCAACTTGTTCCATATCAAGCGACAGTTTATTAAGTCCAACAACGATAAGTTCATGCATGCACCCTCATCAACTTTCGTTTCAAAGCCACAAACACATGCACAGCATGACTGTCCTCGCCACTTATCATATTAAAATCGCCTTCAGATCAATTTCTATCCATTAAAGAGTTCTAATTCCACCGATCAATTACCTATATTCAACCATATACCTCAAGTGAAGTCGCTAACTAAATCAAATCCATAAGCATTCGATCACAATTGGCCTTTAATCCAATATACCTTGTATACACCTCACCTCATTTCATCCAAGGCTGACAATAGCAATTGATAGCTAAATCATCAAGATATCACGCAATTCAAGCCTGAATCCACCAATACTAGTCGTCTCTTTATAACTCATACTCCCCAAGTTGGATCATTGACAAACCACAATCATAATCATACACTTCAATTGACCCTTCAGTCATAATTTATTCTCTAGCAACCTCAAATCCAGGCTTATGACTCCTCAATTTATATTCACTTCCTTGTGAGCCTTATTCATAAATCACTCAAGATCATCCCTTAAATAGGCACTAGGACCATTGGAATACTACACAAATTCAAACCTATAATCCTTAAGATTCAGCAATCCATGCTTATCACTCAAGGTCTCACTACCTAATTGTCCTCAAGTCATCACTCCTTATCATTCCAAGTCTCAATCACATTGGATCGAGTTGACCTTGCTCTAATACCAAACAAACGGGGATGTTACGTCCCGGACCCGTCAAGCACGCAAAATCCCGCCAGGGTCGTCTTGTCTCGATGGAACCCAGGATCCGTCGGCCAACTATTTAAAAAAAAACTTCTAAATGATACAAACATACGGAAGCGATAAAACTTCTCTATTCAGTTCAATCTTAAGATGACTCAGGACATAGGGAATGTTTTCTTATAAACGTCGACTACAGGTTCAGAGGATACAACTTTAACTTTAAGGTAACATGAAATCCTTAAAGTCACAAAAGTGTAAATCCATTTACTATAATTACTTCTTTAGATACCGATCATTGGCAAACTCGAATTTCCATCGCCTAAGACCTGAAAAAGTTAATCCCACGACAGGGTGAGATATAAATCTCAGTAAGGTAGGTCCTAACCCTAGGTTAGGTTGACCGTCCACTCAGGCAAATGCAATCACAAATAATTTGTACAAGTAATCACATGAGGCATGCAACTGTCATTAAACAACACACGAATGTTAAACATGCAGTCATGGCATCATTTCACATCATTAGGATCAAACACACGTTGCCATGTCAAATCACAACTTCCACCCTTCCAGTCTACCTCACTTTCATGCCTGCGTTTAGAACGCCTCAGGTTCGGTCCGCGTAAACGCATCAGACCGTCTCATTGACAAACCCGCGTAAATGCATCAGGTTTTCAATTTTACTCCAGGCCTGTGTTGACACACCTCAACTCCGTCCCGCGTTTCAACGTATCAGGACATTGAACATTTCAACCCTGCGTCTCAAACGCCTCAGGGTGCCATTCAATTCAAACCCCACACCTCAACGCCTTAGGGCATTCATCCACACAACCTCGCATCTCATACGCCTCAGGGTGCCATTCAATTCAAACCTCGCGTCCCAGTGCCTTAAGGTATCCAGTCACACAACCCCGTGTCTCAACGCATCAAGGTATCACAACTTCTTAGACATGTCAAATGCTCATTTCAGTTCATTTCATAACACCCGTTCGATTGCAAGCTCATGCGACGAACGACACATCCATGGCATGCGAGACAATTACATTTGACATACAATTGGAACAACCAATTCATGACACAAGCATCATCAGTCAATCAAGCCCTCAATAGATTTCTAGGACATACATTGGGTAACCACATAACAACTTCCAAAAATCGATCGATTCGTTTCCAAAAATCACCAATCGAGTCCAATCTTTCTATCAAAGGTTTAGAATCCCCTTACCTTGTGTTATAGCCAACAAAATTTCCTTCCCAAGCACTCCAATGGTTCGGCCTGAAGGGTCCAAGGATGATTCAACCGCGCAACCTAAGGAAATTTCATCTAATCGTTAATTTCCTTGCTCAAATCATCACCCCATTAAACATACACCTCATGAACCTATCAATTAACATCCTCACACTTCTCAACGATGAATTTGGAGCTCAACTTCAATACCAACAGCCACCCACAAAATCAGTATGCTCAGAACCGAAACAGGGCATACCTGGTTCTGTGCATACCCCAACTTAACAGTCCTTAAACTATCTTAAATCCTCAATTTATTCACTAATCTACTTGTTAACATGTAGTTCTAAGGGTTGGGGAGCCTCACCGAAAATTTGGTGCCAAGACGATGTCGGAAAGTCCTTGAATGGCGCCGGTTCCTTCGAGTCCTCTAACAGTCAGTTTTCCCCCTTCAAACACAAGACTCATTTAAGGTCAAAACTCCATCAAATTTATTCAAAATTTTTACCACAGCTCATCCAACTCTAATACTATAAGTGTAGAATACCTCACCGAAGATTTGAAGTAATTTGAAGCCCGAAAGACCTTGGAATAGGTCTTTCCCCAAAATCGGTCAGAATCTGACCTCGCTTGGCCTTTGTCCACTCAAATTGAGCTACGGGAATATCTATGGGGTTAAATTGAGCTTATAATATATTTATGGAAAGATAAGACAATAATCTTTCATTTGGAAGTGGTTTTACCTCGATCCGATATCGGACAAAGAAGATATGGCCGGAATAGTGGGATGGTTAGGACTGGTCAGCTGGGAGCTCTCGGATTCAAAACTGACCAGCCTGACCTTTGCTCCTTCAAATGGCTCTATAGGATAAACGGCTGGGTGGATTTGGATCCATAATACCTTATTGGAACAGCAAGACGATAAGCTTTCCAATGGTAGGTGGCACGCCTTAATCTGATGACGGATGAAGATGTTATGGCAAAGTTTAGTGAAGCAGTCGGTATAGGGCAGCGGGCTGGTCGGGCTCTCGGCCAAAAGAAAAGGAAGAAGATGAGGAAAGTGAGAGAAAGAGAATGGTTGATCCATTGGAGAGAGAAGAGAGGGAGATTAGTCTATAGCCCACCTTGGTCAAATACTTGAATGGTAGGTGAAATAGTGTTTTTCATTAATGCTTATTACTCCAACATTGACACTTGTCCTCATGCAAATAATATCTTGATATCCAATGACTAAATTACCCTCCAATTTTCGGCCATCAAGGGGGGTTGACAAAAGATGAAAATGTCCTCATTCAATTCTTAAGGCGAGAGTATTCTTTCAGGGGCAAAATGGTAATTTTGCACTTCCCGTCCGAAGCTTCACTTTTCCAATTTAAATTACCTTCGATGAGGCGACGTCCAATTCCTGTGAAATGTTACAATTCTTCATTGTCCGATATCAAATTTCGCGATTCCATTCACTATTAATGGCCTCGAGGAGGGTCGGAATCCGGAATGTCACACATAGTTTCAAAAAGGGACTCATTATCTGGGTCAGGCCTTTTGAATGAAAGTTTTCTTCATCTGCTTCAGGTTTACAAGTCAAGAACCCTGCAAAATGAGAAAGAAATAATCTTGCCCGTACCTCTTCGAGCTAAGGTATGCATTAACCTAAGCGTCTTAGTCAGAAAAGATTGCGAAGGGTTGTAATGTCGTTAGGATTGAGGACCGAAAAAGGCTTATTTTTGGCCCGAAATCGTGAAGGGTTTGAAATTGGTGATCATTGCTGATCAATCTTCTATTTTGTCTCTGGTCGACGACTCTTCGAAGAACATTTTTAGTCTTCTTAAGAATGGGTCTAATCTTTGAAAGACCTTCTGTATCTTTTGGCAGTTTGCTATGATTTCATTTGAAGGGTAGCCCACTGCTGCACAATTCCTGAGGATTCTTCTTTGCTTTAGAACTTGTTGGGGGTGGAAGCATCCAGTAATCCCTTGGTGTCCCAAAATCAGTCTTACGACTTTCAGCATTTTAATGAGCGTCAGCCTTGTTCTTGTCGGGCTTTTGGTTTCTTTTTTTAATGCATAGAGATTCGACTTTTTTTCTTTTTGATCCCACCTTTTCCTTTTCTTTATCTAGGAACTAGGACTTTTGATGATCGTGTAAGATATGTGACTTGAGTCTCATCCTGTCTGAACATTTTGTTTTGACAGTTTAATGTAGCCCCTACTTCTTGAACTTCTCTGTCTGCGAGTGTCTTTGCCACCTTCGTCTTGGCGCTGTGCAATGATCACCAATGAGGGTACATCAAACGAATATGTAGGCTCAAATTGGCTATTCAATGTGTATAAGTGTATAAGATAGAGAAATGAACGTCTCTTCATCATTCTATGGCGCCAAGATTAACGTATATCAACACACGAAGATTGATGTTAGTTTGAGCAAAAAGATTTCTAACCATTTACATTTCCAAGCTACTAGACCGCTACTACACGACCCCAATGTGAAGCGGCTCTTGATAGGGTTAAGAAATGAAGACCACCGCTCAAAAGGTTTATCAATAATCACCTGTAGTGTTTGTGGAGAAGAATGAATGCCTCCATCATCTCAACCCATGTAATCGATGCGAATAGCCCTTACATCCTCGGGTTCAGGCTTTTCTGTCCTTACACTCTTCTAATCTCTCTGGTGTATATAAGACGTGTTTGGATTAGGCTTGCCTCTTATATGAAGAAACATTCCTACTAGATAGCCTAACAACTCAGTTTCGAAAAAAATCATTATGTTTTTCTCCAGACATTTCACCTCACAGGGAATTAATGACGCACCATGCGTGCTTCAGCCATGTATGGATAACCTCCATCCTTAACATACGTGCAACAAGTGTTAGAAGTTTATCTTTTGAAAGCATGGCTCATTCCAAAGTTTGACCACATGTATGTTCATCTTCGACTTCTTCTTTCTTACAAGAAAGTGAAATTTTATGATATTCCTCCATTGCTGCTTTTTGTCTTCATCGGATATCCCTGTATGAAGAGAACAGAAATTTCAGTAAGTGTAAGATATTTTAATGCTTGATGAAACAAATACATATCGCCTGGTTTTACGTGTCAAGGGCTATTCTGTTCTTGGTTCCATCTAAACGAGTTTGATTCTGAGTCCATTTCTTGGAATCCTGCAAAACATAACACATGCCATGTATGCATGGATGCATGATATGCCTATGTAATGACTGCTAAGGCGACTCAAATTATTTTGGAAAAAGTCATGTGGCCACCATCTGATTTCATTTCAAGGATAATACTTTTCCACGGCATCTGAGTTTGCAGGATATCCTAATTCTTCTCCTTCAAAATTTACGAGAATTATTGCCCCTCCCACAAGGACTTTCTTGACAACAAAAGGGCCTTCATAATTCAAGGTAACCTTGCCTCTCGAATGAGCAGCATTCGACAAAGTTTTCCTTATCACCAGGTCATCCACCTTGAAAAATGACTTAGCCACCCTTTTCTGGTAGTTTTGGCTGTGACAAATCGCTCTAAGATGCTTCTCATTTATCTGATTTAGCATTTTATATCTATGTTTGATCCACTCTGTCTCGGAGAGTTTCACTTTTGATAATCTTCTCGAAGACGGAATCTCAATCTCTACAAGCAGAACAACTTCTATCCCGTACACCAAAGCATAAGGAGTTGCCCCAGTTAAGGTCATGATCGAAGTCCGATACGCCATTAAGGCAAAGGATAGCCTTTCATGCCAATCCCTGTAATTCTCGACAGTTTTAGCTAAAATCTTCTTGATGTTCTTGTTTGCAACTTCTACTGCTCCATTCATTTGCGAGCGGTAAGGGAAAGAATTAATGTCAAGCCCCGCGCCTCGGGCACGAGCATGTGATTCCCTGCAAGCAAACGAAGATATCTCTCGTGGTCCCAAGATTCAAACACGGTTCGAGAGACATACCATATAATAAGCACGCGGAAGCGATGACGTTAGAACTCCTCCGTACAAACGTAAAGCGGGAGCTGGATAGTGAGAATAATAACAATACATAATATCCGAATATTCATATAAGTGCATGTCAACTAAATCCGCTAGTCAGTGGGCAGATGGGGTAAGTATAAAAGAGGTCCATCATCATCAAAAGAAATAGGCATCAAGGTCGCTGTCAAAAAGTCAGACTAGTATGCCAGGAGCACTTAAGACGAGCTGCTGGAGTCATCTGTCTCTTCTGCCTCCTCCGTAGGCTCGTACTCTGAGAAGGTCTCCGAGCAAACCTCTACGGTGTCCTCCATGGTCTCCTCAGCAGACGGCTCCACCAGGTCCTCCTCAGTAGCCTCGACCACTATGACCTCCTTAGTGTCCTCTAGGGTCGGGGTCCTCTCAGGTTTATTCCTCGAACCGGCAACTAACCCTTCAGCCTCCTCTAAATCCCGGGTGGGATGGCACCAGCTAGAGATCACTCCCTGAGGCACCTTAGTGAGCTTCAACGGCCCTGTAGATACATCCCTCACCTTCCGAAACCAGGCCTCATACCTGTGAGGCTTCCAACTACTACCACCCTCGTCTACCGATACTACTGTACATTTCCTAATATAAATAGTCCCCTGCCCGTCAAGAAACTCATCAAAATAGACAAACATTTCCTTGGGGTCGCCAAATCTGATAGGCCACATCTTTAGGACCTAGGATCTGTAAAAAGGGGGTCCCACAACGGGGTGAGATATACATCTCAATAAGGTGGGTTCTAATCCTAGGTTAGGCTAACAGTCCATTCAGGCAGTCATAAACATATGAGGCATTCAATTATCAATAACAACACATAGATGTCAGGCATGCAGTCATGGCATCATAACACATCAATATGGTCATGCACACCTCGCCATGTCACATCACCACTTCCACCCTTTCAGCCTGCCTCAATCTCATGCCTGCGTTCAGAAGGCCTCAAGCTCGGTTCGCGTAAACGCATCAGATCATCTCATTGACAAACCCGTGTAAACGTATCAGGTTTTCAATGTCACTCCAGGCCTGTGTCGACACACCACAACTCCCTCCCGCATTTCTGCGCATTAGGACTATGGCCTTCTCAATCCCGCGTCTCATACGCCTCATGGTGCCATTCAATTCTAACCCCGCGCTTCAGTGTCTCAAGGCATTCATCACACCACCCCTCGTCTCATACGCCTCAGGGTCTTATCACGTCTTAGACATGCCACAATCTCATTTCAATTCATGCACACAAGGCCAAGTGCAAACCCGTGCACAAACAATACACTTATGGCATGCAAGACGATTCAATTGACATTCAAACATGACAGTCAATATAAGGTACAAGCATTGACACACATTCAAGTCTTCTATACCATTCTAGGATGCACAATGAACAATCACACTAAAATCTCTCAAGAATCAATCAAAATTTCTCCCAACTCACCCAATTGAGTCCAATCTTCCTATCGTAGGTTTAGGATTCCCTTACCTCAAGCTTAATGCCACAAAGTCCTTCTCCCAAGCACCACAACAATTCGGCCCAAATAGTCCAAGATCAAGTCCACTGTGCAACCTAAGGAAATTTCATCCAACCGTCTATTCCCTTGCTCAAATCACCAATCTATGGACCACAAACCTTATTAACACGTTCCTTAACATCCTGGCATGTCTCAATGACAAATTTGAGACTCACTTTCAACCATTAACAGCCCCCACAAAATCGATATGCACAGAACTGTACCGGGCAATTTTCGATTCTGTGTATACCGCAAATAACAAACCCTTAAACTACCTCAAATCCTCAATTCATTCACTAATCTACTTGCTAACATGTAGATCTAAGGGTTTGGGAAGCTCACTGAAGATTTGGAGCCAAGTCGTCGCCGGAACCTCCGTGAACGACACCGTTTTCCCCAAGTCCTGAAATTGGCAATTCTGGCCCTTCAAACACAAGACCCATTTGGGGTCAAAACTCTATCAAATTAGCCCCAAATTTTTATCACAGTTCAATCTATGAGTCCCCTAGATGTCCATAAAATTGGTTAAAAGACTCTAAGGTTTCGGGGTCCTAAGAGGCCAAAAATGTGGTTTACCTCTGGTTGCGACGATTTCCGTCGACTTTCGGGAGATCGGCTGGTCGGAGGTCCTCAATGGGTCAAATGACCTGATTCCTCTTCGAGGACATCGGCAAGAGGTCAAGAAAGGAGTGGGTGGTCGGCTCGACAGCTGGGAGTCGCTGGAGGTGGTCGTCGGAGCGAGCGAACCGGCAGATAGAAACCGATCGGCGAGCAGCAGTTTCACGATAAAGGGAAGGAGAAGAAGAAGAAGAAACTCTCGGTCAAATGGAGGAGGGTGACCGGCCAAGAGAGAGAGAGGGCTATATGAAATTTTCAAAAGTCAACAAGGGTTGAATGGGAGTTGAAAAGTGGATATGTCCATTCAAGGCCTCATTCATTGACACATGTCCAATGTGTCATTCAAGTTCATTCAATGGTCCTCATTCTCTCAAATTTTCGGTGGATATAGGGGTGGGTTAAAGACCAAAATGCCCTCGTCCAATTATATAAGTAAGGCTAAGGCTTGAGGGGCAAAATGGTAATTTTACCTCCGATGTCCGGAACGTCGTTTTTCTCTTTCCCATATTCTTCGATAAGGCGATGGCCATTCCAATCCTGATGTTGGAATTCTTGATTCTCTATTTTCAATTTTCAAGACTCGTTTTTGATCGTTTTCTCTATCAGACGTAGTCCTAGCCTATCTCGAACCGACGGGCGGCTTTTGCAGACGTCACGCGTATCGACCCTGTGATTCATATCACATTTAGGGCTCGTCAATTCATGGTGACTTTGGTTGTCATGTAATTGTGAGGGTCTATCACTAGTTTCGATGGTCTCGATCGTCACTGTTCGATTTAGGAAAATTTTGCAAATTATACGGTGGTTAAGCGGCATCACCTGCGCTCCAATCGTATAACACTAGCAATGCATCCCTTAATCGTTCTTAGATCAGCCTTTTGTGGTTCTAAATGTCCCCCCGACAATCCTTGTGGTCAAAGCGTTATTTCCTATTTGAGTTCCCTAGGTCCACATACCTTATCTCGCGTTAGCCCTTTCCCTTTGGTCTGTCAACTCAAATTGATCAGATTCGAGCGGGATATGACTGAAAGACATCGCTAGATACACTTCTCATTAATGATTCTGAAAGTGACAGGAAAATCAGAATGTCACAACTCTTCCCCCTTTGCAAAAATTTCGTTCCCGAAATTTACATCATCTTAGCTACTCAAACAAATGGTGATATTAACGCCTCATCGTCTCCTCGTTTTCCCACGTAGCGCCTTCGGTTCCATGGTGTTCTCATACAATTTTGACCAATGGAATCATTTTATTCCTCAGAATTTGCTCCTTTCGATCTTCAATTCTGATTGGTTTCTCCACGTAGGATACCCTGTCGTCCACTTCTATAACCTCGTAGTCCAGCACATGTGTCGGGTCTGGTTCGTACTTTCGCAGCATTGACACGCGGAAGACATTATGTACTTGGGATAGATTAGGCGGTAAGGCAAGCCTCTAGGCCAAGGTCCCAATCCGTTCCAAAATTTCAAATGGACCCACGTACCTTGGGCTCAGTTTTTCCTTCTTTCCAAATCGCGATAATCTCCTCATTGGCGACACCTTAAGGAAAACATGATCGCCTACTCGAAACTCCAAAGGCTTACGCCGCTTATCCACATAACTCTTCTAACTACTCTGTGCCGTCTTTAGCCTGTCCCACATTATTTTCACTGCTTCCACCGATTGTTCTACTAACTCTAGGCCTGTGATACTTCTTTCTCCAATCTCATCCTAGCAAATTGGGGTTCTGCAGGCCCTTCCATAAAGCGCTTCAAACGGTGCCACTCGGATGCTCTGCTGGTAGCTGTTGTTATATGCAAACTCTACCAAATGTAGTTGGTCTTCCCATCCATCTTTAAAATCTATGACGCACGTTCGCAACATGTCCTTAAGCGTCTGAATTGTCCTTTTCGACTGTTCATCCATCTGTGGATGGTACGCCGTGCTAAATTGCAATCGAGTTCCCATGGCCTCTTGAAGACTTTTCCAAAAGTTTGCTGTGAACTTGGGATCTCTATCCGAGATAATTGTCACAGGCACTCCATGTAGCCTCACTATCTGCCTCATGTACAACTCGGCATATCTATCCACTGCGAAATCTTTTCACACAGGGATGAAGTGTGCGGGCTTAGTCAATCTGTCCACGACTACCCATATAGAGTCGTGACCTCTGTGGCTCCTTAGGAGTCCCATCACAAAATCCATGGTTACGTGCTCCCATTTCCATTCCGGAATTTTCAGTGGCTGTAATAATCCTCCAGGCTTACAGTGCTGCGCCTTCACCTGCTGGCATGTCAAACACTTTGCCACATACTACGCTACATCCACTTTCATCTCGTTCCACCAGTAGTGTTGACGCAGGTTCTGATACATTTTCGTGCTTCCTGGGTGGATACTATAATTGCTCCCGTGAGCCTCTAATAAGATCCTTTCCTTGAGTTCTTCATCCTTTGGCACGCATAGACGTCCTCGGAATTTCAAGATTTCGTCCTCTGACACTTGAAACTCCGCTTTTCTCTTCGTCGCGTTCATCTCCAGGATTTTTTGAATTTCTATGTCCGTAGACTGTAAGGTCTTTATCCCTTCCTGGATCTCAAGTTCTACCCTCAATGTAGCCATCAAACTGGACAGTTGGCAGACTTTTAGTCTGAACTCAGAATCTCTCAAATCCTTGATCATTGACCAACCTTTTACTAATAGACCGACGATGCTTGACTTCCAACTAAGTGCATCTGCGACTCTATTTGCTTTCCTAGGATGATACAATATATCACAATCATAATCCTTAAGCAGCTCCATCCATCAACGTTGCCTCATATTCAGTTCCTTCTAGGAAAACAGATACTTCAAGCTTTGGTGGTTGGTGTAAATCTGGAACTTCTCGCCACATAGATAATATCTCCAGATCTTCGGAGCAAAAATGATCGCTGCTAACTCCAGATCGTGAATTGGATAGTTCATTTCATGTGGTCTTAGCCGTTGGGATGCGTAGGCCACTACTCTTCTATGCTGCATCAACACACAGCCTAGTCCTTTTAGTGAGGCATCGTTGTACATCTCATAGTCCCCTGGTCCTGATGGAATCGTCAACACTGGTGCAGTCGTCAACTGATGTTTGAGCTCTTGGAAACTTCTCTCGCACTTGTCTATCCATTCAAACCTTGTTTCTTTCTTTGTCAACCTCGTCAATGGGATGGCTATGGATGAAAACTTCTCCACAAAACATCTGTAATATCCTGCCAATCCCAAGAAACTTTTGACTTCCGTGACCGTAATAGGCCTAGGCCAATTTGTTACAGCTTCGATCTTCGCATGATCCACCGCGATTCCTTCTCCAGATATCACGTACCCAAGAAATGCTACCTTGTTCAGCCAGAACTCGTATTTGCTCAACTTAGCGTAGAGTGAGTGTTCCCTCAAGGTCTGCAAAACAATCCTCAGGTGTTCCTCATATTCTGCGCCACTCCTTGAGTATATCAGGATATCGTCGATAAAGACTATGAAAAATCTATCCAGGAATTCCTTAAACACTCGACGTATTAAATCCATGAATGCGGCTGGGGCATTGGTTAGTCCAAAAGGCATCACAGTGAATTCATAATGACCATTCCTTGTCCTAAAAGCAATCTTAGGTATGTCTTCCTTCTTGATTCTCAATTGGTGATACTCGGTCCTCAGATCAATCTTAGAGAATACCGCCGGTCCTTGCAACTGATCAAATAGGTCGTCAATTCTCGGCAGTGGATACTTATTATTCATTGTTACTTGGTTCAACTACCTATAGTCGATGCATAGACGCAAGGACCCATCCTTTTTCCTTACAAACAATACTGGCGCTCCCCACGGTGAAGCACTCGATTGGATAAATCCTTTATCCAGTAGATCTTGCATCTGCAATTTTAACTCATTCAATTCTGACAGGGACATCCAATAAGGTGCCTTTGAGATCGGCTCCATTCCGGGAGCTAACTCGATCACGAATTCTATCTCTCGCTTCGATGGCAACCCTGGCAACTCTTGGGGGAAAATGTTAGGGAACTCACGCACTACTGGAATACTCTCTAGTTTTGGTTCCTCGGCAATCGTGTCCATCATGCAACTAAGTACTCCTGACACCCTTCAGACATCAACTTTATCACTTCAAGAGATGAGACTAAGGGAATCGAGGTTCCTCCTTGACCTCCTACGAATTCAAAACTAGGGCGGCCTCCTAGATAAAACCGGATTATTCTACTACCACAATCCACTACTGTCCCCTATTTACCTAACCAGTCCATCCCCATGATCACATCAAAATCATATATGGGTAATACAGCTAGATCAATACTCTCCTTACTCCTTCCAATCACGATTTTACTGTCTGCACAACCCAACGAAACCAGTATATTATCCTTTAACGGAGTGGCAACAGGCAGAATTATACTCAACGGTTTTAACTTCATACCCACCAAATCAGCAAACCGAGCAGATACAAATGAATGTGTTGCGCCAAGATCAAATAACGCATATGCAGCTTGGTCACACAAATAAACCGTACTTGTGACCACGCTTGGCATTTCCTCTGCCTCCCTACGGCTATTGCATAAACCCTACCATGAGCCGTGGTTCGATTCTGATCGATCTGTGGAGTGGCAGTCAACGATCCATCCTGCGGTCGTTGTCCTTGAGGTCGATTCGTCGGAGCTTGGTTCGGGCACATCCTCATCTGGTGGCCCATCTGACCACACTTAAAGTAGGCTCCAGTCCTTACCGGGCATGGCCCATTTCCATGCCTTCTGCCACAGAGGCGATAACTCCAGTTTGTGAGGTTCGGCGGCTTCACAATGTTTTTCCTTACCGGAGGGACAAAACGCCTACTGCTCGCCATTGGTCTCTTGCCCATCTGGCGGTTGTCTCGGAATAGGGTAAACCGAGATCCAGATGCGGCATTTCTCTCCTTTAAATCTCTTTCGATCATCTGGCCCCCCTCATAAATTTCCTTATAGGTCCTCAAGTTCAGGGCTATCATCTGACTGCGGAGTTCAGGCCTCAATCTGTCTCGAAATCTCCGTGCCTTCTCTTAGGGATCCTCTACTGATCGAGGTATGTACCTTGATAGCCTGGAGAACTCGGCCTCATACTGGCCCACCGTCAGCTGATTCTAACGTAGCTGTAAAAATTTCACCTGCTTCCTTTCCTTAGCTGTCTCCGAAAAGTATTTGTCGTTGAACGCCGTCTTAAAGGCATCCCACGTCATGGCCGTTCCCTTTGGGAAAACTCCATTCTTGGTGGCAGCCCACCAATCATTTGCGGTACCTTCTAGCTGGTACACCGCCAACAGCACTTGCTCCTCGTCCGTGCACCTCAGGACTTTAAAGTTTTTCTCTAGCATTTCAATCCATCTGGGTGGTAGCCCGGGGTCTCCAGTCCCGTCAAATTGGGTCGGGTTCAATTTGATGAATTGCTCCACCAATTGACCCATCTTTCTAGCCATGACAATCTCTTCCTAAGCATTCACCGCCTCATTACCTTGGTCGTGATCACCATGGTTTCCATTGCCCCCGTTGTTGCCGTTATTGGGGTTGACAGTAGCTATTGCGGCTCCTACCGCTTGGGCTATGACAACATCCCTATCTTGGGTCTGCCTGTCGATGAGGTCGCCAATCCTCTCTAGCACCCTCAGTACGTCATCCATCCTTGGGTCTTCTTCTACAGGCGGCCTCGAGCTAGAGGCTCCGCCTCTGGGCCTTCCAAGTCTCCTAGATAGGTTACTCATTTTTATGCGCTTCTACTGAGCCTGGTCCACCACAAGTTCATCAGGGAGTTAGTACTCACTCATTCATCCAAGTCCAGAGCTACTAACTATGCCTTAACAGAAACAATTATAACACAACAGCCTTCCATACAACAAATTCCAAAGGCATTTCAACAAGTAGTCCAAGGCCATTCCTCAGTTCCGTTTGCTTCAACGGTTTACTAAAACAAGCCATGATCATTCACTTAACAGGCCAAAGTCCAGAAATGACTTTCAACACTAAGTAGGGAACTTAATCCTCATGCATTACCACAACCCTACTGAGGCCAAATGCCAACCATATGTGCCAAGTCCTATGCCATGCACCCTGTGTTTTATCCTAACCCATTTCCTAAGGTCTCGCTACCTATCCATGTCCCAACTTAATTCTCCTTATTACTCCAATCCTCAACCAACTTTGGATCGAGCTGACCTTGCTCTGGTACCAAGTGAACGGGGATGTCACGCCTCGAACCCCGGGCACTAGCACGCGACTCCCTACAAGCAAACCAAGATATATCTCGTGGTCCCAAGATCCAAACATGGGTCGAGAGACATACCATATAATAAGCACGCGGAAGCGATGATGTTAGAACTCCTCTGTACAAACATAAAGCGAGAGCTGGATAGTGAGAATAATAACAATACATAATATTCGAATGTTCATACAAGTGCATGGCAACTAAATCCGCTAGTCAGTGGGGAGACGAGGTAAGTATAAAAGAGGTCCATCATCTTCAAAAGAAATAGGCATCAGGGTCGCCGTAAAAAAGTCAAACTAATATGCCAAGAGCTCCTAAAACGAGCTGCTGGAGTCATCTATCACTTCTGCCTCATCCATAGGCTCGTACTCCGAGAAGGTCTCCGAGCAAACCTCTACGGTGTCCTCCATGGTTTCCTCAGCAGACGGCTCCACCAGGTCCTCCTCAGTAGCCTCGACAACTATGACCTCCTTAGTGTTCCCTAGGGTCGGGGTACTCTCAGCTCTGTTCCTCAAACCGGCAACTGACCCATCAGGCTCCTCTAAATCTCAGGTGGGATGGCACCAGCTAGGGATCACTCCCTGAGACACCTTAGTGGGCTTCAGCGGCCTTGTAGATACATCCCCCACCTTCTGGAACCAAGCCTCATACTTATGATGCTTCCAATTACTATCACCCTCGTCTATCAACACTATTGTAAATTTCCTGACATAAATAGCCCCCTGTCCGTCAGAGAACTCATCAAAATAGACAGACATCTCCTTGGGGTCGCCAAATCTGATTGACCACATCTTCAAGGCCTAGGATCTATAAAATGGGGGTCCCACAACGGGGTGAGATATACATCTCAGTAAGGTGGGTCCTAACCCAAGGTTAGACTGACAGTTCACTCAGGTAGTCATAAACACCAGCATTTCCTGCCAATAAACATATGAGGCATTCAATTATCAATAACAACGCATAGATGTCAGGTATGCAGTCATGGCATCATAAAACATCAATATGGTCATGCACACCTCATCATGTCACATCACCACTTCCACCCTTCTAGCCTGCCTCAATCTCATGCCCGCGTTCAAAACGCCTCAGGCTCGGTCCGCGTAAACGCATTAGACCGTCTCATTGACAAACCCGCGTAAACGCATCAGGTTTTCAATGTCACTCCAAGCCCGTATCGACACACCACAACTCCGTCTCGCGTTTCAATGCATTAGGACTATAGCCTTCTCAACTCCGCGTCTCATACGCCTTAGGGTGCCATTCAATTCTAACCCCTCGCTTCAGCGCCTCAGGGCATTCATCACACCACCTCGCATCTCATACGCCTCAGGGTCTTATCACGTCTCAGACATGCCATAATCTCAATTCAATTCATGCACACAAGGCCAAGTGCAAACCCGTGCACAAACAATACACTTATGGCATGCAAGACGATTCAATTGACATTCAAACATGACAGTCAATACAAGGTACAAGCATTGACACACATTCATGTCTTCTATACCATTCTAGGACGCACAATGAATAATCACATTAAAGTCTCTCAAGAATCAATCAAAATTTCACCCGACTCGTTCAATTGAGTCCAATCTTCCTATCATAGGTTTAGGATTTCCTTACCTCAAGCATAATGCCACAAAATCCTTCTCCCAAGCACCACAACAATTCGGCCCAAATAATCCAAGATCAAGTCCACCGCGCACCCTAAGGAAATTTCATCCAATCATCAATTTCCTTGCTCAAATCACCAATCCATGGACCACAAATCTTATTAACATGTTCCTCAACTTACTAGCATGTCACAATGATGAATTTAAGACTCACTTTCAACCATCAACAACCCCCACAGAATCGGTATGCACGGAACTGAACCAGGCAATTTTCGATTTTGTGTATAACGAAAATAACCAGCCGTTAAACTACCTCAAATCCTCAATTCATTCACTAATCTACTTTATAACATGTATATCTAAGGTTTTAGGAAGCTCACTGAATATTTGTAGCAAAGTCGTCGTCGAAACCTCCGTGAATGTCACCGTTTTTCCCAAGTCCTCAAACCGGCAATTCTGGCCCTTCAAACACAAGACCCATTTGGGGTCAAAAATCTATCAAATTAACCCCAACCTTTTACCACAGCTCAATCTATGAGTCTCCTAGATGTTCACAAAATTTGGTTGAAAAACTCCAAGGTTTCGTGGTCCTAAGAGGCCAAAAATGTGGCTTACCTCTGGTTGCGGCGATTTCCGTCGACTTTCGGGAGATCAGCTGGTCGGAGGTCCTCGATGGGTCAAACGACTTGATTCCACTTCGAGAATGTCGACAAGAGGTCAAACAAGGAGTGGGTGGTCGGTTCGGTGGCTGGGAGTCGCCGGAGGTGGCCGTCGGAGCGAATGAACCGGCGTATAGAAAGCAGTTGGCGAGCAGTAGTTTCACGACAAAGGGAAGAAGAAGAAGAAGAAGAAGAAGCTCTCGGTCAAATAGAGGAGGGTGACCGGCCAAGAGAGAGAGAGAGAGAGGGCTATATGAAATTTTCAAAAGTCAACAAGGGTTGAATGGTAGTTGAAAAGTGGATATGCCCACTCAAGGCCTCATCCATTGACACATGTCCAATGTGTCATTCAAGTTCATCCAATTGTCCTCATTCTCTCAAATTATCGGTGGCTATAGGGTGGGTTAAAGACCAAAATTCCCTCATCCAATTATATAAGTAATGCTAAGGCTTGAGGGGCAAAATGATAATTTTACCCCCGACGTCCGGAACGTCTTTTTTCTCATTCCCATATTCTTCGATAAGGCGATGGCCATTCCAATCCTGATGTTGGAATTCTTGATTCTCCATTTTTAATTTTCAAGACTCATTTCTGATCGTTTTCTCCGCCAGACGTGGTCCCAGCCTTTCCCAAACCGACGAGCGGCTTTTGCAGACGTCACGCGTATCGACTCTGTGATTCATATCACATTTAGGGCTCGTCAATTCATTAAGACTTTGGTTGTCATGTAACTGTGAGGGTCTATCACTAGTTCCGATGGTCTCGATCGTCACCATTCGATTTAAGAAAATTTTGCAAATTATACGGTAGTTAAGCGGCATCACTCACGCTCCAATCGTATTACGCTAGCAATGCATCCCTTAATCGTTCTTAGATTAGCCTTTTGTGGTTCTAAATGTCCCTTCGACAATCCTTATGGTCAAAACGCCATTTCCTATTTGAGTTTCCTAGGTCCACGTACCTTGTCTCGCGTTAGCCCTTCCCCTTTGGTCAGTCAACTCAAATTGATCTGATTCGAGCGGGATATGACTGAAACACATCGGTAGATACACTTCTCATTAATGAGTCTGAAAATGACAGGAAAATCAGAATGTCACAATTAAGATGTCGAACGCCAAAGTGATCCAGTAGATCATCGACAATCTTGTTATTTAAGTTGGACCCATTGTCTGTGATGATCGCCCAAGGGGTACCATATCGAGAGATTATATCCGCTTGATAAATCTCGTCACGTTCCTCGCAATAACATTTATCTAAGAACTGGCCTCCATCCACTTTGTGAAGTAATCAATTGCAACTAGAATGAAGCAATGGCCATTTGAAGCTGTCGGATTGATGGGCCCTATCATGTCTATTCCCCACATAGAGAAAGGCCAGACTTTAGACATCTGATGAAGTTCGTTCGGGGGTGCATTAATTGTATCCCCATATACTTGACATTGGTGGCTTGACCTGACATGTTGACTACAGTCTGATTCGATGGTCATTCAATAATAACCAAGCCGCATGATCTTCCTTGCGAGGAGATGGCCATTCATGTGTTGTTCGCATACACCTTCATGGAGTTCCCTTATAAGGGTATTTGCTTCTTTAGCGTCTACGCACCTTAACAGAGTAGAGTCGAACGACCTTTTGTACAAAGTTTGTCCACTGAAGAAGAATTTATTAGCCATCTTGGCTATATATCATCGATCTTCTACTTGACATTCATCAGGAAATTCTCTCTTCAAGAGAAAATTCTTGATATCGTGGTACCACGGCTATTCGTCGAACTCTTCTTCGATCAGCATACGATAAGCTGGTTTTCTAGTTATGCCAATCCTCAGTGGCTCTATTTCTAATCCATCAGTTATCTGCAGCATGGAGGCCAGTGTGGCCAACGCGTCTGCGAACTGGTTCTGTGCATTTGGCATGTATTCAAATGATGCTTGTTCAAATTTAAGCGTCAACTTTTCCAGGTACTTATAATAAGGAATGAGCTTTGTGTCCTTTGTTTTCCACTCCCCCCATGTCTGAAAAATAATAAGCATAAAATCTCCATAAACCTGTAGTTTAGGTACCTCTATAGAGATGGCTAACTTTAGGCCTAGAATGCATGCTTCGTATTCTGAAATATTATTGGTGCAAGAGAAAGTCAGTTTTGTTGCAAAAGGATAATGTTGATCGTCAAGGGATATTAGCACTGCCCCTGTGCCAACTCCTGATAGATTAACGGCACCATCAAAATACATGACCCATTTGTCTTCTGTTAGTTCAAAACTTGATCTTCTACTTTTATCGGCTTAGAAGATGTGCGATTTTGGGCGCTCTCTGCCAACATATCAGCTATGGCTCTTCCCTTTACAGACTTTTGCGAGGAGCTTTTAATATCAAATTCAGACAACATCACTTGCCATTTTGCCAATTTCCCTATCAAGGTGGGCTTCTTCAAGAGATATTTGATAGGATCATTTTCTATCACCAAGTGAATGTGGTGGTGTAGGGTATATTGTCTCAATCTGCGAAGTACCCACACTGCTGCTACACAAGCCCTTTCAACAGGTACATAATTTGCTTCAGATGAAGTGAATTTCTTGCTCAAGTAGTAGACGACTCTTTCTTTACCATCCATAGGGCTTGTTTGAGCAAATAAGGCTCCCAAAGATTCTTGATGTATAGTCAAATACAAGGTCAAGGGGTGACCTGGGGTGGGTGTCACAGGTACTGGTGGAGTGGCTAAGTTTGGATATTTTGGAATGCCTGACTGCATTCTGTATCCCAAATCACTTTCGGACCCTTCTTGAGTAGTTTGAAAATCGATTTAGCCACATCGGATAATTGATTGATGAATCTAGTGATGTAATTTAGTCTCCCTAGAAAACTTCTTACTTCTTTCACCGTTAAGGTGGTTGCTAGGTCACAGATAGCTTGAATTTTTAAAGGGTCAATTTCGATGCCCCTGCTACTGACCATGAATCCGAGAAATTTCTCAAATTTCGCCCCAAACACACATTTGTTAGGGTTGAGTCTCAACTTCTCAAATAGCTTCCTTAGCACTTGAATGTGATCTTGCCCTTTCTTGGACTTGGCGATCGTGTCATCGACATGTACTTCGATCTTCTTATGGATCATGTCATGAAATAGGGTAACCATCGCCTTCTGATAAGTTGCCCCAGCGTTTTTTAGTCCAAAGGGCAACACTTTATAATAGAAATTTCCCCAAGGGGTGGTAAATGCAGTTTTCGGCTTGTCCTCTTGCTTCATGAGGATCTGATTATATCCGGAGAATCCGTCCATGAATGAGAATAATTCGTACCCTGCTGTACTATCCACCAGCATATCGATGTGGGGAAGCAGAAAATCAACCTTTAGGCTTGCTTTATTCAAGTCGCGATAATCCACACAGATCCGAACTTTGCCATCTTTTTTCATGACGGGGACTATGTTTGCAATCCAATCTGAGTAATGGACAGCTTCAATAAAGCCCACTCTAAGAAGTTTCATCACTTCTTCTTAATTCTGTCTTCTAACTCAACTTTCATCCACCGGCTGCCTTGTCTCACGGATTTAATACAAGGATCTGTGGGTAACGCATGTTCCACAATTCTTGGATCCAAACCCGACATATCGGCGTATGACCATGCAAAGATATCCTGATACTTTTTAAGTAATTCTATAAATCTGAGTCTTTCGACTCGGGATAGATGTCCACCAATCTCGACTTCCTTGACATCTGTAGCATTACTCAAGTTAATGACTACTGGCACTTCTGAAGTGGGAGGTGTCGAAATTTCGAAGGCACTCCAATCTCTACAGATAGCTGCGTAACCCTCATCTGCGTCTTCTTCAATATCGCAGGAGTAATTATCTTGATGGTCCGGTTCGCACAATAACCTAGCATGTATGTTTGAGATGATATGCCTGAAATGTCATGAGAATGGTTAGTCTCCATTTTATATGCAAATGTGATGCATGAGGGTGAAAAATCTTTTCAAAAGAGATTTCAAAATAAATGCAAACATAAATGAAACTAGTCCTCATATCCTCAGACATCGTTGTTCCTCGAAAATATTTTGAAAATCAGGAATCATATGGCAAATCAAGCCTCAAGCACCCCATATGGAAGGCTAGTATCATCATTGGGATGATTTGTAGTTCCATATGTCTTTAATAAAACTTGTGCGTTTTATTGAATGTAAAAATGAACCACATTACAAGCTATGCTATTTGGATCAACAGTCGAAGATCCAAAGGCGTTTTCCTACCTCTACTTCAAACAACAAAAACGAAGAGTACGAAGAAATGCAGGTATTCAAGTGCAGTATTTAAAAGCAATGGAGAGGTTTCTTTACTCAGAAGTATTGGTTTCCTCATCAAGCCACTCCATAATAACGTTCGCAGAGTCATTATCCAGAAAAGGGTTTGCTAGATCTATTTCTACTGACGAAGTTATCCATTCTTCTGACAGCCACTTAGAGTCTTTGTTGAAGTATTCGTTCAAAGGACTGCTGAACATCTTAAATTTGCTTTTCCAGGTGGATGAGCCAATGAAGGAATCCTTTTGGTCTCTCTAGCTTCCATGGCGTCCACGACCCTTGCCTCGGCCTCGGCTTGCTGCCTTAAGAGTAAAATCACCAATGCGAGTGTTATGATACCCCAAGTCTATCTTATGCTCGTTGGATTTTAACAGTAGAGGAGCACTGATTCCTTGACCATGTTTTCCCTAACCTTTTCCTAAATCCATATGCTTGCAACATCTTAGCTGATAGAAGATTAGCTTAAAAAATAAAAGGAGTCTTCATTTTCGCCCCAGGGAGTGTGGATTACTGCCATCAGCTCCAGAAAATGATAGCTAGTTTCTTGCTTAACTTCAGGTTCAATGTAGGGAATAGCGCTATTCTGATGCGCAAGAAGGTCAACTTCCTCATGGACGGTAACTACTTTCCCGTCGATCACGAATCATACTTTCTGATGGAAACTTGAAGGTACGGCTCCAGTAATATGGATCCATGGTCTCCCTAACAGGAATCCAAATGCGCTTGGCAGATCCATCACCTGGAAGTTTATGGAGAATTTGATTGGGCCAATGAGTACATCCAGCTCAGTTTCGCCTACCACTCCTCATCCCATCCAAGGCTTTAACAGCCGCCTTGAAAGTTCGAATCGTTTCCTCTTTGATTTCCAAGCTTCTTAACGTAGCCAACGGGCAGATGTTGAAAGCAGATCCGTTGTTGATTAGTACATGTTCTGCCCTCTTTCCATTACAATGTGTAGTGATGTATAAGGCCTTGTTGTGCCCTCTTCCCTTCATGGAGAAATCTTCATCTGAGAAACTCAATTGATCCTTAAGAAGAATTGCCCCCACAAAATCTCTCAACTTACATCGTTGATGGTTTCGGGGACATGCACTTCATTTACCACATTTAGCAGCGCATCCTTATGTTTTTCTGAATTGATGAACAAATCCAACAGAGATATCTGGGCTGGCATTTTTCTTAACTGCTCTATTATCTCAAATTCGTTGGTTTTGATGATGGATAGGAGTTTTTCCGCATCTTCTTTCGAAACTTCATTCTTTTCAGATTCGCCTTCCCCTGGGGGGTAAAATCGTCCTAACCTCATTACGGCATCTACTTCCCCCGTTCCATAGTTTCAATGAACTGCCTTAGGATCGTAGGTTTCTACCGGCGGGACTTGTATGGTTACCATCATCAGGCGAGATGTCTCTGGTTCAGATTCATCATCAATTTTATCTCTTGGTAGGTGAATTACCACAGGTTACCAGACGATCCTCTTCTTGGCTTATGTTGTCAAGCTCATTCAGTTTGATCACTACAGTCGTAGCAGTTTCAATCATTGCCATCGCGTCGTTCAAGCTTTCTGCGAAGTCTTCATATCCCGGCTGGTGGTAACTGTCAGCATCATTTGACTCAACTAACATTGCAACCTTCAAGTGTCTTCTTACTCTTTCAAATAGCAAGCTTTGCCACTAGGCTATTAACTTATCCATTCTGACGTGTTGCTCAGCGTCAAGCTCATCATCTATCGTCTAGGAATGACCGCACGTTGTCAATTGAAATGACACCTCCTCCATCTCTTTCGAGAGATCATTCACTTGCTCTTTTATGCGCAGGAAATGTTCTTATATCACTCGATTGAGTGATAATTCAGGTTCTTCTATAAAAGGCTCTATCATTGCCTCCTGGATTTCTGGTTGAATAGGATCATCCATACCTCCCTACCTATTGGCTATGATATCCTCTATCTTTTGGAAGAAACTATGAGGAGTAGAGTACTTCACTTTGAAGTTATATCCAACAGAATCCTCGCCTAGATTATCTACAATTTCGCCTTTCTCTAATGCTTCGGCTACAAATCTAAGATTGGCCAAGCTTCGCTTGGTAGCTTTTAATTCATCTTCGTCAAGCTCTTCTTCTAGTTCGGTAATTAGCTCTATGTCGCCTACCAGACTTTCATGTGGGACATTCCACATATTTCCTCGCTCGGTTTCAATCACAAACTAGTTCCATTCTAAGTTCACCGAGGCTTTAATTCCTTCAAACTCTTCATCAGCCACGCTCGACATTATCCCTAGGCTCATCATTTTGGCAATACATAGTTTTTTTCTTTCAGCCGACACTTCTCCCTCTTTTGGATATGACGAGGCGATTGCTAGAATATTGATTAGCCTAGGGACATTCACCTTCAGCTCAAGGTGGTTTCCTTCTTCATCATCAAGTATTGCACCAACTGTTTGGTGACTAGGGAGTGGATCCTCTTGCATGTTTGGAGCCACATCATCGAATTTCAAAATTTAATTATCAATGAGAGCCTGAACCTTGAGCTTAAGGATGTAGCAATTATCTACATTATTCCCTCTTTCACCCACATGATAGGTGCAAGTCTGGCTTTCATCAAAACCAGGATATTTTGTTGGATTTGTTTTGAGAGGTTCCTTTGCCACCAAGTGCTGCTGTAATAACATTGGGAGTAACTTAGATAACGATTTGGGAAGTTGGAAAAATTGCTTCGGAGGTTACCTCTTTCTGGGCTCTTGTCCTTTAGACACTGACCATGATGATCCTCCTTTAACCTAATTGGAATTAGCGAGCATCTTAGGTTTATGGGAGTCCGGTACAAAGGCTATATCGACTCCATCCTCTCTTTCTTTTTTGGGGAGATATTGCTTTCTCGTTGAAGTTTCATGTGGTCTTCTTTCTCTCAACGCCCACTCCAATCTTTCAGGCACCTTTATCAAGTGTGTAAAAGTTTGGCATCTTGAGGTGTTCAATCTTTCGAAGCACTCATAGGGAAGTGCCGTCAAGAATAGGTCAATCAAGTCATCTTCCGGGATCGACGGTTTCACTTGAGTTGCCAAAGCACGCCATCTTTAGGCATATGTTTAGATTGTTTTACTTGTTCCTTTTACTATTCACAATAGATCTTCCCTTGTCGGGGCCGTAGCCTTGTTAAACTTATACTGCTTGAGGAAATTTTCAGCAAGATCCTCCCATTCGTCGTAATCATCTAAGTATAACTCAATAAACCAAGCCAGAGCGGTGCCAACCAAACTCTCTTGGAACGTATTCATCAGAAGAGGATTATAATCAGAATAGTGCGCCATCTCACGTAGATAGTGTTTGAGATGAGCACGTGGACAGCCTGTCCCGTTATATTTTCTCACAAAATCCGGCTCTTTGTAGTCCGGAGGAGTCTCTACTTTGGCGAATGGAGATATCTTGTCAAAGCGAGCTAACTCATAGCCCTAACTACTCAAACACTCCTCAATCTTGGCTATTCTCTTAGCCTCGGCTTCAGTCAGCCTGTTTTCCTTTCTCTTCCTTCTCGAGGTTAATGACAACAGAAGGTATCTTTGATCGTGACTAGACATTTGGCACACAAATGCCCTCTACGACATGTTGGGCACATTTTGTCAGTCGTATCAGGTATTGCGGATTAACCTGAGTCATTCAAATTAGGTACTGCCGTCTGTTTGGCTTGGGAGGCTTCCAACATGGCCTTAATCTCAGCTATCATGGTAGTCATAGTAGTCATCTAGGTCTCCAACATGCCTATTCGTGGAGTCAATTCTTGGTATTCCATCCTCGTCTTAAGTCGAGTATGGAAAGGATGTATTGATAATTTCGTGATTAGAGAATACCTGTTTATTTGAAAATAACAAATAAGTATCTCTTTAGGACATATAAGGAAAGTACCGAATTTTTTCAATTGCATGTTTTCTATTGATGAATAAGAAAAATGACTACCTTATGAGCCTTAGTCTCATGTGAGCAGTTCTTTCAATCATTTTCCAAAGAATTCATGAAATTAAAAGAAGCGCAATCTTTGACGATAGTTTTTGATGTCTCGACAAAACATGCTTATGCTCATACACATGTGCTAGAAGTAACACTTAATACAAATAAGTATCCAAATGTTAAAAAAACATCATAAAGTTCACACGTTTTACACTTGACAAAAAAGTCTATCCAAGTCTGGGGCACTTAGAATCTAAGGCACCCTCATTGTCCTAGCAAAGATCGGATCCTTCATTTTGAGATTCCTCATCTCCTGAATATGACAATAATCCCATGTCTTCAGGTATATACGGCTCCATTCCAAGCACGTACGGCACAATGTATTCAGGTACATAAGGCTCGACAAAGCTACGTCTGGTTGTCTCAAAGCGTCGGATGTATTTTGTAGAAGCCCTATGAATATTCATCTCACGTGTCATATCATTTGGCCAATCTACGTTTCAGTCTAGGAGTATTTTAAAGAGCGTATGATGAATTCCACCTTTACTTCGAATTGCTTCTTCTTCTCCCTTGTGAGGGTCTCTTTTGGCAAATCAAACAAGAAAACACCTAGTCGTAGTGATGAAGGGATCTCTAGCAACGCTCCAAACTGCCAGACAATCCTCCTTGGATAATATGCGGTGGCATTTGTGAATCCTAACAAGGGGACTGGATCTTTTCCATTGCATGCGAGTGTGACTTTATCCAATGTTGTTAATCTAAGCCATCGTCGGAGTCGTTTTGGTTTTAGGGTTCTAAGAAATTCCTTCCATTCTTTAAAGTTGAACTTAGGAATATGTGTATGAGTTTTGGCGAAAGTCTTAAAAAGATGGGCATTAGAGCTAATCTTAGTGAAACCATACGGATATGAAATTGTTTGATATGGGATGTGAACCACAAGTATAGGAGACCACTAGAGGCTCTAAAAGTTCTTTTCTTGCTTTTCCCAAAATGATTGAGGGAGAGGAAAGTTTCAGCAACGATAAGGTTCAAGTAATCCCACCCATAAAAGACTTGTTTGACCACTTTAGCCATGATAGGATCAAAAGTTACAGATGAGATCGAAAATAGGACAAAGCTAAAGAATGTCAAGACAGAAACTCTACCAGATTTAGTTCCTTTGCTAGCAGGGAGGTTGGGAAACCTGCCTAAGAGAAAAGATAGGGAAACTCGCCTAGAATTACTTTTGACGTCTGCTTTGATTTTGTTGAGATTTGTATTCAGGAATTCGGCTAGTTGACTCAGTGGCTCAAACCCTATATGAGGTTGAACTAACAAGTGAGTAAACTCAACTCTAATGGCGGCGCTATATTCTTCAAGGGTAGGGGTAATCTCCGATCCTTCCATGCAGAACGTCGCGGTGGTAGGATCCCAATAGAGTACCATGGCTTGGATAAAGGCAGGTGGACATTCAATCTTCAACAGGTCCAACAAATATCTTAGCCGCGATCTGGCATACTTCTAGCTAGCTTCACCCATGCTTCCCCACCAGGCTAGAAGCTCAGCTCAAGGGATCTTAAACACTTGGATGTCATTCTTTTCCATCAAGTCTAAATATGCAAATGATTTTGAAAAATCAATTGCCAAAGATTACTTTAAACATGTGATTATGCTAATGTCATGAAATATGCATGAACTGGTTTAATTGCATATTCTAATTAATGAAATTGAAATTAAAATCCCTTTCAGGTATGAAAGACTCGACTCAAGGTCTAATTTGAATTTCAAACATATGGATTATGCAATTAATCAGAATCATCTTAGTGACTAAAGGAAATAACGTCACATTCCATTGGTCAAAACATCAATTGTGAACATAGCGGGTGTAATTCCTTATTACAAAAAGGATATGCTATGATAGAGAGATCGAGAGGGGGAAAATACCAATCAGGTTTATTCTAAAACAAGAAAGCCATAAAAGATCAATGGAATGTGGGATCTAATCTTCTTCGAGGTGATGGTCCATCAGGGTTTCCTCCTTAATTGCATCTTTATCTTACCCCTCTTCAAGGAACGGCTCGGTAATCAAGATTTCTCCCCTAGTTGAGCGTTCCTTAAGATATGAAGGATAGTTTTCAGTAGGTTGGGTGAGTTGCTTTAGCTCTTCCGGCTATTCTCTGGTCCATGGTATAATGACTTCGGGGGTCTTCTTGGGTTTTGTCTTTTTGAGTATGATGCGCCTTGGCTTTCTCTTGGTCACAAGACATCTTTTCTTCCCCCAAAGAGAGATCATTGGTTGATTTTTCTTGGCTTAACTTTTAGCTTTTCAGCGGGCATAGGCTTCTCTAGCTAAGCCATTGCGATACTGTCTTTTCATTTCTGGATAGAGCTTCAGTATTTCGTCTGCCTATCGCTTAAAAATAAGGTTATCAACATAGTAACTAGTCTGGCAATCTTCGGCATATCCCAGCTTACGTCTAGTCAGCTCCCAGCCATGTACAAATCTAGTAAAATGCAACCTTGTGTTCTGCCCAGGACGAGTGACTTTCCTTAGATATTCGAAGGTTACCAACTTCGTCGAACTTCTAGGGAACAACAACATCCTATCCCCTATATTGTTATTTCAATCAATCACTTGAATGATTTCATAATACATGCAATGCATGTAGATGTGAATGATATGCAGTACATGAACATAATATGAAACAGGGAGTAAGAAAATACATTAAAAGTAAATGCCTTATCGACCGAAACCTCAAGAACATGAAATATTCTCTTGTAACAATAGGTGGCTTTAGGCATACCAATCTGCCACAGGCATGCGCATGAGACAAGTGGGAATATACTATAAAAATAAAATCAGGTGAGGAACCTATGGCTCAGGTTCCCACGATCCAAATGCGGCAGATTCCTCCCCAAGAGTACCCATCTAAGAGGACTAGATATCACCAATTTGGATCGTGAGCGGGAACGAACATGAAAGTCTCAAGTGCCATCGAACACAAAATCTTTTCATATCATTTCCCTATCTATGGTAATCTAGAGGTGATTGTAGTCGGGGTATGGCTACTAGTGTGTGAGTGTGTCGTGATCATCGCAATACAAGGTCATACACAGCAATTTGTATCAAAAGCCGCTTCAATCTATGCGTAAAAATAAACATACAATTTCAACTCCAACCTGCAAGAAAGATGTCAACAAACACTCCACCTCTTATTTCTACAATATGCAAAAACATCTAACACAATAGTTATGATACGTGTTACGCCCCGAAACCCGTCGAGCATGCGAACATCCCTGCAAGCAAACAACACATCTCTCGTGGTCCCAAGATCCACAAACAAGTCGAGAGATAATATATATATTAAGCATGCGGAAGCAGTACTCAATTAAATCCCTGTACAAAATATAAGTTAAGTGGGACTTGGATAGCATAATAACTGTGATACATCATAACATACTGTTCGTACAAATACCGACTACTACAATCCGCTAGGCAAGGGCGACGGGGTAAGCTCATAAAAAAAAGGTGTGACCATCATCGACATCCAAAATAGCCGTGATCGAGGGTCGCCATCACAAGATCGAGCCAATAGACTAGGACACCTAAGATGAGCTGCTGGAGTCTCCTGTATCCTCTGCATTCTCTATCGGCTTATACTCGGAGAAGGTCTCTGATGGAACCTCGATAGAATCCTCCATGGTCGCCTCATGCGACGGCTCTACGAAATCCTCCTCGGTAGCCTCCACGACAATCACCTCGTCCTTAGTGAACTCCAAGGTCGGGGTCTTCTCCGATCCATTCCTAGACCTAACTACAGACCTCTCTGGCAGCTCCTGCTCCCCGGCGGTCTGGCACCAATCAGGGATAACTCCCTGGGGTACCTCGTGGGGCTTCAACGGCCCAATCGTCACGTCTCCGATCTTTTTAAACCATGCCTCGAACCTATGATGCTTCTAGTCCAGACTACCCTCATCAACCCATACAACCGTACACTTTCTCCCGTAAATGTTCCCGTGACTATCCAGAAACCCGTCAAAATATGTTGTCATCTCCTTAGGATCCCCAAAATGGATAGACCACATAGCTAAGGTCTAGGATCTGTAAAAATATGAGTCCCCAAAGGGGTGAGATACACATCTCAGTAAAAGAGTCCTAACCTTAGGTTAGGCTGATCATCCACTCAGGCGGTCATCTATCCCAACATACCAATACAAGCACATATAAAAAAAGATAGTGACATACAGATGATGGGCATGCAACTATGACACCATGTCACACTCAAATAATCATGCACACCTCATTCTCCCATTTCTTGACAACCACCTCTTCCTGCCTGTCTTATTCTCTAGCCCGCGATTAAATCGCATCAGGCTCGTTCTGCGTAAACGCATCAGACCTTCATTGGCAACCCGCGTAAAAGCATCAGGTTCCAATGAATCACCAGGCCAATATCAACACTTCTATCTCCATCCTGCGATTAGATCGCATCAGGACCGTGGCCATCTCAACCCCGTGATTAGATCGCATCAGGGCGCCACACAATCTCAACTCGACTCCTCGATTAGATCGCATCAGGGTATCCACTTCCCGCTCCGCGTCTCATAGACCTTAGGGCCTCGCCATGTCATGCTCATGCCATGATTTTCAATTCGTTTTCCATACATGACGACATGTGTAATTCATGCACAATTCAAAGACCCATGGCATGCAAGGCAATCAAGTGACACACACACATGGCGGATAATTCAAGTATAAACAATGGCACACATGAGCCCTCCTATAAACATGTTGGACATACCAAGAGCTATCTTTTGAAAATTTCTCATAAATCAATCAAATTAATCCTCGACTCACCCAATTGAGTCCAATCTTCCTATCCTAAGTTTAAGATTCCCTTACCTTGCATTTGATAACACCAAAATTCTCTTCTTGGATCCTCACAATCTTGGTTTCAAGGGTTCAAGACAAACCTCACAACGCAACCTAGGAATTTTAATCAATTAGTCAATTTCCTTGTCCAATTCAACCACCCATGAACCACAATCATCCATAACATAACCCTCATCATCTTAGCATGTCTTAAACATCAATTTGGGACTCAAAATCATCTGCTCTTCACTCCAACAAAACCGGTCTTGCACAGAACGAAATCGGTTCATTTCGGTTCTGTGCAAACCGTGCACAATCCATCCCAAATCAACTTCAAATCCATCATCTACTCACTCTCCTACCTCTTAACATGTCTATCTAAGGGTCTAGGGGTCTCACCGAAGGTTTGAAGTCGAATTGTCGTCGGAAACCTGTCGAAAGTCCTTGCATCGTCCAAGGTCAGAATCCGGCAGTTTCTGTTCCAGGTTCACAAGATCGATTTGAGGTCAAAACTTCATCAAATCACCCTCAACTTTTTATCACAGATTCATATACATGTCTTCTAGATCTTCACAAAATTTGACCTCAAAAATTCAACATTTCGACCTTCAAAAGGGTTAGAAACCGAACCTACCTAAGGTTGAGCTCGATTCTGTCAGCTTCCGAGAAAACTCTTGGCCGGAGCTCCTCGGTGGTCCAAATGGCTTGCTTCCAACTCGAGGAGGTCGGCAAGACGTAAAGCTAGGTCGGTATGGTCAACCGGCGGTTAAGCGGTGGCCGGAGGAGGTCATCATTGCGGCGAACGGCGGCTCCAGAATCTGGTCGGCGACAGCAGAAAGAAGAAGGAAGAAGAAGAGGATTTTCAATGAGCTTGAGGGAGTTATGGCCAGCCAAATGAGGTGAGAGAGAGAGAGAAAATGCTATATATCCAAGGCTTGAGTCAAAGGGATGAATGGTAGGTTTGGAATAGTGGATTTCACCACTCTTTTACCCATCTATTGACACTTGTGACATTCTGATTTCTAGTCAATTTCAGACTCATTAATGAAAAATGAATCTAAAGATGTATTTCAGTCATATCTCGTTCGAATCTGATCAATTCGAGTAGACTGACCAAAAGGAAAAGGCTAACGCGAGACATGGTACGTGCACCTAGGGAATTTGGGTAAGAAATGGCTCTTTGACCATAAGGATTGTCGATGGGATATTTAGAGCCACAAAAGGCCGATCCAAGAACGATTAGGGAATGCCTTGCGAGAGTCATACGATTGGAGCGCGGGTGATGCTCTTAACCAATATATGATTTGCAAAATTTTTTTAAATCGGACAGTAGCGATCGAGACCAAAGGGACCAGTGATAAACCCTCATAGTTACATGACAACCAAAGCCGCCATGAATTGACGAGCCCTAAATGTGATGAGAACCACAAGGTCGATACGCGTAAAGTCAGCAAAAATCACCCGTTGGTTCGAGATAGGCTTGAACCACGTCTGATAAAGGAAACCATTAGAAACGAGTCTTGAAAAATTTGAAATAGAGAATCAAGAATTCCAACGTTATTCGGAATGGCCGTCGCCCTATCCAAGAATTCTTGAATAAGAAAAACGACGTTCTAAATGTAAGGGAAAATTACCTTTTTCCCCCTCAAGCTTAGAACCTTGCCCAAGCATTTGAAGAATGGCATTTTGGTCTTTTAATCCTCTCCATAGCTGCCAAAAAAGTGGATAGATGAGAGCCATTGGATCAAGCTTGATTGACAAGGGGGACAAGTGTCAATGGATGGCTTAAAGAGAAGCCTTGTCCACTTTATGCAACTACCATTCAACCCTTTGACCAAGGCTTTGAATATAGTCTTCCCTCACACTCTCTCTCTCCTCTCATTCGGCCATTTGCACCCGCAATAACCGAGAACCATCTTCTTCTTCTTCTTCCTCCAGCTCTCCATCGCCGGCGACCAGCTCTGGTCTCTCAGTTCGACGCCATCGACGACCTCCTCTGGCCATCGCCTGACTGCCGGCTGACCACACTAACCTAGATCTACGTCTTTCTGACCTCATCGAAGTGGATGCGAGGCATTTGGATCACCGAGGAGCTCCGGCCAAGAGTTTTCCCGAGAACCGATAAAGTCGAGCTCAACCTGAGGTAGGTTCGGTTTCTAACCCTTTTGGTGGCCGAAATGTTGGAGTTTTGAGGTTAAATTTTATGGTGGTCTAGTAGACATGTATATGAATCTGTGATAAAAATTTGAGAGTGATTTGAAGTAGTTTTGATCTCAAAATGATCTTGTGAACTATGGACAGAATTTGCCGAAAAATTGACTTGAGGAATCCGGCAACTTCTGAAGGGATTCCGGCGACCATTCGACTTCAAACCCATGGTGAGCCTCTTAAACCCTTAGAAATACATGTTAAGAGGTAGGATAATATTTAAATGATAGATTTAGAGTTGAATTAAGGTTGGACAAGTTGGATTACACAGAACCGAGAGGAACCGGTTCGGTTCTGTGCATGGCTGAACCTTAGAGGGCTGTTGGCGTTGGGTTTTGAGTCTCAAATTGATGATTAAGATATGTTAAGATGATGAAAATTGTGTTATTAAGGATCATGGTTCATGGATTAAGGATTGGGCATGGAAATTGATGGATTGATTGGATTTTATTAGGTTGCGCGGTGAGTTCGGTCTTGGACCATAGGGGGCCAAACCTTTAAGGACCAAGAAGAGAATTTGTGTGGTATCAAATCCAAGGTAAGGGAATCCTAAACTTAGGATAGGAAGGTTGGATTCAATTGGGTGAGTCAAGGATTAAAGTGATCAAATTATGAGAATTTTTCAAATGATTGTTCTTGTTATATCCTAAGTGGTTATAGGAGGGTTATGTGTGTTATTGTTTGTGTTAAATCATGTGCCATGTCGAATGTCATTGATTGTCCTACCTGTCATGAGTATTCGAACTGTGCATGAGTTGCATATATTGTTTTATCTGTGAAATTGAATTGAAATCATGGCATGAGCATGACATGGCGAGGCCCTAAGGTGTACGAGAGGCGGGGCGGGAGATGGATACCCTGATGCGATGTAATTGCGGGATGGAGTTGATGTTGTGTAGCGCCATGATGTGATCTAATCGCGGGGTTGAGATGACCACGATTCTGATGCGAATTATTCGCGGGACGGAGGTATGAGATGATGGTATTGGCCTGGAGATTCATTGAAACCTGATGCGTTTACGCGGGTTGCCAATGATGGTCTGATGCGTTTACGAGGACCGAGCCTGATGCGATCTAATCGCAGGCTGGAGAATGAGGCAGGCAAGAAGAGGTGGTTGTGGCGAAATGGCATGATGAGGCGTGTATGATCATCTGAGTGTGACATGGTATCATAGTTGCATGCCCATCACCTGTGTGTCGCTATCTTTATTTGTTTGTGCCTGTATGATTATGAGTTTGGTATGTTGGGATAGATGACTGCCTGAGTGGACGATCAGCCTGACCTAGGGTTAGGACTCTTTTACTAAGATGTGTATCTCACCCCTTTGGGGACCCCTATTTTTACAATTCCTAGGCCTTAGCTATGTGGCCTATTCGTTTTGGGGATCCCAAGGAGATGACGGCATATTTTGACGAGTTCTCAGATTGGCAGGGGAACATTTACGTGAAAAAGTGTACGGTTGTATGGGTTGACGAGGGTAGCCCGGAATGGAAACCTCATAGGTTCGAGGCATGGTTTAAGAAGGTAGGAGACGAGTCGATTGGGCCGCTGAAGGCCCACGAGATACCCAAGGAGTTATCCCTGATTGGTACCAGATCGCGGGGGAGCAAGAGCTGCCAGAGGGGTCCGTAGTTGGTTCTAGGAACGGGCCGGAGAAGACCCCGACGATGGACTTTACGTGGAGGAGGATGAGGTAATTGTCGTAGACGCTACCGAGGAGGACCTCGTAGAGCCGTCGCATGAGGCGACCATAGAGGATTCGATCGAGGTTCTGTCCGAGACCTTCTCCTAGTACGAGCCGACGGAGGATGCCGAGGACTCCAGCAGCTCATCTTAGATGACCTAGTTTATTGACTCGATCATGTGATGGCGACCCCCAACCATGGCTATTTTGGATGTCGATGATGGTTATATTCTTTTGATGTACTTACCCCGTCGCCCTTGCCTAGCAGATTGTAGTAGTCGGTATTTGTACAAATCGTATGTTATGATGTATGACAGTTATTATGCTATCCAGGTCTCACTTAACTTATATTTTGTACGTGGATTTATTTGATTACTGCTTCCGCATGCTTAATGTATATATATTATCTCTCGACTTGTTCGTGGATCTTGGGACCCCGAGAGATGTGTTGTTCGCTTGCAGGGATGTCCGTGTGCTCGACGGGTTCGGGGCGTGACATCCCCGTCCTGCTAGGTATCAGAGCAAGGGCAGCTTGATCCAAAGTTGGTTGAGGACTGGAGTAATAAGGAGGATTAAGTTGGGACAAGGACGGATAGCAAGACCTTAGGAGACTGGTTAAGATAAGGCATGGGATGCACAGTGGGTGACCTGGTACATAGGGTTGGTGTTTGAGCTTGGCAGGATTGTGGAAATGCATAAGGATCAAGTTCCCTACTTAGGATTGAAGGTCATTTCTGGACCTTGGTTTGTTTGAGGGATGAAAGTGATTGATTTTAGCGAATCACTAGATCGAATGGAACTGAGAAATGGCCATGGGCTAATTGTTGAAATGTTTCTAGAGTCTGTGGTATGGAATACTGTTGGATTGTCACTGTTTCTATTAAGGGTTAGTTAGTAGCTCTGGATTTGGATGAATGAGTAAGTTACAAACTCTTTGCTGAACTTGTGGTGGACCAAGTTCAGTAGAAAGAGACAAAGATGAGCAACCCGTCTAGAAGTTCTGGAAGGCCAAGAGGCGGAGCCTCTAGCTCGAGGCCGCCCGTAGCAGAAGATCCAAGGATGGATGGTGTGCTGAGGGCGCTGGAAAGAATTGGAGACTTGATCGATAGGCAGACTCAGGATCAGGACGCTACCATCGCTCAGGCAATAGGAGCTGCCATAGCAACCGTCAATGCCAACAATGGCAACAATGGTGGAATGGAAGTCTAGGTGAACCGAGCCAGAGTAATGAAGCTGTAAACACCCAAGAGGAAATCGTCGGGGCCAGACAGATGGGCCAACTAGTGGAACAATTCATAAAGTTGAAGCCGACACAGTTTGATGGGACTGGAGATCCTGAGCTAGCGCCCAGGTGGATCGAAAAGCTAGAAAAGGCTTTTGGTGTGCTGAGGTACACGGACGAAGAAAAGGTGCTAATTGCAGTGTACCAGCTGGAGGGTACAGCGAATGACTGGTGGGCTGCTACCAAGAATGGGGTTTTCCCTGAAGGAGTAGCTATGACTTGGGATGCCTTTAAGATAGCCTTCAATGATAAGTACTTTTCTGAGACGGCCAGGGAAAGGAGGCAGGTGGAATTCCTGCAGTTGCGTCAGAACTAGCTGACAATAGACTAGTATGAGGCCGAGTTCTCGAAACTGTCGAGGTACGCACCACGATCTATGGAGGACCCGCAGGAGAAAGCACGGAGATTCAGGGATGGTCTGAGGCTCGAGCTCCATAGTCAGATGATTGCTCTGAATTTGAGGACCTACAAGGAGATCTACGAGCGAGGCTAGATGATTGAAAGAGACCTGAAAGAGAGGAACATCGCAACTGGATCGTGGTTTACGTCCTTCAGAGATAACCGTCAGATGGGCAAACAACCAATGGTGAACAATAGGCATTTTGTGCCTCCAGTGCGGAAAAATATTGGGAAGTCGTCGAATCCTACGAACTGGAATTGCAGACTTTGTGGCAGGAGGCATGGAAATAGATCGTGGCCGATAAGGACCAGAGCTTATTTTAAGTGTGGTCAGCTGGGCCACCAGATGAGGATGTACCCGAATCAAGCTCCGACAAGTCGACCACAAGGACAGAGGCTGCAAGCTGGACCATCGACTGCCACGTCTCAGATTGAATAGAACCGACCATCGACATAGGGAAGAATGTATGAAGTAGCTTGTAGAGAGGCGGAGGAGACACCAGGTGTGGTCACAGGTACGGTTTACTTGTGCAATCAAGCTATATATGCATTGTTTGACCCTGGTTACACGCATTCGTTTGTATCTACACGGTTTGCTGATTTGGTAGGTATGAACTTGAAGCCGTTGAGTGTAATCTTGCATGTTACCACACCGTTAAAGAATAATATATTGGTTTCGATGGGCTGTATTGATTACGAGATTTTGATTGGAGGGAGTAAAGAAAGTGTTGACCTAGCTGTATTACCCATGTACGATTTTGACGTAATCATAGGAATGGATTGGTTGGGTAAGCAGGGGGCAGTAGTTGATTGTGGTAGTAGGGTAATTCGATTCTATCCGAGAGGCCGCTCTAGCTTTGAGTTGGTGGGAAGTCTAGGAGGAATCTCGATTCCCTTAGTCTCATCTTTGAAAGTAACTAAGTTGATGTCTGAAGAGTGTCAAGCATACTTAGTGGTAGTAATGGACACGACTACCGAAGAGCCGAAGTTAGAGAATATCCCGATAATGTGTGAATTTCCTGATGTATTTTCCCAAGAGTTGCCAGGATTACCACCGGAACGAGAAATAGAATTTGTGATTGAATTAGCCCTTGGAGCGGAGCCAATTTCGAAAGCATTTTACAGGATGACCCTGTCAGAACTGAAGGAGTTAAAGATGCAAATGCAAGAGTTACTAGATAAAGGATTTATCCGGCCTAATGCTTCACCATGGGGAGCACCGGTGTTATTCGTAAGGAAAAATGATGGGTATATGCGTTTATGCATCGACTATCGGCAGCTGAACCAAGTGACAGTGAAGAACAAGTGCCCACTGTCGAGGATTGATGATCTGTATGACTAGTTGTAAGGAGTAGCGGTATTTTCGAAGATTGACTTGAGAACTGGGTATCACTAGTTGAGGATCAAGAAGGAAGACATACCTAAGACTGTTTTTAGGACGAGGTATGGTCATTATGAGTTTACGGTGATGCCGTTTGGATTGACTAACGCTCCAGCTGCATTCATGGACCTGATGCATCGAGTATTTAAGGAATTTCTAGACAGATTCGTCATAGTCTTTATCGACGATATCTTGATTTACTCGAGGAGCGAAGAAGAACACGAGGAGCACTTGAGGATTGTACTACAGACTCTGAGAGAGCATACGCTCTATGCGGAGTTGAATAAATGTGAGTTTTGACTGAATAGGGTAGCATTCCTTGGCCATGTGGTGTTTGGTGAAGAAATCGTAGTGAATCCTGCGAAGATCGAAACTGTAATAAATTGGCCTAGACCTACTACGGTCACTGAAGTCAGAAGTTTCTTGGGACTTGCAGGGTACTACAGACATTTTGTGGAGAAATTCTCATTCGTAGCCATCCCATTGATGCGGTTGACAAAGAAGGAAACGAGTTTTGAATGGACTGACAAATGTGAGAAGCGTTTCCAAGAACTCAAACGTAGGTTGACGACCGCGCCAATACTGACAATTCCATTAGGACCTAGAGGTTACGAGATTTACAGTGATGCTTTGCTGAAAGGATTGGGCTGTGTATTGATGTAGCACGGAAGAGTAGTAGCCTATGCATCCAAGCAGTTGAGGCCACATGAAATGAACTATCGACTCATAACCTAGAGTTAGCAGCAATTGTATTTGCCCTGAAAATTTGGAGAAATTACCTTTGTGGCGAGAAGTTTCAGATCTACACCGACCACCAAAGTTTAAAGTATTTGTTTTCCTAAAAAGAGCTGAACATGAGGCATCGTAGGTGGATGGAGCTGCTGAAGGATTATGATTGTGATATCCTGTATCACCTTCAAAAAACAAACCGAGTAACAGATGCGCTGAGTCGGAAATCGAGCATCGCTTGTCTGCTAGTAAAGGGTTGGTCAACGATTGAGAATTTAAGAGATTCTGAGTTCAAACTAGAGATTAGCTAGTTGTCCAGCTTAATGGCTACATTGAGGGTGGAACCTGAGGTCCAAGAAGAAATAAAGACCTCGCAATCTATGGACCCAGAGATTCAGAAGATCCTTGAGGTGGATGTGACGAAGAGAAAACCAGAATTTTAGGTGTGAGAGGGTAGAATCCTGAAGTTCCGAGGACGATTGTGTGTACCAAAAGATGAAGGACTTAGGGAAGGATATTGTTAGAGGTTCATGGGAGCAATTATAGCATCCACCCTGAAAGTACGAAAATGTACCAGAACCTGCGAGAATACTATTGGTGGAACGGGATGAAAGTGGACGTAGCAAAGCATGTGGCTAAGTGTTTGACGTGCCAACAAGTGAAAGCACAACACTGTAAGCCTGGAGGACTATTACAGCCATTGGAGATTTCGGAATGGAAGTGAGAGCATGTGACTATTGATTTTGTGATGGGGCTTCCTAGGATCCAGCAAGGTCACGACTCTATATGGATAGTCGTGGACAGATTAACCAAGTCTGCACATTTCATCTATGTGCGAAAGGACTTCACTATGGATATGTATGCAGAGCTGTACATGAGGCAGATAGTGAGGTTACACGGAGTGCCAATGACGATCACTTCAGATAGAGATCTTAAGTTTACGGTAAACTTTTGGAGAAGCCTGCAAGAAGCCATGGGAACTCGATTGCAGTTTAGTACAGCCTACCATCCACAGACGGACGGACAGTCGGAAAGGACGATACAGACACTTGAGGATATGTTACGAGCATGCGTCATTGATTTTAAAGGTGGATAGGAAGACCACCTGCATAAGGTAAAGTTTGCTTATAATAATAGCTACCGGCAGAGTATCCAGATGGCACCATTCGAAGCACTCTATGGAAGAGCCTACAGAACCCCGATTTGCTGAGATGAAGTTGGAGAAAGGAGTATCACAGGTCCGGAATTGGTAGAGCAATTGGTGGTAAAGATAATTCAGGATAAACTGAGGACGGCACAGAGTCGTCAGAAGAGCTACGCAGATAAGCGGCGCAAGCCCTTGGAGTTTCAAGTGGGTGATCATGTCTTCCTCAAGGTATCGCCAATGAGAGGACTATCGCGATTTGGAAAGAAGGATAAGTTGAGCCCAAGATATGTATGCCCATTTGAGATACTAGAGCAGATTGGAACCTTAGCCTACAGGCTTGCTCTGCCGCTTAATCTGTCCCAGGTGCATAATGTGTTCCATGTGTCGATGCTGCGAAAGTATGAACCAGATCCGACACATGTATTGGATTATGAGGCCATAGAAGTGGATGACAGAGTGTCTTACGTGGAGAAGCCAATAAGGATCGAAGACCGAAAGGAGCAAATCCTCAAGAACAAGAAGATCCCACTGGTCAAAGAAGTATGGGAGCACCATGAAACGGAAGGCGCCACATGGGAAAATGAAGAGACGATAAGGCAACAACACCCCCATTTATTTGAGTAATTAAATGTAACGTAAATTTCGGGGACAAAATTTTTGTAAGGGGGAAGAGTTGTGACATTTTGATTTCCAGTCAATTTCAGACTCATTAATGAGAAATGAATCTAGAGATGTATTTCAGTCATATCTCGCTTGAATCTGATCAATTCGAATAGACTGACCAAAAGGGAAAGGCTAATGCGAGACATGGTACGTGGACCTAAGGAATTTGAGTAAGAAATAGCGCTTTGACCATAAAGATTGTCGAGGGGATATTTAGAGCCACAAATGGTCGATCCAAGAACGATTAGGGAATGCCTTGCGAGAGTCATACGATTGGAGCGCGGGTGATGCCGCTTAATCAACGTATGATTTGCAAAATTTTTCTAAATCGAACAATGGCGATCGAGACCAAAGGGACTAGTTATAAACCCTCAATTACATGACAACCAAAGCCGTCATGAATTGACGAGCCCTAAATGTGATGAGAACCACAGGGTCGATACGCATAAAGTCTACAAAAGCCACCCGTCCGTTCGAGATAGGTTGGAACCACGTCTGATAGAGGAAACCATCAGAAACGAGTTTTGAAAAATTTGAAATGGAGAATCAAGAATTCCAACATTATTCGGAATGGCCATCACCCTATCGAAGAATTCTGGAACGAGAAAAACGACGTTCTGAACGTCGGGGGTAAAATTACCTTTTTGCCCCTCAAGCATAGAACCTTACCCAAGCATTTGAAGAATGGCATTTTGGTCTTTTAATTCTCCCCACAGCTGCCGAAAAAGTGGGTAGATGAGAGCCATTGGATCAAGCTTGATTGACAAGGGGGACAAGTGTCAATGGATGGCTTAAAGAGAAGTCTTGTCCACTTTATGCAACTACCATTCAACCATTTGACCAAGGCTTTGAATATAGTCTTCCCTCACACTCACTCTCTCCTCTCATTAGGCCATTTGCACCCCCAAGAACCGAGAACCATTATCTTCTTCTTCCTCCAGCTCTGCATCGCCGGCAACTAGCTCTAGTCTCTAAGTTCGACGCCGTCGACGACCTCCTTCGGCCACCGCCTGACCGTCTACTGACCACACCAAACTAGATCTACATTTTTTCAACCTCCTCGAAGTGGAAGCGAGGTATTTGGACCACTAAGGAGCTCCGACCAAGAGTTTTCCCGAGAGCTGATAGAATCGAGCTCAACCTGAGGTAGGTTCTATTTCTAACCCTTTTGGAGGATGAAATGTTGGAGTTTTGAGGTAAAATTTTATGGATGTCTAGTAGACATGTATATGAATCTGTGATAAAAATTTGAGAGTGATTTGAAGAATTTTTGACCTCGAAACAGTCTTGTGAACTATGGACAGAATCTATTGAAAAATTGACTTGAGGAATCTGGCGACTTCCGAAGGGATTCCAACGACCATTCGACTTCAAACTCACAGTGAGCCTCTTAGACCCTTAGATAGACATGTTAAGAGGTAGGATAGTATTTAAATGATGGATTTAGAGTTGAATTAGGCCTGGATAAGTTGGGATTGCACAGAACCGAGAGGAATCGGTTCGATTCTGTGCATGACCGAACCTTGGAGCGCTGTTGACGTTGGGTTTTAAGTCTCAAATTGATGATTAAGACATGTTAAGATGATGAAAATTGTGTTATAGAGGATTATGGTTCATGGATTGAGGATTTGGGCATGGAAATTGATGGATTGATTGGATTTTATTAGGTTGCGCGGTGAGTTCGGTCTTGGACCATAGGGGGCCGAACCTTTGAGGACCAATAAGAGAATTTGTGTGGTATCAAATGCAAGGTAAGGGAATCCTAAACTTAGGATAGGAAGGTTGGACTCAATTGGATGAGTCGAGGATTAAAGTAATCAAATTATGAGAATTTTCGAAAGGATAGTTCTTTTTATATCCTAAGTGGTTATAGGAGGGTTATGTGTGTTATTGTTTGTGTTAAATCATGTGCCATGTCAAATGTCATTGATTGTCCTACATGCCATGAGTATTCGAACTGTGCATGAGTTGCATCTGTTGCTTTATTTGTGAAATTGAATTGAAATCATGGCATGAGCATGATATGGCGAGGCCCTGAGGCGTACGAGATGCGGGGCGGGAGATGGATACCCTGATGCAATGTAATCGCGGGGTGGAGTTGATGTTGTGTGGAGCCCTGATGCGATCTAATCGCGAGATTGAGATGGCCACGGTCCTGATGCGAATTATTCGCGGGATGAAGGTATAAGATGATGGTATTGGCCTGGAGATTCATTGAAACCTGATGCGTTTACGCAGGTTGTCAATGACGGTTTGATGAGTTTACGCGAAACGAGCATGATGCGATCTAATCACTGGCTAGAAAATGAGGCAGGCAGGAAGAGGTGGTTGTGGCGAAATGGCAGGATGAGGCGTGCATGATCATCTGAGTGTGACATGGTATCATAGTTGCATGCCCATCATCTGTGTGTCACTATCTTTATCTGCTTGTGCCTGTATGATTATGAGTTTGGTATGTTGGGATAGATGACTGCCTGAGTGGACGATCAGCCTGACCTTGGGTTAGAACTCTTTTACTGAGATGCGTATCTCACCCATTTGGGGACTCCTATTTTTATAGATCCTAGGCCTTAGCTATGTGGCCTATTTGTTTTGGGGATCCCAAGGAGATGACAGCATAATTTGACGAGCTCCCGGATAGGTAGGGGAATATTTACGTGGGAAAGCATACGGTTGTATGGGTTGATGAGGGTAGCCCGGACTGGAAGCCTCATAAGTTCGAGGCATGGTTTAAGAAGGTAGGAGACGAGTCGATTGGGCCGCTGAAGCCCCACGAGATACCCCGGGGAGTTATCCCTGATTGGTGCCAGACCGTAGAAGAGCAGGAGCTGCCAGAGGTAGTTGGTTCTAGGAACGGGCCGGAGAAGACCCCGACGATGGACTTTACTGTGGAGGAGGATGAGGTGATTGTCGTGGAGGCTACCGAGGAGGACCTCACAGAGCCGTCGCATGAGGCGACCATGGAGGATTTGATTGAGGTTCCATCCGAGACCTTCTCCGAGCACAAGCCGATGGAGGATGCCGAGGACACCGAAGACTCCAGAAGCTCATCTTAAATGATCTAGTTTATTGGCTCAATTATGTGATGGCGACCCCCCCAACCATGGCTATTTTGGATGTCGATGATGGTCATATTCTTTTGATGTGCTTACCTCGTTGCCCTTGCCTAACGGATTATAGTAGTTGGTATTTGTACGAACCGTATGTTATGATGTATGGCAGTTATTATGCTATCCAAGTCCTACTTAACTTATATTTTGTACGGGAATTTATTTGAGTACCGCTTCCGCATGCTTAATGTATATATATATTATCTCTCGACTTGTTCGCAGATCTTAAGACCCCGAGAGATGTGTTGTTTGCTTGCAGGGATGTTCGCGTGCTCGACGGGTTCGGGGCGTGACAACACTTGTCCTCAATGTCAATCATGCTTGATCCAAAGGCCCATATTCCTTCAAATTTTCGATGGCCTTGGGGTGGATTTAATGACCAAATTACCTTCCTTCCATTGCATGGAAAAGGCTTTAAGCTTGAGGGGCAAAAGGGTAATTTTACCCCCGACGTTTAGAACGTCGTTTTTCTCGCTCCAGAATTCTTCGATAGGGCGACGGCCAATCCGAATAACGTTGAAATTCTTGATTCTTCATTTCAAAGTTTTCAAGACTCGTTTTTCATGTTTTCCTCTATCAGACGTGGTTCCAGCCTATCTCGAACCGAAGGGCAGCTTTTGCGGATTTTACGCGTATCGACCCTGTGATTCTCATCACATTTAAGGCTCGTCAATTCATGGCGGCTTTGGTTGTCATGTAATTATGAGGGTCTATTACTAGCTCCTATGGTCTCGATCTTCACTGTCCAATTTAGGAAAAAAAATTTGCAAATCATACGTTGGTTAAGAGGCATCGCCCGCGCTCCAATCGTATGACATTCGCAAGGCCTTCCCTAATCGTTCTTGGATCGGCCTTTTGTGGCTCTAAATATCCCCTCGACAATCCTTATGATCAGAGCGCCATTTCTTATCCGAATTCCCTAGGCCCACGTACTATGTCTCGCATTAGCCTTTCCCTTTTGGTCAGTCTACTCGAATTGATCAGATTCGAGCGAGATATTACTAAAATACATCTCTAGATTCATTTCTCATTAATGAGTCTGAAATTAACTGGAAATCAGAATGTCACAACTCTTCCTCCCTTACAAAAATTTCGTCCCCAAAATTTACATTACACTTAATTACTCAAATAAATGGGGGTGTTATCGCCTCATCGTCACTTCGTTCTCCCACGTGGCACCTTCAGTTCCATGGTGCTCCCACACTACCTTGACTAGTGGAATCTTCTTATTCCTGAGGATTTGCTCCTTCCGGTCCTCGATCCTTATCGGCTTTTCTACGTAAGATACTTGGTCGTCCACTTCTATAGTCTCATAATCCAGTACATATGTCGGATCTGGTTCATACTTTCGTAGCATCGACACATGAAAAACGTTATGCACCTGGGATAGATTAGGCGGCAGGGCAAGCCTGTATGCTAAGGTTCTAATCCGTTCCAGTATCTCAAATGGGCCTACATACCTTGGGCTCGAGTTCCCCTTCTTTCCGACTCACGATAGTCCTCTCATCGGCGACACCTTGAGGAAGACGTGATCGCCCGCTTGAAATTCCAAGGGCTTGCGCCGCTTATCTGCATAACTCTTTTGACGATTTTGTGCCGTCCTCAGTCTATCTTGAATTGTCTTCACTGCTTCCACCAATTGCTCTACCAATTCTGGGCCTGTGATACTTCTTTCTCCAACCTCATCCCAGCAAATTGGGGTTCTGCAGGCTTTTCCATAGAGTGCTTCGAATGGTGCCATTTGAATGCTCTGCTGGTAGCTATTATTATAAACAAACTCTATTAGATGTAGCTGATCTTCCCATCCACCTTTAAAATCAATGACGCATGCTCGTAGCATATCCTCAAGCGTCTGTATCGTCCTTTCCAACTATCCGTCCATCTGTGGATGGTACGCCGTACCAAACTGCAGTCGAGTTCCAATGGCATCCTATAAGTTTTCCAAAAGTTTGTAGTGAACTTAGGATCTCTATTCGAAGTGATCGTCACTGGCATTCTGTGCAACCTCACTATCTACCTCATGTACAGCTTTGCATACCTATCCATAGCGAAGTCCTTTCGCACCGGGATGAAATGTACGAACTTGGTCAATCTGTCCATGACTACCCATATGGAGTCGTGACCTCGCTAGCTCCTTGGGAGTCCCATCACAAAATCCATAGTCACATGCTCCCACTTCCATTCGGGTATCTCTAGTGGCTGTAATAGTCTTCCAGGCTTACAATGCTGCGCTTTCAATTGCTGGCACGCCAAACACTTAACCACATGTTTTGCTACGCACACTTTCATCCCGTTCCATCAATAGTGTTGTCGCAGGTTCTGATACATTTTCGTACTTCCAGGGTGGATGCTATAATTGCTCCTGTGAGCCTCTGATAAAATCCTTTCCTTCAGTCCTTCATCTTTTGGCATTCACAATCGTCCTCGAAACTTTAGGATTCCGTCCTCAGACACCTGAAATTCTAATTTTCTCTTCGTCGCATCCATCTCAAGGATTTTCTAAATCTTTGGGTCTGTAGACTGTAAGGCCTTTATTCCTTCCTAGACCTTAGGTTCCACCCTCAACATAGCTATCAAACTGAATAACTGATCGACTTCTAATCTGAACTCGGAGTCTTTCAAATCCTCAATCATCAACCAACATTTCACCAGTAGACATGCGATGCTTGACTTCCGACTCAGCGCATCTACTACTCTGTTTGCTTTCCCAAGGTGATATAGTATGTCACAATCATAATCTTTTAATAGCTCCATCCACCTACGCTGTCTCATATTCAGCTCCTTCTGGAAAAACATATACTTTAAAGTTTGGTGGTCGGTATAGATCTGGAACTTCTCGCCACAGAGATAATGTCTCCAAATTTTCAAAGCGAATATAATCACCGCTAACTCCAGGTCATGAGTTGGGTAGTTCATCTCATGTGGCCTCAACTGTCTGGATGCATAGGCTACTACTCTTCCATGCTACATCAACACACAGCCCAATCCTCTTAGCGAAGCATCGTTGTAAATCTCGTAACCTCTCGGACCTGATGGAATTGTCAGCACTGGCGCGGTTGTCAATCTATGTTTGAGTTCTTGGAAACTCCTCTCACACTTGTCAGTCCATTCAAATCTCGTTTCCTTCTTTGTCAACCGCGTTAATGGAATGGCTATGAATGAGAATTTCTCCACAAAACGCCTTTAGTATCCTGCCAATCCCAAGAAACTTCTGACTTCAGTGACCGTAGTAGGTCTAGGCCAATTGGTTACAGCCTCAATCTTCGCAGGATCTACTGCGATTCCTTCACCAGACGTCACATGATCGAGAAATACTACCCTGTTCAGCCAAAACTCACATTTACTCAACTTTGCGTAAAGTGAATGCTCTCTCAAAATCTACAGTTCAATTCTCAAGTGCTTCTCATGTTCTGCATTACTCCTCGAGTAAATCAAGATATCGTCAATGAAGACTATAACGAATCTGTCCAGAAATTCCTTAAATACTCTATGCATCAAGTCCACAAAAGCAGCTGGGGCGTTGGTCAATCCGAACGGCATTACCGTGAATTCATAGTGACCATACCTTGTCCTAAAGGCAGTCTTTGATATGTCTTCCCTCTTGATCCTCAATTGGTGATACCCAGTTCTCAAGTCAATCTTCGAAAATACCACCACTCCTTGTAACTGATCAAACAGATCATTAATGCTCGGCAGTGGGTTCTTGGTCTTCACTGTCACTTGGTTCAACTGCCGATAGTCGATGCATAAACGCAAAGACCCATCCTTCTTCCTTACAAATAGCACCGGTGCTCCCCACGGTGAAGCACTAGGTCGAATAAATCCCTTATCTAGCAACTTTTGCATCTGTACCTTTAACTCCTTCAGTTTTGATAAGGACGTCGTATAAGGTGCTTTCGGAATCGGCTCCGTTCCAGGGGCTAATTCAATCACAAATTCTATTTCCCGTTCCGGTGGTAATCCTGGCAACTCTTGGGGAAACATATCAGGAAATTCATGTAATACCAAGATACTCTCTAACTTTAGCTCTTCGGTAGTCGTGTCCATTACTGCCACTAACTATGCTTGACACCCTTCAGACATCAGCATGGTCACTTCTAGAGATGAAACTAAGGGAACCGAGATTCTTCCTCGACTTCCTACCAATTCAAAGCTAGGGTGGTCTCTCGGATAAAATCGAATTACTTTACTACCACAGTCCACTACTGCCCCCCACTTCCGCCCCCCACTTCCCCAACCAATCCATTCCTATGATTATGTCAAAATCATACATGGGTAGTACAGCTAGGTCAATACTCTCTTTACTCCATCCAATCACAATCTCACAATCAGTACAGCCCATTGAAACCAATACACTATCCTTTAACGGTGTGGTAACATGCAGAATTATGTTCAATGGTTTCAATTTCATCCCCACTAATTCAGCAAACTGTGCAGACACAAACGAATGCGTGGCACCAAGGTCAAACAATGCATATGCAGCTTGGTTGCACAAGTAAACCGTACCTGTGACCACACCTGGTTTCTCCTCCGCCTCTCTGCGGGCTACTGCATATACTCTTCCCTATGCCGGTGGTCGGTTCTGCTCGATCTGAAGGGTTATAGTCGATGGTCCAGCTTACGCTCTTTGCCCTTGCGGTCGACCTGTCAGAGCTTGACTGGGGCACGTCCTCATCTGGTTGCCTAGTTGACCACACTTAAAACAAGCTCCAGTCCTCATTGGGCATGGCCATTTTCCATGCCTTTTGCCACAAAGTCTGCAGCTCCAATTTAGGGAATTCCGTGGCTTCACAATATCTTTTCGTACAGGAGGCATAAAACGCCTATTATTCACCATCGGTCTTTTGCCTAGCTGGCGGTTATCTCTGAATGATGTGAACCGCGACCTAATTGTGGTGTTCCTCTCTTTCAAGTCCCGTTCTATCATCTGGCCTCGCTCATATATTTCCTTATATGTCCTCAGATTCAAAGAGATCATTTGACTACGGAACTAAGGCCTCAGACCATCCCTAAATCTCCTTGCCTTCTCCTGAGGGTCCTCCACCGATCGTGGTGCGTACCTCGACAACCGCGAGAACTCGGCCTCGTACTGATCTATCATTAACTGGTTCTGGCGCAACTGCAGGAATTCCATCTACTTCCTTTCCCTGGCCGTCTCAGAGAAATATTTATCATTGAAGGCCGTCTTAAAGGCTTCCCAATTCGTGGTTGTTCCTTCAGGGAAGACACCATTCTTTGTGGCAGCCCACTAGTTATTCGTTGTACCCTCCAACTGGTACACTGCTAATAGCACCTTCTCTTCGTCCGTGCACCTCAGCACTCCAAAAGCTTTCTCCAGCTTCTCAATCCACCTAGGTGTTAGCTCGGGATCTCCAGTCCCATCGAATTGAGTCGGCTTCAGTTTTATGAATTGCTCTACTAGTTGGCCCATCTGTCTGGCCACGACGATTTCCTCTTGGGTATTCATAGCTTCATTGCCCTGGCCTTGTTCATTCTGGCTTCCGTTGCCACCATTATTGTCGTTGTTGGCGTTGACGGTGGTTATGGCAGCTCCTACTGTCTGGGCGATGGCAACGTCCCGATCCTAAGCTTGCCTGTCAATCATGTCGCCAATTCTTTCCAATGCCCTCAGTACACCATCCATCCTTGGATTTTCTGTTACGGGCAGCCTCGAGATAGAGGCTCAGCCTCTTGGCCTTCCAGACCTTATAGACGGGTTGCTCATCTTTATCTCTTTCTACTGAACCTGGTCAATCACAAGTTCAGCAAGGAGTTAATAACTTACTCATTCATCCAAATCTAGAGTTACTAACTAACCCTAAACAGAAACAGTTCCAATACAATAGTCTTCTACACCACAAATTCTAGAAGCATTTCAACAAATAGGCCATGGCCATTTCTTAGTTCCATTCACTTCAGTGATTCACTAAAACCAATCACTTTTATTCCTCAAACAAATCAAGGTCCAGAAATGACCTTCAATCCTAAGCAGGGAACTTAATCCTTATATATTTCCACAACCCCGCCAAGATCAAACACCGACCCTAAGTACCAGGTCACACACTATGCACCCCATGCCTTATATTAACCAGTCTCCTAAGGTCTCGCTATCCGTCCTTGTCCTAACTTAATCCTCCTTATTACTCTAGTCCTCAACCATCTTTAGATCGAGCTGACCTTGCTCTGATACCAAGCGAAGCGGGGATGTCACGCCTCGAAACCCGTCGAGCACGCGAACATCCCTGCAAGCAGATCCACAAACAAGTCGAGAGATAATATATATATTAAGCATGTGGAAGCGGTACTCAATTAAATCCCCGTACAAAATATAAGTTAAGTGGGACCTAGATAGCATAATAACTGTCACACATCATAACATACTGTTCGTACAAATACCGACTACTACAATCCGCCAGGCAAGGGCAACGGGGTGACCACATAAAAAAAAAGTGTGACCATCATCGACATCCAAAATAGCCATGGTCGAGGGTCGCCATCACAAGATCGAGCCAATAAACTAGGACACTTAAGATGAGCTACTGGAGTCTCCTGTATCCTCTGCATCCTCTCTCGGCTCATACTCGGAGAAGGTCTCTGATGGAACCTCGATAGAATCCTCCATGGTCGCCTCATGCGACGGCTCTGCGAGATCCTCCTCGGTAGCCTCCATGACAATCACCTCGTCCTCAATGAACTTCAAGGTCGGGGTCTTCTCTGGTCCATTCCTAGACCCAACTACAGACCCCTCTAGCAACTCCTACTCCCCGGCGGTCTGGCATCAATCTGGGATAACTCCCTAGGGTACCTCGTGGCTCTTCAGCGACCCAATCGTCACGTCTCCGACCTTCTTAAACCATGCCTCGAACCTATTAGGCTTCCAGTCCGGACTACCCTCGTCAACCCATACAACCGTACACTTTCTCACATAAATGTTCCCATGACTATCCGAAAACTCATCAAAATATGTCGACATCTCCTTGGGATCCCCAAAACAAATAGGCCACGTAGCTAAGGTCTAGGATCTGTAAAAATAGAGGTCCCCAAAGGGGTGAGCTACATATCTCAGTAAAAAAGTCCTAACCCTAGGTCAGGCTGATCGTCCACTCAGGCAGTCATCTATCCAACATACCAAACTCATAATCATATAGGCACATACAAAAAATGATAGTGACACACAGATGATGGGCATGCAACCATGACACCATGTCACACTCAGATGATCATGTACACCTCATTCTGCCATTTCTTCACAACCACCTCTTCCTGCCTGCCTCATTCTCCAACCTGCGATTAGATCGCACTAGGCTCGATTCGTGTAAACGCATCAAATCGTCATTGGCAACCCGCGTAAACGCATCAGGTTCAATGAATCTCCAGGCCAATATCAACACTTCATATCTCCATCCCGCGATTAGATCGCATCACGACCGTGGCCATCTCAACCCCGCGATTAGATCGCATCAAGGCGCCACACAATCTCAACTTGACCCCACGATTAGATCGCATCAGGGTATCCACCTCCCGCCCCGCATTTCATACGCATCAGGGCCTCACCATGTCATGCTCATGCCATGATTTTCAATTCGTTTTCCATACATGACGACATGTGCAATTCAGGCATAATTCAAAGACTCGTGGCATGCAAGGCATTCAAGTGACACACACACATGGCAGATAATTCAAGTATAAACAATGGCACACATAAACCCTCCTACAAACACTTAGGGCATACCAAGAGCTATCCTTTGGAAAATTCTCATAAATCAATCAAATTAATCCTCGACTCACCCAATTAAGTCCAATCTTTCTATCTTAAGTTTAGGATTCCCTTACCTTGCATTTGAAAACACCAAAATTCTCTTCTTGGATCCTCACAATCTTGGTTTCAAGGGTCCAAGACAAACCTCACCGCGCAACCTAGGAATTTCAATCAATTAGTCAATTTCCTTGTCCAATTCAACCACCCATGAACCACAATCATCCATAACATAACCCTCATCATATTAGCATGTCTTAAACATCAATTCGGGACTCAAAATCATCTGCTCTTCACTCTAACAGAATCGGTCTTCCACAGAACTGAACCGGTTCATTTCAGTTCTGTGCAAACCTTGCACAATCCATCCCAAATCAACTTCAAATCCATCATCTACTCACTATCCTACCTCTTAACATGTCTATCTAAGGGTATAGGGGCCTCACCGAAGGTTTGAAGTCAAATCGTTGCTGGAAACCTGTCGAAAGTCGCTGAATCGTCCAAGGTCAGAATTCGGTAGTTTCTATTCCAAGTTCACAAGACCGATTCAAGGTCAAAAATTTATCAAATCACTCTCAAATTTTTATCATAGATTCATATACATGTCTTCTAGGTCTCCACAAAATTTGACCTCAAAACTCCAATATTTCGGCCTTCAAAAGGGTCAGAAACCAAACCTACCTCAGGTTGAGCTCGATTCTGTCGGCTTTCGGGAAATCTCTTGGTCGGAGCTCCTCGGTGGTCTAAATGGCTTGCTTCCAACTCAAGGAGGTCGGCAAGACGTAGGGATAGGTCGGTATGGTTGGCCGGTGGTCAGGCGGTAGCCGGAAGAGGTCGTCGTGGGCGGCGAACGGCGGCTCTAGAATCTGGTCAGCGACAGTAGAAAGAAGAAGGAAGAAGAAGAGGATTTTCGATGAGCTTGAGGGAGTTATGACCAGCCAAATGAGGTGAGAGAGAGAGAAAGTGCTATATATCCAAGGCTTGAGTCAAAGGGTTGAATGGTAGGTTTAGAATAGTGGATTTGACCACTCTTTTGCCCATCCATTGACACTTGTCCTCAATGTCAATCATGCTTGATCCAAAAGGCCATATTCCTTCAAATTTTTGGTGGCCTTGGGGTGGATTTAATGATCAAATTGCCCTCCTTCCATTGCACGGACAAGGCTTTAAGCTTGAGGGGCAAAAGGGTAATTTTACCCCCGACGTTCAGAACGTCTTTTTTCTTGCTCCAAAATTCTTCGATAGGGCGATGGCCAATCTGAATAATGTTGAAATTCTTGATTCTCCATTTCAAATTTTTCAAGACTCGTTTCTGATGGTTTCCTCTATCAGACGTGGTTCCAGTCTATCTTGAACCGACAGGCAACTTTTGCGGACTTTATGCGTATCGACCCTGTGATTCTCACCACATTTAGGGCTCGTCAATTCGTGATGGCTTTGGTTGTCATGTAATTGTAAGAGTCTATCATTAGCTCTTATGGTCTCGATCTTCACTGTCCGATTTAGGAAAATTTTTTGCAAATCATACGTTGGTTAAGTGGCATCACCCGTGCTCCAATCATATGACACTAGCAAGGCCTTCCCTAATCATTCTTGGATCGGCCTTTTGTGGCTCTAAATATCCCCTCGACAATCCTTATGGTCAAAGCACCATTTCTTATATGAATTCCCTAGGTCCACGTACCATGTCTCGCGTTAGCCTTTCCCTTTTGGTCAGTCTACTCGAATTGATCAGATTGGAGCGAGATATTACTGAAATACATCTCTAGATTCATTTCTCATTAAAGAGTCTAAAATTGACTAGAAATCAAAATGTCACAATACGCACCTCACCTTCAAGAGCATCTGCAGAAAACAAGGTTAGATAAACCAAGAAACTTTTTAATCGGCTCAAGTCCTCAAAAATTACTAACTAGAGATTCTGGTTTGGAATAAGTTCCCAATAGAGTAGCCAGTCTGTCACAACCCGTTCGAGCAATCTTCTCTACGGATTAATGGGTTGTCCCGTATAGTCGGACGCGGGCCTCTCCTAAGGCCCGTTACCCAAGTTGTAACGGTGGTATATGTGGTTGACCTTTGGTGCGGTCTGGTGATATGTGATATGTGTACATGCCAAGGAGTCGCCACCGATCATTTTGCGAAGGGTACGATCGGAAACTCTATTGATCCATTGGGAGCATTCTTTTCGATTCCACGATAACCAGAGAAATTGGATCGGGGACTTTGTTACGTCAACTTTCAAAGTTGACGCCCTTTCAGCACCTAAGTTAAATGGTTTGTCTAACCCAAGGTTTCATGCAGATGAGTAAGCTGTGAACCCTAACACTAGAGTTCATGAAAATAGGAGTGGCTACCCTAACACTCACAATCAATAATGAATATGCAAATCAAGGATCCAAAACGTGCGGATAAATCACATGAAAGCAACATGGCATCCCTAGTAAGGCCCTATTAGCCTAGAGAAATATCAATCAAGGCTCGGGAATATTTTTGGCATGATTTGCCCTTGAGGGGCAAAATCGCAATTTTGAAGAATTTTGGGAAGAATTTTGGGAAGAATTTTGGGGCAATTTGCCCAAGAAAGACAAATTTGTCATTTTAGATGAAATATGGAGCCAAAAAATGATGGAAATAAGATGGTCGTCAAATCAATCCATTTCCTATTTTTCGAGAATTTTTGGAAATTTTCTGAAATTTTGGGAGCGATTTACCTTTTGAGGGGTGAAATCGTCATTTCAAAAAGTGATGAGAAGTGAAAATCCCAAACAAAAGGATTCGTTAACCACCAAACCCAAATCCTAATTTTTAGCAATTTTCACGGCTCGATTGGAATAAGAAAGACGATTTATCCTTAGAAGAGTAGAATCATCATTTCAAAAAAAGGATGAGATTCGAGAATCCAAGCATAATCTTTGGTCACCTAGCCGACCTAATTCTTGCCTTAGCCTTCTCGACCTATCTCATTTACCAAGCATAGATGATTTACCCATAAAGGGTAATATCGTTAATTTTCATATGAATAGATAAGAAATCCCAAAAATAGGATTGACTAGTTGTCCGTGATCAATTCTTAATTTTTGGGAATTTTTGGAATGCCTAGGAAATTTCCACAATTTTCCTACAATTTTTTTCTAGAATTTTCTAACATTTTTTAGAATTTTCTAGGATTTTTCTTATTTTTTATTATTTAAAAATGATTTTCTAAATTTTTTATTAATAAAAATGACTCGGATAGGGTCGACCCGATCCACTTAGGTAGGATACCCAACCCAGACTCGAACTCACGAGACCCACGCCCAAAAACGACGTCGTTCCATTTTTTTTATTTTATGATTATTTAGATTTAATCCGACGGCTCCTATTGAATCAATTGGCTACTTACTGCTCAGATCAAAAGTCAACTATCCCTCAGCCGTCAGATCTGATTACTTAAACCTACGGCCACGATTAAAAGCCAAGAGTCAATCTGGACCGTCCGTCCTCACTTACCTAAACGATGCTGCTCTACCCTCAACCTAAACGACACCGTTTCAAAATATTTTGATTTTTCGATTAAAAAACATTTTCGGATATTCATATATTCAAATCGAATGGCCACTGAAACAAGAATTCGATTAATCTAAGCCGTCCAATTAAAACTGACTCAGCCTAACAAATTAACGGTCAAGCTGACTCGACATCCACGTGGACTAATCACGTTCTGCGACCTAGACCTTTGACTTGTTGACTTGCCACGTAATCATCTTCAACCTCCCGACACATACCACGAAAACGGACATCCGAGGTTTTTCCACCGTTGATCAACGACCAAACCTTGACCAATTGACTTGATTATATTGGCAATCGATTCGTCTACATCTCGGCTGCAACCTATCGTAGCCTCATACAATTTTGTAGACAGAATCGAGAATAATGAAGTTTACACAATATTTGGGCATGATAGTTCAATCGAGCCACATAGAGCAAGTTGAGCTAATTCCTTCACACAATCGCATCTAGAACACTTACCTACGAGTTCGATTGACATGGTTTAGGCTAGCTTGAGCTAGGGAAGCTTTGACAAGGTCGGCCATGGCGATGGGGTTCGAATGCGAAGTTCGACTCAATTTCAATGCAATTGAAACATACAACAGTGTTCAGTGATGTAGTAGATACGAAATGCACACATCAATCGAAAGAATTGAAGCCGAAATGAAGATCTGTAATTAATGAACAGAAGCTAAAGTTGAAGTTCGACTTACGATTTTTCAAGATCAAAGGCGGCGAGAGCTAGTCTGATCGACTCTGGAGATCTCCAGAAAAATTCTAAGGGATTACGACTCGGTTTGGCCTTAATTGCCATCACCGAACACCAACAGGCCAAACTCAAGCTCTCGACAACAAGGGTCAGAGAGCGAGTTCTCTCTCTCGATTCTGTTGTCCTCCAGAAATAGAATGAAAACCACTCCTCAAGAATGAGTCTATTCTTCTTATATCCCATCTCAAAAATTTTGGCAGTCCGGGGGAGGGTGAGTCGGTGACCTTCACACGTGCAATCACGTGCGAAATGGTCACCGAGGACTGGTGATCGCTGGGAATCAAGTGGACAATCTTTTTAGGCCTTCCAATGATTGAATTTTAGGTGAATTTGGTCTTGGTTTGGCTTTGCATTTGAGCAAAGTTGGCTGCGACACATTATTGCTTCGTCGACGTGGCGCCTGTGAACCCATTCCGTCGGATTGGTCATGATCGACGCTAAACTTCATGGCCAATAAAACACCTCCATCAATTTTACCAATTGAAACCGATTGATAGTCCAATTTCGCGATCAAAATCCATCTGTTTGAACTGTTAAAATGGCGCGAATGGGAGGAAGAAGATGTACTGTAGCAGACCGGTTCGACCGGTTCTACTGGGCGGTCTGATCGGTCAGAACCAGTTCTGACTTATTTTTCCAAAATTAACCCTAATTCACGTGGAATTTTTACAATTTAAACATCAGAATCGAACTTAGGGCGTGAATATTATCTAAAAATGTGATTTTTCCCAAAATTTTGTGTCAATTTCTATAAAACCCCAAATTTGTCCTCATTTGCAATTTGAGAAATTATGAAATTGAAGGCTCAAATAGTCTAATTGAACCAAACCACCAATGCCAATCGACTCAGAATGATGAAAAACATTCGGTAGTGGCTTCAATTGGCAAAGGTAGTCCTTGAATTGAAAGTAATTTCAATTATGCCCAAATTTAAGGACTAAATTACAATAAAATAAGTAATTTTGCCCAATTCATGCAATTGAACAATTTGTGCAAATAATTAGGCTAAATTACAATGAAGGACAATTAGATTGAATGTCAAGACTCTAAAAATGCCAAAATTACAAATTATAAGACTTAATTGACATTTTGTACCAAATTCAATCATATGTGTAACAAAGGAACACATAAAATTGAACTTAAATTTGGACTTTTTATAAGGTCAAAAATACAAGTGAATTAAAAGAAAAATATTGACAATTTGTCTATATTTTTGTGACCTCAAATGCTATTTTTCCTGAATTTTCAAGTATTTTCCTATTTTCTTAAAAATACTAAAAAATGTGAAATATATGAAGAATTATTTTTTGGTCAAAAATGCTTCCTTGAGCTTGTCCAAGGCTACCAAAGTTGACTTTGCAAATTTTCATTTTTTTGTGAATGTTTTATGAATTTTTCAAAATAAACTGAAAAATGCTTATCAAAGATAAGGTGTCAACACATATGTAAAGCATGAAGCCTGATTTTCCATATGATTCTTGATTTTTATTTAATTTTTTAGGAACGTAGATGTCACGCCCCGAACCCGTCGAGCACACGAGCATCCCACTGGCCATAATCAAACTGTGCCATCCAGGATCCTTCGGCCCTCATGTCCTCAAGTACTCATATACATGCGGAAGCAAGAAACTACTCCATACATAAATAAAATCAAGATGACTTAGGACGGAAAAATAATACCTTTCTCGAATCCATAAAATACACCTCAATTCGTTTCCATGATCAAAACTAAAGGTTTAATTTCTACATCTACCAAACAAAATACAATCTTTAATGTCACCCAACGTCTTATGTACATTTGATCACCTACTTTCTCGAATGCCAATCCTTGGCAAGTTCGGGTGTCCTTCACTTGGGACCTGAAAAAGCTAAGCTCCTATTAAGGTGAGATATATATATCTCAACAAGTGAAACCTAAACCTAGACCTGAACACTAGTCCCCCCAGACCACACTCACATATGCTGTCAGATGTAGGCAATCAACAATAGCGCATGACATCAAACAAACAGGAGTATCAATAGTCAAGCATGGATGAGCAATACAAATAATCACACTTAACTTCCGGGTCTCAAGTTTTTTGTACAAGCACATGCAATTCAATGCCCAACTGCCACCACTTTCTCATCCGCCCACATACTCTTCTGGCGCTCATGCCATCTGACATCACTGGGGCCACAGGCCAATCGATGTCTTAATACCACTAGGGCCATAGGCAAATCGAAACTTTTAAGGCTCGTAGCCATTCGATGCCACTAGGGCCACAGGCCAATCGGTAACCTCAATATCTTTCAAGCTCACCACCAGTCAATACCATAGGGCCACAAGCCAATCAGTATTTTCATCATCAAGACGTTTAGTCAATTGGCACCATCGGGGCACAGGCCAATCAGTACCTCTGGGCTTACAACCAATTATCATTTCAAGGACTCACAACCAACGCGATCTCCGGGGCCACAGGCCAACGATCGCTTGGACAATATAGCACATTCATATAGCATTGGCACTATAGCTATATATATCACGTAGGCATCACATCCAATTAAAGAACCAAAGGCTCAATAGCCAAATATGTCATCAAGGCATATCACAGTCCAATTGTCATGCTATGTCAATCAAACCATGAAATCCGCTACTCAATCAAGCAATTTAAAGCAATCAAATCACTCGACCACTCTATCCAGTAGTGTCCTAGCATTCAGATAAAGGTTTAGGAAACACTTACCTTTTAGCAATATTAAGAAATTCAAACCAATTGGTCCTTCCCAACTTGGCAAGTCTACGGCCAACAAGGATCCATCGCCGTCCTAGGAAATTTTATCAATTTCGGATTAAAACTCAATCGAATCCCACTTCCACCAAACCAATTCCTCAATAACCAGTCAATTTTCAACTCAATATGCCTTATCGATCAATCAAATACATGACAATACCTCCATGAACCCTCAATACATTCGTTTCATGTTGCCACATGCAAGGCATAATAATACTTGGAGTTTTACTCACCAATTAACCCTTAAATCACTTCTAACTCCCAATCCACTTCACAAACTTCCCATTAACACTTCACATAACGTCCTATGTAGTCTTATGAGTCAATTTGAAGCCCAAAGACCCCTTAATTAGTCCTCACCAGGTTCGGCCAGAATAGGGTTCATCCACAAAACAAAATCGGTTTTGGTTCAATTACAGTAATCAAGCCATATATCAATTTCAAACTTCAATCCATCACAAAACCAACCCACCATAACCTTAATCTACATGTTAAGGGAGCTCACCAAAGATTTGGAAGCAAAATAACACCTCAAAGCCTTTGACCAACCTGATTCCTCCACAGTCCTCCAATGGGAAGAATTTGCTCGGTATAAACCTCCACAAACCAGCCATGTACACCCATCAAAAATCATATAAAACCTTAATTTCAACTTGTAAAACTCTTATACTATGAGTTTAGAAGAGATCATCGAAAATTTAAAGTCATTTGGAGTCTGAAAGCCCCCAAAAATGCAGCCTCTCCAAAACCAGATTAGATTTTGACCTTTGCTCGCTCAAATAAACCGACGGGACAAATGGCTGGGTCAAATTAAGCTCATAATGTGACATTCTGATTTTTTCTGTCATTTCGAGACTCATTCATGAGAATGTATCTAATGATGTATTTCGATCATACTCGCTCGGATCTGATCAATCTCGAGTTAACTGACCAAAAAGAAAAGGCTAACGCGAGACAAGGTACGTGGACCTAGGGAACTCAAATAGAAAATAGCACTTTGACCATGAGGATTGTTGAGAGGACATTTAGAGCCATAAAAGGCCGATCTAACAACGATTAAGAAATGCATTGCTAGTGTTGTACGATTGAAACGCGGATGATGCCGCTTAACCAATGTATAACTTGCAAAATTTTTCTAAATCGAACGATGACGATCGAGACCGTCGGAACAAGTAATAGAGCCTTGCAATTATATGACAACCAAAATTGCCATGAATAGACGAGCCCTAAGTGTGATATGAATCACAGAGTCGATACGCGAAACGTCTGCAAAAGCCGCCCATCAGTTCGAGATAGTCTTAAATCACATTTGACAGAGAAATGATTCAGAGACGAGTCTCAAAATTAAAAAATTAAAAATCAAGAATCCCAACATTATAATTGGATTGGACGTCGCCTCATTGAAGAAAATTTGAATTGGAAAAATGACATTCCAGACAACGAAGGTGAAATTACTATTTTGCCCATCAAGCAATTTAAAGCAATCAAATCACTCGACCACTCTATCCAGTGGTGTCCTAGCATTCAGATAAAGGTTTAGGAAACACTTACCTTTTAGCAATATTAAGAAATTCAAACCAATTGGTCCTTCCCAACTCGGCAAGTCTACGACCAACAAGGATCCATCGCCGTCCTAGGAAATTTTATCAATTCGGATTAAAACTCAATCGAATCCCACTTCCACCAAACCAATTCCTCAATAACCAGTCAATTTTCAACTCAATATGCCTTATCGATCAATCAAATACATGACAATACCTCCATGAACCCTCAATACATTCGTTTCATGTTGCCACATGCAAGGCATAATATAACTTGGAGTTTTATTCACCAATTAACCCTTAAATCACTTCTAACTCCCAATCCACTTCACAAACTTCCCATTAACACTTCACATAACGTCCTATATAGTCTTATGAGTCAATTTGAAGCCCAAAGACCCCTTAATTAGTCCTCACCAGGTTCGGCCAGAATAGGGTTCATCCACAAAACAAAATCGGTTTTGGTTCAATTACATTAATCAAGCCATATATCAATTTCAAACTTCAATCCATCACAAAACCAACCCACCATAACCTTAATCTACATGTTAAGGGAGCTCACCAAAGATTTGGAAGCAAAATAACACCTCAAAGCCTTTGACCAACCTGATTCCTCCACAGTCCTCCAATGGGAAGAATTTGCTCGGTATAAACCTCCACAAACCAGCCATGTACAACCATCAAAAATCATATAAAACCTTAATTTCAACTTGTAAAACTCTTATACTATGAGTTTAGAAGAGATCATCGAAAATTTAAAGTCATTTGGAGTCTGAAAGCCCCCAAAAATGCAGCCTCTCCAAAACCAAATTAGATTTTGACCTTTGCTCGCTCAAATAAACCGACGGGACAAATGGCTGGGTCAAATTAAGCTCATAATGTGACATTCTGATTTTTTCTGTCATTTCGAGACTCATTCATGAGAATGTATCTAATGATGTATTTCGATCATACTCGCTCGGATCTGATCAATCTCGAGTTAACTGACCAAAAAGAAAAGGCTAACGCGAGACAAGGTACGTGGACCTAGGGAACTCAAATAGGAAATAGCACTTTGACCATGAGGATTGTTGAGAGGACATTTAGAGCCATAAAAGGCCGATCTAACAACGATTAAGAAATGCATTGCTAGTGTTGTACGATTGAAACGCGGGTGATGCCGCTTAACCAATGTATAACTTGCAAAATTTTTCTAAATCGAACGATGACGATCGAGACCGTCGGAACAAGTAATAGAGCCTTGCAATTATATGACAACCAAAATTGCCATGAATAGACGAGCCCTAAGTGTGATATGAATCACAGAGTCGATACGCGAAACGTCTGCAAAAGCCGCCCATCAGTTCGTGATAGTCTTAAATCACATTTGACAGAGAAATGATTCAGAGACGAGTCTCAAAATTAAAAAATTAAAAATCAAGAATCCCAACATTATAATTGGATTGGACGTCGCCTCATTGAAGAAAATTTGAATTGGAAAAATGACATTCCAGACAACGAAGGTGAAATTACTATTTTGCCCATCAAGCAATTTAAAGCAATCAAATCACTCGACCACTCTATCCAGTGGTGTCCTAGCATTCAGATAAAGGTTTAGGAAACACTTACCTTTTAGCAATATTAAGAAATTCAAACCAATTGGTCCTTCCCAACTCGGCAAGTCTACGGCCAACAAGGATCCATCGCCGTCCTAGGAAATTTTATCAATTTCGGATTAAAACTCAATCGAATCCCACTTCCACCAAACCAATTCCTCAATAACCAGTCAATTTTCAACTCAATATGCCTTATCGATCAATCAAATACATGACAATACCTCCATGAACCCTCAATACATTCGTTTCATGTTGCCACATGCAAGGCATAATATAACTTGGAGTTTTATTCACCAATTAACCCTTAAATCACTTCTAACTCCCAATCCACTTCACAAACTTCCCATTAACACTTCACATAACGTCCTATATAGTCTTATGAGTCAATTTGAAGCCCAAAGACCCCTTAATTAGTCCTCACCAGGTTCGGCCAGAATAGGGTTCATCCACAAAACAAAATCGGTTTTGGTTCAATTACATTAATCAAGCCATATATCAATTTCAAACTTCAATCCATCACAAAACCAACCCACCATAACCTTAATCTACATGTTAAGGGAGCTCACCAAAGATTTGGAAGCAAAATAACACCTCAAAGCCTTTGACCAACCTGATTCCTCCACAGTCCTCCAATGGGAAGAATTTGCTCGGTATAAACCTCCACAAACCAGCCATGTACAACCATCAAAAATCATATAAAACCTTAATTTCAACTTGTAAAACTCTTATACTATGAGTTTAGAAGAGATCATCGAAAATTTAAAGTCATTTGGAGTCTGAAAGCCCCCAAAAATGCAGCCTCTCCAAAACCAAATTAGATTTTGACCTTTGCTCGCTCAAATAAACCGACGGGACAAATGGCTGGGTCAAATTAAGCTCATAATGTGACATTCTGATTTTTTCTGTCATTTCGAGACTCATTCATGAGAATGTATCTAATGATGTATTTCGATCATACTCGCTCGGATCTGATCAATCTCGAGTTAACTGACCAAAAAGAAAAGGCTAACGCGAGACAAGGTACGTGGACCTAGGGAACTCAAATAGGAAATAGCACTTTGACCATGAGGATTGTTGAGAGGACATTTAGAGCCATAAAAGGCCGATCTAACAACGATTAAGAAATGCATTGCTAGTGTTGTACGATTGAAACGCGGGTGATGCCGCTTAACCAATGTATAACTTGCAAAATTTTTCTAAATCGAACGATGACGATCGAGACCGTCGGAACAAGTAATAGAGCCTTGCAATTATATGACAACCAAAATTGCCATGAATAGACGAGCCCTAAGTGTGATATGAATCACAGAGTCGATACGCGAAACGTCTGCAAAAGCCGCCCATCAGTTCGGGATAGTCTTAAATCACATTTGACAGAGAAATGATTCAGAGACGAGTCTCAAAATTAAAAAATTAAAAATCAAGAATCCCAACATTATAATTGGATTGGACGTCGCCTCATTGAAGAAAATTTGAATTGGAAAAATGACATTCCAGACAACGAAGGTGAAATTACTATTTTGCCCATCAAGCAATTTAAAGCAATCAAATCACTCGACCACTCTATCCAGTGGTTTCCTAGCATTCAGATAAAGGTTTAGGAAACACTTACCTTTTAGCAATATTAAGAAATTCAAACCAATTGGTCCTTCCCAACTCGGCAAGTCTACGGCCAACAAGGATCCATCGCCGTCCTAGGAAATTTTATCAATTTCGGATTAAAACTCAATCGAATCCCACTTCCACCAAACCAATTCCTCAATAACCAGTCAATTTTCAACTCAATATGCCTTATCGATCAATCAAATACATGACAATACCTCCATGAACCCTCAATACATTCGTTTCATGTTGCCACATGCAAGGCATAATATAACTTGGAGTTTTATTCACCAATTAACCCTTAAATCACTTCTAACTCCCAATCCACTTCACAAACTTCCAATTAACACTTCACATAACGTCCTATATAGTCTTATGAGTCAATTTGAAGCCCAAAGACCCCTTAATTAGTCCTCACCAGGTTCGGCCAGAATAGGGTTCATCCACAAAACAAAATCGGTTTTGGTTCAATTACATTAATCAAGCCATATATCAATTTCAAACTTCAATCCATCACAAAACCAACCCACCATAACCTTAATCTACATGTTAAGGGAGCTCACCAAAGATTTGGAAGCAAAATAACACCTCAAAGCCTTTGACCAACCTGATTCCTCCACAGTCCTCCAATGGGAAGAATTTGCTCGGTATAAACCTCCACAAACCAGCCATGTACACCCATCAAAAATCATATAAAACCTTAATTTCAACTTGTAAAACTCTTATACTATGAGTTTAGAAGAGATCATCGAAAATTTAAAGTCATTTGGAGTCTGAAAGCCCCCAAAAATGCAGCCTCTCCAAAACCACATTAGATTTTGACCTTTGCTCGCTCAAATAAACCGACGGGACAAATGGCTGGGTCAAATTAAGCTCATAATGTGACATTCTGATTTTTTCTGTCATTTCGAGACTCATTCATGAGAATGTATCTAATGATGTATTTCGATCATACTCGCTCGGATCTGATCAATCTCGAGTTAACTGACCAAAAAGAAAAGGCTAACGCGAGACAAGGTACGTGGACCTAGGGAACTCAAATAGAAAATAGCACTTTGACCATGAGGATTGTTGAGAGGACATTTAGAGCCATAAAAGGCCGATCTAACAACGATTAAGAAATGCATTGCTAGTGTTGTACGATTGAAACGCGGGTGATGCCGCTTAACCAATGTATAACTTGCAAAATTTTTCTAAATCGAACGATGACGATCGAGACCGTCGGAACAAGTAATAGAGCCTTGCAATTATATGACAACCAAAATTGCCATGAATAGACGAGCCCTAAGTGTGATATGAATCACAGAGTCGATACGCGAAACGTCTGCAAAAGCCGCCCATCAGTTCGGGATAGTCTTAAATCACATTTGACAGAGAAATGATTCAGAGACGAGTCTCAAAATTAAAAAATTAAAAATCAAGAATCCCAACATTATAATTGGATTGGACGTCGCCTCATTGAAGAAAATTTGAATTGGAAAAATGACATTCCTGACAACGAAGGTGAAATTACTATTTTGCCCATCAAGCAATTTAAAGCAATCAAATCACTCGACCACTCTATCCAGTGGTTTCCTAGCATTCAGATAAAGGTTTAGGAAACACTTACCTTTTAGCAATATTAAGAAATTCAAACCAATTGGTCCTTCCCAACTCGGCAAGTCTACGGCCAACAAGGATCCATCGCCGTCCTAGGAAATTTTATCAATTTCGGATTAAAACTCAATCGAATCCCACTTCCACCAAACCAATTCCTCAATAACCAGTCAATTTTCAACTCAATATGCCTTATCGATCAATCAAATACATGACAATACCTCCATGAACCCTCAATACATTCGTTTCATGTTGCCACATGCAAGGCATAATATAACTTGGAGTTTTATTCACCAATTAACCCTTAAATCACTTCTAACTCCCAATCCACTTCACAAACTTCCCATTAACACTTCACATAATGTCCTATGTAGTCTTATGAGTCAATTTGAAGCCCAAAGACCCCTTAATTAGTCCTCACCAGGTTCGGCCAGAATAGGGTTCATCCACAAAACAAAATCGGTTTTGGTTCAATTACATTAATCAAGCCATATATCAATTTCAAACTTCAATCCATCACAAAACCAACCCACCATAACCTTAATCTACATGTTAAGGGAGCTCACCAAAGATTTGGAAGCAAAATAACACCTCAAAGCCTTTGACCAACCTGATTCCTCCACAGTCCTCCAATGGGAAGAATTTGCTCGGTATAAACCTCCACAAACCAGCCATGTACACCCATCAAAAATCATATAAAACCTTAATTTCAACTTGTAAAACTCTTATACTATGAGTTTAGAAGAGATCATCGAAAATTTAAAGTCATTTGGAGTCTGAAAGCCCCCAAAAATGCAGCCTCTCCAAAACCAGATTAGATTTTGACCTTTGCTCGCTCAAATAAACCGACGGGACAAATGACTGGGTCAAATTAAGCTCATAATGTGACATTCTGATTTTTTCTGTCATTTCGAGACTCATTCATGAGAATGTATCTAATGATGTATTTCGATCATACTCGCTCGGATCTGATCAATCTCGAGTTAACTGACCAAAAAGAAAAGGCTAACGCGAGACAAGGTACGTGGACCTAGGGAACTCAAATAGAAAATAGCACTTTGACCATGAGGATTGTTGAGAGGACATTTAGAGCCATAAAAGGCCGATCTAACAACGATTAAGAAATGCATTGCTAGTGTTGTACGATTGAAACGCGGGTGATGCCGCTTAACCAATGTATAACTTGCAAAATTTTTCTAAATCGAACGATGACGATCGAGACCGTCGGAACAAGTAATAGAGCCTTGCAATTATATGACAACCAAAATTGCCATGAATAGACGAGCCCTAAGTGTGATATGAATCACAGAGTCGATACGCGAAACGTCTGCAAAAGCCGCCCATCAGTTCGTGATAGTCTTAAATCACATTTGACAGAGAAATGATTCAGAGACGAGTCTCAAAATTAAAAAATTAAAAATCAAGAATCCCAACATTATAATTGGATTGGACGTCGCCTCATTGAAGAAAATTTGAATTGGAAAAATGACATTCCAGACAACGAAGGTGAAATTACTATTTTGCCCATCAAGCAATTTAAAGCAATCAAATCACTCGACCACTCTATCCAGTGGTGTCCTAGCATTCAGATAAAGGTTTAGGAAACACTTACCTTTTAGCAATATTAAGAAATTCAAACCAATTGGTCCTTCCCAACTCGGCAAGTCTACGGCCAACAAGGATCCATCGCCGTCCTAGGAAATTTTATCAATTTCGGATTAAAACTCAATCGAATCCCACTTCCACCAAACCAATTCCTCAATAACCAGTCAATTTTCAACTCAATATGCCTTATCGATCAATCAAATACATGACAATACCTCCATGAACCCTCAATACATTCGTTTCATGTTGCCACATGCAAGGCATAATATAACTTGGAGTTTTATTCACCAATTAACCCTTAAATCACTTCTAACTCCCAATCCACTTCACAAACTTCCAATTAACACTTCACATAACGTCCTATGTAGTCTTATGAGTCAATTTGAAGCCCAAAGACCCCTTAATTAGTCCTCACCAGGTTCGGCCAGAATAGGGTTCATCCACAAAACAAAATCGGTTTTGGTTCAATTACATTAATCAAGCCATATATCAATTTCAAACTTCAATCCATCACAAAACCAACCCACCATAACCTTAATCTACATGTTAAGGGAGCTCACCAAAGATTTGGAAGCAAAATAACACCTCAAAGCCTTTGACCAACCTGATTCCTCCACAGTCCTCCAATGGGAAGAATTTGCTCGGTATAAACCTCCACAAACCAGCCATGTACACCCATCAAAAATCATATAAAACCTTAATTTCAACTTGTAAAACTCTTATACTATGAGTTTAGAAGAGATCATCGAAAATTTAAAGTCATTTGGAGTCTAAAAGCCCCCAAAAATGCAGCCTCTCCAAAACCAGATTAGATTTTGACCTTTGCTCGCTCAAATAAACCGACGGGACAAATGGCTGGGTCAAATTAAGCTCATAATGTGACATTCTGATTTTTTCTGTCATTTCGAGACTCATTCATGAGAATGTATCTAATGATGTATTTCGATCATACTCGCTCGGATCTGATCAATCTCGAGTTAACTGACCAAAAAGAAAAGGCTAACGCGAGACAAGGTACGTGGACCTAGGGAACTCAAATAGGAAATAGCACTTTGACCATGAGGATTGTTGAGAGGACATTTAGAGCCATAAAAGGCCGATCTAACAACGATTAAGAAATGCATTGCTAGTGTTGTACGATTGGAACGCGGGTGATGCCGCTTAACCAATGTATAACTTGCAAAATTTTTTTAAATCGAACGATGACGATCGAGACCGTCGGAACAAGTAATAGAGCCTTGCAATTATATGACAACCAAAATTGCCATGAATAGACGAGCCCTAAGTGTAATATGAATCACAGAGTCGATACGCGAAACGTCTGCAAAAGCCGCCCATCAGTTCGGGATAGTCTTAAATCACATTTGACAGAGAAATGATTCAGAGACGAGTCTCAAAATTAAAAAATTAAAAATCAAGAATCCCAACATTATAATTGGATTGGACGTCGCCTCATTGAAGAAAATTTGAATTGGAAAAATGACATTCCAGACAACGAAGGTGAAATTACTATTTTGCCCATCAAGTCTTGGCCTTGCCTTAATAAATGCAATAAGGGCATTTTGGTCTCTGATACACCCCTATAGCTGCCGAAAATTGGGAGAAATAACAGCCATTGGATGAAAAATTGATGGACATGTGGACAAGTGTCAAAGGATGTCCAATTGGCATTTATTAAACACTTTTAACCTACCATTCTCACTTGTTTGACCAAGCCATTTTGTGTGTACACTCTTCTCTCTCTCCCATTCTGTAGAACCTCCATCACCATAACCATCTTCAGCTCTTCTTCTTCTTCTTCCTCAAACCGTTACTGTCATTGCCCGACCAGACCAGACCCCATTCGTCGACGTCGTCGAGCACCCCTTCCGGCTGCCGCCTGGACTCGAGCTGACCACCAACCTTAAGCCCCACCTCTTGCCGACCACCTCTAAGTGGTAGCTTAGTGTTTGACCCCCTGAGGAGTTACGACTAGCCATTTCCCCAAAAGTTGACGGAATTCGTCGTAGCTGGTGGTAAGTCATCGTTTGAGCTTCGTAGGACCTCGAATTGTCTCAAATTTCTGGCCAATTTTTATAGACATCTAGGGCACTCATATACTAAGCCGAAACAACATTGTGTTTGAAGGGCAGAATCTGACCGGTGAAGGACTTGGAAGAATTGGCGCTGCTCGTGGACTTCCGGGTGTCGCCTTGCCCTCAAATTTTCGATGAGGCTTCCCAACATCTAGAACTATATGTTAGCAAGTATTTTAGTGGATAATATGAGGTTTAAGGATAGTTTAAGGGCTGATTAATCGGGTACCAAACAGAACCAAAAATACCCTGTTTCGATTCTGTTCTCGCCGAACCCTTAGGAGGCGGTTCATGGTGGAATCGAGTTCTCAATTCTTTGTTGAGGCATATTAAAATGTCAATGGATATGCTATTGAGATTTATGCTTGGTGGTTTGATGATTTGGCAAAGAAAAATTGATGAAATGGATGGAATTTTATTAGGTGCAAGCTGTCCTGTTTTGGATTGATTGGGGCCGAGTACTAGAGGTGCTTGGAAGATAATTATTGTTGATTTTAGCACAAGGTAAGGAGTTCCTAAAACTTGGCTAGGAGGATTGGCTCGACTAAATGAATTGAGTGTGAATTGAGTTAGTTTTTGTGAATTATGGTGTGATTGATCATTGTTCGTCCTTGCGAGTTGTTGATGGCTTGAATGCTTATTAAATGCTTGTGCCATGAGTTGATTGCCACCTTTGAGTGATGAGTTTGACCGTCTCACATGCCGTAGATATTTAGCTTGTTGCATGAGCTTGTACTTGATCATGAAGTTTCGAATTGAAATGAATGTTTGGCATGTTTGTGAAACTTATGGTACCCTGAGGCATTGAGACGCGGGATTGTGTTGAATTGTATCCTGATGCGTTAAGACGTGGGGTTGAAATGGCCAATGTCCTAATGCGTTGAGACGCGGAACGATTTGATATGTGTCGACACAGTCCTGGAATAAAATTGAAAGCCTGATGCGTTGACACGGGTTTGTCGATTGGATGGTCTGAGGCGTAATTATACGGACCAAGCCTGAGGCGTTTTAAACGCGAGCGTGATTCATGAGATAGTTCTGATGGGTGGAATCTACGGCTTGACTTAGTATCTCCTGCCTGGCTTGATTATAAAGTTATGATGCCATGATTGCTTGATTGACAATCGCCTGCATCCTATGGTGTCTTATGACTGCTGAGTGCCATATGTTGTTGTCTGTGTATTCTTGTTCATGATTGCATTCATCTAGGTGTACTGTCAGCCTGACCTAGGATTATGATCTATCTTACTGAGATGTCAATCTCACCCCGTCGTGAGGCCATATTTTTAGACCTCAAGCCTTGAGGATGCTGCTGACTCGATTGGGCGACCCAAAGGAAATGACGGCTTATTTTGATGAGTTCCCGAATGGTAGAGGTACTGTTTATGTTAGGAAGTGTACAGTAGTTTGGGTCGACGAGGACCGTAAAGACTGGAAACCGCATAGGTTCGAAGAATGGTTCCGTAGAGTAGGCGAGGTTATCACTGGTCCGCTGAAGGCCACAGAGGTACCTCGCGGGGTTATTCATAGTTGGTGTCATCCCACCCGGGATTCGGTAAAGGTTGAGGGGTTTGTAGCTGGCTCGAGAAACATACATGAGAAGACCCTTACTTTGGAGAACACGGTTGAAGTGATTGAGATTGACACCTTAGAGGACGAGCTGGAGGACAACACGATGGAGGACACCGTGGATGTGCGTTTAGAGACCTTTTCCGACTACTAGCCTACGGAGGATGCTGAGGAGATCGACAATTCCAATAGTTCAACCTAGAGGTTTCCCGCTTTTACTTGCTCGCTTTTGATGACCTCGTTGGTCAGTTTCTTTTGAGACTTTGAGATAGTTGTCTTTTGGTTTAGTCCCACTACCCCGACTTAATAGCAGGATTAAGTCACCTGCACTTTTGTAAGAACTTGTGATGCACATATATTTATACGATATTCTCGTTACCCAGGTTCCCTTTGGTTTTGTACGGAGTAATGTATGCTATCGCTTCTGCATGCTTCTTTATTTTTGCATCTATCAGTAAATGAATCCTGGGACTCAAGAGTTTGCTTGCAGAGAGTTGCACGCCCGTGCCCGAGGTGCGGGACATGACATGCCCGCTTGTTTGCTATTAGAGCAAGGTCAGCTTGATCCAAGTCGATTGAGGATTTGAGTAATAAGGATGGATGAGATGAGACTGATAGGGTAGCGAGACCTTAGGAGACTCGTTAGCATTAGGAACGGAATGCATGGCATATGACTTGGCGCCTGTGATTGACATGTGACGTGGACATGCCTGTGGTGGTTTATGATGATTGAGCTTTCTGTTTAGCACTAAAAGTCATTTCTGGATTTTGGCTTGCTGAATAAGCAAGTATGGCTAGTTCTCATGAACAACTAGAGTAAGTAGAATTGGAGTATAGTGGTGACTCTTTGACGAATTTATCCTTGGAAAGGATAAATTGAGCAGACACAAACGAGTGTAATGCGCCACGATTAAACAAAGCATAAGTGACTTGGTCACATATATAAATTGTACCTATGACCACGCCCAGCGCTTCTTCCGCTTCCCATCGTGCCACAACATATACTCTTCCCTGAGCTGGGGGTCGGTTCTGATCATTCTATGGAGTGGCAGTTGACGGTCCTGCCTGTGGTCGTTGCCCTTGAGGTCTAGCCACTGGACCTTGATTTAGGCAAGTTCTCATCTGATGGCCCATCTGTCTACATTTGAAGTACGCTCCGGTCCTTGTAGGACAAGGTCCGTTACCATGCCTTCTGCCACCGAGGCGGCAACTCCATTTTACTGGGTTCGGCGGTTTCACCATATTCTTTCTTACTGGAGGGACGAAACGTCTATTGCCAGCCATAGATCTTATACCAGTCTGGCGATTGTCTCGAAATGAGTTAAACCGCGATCCGGATGTGGTATTCCTCTCTTTCAGGTCCCTCTTGATCATCTGCCCCCGTTCATAGTTTTCCTTATAAGTCCTCAGGTTTAGAGCTATCATTTGGCTGCGAAGTTCAAGTCTCGGTCCATCCCGAAATCTCCGCGCCTTTTCCAACGGATCCTCTAGTGATCGGGGTGCATATCTCGATAATCTAGAGAACTCAGTTTCATATTGATCCACTATCAAATGACTTTGACGCAGCTGCAAGAACTCTACTTGCTTCCTTTCTCGAGCTGTCTCGGAGAACTACTTGTCGTTAAAGACTGTAGTAAAGGCATTCCAGGTCAAAGTTGTTCCTTCTGGAAAAACTCCATTCTTGGTGGCAGTCCACCAGTCATTAGCGGTACCTTCTAACTGGTACACCGCCAGTAATACCTTTTCCTAATCTGTACACCTTAGTACTCCAAAAACCTTCTCCAGCTTTTCTATCCACCTTGGCTCCAATTCAAGGTATCCAGTCCCATCGAACGGGGTCGACTTCAGCTTAATAAATTGTTCGATCAGTTGGCCCAACTGCCTGGCCACAACAACTTCCACCCGGGCATTTCCTACTTCATTGCCCTGGTCTTGATCGCCATTATTTTCGTTGCCTCCATTGTTGCTCAATTTGTTGATTTGGTTGATATGGAGTTGAAATCGTAAAGTAATCACAACAAAACAACCATCCACCCCATCCTTTCCAAGGATAAATTCGCCAAAGAGCCACCACTATACTCCAGTTCTACTTACTCCAGTTGTTCATGAGAACTAGCCATACTTGCTTATTCAACAGGCCAAAATCCAGAAATGACTTTTAACGCTAAACAAAAAGCTCAATCTTCATAAACCACCACAAGCATGTCCATGTCACATGTCAATCAGAGGCGCCAAGTCATATGCCATGCATTCCGTGCTTAATTCTAACGAGTCTCCCAAGGTCTCGCTACTCTATCAGTCTCATCTCATCCATCCTTATTACTCTAATCCTCAATCAACTTGGGTCGAGTTGTCCTTGTTCTGATACCAAACAAGCGGGCATGTTAGGCTCCGCACCTCGGGCACGGGCGTGCGACTCCTTGCGAGCAAACTCTCGAGTCCCAAGATTTATTACCGAGAGATGCAAAAATAAAGAAGCATGCAGAAGCGATAGCATACATTCCTCCGTACAAAACCAAAGGGAACCTGGGTAACGAGAACATCGCATAAATATATGTGCATAACAAGTTCTTACAAAAGTGCAGGTGAGTTAATCTAGCTATTAGGTCGGGGTAGTGGGACTCAACCAAAAGACAACTATATCAAAGTCCCAAAAGAAACTGATCGACGAGGTCATCAAAAGCAAACAAGTAAAAGCGGGAAACCCCTAGGTTGAACCACTGGAATCGTCGGTCTCCTCAGCATCCTTCGTAGGCTCGTAGTCGGAAAAGGTCTCGGACCGCACATCCATGGTGTCCTCCATCGTGTCGTCCTCTTCTTGTCCTTTGAGGTGTCGATCTTAATCACCTCAACCGTGTCCTCCAAAGTAAGGGTCTTTTCAGGTATGTTCCTCGAACCAGCTACGAACCCCCCAACCTCTAACGAATCCCAATGGGATGACACCAACTAGGAATTACCCTGCGAGGTACCTTTGTGGCCTTAAGCAGACCAGTGGTAACCTCACCTACTCTGCATAACCATGCTTCGAACCTATGCGGTTTCCAGTCTTTACCACCTTCGTCGACCCAAACTACTGTACACTTCCTAACATACACAGTACCCCTACCATCCAGGAACTCATCAAAATAAGTCGTCATTTCCTTCGGGCCGCCCAATCGAGTCGGCAGCATCCTCAAGGCTTGGGGTCTGAAAATATGGTCCCACGACGGGGTGAGATTGACATCTCAGTAAGATAGGTCCTAATCCTAGGTTAGGCCGACAGTACACCCATATGAATGCAATCATGAACAAGAATACACAAACAACAACATACGACACTCAGCAGTCATAAAGACACCACAGGATGCAGGCGACTGTCAATCAAGCAATCATGGCATCATAACTTTGTAATCAAGCCAGGCAAGAGATACTAAGTCAAGTCACGGATTCCACCCTTCAGAACTATCTCATGAATCACGCCCACGTTTAAAACGCCTCAGGCTCGGTCCGCGTAATTACGCCTTAGACCATCCAATTGACAAATCCGCGTAAATGCATCAGGTTTTCAATTTTATTCCAGGCCTGTGTTGACACATATCAAATCTTGTCACGTGTCTCAACGCATCAGGACATTGGTCATTTCAACCCCGCGTCTTAAAGCATCAGGGTACAATTCAACACAACCCTATGTCTCAACGTCTCAAGGTACCATACGTTTCTCAAACATGCCAAACATTTAGTTCAATTCGAGACTTCATGATCAAGTACAAGCTCCTGCAACAAACTAAATATCTACGACATGCGAGACAGTCAAACTCATCACTCAAAGGTGGCAATCAACTCATGGCACCAGCATTTAACAAGCATTCAAGCCATCAACAACTCGCAAGGACGAACATTGATCAATCACACCATAATTCATAAAAACTAACTCAATTCATCCAATAGAGTCCAATCCTCCTAGCCAATATTTAAGAACTCATTACCTTGTGCTAAAATCAGCAATAATCCTCTTCCAAGCACCTCAAGTACTTGGCCCCAATCAATCCAAAATAGGGCAGCTTGCACCTGATAAAATTCCAACCATTTCATCAATTTTTCTTCGTCCAATTATCAAACCACCAAGTATAAACTTCAAAAACATATCCATTGACATTCTAATACGCCTCAACAAAGAATTTAGAGCTCGATTCCACCATGAACAACCCCTAAGGGTTCGGCAAGAACAGAACCGAAATAGGGTATTTTCAATTCTGTTTGATACTCGATTAATCAGCCTCTAAACTATCCTTAAACCTCAAATCATCCACTAAACTACTTGCTAACATATAGTTCTAGATGTTGGGAAGCCTCACCGAAAATTGAGGGCAAGGTGACACCCAGAAGTCCACAAACGGCGCCGATTCTTCTAAGTACTTCACCGGTCAGATTCTGCCCTTCAAACACAACGCCATTTCGGCATCAAAACTCCATCAAAATAGTCCAAAATTTTTACCACAGCTCAGTATATGAGCACCCAAGATGTCAGCTAGAAATTTAAAACAATTCGAGGTCCTACGGAGCTCAAACGATTACTTACCTCCAACTATGACGAATTCCGTCGACTTTCGGAGAAATGGCTGGTCGTAACTCCTCAGGGGGTCAAACGCCGAGCTACCACTTGGAGGTGGTTGACAAGAGGTGGGGCTTGACGTTGGTGGTCGGCTCGAGTCTAGGCGGCGGCCCGAAGGGGTGCTCGATGGTGGCGACGAAGGGGGTCTGGTATGGTCGGGCGGTGGCAGTTACGGTTTGCGGAAGAAGAAGAAGAAGAGCTGAAGATGGCTATAGTGATAGAGGTTCGACTGAAGAAGAGAGAGAGAAGAGTGTATACACAAAATGGCTTGGTCAAACAAGTGAGAACGGTAGGTTAAAAGTGTTTAATAAATGCCAATTGGACATCCTTTGACACTTGTCCACATGTCCATCAATTTTTCATCCAATGGCTGTTATTTCTCCCAATTTTCGACAGCTATAGGGGTGTATCAAAGATCGAAATGCCTTTATTCCATTTATTAAGGCAAGACCAAGACTTGAGGGGTAAAACGGTAATTTCACTCTCGTCATCCGAAATGTCATTTTTCCAATTCAAATTTTCTTCGATGAGGTGACGTCCAATCGAATTATAATGTTGGGAATCTTGATTTTCCATTTTCTAATTTTGAGACTCATCTCTGAATCATTTCTCTGTCAAATGTGATTTCAGACTATCCCGAACTAACGGGCGACTTTTGCAGACGTTACGCATATCGACTCTGTGATTCATATCACACTTAGGGCTTGTTCGTTCATGGCGACTTTGGTTGTCATGTAATTGTGAGGATCTATTACTAGTTCCAATGGTCTCGATCGCCATTGTTCAATTTAGGAAAATTTTACAAATTATACATTGGTTAAGCGGCATCACCCGCGCTCCAATCGTATAACGCTAGCAATGCATTCCTTAATCGTTCTTAGATCGGCATTTTATGGCTCTAAATGTCCTGTCGACAATCCTTATGGTCAAAGTGCCATTTTTTATTTGAGTTCCCTAGGTCAACGTACCTTGTCTAGTGTTAGCCTTTCCCTTTTGGTCAGTTAACTCGAGATTGATCAGATTCGAGCGAGATATGAATGAAATACATCATTAGATATATTCTCATGAATGAGACTCGAAATGACAGAAAAAATTAGAATGTCACACATTATACCTTCCTAAAACGGAAAAATGATAAGCTTTAAGGTGGCGGTGGTTTTACTTCAATCTGAAGTCGAACGATGAAGTTATGGCTAAACCAGTGAGTCGCTTTTTCCCTGTCCGCGAGAAAACCTGTTCGGCCAAGAGAAAAAAAAGGGAGAGGAAGAAGAGAGAGAGAGAGGGGATGGCCAGCCAAAATGATAAGAGAAAGAAGGTATTTCGCCCCAATAATTCATTTTTGGGTCAAATTGATAAAATTGGTATTTAATGCAAGAGGCCTTTAATGAGTAACACATGGCATGGCTTCTAGAAGGCTTGGCTTCCTTTGACCTCATCTATACACATCATTTTCGGCAACCATGGAGAGGAGTGGGAATTGACTAAAATAACCTTCTAAACTTCTTGTGGCAAGGCCAAAGGTCGAGGGGCAAAATAGTCATTTGGCACTTTTCGTCCGAAATTCCATTTATCTAGTAAAACCACCCTCGATGAGGCGACGTTCATTTCAATTCAAATATTGGAATTCCTCAATGTCTAATACCCAAATCTCGAGGTCCAATTTCATGTCGAACTTTCGTCGACTGTAATTCCAATTTATTTCAAACTAAAGGGCGACTTTGCAGGCGCTATGTGTATCGACCTTGGGATTTTTCTCCAACCGTGACGACTTTGATTGCCATGTAATTGCGAGGGTTTATCGTTCGTTCCTTCGATCCTGATCATCGGAATCCGATTTAGGAAATTCTCACAAATTACACATATATTAAGCAAAATCACATGCTTCCCAACGTATAACGCTAGCAAGGCATTCCATGATCATCCTTAGATCGATCTCTTCCAGCCCAGAATTTTCCCTCGACAATACTTATGGTCAAAGTGCCATTTCTCATTCAAATTCCCCAGGTCCACGTACCCGACTCCGCGTCAGTCTTTCCTTTTTGGTCAGTTAACTCGGGAGTGGCCAAATCCGAGAGAATTACAACTGAAATACATCGATCGATATCCTTCCATTCAATAGCCTGGAGAGGGTCAGAATTCAGCATGTCACAATTCTTCCCTTCTTAAAGAAATTTCGACCTAGAATTTGCCACTTTCCAATTATCCAATTTCACAGGGTACAGACGCCTCATCGCATTCTCAGTCTTCAAAATAACTCTGTTTCTTATTAAACCATCGCAATAATGTGCTTTTTGGCACTCATGCCATTTGACGTATCACCCCCTTCAAATGTCCTCTCATACCATCAAAGATTCAAGGGTTTTATCAACTTGCCATTTATTAACCAAATTGAGTCATAACCTTCTCGACTCCTTAATCAAGCTCGTGGTTACTTTTGTAGTAGTTCTCTTTTGACTTCATTCGAAGATCTCCAACGATCGTAGTAATCCATCAACCTTCAAGGTCATGTCTCTCTCTCTTGACGGCATGTCTAATACTCGACCATACGTTAGACTAATTCAACCTTCAATCCATATAATCGATAATATTAAGGCAATCTCGGCACACCTTTGTGCCATTGTTGACACCTGATTCTCGATTAATCTTTTTCGATTTATTTTTGAAAAATTCATAAAAAATTCATAAAAAGTTGAAAAATTATAAAATTAACTTTGGTAGCCTTAGCCAAGCCTGAAGAATCATTTTTGAACAAAAAATAATTTTTTTTATTTTTCATTTTTTTAATATTTTTGAAAAATAGGAAAATAGATGAAAATTTATTAAAAATAGCATTTAAGGTCACAAAAATATGAAAAATAGTCAATTTTTTATTTTTAATTCCCTTATATTTTTTACCTCATAAAAAGTCCAATTTCAAGTTCAATTTTATGTGTTCCTTTGTTACACTTATGATTGAATTTGGTAAAAAATGTCAATTGAGTATTTTAATTTGCAATTTTGGCATTTTTAGGGTCTTGATATTCAATCTAATTATCTTTCATTGCAATTTAGTCCAATTATTTACACAAATTGTTCAATTGCATGAATTGGTGCAAATTGCATACTTTATTGCAATTTAGTCCTTGAATTTGGGCATAATTGAAATTACTTTCAATTCAAGGGCTATCTTTGTCAATTAAAGCCACTACCCAATGTATTTCATCAGTCTAAGTCGATTGACATAGGTGGTTTGGTCCAATTTGACCGTTTGAACCCTCAATTGTGTAATTTTTCGATTTGCAATTAAGTAAAAATTTGGGGCTTCTGTGGAAATTGATGTGAACTTTTGGGCAAAATCACTTTTTTTAGACAATATTCATCTCCTAAGTTTGATTTTGAGGTTTAATTACAAAAATTCCCCACCAATTTGGGCTAATTTCGAAAATTCCATGTCGGAACCAGTTCAAACCAGTCGAACCAATCCTCTACAGTGTCATCGTTTTCTTCAGGACTCCCGCACGAATGAACAGTTCGCAGGCGAGTTTTGATCGAGCAATCGATTGGACAATCAGCCATAATCAAAGGAGATTAGGAGGGCGTTTTGTTCCTTACCTCAAGACCTTTTGATCAAGACCAGCCTCAAGACAAATGGTTGCCGAACAAGCTCCGGCGAGGTCAGTCAAACCTGCAAATCTGCAAGAGTCAACATTTCTCAAACTTGGCTCAAATTCGTGTCAAATTCACACTAAATAGGACTAGCTGGAGAACTGAACAGATCTGGACGAAATGGCCATCGTCCCCGACGCCGTTTGTACCTAAAGGCACATGGCCTTACGTGCGATTTAAGCAGGTATGCACCTCTCCGTTCAGCGCCAAAATCCGAAGATGGTATATAGCTTGAACAGGCTTGGGGGGAAGAAGAGGTTGGTTCATTTTGTTTCCAGAAGAAAACAAAATAGAGAGAGAGGAGAGAGAGGAAGAGAGCTCACCTTCCATTACCATTGTCGAAGGTTTGAGCTCAAATTTACAGAGCATCGGTTGGTCTCTTTCAAGCCTAACCAAAGCTTCTAAAGGTTGTCGGGAGGTTGCCTGGACTGAGAGGAAGCAATCGCCGTCGACCGTGCAAGTTGAAACCACGAAAACAGGTGGGCTCAGTGTTCAAGCTTTCTTACTGTGCATTAGTGGTGTATTAGGCATCTAGCTGTCATTCTTCGATTTCATGTGGGCGTTTTAGTTCCCAAACATTACTAACCACAATCACATCCCATTTTTGTCTCAATTTTACATAACAAATCCCTGTCTGAGTCTCCAAACTTCCCACCATAGATCGAGAACTGTTCATTCTTGCCTAGCCCAATCTAGGCCGAGCGAGCTCAATCGAAACTCGAGGTAAGTCTTCTGAACATCGAATGATGCTCCTGTGTAGATGAATTAGCTTAAAATGCCATGAATCGTATGATTAGAACGGTTATACATGTACTAGTTCGAACTTGATTATGCTTGATCTAGTGTATGAAATTGTGTGATTCTACGATATGTTGAGTGCGACGATGAGACGAGTCAATTGGCTCTGGCCTCGTGCGATTTTGTTAAGGTTTCACCGTCGGATCGTCGTCGGAGGTTCATGGCTGTCCATTCAGTGGCAATCATGAGGTTGAAAACAAAGATGACATGGCGGTCAGAGCGGTCAACTTACTGAAGTGGCGCTGACGTGACATGCCACGTGGCAGCCACGTCAGCCAAGCCGTTAGAGTCTGGTTTGAATCTGTTAGGAGATCCAATGGCTTAGGTTAGGTCACATTTTGGCTTGGTAGCCGTTCAATCAATTTTATAAATTCAGCTAATATGAATTGAATTTTCAAAATAAAAAATAAATCTGTTGATCGGACGGCCGATGATTAGCCGAGTCGTCTGATCGTGGCCGTAGATCTAAGTACTCAAATCTAACGGCTGAGAGTTAGTCGGTTTTTGCTATGAGCCGTAGGTTTCAGTCAACCGATCCTAAGGTCGAGGAACAGCCACGTGGTTCAATAGGAACCGTCGGATTAAGTCTGAATAATCAAAAAATAAAAAAAGGGGAACGATGTCTTTTAGGTGTATAGGCCACACGGCTCCGGGTCTGGGCCGGGTATCCAACCCGAGTGGGTCAGGTCGACTCGGTTCGAATTATTTTTTATTAATAAAATTTCAAAAATTATTTTTAAATAATAAAAAAAGAGAAAAAAATTCAGAAAATTCTAAAAATATGTTAGAAAATCTTAGAAAATCTCAAAAAATGTAGAAAAATTATGGAAAATTTCTAGACATTCCAGAAATTCCCAAAAATTGAGAATTGAATAAAGACAACTGGTCAATCCTATTTTTGGGATTTCTTATATATTCATATGAGTATTGACGATATTACTATTTAGGGGTAAATCGCATCTGCATTGTGTGTGAGATAGATCGATAATGCCAAGATAAGAATTATGGTCGGTTAGGCGATCAATTCTTATGCTTGGATTTTCGAATCTCGTCCATTTCTTTGAAATGACGATTTTACAACTCAAAGGGTAAATCGTCTTTACTATTCCAATCGAACCATGGAAATTACTCAAAATTAGGATTTGGGTCTGGTGGTTGACCAATCATTCTGTTTGGGATTTTCACTTCTCATTATTTTCTGAAATGATGATTTTACCCCTCAAAGGATAAATCGCTCTAAAAATTCTAGAAAAATTCAAAAAATTCTCGAAAAATAGGAAAAAGATTAGTTTGGTGACTAATCTATTTCCACCATCTTTTGACTCCATATTACATCTGAAATGACAAATTTTCCCTTCTTGGGCAAATTATTCCAAAACTCTTCAAAATTACAATTTTACCCCCCTCAAGGGCAAATCATGTCAAAAATACTCCTGAGACTTGATTGACATTTCTCTAGGCTAATAGAACCTTATTAGGGATGACACGTTGCTTTCATGTGATTTATTTGCACGTATTGGATTCTTGATTTGCGCTTTCATTTTATTGACTGTGTTTGTTAGGATAGTCACTTCTATCTAAATGAACTCCTAGTTTTAGGATTCGTACCTCATTCATCTGCATGAAATCCTAGGGTTAGATAAATTATTCAACTTAGGTGACGAAAAGGCGTCAACTCTAACAGTTGGCGTAACAAAGTCCCCCATCCCGTTTCTTTAGTTTTTGTAGAATTGGATAGAATGTTCCCAACTATTCGATAGGGTTTCCAATCGTACCCTCCACAAAACGATTAGTGGCGACTCCTTAGCATGTACACATATCACATGCACTAGACCGCACAGAAAGCCGATCACGTATATCGTCGTTGCGACTTGGGTGATGAGCCTTAGGAGAGGCCCGCGTCTGAGAAGTGCGAACGGCCCATTAGCCCTCCGAAAGAGCGCATGAGAGGGTCGCGACAGACTGGTGATTCCATTGGAGATCGAACCCAGAATCTCTAGTTAGGAATTTTAGAGGACTTGAATCGATTAAAAGGTTGATTGGTTTATCTAACCCCATTTTCTATAGATGCTCTCAAAGGTGAGGTACGTGTCCTAACCATTGTGTTAGATATTTTTGCAGATCGGAGAAATAAGGGGTGGAGTGTCTTGTTGACATCTTTCCTACAGGTTGGAGTTGGGATTATATGTTTATTTTTGCGCATATATTGAAGCAGTGTTTGAAACAAACTGCTATGCATGACCTTGCATTGTAATGATCATGGCACATCTCACACACTGGCGGTTAAACCCCGACTGCAACAACCTCTAGGTTTACCTTAGATAGGGAAATGATACGAAAGGATCTCGTGTTGGATGGCACTTAAGACTTTCGTGTTCGTTCCTGCTCATGTCCCAAATTGGTGATGTCTAGCCCTCTTGGGTGGGTGTTCTTGGGGAGGAATCTACCATATTTGGATCGTGGGAGCCTGAGCCATAGGTTTCTCACCTGATTTTATTTCTAGGGTATATTCCCACTTGTCTCATGCGTATGTCTTTGGAAGGTTTGTATACCTAAAACCACACATTGTTACATGGGAATATTTTGTGTTCCCTGAGGTTTTGGTTGGTAAGGCATTTACTTTCAATGTATTTCCTTACTCCCTATTACATAGCATGTTCATGTATTGCATATCATTCGCATCTACATGCATTGCATACATTCTGAAATCATTCTAGTAATTGATTGAAATAACGATGATAGGGGATAGAATGTCGCTATTTCCTAGAAGTTCGACGAAACTAGTGGCCTTTGAGTGTTTAAGGAAAGTCACTCGTCCTGGACCGAACACAAGGTTGCATTTTACTAGGTTTGTACATAACCGGGAGTTGACTGCACGTAAGCTGGGATACGCTGAAGACTGCTAGAATAGTTACTATGTCGATAACCTTAGGTTTAAACGACAGACGGATGAGAGTTCAAGCACTATCTAGAAGTGAAAAGGCAGTATCGCAACAGCTTAGCTAGAGAAGTTTATGCACGCCGAAAAGTGGAACGTCAAGCTAGGGAGAACCAACCTGTGATTTCTCTTTGGGGAAGAAGAGACGCCCTACAACCAAGACAAAATCAAGGTGTATCATACTCAAAAAGGTAAAACCCAACAAGACCCCTGAAGTCATCATACCATGGACCAGAGAGTGGTCAGAAGAACTAAGGCATCTCAACCAGCCTACTGAAGACTATCCTTCACATTCTGAGGAACACTCAACTAGGGTAAAAGTTTTGATTACCGAGTCGTGTCCTAAAGAGAGACTAGACAAAGATGTCATCAAGAAGGAAATCTTGATCGACTATAACCCTGAAGAAGACTAGGTGTTGGGGAGGGATAGTTTAGATCCCACATTCTAGGGGCCTTTTATGGCTTTTTTGTTTTAAAATAAACTCAATTGGTGTTTCATACTCTCATGAAACCCCTCTCAACCTATCATAGCATACCCTTTTTGTAGTAAGGAATTTCATCTGTTATGTTCACAATTGATGTATTGACCAATGGAATATGACATTATTATTTCCTTGAGTCACCATGATGATTCTGACTAATTGTATAACTCATTTCTTTGAAATTTAAATTGGACCTTGAGTCAGGTTCTTCATGCCCGAAAGGAATTTTAATTTCCATTTCATTAACTAGAATATGAAATTAAATCAGTCCATACATATTTCATGACATTTGCATAATCATGTTTAAAAGTAATCTTTGGCGATTGATCTTTTAAAATCATTTACATATTTTAGACTTGATGAGAAATAATGACATTCAAGTGTTCAAAGATCCTCGAGCTGAGCTCATAGCCTGGTGGGATAGCATTGGTGAAGCAAGCCAGAAGTACGCCAGATTGCGGCTAGGATATCTGTTAGACCTGCTAAAGATTGAATGTCCACATGCCTTTATCCAGGCCATGGCACTCTATTCGGATCCAACCACCGCGACATTCTGCATGGAAGGATTGGAAGTTATCCCCACCCTTGAGGAATATAACTCCGCCATTGGAGTTGAGTTTACTCACTTGTTAGTTCAACCTCCTATAGGGTTTGAACCTTTGAGTCAACTAGCGGAATTCCTGGACACAAATCTCAATGAAAACAGAGCAGACGCCAAAAGTAATTCTGGGCGAATTTCCTTATCCTTCCTTCTAGAAAGGATTCCCAACCTCCCTACTAGCAAAGGAACCAAGTCTGGTTGAGCCTTTATCTTGGCATTCTTTAGCTTTGTCATATTTCCAATCTCGCTTGTAACTTTTGAGCTTATCATGGATGTAGTAGTCAAACAAGTCTGTCTTGGGTGGGATTACTCGAACCTTATCCTAGCTGAAACCTTCCTCTCCCTCAACCGTTTTTGGAAAAAGCACGAAAGGAATTTTTAGAGCCTCTAGTGGTCTCATGTACATGTGGTTCACATCCCATGTAAAATAATTTCATTTCCGTATGGGTTTTACTGAGATTAGCTCTGATGCCCATCCTTTTAGAACTTTTGTCAAAACCCATACACGCATTCCCAAATTCAATTTCAAAGGATGGAAGGAATTTCTTAGAGCCTTAAAACCAGAACAACTCCGATGGCGGCTTAGATTACCAACTTTAGGTAAAGTCAGGCTCGCGCGTAATGGCAAAGATCTAGTCCCCTTGTTAGGGTTCACGGGTGTCATTGCATATTATCTAAGGAGGGTCATACGGCAATATGGGGCATTGCAAGAGGTTCATTCATCGCCACAACCAGATGTCTACTCGTTTAACGTGCCAACAGAGATCCTTACAGGAAAGGAGAAAAATCAATTCGAAGCTAAGGTGAAGTTCATCATACGCGCTTTGAAAGACTCTCAAATGGAAGACGTGGAATGGCCAAATGATATGACCTCCGAGATGAATACTCATAGAGCTTCTACAGAATACATTCGACGCTTTGAAGCGATTAGACACGGCTTCGTCGAACCATATGTACCCGAATACATTGTGTCATACATGTTTGGAGTAGAGCCATATATACCTGAAGACATGGGATCGCCATCATATTCAGGAGACGAGGATTCGCAGAATGAGGGATTCGATCTTTACTGGGACGATGAGGGTGCCTTAGGCCCTAAACGCCATAGACTTGGATAGACTATTTTGTCAAGTGCAAAATGTGTGAAAAAAATAATATTTTCTTGACATTGGGATACTCATTTGTATTAAATATTACTTTTAGCACATGTATATGAGCATAAGCATGTTTTACGATGCATCCAAACTATCGCTGAAGATTACACTTCCTTTAATTTCATGAATTCTCTTGGCAAATGATTGAAAGAACTGCTTTTGTGAGACTAAGGCTCACAAGGTAGCCCTTTTTCTCATCCATCAATAGAAAACATGCAATTGAAGGAATTCTGTACTTTCCTTATTTGTTCTAAAGAGATGCTTACTTGTTATTTCAAATAAACAGGTATTCTCTAATCACGAAATTACCAAGACATCATTTTCGTACTCGACTTAAGACGAGGATGGAACAACAAGAACTGACTCCACGAGTGGGCATGTTAGAAACTCAGATGACCACCATGACCACCATGATGGCCGAAATTAAGGCTATGCTGGAAGCCTTCCAATCCAGACAAACGGCGGTACCTAACTTGAACTACTCGGGTCAATCTTTATTACCTAATACGACTGACAAAGGGACAACTGATGGTGCCCAACCTGCCGTAGAGGATACTTGTACGCCAAACGTCCAGTCACAGCCAAAGATACATCCTGTTGTCATTAACCTGGAGAAAGAAGAGAAAGGAAAACATGCTGTGAAGACTGAAGCTGAGGCTAAGAGAATAGCCAAGATTAAAGAGTGTTTGAGCAGTCAGGGTTATGAGTTAGCACGTTTCGACAAGATATCACCGTTTACCAAAGTGGAGACTCCTCCGAATTATAAAAAGCCAGACTTTGTGATAAAATACAATGGGACAAGCTGTCCACGTGCTCATCTCAAATACTATCTGTGCAAGATGGCACACAGTTCTGATTCCACTTCTAATGAATACATTCCAAGAATGTTTGGCGGGCGCTGCTTTAGCTTGGTTTATTGAGTTATACTTGAATGATTAAGACGGATGGGAAGATCTTGCTGAATATTTCCTCAAGCAATATAAGTTTAACATAGCCACGGCCCCGACAAGATAAGATCTGTTGCAGACGGTGAAAGGGAGAAGCGAAATGATCAGAACGTATGCCTAGAGATGGCGTGCCTTGGCAACTCAAGTGAAACCGCCGATCCCGAAAGATAACTTGATTGACCTGTTCTTGAAGGCACTTCCCTATGAGTACTTTGATAGACTGAACACTTCGGGATGTCAAACCTTTACACACTTGATAAAGGTGGCTAAGAGATTGGAGTGGGCTTTGAGAGAAACAAGGCCACATGAAACTTAAATAAGAAAGTAATATCCCTCGAGGAAAGAAAGAGAGGTTGGAGTTGATATAGCCTTTGTGTCGGATTCCAATAAACCCAAGGTGTGCGCTAATTCCAATCAGGCGAGAGGGGGATCGTCATGGTCAACGTCTAAAGGACAAGAGCCCAGAAAGAGATAGCCTCCGAAGTAATTCTCTCAACTTCCCAGGTCTTTATCCAAGTTGCTCCCAATGTTACTAGAGCAACACTTGGTGGCAAAGGAACCTCCTAGAACAAATCCAGCGAAATATCATGATTTTGATGAAAGCCAAACCTGCACCTACCATATGGGTGAAAGAGGGGACAATGTAGATAATTGCTACATCCTTAAGCTGAAGGTTCAAGCTCTCATTGACAATCAAATTATGAAATTCGACGATGTGGCTCTAAATGTGCAAGAGAATCCGCTCCCTGACCACCAAGTAGTTGGTGCAATATTTGATGATGAAGAGGGAAACCATCTGAAGCTGAAGGTGAATATACCTAAACTAACCAACATTCTGACAATTGCCTCGTCATATCCAAAAGAAAGGGAAGTATCAGTTGAAAGAAAGAAGCTATGCATTGTCAAGATGATAAGTCTAGGGATAATGTCAAGCATCAGGCTCTCCTCCATCCTGCGTTTCATATGCCTCAGGGTCTCGCCATGTCATGCTCATGCCATGATTTTCATTTCATTTGACATACAAAATAACAAGTGCAACTCAAGCACAATCCGAATACTCATGGCATGCAGGACAATTAAGTGACACTTAACATGGCAAACAATTTAAGCACAAGCATTAGCACACGTAAATCCCCTATAACAACTTAGGATGCACCAAGAACATTCACCTTGGAATCTCTCACCAATCAACCAATTCATCGCTCGACTCACCCAATCGAGTCCAATCTTCCTATCCTAAGTTTAGGATTCCCTTACCTTGAATTTCATATCACAAATTTCTCATTGCAATTGCCCCAAGGGTTCGGTCCAATATCCCAAGGATTCAATTCACCACGCAACTTAGGAAATTCCAACCAATCCGTCAATTTCCATATCCAATCCACCAATCCATGAACCCCAAACCTCCATAACAAAATCCTCATCATTATAGCATGTCTTAATCACCAATTTGAGACTCAAAACTCATAGCCATTAGCTCTAACAGCTTCGATCTTGCATAGAACCAAATCGGCTATTTTCGATTCTGTGCAAATCGAGCACAACCAGCCCTAAATCTCCACGAAATCCATCATTTAATCACTACCCTACCTCTTAACATGTCTATTTAAGGGTCTAAGGGTCTCACCGAGAGTTTGAGGTCGCGTGATCGCCGAAATCTCGTCGAAAGTCGCCGGTTCCTCAAGGTTAGTAAACCGGCAGATTCTATCCTACATTCACAAGACCCATTTGGGGTCAAAAATTCATCAAATCAAGCTCAACTTTTTATCAAAGATTGATATATAAGTCCCTTAAATCTCCACAAAATTTGGCCACAAGACTTCAACATTTCGATCTCCTAAGGGGTCAGAAACTTCACCTACCTCATATTAAGTCAGATTCTGTCGGCTTCCAGGAAAAAGCTTGGCCAGAGCTCCTTGGTGGTCCAATTGCCGTGCTTCCACTTCGAGGAGGTCGGCAAGATGTGGGGATATGCTTGTATGATTAGCTCGTCAGCTGGTGGTGGCTGGAGGAGGGCATCGATGGCAACGAGCAAGGCGGCAGGGCTGGTTAGGCGGCATCGATGGAGAGGAAGAAGGAAGAAGAAGCTGTCGTGAGTTTGGGGGAGGGTATGGCCGGTCAAGGGGAGAGGAGAGAGAGAGAAAAAGGCTATATACAATCCTCAAGTCAAAGAGTGGAATTGTAGGTGGTGAATAGTAGACTTGACCACTCTTTAGTCCATCTTTTGACACTTGTCCCAAGTGTCATTCCAACTTGATCTAATGGCCACAATTCTGCCTAGTTTTTGGCAGCCTTGGGGAGTGTATGAAGACCAAAATGCCCTTCCTTCATTGCATGGGCAAGGCTTAAGCTTGAGGGGTAAAATGGTAATTTTACCCCCAACGTCCGGAACGTCGTTTTTCTCGTTCCAATAATCTTCGATAGGGCGACGGCCAATCCGAGTATAATGTTGGAATTCTTAATTCTTCCTTTTCAATTTTTAAGACTCGTTTATTATGGTTTTCTCTATCAGACGTGGTTCCAGCCTATCCCGAACTGACGGACATCTTTTGCAAACGTTATACGTATCGAGCCTATGATTCATATCACATTTAGAGCTTGTCAATTCGTGGTGACTTTAATTGTCATGTTATTGTGAGGGTCTATCACTAGTCCCAATGGGCTCGATCGACACTATTCGATTTAGGAAAATTTTCCAAATTATACATTGGTTAAGCGGCATCACCCGCGCTCCAATCATATAATGCTAGCAAATGCATTCCTTAATCGTTCTTAGATCGGCCTTTTTATGGTTCTAAATATCCCCTTGACAATCCTTATGGTCAAAGCGCCATTTCTTATTCGAATTCCCTAGGTCCACGTACCTTGTCTCGCGTTAGCCTTTCCCTTTTAGTCAGCCTACTCAAATTAATCAAATTCGAGCGAGATACGACTGAAATACATCTCTAGATTTACTTCTCATTAATAAGTCTGAAATTGACTAGAAAATCAGAATGTCACATGCTGCCATAGCCCAAGCGGTAGGAGACGTAATAACTGCCATCAACGCCAACAACGGTAATAATGGGGGCAATGGAAATAATGACGATCACGACTGGGGCAATGAGGCAGTGAATGCCCAAGAAGAAATTATTGTGCCCAGGTAGATGGGCCAACTAGTCGAGCAGCTCATCAAGCTGAAGCCAACCCAGTTCGATGGGACTGGAGATCCCGAACTAGCACCAAAATGGATTGAGAAGCTGGAAAAGGCTTTTGAGGTGTTGAGGTGCACAGATGAGGAAAAGGTACGGCTGGTGGTGTATCAATTGGAAGGGACCGCAAATGATTGGTGGGCTGCCACCAAGAATGAAGTCTTTCCAAAAGGAACGGCCTTGACCTGGAATGCCTTTACTAAGGCATTCAATGACAATATTTCTCCAAAATAGCCCGGGAAAGGATGCAAGTTAGTTCTTACAGCTGTGTCAGAATCAGCTGATCATGGATTAGTATGAAGCTGAGTTCTCCAGATTATCAAGGTACGCACCCCGATCAGTAAAGGATCCCCTAGAAAAGGCGTGGAGATTTCGAGACGGACTGAGACCTGAGCTTCGCAGCCAGATAATAGCCTTGAACTCGAGGACCTACAAGGAAATCTATGAACGGGGACAAATGATTGAGAGGGATCTGAAGAAGAGGAATGCCACATCTGGATCACGGTTTAATTCATTTAGAGACAATCGCCAGATTGCTAAGAGACCAGTGGCTGGCAATAGGCGCTTCGTCCCTCCCGTGAGGAAGAACATTGTGAAGTCACTAAACCCGATGAACTAGAGCTGTCGCCTCTATGGAAGAAGGCATGGTAACGGACCTTGCCCAGCAAGAACAGAAGCATGCTTTAAGTGTGATCAGATAGGCCACCAGATGAGGACGTGCCCGAACTAAGCTCCAACGAATAGACCTCAAGGGCAACGACCACAAGCTGGACCGTCGACTACCACCCCCAAATTGATTAGAATCAACCCCTAGCTCAGGGGAGAGTTTACGCAGTAGCCCGCAAGGAGGTAGAAGAACCGCCAGGAGTAGTCACAGGTATAGTTTATTTGTGTGACCAAGCTGCGTATGCTTTGTTTGATCCTGGCACAACATACTCGTTTGTATCCGCTTAGTTTGCTGATTTGGTTGATATGAAGTTAGAACCGTTGAGTGTGATTCTGCATGTTGTCACTCTAGTGAAAGATAATGTGCTGGTTTCTTTGAGTTGTGCGGATTGTAAAATTATAATTGGTGGTAGTAAGGAGAGTATTGGTTTAGCTGTGTTGCCCAAGTATGATTTCGATGTGATCATAGGAATGGATTGGTTAGGTAAACAGGGGGCAGTAGTGGATTGTGGTCATAGGAAAATTCATTTCTATCTAGAAGGCTGCCCTAGTTTTGAATTTGTGGGAAGTCGAGGAGGAACCTCGATTCCTTTAGTCTTTTCCCTTGAAGTGACAAAGTTGTTGACTGAAGGATGTCAAGCGTACTTAGTCGCAGTTGTGGACACGACTGCCAAGGAGCCCAAACTAGAAAGCATCCCAGTAGTGCGTGAGTTTCCTGACATATTTTCCCAAGAGTTGCCAGGGTTGTCACTAAAGCAAGAGATAGAATTCATGATTGTGTTAGCTCCCAGAATGGAGCCGATCTCGAATGCAGCCTATAGGATGTCCCCATTAAAACTGAAGGAACTAAAGGTGCAGATGCAGAATTGCTAGATAAAGGATTTATTCAATCGATTGCTTCACCGAGGGGAGCGCCGGTGCTGTTTGTAAGGAAAAAGGATGGGTCCTTGCGTCTATGCATCGATTATAAACAGTTGAACCAAGTGACAGTGAAAAATAAGTACCCGCTGCCGAGAATTGACGACCTATTTGATTAGTTGCAAGGAGCTGCGGTATTCTCTAAGATTGACCTGAGAACCGGGTATCACCAGTTGAGGATTAAGAGAGAAGACATACCTAAGACCACTTTTAGGACAAGGTATGGTCACTACGAATTCACTGTGATGCCTTTTGGATTGACCAATGCTCCAGCCATATTTATGGACTTGATGCATCGGGTGTTCAAGGAATTCTTGGATAGATTCGTCACAGTCTTTATCGACGATATCCTAATTTACTCAAGGAGTAACGAGGAACACGAAGAGCACTTGAGGATTATTTTGCAGACCCTGAGGGAGCACTCGATTTACACTAAGTTTAGCAAATGCGAGTTCCGGTTGAATAAAGTGGCATTTCTTTGCCATGTGGTGTCTGGAGAAGGAATTGCGGTGGATCCTGCGAAGATTGAATCTGTAACGAATTGGCCTAGGCATACTACGGTTACGGAAATCTGAAGTTTCTTAGGATTTGCGGGATATTACAAATGCTTCATGGAGAAGTTTTCGTCTATAGCCATTCCACTAACAAGATTGACTAAGAAAGAAACGAGGTTCGAATTGACGGATAAGTACGAAAGGGGTTTCCAAGAGCTCAAGCATCGATTGACAACCGCACTGGTGTTGACAATTCCATTAGAACCTGGAGGCTATGAGATATATAGCGATGTTTCGCTAAAGGGACTAGGCTGTGTGCTAATGCAACATGGAAGAGTAGTAGCCTATGCGTCCCGACAATTGAGACCACATGAGATGAACTATCTAACTCACGATTTGAAATTAGCAGCGATCATCTTTACTTTGAAAATCTGGAGGAATTATTTGTGTGGCGAGAAGTTCCAGATTTACACTGACCATCAGAGCCTGAAGTATCTGTTTTCCCAAAAGGAACTAAATATGAGGTAGTGTCGATGGATGGAGCTATTTAAGGATTATGATTGCGACATACTGTATCACCCTGGAAAAGCGAATCAAGTCGCGGATGGGCTCAACTGGAAATCGAGCATTGCCTGTCTACTAGTGAAAGGGTCGTCGCTATTCGAGAATTTCAGGAATTCTGAGTTCAGATTGGAAGTCTATCAGTCATCCAGTTTAAAGGCCATACTGAGAATAAGACCTGAGATCCAGGAAAGGATAAAAGCCTTGCAGCATACAGACCCAGAAATTCAGAAAATCCTAAAGATGGACGCGACAAAACGGAAACCAGAATTCCAACTATTCGAGGATGGAATCTTGAAATTCCGAGGACGTCTATGCGTGCCAAAGGATGAAGAACTCAGGGAAAGAATTTTATTAGAGGCTCATAGGAGCAATTAGTATCCACCTAGGAAGTACAAAGATGTATCAGAACTTGCGTCAACATTATTAGTGGAACGGGATGAAAGTGGATGTGGCAAAGTTCTTGACATGCCAGCAGGTAAAGGCCTAACATTGTAAGCCTGGAGGATTATTACAGCCACTAGAAATTCCTGAATGAAAATGGAAGCACGTAACGATGGATTTTGTGATGGGACTCCCTAGGAGCCAGAGAGGCCGTGATTCTATTTGGGTAAGCGAGGACAGGTTAACCAAGTCCGCACACTTCATCCCTGTACGAAAGGATTTCACGATGGATAGATATGCTGAGTTGTATATGCGGCAGATAGTGAGACTACATGAAGTACCCGTGACGATCACATCAGACAGAGTCCCCAAGTTCGCATCCAACTTCTGGAAAAGTCTTCAGGATGCCATGGGGACTTGACTGAATTTAGTACGGCATACCATCCACAAATGGACGGACAATCGGAGAGGACGATTTAGACGCTCGAGGACATGTTACGAGCGTGTGTGATAGACTTCAAAGGTGGATGGGAGGATCAGTTGTATTTGGTGGAATTTGCATATAATAACAGCTATCAACAGAGCATTCAAATGGCACCGTTTGAAGCACTCTATGGAAGGGCTTGCAGAACACCGATTTGCTGGGACGATGTTGGAGAAAGAAGTATCACAGGCCCAGAGTTGGTAGAGCAATCGGTAGAAGTGGTGAAGATAATTCAAGATAGATTGAAAACGGCACAGAGTCGTCAGCAGAGTTATGCGGATAAACGGCGTAAGCCTTTGGAGTTTCAAGTAGGCGATCATGTTTTCCTTAAGGTGTCGCCGATGAGGGGATTATCCCGATTTGGAAAGAAAGGAAAACTGAGCCCAAGGTACGTAGGTCCATTTGAGATTCTGGAGCGGATTGGGACCTTAGCCTACAGACTGGCTTTACCGCCTAATCTATCCCAAGTACACAACGTCTTCCATGTGTCCATGCTACGGAAGTACGAACCGGACTAGACGTATGTGCTGGACCACGAGGTTGTAGAAGTGGATGACAGAGTATCCTACGTGGAGAAGCCAGTTAGGATCGAGGATTGAAAGGAGCAAATTCTGAGAAATAAAATAATTCCATTGGTCAAGGTTGTCTGGGAGCACCATGGAATCAAAGGTGCTACGTGAGAAAGCGAGGAAACGATGAAGCATCAATACCCACATTTGTTTGAGTAACGGGTTTAATGTAAATTTCGAGGACGAAATTTTTGTAAGGGGGAAGAGTTGTGACATTCTGATTTTTCCTGTCATTTCAAGACTCATTAATTAGAAAGTATCTAACGATGTATTTCAGTCGTATCTCGCTTGGATCTGATCAATCTCGAGTTGACTACTAAAAGGAAAAGGCTAACGCGAGACAAGGTACGTGGACTTAGGAAATTCGAATAGGAAATGACACTTTGACCATAAGGATTGTCGAGGGGACATTTAGAGCCATAAAAGGCCGATCTAAGAATGATTAAGGAATGCATTGCTAGTGTTATACAATTGGAGCGCGGGTGATGCCACTAAACCAATGTATAATTTGAAAAAATTTCGTAAATCGAACAGTGATGATCGAGACCGTCGGAACTAGTGACAGACCCTCATAATTACATGACAACCAAAGTTGCCATGAATTGACGAGTCCTAATTGTGATATGAATCACAAGGTCGATACGCGTAACGTCTGCAAAAGCCGCCCATCAGTTTGAGATAGGTTGGAACCACGTCTGATAGAGAAATGATTCAGAAACGAGTTTCGAAATCAGAAAATGGAGAATCAAGAATTCCAACATTATAATTGGATTGACCGTTGCCTTATCGAAGAAAATTAGAATTAAAAAAACGACGTTTCGAACGTCGGGGGTAAAATTACCATTTTTCCCCTCAAGCGTTAACCTTGCATTTATAATTGGACAAGGACATTTTGATCATTGAAGACCCTTTATAGCTGCCGAAAATTGAAGAAATTGAAAGCCATTGGATGAACATTGATTGACACATGGACAAGTATCAAAGGATTAGACAATGATGCAGATGTGGACACTTTTAACCTACCATTCAACCAAGTTGACTCTTGAAAATGTGCATAAACCTCTCTCTCTCTCTCTCTCTCTCTCTCCTTGGCTGAAACCCCCTCCATTCAGCTCTTCTTCTTCTTCTTCTTCTTCCCTTCCAACCGAGAGAGCTCTAATCAACCGATTCTGCCGCCGTCGTTCGTCACTCCCGGCCGCCACCTCCGACCGCCACCTCCGGCCGCCGCCTGGACCCGAGCCGACCACCAGCCCCTTCCTCATCCTCTTTTCGATATTCGCCAAGTGGAAGCAAGCCATTTGACCATTTGAGGACCTCCGGCTGGCCAATCTCCCGGAAGTCGATAGAAACCATCGCAGCTGGAGGTAAGCCACGATTTAGGCTTCATAGAACCCCGAATCCTTTGAATTTTTCGGCCAAACTTTGTGTACATCTAGAAGACATGTAGATTGAGTTGTGGCAAAAATTTTGGAGGAATTTGATGGATTTTTTACCCCAAATGTGTCTTGTGTTTGAAGGACAAAAACTGACAGGTGAAGGACTCGGAGGAACCGGCGCCGTTCAAGGACTTTCCGGCGTCGCCTTGGCTTCAAATTTTTGGTAAGGCTTCCCAACCCTTAGAACTACATGTTGGCAAGTAGATTAGTAAATAAATTGAGGATTTAAGTTAGTTTAAAGGCTGAATAGCTAGGGTATGCACAGAACCGAAAATGCCCTATTTTGGTTCTATGCATTCTGAATTTGTGGGAGGCTGTTGGTGATTGAATGGAGCTCCAAATTCATCATTGAGAAGTATGAGGATGTTAATTGATAGGTCCATGAGGTGTATGTTTAGTAAAGTGATGAATTGAGCAAGAAAAATTGACGAATTGGATGAATTTCCTTAGGTTGTGCGATTGACCTGTCCTTGGGCTATTTGGACTGAATCCTTGGAGTGCTTGGGAAGAGATTTTTGTTGAATTAAGCTTGAGGTAAGGAGTTTCTAAATCTTGGATAGGAAGGTCGGACTCGATTGGGCGAATTGAGTGCGAGTTTGATTGATTCTTGGAAGATTATAATGTGCTTGTCCAATATATGTCTTGAAAAGATATAGATGACTTGAATGCTTGACAATGATTGTGCCATGAATTGATTGTCGCATTTGAATGTCGAATTTGATTGCCTCGCATGCCATAGGTGTGTTGTTCGTGCATTAGTTCGCACTTGGTTATATGTTATAAATTGAAATGAACATGTGGCATGTTTGAGAAATGAGTGACACCCTGAGGCGTATGAGACGCGGGGTTGTGTGGATGAATACCCTGAGGTACTGAGGCACGGGGTTTGATTTGAATGGCACCCTGAGACTTATGAGACGCGGGGTTGAGATGGTCATAGTCCTGATGCGTTGAAACACGGAACGGAGTTTGAGATGTGTCAACACAGGCCTGGAGTGAAATTGAAAACCTGATGCGTTTACACGGGTTTGTTAATGAGATGGTCTGGGGCGTATTTACGTGGACCGAGCCTGAGGCGTTCTAAATGCGGGCGTGATAATGAGGAGGCACGGAAGGGTGGAAGGTGTAATCGGGCTTGGTTATGTGTGTTTAATTCTGATGATGTGTATGGTGCCATGATTGCATGCTTGACACTCATTTTATTCGCATATTATTTAATGACTGTCGAATTCGCATATTATTTAATGACTGTCGAATGCCTCATGTGACTATTGTGCATTATATCCTTGATTGCAATTGCCTGATTGTACGATCAGCCTCACCTAGGGTTAGGACCTACCTTACTAAGATGTAAATCTCACCCCGTTGTGGGACCCTAATTTCAGATCCTAGACCGTGATCATGTGGCCAATCAGGTTTGGTGACCTGAAAGAGATGTTAGTGTCTTTTGATGAATTCGCGGATGGATAGAGAACTGTGTACGTTAGGAAATGTACCGTGGTTTGGGTCGATGAGGGTGGCAGTAGTTGGAAGCCTCATAGGTACGAGGCCCGATTTTGAAAGGTATAGGATGTTTCCGCAAGGCCACTGAAGCCTACTAAGGTACCTCGTGGGGTAATCCCTAACTGGTGTCATCTCGCTGCGAATTCAGTGGAGGCCGAGGGGTCAGTAGCCGGCTCGAGGAATGTACCTGAGAAGACCCCGACCTTGGAGGACACTGACGAGGTCATCGAGATTGAGGCCACCGAGGACGACCAGGTGGAGCTGTCAGCTGATGAGACACTCGAGAACACTGCGGAAGTTTGCTTTGAGACACTCTCGAAGAACGAGCCATCTGAGGATATCGAGGATACTGACGACTCCAGCAGCTTGACTTAGGAGTTCCTGTTTCTAGTTCGATATTTTGATGGTGACCCCGATGCCGCTTCTTTTGGAGATGATGATGGCCCTCTTTTGCACTTACCCTATCACCCCTTTTGACCAGCAGGTCTAGTTTGCCATGCTCTTGTATGAATATTTGGGAACTTATGTATTTATTGGTGTTCTCGTTACCTAGGTCCCATTTTTATCATTGTACGGAGGAGTTGTTTATTATCGCTTCTGCTTGCTATCGATATGGTTCACCTCTCAACCCATGTGCATCCTGGGACCTCGATAGAGAGTTTGTGCTTGTAGGGAATCGCGCGCTCGTGCTCGGGGTGCGGGGCATGACACTCAAAATCGACATACCGGAAGCATTTCAAGTCAGAGCAATCATTGGTAAACTACCTTCAAGTTGGAAGGATTATGGGAAAAGGCTTATGCACAAGATAGAGGACATAACTTTGGTTTAACTCTTGAAACATCTTCGTATTAAGGAAGAGTCACGCTTGCGTGAAAATTCTGGAGTATATGAGACTAAAGTGAATATTCTAATGGGTAATGGATTTCAGTCCAAAAATCACTCGAACTTGAAACGCAAGAGAGGGAGCAAAATTTTAAGAAAGCACAAAAGAAAAAGAAAGGAAGTTGTTTTGTTGCGGCAAAGTGGGACATTTTGCAAGGGACTGTAGGCACCGCAAGAACAACACTTCTAAGGAGAAGAATGCAATGATGCCAATCGTGAAGGCGGATTCCAATATTGTTGAAGAAAACTATGTGGCCATGTTTACACATAAATTTTCAAACCTGGAAATTTCTAACAAAGTTAATGGTACTGTGGCCACAATTACTGAAATCAACAGTACCTTTGTCCAATCGGGTTGGTAGTTAGATTCTAGAGCAACAGTCCATATGTGCAAGGATAAGTCCACGATCAAGAACTTTCAAGAGGTTGTTGACATCAACTATCGAGAGGTTCAAATTGCAAACAACAATGTTGCAAAAATCGAAGGCCAAGGCTTCGTGGAGTTAGACTTCACTTCGGAAAAGCAAATTACCCTTCTGAATGTATTGTATGTACCCAAGATATGAAGAATTTAATTTCTATTGACTTGTTATCTAAAAAGAGGGTTTGGGTATTTTTTGAATTCGACAAGGTTATCCAGTCGAAGAATGGAATATTTATGGGAAAGCGTTATGTCAATGATGGATGTATCAACTAAGTATCGATAATAAGATTGAATCTTCTGTTTATACTGTTGACTCTTTATTTTTATAGCATAATAGATTAGCACATTTAAATTTTCGATATTAAAAGAAATTGAAAAATTAGACTTGATCAATTTTAATGAAGAATTAGATAAATATGAAACTTGTGCTAAGTCTAAATTAACGAAGAGGCCTTTTCTGAGTACAAATAGAAATTCAAATTTGTTAGATTTGGTGCATAGTGATATATGCGAATTCAATGGAATGTTAACTCGTGGTGGTAAAAGGTATTTTATTACCTTTGTGGATGATTGTAGTAGGCATCTGTACATTTATCTCCTAAGATCAAAAGATGAAGCGTTTACCATGTCCAAGAAATATAAGGCTGAAGTAGAAAATCAATTGGAAAGAAAAATTAAAGTTCTACGTTCAGATAGAGGTTGTGAATATTTCTTAAATGAATTTTCATCATTTTGTGAAGAACATGATATTATTCATCAAACTTCAGCACCATACACTCTACAACAAAATGGTTTGGCTAAAATAAAAAATAGATCTCTTGGAGAAATGATTAATTGTATGCTCTCTAATTCAAAGCTACCAATTAATTTATGGGGTGAAGCATTACATAACAGAATAATATCCAAGACGACTAACATAAGCCCATATGAATTATGGAAAGGTAAAAGCAAACTTATCATATTTTAAAGTGTGGGGGTGTTTGGCTTATTATAGAGTACCAGACCCCAAGAGAACAAAGCTTGGTCCTAGAGCAATCAAAAGTATTTTCCTTGGATATGCTGAAAATAGCAAAGCTTATAGGCTTCTTGATTTAGAGTTAAATGTCATAGTGGAATCAAGAGATGTTGAATTCTTTGAGAATAAGTATTCTACGAATTTTGAAATTATTGAGAATAATAATTCAAGACCTATAGAAATACAAGTAGATTCTCATGAAAAGGAAATAAAGGATTCGAAAATTATGACTGAACCAAGAAGAAGCACTAGAGCAAGAAAATTAAAAGATTTGGGTTCTGATTTTACTACTCATGTTTTTCTCGTTGAAGGAGACCAAGATAATAATGTAGTAAATAAATACCTTTAGTATTAAATTTAGAAGACGATCTTAAATGTTTCGATGATGTTATGTCTTTTAGAGATGCTTTTTTTTGGAAAGGAACTATAGATGATGAAACGGACTCAATTATGTCTAATAATACTTGGGTATTAGCATATTTACCAAAAGGATCTAAACCTATTGGGTGTAAATGGGTTTTCAGGAGAAAATATAACTCTGATGGTACTGTCCAAACTTTTAAGGTAGGTTAGTGGCCAAAGAATGTAGACAAAAAGAATGAATGGATTATTTTGATACTTATGCCCCCATAGCACGTATAGCATTTATTCGGATTCTTTTTGCTCTTGGATCCTTTTATGATCTTTGTGTTCATCAAATAGATGTCAAAACTGCTTTCTCAAATGGAGATTTAAATGAAGAAATTTACATGGAACAATCAGAAGATTTATACCTCTTAGGAATGAAAGAGTGTGTATATTAATTAAATCTCTTTATGGACTTAAGCAAGCTCCAAAGCAGTGGCATGAGAAATTTGATGCAGTCATATTATCAAATGGTTTCAAATATAATAGTGTTGATGAGTGTATTTACTCTAAGTTCACTAAAGACTATAGGGTCTTAGTTTGCTTATACATCGATGATATGCTTATTTTTGGAACCAATATGACTGGAGTCTGTGAGACTAAAAAGTATCTAACTTCGAACTTTAAAATGAAAGATTTAGGTGAAATAGATACTATTTTGGGGATCAAAGTTAAAAAACATAGTGGGGTTTACTCTTCAAGCCAAGGAAATTACATTGAAAAAATATTAAATAAATTCCAACATCTTGATTACAAAGTGACGAGTACTCCATTTGATCCCAATATGAAGTTAAGTTATAATTCTGGTAGGGCGATAGAACAACTTGAATATGCGAGAGCAATAAGGTCTTTAATGTATGCGATGCATTTTACTAGACTTGATATTGCATATTCTGTGTGTAAGTTGAGTAGATACACTAGTAATCCAAGTATAGAACATTGGAATGCTATTACCCGAATTTTTGGCTATCTAAAGAAAACCCAAAATTTAGTATTGTTCTATAATAATTATCCATATGTACTAGAAGGATGACACAGATGCTAGTTGGATGAGTTTTCACATTAGGAGGATGTGTTGTATTGTGGACGAGCAAGAAACAGTGCCACTCGACGAACTCGACGAGCACGCGAACATCCCGCTAGATCGTTCTTGTTTCCGATAGTCTCCCAAGATCCCTTCGGCCCACGACCATTAACTTCATTCAAATGATAAGCACATGCGGGAGCGACACAACAACTCTATACATAAAAGCAACAATAGGACCTAAGACAGCAATAGGGTACACTTTAAATATTACAATTCTAAATGCTCCAAATCAATTTAGAATCCTTAAAGATACAAAAAGGGATAATATTTATTCTCTTCCAAAGTTGTCATCCGACGTCAATCCGTGGCAAACTTAGGTTTCATTGTCTAAGACTTGAAAATGTTGGTCCCACGATAGGGTGAGATAACAACTCAGTAAGTTGACCCTAACACTTAGTTAGGCTATTAGTACCTCCAGGAACATTTGAAAACATATCCTTTTTAAGCATGGAAATCAAGCATTGATAAAAACATGGCATCCCAGACATACAACGACTCATGTCATTCACAGACTTACTTTCAAATTCTAATCTCACAAACCATACGGACACATCAGACAATCTATACACTCCAGATATATTAGCATAATATTTAGTTCATGAGTCATGAATTAGTCTCGATCTCATTTACTCAAGGCTCCCACGCTAATTTCTCTTTCACGAGCTCACTAGCCAATTACCAAGCATCAAGGCTCACTAGCCAATTACGATGCATAAGGGCTCTCTAGTCAATTACAAAGCATCAGGGCACACTAGCCAATTACGATGCATAAGGGCTCACTAGCCATTTCACATTTCAAGGGCATACTAGCCATTTCTCATTAATCAAGGGCACCAAGCCGATTCCCCTTTCAAGAGCACCAAGCCAACTCTCATCAATCAAGGGCACCAAGCCGATTCATCTTTCAAGGGTACCAAGCCAACTCTCATCAAGTGACTTCATGATCGAGTATAATCATATCAAACAAATAGCCATTCTTTTATCATGAGAAACATCATGGCATTCAATTGAACAATTCATTTACTTGTCAATTCAAGCACAATTTCATACAATTTCTATTCAATAATCAAGTGCCATGCACTTCATCACATTAAGCACCAATCGACATCAATCGCAAAACCAAGTAATAAACCCTCTATTGAGCCTAATTAACCAATAAATGCCTCTTTAGACTCATGGCATTTCATGACCAAACAATCATAGCATCAATTCATTACTCTCAAGGCATGTTAAAGGGACTTTCAAGCAAGACAAATCATCAATAATCTCTATTCACCACGAACAGATTTAATCACAAGCAAACTGGTTTTTTGACTTTTTTTTTTAGAAATCCAATTTCATATTCTTGTCCCTCAAGGTCTGACGGACACATGGTCGTAAACAAAGCCCAATTTGGATGTCGGACGATTTAGAACGACTAATCCAAAATCAGTGCGCATTGAGAACAGTTTTTGCATCATTCTCAGGTTTCACCTCAAATTGGCTTCTCAAACACTTTCAAATCAACTAAAATCTACCCATCAATAACCCAACATCATAACAAAGAGTTAGAAGTCGCTTACCACAAAATCAAGCAAGTCAAATCCCAACATTGGCAACCACAAGCACGGTTCAATTTGGTTGGGCGTAGGGCAACACGGTCCAACAATTTCCAAGTCACATGATGCTTCAATGGCCTTCCAAAGCCTTCAGTTCCTTTTCCGGTCAATGAGGATAGATTCTGTCCGAAGATTTGAAGCCAAAGGAGTTCCTAAAGCCGGTGAAAAGCTGCTCTTCCTCAAACGGGATTCGAATCTGACCCGTCCTGACCTTTGCCCCTTCAAACAAACCTACAGGAAAAATAGCTCAATTCAATGTCGGACGAAGAAGTAATGGCCGAATTAGTGAAGCAGTCGGGACAGGGTAGCAAGCTGGTTGAGCTCTCGGCCAAAAAGACAAATAAGAAGAAGAAGAGGAAGAGAGAGAGAAGCTCAGCCAAATCAATTGAAGGGGAGGGAGAGAGGGATCAAGCTTCATCCAATCTTGGTCAAAGAGGGTTGAATGGTTGGTGAAAAGTGATTAATAAATGCTAATCACCCAACATTTGACACTTGTCCTCATGCAACTAATATCTTAGGCCTAAATGACTCTTATGCCCTCAAATTTTTGGCACACGATTGGCAAAAGACTAAAACGCCCTTAATCACTTCTTAAGGCAAGGTTAATCTTCCAAGGGCAAAATGATAATTTCGCAATCTCCAATCAAATTTTTACTTTTTAAATTTAAATTGCCATCGATGAGATGACATCCATTTCTTTTTATATGTTGAATTCCTCATTGTACGATACCCACTTCCGAGGTCCAATTTCATGTCGAGCCCTTGCCGACCGTAATTCCAGTTTTTCTCAAACTAACGGGCGACTCTTGCAGGCGTTACATGTACCAAACTTAGGATTTCTCAAGTCATGACGACTTTGATTGTCATGTGATTGCGAGGGTTTATCGCTAGTTCCTGCGGTCCTAATCATCGGAGTTCGATCTAAAAAATTCTCGCAAAGTACACATTGGTTGGGCAGAATCACCTGCATGCCAATAGATAACGCTAGCAAGGCATTCCATGATCGTCCCTAGATCGATCTCTGCTAGCCCAAAAAATCTCCCCGACAATCCTTATGGTCAAAGTGTCAATTCTTATTCAAATTCTCTAGGTCCACGTACCTGACCCCGTGGTTGTGACATTCTGATTTCTCAGTCATTTTCAGACCCATTAATGAGAAGTATATCTAGCGATGTGTTTCAGTCATATCTCGCTCAAATCTGACCAATTTAAGTAGACTGACCAAAAGGAAAAGGCTAACGCGAGACGAGTTACATGGACCTAGGGAATTCGGATAGGAAATGGCGCTTTGATCATAAGGATTGTCGAGGGGACATTTAGAATCGTAAAAGGCTGATCTAAGGACGATTAAGGAATGCATTGCTAGTGTTATACGATTGAAGCGCGGGTGATGCCGCTTAACCAACGTATGATTTGTAAAATTTTCCTAAATCGGACAGTGACGATCGAGACCATAGGAACTGGTGATAGACCCTAATAATTACATGACAACCAAAGTCGCCACGAATTGATGAGCCCTAAATGTGATATGAATCACAGGGCCGATACGCGTAAAGTCTGCAAAACCGTCCGTCGGTTCGGGATAGGCTGAAACCACGTCTGATAGAAAAAATAATCAGAAATGAGTCTTGAAAATTGAAAATTAAAAATCAAGAATTCCAACGTCATGTTTGGATTGGTCGTCGCCTTATCGAAGAATATTGGATTAAGAAAAACGACGTTCCGGATGTCGGGGATGAAATTACCATTTTGCCCCTCAAAACTTTAGCCTTGCTTATGCAAAAGAAGAAGGGCATTTTGGTCTTTCAACCACCCCAAGGCTGCCGAAAAAGTGAAGAAATTGTGGCCATTGGATCACCATTGAATGACACTAGGACATGTGTCAATGGATGGGCAAAAGAGTAGTCTTTTCCACTATTGCCCACCTACCATTCTTCCCTTTGACTTTGAGAGTTGAATATAGTCTCTTTTCTCTCTCCTTGGCTGGCCATACACCCCTCAAACCACCGAGACCTCATCTTCTTCTTCCTTCTCTCTACCGCCGCCGAAGACCAGCTTTTGCCTCGCCGTTCTTGCCGTCGACGAGCCCCTCCGGCAACCACCAGCTAGCAAGTCAACCACCCACGCCTAGCACCACCTCTTGTCGGCCTCCTCGAAGTGGAAGCGCGTCGATTGAGCCACCGTGGAGCTCCGGCCAACCATTCTCCCGAAAGCTAACGGAAATCAGCACAATCTGAGGTAGGAAGAGTTTCTAACCCTTTAGGACCTCGAAATGTTGGAGTGTTGCGACCAAATTTTGTGGAGATCTAGGGGACATGTTTAGTGATATGTGTTAAAAATTTGAGCTCAATTTGATGGAGTTTTGACCCCAAATGGGTCTTGTGAATGTTGGACAGAAACTGCCGATTTACTGTCTTGGAGGAGTCGGCGACTTTCGAAGAGATTCCGGCGACGACGCGACCTCAAACCTTCGGTGAGCCTCATAAACCCTTAGATAGACATGTTAGAAAATAGGTTAGTGATTAAATGATGAATTTGGAGTGGATTAAGGCGTGAATGCAAATAAAAAACATCGCCTGGGAAAGCTTCACGGCTTGGTGGTCGGCGTAACAATAATGACATTTGTTGATATGCCACCGCTTGTTTACTAAGCATACCTAGGAAATCAAGATTGGGATCCCATTGATCCAGGAGTGAAGCTACTGTCCCAATAGGTAAATGATCTAACCCTCCGGACATGTTGCACAGAACCGAAAATAACCGGTTCGGTTCTGTGCAAGACCGGTTCTGTGGAGGCTGTGGTTGTTGGTTTTGAGTCTCAAATTGGTGATTGAGACATGCTAGGATGATAAGGATTGTGTTATGGAGGTTGGTGATTCATGGATGGGTGAATTGGACAAGGGAAATTGACAATTGGTTAGAATTTCCTAGGTTGCGCGATGGGTTCGCTCTTGGACCTTTGAGGCCGAACTATTGAGGGCTTGAAAAGAGGATTTTTGTGGCATTAAACTCGAGGTAAGGGAATCCTAAACTTAGGATAGGAAGATTGGACTCAATTGGGTGAGTCAGGCGATAATTTGATTGATTTGTGAGAAATTCCAAGATGAATTCTTGATACGTCCTAAGATGGTATAGGGGATTAATGTGTGTTAATGCTTGTGCTTGAATTACCTGCCATGTCTGAGTGTCACTTTGATTGTCTTGCATGCCATGGGTGTATGATTGTGCTTGAGTTGCACATTGCATTATAAATGTGAAATGAATTGAGAATCATGGCAAGAATGTAACATGGTGAGACCCTGATGTGTATGAGACGCGGGGTGGTGGAAATGAGTACCTTGAGGCGCTGAGGTGCGGGGTTGGAGTTGTGTGGCATCCTGATGCGTACGAGACGATGGGTTGAGATGGCCACGGTCCTGATGTGTTTACGCGGGATGGAGATGTAAGGTGTCGACACTGGCCTAGAGTATCATTGAAACATGATGCATTTACGCGAGTTATCGATGACGGTCTGATGTGTTTACGCGGACCAAGCCTGATGTGATCAAATCGCTAGCATGAGAATGAGGCAGGCAGGAGAAGATGGTTGTGGTAATGTGACAGGACGAGTCGTGCATGATCATCCGAATGTGATATGATGCCATAATTGCATGCCTATCATCTGTATGTGGTTATCTAAATTTGTTTTGCCCTATATGTCTATGAGTTTGAATGATTGGGGTATGTGACTACCTGAGTCGACGGTCGGCCTAACCTAAGGTTAGGACCCACCTTATTGAGATGTGAATCTCACCCCGTTGGGGACCCTTATTTTTACAAATTCTAGGCCTTGACGATGTGGCCCATTCGTTTTGGAGACCCGAAGGAGATTTCCACCTATTTTGACGAGTTTCTTGACGAGCAAGGAAATATTTATGTAAGGAAGTATACCGTGGTTTGGGTAGACGAAGGTAGTATGAGCTGGAAGCCTCATCGGTATGAGGCCTGATTTAGGAAGGTCGGGAATGTGTCTACCGGGCCGCTGAAGCCCAATGGGTACCCCAGGGAGTTGTCCCTAGTTGGTGCCACCCCACCAAAGATTTAGACCAGGCTGAGGGGTCTGTTGCCGGTTCTAGGAATGGACCAGAGAGGACCCCGACCATAGAGAACACGGAGGAGGAGGTTATTGTGGTCAAGGCGACCGAGGAAGATCTCTTGGAGCCATCTGCTGAAGAGATTACGGAGGACACCATTGAGGTTCGTTCGGAGACCTTCTCAGAGTACGAGCCTACGGAGGACACAGAGGAGACCGAGGACTCCAGCTGCTCGTCTTAGGAGCTCCTAGTCTGTTAGTTTGATCTTTTGATGACGACCCTGATCCCGTGAAATGTTAGATGTTTATTGATGGACCCTTTTTGTATACTTACCCCATTACCCCTTGTGTTAGCGAATTTCGTAGCTACGTATATATATGAACATTTGGATATTTATATGACAGTATTTGCGCTATCTAGGTCCCACTTCATATTATGTATGGAGGAGTTATTTCATTATTGCTTCCGCGTGCTTGTATAGTATACGTCTCTCAACTTATGCGTGGATCTTGGGACCGCGAGAGATATTTGGTTTGCTTGCAGGGAGTCGTGTGCTCGTACCCGGAGCGCGGGGCATGACAATAGTAGTCTTTCCCTTTCGGTCAATTCACTCAAGAGTGGCCAACTCCAAGCAAGTTATAACTGAAATACATCGATTGATGTCTTCCCATTCCATAGCCTCAAGAGGGGTCAAAATTTGAAATATCACAAACATAATTGTATATCTCACTCAATGATGGAATCATAATTTATTGCTTTAATAGCAGTTGGGAAAGAGACCGAGTGGATTAGGAATTTATTGTTGGACATCAAATTGTGGCCTAGTCCTATGCCTCCAATTTTATCCATTGTGATAGTCAAGCTACTTTGGCAATAGCATATAGTAGCACTCACAATAGTAAGTCTAGGCATATTAGTCTAAGACATGAGTATATAAGACAATTGATTCAAGATGGTATCATTACAATTGTCTATGTAAGGTCAAACAAAAATCTGGCTGACCCTTTCACAAAGGCACTACCAAGAGATGTTGTAATAATGAGCTTAAAATAAATGGGGTTGAAACTAGTTAATTAAAATCACTAGTAATGGTAACTCGACCAAATATTAGCACATTTAATGAGCAAGAATAAGTTACTGATAGTGATTGTATAATACTAATATAAGCCCCGACATGAGAAATCAGTATTTTCTGTTACGCGTTAGAGGCTGAATTATATTCTTAATCAAGTATAATATATTAATGTATCATGTTCAGTAGTAACATAAACATGTGATAGATACTTCGCCTATTTGAGCTTAAAAGTGGTGCCGCCTCTTACGAAAGTTATAGTTGCTTTCTAGAGAGCTCATGAAAGATACAAGCACAAGGTTATAACAGTGCTAAGTATAGTATAAACTTCTCGTTGAAACAAGATGTTAATCTATGTGTGGTATGTCCGGTATTGTTACTAAAAGTAACAAGTTTAAAGCTACTTATGACTTTGATAGAACTTTGAGGTACTTGCACTAAATGAAGGTTTAACTCGAAAGAGACCTTTATGTATATATATTGATCTCATGAAACTTTGGTTGTAGCTTATTTTTTTTAAAAAAAATTATATTATGTTATTAGGAATTATTTGTTTTACAAACAAAGTGGGGTATTGCTGAAACTTGTTTGTAAAACAAACAAAAATATTGCCTTTTTTTATTAGTTAGAAGGCTACTTTAGTCTTTTAGAATAAAGAAACGGGCAAGTGGGCTAGACCCCACAATATCCGCGTGCGGGTGCGCGTGTGATTGCATGATTTTGACGCGATTATTAAACACACTTAGCACTTTGCACACTTGCATGCCGCGGACGTAAATAATGCTTAATTATTGTTTTATTTATTTCAAAAATAATTATTTTATATATTTTTTAACTGTGACTGTTCGGACATGAACAGTTGCGTCCGAACGATGATTGTTATTTACGAATAGTTGTGTTCAAATGATTGTTATCACCACGAATGGTCATGTCAGAATTGCAAATTTTCGACATGAATTGATGCGATGTTCCAGACATGAATTGTTGCGATGTTCCAGACATGAATTGGTGTAATGTTTCGAACAAGAATAGATGCATTCGTACATAAACAATTTACACACCAAGAGGTGTGTTTATTAGTTTTTATATATAGACAATTTTGTTTAGTTTTTAGTATCGTTTTTCATTCTGTGTTTTCCTTCAAAAGAGAGACAGTTATCTTTTCATTGTTCGCATAGAGTTTTAGGAGATTTACTTGAATTATTATCCAGTATTCTCGCCGTAACTTAGTTGTATCTTGAAGAGAATTTGCCAAAAACTTATAGCAACTTTGTGAGGCAAATTAATCCTAAAAGAGAGTAATTACATGCCCGAAAGTCCGACTACATTGTTACTCCATTTCATTAATATTGAATCATACTTCGAACTACTCGTAGTACTAACACAATTCTCCATATTCATCATTGTCCTCGAATTCTTTAGGTTCTTCGAAAATCAAGAGCATTTGAATTTGTTGAGAGCTGTTGATGCCTATATAAATTTAATTTGAATGCTCATGTTCTCTCCTTTGAATTAATGACCTGTTTAAAGGGCCTCCTGAGGTGGTCAGGTATGCATTTGCGTAAACAAAAGACGACGTAGTATCCATGGAGTCCATTTTTTTTTAATAGATTAGTTGTGAATATTACAAATGTATATTTCTCCTATAGGTGTTTCTTGAAAAAGTAACATTCTGTAACACATATATTTGTGCAAAGAATACTAAGAGGTTATTCTCTTTAAATTTTTATGAGATGAATATTATGAAAAAGAATATATCAAGTAAATTGAACTGAAACGGTCTTGTAGTGATTTCCTTCATTTAGACGTAAGGCTTCTTTCTCCACCAGGTAAAGCATGCCCAGTCCACCTTCTAACAGGGACAATAATATTTAATAGCACGTAAGGGGAGTAAAGACCGAATGGAAATAGGTGGAGAATCACACTTTCCGATACAACATGGCAATTTTCTTAGATGGTTTGAATATTCGACATGCTAATCATATGCCCTACGATGCGATGAGAGTGCAATATTTTAAATGTGATTGAATACGCCATAATAAAGCCTAGGATTGACAAGTACATCCAAAATGTAAGCACAAATGGCATTATATATTTGTGAAATCCTTACATATGTGGTGCAATGAGATTGCAATATTTACATGTGATCGTACATGCCATGACCAAACCTAGGATTGACAAGTAGGCAAAAATGTAAGCACCGTTGTCATTATATATTTTTGACATCCAAAACTACATTAGAAATTATTTAAAATAAAAGAATAAGGTTCATTTAGACACCTAGAAACTTCTAGAGATGGTTAAATCATTTCTTAATAAAGAAGGAATCTTAAACTTCTTCAAGAAGATATTCCTTTGCCTTGCCAAAAAAAATATATCTCGTAACTTCTTGAAGAAGCTATTTTTAAACTTTTTGAGGAAGCTATTTAGTAATTTCTCGAGGAAGCTACTCCGAAAATTCTCGAAGAAGCCATTACCTTACTTAATAAGTTTTTCCGAAAATTTTGTTTGAGAAAACATGGCACAAAGTAATTTATCTAGAATTAATATACAAGTCAATGGCAAGTCAATAGAATGCCTAAGTCAATGCAAGTTAATTAAGAATATATAAGTCAATTTTCTTACGGATAAAGAAGATGTCGCTTTCAAACGTTAAAGGATAAGGATAATGTCATTTTCAAGCATTTAATAATAGGATAAGATCAATAATGTAATTTTCAAGTATTTAATGAAAAGATAATAGCAATGTCATTTTCAAATATTAAATAATAAGTTAAGGTTCATTGATAACCATACAAATGGACCAATCAAATGAGGATACATAGCTACTCTAGAAATCTAATACAAATAGCCTAAACAAATGGACTAATCAAACGCCAATAACTAGCTAGTTTAGAAACCTTAAAAAAAGGATTTAAGGTGGATCAATCGTATTAACTGAAGTGTCCTATGATAATCATCTTGACATAATAGTAATATGATTAAGATCTCGAATGTTGAGCCTATAAGTAAGAGGCGGTCCCTCCATTGGACCATACTAAGACCAATTTCTTTCTCCCTCTCTTTCTTTTCCCTCATGCCCCTCCTAACCTCCCTCTCTCTCCTATGCCGACTCTCTTTCTCTCTCTCACAGCACCACTGACCGCCACCTCATGCCATGTCATCGACGCATTCCACCTCACCGACGCACCACAGGACATTGTCTTCTCGCTTTGTTTTCTTGCGACGTATGATAGAATACTTTTACTCGGGTAATAGGTAAATGATATTACTAGTCCTAAGGTGGGCTTGATATTGTGCGGCATTACGTGTCATGCCCCAAACACTAGGTACGCATCATCCGAGTCGAATTGTCCCTTGGGTCATCCAAGATAACGTCCGAGGCTCGCTATCGACCCACGACATTTTAATAAGCATGCAGAAACGTTCAATATTCCCAGACAATAAAAAAGACATGGATAGGAAAACGTGATACATCTCAATTCAAAAACATCATTTATTTAAAGACGCGTACTAAAACAAATGGTGTAGTACACTAATCAGTCCCATACTTCGAGGCGAGGTAAAGTCATTTCATATCTACTTCAAGCGAGAGGCTATGTCAGTCTCGTCTTCAACTTCAAATCTTAGAGTAGGTGAGATATAATTTCAGTAAGTCAACACCTAAGCCTCAGCTCAGGCATTAATTTGTCCAGAATATCCTATCCACCAATTACATGACATGGAATATGTATCCCAATCACAAGCAACTTTCCCATCGAAGTAACACGGATGATGCAACGTGAATGCAAGGTACAAACATGCCAACTCGAGTCAATCATCGAGGCATTCAAACAATCAAAATGTACTCTATCATCAATCAGACTTTAGGACACTGCATGAAGCCCATTTATTGTTATTAGATGGCCGCGACATTTAATAAGATTTACACTACCCTTTGGCAGTGTCGTCTATAGAAAAGAACATGCATCATCCCATATCCTATCAGTGATGGCATCTATAAGTGTTAACCCTAATGCCTCAGCATGCCGAGCACAACGAGAAGGCATCCAAAGGGGCATCAGTTCATCACAAGTTATGATCGACATCCAACAATCTAACCTACGTTGTACTCCTCAGTACCAGTACATAGAAGGTTGGCAACTGACAATCTATAATGTATGTCCCTAATGCCCTTGGCATGCCGAGCACGATACAAACTTGTCAGGCGTCGCATCATATTTCATTTTGTGACCGTTCATCTCATCCGACAACCAATGGGCTCTTGTTTATAATTATAGTCAGATGTTCCAGCAACATGCTCAAAGACTTGGCCTGCAGCTATTTTCATGCCAAAATATTCAACTTGAGTCATGCAAGATCATATGATGCATGACGATGTCCATTGCACAATGCAAGCAACCACGATGCCATTAAACACCAAAACGATCAATCGATCAATACTCATTCAATCATGTCATATTATCGCATAATCACAGTAATCTGGTAACCCACATAACCAGGCAACTCAACATTAACCATAGAATCAAGCAATTGAGACTCAATTAGCCATCAAACGATCATTTGAACTAATTATGCCATTCAATCTAAACCGAGCATCAAACTCAACCAATCCCAATCGAGCTACTTAGAGATCTTAGAATTCTAATCGAACTAATCCCAAACACAATTAACGGCCTAGAGAAGGATTAGAAGTCAACTCATAGTCGATTGATGTAAGGCGACAATAACGATCTTCAGAAGCCCTCGGGTTCCAAGCCGAGATTTGGGACCCAATGAGCGTCCATTCAACTCAACGATGACTCCTACTTGTAACCAAGATCTATTAGAGCGGCACATGAGTCGACATGGTCATGTCAAAGCTCGATTGAGCAACAACCAGCAAGATCTAATCTAAACAGAATCAAAATCGAACAAGAGCAGAATTTATTCTTACCTCTCAGTGGCAATTCAGACCTTTATGGGTTTCTTGGCGATGATCTTAGAAAGGTCTACAAGGTGTCTGGATAGCAGCAGTAGCTTACGGGGACAAGATAGGACCTCTATTCCTCAAATCGGGTCTAAATGAGTAGTTCGGATGACAACATGTACAGTTTCAAATTTGAGGTCTAATCTTAAGGTTTTCAAAGATTGGCAACGTCATATAGAGCTTAAGAAAGGTGTTGAGGTGGTTTCGAGCCCGTTTACTATTTGAGCGAGCCTTGTTTTCACAAGACAAAATCTAAAAACAGAACCGGTAAAATAGGGATATGTTCAGTTCCAAGCTGACCTGGGCTATACTGGTTGGTTTTTTTGATAAACAGCCTTCAAATTTGAGTTTCTCTTGATCTTAGGGTCGCGTAGGAGAAAACAGAGCTCGATTTGGCCTCCGGATGAGCTCAAAGGAGTCATTTCTTTTCGGGCGCACACAGAAATCCGAGAGAGAGTTAAGCAAAAGGAAGGAGTGAAAAATGAGAAGAGGGAGAGTGAGTGTTCAAGAGGGATCCCAAAGGGTATATATAGTGTGAAATTCTGATTCTCCTGTCATTTCCGAACTCATTAATGAGAATTGTATCAAGCGATGTATTTCAGTCGTATCTCGCTCGGATTTGATCAATCTCGAGTTGACTGACCAAAAGGGAAACGCTAACGCGAGACAAGATACATGGACCTAGGGAACCCGACTAGGAAATGGCGCTTTGCCCATAAGGATTGTCAAGGGGACATTTAGAGCCATAAAAGGCCGATCTAATAACGATTAAGGAATGCATTGCTAGCGTTATACGATTGGAGCGCGGGTGATGCCGCTTAACCAATGTATAATTTGCAAAATTTTCCTAAATCAAACAGTGACGATCGAGATCATCGAAACTAGAGATAGACCCTCACAATTACATGACAATCAAAGTCGCCATGAATTGACGAGCCCTAAGGTCTGCAAAAGCCACCCGTCGGTTCGGGATAGGCTAGAATCGCATTGAATAGAGAAATGATTCAGAAACAAGTCTTGAATTCGAGAATGGAGAATCAAGAATTCTAACATTACAATTGGATTGGTCATCGCCTTATAAAAAAAAATTGGAATTAGAAAAACGACGTTCCGGACGTCGGGGTAAAATTACCATTTTGTCCCTCAAGGCCTAGCCTTACCTATATAACTGGACGAGGGCATTTTGGTCTTTAATTCACCCTCAAGGCTGCCGAAAAGTTGAGAGAATCTTGGCCATTGGACTAGCTTGATTGACACATTGGACATGTGTCAATGGATTAGCTCTTGAGTGGACATATCCACTTTTCCCCGATTACCATTCAACTAGTTGACCTTGAACCTTGCATATAGCTTTCTATCTCTCTCTCTCACCCCTTATTTGACCGACCATCAACCCACCAACGCCTTCTTATTCTTCTTCTTCTTCTTCTACTTCGCTTGCTCGCCAGCTCGCTACCCTGTTCCAACCGACTCGCTATTCCGGCCATAACTTTTTCATCCGATAGTTCATTGAGGTAAAATCACTGGCAATACAAAGCTTATCGTCGCCGTTCTAACAAGGTATTATGGGTCCAAATCCACCCAGCCGTTTGTCCTGTAGAGCCGTTTGAAGGAGCAAAGATCAGGCTGGTCAGTTTTGAAACCGAGGGCTCCTAGCCAACCAGTCCGACCATCCCACTATTGGCCATATCTTCTTCGTCCGATACCGGATCGATATAAAAACCACCGCCAAATGAAAGCTTATTGTCTTATCTTTTCGTAGACATATTATAAACTCAATTTGACACTGTAGATCTTCCCGTAGCTCGATTTGAGTGGATAAAGGTCAGGCGAGGTCAGATTCTGGCCGATTTTGGAGAAAGACCTATTTCGGGGTTTTCCGGACTTCAAATTGCTCCAAATTTTCTGTGAGGTCTTCTACACTTATAGTATTAAAGTTGGATGAGCTGTGGTAAAAAGTTAGGATGAATTTGATGGAGTTTTGACCCCAAATGAGTCTTGTATTTGAAGGGCCAGAATTAACGGCGGTAAGCTTGGAGGAACCGGCGCCGTTCTTGGACCATTGCCGTCGCCTTGAGCTCAAATTTTAGGTAAGGCTTCCCAAACCTTAGAAATACATGTTAGCAAGTAGATTAATGATTAAATTGAGGATTTGAGGTAGTTTAAGGGCTGGTTATTTGAGGTATACATAGAATCGAAAATTGCCTGGTTCGGTTCTGTGCATACCGGTTCTGTGGGGGCTGTTGATGGTTGGAATGGAATCTCAAATTCATCATTGAGACATGCTAGGATGTTGAGGAACATGTCAATGAGATTTATGTTCCATGGATTGGGCAATTGAGCAATAAAATTGACGATTGGATGGATTTCAATAGGTTGCGCGGGTGAGTTGTTCTAGGGCTACTTGGACCGAATTCTTGAGGCTCTTGGAGGAAGGATTTTTTGGCATTAAGCTTGAGGTAAGGGAATCCTAAACCTATGGTAGGAAGATTGAACTCAATTGGGTGAGTTAGGTGAATTTTTGGGTGATCCTTGAAGGGTTTTAATGTGATTGTTCTTTGTGCATCTTAGGACGGTATAGAGGATTTGAATGTGTGTCAATGTTTGTGTTTGGAAATGACTACCATGTGTGAATGTCAATTGATCGTCTTGCATGCCATAAGTGTATGATTTGTATCTGAGTTGCACATTGCATTATGTGTGTAAATTGAATTGAAACTTTATCATGGCTAAGACATGGTAATACCCTGAGGCGTATGAGACGCGGGGTGGTGTGAGGAATACCCTGAGGCGCTGAGGCGTAGTGTTTGAATTATATGGCACCTTGATGCGTATGAGATGCGGGGTTGAGAAGGCCATAGTCCTGATGCGTTGAAACGCGGGACAAAGTTGTGATGTGTTGACACAGGCCTGGAGTAACATTAAAACCTGATGCGTTTACGCGGGTTGTCAATGACGGTCTGATACGTTTACGCGGACCGAGCCTGAGGCGTTCTTAATGCGGGCATGAAAGTAAGGTGGCAAGAAAGGGTAGAAGGCGTCACAAGGCTTGTTTATGCATGTTTGGACTAAATGACATGATAAGGTGCCTAGAGTGCATGCTTGATGCTTATGTGTTATTTCGAGATAGTTGAATGCCTCTTGGGATTTTGTATGAATTATTTGTGATTGTAATTATTTGAGTGGACGGTCAGCCTAACCTAGGGTTAGGACCCACCTTACTGAGATGTATATCTCACCCCGTTTGGGATTAACATTTTCTTCAGGTTTTAGGCGATGGAGCATTAGTAAGTTCAACGATTGGCATTCGTGGGAGTAATAAGTGAATGAGTACAAGATATTTTGTGAACTTAGAGATTGTATTCTATTTTATAATTGTAAAATGGAACCACTACTATTTGTCCCTAGTCATTTGTTTTATTGAATGGAGTGGAGATGACTGAAGCTTATGCTTGTAATTGGATTATGTGTATTGTGGGCCGAAAGATCCTAGAAGACTTTTATAAAGGAACGGCTTAGTGGGATGTTCACGCGCCCGCCGGGTTCGGGGCGTGACATCCCCGTTTGTTTGGTATCAGAGCAAGGTCAGCTCGATCCAATGTGATTGAGACTTGGAGTGATAAGAAGTGATGACTTGAGGACAATTAGGTAGTGAGACCTTGAGAGATAAGCATGGATAGTTGAATCTTGAGGACTATAGGTTTGAATTTGTGTAATATTCTAATGGTCCTAGTGCCGATTTAAGGGATGATCTTGAGTGATTTATGAATAAGGCTCACAAGGAAGTGAATAGAAATTGAGGAGTCATAAGCCTGGATTTGAGGTTGCTAGAGAATAAATTATGAATGAAGGGTCAATTGAAGTGTATGATTATGATCTTGATTTGTCAATGACCCAACTTGAGGAGTACAAGTTATAAAGAGGCGACTGATGTTGGTGGATTCAGGCTTGAATTGCGTGATATCTTGATGATTTAGCTATCAATTGCTATTGTCAACCTTGGATGAAATGAGGTGAGGTGTATACGAGGTATATTGAATCAAAGGCCAGTTGTGATCGAATGCTTAGGGATTTGATTTAGTTAGCGACTCCATTTGAGGTATATGGTTGAATATAGGCAATTGATCGGTGGAATTAGAACTCTTCAATGGATAGGAATTGATCTAAAGGCAATTTTGATGTGACAAGTAGTGAGGATAGCCATGTTGTGCATGTGTTTGTGGCTTTGAAACGAAAGTTGATGAAGGTGTGTGCATGAGCTTATCATTATTGGACTTAATAAACCGTCGCTTGGTATGGGACAAGTTGATGGGATACCTATAAACCATCATGAAGCATGGTATGAGACGTGTGCAATGTGGCTTTCTCCGTAGATGTATGACTTGGGACAACCTGCAAAGGCCAGGTCTGATGAGGGCGGGGAGTGATCGCCGGGACAGAGAGGTCAGGACAAGGAGCGACTTCTGGCAGGCTTCTAAGATGGCTAGAGGCAGGAATGACCCAAGTCATCACTTGAAAGGGGAAGTCTAGGTATCAAGTTGAGTCTAATTGTGGTTAAGAGACGTATGACATAAGATTGATCCTCGAAGAGGTGTTCAAAAGTGGCATGACATGTGAAATGATGCTTGTGATTGGCATAATTAAAAGCTTTGTGCTTGGCGGTGGATGCCGTTTGAAAGGAAAAGTGATGTTTATATGATTGGCCTATTGGGCATGTTTTGTAATTGGCATCATACGATTGGCTTGGCCAAGGTCTAACTGGGAGAGTAGATTACATGTGGGGTTAATACCCATTGAATTGATGCATGTTGAGAACGTGAAAGCATGTCGTGTTTGTGACAGAGTGGCAGATGCTTTAGACTTATATCATGATCGATTGGCTCATTGAATTACTACTTTGAGTACTTGCTCGATGTTAACCTAGTTGAGTTTTGGCCTAGCTGAAGCTTGCCTAGTAATTGGCTGAAGATTGAGAAGTTGCCTTGTTGAGGCTAGCCTGTTGAATAATCATTGACTGATGAGAATCTGGAATATTTAGGTAATAGACAACTAGTTGAGAATTGTTTGAGAACCACTGTAAGGTTGATAATGATGAATGATGAGATGAGCAGCCTAAGACTGCTAGACTTGAGTAGATGACTTAAGTTTTTGATTCCTGGAGGGAATCATAGTGGTTCAAGTGACATGAAAACCTAATAAGGTTGAACGACCAAGGTATGGTCGTAGAAGAGCATTGGGCTCAAGTATACATGATATGGAAGATCCGAGAACTAATATGGATCATGAGAATTGAGTGAAGATGGGCGATTGGAGTATGAGTACCAAAAGAGAATATGGCTTGATCTGTTAAGCATACGAGACCCAAGAGATGAATGGGTCGTGGGAACTTTGAATGGAAATGAGAAAGTGGATGGATAAACAGACTCGAGAAGTACTGTCATTATACCCAAGTCGCTGAGACGATCGAAGCTATTGCTAATGAGTTAAATGATAGAAGTCACGGGAGAGATGACTCCGAGTTAATCCTTTCTAAATTGAATGTGTGGGAAGAACCACGAGAATTTAGAAAAGCTTATGAGATTGAGATTGACCAAGTTTGAAGGAGGGATGAGATTTGAAGTTGTCTTTCTCTAGATTGGGGATCTTGGTAAGGAAACCTTAGAGGTTTTGGTACACTAAGTAAAGAAAGTGACCCTGGCAGTTTTAAGCATTAAGAGGCTGTTAATAATTGGTGAAAGGTCACTAGAGGAAGGGTTTCCTCAAGGGCACGATATCTGCCTTGAATACCCCTGTTGAGTTGTCCAACGGAAATTATCCTTCTGAGATTGCTCGAAAGCAAAGGTTGTTAGGATTCTAATAGTTTTACAAGGATCCAAGGACGATTGACCAATGTGAGACAGAATTCTCAAGGTCGTTTAAGCATATGGTAAAGGTGGTCAAGGACCCTTAGAATGAGATGTGAAGTCTTTGAGTGGATTGACATTTGAAGGCCTTATACTAATTGTTATTCTTGAATCTGATGAACCATAATGGACATCAAGGAAAGAAGTAGTATTGTGTGTTATCGCCCCTAAAGGGTAAGGCATCACTCTTAAAAGACGATTGGATCATGACATGATCATTGATGGAAAGAAAGGTGAATGGACTTGATGGTCCTAGTTACTTGCGATTTTAATGAATGGGTGAATAAGCAAAAAAGGATGCTTAGATTGTAATCGCAAGGCGACTTGAGGAAGTCGAATTGAATATCTAAAATATGAATTTGTGGAAACCAAGGATGAATAGATATTGTCACTTGAAGTGACTAAATTATGTGGAGAAGAATGCCGAGTATGGTGGCATCTACGTTCAGGAGTAAAACACCGCTGTTGGCGTAGACTTCAAGATCGACGTCCTATGGAATAGGAAGGACATGATGGACTTAAAATAAGAGAATGCCACTAAAGTGTATAGTTTCCTTCATATGGTAAGAGACCCTAGTGTGGAAGGAAAAGGAAATCTTAATCTTCTTGATATTAAGATTGAGCGTCTAGACTGAGAAAGACGACGCAGAACTAGAATGATTGTTGTAAGGGAAGTTAAGTTCGAGAGACTGTCTTGTAGACGATGTTGAATTCCAGGATAATGTTGACGTTCAGTGGGACAGATAAAATTGAGATAAGGTCACATTAGCTGGTTGTGAAACCAAGAGTTCAAAACATTGATGCTTCCTGAGGAAAGAGTGACAAAAATGGACAAAATATTGTGTGATCCTAGTGGAGACCCGTGACAAAGAGAGCCAAGGTCTGAGCTCTCAAATGAAAAGTGTGAGGAATAGTTTGAAAGATTTGACACATGGTAAAAAGGAGTTGGTAATAGCCAAACTGAGCATCCAAGGAATAATAGGATGGGTTGTTACCGTCTTGAGAGACGATGATCATTTAAGGAGTCGTGAGGGATATGATAAAAACCTTTGAGAGCATCCTATGAACCCTGAGAGAGTGCACGTTGTATGCTAAATATGAATAGCACGAGCTGTGGACCTGATAAGGTAAAATTCCTTGGCCAGGTAGTTCTAAGGAGTGGAATCACTATGGATCCTCGAAAGTAGGAGCTGGCGATAGGCTGACTGAGGCCGACGTGAGCTATTAAGGCTTGAGACTTCCTAAGTCTGATGGATCATAATAGTCCGGTATAGACGTTGTGGAAAGATTTCCCAAAGGAGCTATTTTGATAAGGGAATGGACTAAGGATGAGGTGTGGCGCGAACGGACAAACGAATATGAAAAGGAGTCCCAAGAACTAAAGCCCAATCAATGACCACGCTAATACTAGTGTTTCTGTTGGAAAGTGAAAAGATCATAAGGATCATGACGAAGTATCGCAGAAAGAAAATTTGAGACGTAACAAGTCAATTTGATATGGTAGTGCATGTACATCATGATAGTAAGGTCTTATAGGTTGGAACACCTAATGCATGGTTGGAGTTGGCTTGCAAATGCTCTTGCGATGAAGTTGGAAAACGCGACTCGCCCGGAGAGGTTTCAAGTTTACACGAACCATAATAATTTAAGGTATGTGGTTGCCTAGAAAATTTGAATGAGGAACAACGTGTGTGAAGAAGATTACTTAAGGACTAAGGAGGAAATATCCTATATCGCCTTGAAAAGGGTGATTTATGAAATAGATGCATATAAGTGAAAATTGAGCATCGTGCTTTTGGCGGATAAAGGATAGGCTTTGCTCAAGGAAATAAGAAATCCAACTCCTAAATTGGAAGGTTTTTAATTGACTAGTTCGATAACTACCTGAAGCATCAAGCTTGAAGTCAGAAAGGAATTGAGATGCTGCAATAAACAGACCCTGACATTTAAAGGGGTTATGGAAATGGATAGAATAGGGAGGAAATCCAAATTTTCGGATACTTGGGGAAAAAACCTCAAGGTTGAGAGTAGAAACCTTAAAGTTCCATGAACGAGAGTATGAGTCCATCATTGAGGGGAACTTAAGGAGATGACCTCATCGAAATTTCGAAGGGAGAATTATGGTGTTCCTTGGGATGGCACAAAGATGTACCAAGATATATAAATATACTATCGATGATAAGGATTGGAGGTTGAAATTAATCTACCATATGGTCGAGCACTAGACTTGTCGACAAACGAAAAGGACATGACCACGAAAGTTGAAGGATCACTCTCATCCAAGGGGACTTTCGGATGGAATCGAGAACGGATTACTACAGAAGTAATCATGTAATTGTTTAAGGAATCGAGAGGGTCATAACTCAATTTGGTTGATGGAGAGCAAGTTAATAAAACTCTTGAATCTCTGTTGGTATGAAAGGAAGTTTGAAGGGAGTGATACGCTGAATGGTATGAACATTAAAGAGGGCATTCTGGCGAGGGCTTAGTAATAATGATTATGGACAAATGAAAGAGATAATGTGAACGCTCAAGGATGAACTGCTGACAAATGTTTTGAATACCGAAAGAGAATGGAAAGAAGCAAATCAGATTGAGGACTGAAGGAGACAAGTCCCAAGGAAAGATGGTTTTGGGCAGGAAAGGACAAGTAAGATCGTCGAGTCATGAAAGGAATTATCCGTAAGAATGATGATGCGATGAGACGCCGGTACCCCAAAGGATTGGATGGTTAGAAGGTTGCAATTTTCGAGAACGAAATTCTTTAAGGGAGGAAGAGTTATGACATTCTAATTCTCCTGTCATTTCTGGACTCATTAATGAGAATTGAATCTAGCGATGTATTTCAGTCGTATCTCGCTCGGATTTGATCAATCTCGAGTTGATTGACCAAAAGGGAAACGCTAACGCGAGACAAGGTACGTGGACTTAGGGAACTCGAATAGGAAATGGCAATTTGCCCATAAGGATTGTCGAGGGGACATTTAGAGCCATAAAAGGCCGATCTAAGAATGATTAAGGAATGCATTGCTAGCGTTATAGGATTGGAGCACGGGTGATGCCGCTTAACCAATATATAATTTGGAAAATTTTCCTAAATCGAACAGTGATAATCGAGACCATCGGAACTAGAAATAGACCCTCACAATTACATGACAACCAAAGTCACCATGAATTGACGAGCCCTAATTATGATATGAATCACAGGGTCGATACGCGTAAGGTCTGCAAAAGCCACCCGTCGGTTCTGGATAGGCTGGAATCGCATTGAATAGAGAAATGATTCAGAAACAAATCTTGAAATTCGAGAATGGAGAGTCAAGAATTCTAACATTACAATTGGATTGGTCGTCGCCTTATAAAAAAAATTGGAATTAAAAAAATGCCGTTCCGGATGTTGGGGTTAAAATTATTATTTTGCCCCTTAAGACCTAGCTTTACCTATATAACTGGACGAGGGCATTTTGGTCTTTAATTCACCCCCAAGGCTGCCGAAAAGTTGAGAGAATCTTGGCCATTGGATTAGTTTGGTTGACACATTGGACATGTGTCAATGGATTAGCCCTTGAGTGGACATATCCATTTTTCCCCAACTACCATTCAACTAGTTGACCTTGAACCTTGCATATAGCTTTCTCTCTCTCTCTCTCTCTCTCTCTCACCCCTTACTTGACCGAACATCAACCAACCAACGCCTTCTTCTTCTTCTTCTTCTTCTCTTGCTCGCCAGCTCGCTGCCCTGTTCCGACCGACTCACTGTTCCGGCCATAACTTTTTCATCCGATGGTCGATTGAGGTAAATCCACCGGCAATAGAAAGCTTATCGTCTTGCCATTCTAACAAGGAATTACGGGTCCAAATCCACCCAGCTGTTTGTCCCGTAGAGCCTTTTGAAGGAGCAAAGGTCAGGCTGGTCAGTTTTGAATTCGAGGGCTCCCAGCCGACCAGTCCGACCGTCCCACTATTCCGATCATATCTTCTTCGTTCGATACCGGATCGAGGTAAAATCATAACCAAATGAAAGCTTATTGTCTTATCTTTACATAGACATATTATAAGCTGAATTTGACTCTATAGAACTTCCCGTAGCTTGATTTGAGTGGACAAAGGTCAGGCGAGGTCAAATTTTAACCGGTTTTGGGAAAAGACCTGTTCCGGGGTCTTTCGGACTTCAAATTGCTCCAAATTTTTGATGAGGTCTTCAAAACTTATAGTATTAAAGTTGAATGAGTTGTGGTAAAAAGTTGGGAAGAATTTGATAGAGTTTTGACCCAGAATGGGTCTTGTGTTTGAAGGGCCAGAACTGACCGGCGGTAAGCTTAGAGGAATGATGCCGTTCTTGGACCATTTGACGTCGCCTTAAGCTCAAATTTTTTGTGAGACTTCCCAATCCTTAGAACTACATTTTAGCAAGCAGATTAATGATTAAATTGAGGATTTGAGGAAGTTTAAGTGCTAGTTATTTGAGATATATGCAGAATCGAAAATTGGCCGGTTCGATTCTATGTATACCGGTTCTGTGGGGGCTGTTGATGGTTGGAATGGAGTCTCAAATTCATCATTGAGATATGCTAGGATGTTGAGGAACATGTAAATGAGGTTTATGTTCCACGGATTGGGCAATTAAGCAATAAAATTGACGATTAGATGGATTTCAATAGGTTGCGCGGGTGAGTTGTCCTAGGGCTGCTTGGACCAAATTCTTGAGGCTCTTGGAAGAAGGATTTTATGGCATTAAGCTTGAGGTAAGGGAACCCTAAACCTATGATAGGAAGATTGGACTCAATTGGGCGAGTCAGGTGAATTTTTGGGTGATCCTTGAAGGGTTTTTAATGTAATTGTTCTTTGTGCGTCTTAGGATGGTATAGAGGATTTGAATGTGTGTCAATGTTTGTGTTTTGAAATGACTACCATGTGTGAATGTCAATTGATCGTCTTCCATGCCATAAGTATATGATTTGTGCATGAGTTGCACATTGCATTATGTGTGTGAATTAAATTGAAACTTTGGCATGGCTGAGACATGGTAGTACCCTGAGGCGTATGAGACGCGAGGTGGTGTTAGGAATACCTTGAGGCGCTGAGGTGCGTAGTTGGAGTTGTATGGCACCCTGATGCGTATGAGACGCGGGGTTGAGAAGTCCATAGTCCTGATGCGTTGAAACGCGGGACGGAGTTGTAATGTGTCGACTCAGGCTTGGAGTAACATTGAAACCTGATGCGTTTACTCGGGTTGTCAATGACGATCTGATGCATTTATGCGGACCGAGCCTGAGGCGTTCTAAACGCGGGCATGAAAGTAAGGAGGCAAGAAAGGGTAGAAGGCGTCACATAGCTTGTTTATGCATGTTTGGACTAAATGACATGATGAGGTGCTTAGAGTGTATGCTTGATGCTTATGTGTTATTTTGTGATAGTTGAATGCCTCTTGGGATTTTGTATGAATTGTTTGTGATTGTAATTGCCTGAGTGGACGGTCAGCCTAACCTAGGGTTAGGACCCATCTTACTGAGATTTATATCTCACCCCGTTGGGGATTAACATTTTCTTCAGGTTCCAGGCGATGGAGCATCAGTAAGTTCAACGATTGGCATTCGTGGGAGTAATAAGTGAATGAGTATAAGATATTCTTTGAACTTATGGATTGTATTCTATTTTGTAATTGTAAAATGAAACCACTACTATTTGTCCCTAGTCATTTGTTTTATTGAATGGAGTGGAGATGACTGAAGCTTCCGCTTGTAATTGGATTATGTGTATTGTGGGCCAAAAAAAAATTACTGGAAGACTTTCATAAAGGAACGGCTTGGTGGGATGCTCATGTCCTCGCTGGATTCGGGGCATGACATATAGGGGGTGGTGTACCCTTAGTTCTTAAGCGATGTGGGACAAGATGTTCACTTCTTAGGTGATATGGGACAAGATGTCTTACATCTTAGGCGATGTGGAACAATTAGAAGATAATAGCATCGATGATGTCATGCTGATATCACGGTGAGGTCGTGGTGATGTCATGGTGAAGTCCACCTGTTCTAGGGAATTCTCAAACCATAGGGGCATTTTAGTCATTTTTTAAAATAGTCGGGGACGATTTGGTCATTTGTTAAACCAAGGATAATTTGGAGATTTGGTATTTCTACAAAGGGCATTCTCGTTCAAACCCATGTCAATTAAGTTAGAACCAAGCTTAGGCTTAAGATTTTCTATCCTAAGGCGCAACGATCGATCGATCGAATCCTAAACTAATTCAATCCATAATTTAGGAAATCCTTGATTCCCGTCCCCTAATCCTTAAGAATCTTGAGAAACAAAGTGGGATTCATGGCCAATCCATAGACCGTATTCTAATATAGAAAAAGATAATGGATTTTCAAGGCGTCACAACTCTCCCTACCTTAGGAAATGTCATCCTCGAAATTTATACTGTTATACTAACTCAAATGACACCGTCTTAGGCATCTCATAGTGTTCTCTCTTGTGCAACACACAATGCCCAACTTATATTAATCCATATCCCAACTTAAGGAATTAAAATCTCAATGTGACTACCAATATACCGGTCAGATTTAAATTTACCCCTCCATGTTAACCTATCACAATTCCATATCCACAATTCGTATAAGTAGATTACGTTATTTGACCCCCAATGATTCAAATTGAATGATTACCTTCTGAACTCATTATTCAATCCAATCGTTAACCTTTACATGGTCACCATTAATCATAGAAGTCAACCATCCTAACATATTGATGTGGGTCATTCCTTCATCTTTAGTAAACAGACTTTGTTATTGTCTCCTCAAAAGTTCAGGATAAGTATGCTTCACCACTTTCTTGTTTTTCCATGTCACTCCCTTAGTCTAATGGTATTACTTAACTATCTTTAACTAATCGAATCGTCTTGTTTCGAAGTGTTTCATCTCTGCAACATTCGTCCCATATACAACTGTGAGTCACCCAACTCGATCCCTTCTTCCATATCCTTCCTGAATTACTCTAAAATTCTAAACGGTTCGACATATTTTGGATTCAAGTTTCCTTTTTCTCCCTAAAAATGCCATTTACAATCAACACTAATGCAATTTGGGCATTCTACTTAAATGGGTGAGATCGCTCCAAAAATCCACCTCTTCACCATCACTTTAGAGTCTGGAGTTATCACTTGTCGATCATTGAAATATCTAGGGATTCCTCAATCTTTAGCTATCTACTCAATCTAGAAGTCGGGTTATTCACCTTGCCAAGTGAAATCTACTCGTAGTTAACTAATAAGTCGATGATTACTTCAAATACCTCGATTTAGGGTCAGAATCACCCGTTTATAAACTGATAGTATGATCAAACACTATCGAAATCACCTCTCATAACTAACTCAAATTGATGCAGGATTGGTACACCTCGATATGTAGTTCTCCAGCAATACATCACGTAGACCAGGGTAGCTAACCCTGACTAGCGCATGGTTGGTATGGGGTTTTAGAACGAATCGTCCTCCATTGGACTCATTATCAACTTGGTGGTCGATCAATTGTTGGCTCGTAAATGACATCATGGATCAATCGCTAGCATGCTACAAGGCGATCCTATGGTTGATTCACAACCGAATGAAATCGATCATAATCGATTTATGCTTGAGCTAAGGTCGTCATCTCGATCAACAGCACAATCGTTTGGCAAGTCAAATCATGATCCAAATCGAAGGGGATCTCTGAGTGCTTTCTAGCCATCCCAACTTCTTTAGCCGTCGTCCATGAATAGTTCGAATTCTAAATAGAACTCTTAAAGTCATTATCCTATTATCTTCTTGGTTTTACCAAGTTTTCACTGCGTACTCTCAACACTAATCTTTTCCCAATTTCCTAAATTTCGCAATCTTAACCTTATACTAGGTTGTCATCAACCCTATTAACTTACTAAGCCAACCGAGCCTTTTTATACCATCAACTCACAACTTGTCCTTACAAACCTTCCTCGTTTGTTTTCACAAAAAAGAGTTCTACAACTTCAGTCCTTACAGGTGTAGACTGGGGATAAAATAAGTAGATGTAATCCCCACCAAAGTTAGCATAAAGATTCACAAATCAAGGGATCTATCTCCACAATGTGGTCGACGGTCTATTGATACGCATAACATCCCCATCCATAATATTATGATCAGAGACTTGGCTAGACCTCAAAGAGGTACGCCCTTTAGAATCCTCTCTGAACAACTACTTGGTCGAACCATCTTTGTATGTTAGACATAATTCCTTACTGATCAGGCTTTACATGTACTTCATGTTATAAATCCTTACCTTCCCTCTAGATGTTTTCCTTTACACAATCTCATTAGAAACGCCTATTTCATTAACTTTCTTAACGTCGTCACCAGTGATTCGCTGAGACGGGAGATCCTATTTCCTTTTCTGATAAACATCGTCTTCATTTCCCCGTGCCATACTTTGATAGTAGTAATTAACGGCTTTTTACAAATCCCATAGTGAGAATCAGTATCTCGAGATGCATTTACAACACTTGTCTCATCAATTAGAGCCATCAATACAAGTCGATGCCTTAGAACTCACTTAGGTGTCGCATAGACTCAGACCGAGAGAATATAATTAGAAATAATCACAATTACAAGTCTACCATTGCTAATCATCGATCCCAAGTGATCCAAGGCCAAGTCTTCACCTTCCAAACATGTCGCTCAATCCCTTTGTCTGTTACTAGACATCATATTCGAGTTTGGTTAATAACCAAGTTATAGTTGCAATTTCCAATTAATTCTCCGTCCACAAGAGGATCAATTGAGTCAACACATTTGCCAACTCAATTCTAAACTTACGACTCCCTGATCTTCATTAGTTTTTTATTTTATTTGCGTATCCATATTCTAACGCCAATCCAAAGTATCAACTAAAGTCGATAACCAAACCATCAATACACATATAAATTTGAACTTACCCAATCTACAAAAGTGTCAGTCACCTTATTACAATTCCATATTCATAAGTCAAATTTAACAAAAGTCCTTCTCATCTGGACTGGCCATGGTCAACTTATCGCCAGTGTGACATTCTAAATTTTCTGTCATTTTGAGGCTATTGAAAGAGAATGTATCTATCGATGTATTTCAGCTTTGTCTCGCTCAGCTCTAATCAATCTTGAGTAAACTGACCAAAAGAGAAAGGTTAACGCATGACAAGATACATAGACCTAGGAAACTCGAAAAAGGAAATGACATTTTTACCAAAAGGATTGTCGAGCGAATATTTAAAACCAATAAAGGCCAATCAAATAACAATTAAGGAATCCATTGCTAGCGTTATACGATTGGAGTGTGGGTGATGCCGCTTAACCAATGTATAATTTGTACATTTTCCTAACTCGAACTATGATGATCGAGGCCGTCGGAACTAGCGATGAACAATCGCAATTACATAACAACCAAAGCTGTCGTAACTTGAGTCATCCTAAGTGTGAAGAGAATCACAGAGTCAATACGCGTAATGTCTACAAAACCCGCTCGTTAGTTCGAGATAAATTAAAGATACGATCAACTGACGATTGATCACGAAATGGAAGCTCAAAATTGGCAATTGGAAATAAAGAATTCCAACATTAGATAAGGATTTGACGTCGTCTCGCCAACGGTAATTTCGAATTGGAAAAGTAAAGTTTCAGACTGAAAGTGCAAAATTATCATTTTGCCCCTCGACCAATTGCCCTTGCCTTAACATTTCGAAAGGACAAAACGGTCAATTCCCACTCCTCTATATGGATGCCGAAATTATGTGGATAGGGTCAAAGAAGGTCAAAGCTCTTGGATTGAATAATTGAGTTACGCCATGTGTCATCCATTGAAAGCCTCAAGCATTTATTGGCCCCCAAATCAATCTTGTCAATTTTAATCCCAATTATTTGTGTGGAACATCTCATTATACAACTCCTCAGCCGTGTACCCCATTTGCCTCCATTTTCCTTATCATTTTCTTCTCTTTTCCTTCTCACCCGAAACTACCAAGTTCGACCAGTTCTGTGCCACCGGTTCGCTGCCGTCGACCGCCCCTTCCGGCCACCGTCTTACCGTGCTCCGACCACCACAAGCTAGCCCAACCTGTCCTTAACAAGTTCAAAGTGATAGCTCAATGTTTTGTGGAGTGATTTTTCTCGACCAGCCCCGAAACCAAAACTGGATAGAATTTGAGCGAGTGGAGTAAGGCTTTCGTTTACCCTCTTAGAGACTTTGATTGGCTCCAAACTTTTTGTGATATCTTCATAATATCTAGTACTTGAGTTGGCCGAGTAGATAGGATCATTTTATTGAAGATTTGGGATATTTTCATGGCTAAATATAAGTGATTTTGACCAAACAGATTCTGTCGTTTGACAACCGTGAGGAAATCGAGCTGTTCGAAGGGCTTCAAGGTGTCGTTCCACTTCAAAACGCTCGGTGAGATTCCTCGACATGTAGAAAAGGTCTTGGCAAATTAAATCCCAGAGGAATTGGAACCTAAGCTCGATCTATGGACTGATCTAAACAAATAAAGTGGAAACCAATTCTGCCCTAGTAAGTAGACGTGTGAACTGAACACTTTGGGGGGGGTGTCGTCATGTCTTTAAATGATCATTGAAATACCCTAGGTTATTACTTGACTAGTCGTTGAGTTATTGGTATGATGAAATTGAAGAATGAACGGGTTATGACGTGGTTTTGATGGAATTTCTCTAAGAATGTCGTTGGTCGTGACTTTGCTGAGTTGGGGAATCGTTTGATTGGGAGCTAGCTAGCTTGTTTGTCATGTAAGTGTTTCCTAAACCCTTACTTGAATGCTAGGAGACTACTGGACGATCTAGTCAACGAATTGAATGACTGACGAGGTCTGTGACCTGAAATTGATTGATGTCATGATGTGTGATTTTGATGTGAAAGATAATGATGATCTCGATTGGCTTGTGGCCCCGGTGGTATCGAGTGGCTATAAGTCCTATAACAACAATTGTCTATGAGCCCCAGAGGTATCGATTGGCTTGTGACCCCTCTGGTACCAATTGGCTGTGAGCTCTGAAGATATTTGTAGAGCCCCATGTCCCTTGGAGCTCGTTACATCCATCTTAGGCCAATAAATATTCAGGAACCACACAAGGCCTAGTATGAAATGAAATGAAATGAAATGCGCACACGAAAGGAGAGACAACATCCACATACTAATAAAAGAAACAAAAGGAAATTTGGAATGATGAAAAGCACACCCATTTATACATAACACAACATCCAGATATAGTAGACAGAATGGAAAGGACAAAAAGATAAAGCCGCATGTCCGGGTAAGAAAAGGAACTAAGGTCTAAGTTCAAAAGGTTACCATTTAGCCTTTCTCAAAATCTAACATCAAAATTGTTCCTAATCCCTTTTAGCCTAACCCCCTCCTTTTAACTAGTCGGAAGAGTCTCTTGATCCGTTGCTTCCACCATCATCCTCCTCATCTGGGTTGTAATCAGAAAATATTTCGGATGTCGGAATCCTCTTCGGTTTCCACCTCATTATCTTCGTCGGTGGCCTTGATCGCATCGGTAAAGATCTCAATGTAGTTCATGTATTCCTCAGTAGGAGGAGACTTCGACTCTTCAAGAATATTCCTCGAACCTCCCACTGACGTTGGATTCTCCACTTTAATCTCTGATCGGAACGGGTGACACTAGTTAGGAACCACCTCTGATGGAACATCCTCAGGTAATAGAGGTCCCATCAGACTACTATTTCCCAATCGACGAAACCATGCTTCCAATTGGTGGGGTTGTAACTCCAGCTTTCCCTCGTCTACCCAAACGGTCATGTGTTTCCTAAAATACACAATACCTTTCCTTGCAGGGAACTCATCAAAAAGGGCGGTCACCTCCTTCGAATCGCCCAGTCAAATCGACAACATGTTTAAGGCTTGGGGTCTGAAAATGTGTCCCACTACGAGGTGAGATTTATATCTCAGAAAGTAAAACCTATACCTATACCTATACCTCAACACCAGTCCCTCCAGACCACAAGTAAATTCTACCAGATGCAAGCATGCATCAATGCAATGGCGCAAGGCATCATCAAATCAAACATATCAATAATCCAGCATAGATAAGAAACACAATCAATCACAGTCGACTTCTAGGCTCAAGCTCATAACACACAACATGTAAATCAATACACATCATTATCATAGTTTTCACAACTATTCATCGACTGGGCTATTAGTCGCGATGTACTTCTCTAGCACTCTGGCCAATTGATATCACCGGGGCCACAGGCCAATTGATATCATCATGACTTTTAGTCAATTGGCACCACCGGGGTCACAGGCCAATCGATACATCTGGAGCTCATAGCTAATTGTCATCTTAGGGCTCACAGCCACTTAGTACTACCGGGGCCACAGGCCAATCGGTATCATCATTGTCTTTCACAATAAAATCACACACACGCCATGCCATCAATCAATTTCAGGTCACAGACCTTGCCAGTCAATTAATTCATTCACCAAATCGTCCAACAGTGTCCTAGTATTCAGATAAAGGTTTAGGAAATACTTAATTGATCGATTAGCAAAATTCCCACTAAGTGACCCTTTTCAATTCCATAAGTACGCAACCAACCAAGGATCACTTGTCAACCTAGAAAAGTTCGTTAATTTTGGATCAAGAAGCAATCAAATCTCACCTCCGTTAAATCAATCCCTCAATAACCAATCAACTGGCAACTCAAGATGCCTCATCGATTAATTGAATACATGACAATACCTCCACTAACTCTTAATACATTCGGTTCAAGTACCAACATGCAGAGCAGAATGTAACTCGGAGTTTTATGCACTAATTAGCCCTTAAATCACTTCTAACTCCCAATTCACTTCACATACTCCCCATCAACACCTCACATAACGTCCTATGAAGTCTCATGAGTCATTTCGAAGTCAAAATATCTCTTAATTAGTCCCCCAATAGAATCGGTCACAGTAGGGTATCCACAAAACAGAATCGATTTTGGTTCAATCCGCACAAACAAGTCATAACTCAACTCCAGGTTCCAATTTTTCATGAAATAATCTTGCTAACATCTCAATCCAAGTGTTGAGAAAGCTCACCAAGATTTTTGAAGGGAAATAACACTCTAAAACCCTTCAACAGTTCGGTTTCCTCTTGGTACCTGGCGATCAGTTTTCTGCTCATTAGAAACCACGCAAAATCAGCCATGAAAACCTATTTTAATACCACCAAACTTGCGACTATAGACCATCCCACTTAAGTACTAGATGTTATAGAGATTCCACAAAAAAATGGAGTCATTTGAAGTCTCTAAGAGGGAGAATGGAGCCATACCCTAGCTCGCTCAAATTCTATCCAGTTTTGGTCTCAAGGCTACACAGAAACAACCACTCAACCAATTGATAAACTACCACTTGAAACTTGTCAAGGAGAGGTTGGCTTAGCTTGTAGTGGTTAGAGCTCGGCAAGACGGTGACTGGAGGTGGCTGGCGAGAGGGGCAAACGGCAGGGCAGAAACTGGTCGATTGTGGCAATTTTCGGTGGAGAGAAAATGGAGAGGAAAATGCAAGGAGAAATGAAGAAGGGGTATACATGGCTGAAGATGGTCCATAATAGAGTGTTTCACACATATAATTGGGATTAAACTTAGCAAGATTGATTTGAGGGGCAACAAATGCAAGAGGCTCTCAATGGATGACACTTGGCATATGCCAATAATGGCTTTGACCTTTTTTGACTCCATCATCATTATTTTTGGCAGCCATATGTATGAGTGGGAATTGATCATTTCGTCCTTTTAAAATGTTAAGGCAAGGGCAAATGGTCGAGGGGCAAAATGGTAATTTTGCATTTTCAGTCTGAAACTTCACTTTTTCAATTCAAAATTACCATTGGTAAGGTGAAGTCAAATCCTTATCTAAAATTGGAATTCTCTATTTTCAATTGCTAATTTTGAGCTTCCATTTCGTGATCAATCGTCCATCGATCATATCTACAATTTATCTCGAACTAACAGGCGGCTTTTGCAAACGTTATGCGTATCAACTCTGTGATTTTCATCACGCTTAGGATGACTTAAGTTCCGACAGCTTTGGTTGTCATGTAATTGCGAGGGTTCATCGCTAGCTCTGACGGCCTCGATTGTGATAGCTCAATTTAAGAAAATTTACAAATTATACATTGGTTATGCGGCATCACCCGCGCTCCAATCGTATAACACTAGTAATGGATTCCTTAATCGTTATCTGATTGGCCTTTATTGGTTCTAAATGTTCCCTCGACAATCTTTATGGTTAAAGCGTCATTTCCTTTTTCGAGTTTTCTAGGTCCACGTACCTTGTCGCACGTTAGCCTTTCCCTTTTTGTTAGTTTACTCGAAATTGATCAGATATGAGCGAGACAAAACTAAAATACATCGAGAGACACATTCTCATTCAATAGCCTCAAAATGGCAGGAAATTCAGAATATCACAATATCAATTGGCCTGTGGTCTCGATGATATCAATTGGCCAGAGTGCCAGAGAAATGCATCGCGGATGTGAGCCAAGCAATGAATGGCTGTTAAAATAATGTGCATTTTTTTATATGTCTTGCACTTAGAGCTTGAGCCCTGAGGTCGAGTGTGATGGACTGTTTCTTATCCACGCTGGATTGTTGATATGACTGATTTGATGATGCCTTGCGACATTGTATTGTTGAATGCTTACATTGGGTAGCATTTGTGTGTGGTCTGGGGGCTGTGTTGAGGTATAGGTTTAGGTCTCACTTTATGAGATGTAAATCTCATCCTGTAGAGGGATAATTTTTTAGGCCCCTAGCCTTAAGTATAATGCCGATCCAAATGGGCGATCCAAAAGAGATGACTACCTTTTTTGACGGGTTTCCTATGCGGAAAGGTATTGTATATATCAGGAAGCACACAACCGTTTAGGTGGATGAAGGGAAGCTAGAGTTACAACCCCACCGCTTTGAAGCGTGGTTCCGTCGCCTGGGAAACAACAGCTTGATGGGACCTCTGTTACCTGAAGATGTTCCTTCAGAAGTAGTTCTTAATTGGTGTCATTCGTCCCGTCCTGAGGTTAAGGTAGAGAATTCGACGTCAGTGGGAGGATCGAGGAATATCCCTGAAGAGTCGAAGTCTCCTCCTACTAAGGAATCCATGAGCTATATCGAGTTCTCTGTCAATGCAATAGAGGACACCAACAAAGACAATGAGGAGGAAACCGAGGAGGATACTGAAGAAACATCTAAGGAGGTGCCATCTGAAATATTTTCTGAGTACAACCCAGAGGACGATGAAGACGAAGGAAGCGACGGATCAAGTGGTTCATACGAGTAGTTGAGGGGTTTGAGGAAAAATGGATTAGGGACAATTTTGATGTTAGACTTTGGAGAAGGTTAAGTAGTAACCTTTTGGACATAAGCCTTAGTTCCTTGTCGCCCGGGTGTGCTGCTTTCTTTTATGTCCTTTCCTTTTTTTTGGTTGTAACTGGATGTTCATGTTATGTATAAATGGGTGTGCTTTTAATCATTCCGAATTTCCTTTTATTTCTTTCATTTGTCGAGGGTGTCGTTTCTCCTTCCGTATGCGCATCTCATTTCATATTAGGCCTTGAGTTGTTCCTGGGTATTTATTGGTCGATGGCGGATGTGACGAGCGCCAAGGGACGCGGGGCATTACAGCCAGGGCATTTTGTTACAACCATTAAGAATTGTCTTGTGGGACATTTCCTTGCGGTCATCTTCTTACGGTGGAGATACTTAAGTTTTCTTTTATCTTAGTGGGAAATTCTCTACTTAATGGACAAAGTAACCACATTCGAAATAAGCTTCTATAAAAAGGACAAGGGGTTGTCCTACATTTTTCCATTAAGTTGACATTTCTTTTTGAAATTGCTTGCCAACTTTTTCTCATCATCCCTTAAGTATTATGACACCCTCTTTCTAAAAAGATTAAAATAATCCACAAAATAACAAAAGTAGACATTGCTCTACTATAAAATGTTTTTATTATATTCTTATAGTATTTACAAGATATTCGCAATCGTCGCCTACGGAGGTCGATCCTGCAACCACCAATTCGAGCCACTTCATTCCCGCATACTGCTCTGCTAATATGCCGACAGTAGTCATGGGTGTCTTATCTCCTTTTTAATGGCTCCTTCACACTATTATTGAATATGACCAAGTGTCTCTAACTTCCTAAATACTATGATGTTACCATAGGGCCCTAACCAACGGGATGACCTTATTTCTTAAAATTTTAGCACTTCAGGCTTTAAAATCGCTTTACCAATTTAAGCATCAACGGTCCACTATTTTCGCCTTCATCTAACAAATCTCTTTGGAAGGTTTCCAACATCAGTGGGGTCCCATTACCCTGGGATCCTCTTAGGCTAACCCTTCTTAAGGCTCTATCTCATTACAATTGCTTATTATAGCAGATATTTTACAGAGTCCTTACCCCATAGCAATACACAATGAAAACTCAGGCGCACAACCTTAAACCTTAAATAACAAACACATGCACATGAAGTATAATCTTACTAATTGTCCTGAACCCCATTGTTCATTATCATTTAAGACCATGACCAAATGGATCACGATGATCTTATTCTAATACCAAATTGGATGTTACACCCCGAACCCTAGGTACGCGGCATCCGAGTCAAATCGTCCATTGGATTATCAAATATAGCGACCCAGGCTCATTATCAATCCACGACATTTTAATAAGCATGTGGAAACGTACAATACTCCTAGACAATAAAAGAAATTAGAATAGAAAAGCAGGATACTGTCGCGACCCTTGAAAAATCTCCTGGGTGTAATAAATACAAAGGTGATGATTTTCGGGGGTTAATGGGTCATCTCTTCTAGTCGAACACGGGCCTCTCCTAAAGCCCGTTATCCAAGTCGCAACGGTAGAATACGTGGTCGACCTTCGATGCGGTCTGGTGACATGCGATACGTGTATATGCCAAGGAGTCGCCACCAATCATTTTGCAGAGGGTACGATCGGAAATCCTGTCGAACAGTTGGGAGCATTCTATTCGATTCTGCGATAACCAGAGAAATGAGATCGGGGATTTTGTTACGCCAACTATCAGAATTGATGCCCTTTCGACACATAAGTTGAATGATTTATCCAACCATAAGATTTCATGTAAGGGAGTGGGGTACGAACCCTAAATATAAGAATTCGTGTAAATTGGAGTGGCTACCCTAACATTCACAATCAGTAATGAAAGTGCGCAAATCAAGGATTCAACACATGCGGATAAATCACATGAATACAGTGTGACATCCCTAGTAAGGCTCAATTAGCCTAGAGAAACGTCATTCAAAGCTCAAGAGTATTTTTGACATGATTTACGCTTAAGAGGCAAAATTGTAATTTTTAAGAATTTTGAGACAATTTATCCAAAAAGGGCAAATTTATCATTTCAGGTGAAATATGGAGTCAAAATATTATGCAAATAGGATTGGTCACCAAGCCAATCCATTTCCTATTTTTCTAAAATTTCTAGAATTTTTCTGAAATTTTAGAAGTGATTTACGCTTTGAGGGGTAAAATCATCATTTCAGAAGGTGATGAGAAGTGAAAATCCCAAATAGAAAGATTAGCCGATCACCAGACCCAAACCCTAATTTTGAACAATTTTCACTACTCAATCGGAATAAGAAAGACGATTACCTTTAAAATGGTAAAATCATCATTTCTAGAAAAAGGACGAGATCCGAAGATTCAAGCAGAAGAATTGGTCAACCGACAGACCCCGATACTTGTCTTGACATTCTCGACTTATCTCATATACCGGGTAGAGGCAATTTACCCCTAAAGGGTAATACCGTCAATTTCTCGAAGAACGGATAAAAAATCTCAAAAATAGGATTGACCAGTTGTCTGTGGTTATTCCTTGATTTTTGAGAATTTCTGGACTATCTAAGAATTTTTTACAATTTTCTACATTTGTTTTGGGATTTTCTAGAATTTTCTAACATTTTTTAGAATTTTCTAGAATTTTTTTATTTTTTTATTTAAAAATTATTTTTGAATTTTTTAATTAAAAATATGATTCGGACTGGGTTGACCCGATTCACTCGGATCGAAACCCGGCCTAGACCTGGACCCGCGTGACCATCGACCTTAAACAACGTCGTTCAGTATTTTTTTTTTTAATTTTTCAAACTTAATCTGACGGTTCCTATTGAACCACGTGACTTCCCCACGACCACTGGATCAGTTAACTGAAACCTACGACTCAGATGAAAAGCAAACTATCCTTCAACCGTCAGATCTGATTACTTGAACCTACAACCAAGATTAAAAACTAAAACTCAATCTGGACCGTTCATCCTCATTAACCTAAACGACATCGTTCGACTACTAATCTAAATGGCACCGTTTTAGTCTATTCTGATTTTCGAGTTTTAAAATCATTTTCGGATATTCCTAATTTCTAATCGAACGACCACTAAAAATAGGACTCAATTAATCTAGGTTGTCCGATCTAAACTGACTCAGCCTAACAAACTAACAGTCGAGCTGACTCGACATCTACGTGGACCAATCACATTCTGCCACCTAAGCTGCTCACTCGTTGACTTGCCACGTCATCTTCGTTTTCAACCTCCCGACTATAACTAAAAGGACGACCGAGACTTCTCCAGCGCGAATGAATAACCAAACCTCTACCAATTAACACGAAACCAGTGCCATTCGACTCGTACTGATCTCTAGTTTAACATATCTGAAAATCATAGTATTTCATCAACTGAATCACGTGCAGCATGCAAAATGCTGAGTATGGCCATGGAAGTTCAATCAAGCAACATAGAGCATATGGAGCCAATTCCTTCATACAATCGCATCTATATGAGTTTAGAACACTTACCTACGGTCCGATTGACCTGGTTTTAGGCTAACTTGAGCTAGGGGAGCTTTGGTAGGGTCGGTAATAGCGACACAGTTCAAAAGCAAGGTCGACTCGATTTAAATGCAATCAAAACATAGAGCAGTGCTCATTGATGTCACAAAGATAATTTGCACACATCAATCGAAAGAATTAAGGTGATGATAGGACTCCACCATCGAAGGGAAGAAGTCAAGCTTGGAGGATCGACTTACCATTTTTTGAGATTACAGGCCACATAAACTGGTGCGATCAACCCCACAAAGCTCAGGCAATCTTCTTGACATGGAATGACAACTCGATTCAGCCTGAATCGTCGCCAGAGGTCACTTGCAGGTCGAACTCGAGCTCTCGATGGCACGGGCCAGAGAGCGAGTTCTCTCTCTCTCTCTATTCTATTCTTCCCCCGAAATAGAATCAACTGAACTCCCTCTTCTAGAAAGCCCCCAAAGGCTATATACAACTTTCGAAATTTCGGCGCTGAACGAGGAATGCCCATTTATCTCTATCACGTGCCTCCCATGTGCCATTTGGTCACCGGATGGTGACAGAACCAGTTGGGTTCCATCCAGTCTCGTTAGGTCCTCCGTCGAGCTTTATTTGACGCGAATTTGAGGTATATTTGGTATGAGTTGACTTTTGCAGGTACCGTGACTTTGACATGTCAATTACTCACTCCTCCGGCGACGTCGAACAGTGATGCCGGTATCGATCGACAGGTAAGGGTGAGGGCAACAATATGCCTACCAATGCTCCTTAATTGTAGTCGATTGGTCAACCAATTTCGGTGTCAAAATTCGACCTGTTTTTTTCAATTGCTCGGAAATCCTGAGGTTGAAGATAACACTGTAGCGGACCGATTCAACCGGTCTGACCGGGCAGTCTGACCAGTCCGAATCGGTTCCGACTTGAAATTTTTCAAATTAACCCAAATTGGTGGGGAATTTTCACAATTTAAACCTCAAAATTGAACTTAGGACATTGATTTTATCTAAAATGTGATTTTGCCCAAAATTTCATGTCAATTTCTATAAAAGCTCCAAATTTGTCCTTAATTACAATTCGAGAAATTTTGAAATTGAAGGCTCAAACGGTCAAATTGAACCAAACAGAATGATGAAAAACATTGGGTAGTAGCTTTAATATGTAAAGGTAGCCCTTAAATTGAAAGTAATTTCAATTACGCCCAAATTTAAGGATTAAATTGCAATTAAGTATGTAATTTTGCTCAATTCATACAATTGAGCAATTTGTACAAATAATCAGGCCAAATTGCAATAAAGTACAATCAGATTGAATGTCAAGACCCTAAAAATACCAAAATTACAAATTAAAATACTATTGATATTTTTTTACCAAATTTAATCATACGTGTAACAAAGGAACACATAAAATTGAACTTGAATTTGGACTTTTTATGAGGTCAAGAATACAAGGAAATTAAAAGAAAAATATTGACTATGTTTTCGTATTTTTGTTACCTCGAATACTATTTTTCTTGAAATTTTGAATTTTTTCCTATTTTCTAAAAATACTAAAAAAGTAAAAAAAATGTGAAAAACTACTTTTGGTCAAAAATGGCTCCTTGGGCTTGGTCAAGGTCACCAAAGTTGATTTTATAATTTTTAAATTTTTTTACGAATTTTTTTTGAATTTTTTTAAAAAATAAACTGAAAAAACTAATTGAAAATCAGGTGTCAACAGATACACCTCAATTCAAAAACATCATTTATTAGAGACATGTCTTAAAATAAATGATATAATACACTAATCAGTCTCATACTTCGAGACGGGATAAGGTTACTTCATATTTACTCCAAGGCGAGAGGCTTCGTCACTCTCATCCTCAACTTCAACTCTCAAAGTATTCATAAGCTCCATCAATTTAGACCTGAAAATGTTTCCCACGATAGGGTGAAATATAATTTTAGTGCGTCCACGCTAGGGCATTGATTCGTCCACAATACCTATCCACCAATCACATAATATGGAATAACTATCTCAATCACAAGCAACTTACCCATCGAAGTGTCACACATAATGCAACGTGAATGCAAGGTACAAACATGCCAACTCGAGTCAATCATCGAGGCACTCAGATAATCACAATGCACACTTACATCGAGGCACTCAAACCATTTGTAGTAGTGATGTGGACATCGAACCCTATCGAGGAGGAGTTGATAGAGACCCGTTGACCTATCTGCATGGTCCGATTATTCGTGCAAGGGCGAAAGAATTCAAGCAAGCTGTTGGCATCATGGTTCAAGATCTTTGGAGTGGAGGTGATCTCGATTCGAGGATTGAAGATTCTAAAGCTCCTTGGCGCAACACGATCACATTTAGCTTCGCGAATTGCGATGGATTTCAACCATTCGACTTCGTTTAGATGGGTTTTTAGGCCTTTCCTGTTTTTAGGCGAATTTTATTAATTAAGGTTATTTTCGTCTTTTTGTCCTTGTAAGGTTAGCATCATATATAAGGGTGCTTATGAGTTTATGAGAACACAACATTAATTCAGAATTTTTTACAGAGTTTTCCTCTTTTTCGAGTTCTCTTGAAGACTAGATCTTTATCAAGGCTTTCTTGTGGCGATCGATTCAACTTATCGAGCAAGATCGCGAATTCTCTTATTCGTGGCATCTATAGCGAGAATTGGTTGATACAGGTTCATCAACATGTCACGTTTATACCAAGGTTACCAATCACAGGTTCGATTGGGGGTCAAGGTTCGTAATTTGCAACTCTTGGATCATTGTAGAATAATCAGTTTCCGCAGCGATTCACATCATCTGGTATTAGAGCTGGTTCTACAAGGTCTAGTTATCTTACTTTTACTAATTTTACTTCAGCAATCTAGGGTTTATAGAATTGGGGATTCATTATTAATTGAATTAGGGTTCTAAATTGTTCTTTCTGCGATATCAATTTTTTTTAGGGTTTTTCGATCCTAATTATTTTGGTTGTATTGAGTTCGTCAAAAAAAAAAGTTTTGGCAAAAAAAAATTATGTGAAAAAAATGAAAAAAGGTATCGGTAAATAAAAAATAAGAAAGCCAAACAAAAAAAATTTAAAAAAAGGGCAAAAAAATCAAGAAGACGACTCATTTCTTTATTATTATTATTATTTTATTGTTAGTTGGACTAAGTAGAAAAAAAGGTAGCAGAAATTGAATCTAAATTCAAATCTAACAAAAGTTACTGAATTAAGCAATATATTGCTGAATTGATCTTGTTTTGTGGTTTAGTCGACTGTTATGAGGAGCTTATGAGACTGAAATTCTAATCTGATAAAGAGCTTGAAAAAAGGAAACAAGAAGAAACAAAATGCAAGAGTGTCTGAGCTTAATTGAGGGAAGAAAAAGCCGAAATTGAGTAAACACGATGGGAATGATAAACACCTCGAGCGAAAACGTGAGGGAGTGTTTGGTGAGGTTTCTTTTTTTTTCTAACATTTTCTTGCAGGTTTAGAGAAAAGAAAAAAAAAGTCATGTTAGGCCAGGAAAGCGTAAATCAAAGAGAGGATGACACCAATCCAAGAGATGATGCGATTTTAACAGGCATTTAGCAGTTGAGCTTACAACTTGAAGCACTTAGAAATAGAGTTGTGAGGTGTGAGACGAGACTTGTTGGTGATCGAGCACCACCACGAGGGAGGCCACAAAATCAACGAGAGGCGCCTAGGGTACAGCCTAGATGGCAGCGGCAATTTGACGATGAATATGTGTCCGATACAGAAGATGACCGACATGGCAGGTTTGGGAGGAGGAATGGACACCGAGAAATTAGGCATTGAGAAGATAATGAGCTTGGCAATATCAGCATGAACATTCCATCTTTTCAAGGAAAGAATATCCTGCTGCGTAACAAGAATGAAAGAAATGAATGGAAATGGTATTTGATTGCCAGCGGTATTCGAAGCCCAAGAAGGTAAAAATTGCAGCTGTTGAATTCACTGATTATGTAATAATTTGGTGGGATCAACTTGTGAATAGCATAAGATGCAATGGTGATAGGCCGATAGAAACGTGGGATAAAATGAAAGAGGTAATGAGGAGACGCTTTATACTAAGCCATTACCACCGAGATTTGTTCAATTGCAAAATCTCACACAAGGTGTGACATTCTGAATTTCCTGTCATTTTGAAACAGTTGAATGTGAATGTACCTTTCGATGTATTTCAGTTTTGTCTCGCTCGGATTTGATCAATCTTGAGTAAACTGACCTAGAAAACTCGAAGAAGGAAATGACGCTTTAACCATAAGGATTGTTGAGGGAATATTTAGAGCCAATAAGGCCGATCAGATAACGATTAAGGAATACAATGCTAGCATTATACGATTGGATCGCGAGTGATGCCGCTTAACCAATGTATAATTTGCAAATTTTCCTAAATCGAACTATGACGATCGAAACAGTCGGAACTAGCGATGAACCCTCGCAATTACATGACAACCAAAGCTATCATAACTTAAGTTTTCCTCAGTGTGATGATAATCACAGAGTCGATACGCATAACGTTTGCAAAAGCTGCCCGTTAGTTCAAGACAAATTGAAATTACGATCGACGGGCTAATGATCATGAAATGAAAGCTCAAAATTGGCAATTGGAAATAGAGAATTTCAATTATGGATAAGAATTTGACAATGTCTTGCCAAATAGTAATTTCGAATTGGAAAAGTGAAGTTTGGACTGAAAGTGCAAAATTACCATTTTGCCCATTGACCATTTGCCCTTGCCTTAAAAACTCAAGAAGGACAAAATGGACATTTCCCTACCCATAGGGCTGCCGAAAATTTCTACATGCAAGGGTCAAAGGTGAGTCAAGCTTTAAGTGATATTATTGGAGTTGCCACATGTCACTCATTGAAGGTGTTTGACATTAATGACCCTCACCAACCCATGCCTAATCAAATTAGCCTCAATAATATGTGTGAGATAATTATATTGAAGCCTTCTCCGCTGTTTACATCATCTACCCCATTTGCCTGTGATTTTACTCTCCAAACACACTTCAACCAAAAACTGCCAGAAAAATAGATTTTGTCCACTCTGTTCAATATACTCGAGCCACTCTTCCCAGCGTCGTTTGGTCGAGCTCCGCCACCAAAAGGTAGAAAGACGTGTCCTTGACATATCCTAAGTGGTAGATCGAAGTTTCGTTCGACGGTTTTTCCGAACCAGCCCTTAGACCAAAACAGGACAAAATTCGCGCGAACTAAGGTAAAGTCTTCGTTATACCTCTTAGAGACTCTGATTGGCTTCAAATTTTTTAGGAGAGCTTCATAACATCTAGTACTATGTTTAGATGGTCTGTGGCTGCAAGTAGATGGTGTTAAATTAGATTTTTATGGCTGATTATGGGTGGTACAAAAAATGGATAGATTCTGACCTTGTGGAGATCGGGCCGTTCTGAAGTCTTTGTGGTGTCAATCAACTTCAAATCTCTTGGTGAGCCTTCTAAACTTGTAAATGAAGGCCTTGGTATGTCATTTGTGCAAAGAGTTAGGCTTGAAATTGAATTACGGCTCGATTCAATGGTTGGAAACCGAAACTGGTTCTATTTTGAGGATGTAGTCATGCTGGCCGGTTCTGTTTAGGGACTAATTGAGGAATAACTGGACTTCAATTGACGTATAACATCTTGTATGATATCATGTGAAGTGTCAATAGGAAGTGTGAGAAGTGGATTGAAGTTTAGAGGTGATTTATGGCAAATTTAGTGCATAAACCTCTAAATTATGATTTATTACGGTTATGATCATGCCAATCGAATAGCTTAAGGGTTCGAAGTGAGTATTCTAAGGTTCATGAATCAAGATTGGTTAATCTTGTTAGGTTGACGACGCATTCATGGGGATTTGATACTTGTGGCTTTAAGAAGAGTTGTCTAGTGTGACATTGTGTTATTTAATCAGGTAAGTATTTCCTAATCCTTTCTCTGAATGCCAGGACATAGCTGGATGAGTGATTGAATGAAATGATTGACTGGCGAATTTTTTTATGTATTGAATTGCATGTGTATCTTGATGGCATTGTGATATTAATGAGAAAGGTGACGGGGATACCATTTAGTCTGATGACCCACAACGGTATCGGAGGGTGGTGAAATTAAATGAGAACGTGAATGTCATTTGGTCTGATGACCCCGACGGCATGGAGTGGTTGTAAGCTTGAAGAGTGCCGATTGGTCTGATGACCCTAGTGGTATGTGGACATCATTTGGTCTGATGACCTCGGTGACGTCAGGTGGTAGGAGTGCCAGTGGAGTATGTGGTGGATGATTAAGTGGTGGCTGTGGTGCATGTTTTTATATATGAGAATCTGGAATTAAGTATTATTGTTGTATTGATTGTTCGTGTCTGGATTTGGATGATGTTGTTGTGTAATGCCTTTTGCCATTGCATTGTTTGATATCTTGCATTTTGTGTGGCATTTGTGTGTGATCTGGTAGGACTGGTATTGAGGTATAGGGCTAGGTTTCACTTTCTGAGATGTCGATCTCACCCCTTAGTTGGACAAACTTTTCAAACCCCAAACCCTAGCCATGTTGCCAATCTGCCTGGAAGATCCAAAGGAGATGATCGCCCTTTTTGATGAGTTCCCGTACCGCAAGGGTATCACCTATATCAGGAAGCGCACGACCGTCTGGGTAGACGAGGGAAGCTGGAACTACAACCCCACCATTTTGAAGCATGTTTTCGTCAAGTGGGAGACAGTAACCTGATGGGACCCCTAGTCACAGAGGATGTTCCATGGGAAATGATTCCAACCTAGTGCCATCCGTCCCGACCAGGTATTGAAGTGGATAACTCAGCTTCTGCGGGAGGTTCAAGAAACATACCTGAAGTGCCGAAGTCTCCACTGTCCTATGCGGAGTATATGAATTATGTAGAGATTTATGCTGATGCGGTCGAGGCCACTAACGAAGAAGACGAAGCAGAAGCTGAAGAAGAAGAGGAAACTAAGGAAGACTGAAGAGTCTTTAGAGAATGTATCATCCGAGACTTTTTCGAATTACAATCCAGATGCTAAGGGGGACGACGGAAGAGATGATTCAAGCCGTTCTGATGAGAAGTCCGGAGGAAAAGGGTTAGGTGACTAAGGAACAATTTTGGTGTGAGACTCTAGGAAGGGTATACTAGTAACTTTTGAACCCTATGCCTTAGTTCCTTTTCTACCCGGGTGTGCGGCTTTATATTTTTATCTTTTCGCTTCTGCTTTTTGTAATGGATGTTTCTGAAGTGTATAAATGGTGTGCTTTTGAATTCTTCCAAAGCTCCTTTTTTCTTCTTATCTTTATTGTACGGCGATGTGTCTCGTTTTCGTTTACGCATTTCATATCATACTAGGCCGTGTGAGGTTTCTGGTTAGTGTTTGGCCTGAGGTGGATATAATGAGCTCCGAGGAACGGGGGGCGTTACATCCCCGTTTGAAGTGGTATCAGAGCAGGTTAAGAACAGGTTGCCAAGATTACAGTTGAGTGAGGCTTTGAGTAATAAGGAGTGAAGGACTTAGATAAGTTGGGGTAGTGAGACCCTAGGGGGAGTTGTTAGAGTCAAGTATGAATGCATGGCATATGATGGCACACGTGATTGGCATTTTGACATGGCATGGTTGTTTTGGACCTATGAGGGGTCGAGCTCTACACTTAGCATGTTGTTGTGGATGTGGATTGAATGAGTGAGTTATACCTCTGATTGTATCAAGTTGTAGATGAGTCTGGACTTGAGGTATGGATTTGTATCCCTGATTGATGTGCTCATGAGAATGCCTAAGTGATTAGCTATTTTTTTATGATTACTGCTTTGTTGAGTAGCGTAGAAGTAAGGAAATGTGAGTAAGTGAATTAGATTTTTAATTCCGTGGTGGAATTATGGTGACTCAAGTGAGTTAAGTTGAACAAGTATGAGTAATCGACCTGGAAGGTCGAGAAGCGGAGCTTCGATCTCTAGAGCTCCAGTGGCTGAGATCCAAGAATGGAAGGAGTTCTGAGGGCCTTGGAACAAATTGAAGGGCTTATAGGAAAGGAAACTCAAGATAGAGTAGCTGCAACCCTTTGGCAAGCAAAAGATAGAGCAGAGATCATAGCTCAGGTTGCTGAAGTTGCTATGGCAGCTGTGAATATGGTGAACGACAATAATTCCCAAGGAGATAAAGCTGGGAATGCTCAAGGGGATGTCAATGTCAATAGACCAATGGATCAGTTGGTCGAGCAGTTTATTAAGCTGAAACCGACCCAGTTTGATGGTACCGGAGATCCCGAGTTAGCATCGAGGTAGATTGAGAAACTCAAAAAGTCTTTTGAAGTGTTGAGATGCACAGATGAAGAGAAAGTGTTGCTAGCTGTGTATCAGCTAGAGGAAACTATGCATGATTGGTGGAGTGCCTCGAAGGGAGGAGTATTTCCTGAAGGTATGGCTTTGACTTGGGCTGCCATCACTGCCGCTTTCAATGATAAGTATTTTTCTGAGACTGCACGTGAGCGAAAACGACTGGAATTTCAGCAGTTGCGACAGAATCAATTGATTGTGGATCGGTACGAAGCTGAGTTTGCAAGATTGTCGAGATATGCCCCAAGATCAATTGAGGACCCACTTGAGAAAGCACAACGATTTCGAGATGGTTTGAGACTAGAGATTCGCAGTAGAATAATAACTGTGAACTTGAGGACGTATCGGGAGATCTATGAGATGAGCCAACTGATTGAAAGAGATATCAAGGAAAGAGGCATTGTTTCTAGATCACGATTTACTCCTCTAAGGGATAGTCGGCAGTTGGGGAAAAGGTCGATGGTGAAAAATCGATGATTTGTCCCTCTGATTCGAAGAAATATTGGAAAACCACCAAACCAGTTCAACTGGTATTGTCGTATTTGTGGAAGGAGACATGGAAATGGTCCTTGTCCTACTAGGATGGGGGCATGTTTTAAGTGTGGTCAAACGGGCCACCAGATGAAGAACTATCCTAATCAAGCCCTGGGACCCCAGAGCATAAGGTCATCGACCACAAGGAGGACCACCGGCTGTAATCCCACAAAATGAGCAGAATCGACCACTAGCCTAAGGGAGAATATATGATGTGGCACGTAGAGAGGCAAAGGAACTGCCTAGCGTGGTCACAAGTACGATTTATTTATGTGACCAAGTTGCCTATGTCTTATTTGATCATGATGTTTCACATTCCTTTATATCTACTCAGTTTGCTTATCTAGTAGGAGTAGAGTTGAAAACATTGAATGTGCTACCACATGTTGCTACACCATTGAAAGACAGTATGCTAGTCTCGCTCGGTTGTGCGGATTGTAAAATAGTGATTAGTGGTAATGAAGAAAGGATAGATTTGGCTGTGTTGCCTATGTATGATTTCGATGTGATTATCGGCATGGATTGGTTGGTGAAGCAAAGGGCTGTAGTTGATTGTGGTAAGAGGGTAATTCAATTTTACCCGAAAGGTCGCCCTAACTTTGAATTTATAGAAAGTCGAGGAGGAACCTCAATTTCTTTGGTTTCGTCGCTTGAGGCGACTAAGTTGTTGAACGAAGGGTGTTATGCTTATTTGGCTGTTGCAGAAGACACAACGGCAGAAGAGCCTAAGTTGGATAGTATAGCGATGGTACGTGAGTTTCCTGATGTCGTTCCTAAGGAATCGCCAAGATTACCACCTGAGAGAGAAATTAGGTTTGTGATAGAGTTGGCACCTGGAACGAAGCCAATCTCAAAGGCACCGTATAGAATATCCTTGTCTGAGCTGAAAGAACTAAAAGTACAGATGCAAGAACTATTGGATAAGGGATTCATCAGACTGAGCACATCGCCATGGAGAGCGCTGGTGCTGTTTGTAAGAAAGAAGGACGGATCCTTTGTTTGTGTATAGATTACAAGCAATTGAATCAAGTGACCATCAAGAACAAGTATCCTTTGCCGATGATAGATGATTTGTTTGATCAGCTACAGGGAGCGTCTGTATTCTCGAAAATAGACTTGAGGACTAGTTATCACCAGCTGAGGATTAAGAAGGAGGATATACCAAAGACTGCTTTCAGAACGAGATATGGGCATTACGAGTTTACGATTATGCCTTTTGATTTGACTAATGCCCCTGCTGCATTCATGGATTTGATGCATCGAGTGTTTAAGGAGTACTTGGATCAGTTCGTCATTATTTTTATAGATGACATTTTGATTTATTCAAAAAGTAATGGAGAACATGAGGAACACTTGAGGGTGTTTTTGCAGACCTTGAGGGAGCATTCGCTTTACCCCAAGTTTAGTAAATGCGAATTTTGGTTGAACAAAGTGGCTTTTCTTGGTCATGTGATTTCTGGAGAAGGAATTTTAGTGGATCCTTTAAATATTGAGGCAGTGATGAACTGGCCTAAACCTATGACGGTTATCGAGATTAGAAGTTTTCTAGGATTAACAGGTTATTATAGGCGATTCGTGGAGAAGTTTTCGTCTATAGCTACCCCGTTGATGAGGCTAACGAAGAAGGACGTGAAGTTTGAATGGACTAATAAGTGTGAAAGCAGATTCCAAGAACTTAAGCACCGATTGACGACCGCACTAGTACTAACTATTCCTTATGGACCTGGAGGTTATGAGATATAGAGCGATGCTTTGCTAAAAGGATTAGGGTGTGTGTTGATGCAACATGGAAAAGTGGTTGCTTATGCCTCACGACAATTGAGACCTCATGAAATGAATTATCCGACGCATGATTTGGAATTAGCTGTCATCATCTTCGCCCTAAAGATCTGGAGACACTACTTGTGTAGTGAAAGATTTCAGATTTATACAGATCATTAAAGCTTGAAGTATCTGTTCTCTCATAAGGAACTGAATATGAGACAGCGTCGATGGATGGAATTACTCAAGGACTATGATTGCGAGATTCTGTATCATCCTAGAAAGGCGAATAGAGTCACGGATGCACTTAGCCGAAAATCAAGTATTGTGCTCTTATTGGTTAAAGGATGGTCTTTGTTAGAGGAATTGATAGATTCTGAGTTTAAATTGGAAGTTTGCCAATTGTCAAGCTTAATGGCAAATTTAAGAGTTGAACCCGAAATTCAAGAGAAAGTAAAGGCTTTGCAATCTACGGACCTTGTCACGCCCCGTGCCCCAGGCACGAGCGCGCGATCATCCCTGCAAGTCAAACCACACACAATCTCTCGCGATCCCAAGATTCGCCAATAACTTAAGTCGAGAGATGTAATAAAAACCATCAAGCATGCGAAAGCGATACTCCTAAAAACCCCGTACAATATATATATTAAGTGGGACCAGGATAGCATATAATCTGTCTCATACATCATAACGTACTGTTCATACAGATGCCGAATACTAAATCCGCTAAACAAAATAAGCGACAGGGTAAACGTATCAAAAGGGATCATCTACAATATCTATCGAGAGTAGGGTCAGGTCGCTAGTCAAAGATCGATCCACCAACTGGAGTATCCTAGGATGAGCTGTTAGAGTCATCCGTATCCTCTGCGTCCTTGGTTGGCTCATACTCAGAAAACGTCTCGGACGGGACCTCGACGGAATCCTCCATAGTAACCTCCTGCGATGGCTCAGCAAGGTCCCCCTCAGACGCATTTAGGACTATGACCTCCTCCTACTCCTGCTCCTCGGTGAACTCCAAGGTCGATGTCCGCTCTGGTCCGTTTCTAGACCCTACTACTGACCCCTCAGGCAACTCCTGCTCTGCTACTGTCTAGCACCAATCGGGTATCACACCCTGTGGTACCTCGTGGGGCTTCAGCGACCTTATCTGTAAATCCCTTTCCTTCTTAAACCACGCCTTGAATCTATGAGGCTTCCACTCAGGCTTATCCTCGTCAACTCATACAATAGTACATTTCCTAACGTAAATTTTCCCTACCTATCCCGGAACTCATCAAAATACGTCGTCATCTCTTTTGGGTCCCCAAAGCGAATGGGCCACAAAGCTATGGCCTAGGATCTGTAAAGTAAAGGGTTCCCCAAAAGGGGTGAGATACACATCTCAGTAAGAAAAACCTAACCCTAGGTCAAGTTGACAATCTACTCAGGAAGCCGTACCCCTCAATAATTTCAAACTCAAAACAGACAGGCATATAAGGCACGAATCAATAAACAACAGCATACAGAAGGCAGACATGCAAATATGACTACATGCCACACACAGATGCACACGCACTCTTAGTTTGTCCCTTCGCCACATCCATCAATCTTTGCCTGCCTCATTTTCTAGCCTGCGAACAAGTCACCTTAGGCTCGGTCTGCGTAAACGCATCAGACCGTCATCGGTGACCCGCGTAAACGCATCAGGCCCCGATGAATCTTCAAGCAAAGCTCATTAACTCATACTTCATCCCACGAATAGTTCGCAACAGGACCGTGGCTATTTCAATCCCGCGATCTCGTCTCATCAGGGCGCCACACAACCATAACTTCACCCCGCGATCTTGTCGCATCAAGGTATCAACTTTCGCCCCACGTCTCATACGTCTCAGAGCCCTACCATGTCATGCTCATGCCATATTTTTTTAGTTCAATCACATACAACGATAGGTGTCACTCGTACACAATGTGAACACTTATGGCATGCAAAACAATCACATGATACCCAGATATGGCAAACGACTCAAGCATAGACAAAGTCACACCCAACCATCCTATAATGTCTTAGGACATATTCAAAACCATCCTTTGTTAGAAATTGCTCATAAATCGATCCATTCAATTCTCGACTCACTCGATAGAGTCCAATCCCCCTAGCCTAAGTTTAGGAAATCCCTTACCTTAGCTTGAAAACACAATTTCTTATTCTTGGATCACCTAGGTTTTGGCCAACCAAGGTCCAGACCAGGACTTGTCGCACAACCTAGGATTTCAACCAATTCGTCAAATTTCCGTACCCAATTCCTCAATCCATCAATCCCAATCATCCATAACATAACTCTCAACATCTCATTACATCATAATCATCAATTTGCAGCTCAAATCATCCACAATCAGCCCTCAACAGAATCGATTTGGGCCGAGCACCGAGCCGTCCTACTTGATTTTGTGCATACCGGGTCCAATCGATCCTAATCTACACCAAATCTATCAATTATACACTATCGTACCTCTTAGAATGTCTACCTAAGGGTTTGGGAGGCTCACCGGTCGTTTCGAGTCGATTGGTCACCGGAAATTCGTCCAAGGTCGCTAGATCGGCAGTTTCAGGGCAAAATGTACAAGGTCGATTCGTGGTCAAAAATTTATCAAATTAAACCCCACTTTTTACCACAGAATCCTACACGTCTCAGCTAGATCTTCACAAAATTTGAGCCCTAAATTCCAAGATTTCGACTAGCAAAAGGGTTGAGAACCATACCTACCTTAGGTTGGCTTCGATTCTGTCGGCTCTCGGGAGATTGCTTACCTGAGACACCTCGGTGCTCCAAACGACTTGATTCTTGATGGAGGAGTTCGACAAGATGTAAAGATTCGTCGGTGCAGTCAGTTGGCAGTCAAATGGTGGCTGAAAAGAGTGGTCGTAGGCGGCAAACGGCGGGTCCAGCGGTGGTTGGGCGGCGAGCAGAAACTGAAGAAGGAAGAAGATGGTTGGCTCGGTGATGGAAGGGGGAGTCTCGATCGAATGGGAGGGTGAAGAGAGAGAGAAGAGAGAGAGAGTTTGACTATATCCTAAGCTTGGTCAATGGAGTTGAATGTTAGGTGTGGAAAAGGTTGACATGACTACAACCCTTGATCTTGTGACACTTGGCATCTTGCTTTTACAATGAGATCCAATAGCTCCCCTTTAGTCCTTGTGTTCGACAGCCAAAGGGAATTCAAAGACCAATTTGCCCTTCTTTAATTGTAAAGGCAAAGTTCTAAGCTTGAGGGGCAAAACGGTCATTTTACTCCGAAATTTAGAACGTCATTTTTCTAGCTCCGAAATTCATCGATAGGGGGACGGCCAATCCAAATAATGTTGGAATTCTTGATTTTCCATTTCAAACTTTTCAAGACTCGTTTCTGATAGCTTTCTCTATCAAACGTGATTCCAACCTATCCCGAACTGACGAACGATTTTTGCAGACATTACGCGTATCGATCCCGTGATTCATATCATATTTAGGGCTCATCAATTCATAGCGGCTTTGGTTATCATGTAATTACAAGGGTTTATCACTAGTCCCTATGGTCTCGATCGTCACTGTCCGATTTAGAATAATTTTGCAAATCATACGTTGGTTAAGCGGCACCACCCGCGCTCTAATTCGTACTACACTCGCATGGTAATCCCTAATCGTTCTTAGATCGGCCTTTTGGTGATTCTAAATATCCCCTCGACAATCCTTATGGTCAAAGCGTCATTTCCTATCCGAGTCACCTAGGTCCACGTACTTCATCTCGCATTAGCCTTTCCCCTTTGGTCAGCCTACTCAAATTGATCAGGTTTGAGCGAAATACAACTGAAATACATCGCTTGATATATATAAACTTCCCATTACAGAGTCTGAAGTTGATTGGAATCAGAATGTCACAACTGTTTCCCCTTACAAAAATTTCGTTCTCGAAATTTACATTACACTTAATTACTCAAATAAATGGGGGTATTGTCGCCTCATCGTCTCTTCATTCTCCCACGTAGCTCCTTCCGTTCCGTGATGCTCCCATGCTACTTTGACTAGCGAAATCTTCTTATTCCTGAGGATTTGCTCCTTTCGATCCTCGATCCTTATTGGTTTCTCTACGTAAGACACTATGTCGTCCACCTCTATGGCCTCGTGGTGCAACACATGTGTCAGGTCAGGCTCATACTTTTTTAGCATCGACACATGGAATATATTATGTACTTGGGATAGATTTGGCGACAGAGCAAGCCGGTAGGCCAAAGTTCTAATCCTCTCCAATATCTCAAATGGGCCTACATATCTTGGGCTCAGCTTTCCTTTCCTTCCGAATCACGACAGTCCTCTCATCGACGACACCTTGAGGAAGACGTGATCGCCCACTTGAAACTCCAAGAGCTTGCGCCACTTGTGTGCATAGCTCTTCTGGCAACTCTACGCCGTTCTCAGTCTATTCCTGATTACCTTCACTGCTTCCACCGATTGCTCTACCAATTCGGGGCCCGTGATACTTCTTACTCCGACCTCATCCCAACATATCGGTGTTCTACAGGCTCTGCCATAGAGTGCTTCAAACGATGCCATCTGTATACTCTGTTAATAGCTATTATTATAAGCGAACTCTAGCAGGTGTAACTGCTCTTCCTATCCACCTTTAAAATCAATGACGCACGCTATCAGCATGTCCTCGAGCGTCTGTATCGTCCTTTCTGACTGCCCATCTGTCTGTGGATGGTATGCCGTACTGAACTGCAGTCGGGTTTCCATAGCTTCTTGCAGGCTCTTCCAAAAATTTGCCGTGAATTTTGGATCTCTATTCGAGGTGATCATCACCGGCACTCCGTGTAATCTTACTATCTGCCTCATGTACAGCTCTGCATACTTATCCATAGCAAAATCCTTTTGCACAGGAATGAAGTGGGTAGATTTGGTCAATCGGTCCACGACTAACCATATCGAGTCGTAACCTCTCTGACTCCTCGAAAGTCTTATTACAAAATCCATGATTATGTGCTCTCACTTCCATTCCGGGATCTCCAGTGGCTGCAAAAGTTCTTCAGGCTTACAGTGCTGTGCTTTCACTTGCTGGTATGTCAAACATTTAGCTACGTACCTTGCCACGTCTACCTTCATCCCGTTCCACCAATAGTGTTGTCGCAAATTCTGGTACATCTTTGTACTTCCAAGATGGACACTATAGTTGCTTCTGTGAGCCTCTGACAGGATTCTTTCCCTGAGTCCTTCGTACTTCGGTACGCATAGTCGTCCTCGGAACCTCAAAATTCCATCCTCAAATACTTGAAATTTCAGCTTCCTCTTAGTTGCATCCATCTCTGTAATTCTCTGAATCTCCGAGTCCATAGATTGTAATTCTTTAATCCCTTCTTGGACCTCAGGTTCCACCCTCAGAGTAGCTATCAAACTGGACAACTGATCGACCTCCAGTCTAAATTCGGAGTCTCTCAAATCCTCTATCGTCGATCAACTTCTCACTAGCAGGCATGCAATACTTGACTTACAACTTAGTGCATCTGGTATTCTGTTTGCTTTCCCAGGATGATATAGTATCTCACAATCATAATCTTTCAACAACTCCATCCATCTGCGCTGCCTCATGTTCAGCTCCTTCTGGAAAAATAAATATTTCAAACTTTGGTGGTCGGCATATATTTGAAATTTCTTGCTACAAAGGTAGTGTCTTTAAATCTTTAGGGAAAATACAATCGCCGCTAGCTCTAAGTCGTGGGTCGGGTATTCATCTCGTGTGGCCTCAACTGCCTGGATGCATAGGCTACTATCCCACCGTGATGCATCAATACACAGCCCAATCCTTTCAGCGAAGCATCGCTGTAAATCTCGTAACCTCCCGGTTGCGACGGAATGGTCAGCACGGCGTGGTTGTCAATCTATGATTAAGCTCTTGGAAACTTTGCTCACATCTATCAGTCCATTCAAACTTCGTTTCCTTCTTCGTCAACCATGTCAGTGGGACGGCTATGGATGAGAATTTCTCCACAAATCGCCTATAGTATCCTGCCAGTCCCAAGAAGCTTCTAACCTCCGTGACCATAGTAGGCCTCGGCCAATTGATTACAGCCTCAATCTTTGCAGGATCCACTGCAATCCCTTCACCAGACACCACATGACCCAAAAATGCTATCCTGTTCAGCCAAAATTCACATTTGCTTAACTTCACATACAGTGAATGTTCCCTCAGAGTCCTCAATGCAATTCTAAAATGTTCTTCATGTTCTGCATCGCTCCTCGAGTAAATCAAGATATCGTCAATGAAAACTATGATGAATCTGTCCAGAAACTCCTTGAATACTCGGTGCATCAGGTTCATGAAAGCAGCTGGAGCATTAGTCAATCCAAACAGCATCACCGTGAACTCATAATGACCATACCTCGTCCTGAAGGCAGTCTTCGGTATGTCTTCCTTCTTAATTCTCTACTGGTGATACCCAGTCCGTAAGTCAATCTTCGAAAATACTGTTGCTCCTTGCAACTGATCGAATAAATCATCAATCCTCGACAGCGGATACTTGTTCTTCACTATCACTTGGTTCAGCCGCCTGTAGTCAATGCACAATCGGAACGACCCGTCCTTCTTCCTCACAAACAACACTGGTGCTCCCCACGGTAAAGCACTTAGTCAGATGAATCCTTTGTCTAGCAACTCTTGCATCTGTACCTTTAAATCTTTTATTTCTAATAGGGACATCCTGTATGGTGCTTTCGATATCGGTTCTGTCCCAAGGGCTAATTCAATTACAAACTCTATTTCTCGTTCTGGTGGTAATTCTTGCAACTCTTGGGGAAACACATTCGGAAACTCACGCACTACCGGGATATTCTCTAACTTTGGTTCTTCGGTAGTCGTGTCCATTACCGCCACTAAGTATGACCGACATCCTTCAGACACCAACTTAGTTATTTCCAAAGACGAGACTAAGGGAATCGAGATTCCTTCTCGACTTCCCACCAATTCAAAGCTAGGGCGGCCTCTCGGATAAAATCGAATTGTTCTACTACCACAGTCTACTACTGCCCCCTGTTTACCCAACCAATCCATTCCTATTATTATGTCAAAATCAAACATGGGCAATACGGCTAGGTCAATGCTCTCTTTAGTTCCCCCAATCACTATCTCACAACCAGTACAGCCCAACGAAACTATTGTAATATCCTTTAAGGGTGTGGTAACATGCAAGATCATGCTTAATGGTTCCAATTTCATGCCTACTAATTTCGCAAACTGTGCAGACATGAAAGAATACATGGCACTAGGGTCAAACAATGCATAAGCAATTTGGTTGCACAAGTGAACCATACCTGTGACCACTCCCGGTGCTTCCTCCGCCTCTCTACGGGCTACAGCGTATACTTTGTCCTGTGCCGGCAGTCTGTTCTGCTCAATCTGAGGCGTTGCAGTCAACGGCCCAACTGGTGGCCTCTGTCCTTGCGGTCGACTTACCGGAGCTTGGTTTGGGCACACCATCATCTGGTGGCCCAGTTGACCACACTTGAAACATGCTCCTATCCTCACTAGGCATGGCCCATTTCCATGCCTTCTGCCACACAGTCGGCAGCTCCAGTTCGCCAGGTTTGGTGGTTTCACTAAATTCTTCCTTACGAGCGGCACGAAACATCTGTTATTCACCATCGGCCTTTTGCCCATTTGACGATTGTTTCTAAATGATGGAACCGTGATCCAATTGCAGTGTTTCTTTCCCTCAAATCTCGTTCAATCATTTGGTCTCACTCATATATCTCCTAGTAGGTCCTCAAGTTCAAAGCGATCATCTGGCTGCGAAGCTCGGGCCCTCAGACCGTCCCTAAACCTCCTTGCCTTCTCCAAAGGATCCTCCACAGATCGAGGTGCATACCACGAAAGCCTCGCGAACTCAGCCTCGTACTAGTCTATTGTTAGCTGGTTTTGGCATAGCTGCAGGAACTCCACCTACTTCCTTTATCTGGCCGTTTCTGAGAAATATTGATCATTAAAGGCTATCTTAAAAGCGTTTCAGTTTAGAGCCACTCCTTGAGGGAAGACTCCATATTTGGTGGCAGCCCACCAATCATTGGCTGTACCCTCCAATTGATACACAACCAATAATACTTTCTCCTCGTCTGTGCATCTAAGCACCCCAAAAGCCTTCTCCAGCTTCTCTATCCATCTGGGCGCTAGCTCGGAATCTCCAATCCCGTCAAACTGTGTCGGCTTCAGTTTCATGAACTGCTCCACCAGTTGGCCCATCTGTCTGGCTACAACGATTTCTTCTTGAGGGCGAGCCGAAGGGTTCACCGTTTCATTACTCTAGTTCGGCTTGCCCTGACTTCCAATTCCACCAGCGTTGCCAACGTTGGTATTCATGGCAGCTAGGGCAGCTCCTACTGCCTAGGCTATGGCAGCGTTCCGGTCTTGGGCCTGCCTATCTATCATGTCTCTGAGCCCCTCCATTACCCTCAGCTGACCATCCACTCTTGGATCCTCCGCTACAGGCAGCCTCGAGCTAGAGACTCCGCCTTTCAATCTTCCAGATCTTCTGGATAGGTTACTCATTTTCGTCTCTTTCTACTGAACCTGATCCACCACAAGTTCAGCAATGAGTTAGTAACTTACTCATTCATCCAATCTAGAGTTACTAACTACTCCTTAACAGAAACAGTTATACAACAACAGTACTCCATACATCAATTTCAGAAACATTCTAACCAATGGCCCATGGACATTCCTCCTTTCCATCCACTCTAGTGATTCACTAATACCAATTACTTTCATTCATCAAGCAAGCCAAGGTCCAAAAATAACCTTCAATCCTAAGCAGAGAACTTAATTCCTTATGCCTTGCCACAATCTTACCTAGGTCAAACACCATCCATAGGTGTCAAGTCACATGATAGGCATCCCATGTCTTGCCTGACTAGTCTCCTAAGATCTCGCTATCCGTCCTTGTCCCAACTTAATCCTCCTTATTACTCCAGTCCCCAATCCACTTTGTATCGAGCTGACCTTGCTATGATACCAAAACAAACGGGCATGTCACGCCCCGCCCCCCGAGCAAGAGCGCGCGATCATCCCTGCAAGTCAAACCACACACAATCTCTCGCGGTCCCAAGATTCGCCAATAACTTAAGGTTGAGAGATGTAATAAAAACCATCAAGCATGTGGAATCGATACTCCTAAAAACCCCATACAATATATATATTAAGTGGGACCAGGATAGCATCTAATCTATCTCATACATCATAACGTACTGTTCATACAGATGCCGAACACTAAATTCGCTAAACAAAACGGGCGACAGGGTAAACGTATCAAAAGGGATCATCTACAATATCCATCAGGAGTAGGGTCAGGTCGCTAGTCAAAGATCGATCCACCAATTGGAGTATCCTAGGATGAGTTGCTGGAGTCATCTGTATCTTCTGCGTCCTCAATCGGCTCATACTCAAAAAACGTCTCGGACGGGACCTCGACAGAATCCTCCATGGTAACCTCCTGTGACGGCTCAGTAAGGTCCCCCTCGGACGCCTCTAGGACTATAACTCCTCCTGCTCCTGCTTCCCGGTGAACTCCAAGGTCGGTGTCCGCTCTGGTTCGTTCCTAGACCCTACTACTAATTCCTCAGGCAACTCCTGCTCCGCTACAATCTGGCACCAATCGAGTATGACACCGTATGGTACCTCGTGGGGCTTCAGCGGCCCTATCTGTGAATCCCCTTCCTTCTTGAACCATGCCTCGAATCTATGAGGCTTCCACTCAAGCTTACCCTCGTCAACCCATATAACAGTACATTTCCTAACGTAAATGTTCCCCGCCTATCCGGGAATTCATCAAAATACGTCGTCATCTCTTTTGCGTCCCCAAAGCGAATGGGCCACAGAGCTACGACCTAAGATCTACAAAGTAAAGGGTCCCCAAAAGGGGTGAGATACACATTTTAATAAGAAAAACCTAACCCTAGGTCAGGTTGACAGTCCACTCAGGAAGCTGTACCCCTCAATAATTTCAAACTCAAAACAGACAGGCATATAAGGCACGAATCAATAAACAACAGCATACAGAAGGCAAACATGCAAATATGACTACATGCCACACTCAAATGCACATGCACTCTCAGTCTATCCCTTCGCCACATCCATCAATTTTCGCCTGCCTCATTCTCTAGCCCGCGAACAAGTCGCCTCAGGCTCGGTCCACGTAAATGCATCATACCGTCATCGGTGACCCGCGTAAACGCATCAGGCCTCGATGAATCTCTAGGCAAAGCTCATTAACTCATATTCCGTCTCGCGAATAATTCGCATCAGGACCGTGGCTATTTCAACCTCGTGATTTCGTCGCATTAGGGTGCCACACAATCATAACTTCACCCCGCGATCTTGTCGCATCAGGGTATCAACTCTCACCCCGCGTCTCATAAGCCTCAAGGCCCTGTCATATCATGCTCATGCCATATTTTTCAATTCAGTTCACATACAACGATAGGTGTCATTCATACACAATGTAAATACTCATGGCATGCAAAACAATCACATGATACCCAGACATGGCAAACGACTCAAGCATAGACAAAGTCACACCCAACCATCCTATAATGTCTTTGGACATATTCAAAACCATCCCTTGTTAGAAATTGCTCATAAACCGATCCATTCAATTCTCGACTCACCCGATAGAGTCCAATCCCCTTAGCCTAAGTTTAGGAAATCCCTTACCTTAGCTTGAAAACACAATTTCTTCTTCATGGATCACCTAAGTTTCGGCCAACCAAGGTCCACACGCGGACTTGTCGCGCAACCTAGGATTTCAGCCAATTCGTCAAATTTCCGTACTCAATTCCTTAATCCATCAATCCCAATCATCCATAACATAATCCTCAATATCTCATCACATCATAATCATCAATTTGCAGCTCAAATCATCCATAATCAGCCCTCAATAGAATCGATTTGGGCCCGGCACCGAGCTAGTCCTACTCGGTTCTGTGCATGCCGGGTCCAACCGGTCCTAATCTACTCCAAATCCATCAATTATACACTATCCTACCTCTTAGAATGTCTACCTAAGGGTTTGGGAGGCTCACCGGTCATTTTGAGTCAATTGGTCACCGAAAATTCATCCAAGGTCGCCGGATCACCCATGGTCAGAATATCGGCAGTTTCTAGGAAAAATGTACAAGGCCGGTTCGTGGTAAAAAACTTACCAAATTAAACCTCACTTTTTACCACAGAATTCTACACGTCTCAGCTAGATCTCCACAAAATTTGAGCCCTAAATTCCAAGATTTCGACTAGCAAAAGGGTTGAGAACCAGACCTACCTCAGGTTGGTTCCGATTCTGTCGGCTCTAGGGAGATTGCTTGCCCGGGACGCCTCAGTGCTCCAAATGACTTGATTCTTATTGGAGGAGTTCGGCAAGACGTAAAGCTTCGTCAGTGTGATTGGCCGATAGTCAAATGGTGGCCGGAAAGGGTGGTCATGGGCGGCGAACGGCGGGTCCCGTGGTGGTCGGGCGGCGAGCAAAAACTGAAGAAGGAAGAAGATGGTTGGCTCGGTGATGGAGGGGGGAGTCTCGGCCGAATGGAAGGGTGAGGAGAGAGAGAAGAGAGAGAGAGATTGACTATATCCTAAGCTTGGTCAATGGAGTTGAATGTTGGTGTGGAAAAGGTTGACATGACTACAACCCTTGATCTTGTGACACTTGGCATGTTGCTTTTTCAATGAGATCCAATGGCTCCCCTTTAGTCCTTGTGTTCGGCAGCCATAGGGAATTCAAAGACCAATTTGCCCTTCTTCAATTGTAAATGCAAAGTTCTAGGCTTGAGGGGCAAAACGGTCATTTTACTCCGACATTTAGAACGTCATTTTTCTTGCTCCGAAATTCATCGATAGGGTGACGGCCAATCCAAATAATGTTGGAATTGTTGATTTTCCATTTCAAACTTTTCAGGACTCGTTTCTAATAGCTTTTTCTATCAAACGTGATTCCAACCTATCCCGAACTGACGGGCGATTTTTGCAGACATTACGCGTGTCGACCCCGTGATTCATATCATATTTAGGGCTCATCAATTCATAACGACTTTGGTTATCATGTAATTACAAGGGTTTATCACTAGTCCCTATGGTCTCGATCGTCATTGTCCGATTTAGGATAATTTTGCAAATCATAAGTTGGTTAAACGGCACCACCCGTGCTCCAATTCGCACGACACTCGCATGGTAATCCCTGATCGTTCTTAGATCGGCCTTTTGGTGGTTCTAAATATCCCCTCGACAATTCTTATGGTCAAAGCGTCATTTCTTATCCGAGTTGCCTAGGTCCACGTACTTCGTCTCGCCTTAGTCTTTCCCCTTTGGTCAGCCTACTCAAATTGATCAGGTTTGAGCGGAATACAACTGAAATACATCGCTTGATATATATACACTTCCCATTCCAGAGTATGAATTTGATTGGAAATTAGAATGTCACAGACCCAGAGATTCAAAAGATTCTTGAAATGGATGCAACGAAAAGGAAACCTAAGTTTCAAGTGTTAGAGGATGGAATTATGAAGTTTCATGGATGATTGTGTGTACTTGGGGATGAGAAACTTAAAGAAAGAATTTTATCGAAAGCTCACGGTAGCAATTACAGTATTAATCCAGGTAGCACTAAGATGTATAGAATCTACGGCAACACTACTTGTGGAACAGAATAAAGGTAAATGTAGCTAAGCATGTGGCGAAATATTTAACCTGTCAGCAAGTGAAGGCTCAACATTGCAAACCTGGAGGATTGTTGTAACCTTTAGAAATTCCTAAATGGAAATGGAAACATGTGACTAAGGATTTGGTGATGGGGTTATCGAGGAGTCAGAAAGGCCATGACTCAATTTGGGTAATCGTGGATAGATTGACAAAGTTGGCACATTTCATACCTGTGCAAAAGGATTTTGCAATGGATAAGTACGCAGAATTGTATATGCTTCAGATTGTACGATTGCATGGAGTCCCAGTTACGATCACGTCGGATCAAGATCCTAAGTTTACAGCAAACTTTTGGAAGAGTCTGTAGGAAGCTTTGGGAACTAGATTACAATTCAGCACGACATACCATCCACAGATTGATGGACAGTCAGAGAGAATAATTCAAATGCTTGAGGATATGTTGTGAGCCTGTGTCATAGATTTTAAAGGTGGTTGGGAGGATCAGCTGCATTTGGTAGAGTTTGCGTATAATAACATACCAGCAAAGCATTGGTATGGCACCGTTTGAAGCACTTTATGGTCAAGCTTGCAGAACGCCTATATGCTGGGATAAAGTTGGAGAAAGGAGTATAACATGCCTTGAATTAGTGGAACAATCTGTTGAGACGATTAAAGTCATTAGAGAAAGGTTGAGAATGGCACAAAGTCAACAGAAGAGCTACGCCAATAAAAGACGCAAACCATTGAAATTCCAAGTTGGCGACCATGTTTTCCTGAAGGTATCACCAATGCGTGGATTATCTCGATTTGGGAAAAAGGGAAAACTGAGTCCAAGGTATGTAGGTCCTTTTGAAATTCTGGAGTGAATTGGAACTTTGGCCTACAGACTTGCTTTGCCACCGAACTTATCACAAGTGCACAATGTATTTCATGTGTCAATGCTGAGGAAGTACGAGCCAGACCCGACTCATGTCTTGGATTTTGAAACCATCGAGGTTGATGACAAGGTGTCATATATGAAAAAGCCTATCAGAATCGAGGATCGAAAGGAGCAAGTCTTAAGGAATAAGACGATTCCATTAGTCAAAGTGATTAGGGAGCATCACAAGACTGAAGGAGCAACGTGGGAAAGCAAAGAGCTATGAGACGTAGATACCCCCATTTGTTTTTATAAGATGGCTTTATTGTAAATTTCGAGGATGAAATTTCTGTAATGGGGGAAGAATTGTGACATTCTGAATTTCCTACCATTTTAAGGCTGTTGAATGTGAATGTACCTTTCGATGTATTTCAGTTTTGTCTCACTCAGTTCTGATCAATCTTGAGTAAACTGACCAAAAAGGAAGGGCTAACGCATAACAAGTTACGTGGACCTAGGAAACTCGAAAAAGAAAATGACGCTTTGACCATAAGGATTGTCGAGGGAACATTTAGAACCAATAAGGCTGATCAGATAACGATTAAGGAATACAATGCTAGAGTTATACGATTGGATCAAGGGAGATGCCGCTTAACCAATGTATAATTTGCAAATTTTTCAAAATCGAACTATGACGATTGAAACAGTCGAAACTAGCGATGAACCCTCGTAATTACATGACAACCAAAGCTAACGTAACTTGAGTTTTCCTCAATGTGATGATAATCACAGAGTTGATACACGTAACGTTTGCAAAAATCGCCTGTTAGTTCGAGACAAACTAGAATTACGATCGACGGGCGAATGATCATGAAATGGAAGCTCAAAATTGACAATTAGAAAAAGAGAATTCCAATTCGGGATAAGAATTTGACAATGTCTCGCCAAATGGTAATTTCGAATTGAAAAAATGAAGTTTGGACTGAAAGTGCAAAATTACCGTTTTGCCCGTCGACATTTGCCCTTTCCTTAAGAACTCAAGAAGGACAAAATGAGCATTTCCCTACCCATATGGCTGCCGACAATTTCTACGTGCAAGGGTCAAAGGTGAGTCAAAGCTTTAAGTGATATTATTGGAGTTGCCACATGTCACTCATTGAAGGTGTTTGGCATTAATGACCCTCACCAACCCATGTCTAATCAAATTAGCCTCAACGATATGTGTGAGACAATTATATTGAATCCTTATCTGCCGTGTAGATTTTCCTCTCCAAACACACTTCAACCAAAAACTGCTAGAAAAATAGATTTTGCCCACTTTGTTCGGTATACTCGAGCCCCTCTTCCCAGCGTCGTTTGGTCGAGCTCCGACCACTAGAAGGTAGAAAGATGTGTCCTTGACACATCCCAAGTGGTAGATCAAAGTTTCGTTGGACGATTTTTCCGAACCAGGCCTTAGACCAAAATCGGACGAAATTTGCGCGAACTGAGGTAAAGTCTTCGTTCCACCTCTTAGAGACTCCGATTGGCTTCAAATTTTTTAGGAGAGCTTCATAACATCTAGTACTATGTTCAGATGGTCTGTGACTGCAAGTAGATGGTGTTAAATTAAATTTTTATGGCTAATTATGGGTGGTACAAAAAATGGACAGATTCTGACCTTGTGGAGACCAGGTCGTTCCGAAGTCTTTGGGGTATCGATCGACTTCAAATCTCTTGGTGAGCCTTCTAAACTTGTAAATGAAGTCCTTGGTATGCTATTTGTGCAAAGAGTTAGGCTCGGAATTGAATTATGGCTCGATTCAACAATTGGAAATCGAATTCGGTTCTGTTTTGAGGATGTAGTCATGCTGGCCGGTTCTGTTTAGGGACTAATCGAGGAATAATGGACTTCAATTGACGTATAACGTCTTGTATGATATCATGTGAAGTGTCAATGGGAAGTGTGAGAAGTGGATTGAAGTTTAGAGGTGATTTATGGCAAATTTAGTGCATAAACCTCTAAGTTATGACTTATTACGATTATGATCATGCGAACCGAATAGCTTAAGGGTTCGAAGTGAGTATTCTAAGGTTCATGATTCAAGATTGGTTAATCTTGTTAGGTTGACGACGCATTCGTGGGAATTTTATACTTGTGGCTTTGAGAAGAGTTGTCTAGTGTGACATTGTGTTATTTAATCAGGTAAGTGTTTCTTAATCCTTTCTCTAAATGCCAGGACGCTGCTGGATGAGTAATCGAACGAAATGATTGACTGGCGAATTTTTTTATGAATTGAATCACATGTGTGTCTTGATGGCATTGTGATATTAATGAGAAAGGTGATGAGAATACCATTTGGTCTGATGACCCCGGCGGTATCGGAGGGTGATGAAATTGAATGAGAATGTTAATGCCAATTGGTCTGATGACCTCGGCAGCATGGAGTGGCTGTAAGCCTGGAGAGTACCGATTGATCTGATGACCCTAGTGGTACGTGAACATCGTTTAGTCTGATGACCCTGGTAATGTCGGTGGCAGGAGTGCTAGTGGAGTATGTGGGTGGATGAGAAAATGGTGACTGTGGTGTATGTGGTGCATGTGTTTGTATATGAGATTCTGGAATTGAGTATTATTGTTGTATTGATTGTTCATGTATGGATTTGGATGATGTTGTCGTGTAACGCCTTTTGCCATTGCATTGCTTGATATATTGCATTTTGTGTGGCATTTGTATATGATCTGGTAGGACTAGTATTGAGGTATAGGGCTAGGTTTCACTTTCTGAGATGTCGATCTCACCCCTCAGTAGGACAAACTTTTCAGATCCCAAACCCTAGCCATGCTGCCAATCTGCCTAGGCGATCCAAAGGAGATCACCTCCATTTTTGATGAGTTCCCATACCGTAGGGGTATCACCTATTAGGAAGCGCACGACCGTCTGGGTAGACGAGGGAAAGCTGGAACTACAACCCCACCATTTTGAAGTATGGTTTCGTCAAGTGGGAGACAATAGCCTGATGGGACCCCGTTGTTAGAGAATGTTCCATGCAAAGTGATTCCAACCTGGTGTCATCCTTCCCGATCGGGTATTGAAGTGGATAACCCAGCCTCTGTGGGAGATTCAAGAAACATACCTGAAGTGTCGAAGTCTCCACTGTCCTCTGCGGAGTATATGAATTATGTAGAGATTTCTGCTGATGCGGTCAAGGCCATTAACGAAGAAGACGAAGCAGAAGCTGAAGAAGAAGAGGAAATCGAGGAAGACACTAAAGAGTCTTTAGAGAATGTACCATCCGAGACTTTTTTGGATTACAATCAAGATGCTGAGGGGGACGATAGAAGGGATGATTCAAACTATTCTGATGAGAAGTCCAGATGAAAGGGGTTAGGTGACTAAGGAACATTTTTGGTGTGAGGCCCTAGGAAGGGTCTACTAGTAACCTTTGAACCCTAGGCCTTAGTTCGTTTTCTACCCGGGTATGCGGCTTTATATTTTTATCTTTTCCCTTCCGCTGTTTGTAATGGATGTTTCTAAAGTGTATAAATGGTGTGCTTTTGAATTCTTCCAAAACTCCTCTTTTCTTCTTATCTTTATTGTACAGCGATGTGTCTCGTTTTCGTTTGCGCATTTCATATCATACTAGGCCGTGTGAGGTTCTTGAGTAGTGTTTGGCCTGAGACAGATGTAATGAGCTCCAGGGGACGCGGGGTGTTACACAAAGTAACAGGAGCGTGGAAGAGTACCATAAGGAGATGGAGATTGCCATCATCCGTGCTAATATGGTGGAGGATCGTGAGCCACAATGTCACGATTTCTGTGTGGTTTGAGTTGAGACACAGCAAGGATGGTAGAGCTGTAACATTATGTTGAATTGGAGGAATTGGTGGATAAAGCCATCAAGGTTGAGAGGCAACTAAAGTTGGACCGAAATTACGAGAGTGGTAGAGGTTCAAGCTCGAATTGGAAGCCCAATTAGAAGAGACACGAGAAGCTTAATTGGAAGGGAAATAACACTAAGATCAAAACTTCAAAGGAGAAGAAGAAAAATGGCAGAGTTGGTTCGAATCCAGCTTCAAGTAAAATTGAAAATCTTAACACTAGAACTCGTGAAATTAAATATTTCAAGTGTTTAGGCAGAGGTCATATGACGAATCAATGCCCCAATAGGAGGGTGATGATAATGACTGGACCTGAAGATGTTCAATTTGAAAGTGACGGGGACGAAGAGGATGATGTCATACAGTCATTGGAGGACGGTAGCGATGTCGAGATGCCGGTCAATGGTGAATTAATGGTGGTTAGATGTTCTCTTAGTGTGCAAGTCAAGGAGGAGGAGTATCACCAGCAATGTGATAACTTGTTCCATACAAGATGCTTGGTGAATGGTAAGATTTGTAGTTTAATTATTAATGTATGTAGTTGTACAAATGTGGCAAGTTGTACTATGATGGAGAAACTTGGATTGAAGACTACAAATCACCTTAGACCATATAGACTTCAGTGGTTGAATGATAATGGTGAAGTGAAAATGTCGAAGTAAGTCTTAGTTCCATTTGAAATAGGGCGATATAAGAATGATGTGGTGTGTGATGTTGTACCTATGCAAGCAGGACATCTCTTACTTAGTGACCATGGCAGTATGATAGGAGGGTACATCATGATGGGTACATTACTAACCAATATTCAGTGGTTGATGAATCAGAAGACTTACATTTTGGTACTAATGACACCTATTGAGGTGTATGAGACCTACTGAAACTACTACATGAGGCTGAGAGAGAGAGAGAGAGAGAGAGAGAGAAAAAAGGCGAGAAAATTGAGGGCTTACGTGAAGAGTCTAAGACGCAAGGAAAAGGAGAGCCTGAGAAGAACAGAGTGGTAAAAGCAGAGAGAAAAGGAGAGAGAAAAGAATCTCTATGCAAAAACGAGCGAAGTGAGAAGAGCTTTGATTTTGGACCCACCTATGCTTGTACTTCTGTACAAGAAGGCGTTGTTTACTATTAACGATCTTGACCCGAGTTTGCCTAGTTATGTCATGTCTTTATTGCAGGAATTTGAAGATATCTTTCCTGACAAACTTCCCGGAGGTTTACCACTGATTTGAGGCATAGAGAATCAAATTAATTTGATTCCTAGTGTGCCATTACCTAACCGACCCGTATATCGAAGCAATCTCGAGGAGATAAAGGAATTTCAGCGGCAAATTAGTGAATTACTGAAATGAGGATATGTGTGAGAGAGTCTTAGTGTGACATTCTGAATTTCCTGTCATTTTGAGGCTATTGAATGAGAATGTATCTATCGATGTATTTCAGCTTTGTCTCGCTCAAATCTAATCAATCTTGAGTAAACTGACCAAAAGAGAAAGGCTAACGCATGACAAGATATATATACCTAGGAAACTCGAAAAAAGAAATAATACTTTGACAATAAGGATTGTCGATGGAACATTTAGAATCCATAAAGGCCGATCAGATAATGATTAAGAAATTCATTGCCAGCGTCATATGATTGGAGCAATCTTGAGTAAACTGACCAAAAAGGAAAGGCTAACGCATGACAAGATACGTGGACCTAGGAAAGTCGAAAAAAGAAATGACACTTTGACAATAAAGATTGTCGATGGAACATTAAAATCAATAAAGGCCGATCGTATAACGATTAAGAAATCCATTGCCAGCGTTATACGATTGGAGTGCGGGTGATGCCGCTTAACCAATGTATAATTTGCGCATTTTCCTAAATTGAACAATGACGATTGAGGCCATCGGAACTAGCAATGAACCCTCGCAATTTCATGATAATCAAAGTTGTCATAACTTGAGTTATCCTAAGTGTGATGAGAATCACAGTATCGATACGCGTAATATCTGTAAAAGCCGTCCGTTAGTTCGAGATAAACTAAAGATATGATCGACGAACGATTGATCATGAAATGGAAGCTAAAAATTGGCAATTGAAAATATAGAATTTCAATATTAGATAAGGATTTGACGTCGTCTCGCCAATGTTAATTTCGAATTGAAAAAGTGAAGTTTCGAACTGAAAGTGCAAAATTATAATTTTGCTCTTCGACCATTTGCCCTTGCCTTAACATTTCAAAAGGACGAAATGATCAATTTCCACTCCTCTATATGGCTGGTGAAATTATATGGATAGGGTCGAACAAGGTCAAAGCTCTTGGATTGAATAATTGAGTTATGCCATGAGTCATCCATTAAAGGCCTCAATCATTTATTGCCCCTCAAATCAATATTGTTAATTTTAATCCTAATTATTTATGTGGAATTATACAACCCCTCAGCCGTGTACCCCATTCCCCTCCATTTTCCTTTTCATTTTCCTCCCTTTTCCTTCTCACCCAAAACCGCCCAGTTCGACCGGTTTTGTGTCACCGATTCGCTGCCGTCGACTGCCCCTTCCAGCCGCCGTCTTGCCATGTTTCGACCACCACAAGCTAACCCAACCTGTCCTTAACAAGTTTCAAGTGGTCGCTCGACATTTCGTGGAGTGGTTTTTCCTGACAAGCCTTGAAACCAAAACTGGACAGAATCCAAGCGAGTTGGGGTAAGGCTTTCATTTACCCTCTTAGAGACTCTGATTGGCTCTAAAATTTTTGTGAGATCTTTATAACATCTAGTACTTGAGTTGGCCCAATAGATAGAGTCATTTTATTAAAGATTTGGAATGTTTTCATGGCTAAATAGAAGTGATTTTGATCGAACAGATTCTATCGTTTGACGACTGTGAAGAAACTGAGCTGTTCGAAGGGCTTCAAGGTGTCATTCCGCTTCAAAACTCTCGGTGAGATTCCTAGACATGTAGAATAAGCTCTTGGAAAATTGAATTCCTGAGGAATTGGAACCTAAGGTCGATCTATGGACTGATCTAAATAGACAAAGTGGAAATCGATTATGCCATAGTAAGTGGACGTGTGAACCAAACACTCTAGGGGTCCTTTGGGGTGTCGCCATGTTTTTAAATGATCTTTGAAACACCTCGACTAGTCATTGAGTTATTGGTATGGTGAAATTGAAGAATGAATGGGTTATGACGTGTTTTGATGGAATTTCTTTAGGAACGTCGTTGGTCATGACTCTGCTAAGTTGGGGAATCGTTTGAGGGGGAGCTAGCTAGCTTGTTTGACATGTAAGTGTTTCCTAAACCCTTAACTGAATGTTAGGACACTATTCGACAATCTAGTGAATGAATTGAATGAATGGCGAGGTCTGTGACCTGAAATTGATTGATGTCATGATGTGTGATTTTGCTGTGAAAGATAACGATGATATTGATTAGCCTGTGGCCTCGGTGGTATCGAGTGGCTATAAACCATGTAACAATAATTGGCTGTGAGCCCCAGATATACCGATTGACCTGTGGCCCCGTGGTACTAATTGGCTAAGAGCTCTAAAGATATCGATTGGCCAGTAGCCCCGGTGATATCAATTGGCCAGAGTGCTAGAGAAATACATCGCGGCTGTGAGCCAGGCGATGAATGGTTGTGAAAATAATGTGCATTTGTTTATATGCATTATGCTTAGAGATTGAGCCCTAAGGTCGAGTGTGATGAACTGTTTCTTATCCATGCTGGATCGTTGATATGACTGATTTGATGATGCCTTGCGCCATTGTATTGTTGAATGCTTGCATCAAGTAGAATTTGTGTGTGGTTTGAGGGGGACTAGTGTTGAGGTATAGGTTTATGTCTCACTTTTTGAGATGTAAATCTCACCCTGTAGTGGGACATATTTTTAGATCCCAAGACTTAAGTATGCTGCCGATCCGAATGGGCAATCCAAAAGAGATTATCGCCCTTTTTTACGAGTTTCCTGCACGGAAAGATATTGTATATGTTAGGAAGCGCACGACCGTTTGGGTAGACGAGGGGAAGTTGGAGTTATAACCCCACCGCTTTGAAGCTTGGTTCCGTCACTTGGGAAACAGCAGCTTGATGGAACCTCTGTTACCTGAAAATATTCCTTCAGAAGTAGTTCCTAATTGGTATCATCTGTCCCGTCTTGAGGTTGAGGTAGAGAATCCGGCATCAGTGGGAGGATCAAGGAATATCCCTAAAGAGTCGAAGTCTTCTCCTACTGAGGAATACATGAGCTATATCGAGCTCTCCGCTGATGCGATAGAGGACACCGACAAAGACAATGAGGAGGAAACCAAGGAGGATACTGAAGAAACATCTGAAGAGGTGCCATCCGAAACATTTTCTGAGTACAACCCAGAGGACGATGAAGACGAAGAAATCGACGGATCAAGTGGTTCATCCGAGTTGTTAGGAAAAGGGGGTTTGAGGAAAAAGAGATTAGGAACAATTTTGATGTTAGACTTTGGGAAATGTTAAGCAGTAACCTTTTGGACGTAGGCCTTAGTTCCTTGACACCTAGGTGTGTGGCTTTCTTTTATGTCGTTTTCTTTCCGTTAATTGTAGCTGGATGTTCATGTTATGTATAAATGGGTGTGCTTTTAATCATTTCAAATTTCCTTTTATTCTTTCATTAGTCGAGGGTATTGTTTCTCCTTCCGTGTGCGCATCTCATTTCATATTAGGCCTTGAGTTGTTCTTGAGTATTTATTGGCCAGTGGCGGATGTGACGAGCTCCAAGGGACGTGAGGCGTTACACTTAGCCTGTGTGTTGCTCTTGTTTTGTCATGCCAAAGAAGGATGGGATTTGGCGAATGTGTGTTGATTGCCGAGCGATCAACAATATTACGATAAAATATCGATATCCTATTTCTAGATTAAATGACATGTTGGATGAGTTACATAGAGCTTGCATATTTACTAAAATTGATTTGAAAAGTGGCTGTCATCATATTAGGATGAAAGAATGGGATGAATGGAAAACTGCATTTGAGACTGAGTACAGATTGTATGAGTGGTTAGTCATACAGTTTGATTTAACTAATGCACCTAGTACTTTCATGTGATTTATGAATCATGTTCTGCAAATTTTTATTGATCGATTTGTGGTTGTCTATTTTGATGATATCCTGATATATAGTCGGAGTCTTAATGACCATATTGATTGTTCCTAGGTATTTATTGGCCGGTGGCAGATGTAACGAGCTCCAAGGGACGCGAGGCGTTACACTTAGCCCTTGTGTTGTTCTTGTTTTGTTAGTGCTAAAGAAGGATGGGACTTGGCTAATATGTGTTGATTGCCGAACAATCAACAATACTACGGTAAAGTATCGATATCCTATTCCTAGATTAGATGACATGTTGGATGAGTTACATGGAGCTTGCATATTTACTAAAATTGATTTGGAAATTGGCTTTTGTCATATTCGGATGAAAGAATGGGATGAATGGAAAACTGCATTTAAGACCAAGTATAAATTGTGCGAGTGGTTAGTCATGCAGTTTGGTTTAACTAATGCACCTAGTACTTTCATGTGATTTATGAATCATGCTCTGCGAACTTTTATTGATCAATTTGTGGTTGTCTATTTTAATGATATCCTGATATATAGTTGGAGTCTTGATGACCACATTGAACATGTGCGAGATATTTTGCCAGTTTTAAGAGCTAAGCAATTATCTGCTAATCTAAAGAATTGTTCTTTTGTGACTAACAAATTAGTATTTTTAGGATTTATTGTTGGTGCTGATGGAATACAGGTTGATGAAAGCAATTTGAGAGTGGCCAACACAAAAAACTATAGTAGAGGTGTGCAGCTTTCATGGCTTAGCCAGTTTTCATCACAAATTTGTGAAAGACTTTAGCACCGTTACTGCACCTTAAACTGAGGTTATCAAGAAACACGTGAGTTTTATATGGGGAGAAGAGCAAGAGAGAGCATTCAATCTGTTGAAGGATAAGCTAAACTGCTCATTTGTTATCTTTATCGAATTTCAGTTCTACTTTTGAGATAGAATGCGATGCTTCTGGTACAAGAATTGGAGCCGTGTTGATGCAGGGAGAACATCCCATAACTTATTTCAGCGAGAAATTAAGTGGAGCAATATTGAATTATCCAACTTATGATAAGGAGATGTATACGTTGGTGCGAGCTTTGGAGACTTGGCAACATTACCTATGGCCAAAGAAGTTTGTGATCCACACTGACCATGAGACCTTAAAGTACTTGAGTGGGCAACAAAAGTTGAATAAAAGACATGCCAAATGGATGGAGTTCATTAAGATTTTTCTATATATAATCAAGTACAAGAAATGTAAGGAAAATGTGGTAGCCAATACACTTTCTCGAAGGTACGCAATTCTAACTACTCTAGGAGTAAAGTGCTTATGTTTTAAGCATATCAAACATTTATACACTGATGATGATGACTTTGGAAAAGTGTTTGAAGTTTGTGAATATGCTGCATTTGATAAATTTTATAGATATGACGATTTTTTTTTGTGAAAATAAGTTGTGTTTGTCTAGATGCTCTCTGCGTGAATTGTTGGTGCAAGAGCAGCAAAGTGGTGGTTTAATGGAGCATTTTGGCATTAACAAAACTTATGAAGTGCTGCTCAAACACTTTTATTGGCCACACATGAAGTGAGATGTCACACGTATTTGTGAGAGATGCATTACATGCAAACAAACTAAGTTTGTAACTAAACCACATGGTTTGTATACATCTTTACCTATCCTGACGCATCATTGGTTGATATTTCTATGGATTTTGTGTTTAAATTGCTTAGGCGTAAACATTGTAGGGATTCTATTTATGTGGTTGTAGATTGGTTTTCAAAGATGGCTCATTTTATACCTTGTCATAAATCCGATGATGCATCACATGTTTCTAATTTGTTCTTTCGTGAGGTTGTGCATTTATATGGCATGCCTAGGTCGATTGTTTCTAATCGAGATACCAAATTTCTTAGCTATTTTTATAAGACATTATGGAAGAAATTAGGTATGCAGCTTTTATTCTCTACTACTTGTCATCCACAAACTGATGGTCAAATTGAAGTAGTTAATAAAACTTTAGGGACATTATTGCCTATTATCATTAAAAAGAACATTAAACTTTGGAAAGATTGTTTACCACATGTTGAATTTGCATATAAGAGGAGAGTGCATTCTGCTACTAAATTCACACCATTTGAGGTTATTTATGGTTTTAATCCGTTAACTCCGTTAGATTTAACCCCTTTGCCTGTTGATGAGCGTGTGGATTTAGATGGTGTTAAGAAAGCCGACTTTGTGAAGACATTGCATGAAAAGACGCGGTTGAATATTGAGCACAAGAAAGAACAATATATGCAAAGCAAGGCAACAAGGGCCATAGGAAAGTATTGTTTGAACCCAGTGATTGGGTTTGGGTTCATATGCGCATGGATCATTTTCCTGAGCAACGACGTTCTAAGTTATTACCACGAGGGGATGGATCATTCATGGTGCGAGAGGGTCAACGATAATGCCTACAAACTTGATCTTCTAGGTGAGTATGGTATTAGTGCTACTTTTAATGTTACTGACTTGACTCTTTTTAATGCAGGTGATGATTTGAGGGCAAATCCTTTGCACGGGGAGGAAATGATGTGGACATCGAATCCTATCGAGGAGGAGGTGCTAGATACCCGTTGATCTATCCGCTTGGTCCAATTACTCGAGCGAGAGCGAAAAAATTCAAGCAAACTATTGACATCATGGTTCAAGATCTTTGAAGTGGAGGCGATCTTAATTCAAGGATTAAAAATTCTGAAGCTCCTTAGCACAACACGATCACATTTAGCCTCCTAAATTGTGATGGATTTTGACCATTTGGCATCGTTTAGATGAGTTTTTAGGCATTTCCCTATTTTAGGCGAATTTTATTAATTAAGGTTATTTTCGTCTTTTTGTCCTTTTAGGGTTAGCACCATAAATAAGTGTGCTTATGAGTTTCTAAGAACACAACATTAATTCAGAATTTTATACAAAGAGTTTTCCTCTTCTTTGAGTTCTTTTGAAGATTAGATCGTATCAAGTCTTCTTTGTGGCGATCGATTCAACTTATTGACCAATATTGCGAATTCTCTTGTTTGTGATGTCTATCGCGTAGATTGGTTGAACCAGGTTCGTCAACAAGTCACGTTTATACCAAAGTTACCAATCACAGATTCGATTAAAGATCAAGATTCGCAATTTGCAACTCTTAGATCTTCGTAGAACGATCAGTTTTCGCGGCGATTCACGTCAAGTAGCGTAGCCACTTGTTAATAAATGGATGGTCAGCATGTGTTCTTCAACGGCTTTGACGAACTAGTTTTGCTCTTAGGATTTGAGCTATTCATTGTAAGGATCTTGTTGAGATTGTTTCGCCATATCAATATGCTTTTGCAAATTTGAAATCATTGTGGTCAGAATCTTGCTTACATAGTTTTATTAGTTAGTATAAGTTATTAGACACCCACATAAAATGCTTGATACCGTTTGGTCCCTCTCCATGAGTTCATAACCAAAACAATAAAAGGATATGGTGGACTAATATATATTTTTTCCTTTACTTAATATATTCATTTTCTTTACTCTCTGCCTTCTATGATTCATGTATATGTTCTTGGAGCTCCTATCCATCGGTCACGAATTCAATGGATCCTTGAAGTTAATAGAGCTTTAGGGGAAGAAAGCATTGTTCCTAAAAGGTATGAATTTTGTTTTCAGATAAAAAAGAAGGTATGAAATTTTTTATTGCTCCATAAAGAGACTTCCGAAGAATGCAGTACAAATTCAATAGATATTGATTGTAGGTTAGTAAAAAGACTAAAAAAACACATTAGCCGAAAATATTGGCAAGGGAGAAAATCAAATAAGTCGGATTAGGGTTTTTTTCCGATTTAATTCTAAAAAAATTATTTACAAAATTAAATCTAAAAAAAAGTATTTACGGATTTAGGTCTCGCGCGCTAGTTCGGCTAGCGCGCAAGGCTTGCACGGTAGTCTAACTAACGCGCCAGCTATTGCGCGAAGTAAAAAAGTTATATTTATTATTAATTTTCGATAAATTTTATTAGGGACTAATTTTATTAGCGATGAATTCTACGACGAACGTGTTATTGGAAATGTATGCTATATATTTTACGACGAAATTTGCAATAAATTTGATGTTTTGTTGCAAATTAGCGAGGAATTTTTTTCTTCACTAATTTTCCGTAGCTAAAATCCTTTTTTTATGTTTTTCAATTTTTTTATATTTTTAGACAAAAAATTATTTTTTGCATTTGTCCTCATATATGCGTTGAATTTCTAAGCTATATATTTTGTGACAAACGTGCCGCAAATTTCATCGTGCAATATGTTTATATTTTGCGACAAACTCATGCGACATGTTTGTTGCAAAATATAAAGAGTACATTTTCAACAACAAACGTGCCGCATGAGTTTGTCGCAAAATATAAACGTGTTGCACGACGAAATTTGTGACAAGCTCATGCGACACGTTTGTCGCAAAATATAAAGCGTGCATTTTCAAAGAGAAATGTGTCACATGAGTTTGTCGCAAAATATAAATGTGTTGCACGACGAAATTTGCGGTACGTTTTTCGCGAAATATATAGCTTAGAAATTCATCGCATATTAAGGACAAATACAAAAAAAAATTGTCTAAAATATAAAATAATTAAAAAACATAAAAAAAGAATTTTAGCTACGAAAAATTAGAGAAGAAAAAAAAATCCCTCATTAATTTGCAACGAAACATCAGATTTATTGTAAATTTCGTCATAAAATATATAGCGTACATTTCCAACAACATGTTCGTCGTATAATTCATCGCTAATAAAATTAGTCCCTAATAAAATTTATTGGAAATTAATAATAAATATAAATTTTTATTGTAGAAAAAAAATTATGCAATAAAAAAAAATTTAAAAGGACTTGGTGCTTGCACCCAGCTACGAGTGCGCAGGAGGTAGCGCGCCAGCTCTTGCGCGCTAGCCGAACTAGCGCGTGGGTCTCGCGCGCTAGTTAGACTAGCGCGCGAGATCTAAATTCGTAAATATTTTTTTTTAGATCTAATTTTGTAAATAATTTTTTTTTGGAATTAAATCGGAAACTCTGGATCACATTGCGTCTTTACCCGGTGACCTGTTTGATACAACACGATCGCAGCATGTTTGAACCACCCTTTTGAGCCTGTCCTCTTTCTTTAAAAATTGGGGACTTTGGTCAACAAAATTAGACTCCAGTCATATTGAGATTGATTCTACTTTAAGTTGTAAAATGAGAAAAGTCAACTCTTGTGGAGCGAAATCTAAGTTTTAACTTGTGGGATTTTTAGATGTTAAAGAAATCACACTTTGATAACAGGAACATTTCAAATTGGCATATAAAATCGTATATAATTTTTGTAATTCTTTACAGTCGTCGTAACTTTTTTGGCTTTTGAAAGTTTAGATGAAAGGTCGGAAATAGCCATAAGTGCAGGCAAATTGGTCACAAATTGCGGGCACAATGATAGGCTCTTCAAATAATAGGGGCATAAATGTACTTTCTCGTTAATAAATTAACAAACAAAAGTCGGTTTTTAGAAGAGCATCGTTCAAAACGACGTCGAAGTGCCAATTTTCCCCCCCACCAACGCACGCTTTGCCTCATCTGTCCATCCAAACGCAGCGCCTTGCCTCGCCTCCATTTCTCTCCGCAGGGAAGCTCCGCGAGTAAAACCCTAATCTATCTCTCCACCTCTGCAAAATCCACTTGCATCGAGCGATCCAGCTCGTCGCCTGTCGTGCATTCTCGGCGACAGATTGCGGCTTTGGTGCTGTAGGGAAAAAGCCTTACGCGCGCTGATCTCGACTGGGAAGAGAGGGAGGGAGCGAGAAGCAGAGGAGGCAAGATGAGGATTATGATAAAGGGCGGTGTTTGGAAGAACACCGAGGATGAGATTCTCAAGGCCGCTGTTATGAAGTATGGCAAGAATCAGTGGGCTCGCATCTCTTCCCTTCTCGTACGTAAGTCCGCCAAGCAGTGCAAAGCCCGGTGGTACGAGTGGCTCGACCCCTCGATCAAGAAGGTACGTGTTCGGCACTGTGTTTGCTTCTGTCTGTGGGCTCCCTTGTGGTGTTCCGCTCGTTAACCGCGCTGCTTCTGTTTCGTATGGTTTACATGTAGGCACTTGTGGAATTATCAGGTCTAGTCGTTTGATTTTGCTCTGGGTGTCCATTGCACCTTTAAGATTGACATTTTTCGTATTCTTGTCCGTAAACAATTGTGAGGAAGGGGTTTTGAGTGCTCTAATTTGATGGAACGGAATTATTGGCAGAATGGTCCTATTTCACTGTTGTACTGGATAAATGACTGCTCTAGTATATTTGCACTAGGCTTCGAGAAGTATGTGGGTCTACTTTATGGGCTGTCTGGTTGAGTATGCTGCATTTTTTCTCCTTTTAATTATCGTAGACGGAATGGACACGAGAGGAGGACGAGAAGTTGCTGCATCTTGCCAAGCTCATGCCTACTCAGTGGAGGACCATTGCTCCTATTGTTGGCCGTACACCCTCCCAGTGTCTTGAGCGGTATGAGAAACTACTTGATGCAGCCTGTGCTAAGGATGAAAACTACGAACCTGGAGATGACCCGAGGAAATTGCGGCCTGGGGAGATCGATCCAAACCCAGAGTCGAAGCCGGCACGCCCAGATCCTGTTGATATGGATGAGGACGAAAAGGAGATGCTTTCGGAAGCAAGAGCTCGGTTGGCCAACACTAGGGGCAAGAAGGCTAAGAGGAAAGCTAGGGAGAAGCAACTTGAAGAGGCCAGGAGGCTAGCTTCTTTGCAGAAAAGAAGAGAACTGAAGGCTGCTGGTATTGATAATAGGCACAGGAAAAGGAAAAGAAAGGGAATAGACTACAATGCAGAGATTCCCTTTGAGAAAAGGCCTCCTCCAGGTTTTTTCGATGTTGCTGATGAAGATAGACCGATTGAACAGCCCAAGTTTCCGACCACAATAGAGGAACTTGAAGGAAAAAGAAGGGTGGATGTGGAAGCACAACTAAGGAAGCAAGACATGGCTAAGAATAAAATTGCGCAGCGGCAGGATGCACCTTCTGCTATACTTCAAGCCAACAGGCTAAATGATCCTGAAACTGTTAGGAAGAGGTCAAAATTGATGCTTCCAGCTCCCCAAATATCAGACCATGAACTTGAAGAGATTGCCAAGATGGGTTATGCTAGTGATCTGGTGGGTAATGAGGAACTGATGGAAGGCACCTCTGCAACTCATGCTCTTCTTGCGAATCATGCTCAAACACCACATCAGGGAATGACACCTGTACGGACACCACAAAGGACTCCTGCTGGTACAGGTGATGCTATCATGATGGAAGCTCAAAATCTTGCGCGTATGAGAGAGTCACAAACACCATTATTAGGTGGCGAAAATCCTGATTTGCACCCTTCGGATTTTTCGGGGGTCACTCCTAGGAAAAAGGAAATACAAACGCCAAATCCTATGATGACACCTTCAATGACTCCGGGAGGGGGCTCGACTCCTAGACTTGGCATGACTCCATTGAGGGAGAATTTTTCTTTTGGTGTAACGCCAAAAGGAACTCCAATCAGGGATGAGCTCCATATAAATGAGGAGATGGATATGAATGATGGTGCAAAGCAGGAGCTAAGACGACAGGCTGATCTAAGGAAGAATTTGCGCTCAGGTTTAAGCAATCTCCCTCAACCAAAGAATGAGTATCAAATAGTTATGCAACCAATTCCGGAAGATAATGAGGAACCTGAGGAGAAGATTGAGGAAGACATGTCTGACAAGATAGCTAGAGAAAAAGCTGAGGAAGAGGCACGACTACAGGCGCTGCTTAGGAAGAGATCAAAAGTACTGCAAAGGGAGCTCCCTCGGCCTCCTGCTGCTTCTCTGCAATTGATAAAGGATTCCTTGTTGCGGACAGAGGGAGATAAGAGTTCTTTTGTCCCACCAACCCTGATTGAATTGGCTGATGAAATGATAAGGAAGGAGCTTCTCTTGTTATTGGAGCACGATAATGCAAAGTATCCTCTCCAGGATAATACGAGTAAGGGAAAAAGGAAAGCTGGTAAGAACTCTGCAAATGGTAGTACCGTTCCTGTGATTGACGATTTTGAGGAGCATGATATGAAAGAGGTATTTCTCACTTTTAAAGCCTTTCCCTCTGTGAATATTCAACATTTTTTCCTTGCCATACTTCTTTTTCTGTTATCTCCTTTTAGACTGTTACATGTGCACGGGACAGATGCCAAGTTTTCAATAAAGGTGCACATAACAAATATTAAATCATATAACTCATTCAAAACCAAATTGTGAAATTAGGCATCTTTTATATCGTCATAGTTATCCTTTTTTTCCTCATATATTAGCTTCTAAAGAGCATAGATTATCATTCAAGATACTCAAAAGGCACTAAGGTTATCTTGTTTCCCTCTTTTTTTACGCGTGTATGCGGTATTCTATTGTATTAATATGTGAGAGACTTAATAGCTGTACTTATCTCTCAATTGTGTTACGAAAGATTAAGGACTTGAATTTTTTTATTCATTCTTTATTTCTTAATGATTGGTTTTTCCATTCGATCAATATTTGAGTTTGGAGTAATGAGGTTTGACAGTAATCATTAAAAAACCTCGAGGATATAGGCAAGGGGGGTGACTGTCCCGTGACTATAATTGTAGTATATAAAATAAAAGAGAAAAAAGCTGAAACTAGGAGATGTGTCACCAAAAGAGAGGACCACATGTTAGCTCCTCATTGACTTCTTGTAAGTGCACCTAAATAGATATATTTAATTAGGTTTGATCTGATCTGCACGCTACAACTGTGCTTTGGTAATGTGTATTTGAATAGAGACTGACAAGTAATTTCCCTTCTAAATAAAAATAACAGTTTAGTTCGCAAAACATTAGGGAAATATATGGATGATTTTGAATGCTGATATTCATGTCCTTCCGGAGATTTTGGAAGTTTAATGCAAAAAAGAAAAAGAGAAAAAAGAGAGACTTGTGTATCCAACGTTAAAAATAAGAGTAAAATAAAACTTCAAAAGTTAAAACTACCCAAAAACCATTTCGACCTTCAGGATTTTGTCTTGCTATCTGTTTCAAATTTAATTTTGTTCTCATCGATAGGTCCCCCGGTAACTAGATTTGCATGCCGTCAAAAGTCATATGTTTTTGGTAGATTTGGTGTACTAACTGATTAGTTTGTTCCAGAATTGTTGCAAATTCCTTCGTTTATTGTTTGGGATTCCTTTTATATTCTTTTAAATCTTGCACTTTCTTTGGCCGCTCTTTATGCCAGTTTCTTTGCTCTTGGATTACAAGGTAGTTCTTTATTTTAAATTAATTTTGACTTGTTTTCTATTTTTATCTCTAGTACGTATGCTGTTAATATATTGGCACTGAATATTACCGACTGGTTGTACACCTTTTCCAAATGTCGATCTAGTTTTGCTAGTGGACTCCCTCTGTTCTTTTCATTAAGTGATGGAGAACAATGGCAACAACCTTTGAAGACTTATAAAAGGCATGCCAAATGAAGCTTTGCTGATTATTATTATTATTTTTTGATTGATCAAGAATTTTCTTAACTGATTGGAGTGTATTAGGATTTTAATAAATTTCCTTTTTCTAGTTGGAATTGGATTTAATGTTTCTTTTTCCTTGTTGGTAGTGGATATGTGTATCCTAGTCTTCTTATTACATATTAGGTTTCCTATTTTGACATGGAGTAGTACTTTAGAGTGTCTATATGTCCGGTTGTAATTCTTTCTTTGAATGGAGTCGATGATTAATTGAATTTGGCAATTCTTTGCTTTGGAATCGTGTGATATATTTCCTCTTAGGTGCGATGCTTAAGAAACCCTAGGTGTGACGCTTAGGAAGCTGTAGAGCTTAAAGATTTATCCTTTGTTGTGGGACCCCTCGTCCAACGTGATTAAGTCTGATGCAGCTTATGAAAACTATGATGTAATAGTAAGACGGTCTACTCTGGCTTTGGGTTGTTGGGAGAACTCAAATACATTGGACACTCCAATAGGAGACTCTTGCTCTCGCCGCAGCCTAAAACTGTGGGTAGAAATTCTATATGCTTGAAAAATCAGTGTGGTTTAGTTTTTCTTCTGACCAATCACGTACAAGTAGAGATAAAAAAAATGCACGTGAACTTGGTTCCGTTTGGTATAGTTGGGAGGGAACCAACTTATTTTGGATGAATTTGCACATGAGAGTCCAAATAATAGATGGCAGAGATGGTCATGAAAGATTTGGGTGTCTCAGCAATCCCATATATGAGCTAACATGTTTTTGTGTCTTGCCTCCCTTAGTAACTAGTTTGGAAATTTTAGAAGTCTCTGGAAGGCAAGAAGGGAAATTTCAAATCTACTCATGTGTGGGTTTGTAAGTCCCAGGTAAAGGACTGAGAGAAGTAACCCAGCAAGTTAAAAAACTACCTGGCAAAATCTTTGAAATGACTGAGATATCTCTAATTTCACTAAAACTTACAAGTTCAGCATTGCACATATTTGGACAATTTAAAAAACTCTTAGTCAAAAGAATTAAGAAAGTCCACGATGAATTCTCAAATAAGAATGCTATCCTAGGACTATTTGACCAGCAGATTAAAATAATTCGCTCATTTTGTCAATTTTCAGCTTCTTTTTATTTTCTTTGATTTTCCTTTTGATTTGCCAACGTAGTTTAACATTTATCCTTTATGTTTTTTATGTTTGTCTACTATTAACATCAATATCAACAACAGCTTTATCCCAAACTAGTTGGCGTCGGCGGTCGATGAACCCAAAAAAGAAAAATAAAATAAAATAGAATATAACAAAAATAAAAAAGCAAAGATCAATTGAAGAAAAAAGAGTAAAATATAAATAAAAACAGGGAAAAAGGGACAAAGGACTAAAAAGGTCAGTCTGGAACATAGGAAATCTACCTTTCTCTAATATTAATAGCTTCCCTTCACTTCTTCTCGAACAAACCGTCCGCCAATCTATTTCTCACTTCCTTAAATCTTGTTTACTACTTTTCTCCAAGTTAGTTTCGGTTGTCCTCTTCCTTTCTTCATGTCATGCTTCCGGTAACAAACTTCTGTTCTTATTAGAGCATCTAGGGGCCTTCGAAGAACATGCCAAAATCATCTCAGTCTATGTTCTCTCATCTTTTTTGCCAGTGGTTCTAGTCTAACTTTTTGTCGAATATATTCATATGCCCACATATCCATCTTAACATCCTCATCTCTGCGACTCCCATCTTATGCTCATGTTGCATATGTGTTGGCCAACATTCAACTCCCAGAAGTGCCCTTTTATATGTTTCTGACCACATGAGCTAAAAAGCAAGGCATGGTTTGTCTCGTATCTGCAGCTAGGCATGGTTTCTTGACTTTGGTTCAATGGCCAAAATATTCTGACCACATGAGCTAAAAAGCAAGGCATGGTTTGTTTCGTGACTGCAGCTAGACATGGTTATCTCACTTTGGTTGCAATGACCAAAATATAAAAGGTGTTTTGGCTACAATAGGATTTTGTGGTTTGGAAAGGAAGGGGGGTGGGGGGGAGACAAATGATGTTTGGCTTGATTTAGTAAATTGGATATTTAGTAATTTGGTTGGGTCTTGAAAATGTAATAATGAGGGAATAGAGGTAGAATATCCAAGTTGTTCTACTGTCTCTATTTTTTGTCCTGCCGTGCTTTTGCAATGTGGAGAGAATGAAGTGTGCATTTTTGTTAAGCAGGAAAAAAGGTTGAACCTGTTCTGATGTTTCTAGCTCTGTGTCGAGGTCTTATACCTTTTATTTAAGTTGTGATTTTTTAAGGCTTCATGGGGACAAATTCAACTATTGAAATGATGAACATTCATACAGCTTCATCAGTGTGTGAAGTATCCATTGTCTTAGCTTAAGAGTAGTCACAGTATTTCATGATTTGTGTAGTGGCAATGCTGAATTAGGATTGCCACTGTTTATCTAGTCCTGCACATGCTTTGTTGTCTTCTCATGATTTTTTATTTGTCGAAAGTCTTCTCATGATTTGATTGGTAATATTATTGGGCGTATCTAGTATTGCTCACTTTGCAAATTGTCAACTTAAGCATGTTTTCCAAGCAGGCTGATTCCATGATAAAGGAAGAGGCTCAGTACCTTCGTGTAGCCATGGGACATGAAAGTGAAGCATTTGAAGAATTTGTTGATGCACACAAAACTTGCTTAAATGATCTCATGTTCTTCCCTACTCGTAATGCTTATGGACTCTCAAGTGTTGCTGCAAATGCGGAAAAGCTTGCTGCCTTGCAGAATGAATATCATTTTGTTAAAGCAAGGATAGATGAAGATCATGAGAAGGCCCAGCGGCTGGAGAAGAAGGTCAAAACTCTCACATTCGGCTATCAGGTATGGCCTAAGATGCCTTTTAAACTTTGATTGCTCGTTCCTTTCTCTTCCTTGAATCAAACTGTCCCAGGAATTTAAATCAAACTTTGATTGCTCGTTGCTTTCTCTTCATTCATAATAATGCTATCAATATTGTCAGATGTATCGCGAAGAATATAGTTTCTTAGTACATTTCCCTTCCCGCTTCGTAGCTTTTATTACCTTTGTAGTATCTACTGGTCAACTCTAGTTCTTATTTCTCTTTTGATTGTGTGGAGTTCATAGTTCTTATTCATATTTTCCATCAACATCAACAACACATTTATCTCGAACTAGTTAGAGTCGGCGGTCGATTAATCTGAAAGATACATAAAATAAAAGCAATATCGATCGAGAGAAAAGAGATCAACATCAACATCAACAACAACACCTTTATCCTAAATAAGTTGGAGTCAGCGATCGATGAACCCAAGAGGTATATAAAATAAAAGCAAGATCGATCAAGGGAAAAAGGATAAATATGTAAAAAATAAATATTATATATATTTATATAGGAAATGACTAAAAAGTACAGTCAATAGCATGAGAATTCTGCTTTTCCACAATACTAATAATCTTCCTCCTTTCCGTCCTAAGACAAACCGTATGCCAATCTAATTTCCACTTCATTAAATCTTGTTTTACTACTTTCTCCCAAGTAATTTTCGGCAGACTTCTTCCTTTCTTCGTGTTATGCTCCCGGTAGCAAACTTCTGTTTTTACCGGACCATTTAGGGATTTTCGAAGAATATATCAAAACCATCTCAATCTATGTTCCTTCATCTTTTTTGCCATCAATTCTACTCCAACTTTTCGTCGAATATCTTCATTCATTTTGTTATCCACCTTTATGTGACCATACATCCACCTTAACATCCTTATTTCTGCTACTCCCATTTTATGCTCATGTTGCCTCTGTGCTGGCCAATATTCAGCTTTATATAGCATGGCAGGTCTTATTACCGTTCTATAAAATTTTCCTTTTAACTTAAGAGGAATTTTGCGATCACACAAAAATCCTGATGTACTGCGTCATTTCATCCAATCTGCACTGCGCCATATTTTCCATATTGTAGTATAATAGTAGACTCATAATTTATAAATTTATGTTACGGTATATAGATATTGGTTCATCTTGTTTATAACTTGAATTGACTTGAAACCGTAAAATGAACAACCTGAAATGAGTTCATCTGAATTGTTATGCTAGAAGTTCTATGTTCATTGTGATATTTGCATACTTTTTATTTTGTTTCCCTTCACATGATAGAGAAACTTGCTTTGTTATTGCTTGAATGTTTTGTTGTCATCTTGAGTGACTGATAGTGTGATTGAATGCTGTGACATTGCCATGCATCTATGTCATGTCTAATAATTCTAGGATATACTACCATTCATGTGATGAGGTCTACTTATTGCCTGGCAAACTGTTTTTTTGTCAGATGCGAGAGAAGACTCTTCGTGACCAAATTGAGTCAACCTTCAAGCAGCTGGACACTGCAGGGACAGAACTCGAGTGTTTCCAAGCACTGCAGAAGCAAGAGCAACTAGCAGCCTCACTCAGAATAAATAGTTTGTGGGAGGAAGTTCAGAAACAAAAGGAGCTTGAGCGAACTCTGCAGATGCACTATGGTGCCCTTGTTGCGGAGCTGGAGAGGTCAAGGCATCTCTTTGACGGTTACAGAGCAGAGGCGCAAAAGCAAGAGGAAATCACGGCAAATAATCGAGCTTTGGAAATAGCCGATGCTGCAACAAATCGAGCAGTTCCGTCAAATCAAACCGGAGAAATTGAGCATCCTACAGACTCTTGTCAATCACTTGATGGAAATCTGGGCGAGGAAAGTCATGCCGCAGAGAAAGCTTATGCAGATGATAGAAATGTTTTGATTGCAGCTTCCTGTGAAGGGGCTGTTGATATGGAAGATGAAAAACCTCATGTATTGGTGGGAGCAGAACTGATTGCTGAATCTACTGAGCAGGTGGTTGTTGATAACACGATGAGCAAGGAGAAACTGGACGTTGAAGATCGAGATCTTGCTATGGAAACGAGTAACTCTGATGGACCCTCAACCGAGCAGATTGAATATGGGAGCGCAACGCCTCCCCATTGTAAGCTAGTGAACGAGAATTCAGTTCCAATTTGTAGCGATGTGGAGAGGTCTGTGGAGGAATGCGGGTCCAAGTCAATGGAACATGGGGAGAATCTACCCTCAGCAGAAGCTGAACGTTCTTAAAAGTGACTTCAAACTGTGTGCCAAAAGAAGTTGTGTTTTAGTTTGTGGCCAAGCTTATATATATTTGAGGGGACTGAGTGCACTTTCATCCCCGGATTTTGTTCCCCCTATACTCAAGAGGAGCATGGAATTGTTACTGATGAGGGGCGCAGTTACTTGGGTGATCCATCCTTGAGGTGGTTTCCAGTGTTTCTGAGATTTGTGATAGTGGCCATCAATCAGCGAGGCTGCAGATGATAGTTGAAATTCAATTGAGAAAAGTGGTCATGTTTGTTTGCAAGATTTGGCAGCTACTCCTGTCGCTTGCTGTATGTTGTCCGTGACGCCAAATGCGTTGCAGTCTTGTTCATGCAATGTGTCGTGGCATGTTTACGAACTTTGATAATGCTTTTTGGACCGAATAAAATTGACAGAAGTACCCTTTCCTTGGGTTCCCATCTATTCTTCCCCCAGATACTGTTCCCATCTGTACTGGGCTGCAGAAGTTGTGATCATGAGCAAAATATAAGCGTTCGAAATTCTACAAGAAAAATGGCACTTTAGGTTGGTCTCGAGTCTTAAACTGATCAGTAAGTTCCCTAGTATACGAATACAACTGGTACTACAAATAAAGGTAGAAAAAGCTGGGAAAGGATCAAGACACTAGACCATGTCCAATCCCATCTGCCTCATCAACTGCATTTGATCTCTGATAGCCTTCTCGTTTGTTCCTTCTTGTGGACAAGGATTCATTCTCATCAGCAGGAGAGGAGCACGAGTCCTTGACTTGTGGTTTTGATGGCCTCGATGATGATCTTGTGGATGCAACACAGTCCTTGGGCTTCTTCTTCCTCGGTTTCTTGGGCAGATCCGAGAGTTGCGACGGGACCGCGTCGGCGGCGGAATCCATGGGCTGTTGGGTGGGCTTGCTTGCGTCCGATTTCTCCCGTTCATTGTGAGAGCCCTTGGAAGATCTTCTTGGTGGCCGGTGTTTGTCTGATTTGGCCTTGGTTGGTGATTCAGCGTCACCCGACGATAATGACGGGTTATGGCGTCTGGACGATTTCGGCATTTCCGACAATTCGGGGGCCGGACAGCTTTTGTAACTCTGCGTCCCCCCGATTCCTCTACTTGATTCTGAAGTTGGAGAATTGACTCACAGGAGTTTGGTCATTTATTAACTTGCGAAAAAATAATTAACTTTAAGACATTAAAATAATGTCAAGCGGTGTACACCTAGATTGCGCTTCTTAATCATGGCGTGTTAATATATTTGAATTCCATGTTATACAATTTCGTTGGTTCCCATAATTTTTCAATTTGTCCAATTTTCATCTCCGCATATTTTTTGTATCAATGTGGTTCTAAGATTCTATGTATTTTGGTTGGTCCTTTCAAGAATGCAAACAGAGATGCTCACTTGGACGGCTACATCAGCTCTGAACGGATAAGCCTGAGGTTAGATGGAATTTTATACCGACTAGGATAAGATATTAAAATTAAAAAGAAAAAGAAATCTAAAACCCTAAGAGAGAAAAAAACGAGAAGAATGAGCAAAAGATGGTGCCAAGGCACCGGAGAGGGCCGGCAAGTGCTCCCTAGCCTCTGGCTGATTATGCTGAGGTTGCTGTAGCTGCTGATCGAGGGATGTACAGATACAGAGGAGCCATCCTTCTTGTCAAAGAGACAAAGCTCTGGTGGTTGGATCAAGCTGACGCTGTTTTCGCGCCACCTTGGCGTTGCCTGTCGGGATCGTACGATCCAGGCAAGCGCTCACCGGGGTTGCGCAACCTTGATGAGGTCGTGTCAACGGCGGCCGGCCCTTGAAAGGGTCAGGTGCCTCTTCTTTCTTTCAATTACGTTCTTTTTTATTCATGTTCCTTTTAAATATATTAAGGGTGGGGTGCCTCTTCTCACGCCATCATTTTCGCTTGTACTTTTATTTGAAAGACCAACTTGAAAACACATGGCTTAAGGACCACATTAGCCATAATATATATATATATATATACATGGATGAAATTAAAGAAAATTTATCCCTTTTATTTACCCCAAAAACGAACATTGTTGGCACTTAATTGGCTATTTTTCCAACAAAAAGTCCGACATGATTTAAATCAGGAGGAAAGGAATATATGATCGTACCTTCGTAAACCCGATCAAAAGAAGAGCCATCCTTCTTGTCATTTCCGACGCCCAAAGGGGCGGACGAGGATTGTCTCGGCGACGACGGTTTGAAATCAGTCATCTGCATATTTTTGTTCTTTGCAGGCTTAGAGACGATCCAATGTCGACCAAAAATTGGATGAGAGACGAGCAAGAATCGTTTTGACATACCCAGCTTGGTGAATTTTTCTCGGAGGGACCGTCCCAACCAATGTGTGCAACATGCTTCACATCCGTGGGATAACCGATCTTCATTTCCGGTTCCTTCTCATCATCATCTGAATCTAAACACCCAAGTATATGAGTACTTGTTGATATGCCAATATTACGTCAGAGAAACGTAGAACGTACCGAATATCTGCGAAATGTATCTGAGGCCCTTGAGGAGGCCCTTCATCTTGGTCGTCATCTTTGTCCGTCACCCAAATTCTCGCATAATCAACACCGAACAAAATTGCTCCTACCCATGTCTTGCCACCGCCGACACAAACCAGGCTCTTGATGCCCGAGAGGACGCTGTGAAAACCGGGCTATCGGTGCTTGAATTTTCGAGATCAATAAGCACAGACGATCCCTGCAGGCTTTGAACACAACTCTTATGAATTAGACGGGATGAAAAGAAGAAAAAGACAGGCATTTGACGAAGTTGAGAAATTCAGAAGAATTGCCTGTTGTAATTTGCAGTGAAAAAGAAAAGGAAGGATAAAAATTAGAAGGGCGTCGCAATTTTAGGAAGATTCTAAAATTAGCAAACGACTCTCTTAACTAATTCTTCTCAACAACGGTCGGAGTTCAAAAGGCTGACTTCCCCTTTGTTGTTGTCGCTCAACAGGATTTTCACAAGGGAAATCCTCTGTTCAATAATTCTGGATTTTGGCTCTTTTTTATTTTCCTTTCAATGTTCCAAATAGAGTGTGCAACCACACTGGGTTTATCCGAAACCCGAATCGGACCATTTGAAAAACAGGTTTAGGAATCGGTTAAATGTTTTGCGAAACGGTTGGAACTAGGCCGATGGAACCAGGCCGATGTATCTGGGAACCGAATTGGTTTTTAACAATTGTTAGAAAAAAAATACTAGTATTGCTTGCCTCAACTCCTTTGTTTTTATTTTGAATTTTGTCATTACTACTTATAATATTTTGCTGAAAAAAATGAAATAAAAAATAGGTTCTCGAATAAACCCTGAAACAAGACCGAAAAAAAAAGGATATGTTCCAAAACAGATTTTAGGACAAACATGATACATTTCAGGCTTCAAAAATTTAAAACTAGTTATAACATAATCAAATTCAGGGTCTAGATCCAAAACCTAGTCACCCGGCCATGCTCACCCCCTAGTTCCAAAGGCCAGCAGCATAGTATATGTACTCTCCATTTTCCCTGGATACGCATGGTGCAGAGTCGGAATTGTAGTGAAGAGGGGGGCGAAAATGTATATGCACTCTCCATTTTCCCTGGGCTATAAGAGATGTTGCGTAATAGTAATATATCCATATGAAAAGTTATATAATTGGTATATTTCTACATTTTTTTTATTGAGATTTGAAAGGAGGAGGTCCTAGTTTGTGAAATAATCAGTCTTCAGTTCTAGAGTCAATCCTAAAATCGATGGTTTTCTTTTTCTTTTTTCGGTTGGTTCTATTCTAATAGTGAACATTTCCCAACGTTAAATGAAAAAATAATTTACTTCATAATGAAAATAAAAATAAAATTCTTGGGCGGTCCGTCGATTCGGTCCCTTATATGAAAAGGGAACTCGATCGATTATTATAGATTTCAATTTTTTGAAACCGAAAACCATGTCAACCCCTCTGAAAATCACTTAAAAATCACTGGTTTAGTTTGATCCGGTCGGATTTCGGGATTGAACCGAAACCGATGCACACCCCTGGTTATTATCACAATTGAGGCCTGGTCAAGCCTAACAATACGAGCCACCATTCCCGATGATTGGGTGATGCCTGTGGTATCATCGTCCACCATTTTTGCCCACCTAATTCTGTCCAGTGGGCCTCGCGGATTGCCAATAAGGTTGCCCTTTGTGTATCTCTGTTACTATTTTTAATTAGCTGTACATCTTTCAGACGCTACTGTATTGTGGTCACGAACTATTAATATGTCTAGCAAAAATTGACGCGAGAATCCTGTGGTAATGAAAATGATTGAAAATGACCCAATGATGTTTGATGATGATGCCTTGTGGGCGTTTTTATTATCATTTTATATTTTATTGTTTTTGTTACTATTATTACTAAACTAACATATATAGTTTTGTCATTATCAACTATTTCATATTCTAGAAAAGAACTCCATAAATTTCGTTTCATTGTGATAAAATAATGATACTAATAGACATTAAAAAGCATATATTGTGACCATTTTCTTTATTTTTTTATTAAATTAACATAGTGATCTTATCATTTATTCTTTCAAAATTTCTAGACAAAAGTTGTCAATAAGATAAAAAAAAAAGTAGGGATTTTTGCATGGTGATTCTGTCCTGATAAAATGATCTATAAAAAGTTTAAAATTACAGCGCTACTACTACTAGGGCTGCAATTATGAGATATTTACCAGACAAACAGGGAAATTCTCAATTCCACGTTAAGAGACTTTAATGCTATTAAAACTTTCGCTGGCCTGTCTTAAAATTTTGTTAAAAAGTGTCTCAAGGTTTTTTTTTTTTTGGGGGGGTAAAAAATTCAAGGGTACCTTTTTTTTTGGTCGGAAAAGGACATATGTTGTTAACACAAAAAATACCCTAAGGGCTGCGTGATGTGCACGTAGGAGAGGTGTGGTTAGTCACAGACCAATGTAGAGATATCGGGTGAAGATCCACCATGGAGATGCCATGTGAAGGGGTAACTTTGGCGGTATTTTTTTTCAAGCCACGCAGTAGAATACACGATCGAGGCAATTATAGAGTTTGGCGCGGCAATCCCAAAAAAGACAGAGAGGAAGAGGCGTGGAAATCGCCAAAGGCTTTATCCACAAAAGCCATCGAAGGGAACGTGCTAAAAGTCCAAGGTAGCAACCATTCGACGGTTACCAGAGCACGCCTATAAATACCCAAGGGTATCCAATAAAGACAACACACACAACACAACAAATAAGTCTTATATTTTCAACTTAGTTTTTTAGCCTAGTTGTAGCCAGTCGTCGATTCAATTCCAAGGTATTTCATATCCAAAATTAGGTGTCGTCGATTAGATTCCGGCTTCTACTGGCCCAATTCAGTATTGTCGATTCAATTCCGGTGTTGTATTGTTCATCCTTCTTGTCTAGTACCGTCAATTCAATTTCGATAGTGTCCTACATTCCACCTGTCTAATATCGTCGATTAAATTTCAGTATCGTGTCCTATAGTGAGATTTAGTACTGTCGATTCAATTCCAGTGTTGTGTCCTAATTACGATTTCGTCGAAGCATTCGATAAAGTTTTATCGATGAATCTTCAAAAAAGTTTGTCGAAAGTTTGTACGAAGCTGTCGAAAGACACATAGTTATCAATAAATATCCTGCATTTGACACTCTATCTAAAACTGACTCGGAGCCCTTCTTACTTAACGAACTGCTAAAGTTCGATAAAAGATTCCCGTATTAGTTCAGGTTTAAGATGGCGAGATCCCTCGACAGCATGTCGGGGAGGCAAGAAAAAATCTGGAAGTAACGTTAGTGATGTTATCCTTGATAGATGTACCATTGAAGAAACCCAACATACGTTTGTTGATCAGATTTTCTAACGTATGACCTGAATCCCGATCATTCTATGCGGTACGATTGACGCTGATGCGAGCAAATGTTAACATTCCTTTTTTGTGAATTTATTATTATTATTTTTCTAAATTTTCACGAGGCGATCATTGCCGGCCATAGGCGAGGGTGTCATGTCCCTTGCCGGTCAACAGGTGAGGAGTCCCTCTCCTAATTTTCGGCGAGAGTCAAGCTAGCAACCCGGTTGGCCCACAATTGACAAAAAAAAAAAAGTAAAAGAAAGAAAAGAAAAGAAGAAAAAAATTAAAATTCTAAAAATTGTCTAGGTCATTGTTGGTCATGCCACGTATGATGATTAACATCTATGCCGGCGATTTTCGACTAAAATTAGCTAAAACATTGGCAAATCGTTAAAAGGATTTGTTTATTTTGAGGAAAGTATTTTCAAGAAAATTGTTTTCTGGAATTTAGTCCGATTAGTTTACATTCTTTTAAAAAAAAATTCCCTGCTGAGATTTGACTCGGCACAAGTGGAAGGCGGCAACGCCAGGCGGAAGCATGGCCTAGTTCCGCTCGGTGTTGCCTGGGAGGGCAAGGTATATGCGACGGATTATTCAGGTGAAAGTACGAAAACATCAATTTATTTAAAGCGCCGACTTTTCATTTCAAAGGAAGTGGGATTTCGATACGAAAGATTGCAGAAAATTAAAAGTAAATTACTAATATTGGTCAAATGTGAATGGGCTAGCTCAGTCAACATAACAGTAATAAAGATGAACATAATATAATGCACATCAATATTTTGAAAATTGAAGAATAATATACTTTAGAGAGAAATGTTAATGTTTACAAAGCACAATTAAGGACCGACTCGGGAAAAGCTAATATTTTCCATTTGCTTCTATGGTTTGCATTGTGATTACATTTTGGTGCATCTGTATAATCATTTGTCAACTCCCCTTTATTTTTTTTTTCTAGTGTTTTTCATAATAATTGAACTGAAACACCAATGCACAAGAATACATTTCACTCGTTTACCATAGAGATGGACCAGCGATGCAAAGTAGAAAACCTACATAGCCATAAACACAACTCGTAGCTTAGCTTGGGCGTTACTCAGTTTCTGCACAAAAGAACGTTGCCTACCAAGCAAAATGCATCTTGCAAGAGCAACAATCCTATTCCAATCTGATTCCAACTCACAAGTCCTCCACAGTGACCAGGACCAGAAAGGGAAAATGCATGTCGGGATCCACCTTGGGCAATGCCACATCATTTTCGGGGAAATGACTCGAAAAGTTGATATTTCAGCTATGGTTGCTTTGTCTGCAAGATAGAAACAAAACCGTACGTTCAACAGCACTCTATGCATTCAGTTACTGTGACTCTCAATGTGTGTGTGTGTGTGAGAGAGAGATGTGACTACCTTATTCAGGTACTTCTTTTGAACCTTTAATGCTGCTTTGCATGCCTTTTTGGCATCTAATTTTCCAGTTGTCTCACCCAAAATCTACACAAGATCATAACAGAATATGAATAACCCATTTGGGGAGAGAGAGAGAGAGAGAGAGAGAGAGAGAGAGAGAGAGAGAGAGAGACCTTGACAACGTCGTCCAGTCCCTTGGCCTCCTTCAGAAGGGCCTTATTCTTGGTTTCTAGCACGCTTGCAACAAGAAAAACAGCAAGAGCACTCTCATTGTCTGCATGTCCGGTCTTTACCTTCTCCTTCTCAAATTTACCACATTGCTTAATCAATAGCTTGTCGTCCACCTTGGGTACTGCCTCTGCTACAGCTCTTTCCTCCTTGTACATTGAGAATATATTTGGGTTGTACTCCATGGCCCATATCAGCTGAAAATCAATCTCCATTCAAATACTCAATGGGATGACAAAAGCATAGACACTATTACCATCACATTAAAACCTAAACTTTCATAAACCGTTTTAATCAGGTGTAATCTATTTGAAAAGCCAGCAAAATACAAATTTCAAGTAGCCTCCTCACCTCCCAAAGGTATAAAGCATCAATAAATGAGAATTCCCTTCTAAAAAGGACCATTAGCATACGAAACGCAAATAAATACTCCCCACCATCCAGATCATCTGCAAAAAAATAGGAGCATGTCAACCTCACGCCCAATTCTGGAAATCAAACAAAAGGAGATCAACGAAGGTAGCCCATGTGTTGATAATTACACTTGTATTTTTCAGATATTGTACCTTCTGAGACTTTCCTGGTTGCTCTAAAAGGTTTCAAACTCTAAAGTTCACAAAAGAAATCTGAAGGCAACATTTGTATGTGTATGATTCTTAAGTAGGAGACCTTACTTCAAACATTATTGATCCGGTTAATGCTTCAACATATCAGTTTTCAGCCCTTAGAAGATCTTTTAAGAGTTTCATGTCATGTCTTCAATCCCAACTAGTTTGGGATAAAGGTGATGTTAATGTCGATGTCATGTCTTCAATTGAGCTTGATCTTTAAAGTCATCTGTTTTTATTACAAAGAGGAACTAGAGCCGCCAATAAATGAATCAACTTGTTAACTAATGCTCCTTATTTACGACTCAAAACTTGACTTGCTGACTGCTCAGCTGCCTGTGCATAATAAAACTCATTTTGAGTCAACGCATTTGAAATTGACTAGCTCAATGGTCACATCTAGTTGAGCTTAAACTCGATAACGTTCTAGTAGATTTTGAGCCTAACTGAATTGGTACACTTCGTTAATTCCATGTATGGTAAGAAATTAATAGCATTCAGTATTCAATTTCAGTTTGCTATAAAATAATTTTTTAATTTCCATTTGTAGCTAATGAAGCTGTCATTGTTGACAATTGAACTTCATAATTTTTTGTTTTCAGCAGAGTCATGCTTAATATTTTTTGAGCAAATAAATGCTAGGAAACCCGTATATCTTCTATACTAGTACATAGAAAGATTGTTATGATCCTAATTGCAAAGTATCGGACTTGGATCCTACATCAATGGTATGGGACTTTGATATGTGGCTTATATGACCTTGGGCTCTCCCACCTCAATTACTAGCTTTTGGGGTGTGCTCCATATCAAATAGTTATCAAGGATTCTGCCATCTCACGCGGTTGCAATCTAGCTGCATGGGTGGTGATGCTGATATTGCAGTGTTGCTTGGGAATAGCAGAAGGCTAGTGCAAAGCCAACCCAACATGCGCGCTGGGACTGCAAAGTGTGGTGGATTGTTATGATCCTAATATCAAGATATGGGACTTGGATCCCACAATGATAGTATGAGATAGTGATTTGTGGTTTCTATGGCATTGTGCCTCTCCCACCTCAATAGTTTGCTTTTAGGATCCTAAGGTTCATATCAAAGCCATATAGGCCCAGTATTTCTTATGAACATACATTTACCTAGTACATTCAGACATATCCTATTTAGTATCCATATAGACAAGATGTGCAAGTTTATGTAGAAAGAGACGCATAAAAACAAAAGTTTAGCATCACTGACTTATTGAATCTTGCAGCTAATACAAGCATTGAGATCAATTTACTTTAATCTATCATTCAAGTTGCAGACGCCGAAGCCAGGTTTTCTTGGAGCATATTTGGTACATACATGGAAAAGCTCACATCCATTTTACTTTAATTACGTCTCATTTAGGATACCATCTTCTAGTAAGGCCCAAAAACACAAATACTAAATGTCCACAAGAAGAAATGAAAGAATAGATAATATACCAAGATGTTGATGCAGTTGAGGGTCTATAGTTTTGATAATTGTGGAGAGGGTACCAAGTTGAGATTGTACTCCTATCGAACTTGTAGTGCACCTAAAGTTTTCCCTCTTGCCAAGGAGAAAGAGAAGGAATTAGATGTACTCAAATTTCATAGAAAAGATCCCACTTAGAGTGAAGAAAGCAAGGTATACCACCATTCACATATCACTATCACTGAGACTCAATAGTATATCAAGAATATAAACAAACTAGAAAGCACAGATGTGTAAATAAATCCGTCGATCGTCTATGATTCTTTAAGAAAGTTATACCAACTCTACATTTCACCGCGTGCATTTGCAGGAAAAGAGCTAATAAACTAACAGTGGAATCTACATTTCATCATGTCTTCTCTTTCTCAATCTAGAAAGAGGCATCTCCGAATATATAATCAGTAGGTTCAATAGCAGAAGTGACCCAGCATATTAAATGTTTTCCTCGGAAAATTGTTTGTTGTATAGGCAGGCAAGCTATGTTCATCTTCATAACTTGACAAACGATATAACATACACAACATACTTGGGACATCAAGATACCCCACGGAGATTGTCAAACTCACAAAGATGGAAGCTAAAAGCCAAATAATTGATCTACTACAAAGTCAGTCAGCTTGGAACTCATTAGTTAGTTGACAAAGATATTCCAAGCTAAAAATACATACCAGTCTTCGCATGGCTCGCTCAAAGCACCAAAAAGCATCAGCTTCGTGTTCCAAAAGTATTACCATTGGGGAACATATGTCATTCATTCCTGCTCAGAAATCATTATGCTAAAATGACAAAGTAAACATAACTTCAAAGCATAAAAAAGAAAGGAGCATCTTTACCCACCTTGAACATATCCAATATCACTGTCTACCCAAGCATAAACAGCAAGAACTTCCCAAAGTTTTGCCTGATTGATTTCACTTTCATAAAATGCAAGAGCTTGATCAGTTCGAACAACATCCAAACCTATCTCCATATTTAACAGCATATGTCAATAATAAACATTATGTACTCACATTACTCATTAGGAACAGCTTAGAGAAAGACAATTAAGACCTATAAAAGAGTTTTAAAAAACCATGATTTCAAGCTCTAACTAAAGCAATCTTTCTTGTACAGTACAGATGCAAGGTTGAGCCCACGTAACTACCAACATGAGAATACTTTACGTGGACAATTCTGAAGTCACTGCATTGATGCCCACAGGATCATAGCAATTGAGTACTCTTCCAAGAATTCTATGGGCAGCAGATTCTGCTTTTAAAAAGTTGGAGTAGTTCCAATGAAGTGTGCGAAAAGTTTTGAGATGAGGAAGAACTTGGAAGCAGAAATATCTAAAAGCTAATTTGGAAGCAGCAGGTCAGAGGTGCTTTTTAAGTTTGTTGCTCCAAAGATTGAATTTGAAGTTTACTTTAGTTTCAGTAAGTTTCAATTCTAAATTGTTTGTTCTATAACTATTAATGACTATAGTACATTAGATTATCATTAACAAACACTTTCTATAGCTATAGTGAGTTACTACATAACACGAGAAAATTAAAGCCAAACTTACAGCACCAAATACTACAGAAACAACAGGAGGCAAGCAGAGCGATATACCAATGATGAAGCTCATAACAGTAGAACAACCATAGCTCTCAAGGATCCTTAGTTCTAGTCCACTAATTGATACTAATAGATGACATAATGGAAGCACATACCAATTTGGTGCAAGATGAGTTTCCAGTTTTTCACTTTCTTTCCGTCCGTATTATCCACAAGCCCTTCATGACCGGTGGAGGGATCTAAAGATGATGTTGACACAGTTCCATTGCGATCCTTATCAGAATTCAATTGTTGGTCATTATCATTATTGACAGGTGAGGTGATGACCCTCCCGCTACCAATTTGTGGAACCATTTTCTGACATTCTGCTTTCCATATCCCAAACTGCTCCCTGCGATCAACATAAGGTGCATAACTAACCAAGCCAAATGATGTTAAATTATGAGTAAAGAAAGAATATAAGAACCAAGTCAAAGGGCAAATATCATCCTTGGTTAGGAAGAAATCTAAAAGAATGCAGAAAAGCAAATACTCCACTTCATATGTCCAAAAACAAAATAACAAATTGTGTTAAATAACGGAAGAGATTTTACTAAAGCAGACTGAGATCTTGCTTTCCCATATTATGTTACACTGAGCCTCAGATAGATAAGTGAGCATGCACTAGGTTATTATCCTCCACGTTAAAACTTAACAAAATAAGTCTAATAGTTAGATGCGTATGTTTTTCAAGCCAACTTAGGACCCACTTGTGAGAGGTTTCCTTGGCTGATTATAATGCAAAATCAGTTTGAAGTAATTACATGCAGGTACTAATTGTAAATGAAAGAGTAAGAAAAGCCAGTCAAAGTCATAAAAGTGATCTTTTTTGCTCCTAAATAAAAAGGACAACAGCTAATGGAAAATATCGTCCCCAGAAATAAGAAAGTTCAAAATCAGAAGATATTTTGTTACTAAAAGCCATAACTCACAACAATTTAAACATCACAACTTCCAAAAACATTAAGCTACAACATGAATAACTTCGATCTCCCACAATATTATCACTTCCAATCCCAACTTCCTAAGTTTTATTACTTTTACCTTCCTACATATGGAGGCCACAATGACAGACTCTTCTACCAAAAACTGACAGTGAGAAGTGTCATGACATATCCCAAAGATGATCAGCTGCTAACCTTGGGAACCAATTAATATCCAATAAACTAACTAATAATCACAAATATTATAATGATGAACACCAAATGCTCTTATCACCATCTTGTCCATGGACATGATTCATCAAGAGCAACTTCTCTTATTAAGTTGACATTAACAAACGGCTCTATTTCTTGGGAATGGAATTTATTAATGCATGACTACTGCAGCACTTTGTGCCAGTGACAGTTAAAGATATGTCAAAATAAATGAGTCAGATATTGTCAGTCAACCATCAGAAACTTGAGACTACCCAAAGTATCAGTTTACACGTCCTGTGAAGCCAGAGTCAGGACTAGAGCAGAACATTACCTCCTTTGTTGCCTCAGCTGATTTCTCTCATCAAAGGTGCTGTTGGGATCAAAACATCCCAATAGAAACTCCCACACCACTCCTCTAATTGATGGATGGACCCCCTAATAAGGTTACCATATAAAAGTAAAATCTTTAATTGAATAAGCACAGGAACAAGAACCGAGCTTACAGACTCTAGGGCATGCACCTATATAGGCTTGAGTACCCCCATTACCAGCATTACAAAGATTTCTTTTAAAATAATGCCAGTCAAATTTAGAGAATTCCCTCTTAAAGGGATGAAAGACAAGGATAATTAACGAAAGACATTCTAGGAAATGCACCTATATACATGTGCAAGACAGTTCATGATGACAGGCACTTATTTGAATCTTATTCCCTTTTTTCTCCCCTTTTTACCATCTTCTTGCATAATATTGGATGACAACCCCAAAAAAAAGGCTGAACATTTGTCATTTCAGACTCTTGATTACCATCAAAACCATAACAGAGGTCATATCCTTCGAAACCAAATCTGTGAGAAAGTAGGAAATACTTAAAGCTGCAATCTAAATATTATGATGGCACATTTTTAACTTCGCTCTGAACAGATCCAGTATCAAATAGATGTTAACAGGATAAGAAATGTCTAAGTCCTTCATTGAAAAATCCTGGGTTCAATTTTTATTGATCTTTTTTTCATTTGGTTGCTTTAGCATCGCTCGAATCTGGATCCCTTTAGGTTATTCAATAGTTGCAAAAGCCATAACGGAAAGGAAGAAAGAAGAATTACCCCTCGTTGGATGCGACGGAGCACTTTGGTAATGTCCAAGTGACCATCCTCAGAAAACGCAGCATGCCATTTCCTCGCGCTTAGCGTCTTCCCAGGCTGCCAAAAACAAGAATTAGAATCAAGTACCGATCATAATCCTTCCTCAAAACAATTCACAATGTCTTCCATATGAAAACGCACAAACCATGAAGAACAAATGGATAGGCGAAATCTACCTTAACCTTAAAACGGGTCTTGCGAGCATCGTCATTGCACTCCGGTCTGACTGGGTAGAATGCATTCAAATCAACCGCTTCGGATTTCCTGAGAATCATCCCACAACCAAACATTCGAATCCCTCAATCCAACAACGAAATACTATCTCTCACCACCTGCGAATGCGCATCAATAAGAAGGGAGGACAAAGAGAAAACAAAAAAAAAAAAGGGGGAAACGACAGATTCAATCCCGACATTAATCTGAGTAAAATTCATCGACGCGTTCAACGAGCGAATCTAACCTGGGGAGTAAAGAATGGAATGATGCCCGATGCGTTCAGCAATTCACAAGCATTTGGAATTTTGTATGTTGCTAGCTGCAAGGAACTTAATGCAGACGAAGGAATGAAGAATTCCTTACGTGAATTCACGGGGGAGGGAGACATTCATGTAGTTTCGAGGGAACAGAGGTCATTGTCTAAATTTAATTTATACGAGTGTTCTTCGACATCTTTAGAGACGGGGAAAAAAGTCCGACAGGATAGAAATAGCATTGGATAAGATGTTACTATTTTTTTTTTTTTTTGGCAATATAACTGGACAAAGGGTTGGGTACTGGGTACGACTCTATTTGTCTAAGCTGAGGTGGGTCTCCTGGACAAGGATCCAATCCAACGGGATATAAATTTCTTGGGATATGAAGTTAGCCTATATTACGTTTGGTAAAGCTAATATGATTAGGTAAAAAATAATAATAAAAAGCTACATAAATTACATTAGGGAAAAAAAAAAACTAGATTTACTCTCAGAACAATGACCACTTCCATGATGGTCTTCTCTATGTTGGTGTTTCCATTATAACCGAAATCCACAAAGACACGGGTTGAGACACACGAGGGGTTGACTCAATGGCCACCACCAATGGCCGTCAAGGTGGTGCGACCACCACAGTGGTCACATGGTCTCAAATTCAATCAAGAATATAAATGAGAGAGAGTGAGTGAATGAATAACATTGGATGTGGTGTCACATTTTTATATGCAATATAACCGAAAATAAAGACGGAGACAATTCTAAATATCTAAGTTGCGTTGGGTCACTTGGAGATGAATGGAATAAGATCCAAAATTCTTGAGATATGAAGTAGCTAATAGGTGCATACCCTAGAGCCAGTAATTTTAAGTTTGGTGAACTTAAAATATGATTAGATAAAAGATAATAAAAATTTGCCTATGCTATTTCCATGTTTATTTGGTTAAATCCGCACAATTTTCACTAAAAAGATAAAATTGCCATCAATTATACAATTGCAATTGAAAGTGGGCTCAAACTTATTTACTATTAATTATTATTTTTTAGTCTGTCTATTTTTATATAGGGTCTAGTTGTCATAATTATGATTTCACCCTTTTTGGATGTCCTTTGTATATTAAAGGTACACAAATTTCCATTAATTTCTATAGTTTACTTATGTGAAGATTAGTTTTGTCAAAAAGAAAAGTTTTCAAGAAACCTCATTTCTTTCGAGGGAGAGAATTTCAAATAAGGGCTTGAAGTACCTTTATTTTTTCAAATAAGGGTTTAAAATGGACTTTGTTTCAAATAAGGGCCTAAAATATTCTCATTATTTCAAAAAAGAACCTAATCGAAAGGTATTTTCGTCTTTTCACTTTTTTTATTTTTTGTCCTATTTTTCTCTTTTGCTTTTTTTTCTTCTTCCCCTTCCTACCCGTCCCCCAACTTCTTCTACAACTCTTGACACCTTCTTCAACCCAACATCTTCTACAGCCTTGGGAGGCCTTCTTGGTGGAGCATAGTATTGAATCTAACAATATCACTTAGAGGGGAGTGAATAAGTGATTATGAATTTTACTGAAATCTATTGCGCAATTAAGACAATTTCAAAAAGTGATCAGAATCAAGAACAGTATAACAACGTGCAAATAATTTAATCACAAAAATAAAAGTTGAGGGTAGAGAAAAATGCACACTGGGTTTACAGTGGTTCGGTTTGTCAAGCCTATGTCCACTCTCCCATAATGACGGCGGATTGACTGGATTCCACTAGAATGATTCAATGGAGGTTACAAGAGATGAAGACACTCAGTCGCTCTCACAAATCCTCACAATGAAAGAACTTAATAACTATTTGAATAAGTATGTGAATCTGGACAACTCAGGCATTTTGAAATTTTATATTTTCGACACTCTTTGTTGGTCACCATGGTTTTTTTTTATTCTCATTTAATTCCAAACTAGCTGTTAGACAATAAGGATCCTCTTCAATCTTTGATTAAACGAGACTGTATTTGAGAAGATATGGTAGCCATTGAAGTAAATTATGAACCCTTCAAATTCAACTGCCCATACAATTAAATCTTCAGTTTTTAAAAGTAGAGTAGATTCAAATAAGCCATAAGTTTTATTCCTGGGAGGTAATATCCAATCTTAGATTTTCTCCTGATCTGATTGAAGAAATATCTTGTCAATCAAATATTACATACTTTCATAAAAGAAACTGTCTTATTCGAAAACATGCCATTCGTGGCTTTTTAGAATCTGTAAAATAGAGATTATAGAATCTGAACGATATTCAAAGGCAGTTTTCAGAAATAAAGACTCTGAATCTGAATAGATTATCTTGAATCGTGATATTGAGTTTCAATAAAGTCCATATGACACGTCATATAAGCCTTCAAACGAATAAGCCTTCAGATACAATGTACTTCTTTTGAATGTCTTCATATTCAACTCCATCTGAACATCTTTAGAAGCAACTCCATCTGAATGTCTCCATTAGTAAATATATGATCACTCCTTCTTGAGTCTAGATGTGACATTCTGAATTTCGGCCATATCTCGAAGCTTATTAATGAATATTAATGAATGAATGCCTATCGATGCATTTTAGTAAATCTTACTCAGAATTGATCACTCTTGAGTCGACTAACCAAAGGGGAATGGCTAATTAGGATTCAAATATTTAGACTAAAGAATTCGACCATGGACCGGTACTTGGACCATAAAGATTATCGAGGGGTTATTTTGTGCCAATAAAGGCCGATCTAAGAACGGTTCTAGAACGATTTACTAGCGTTATGCAATTAGTTCATGGGTGATTCCGTGTGATCGTAGTATGATTTGCAAAGTCACCTAAATCGATTTCTAATGATCGTAACCTTTGGAACTAGCGATAAACCCCCACAATTCATGACAACCAAAGTCGCCATGACTCAAGTAACTCTTAAACGTGACATTAGTAGCGGTCGATACGCATAATTCTTAAGAGCCGCCAGTTAGTCTAAGATGCGCCGGAATGACAAACGACTGAATTTGGCCATGAATTGGACTTTGAAATTGGAGGCCAGACATTCAAGGATTTCAATATCAATAAATTGGACGTTGCCTCATCAAAAATCATTAAGTTTACGGTTCGCTCCATATTGGTTAGAAAAGTGAAATTTCGGGCCGACGATTGGAAATTACCCATTTACCCGTAGGATGATACTCTTCTTCTTAGAAATAGGCAAGGGCAAAATGGTCATAAGCCCTCTATCCCACTTCAGCCGAAAATTGAAGGACAATTTAGTCTTTCAACTTTTGAATTATTGAAGAGAATGAGACAAAAAGGAAGACTAGTCAACCCCCATGAACCGCTCTTACCAACTAGTCATTCACACTCACTATTCATGTTATACACCAACCCCACTCATCTTTTCCCTCCATTTCTCTTTCTCTTCATTATGGATGAACACTTCCCTTTTCCCCTAGCTCATTCGGCCGGCCCTCTCTCCTTTCACTCTCCCAGTCTCTCAAGATCTCTCTTTCTCTCTCTTTCTCTCTCGGCTCCCTCACGCTAAAATCGCCCCCGATCACTCCTGCTTCGCCATTTCCACCACCACCACATCCATCCACACCCCGAACCACCACCTTGAGACACCGAGACCCCGCCGAACCACCACAGACCAGAACCGAAGTCGCAAACTGTCGAGGGCGATTCTTGAGAGTTCTCTTGGTTAACTCAAGGTAAGCGACTCTCGAAGCCTCATTTATTACATTGGGAGGATAGAGATTGAAGTTGAGAGTTTTATTGATGGATGCCCTTGGTCATTTTCATGTAAAACTCAAGGAGCCAAATTTGACCTTCGCCGGACCAATCTAAACCATGGACCTCGTAGCTTCTTTGTTCGGTTTTCCTTGGCTCATTCACTTTGGTAAGTTAGGCCTTTTCTAGGACCTTAAGTTACTAAAGGACCGATTTAGGTGTGGTTTGAATGGTTTTATGGGCTGTTCTTATGGTAGCTTCACTTAATCCGAATCTAAGCTAAGTATGACATTTGTGTTAGTGATTTTAGTGATTGGGAATGGTTGAATCATGGCTGTGGTAGCTTGGACAGGTTTGGTTACGAGGGTCCTAGTTAGTGCCGAATCTTTTATTTGACCTTGGGGCATGTTAGCAACTTCATAAATTTGATTGAATTGATAAAACTCGTGAATGGGCTCTAAGTGTGTTCGGTCATAAGGGGGATATTATGATTCAATGCATTGAAGTACTTATTGACCATTATTGTTATTTGGCCGTGAACCAACACATACGATTAAGTGAATGAATTGATGCCATGACTAGTAGATTTCGACCTTGTGTGTTTATTGGTGCATCGGATGATTAAATTGATTGAATGGTCACAATGTTCTTAACCGTGGCTGATTTGTGGTGGAAGTAAATGATGGGTTGTTAATTCGAGTTGTACTCGATGATGAAGTATTAAAATGGTCTCGTTTTGATTAAGTGATGTGATGTGATCCTATGATATGGAAATGAGAGCTTAAAGGCCGAACGGTATTCTTAAATGGTGAAAGGCGCAATTAAATGCATCTAGCCTTAATTAATTAAATTTCGAGCTTATGTGCATATGGTACCTTGTTGCATTAGACGTGAGGTTCCAATGTATCCTGAGGCGTTAGACGCAGGATCGACTTGAGGCGTACTAACGCGAGTCTTAAAAATGGCATTAGAAACCTAAGGCGTGTTAACGCGGGTTCCTTGATTAATTAAACCTGAGGTGTCGATACGCGGACTTAGCCGTGGGAACTGCAATAATGATAAGTATAGTGCTATCCTTTATATCATAAGATATTAGGTGCCAAAGTGCGAAGCTTAGCCTAAGACTGAGAATTATATGAAGTTGTATGCCTTGACTGAAATTCTTAAATGTGCCTTTTGCTTTATAACTTAATTGTTTGGTCGTTGCATGTTTTCCAGTGTCTGGAGATACTAAGGATCTAGTTTAGGTTAGAGTTTGCTTATTGAGATTTATTTTAACTCCGTCGTGGGCTCAAATTTTTTAAGACCCCAAACCCTAAGCATGCCATCGGAAACTTTTGGGGTACCCGTGTATACCGAGGAGTATGTTACCAAGTACCCAGTGGGAGAGGATAATGTCTATATTAGGATGCGTATCACTATTTGGGTCGATGTGGGGACGGTCCACTGGAGGCCGGATGTGTATGCAGCATGGTTCTATCGAAACGACGGCACCACTTTCGGTCCTCTGAGGACTTTTGACGTGCCTTGGGATGTAGTAGGCGAGCAGGACTCGATGATTGTGTACCCTGAAGATGGCGAGATCACTAACTCTGATTCCTCGCTCGAAACGGACCTTCCATCGACGAAGTCCCAGAATCCAATTATAGATGGCGAAGTCATTGAGCCCTCTGATGCCGATGACGATCCTATGGACACCTCAGAGTCTGAGCCGGAGATTGAAGATGACGGGGATGAGCCCTTAGAGTTGGAGTCTGAGCCGGAGGAAGAAGAAGCCCCAGTGGATTCAGAATCGGATGATCTTCCGAAGTATGATCCGGTGGCGGATGAGGATTACTCCGGTTACAGCGTGCCTGACCCTTAGGTTAAGTGGTAGTCCTCAACTTTTTGGAGCACCTCATAGGATAATGGTGTACGACCTGACTAGATGACTCCTTGTGATTAGGCTGACCACCTTTCCTTTAGTCCTAGTTATGTATTTCAGTTTATGCTTATCTTGTTAAAATGAGTCTATCTTACGCTATGTTTAAGTGCTTTGTTTCCTAAAGTCATCTTTTGTTTATTCATGGTATGGAGTTGTGCATGTCACTTCCCCATGCGTATTCGTATTCGCTTGTCATTTGATCCTGGGAAATGATCAAGTTTCAAAGAAGTTGGAAATGATGTTAGGGCGCTCGTTAGGACGAGAGGCGTGACATCTCCGTTTAGTGGTATTAGAGCAAGGTCAGCTCGATTCAAGTTGGTTGAGAACTGGAGTAATTAGGAGTGATGACTTTGAGGATGACTGTGTAGCGAGACCCTAATAATCTCCTAGAGTTAGACACGAAATGCATGTCATGTGAATTGGCGCTTGTGATTGACATATTGGATTGACATCACCTTTGGTGATTATAAGACTTTAGTGCTTCGTACTTGGCACTGAGTGATGTTTGATGTATACTTGATTAAGGAGTGAATAGCTGATTATGACTATGCTAAATTGTGAATGTGTTTGGACTTGAGGTATGACTCTGATCTATTGCATACGGTACTCCTGATGGTTGCTTTACAATTGAGTGATTGATTGTGATTGTTGCCTTGCTACGTGACATAGAATTGTTAGACTTAAATAGATGGCTTAGGCCTCTAATTCCTGGATGAAATTATAGTGATTCAGGTGTCGTAAGTCTTGAAAAGATGAGCAATCGGAATAGGAGAACTAGGGGAGCTTCTAGTTCGGGGCCACAGATAGTGGATGACCCTAGAGTTGATGGAGTCCTCAGAGTGTGACATTCTCATTTCCAGTCAATTTCAGACTCATTAATGAGAAGTAAATTTAGAGACGTATTTCAGTCGTATCTCGCTCGAATCTGATCAATTCAAGTAGGCTGACCAAAAGGGAAAGGCTAATGCGAGACAAGGCACGTGGACTTAGGAAACTCGGATAAGAAATAGCGCTTTGACCATAGGATTGTCGAGGGGATGTTTAGAACTATAAAAAGGCTGATCTAAGAACGATTAATGAATGCATTTGCTAGTATTATGCGATTGGAGCGTGGGTGATGCCGCTTAACCAACGTATGATTTGCAAAATTTACCTTAATCGGACAGTAACGATCGAGACCATATGAACTAGTGATAGACCCTTGCAATTACATGACAACCAAAGTTGCCACTAATTGACGGGCCCTAAATGTGATATGAATCATAGGGTCGATACGCGTAATGTTTGCAAAAGCCGCCCGTCGGATCGGGATAGGCTGGGACCACGTCCAATAGAGAAAACAATTAGAAACGAGTCTTGAAAATTGAAAATGGAGAATCAAGAATTTTAACGTTATATTCGAATTGGCCATCGCCCTATCGAAGAATATTGGAACGAGAAAAACGACGTTTCGGACGTCGGGGGTAAAATTATCATTTTGCCCCTCAAGCTTTAGCCTTGCTTATGCAATGGAGGAAGGGAATTTTGGTCTTTATACATCCCCCAAGGCTGTCGAAAACTTGGAGAGATTGTGGCCATTGGATTGAGTTAATTGACACTTAGGACATGTGTCAAAGGATGGACTAAAGAGTGGTCATGTCCACTATTCACCACCTACCAATCAACTCCATGACTTGAGCATTGAATATAACTTTTTTCTCTCTCTCTTCTCTCCCCTTGACAGGCCATATCACCCCCAACTCATGATCACCTCTTCTTCTCCCTTCTTCCTCTTTCTGCCCCGGGCGATAGTTTTTGGGCTTCCTGTTCGCTGCCGCCGACGCCACTCTCCGGAGACCACCAGCCGGCGAGCCGACCACCAAAGCCTAGCCCCATCTCTTGCCGACCTTCTCGAAGTGGAAGCATGTCGATTGGACCACCGAGGAGCTCCGGCCAAGCATTCTCCCGAAAGTCGACGGAAACTGACCCAATCTGAGGTAGGTGACGTTTTTGACCCTTAGGGACCTCGAAATGTTGGAGTCCTGAGACCAAATTTTATAGAGATATAGGGGACTTGTATATCAATCTGTGGTAAAAATTTGAGCTTGATTTTATGAAGTTTTGACCCCAAATGGGTCTTGTGAACATTAGACAGAATTTGCTGGTTTACTGACTTGGAGGAGCCGGCGACTTTCGAAGGGATTCCGGCAATGACGCGACCTCAAACTCTCAGTGAGACCCTTAGACCCTTAGATAGACAGGTTAACAAGTAGGTTAGTGATTAAATGATGGATTTGGAGTTGATTTAGGGCTGGACATGCTCGGTTTGCACAGAATCGAAAATAGCCGGTTCGATTTTGTGCAAGACCGAATCTGTGGGGGCTGAAGGCTGTTGATTTTGAGTCTCAAATTGGTGATTGAGGCATGCTAAGATAGTGAGGATTGTGTTATGGAGATTTGTGATGCATATATGGGCGAATTGGACAAAGGAAATTGACAATTGGTTGGAAATTCCTAGGTTGCGCGGTGAGTTTAGCTTTGGACCATTGAAACCGAAATTGTGAGGGCTCAAGAGGAGGATTTTTGTGGCATCAAACTCAATGTAAGGGAATCCTAAACTTAGGATAGGAAGATTGGACTCAATTGGGTGAGTCGGGCAATAATTCGATTGTTTGGTGTGAGATTCCAGGATAATTGTTCTTGGTGCGTCCCGAGATGTATAGGGAATTAATGTGAGCTATTGCTTGTGTTTGAATCACCCACCATGTCTGAATGTCACTTTGATTGTCTTGCATGCCATGAATACATGAATTGTGCCTGAATTGCACCGTTGTTATTTATGTGAAATGAGTTGAGAATCATGGCATGAGGGTGACATGGCGAGACCCTGATGCGTATGAGACGCGGGGTGGTGAAGTGAGTACCCTGAGGCGCTGAGGCGCGGGATAAAGTTTGTGTGGCACCCTGATGCGATCTAATCATGGGGTTGGGATGGCCATGGTCTTGATGCGTTGAAATGCAGGACGGAGATATGAGGTGTCGACACTGGCCTGGAGTATCATTGAAACCTGATGCGTTTACATGGGTTGTCAATGACGATTTGATGCGTTTACGCGGACCGAGCCTGAAGCGATCTAATCGCGGGCTGAAAGGATGAGGCAGGCGGTAAATGGTGGATGTGGTAAAGTGGCAGGACGGGTGTGCGTAATCATCTGAGTGTGCATGACGTCATAGCTGCTTGCATGTCATCTGTGTATTGTCATCTTTAATTGTACTTGCCTGTTCGTTTGTGAGCTTGAATTATTGGGGTATGTGACCGTCTGAGTGGACGGTCGGCCTAACCTACGGTTAGGACTCTTTTACTGAGATGTGTACCTCACCAATTTAGGGACCCCCTTTTTACAGATTCTAGGCCTTGACGATGTGGCCCATTTATTTTGGAGACCCGAAGGAGATGTCCACTTATTTTGATGAGTTCCCTGACGGGCAGGGAACTATTTATGTAAGGAAGTGTACTGTGATTTGGGTAGACGAGGGTAGTACGAGCTAAAAGCCTCATCGGTATGAGGCCTGATTTAGGAAGGTCGGGGATGTGTCTACCGGGCCGCTGAAGCCCAATGATGTGCCCTAGGGAGTTGTCCCTAGTTGGTGCCATCCTACCCGAGACTTAGACCAGGCTGAAGGGTCGGTTGCCGGGTTAAGGAATGGACCGAAGAGGACCCCGACCATAGAGAACACGGAGGAGGAGGTCACTGTGGTCGAGGCGACCGAGGAGAATCTCATGGAGCCATCTGTCGAGGAGAACGCTGATGATACTATAGAGGTTTGCTCTGAGACCTTTTCGGAGTACGAGCCCACAGAGGACGCAGAGGACACCGAGGACTCCAGTAGCTCGTCTTAGGAGCTCCCAGTTTGTCCGTTGATCTTTTAATGGCGACCCTAACCTTGTTTCTCTTGGATGCTATTGATGGATCATTTTGTGTACTTACCCCGTCGCCTTCTTGTTAGCGGAGTTAGTAGCTACGCGTCTGTATGATCAGTTGGGTTTTATGTATGACGGTATATTCGCTATCCATGTCCCACTTATATTTTTGTACGGAGGAGTTATTTCATTATCGCTTCCGCATGCTTGGTATATGTATATCATGTCTCTCGACTTATTTGTGGATCTTGGGATCACGAGAGATATTTGGTTTGCATGCAGGGAGTCGAGTGATCGTGCCCGGGGCGCGGGGCATGACATCCCCGTCCGATTTGGTATCAGAGCAAGGTCAGCTCGTTTCAAAGTGGATTGACGACTAGAGTGATAAGGAGGATTAAGTTGGGACTTGGATGGATAGCGAGACCTTAGGAGACTGGTAAGATAAGGCATGAAGTGCATAGCATGTAACCTGGTACTTATGGTTGGTGTTTGACTTTGGCAGAGTTTTGGAAAGGCATGAGGATTAAGTTCCCTGCTTAGTGTTGAAGGTTATTTCTGGATTTTGGCCAGATAAGTGTTTGAACAGGGTTGTTTTAGTGAACCGTTAGAGTGAACGGAATTGAGGAATGGCCATGAGTTACTTGTTGAAATGTCTGTGGAAGTTATTATGTGAAAGGACTGATGTAGTGTAATTGTTTCTGTTAAGGATTAATTAGTAGCTCTGGATTTGGATGAATGAGTGAGTTACTAACTCCTTGCTGAACTTGTAGTGGACCAGGTTCAGTAGAAGGAGATAAGGATGAGCAACCCGTCTAGAAGGTCTGGAAGGTCAAGAGGCGGAGCCTCTAGCTCGAGGTCGCTTGTCGTAGAAGATCCAAGGATGGACGGCGTATTGAGGGCATTGCAGAGAATTGGTAACCTTATTGATAGGCAGACCCAAGATCGGGACGCTGCCATCGCCCAGGCAGTAGGAGCCGCTATAGCTGCCGTCAACGCCAACAACGGCAACAACGGTGGCAATGGAAACCAGAATGAACATGACCAGGGCAATGAAGCTGTGAATGCCTAAGAAGAAATAGTCGTGGCCAGACAGATGGGTCAACTAGTGGAGCAGTTCATAAAGCTAAAGCCGGCATAGTTCGATGGGACTGGAGATCCCGAGCTAGTACCTAGATGGATTGAGAAGTTAGAGAAAGCTTTTGGTGTGCTGAGGTGCACGGACGAAGAGAAGGTGTTGATAGCAGTGTACCAGTTGGAGGGTATAGCAAATGATTGGTGGGCTGCCACCAAGAATGGAGTTTTCCCTAAAGGAACGACATGAATTGGGATGCCTTTAAGACGGTGTTCAATGACAAGTATTTCTCGGAGACGGCCAGGGAAAGAAAGCAAGTGGAATTCCTACAGTTGCGCCAAAACCAGCTGATGATAGATCAGTATGAGGCCGAGTTCTCGAGGCTATCGAGGTACGCACCTCGATTTGTAGAGGATCCTCAGGAGAAAGCAAGAAGGTTTAAGGACGGATTAAGGCCTGAGCTCCGTAGTTAGATGATTGCCCTAAATTTGAGGACTTATAAGGAGATATACGAACATGGCCAGATGATAGAAAGGGACTTGAAGGAGAAGAACACCGCAACTGGATAGCGGTTTACACCATTCAAAGATAACCGCCAGATGGGCAAGAGACCGATGGCGGGCAACAGGCGTTTTGTGCCTCTAGTAAGGAAAAATATTGTGAAGCTGTCAAATCCCACAAACTGGAGTTGCCACCTTTGTGGCAGGAGGCATGGAAATGGGCCATGATTGGTAAGGACATGAGCTTGCTTTAAGTGTGGTTAACTGGGCCACCAGATGAGGACGTGCCCAAACCAAGCTCCGACAAATCGACCTCAAGGACAGAGACCGCAGGCTGGACCATCGACAACTACTCTCCAAATCGAGCAGAATCGACTACCGGCACAGGGAGGGTGTATGTAGTAGCTCGTAGAGAGGCGGAGGAAGCACCAGGTGCGGTCACTTGTACGGTTTACTTGTGCAACCAAGCTGCATACGCATTGTTTGACCTTGGTACCACGCATTCATTTGTGTCTGCATAGTTTGCTGATTTGATGGGTATGAAATTGAAACCGTTGAATATAATTCTGCATGTTGCCACTCCGTTAAAGGATAATATATTGGTTTCATTGGGTTGTACGGGTTGTAAAGTCGTGATTGGAGAGAGTAAGGAGAGTATTGACCTAGCTGTATTGCCCATGTACGATTTTGACGTAATCATAGGAATGGATTGGTTGGGTAAACATGGGACAGTAGTGGATTGTGATAGTAGGATAATCCGATTTTATCCGAGAGACCGCCCTAGCTTTGAATTGGTGGGAAGTCGAGGAGGAATCTCGATTCCCTTAGTCTCATCTCTGGAAGTGACCAAGTTGATGTCTGAAGGGTGTCAGGCATACTTAGTGGCAGTAATGGACACGACTACCGAAGAGCCAAAGTTAGAGAGTATCTCGGTAGTGCGTGAATTTCCTGACGTATTTCCCCAATAGTTTCTAGGATTGCGACTGGAACGGGAAATAGAATTTGTAATCAAGATAGCCCTTGGGACAGAACCGATCTCGAAGGCACCTTACAGGATGTCCCTGTTAGAACTAAAAGAGTTAAAGGTGCGGATGCAAGAACTGTTGGACAAGGAATTTATCCGATCGAGTGCTTCACCGTGGGGAGCACCTGTGCTATACGTAAGGAGGAAGGATGGGTCTTTGCGTCTATGTATCGACTATCGACAGCTGAACCAAGTGACGTTGAAGAACAAATGCCCACTGTCGAGAATTGACGATCTATTTGATCAGTTGCAAGGAGCAACGGTATTTTCAAAGATTGACTTGAGAACATGGTATCACCAGTTGATGATCAAGAAGGAAGACATACCTGAGACTGCCTTTAGGACGAGGTATGGTCATTATGAGTTTACGGTGATGTCGTTTGGTTTGACCAACGCTCCAGCTGCTTTTATGTACCAGATGCATCGAGTATTTAAGAAATTTCTGGACAGATTCGTCATAGTCTTTATTGACGACATCTTGATTTACTCGAGGAGTGATGTAGAGCATGAAGAGCACCTGATGATTGTCCTGCAAACCCTGGGGGAGTACTCGCTCTATGCAAAGTTGAGTAAATGCGAGTTCTGGCTGAATAAGGTAGCATGTCTTGGTCATGTGGTGTCTGAAGAAGGGATTGCAGTGGATCTCACAAAGGTTGAGGCTGTAACAAATTGGCCTAGACCTACTACGGTCACCGAAGTCAGAAGTTTCTTGGGACTGGCGGGATACTATAGGCGTTTTGTGGAGAAATTCTCATCCATAGCCATTCCATTGACGCGGTTAACGAAGAAGAAAATAAGGTTTGAATGGACAGACAAGTGTGAGAAGAGTTTCTAGGAACTCAAACATAAATTGACCACCGCACCAGTGCTGACAATTCCATCAGGACCGGGAGGTTACGAGATATACAGCGATGCCTCGCTGAAAGGATTGGGCTGTGTATTGATGCAGCACGGAAGAGTAGTGGCCTACGCATCCAGACAGTTGAGACCACATGAAATGAACTACCCAACTCATGACCTGGAGTTAGTGGCGATTGTATTTGCTCTGAAGATTTGGAGACATTACCTATGTGACGAAAAGTTTCAGATTTACATCGACCACCAGAGTTTAAAGTACCTATTTTCCTAGAAAGAGCTGAATATGAGGCAGCGTAGGTAGATGGAGCTGCTCAAGGATTATGATTGTGATATACTATATCACCTTGGGAAAGCAAACAGAGTTGCAGATGCACTTAGCCGGAAGTCGAGCATTGCATGTCTGCTAGTGAAAAGTTGGTCGATGATTGAAGATTTAAGAGACTCTGAGTTCAGACTAGAAGTTTGCTAGTTGTCTAGCTTAATGGCTACATTGAGGGTGGAACCTGAGGTCTAGGAGGGAATAAAGACCCTACAGTCGACGGACCCAAAAATTCAGAAAATTTTCGAGATGGACGTGACGAAGAGAAAGCCCGAGTTTTAGGTGTCAAAGGACGGAATTTTGAAGTTCCGAGGACGACTGTGTGTTCCAAAGGATGAAGGACTCAGGGAAAGAATCTTGTCAGAGGCTCATAGGAGCAATTATAGCATCTACCCTAGGAGTACGAAAATGTATCAGAACTTGTGACAGCATTATTGGTGGAACGGGATGAAAGTAGACGTAGAAAAGTATGAGGTTAAGTGTTTGACGTGCCAGCAAGTGAAAGCGCAGCACTGTAAGCCTGGAGGACTATTACAGCTACTGGAGATACCCGAATGGAAGTGGGAGCATGTGACTATGGATTTTGTGATGGGACTCCCAAAAAGCCAAAGAGGTCACGACTCTATATGGGTAGTCATGGACAGATTGACCAAGTCCGTACATTTCATCTCGGTGCGAAAGGACTTCACTATGGATAAGTATGCAGAGTTATACATAAGACAGATAGTGAGGCTACACGGAGTGCCTGTGATGATTACCTCGGACAGAGATCCCAAATTCACGGCAAACTTTTGGAAAAGCTTGCAAGATGCCATGGGAACCCGACAACAGTTTAGCACAGCGTATCACCCACAGATGGATGGACAGTTGGAAAGGACGATACATACGCTTGAGGACATGCTGTGTGCATACGTCATTGATTTTAAAGGTGGGTGAGAAGATCAGCTACATTTGGTAGAGTTTGCTTATAATAATAGCTACCAGCAGAGTATCTAGATGGCACCATTCGAAGCACTCTATGGTAGGGCCTGCAGAACCTCGATTTGCTGGGATGAGGTTGGAGAAAGGAGTATCATAGGCCTAGAACTGGTGGAGCAATCGGTGGAAGCAGTGAAAATAATTCGGGATAGACTGAGAACGGTACAAAGTCGTTAGAAGAACTACGCAGATAAGCGGCGCAAGCCCTTGAAGTGTCAAGTGGGCAATCACGTCTTCCTCAAGGTGTCATCAATGAGAGGACTATTGCGATTTGGAAAGAAAGGGAAGCTATGCCCAAGGTATGTAGGCTCATTCGAGATACTGGAGTGGATTGGAACCTTGGCTTACAGGCTTGCCTTGCCGCCTAGTCCATCCCAGGTGCATAATGTTTTTCACGTGTCGATGCTGCGAAAGTATGAACCAGATCCGACACATGTGTTAGACTACGAGACTATAGAAGTGGACGATCGGGTGTCTTACGTGGAGAGGCCGACAAGGATCGAGGACCAGAAGGAGCAAACACTCAGGAATAAGAAGATTCCACTGGTCAAAGTAGTATGGGAGCACCATGGAACGGAAGGTGCCACGTGAGAAAACGAAGAGACGATGAGGCGACAACACCCCCATTTGTTTGAGTAGTTGAGTTTGATGTAAATTTCGAGGACGAAATTTTTGTAAGGGGGAAGAGTTGTGACATTCTGATTTCCAGTCAATTTCAGATTCATTAATGAGAAGTAAATCTAGAGATGTATTTCAGTTGTATCTCGCTCGAATCTGATCAATTCGAGTAGGCTGACCAAAAAGGAAAGGCTAACGCGAGAAAAGATACGTGGACCTAAGAAACTCAGATAAGAAATGGCACTTTGACCATAAGGATTGTCGAGGGGATATTTAGAACCATAAAAAGGTCGATCTAAGAACGATTAAGGAATGCATTTGCTAGTATTATGCGATTGGAGCGCGGGTGATGCCGCTTAACCAACGTATGATTTGCAAAATTTACCTTAATCGGACAGTGACGATCAAGACCATAGGAACTAGTGATAGACCCTTGCAATTACATAACAACCAAAGTCGCTACGAATTGACGAGCCCTAAATATGATATGAATTACAGGGTCGATGCGCATAATGTCTGCAAAAGCCGCCCGTCGGTTCGGGATAGGCTGGGACCACGTCCGATAGAGAAAATAATTAGAAACGAGTCTTGAAAATTGAAAATGGAGAATCCAGAATTACATCGTTATATTCGGATTGGCCGTCACCCTATCGAAGAATATTGGAATGAGAAAAACGACGTTCCAGACGTCGGGGGTAAAATTACCATTTTGCCCCTCAAGCTTTAGCCTTGCTTATGCATTGGAGGAAGGGCATTTTGGTCTTTATAAATCCCCCAAGGCTGCCGAAAACTTGGAGATATTGTGGCCATTGGATTGAGTTGATTGACACTTAGGACATATGTCAAAGGATGGACTAAAGAGTGGTCATGTCCAATATTTACCACCAACCATTCAACTCCTTGACTTGAGGATTGAATATAACCTTTTTCTCTCTCTCTTCTCTCCCCTTGACCGGCCATATCACCCCCAACTCACGATCACCTCTTCTTCTCCCTTCTTCCTCTTTCTGCCGCCGGCAACAGTTTCTGGGCTTCCTGTTCGCTGCCGCCGACGCCACTCTCCGGCGACCACCAGCCGGCAAGCCAACCACCAAAGCTTAGCCCCATCTCTTGCCGACCTCCTTGAAGTGAAAGCACGTCGATTGGACCACCGAGGAGCTCCGGCCAAGCATTCTCCGGAAGCCGACGGAAACTGACCAAATCTGAGGTAGGTGATGTTTTTGACCCTTAGGGACCTCGAAATGTTGGATTCTTGAGACCAAATTTTGTGGAGATATAGGGGACTTGTATATCAATCTGTGGTAAAAAGTTAAGCTTGATTTGATGAAGTTTTGACCCCAAATGGGTCTTGTGAACATTGGACAAAATCTGCCGGTTTACTGATTTGGAGGAGCCGGCGACTTTCGAAGGGATTCCGGCGACGACGCGACCTCAAACTCTCGGTGAGACCCTTAGATCCTTAGATAGACATGTTAACAAGTAGGTTAGAGATTAAATGATGGATTTGGAGTTGATTTAGGGCCGGACATGCTCGGTTTGCACAGAACCGAAACTAGCCGGTTTGGTTCTGTGCAAGATCGAATCTGTGGGGGTTGAAGGCTGTTGATTTTGAGTCTCAAATTGGTGATTGAGGCAGGCTAAGATAGTGAGGATTATGTTATGGAGGTTTGTGATGCATAGATGGGCGAATTGGACAAAGGAAATTGATAATTAGTTGGAAATTCCTAGGTTGCGCGGTGAGTTTGGCTTTGGACCATTGAAACCTAAATTGTGAGGGCTCAAGAGGAGATTTTTGTGGCATCAAACTCAAGGTAAGGGAATCCTAAACTTAGGATAGGAAGATTGGACTCAATTGGGTGAGTCAAGCAATAATTCGATTGTTTGGTGAGAGATTACGGGATAATTGTTCTTGGTGCGTCCTGAGATGTATAAGGAATTAATGTGTGCTATTGCTTGTGTTTGAATCACCCACCATGTCTGAATGTCACTTTGATTGCCTTGCATGCCATGAATACATGAATTGTGCCTGAATTACACCGTTGTTATTTATGTGAAATGAGTTGAGAATCATGGCATGAGGGTGACATGGCGAGACCCTGATGCGTATGAGACGCAGGGTGGTGAAGTGAATACCCTGAGGCACTGAGGTGCGGGGTAGAGGTTTTGTGGCGCCCTGATGCGATCTAATAGCGGGGTTGAGATGGCCATGATCGTGATGCGTTGAAACGCGGGACGGAGATGTGAGGTGTCGACACTGGCCTGGAGTATCATTGAAACCTGATGCGCTTACGCAGGTTGTCAATGACGGTCTGACGCGTTTACGCGAATCGAGCCTGATGCGATCTAATCGCGGGCTGAAAGGATGAGGCAGACGGTAAATGGTGGATGTGGTGAAGTGGCAGGACGGGTGTGCATAATCACTGAGTGTGCATGACGTCATAGCTGCTTGCCTGTCATCTGTGTATTGTCATCTTTAATTGTACTTGCCTGTTCGTTTGTGAGCTTGAATTTTTGGGGTATGTGACCGTCTGAGTGGACGGTCGGCCTAACCTACGGTTATGACTCTTTTACTGAGATATGTATCTCACCAATTTAGGAACCCCTTTTTACAGATCCTAGGCCTTGACGATGTGGCCCATTTGTTTTGGAGACCCGAAGGAGATATCAACTTATTTTGATGAGTTCCCTAACGGGCAGGGAACTATTTATGTAAGGAAGTATACTGTGATTTGGGTAGACGAGGGTAGTACGAGCTGGAAGCCTCATCGGTATGAGACCTGGTTTAGGAAGGTCGGGGATGTGTCTACCGGGCCGCTGAAGCCCAATGAGGTGCCCCAAGAAGTTGTCCCTAGTTGGTGCCACCCTACCCGAGACTTAGATCAGGCTGAGGGGTCGGTTGCCGGGTCAAGGAATGGACCGGAGAGGACCCCGACCATAGAGAACACAGAGGAGGAGGTCATTGTGGTCGAGGCGATCGAGGAGGATCTCATGGAGCCATCTGCCGAGGAGACCGCTGATGATACTATAGAGGTTCGCTATGAGACCTTTTCGGATTACGAGCCCACAGAGGACGCAGAGGACACCGAGGACTCCAGTAGCTCGTCTTAGGAGCTCCCAGTTTGTTAGTTGATCTTTTGATGGCGACCCTGACCCTGTTTCTCTTGGATGCTGTTGATGGATCATTTTGTGTACTTACCCCGTCCTTTCTTGTTAGCGGAGTTAGTAGCTACGCGTCTGTATGATCAGTTGGGTTTTATGTATGACGATATATTCGCTACCCAGGTCCCACTTATATTTTTGTACGAAGGAGTTATTTTATTATTGCTTCCGCATGCTTGGTATATGTATATCATGTCTCTCGACTTAGTTGTGAATCTTGGGACCACAAGAGATATTTGGTTTGCTTGCAGGGAGTCGCGTGATCGTGCCCGGGCCGCAGGGTGTGACAAAGAGTCTTGGAGGAAATTGGAAATCTAATGGGCAGATAGGCTCAAGAGAGAGATGCTGTTGTCGCCTAAGCCGTTGAGGCTGTTGTTGCCTTGGCCAACCTAGCAAATGGAAATAATGGCAACAATGGGAATAACGGTCACGGTCACGGAGGTGGTGACCCGCATGGAAACGACAATGTAAATCGCGATGGGTCAGCTGGTGGAATGGTTCATGAAACTGGAATCGGCTCAATTTGATTGCACCGGAGACCCGGAGATGATGGATAGAGAAACTCGAGAAGGCTTTTGGAGTCATAAGATGTACATAAAAAGGGAAAGTGCTCCTAGCGGTCTACCAACTAGAGGGTACTGCTAATGATTGGTGGAATGCCACCAAATAAGGAGTTTTCCCAAAAGGCACCGCCCTCGCTTGGGCCGCCTTCACCGAAGCATTTGATGACAAATACTTCTCGGAGATTGCCCAGGAAAGGAAACCAGTAGAGTTCTAACAACTTCGCTAGAATCAACTGATCGTAGATCAGTACGAAGCAAAATTTGCTAGGTTGTCAAGTAAGCCTTGAGACTAGTTGAGAATCCATTGGATAAGGCGTGAAGGTTCCGAGACGGACTAAGGCCAGACCTTCATAGCAAGATGGTGGCCATGAATTTGAGAACCTATAAGGAAATATATGAGCGGAGTCAAATGATTGAAAGAGACATGAACGAGAGAGCTACCGTATCTAGGTCGCGGTTTATTCCTGCTAGAGACAACCGCCAATTTGGCAAAAGGCCAATGGCGAATAACCGCCGTTTCGTCCCTCCAGTCAGGAAGAACATCAATAAGCCTACCCACCAATCGAATTGGAATTGTTGCCTATGTGGAAGGTGACATGGGAATGGACCTTGCCCAAGCAAGACGGGTGCATGTTTCAAGTGTGGCCAATTAGGCCATCAGATGAGGAACTACCCAAACCAAGCCTTGGAATCATAGTTTGAAGGGCCCCGACCGCAGGTAGGATCGCCAACTGTAACCTTACAAAACAATCTGAATAGGCCACTATCGTGACCCTCTCACGATTTCGAGGGCTAATGGGCAGTCCCGTTTAGTCGGACGTGAGCCTCTCCTAAGGCCTATCACCCAAGTCGCAACGGCAGTATACGTGGTCGACCTTTGGTGTGGTCTGGAGACATTTGATACGTGTACATGCCAAGGAATCGCCACCAATCGTTCTATGGAAGGTACGATTGGAAACCCTAACGAATATTTGAGAGCATTCTATTCAATTCCGTGGAAATAAGAGAAATGGGGTCGGGGACTTTGCTATGCCAACTGTCAAAGTTGACGCCCTTTCGGCACCTAAGTTGAATGATTTGTCTAATCTAAGATTTCATGCAGATGAGTGAGGCGCGAACCCTAAAACTAGGAGTTCATGCAGATAAGAGTGACTACCCTACAACTCACAATTAGTAAAAACAGATGCGCAAATCAAAGATCCAATACGTGCGGATAAATCACATGAAAGCAACGTGGCATTCCTTGTGACATTCTGAATTTTCGACTATTTCGAGATGTATGAATGAGAAGATCTCTATCGATGTATTTCAGTTTTATCTCGCTCGGACCTGATCAATTCGAGTTAACTGACCAGAAAGGGAAAGGCTAACGCATGATAAGTACGTGGACCTAGGAACTCGAATAAGGAACGACACTTTGACCATGAGGATTGTCGAGAAAATATTTAGAACCAATAAGGGCCGATCTAGGAACGATTAAGGAATTTATGGCTAGCGTTATACGATTGGAGCGCGGGTGATTCCGTTTAACCGACGTATGATTTGCAAACATTTCCTAAATCGAATTCTTACGATCGTGATCGCCGGAACTAGCGATTAACCATCGCAATTACATAACAACCAAAGTCGTCGTGACTTGAGTCGTCCTAAGTGTGATGATAATCACTGAGTCGATACGCGTGAACATCTGCCAAAAGCCGCCTGTCAATTTGAGATAGGCTATTACGATTGATGAAAGACGGACCATGAATTGGGTATTAGACAAAGAAGAATTCCAATAATTCAAAACGAATCGGACGTTGCCTCATCGAGGGTAATTAAGATTTGAAAAAGTGAAATTTGAACTGAAAGTGTAAAATTACCTTTGACCCTCAAGGACATTCTTTCTCTTAAGAATAAGCAAGGGCAAAGTAGTCATTTACCCATTAACCCTTCTTAACCGAATTCTTAGGGACAAGAGTGTCATTTATCCCTTGTGAACATTGATGAGGAAAAGACAAAAAGGAACTCCAAAGTCAAAACCCCAAAAAGTGTCCATCTTGTCCATCACCTTGCCATCCTATCTTCTAGTCATTCTTTATCCCCCAAGTTGCATGTGGCTTCTTGAGGAAGCTTGTGAGATTCAAGACCACTCCACCGTTTCTCTCATCCCTCACCATTCGTCCACCATCACCCCATCTCTCTCACTCTCACGCTTTATCACTTCCTTTTTCGCCCGACTAGCTTGCACTCTCGCCGTTCGCTCGCTTCGTCGTAGGCTTCTGGTCACTATCCATCCCATCGCCGACCACTGTGATGCCCTAAGTGTCTTGCCTACAACCTTTAACTGACCGATTGCCCATTCGTTGCTCCGTTTGACCCGTGGAGCCGTCGGAACCCGCCTAAGTCAGAATTGGGGCGAACCAGACCGTGAGCGCCTTTAGATTGGTTTAGAAGGCTTATCTTGCTTCCAAATCAAGGTGAGACCTCCTTAAGGCATAGTATTAAGGTTGAGTAAGTTTGGTTTGAAGTTTGGTTGATGATGGATGGGTTTTAATGGTTGAATTTGGATGATTTTCTAAGGGACATAATCTGTCCTCTTCGACGAGTTTAGGAACCCAGGACCTTTGAAGGCCGAGGAAGCGTCGCCTTGCACCAAAATTTATTGGTAAGACATCCTAGACATGATATTACATGTTAGTAAAGGATTGATGAGTTAGATTAGAGTTTTGATGGCCGGTTTGCATGGATTATCTTAGGGACAGAATCTGCCTTGCACAGAATAGATTAGGAATCGTGGATTGTCGCGGTTCTTGAAGGAGTTTGTTGCTTAAAATAGCTTGGTAAGAAGACTTCTAACCCTTAGTTAGGATGTTGGATTACTAAAGGGTGGATTTTTGGTGGAATTAAAAGGGTTTAAAGGGCTGCTATGGTGAGAAACACGTGAGAGACCCGAACCCGCCTAAATCCCGTTTTCAGCGCGCACTGATTTTAAAACAGCCCATTCTAAGTCATCCGATATCCAAATTGAGCTCCGTTTTTGCCGACATGTCTGTAAGATCTTGAAGTTTAAGATCCTGAATTTTTTTTCTCAAAAAGTGAGTAAAAAAATTAGAGTTTTTGGGACTCTAAACCTAGTCGTGGGGTTTTGAATTGGGCAAATTTGATGAATTGAAGTTTTGGATGTTTTGCCTTGATTGAATGACTCTTTAGCATGCCTAAAAATGTTGAAGTAAAGCTATGTATGCTTGATGATGAGGTGCCATGAGTGAATTTTGATGCGCATCGACTAATTTGGTTCAATCGAGTGATTTGATGCTTGTTGGCGCATTCGATGGTTCAACTTTTTGATGTTGAATGGCATGTGCTGCTAGTGGCCAAATGACATGTTTGAATTGATGAACCTAATGTTCTTGAATGGGGTGTCTAGAATGACGATGGTACGAATCTGCTTGAGAATATGAAAATAAGATTAATGAGTATGTTTTATGGCCAATGCATTGCACCACGGGTGTTTGATCCCGATTGACTTGACGAGGTTGTGCGGCTAGAGAGTCCTACCTTAACCAAATCATCTCGAAAGCTGTAAGAATCGATAGTCAGGTAGTGACCAAATCATATCTAGGTCCGGACACGAGAGTCCTATAGTTGATTGAATTATCTCGATGGCGCGGAGTGTTGAGAGTCGCTATAGAGATCGAATAATCTCGCAGCGAGAATCATGATGACCGAATCATCTCAATAAGACGTCGAGAGTCATGTGATTGATCGAATCATCTCGCGGCCCAAGGAGGGCGGCCCTTCGTGGTCTTAATGAAGATAAAAGACTGAAGCATGATCGTGATGTGTTTCCGAGTCTGTATGATTGAAAAGCTTGAGATGGTTGGAATGCCTGGAGTGCATGGAACGTCTGTTATGCCTGTATGGCTTGAGAAATTTGGATTAGAAAATGAAAGTGTGAAAGACATGCATCTGATTGCCTGATATGCCTGAGTTGCCTTGTTATGCCAATTGCTTGAATGTCATGTTTGAAAAGCATAATTCCAAAACTTGCATATTTTCAAACGAGCTTGGAGGTACCTTTAGCCTAGCTTAGGGTTAGGGTTAACTTACTGAGATTGTTATCTCAGCCCGTTGTGGGACCAACATTTTTAGGTCTCAGACAATGGAAACTCGAGCTTGCCATGATGGGCATTCAATGAAGGCACTTGAGGAATTGCACACTAACCCTTTGGGACATTAGGGATGGCTTATGCATTTTGAGGATTTAGAATTGTAACCTTTAAAGTATGATTGACTCAAGTGAGAGAAGTACAACCTTTTGTCCTAGGTCATCTTATATTTTCTGTGTATGGAATGTTTTCTCACTTTCGCATGCGTTTATCATATAGAAGCTGTATACTATTGGTCGTTGGATCCTGGGAGATATTTTAAAGTTAACGGCCAGATGGGATGTTCAGAGCTCGCAGGGTTCGGGACGTGACATCCCTGTTTAAGTGGTATCATAGCAAGGTTAGTTCGATCCAATGTGATTGAAATTTGGAGTGATAAGGAGCGATGATGTCTTGTCTACAACCTCTAATTGACCGTTCGCCCATTCGTTGCTCCTTTTGACCCGTGGAGCCACCGGAACCCGCCTAGGTCAGAATTGGGGCGAACCAGACCGTGAGCTCCTTTTAGACTGGTTTAGACGACTTATCTTGCTTACAAATCAAGGTGAGACCTCCTTAAGACATAGTATTAAGGTTGAGTAAGTTTGGTTTGAAGTTTAGTTGATGATGGATGGGTTTTAATGGTTGAATTTGGATGACTTTCTAAGGGACATAATCTGTCCTCTTCGACGGGTTTAGGAACTGAAGACCATTGAAGGCCGAGGAAGCGTCGCCTTGCCCCAAAATTTGTTAGTAAGACATCCTAAGACATGATATTACATGTTAGTAAAGGATTGGTGAGTTAGATTAGAGTTTTGATGGCCGGTTTGCATGGATTATCTTAGGGACAGAATCTGCCTTGTACCGAACAAATTAGGAATCGAGGATTGTTGCGGTTCTTAAAGGATTTTGTTGCTTAAAATAGTTTGGTAAGAAGACTTCTAACCCTTAGTTAGGATGTTGGATTACTAAAGGATAGATTTTTGGTGGAATTAAAAGGGTTTAAAGGGCTGCTATGGTAAGAAACACGTGAGAGACCCGAACCCGCCCAAATCCCGTTTTCAGCGTGCACTGATTTTAAAACAGCCCATTCTAAGTCATCCGATATCCAAATTGAGCCCCGTTTTCGCCCACATATTCATAAAATCTTGAAGTTTAAGACCCTAAATTTTTTTTCCTCAAAAAGTGAGTAGAAAAATCACAGTTTTCGTGAGGATGAACTTGGTCGTGGGGTTTCAAATTGGCAAGATTTGATGAATTGAAGTTTTGGATGATTTACCTTGATTGAATGACTCCTTAGCATCCCTAAAAATGTTGAATTAAAGCTGTGCATGCTTGATGGTGAGGTGCCATGAGTGAATTTTGATGTGCATTGACTAATTTGGTTCAATCGAGTGCTTTGATGCTTGTTGGTGCATTCGATGGTTCAACTTCTTGATGTTGAATGGCATGTGTTGCTAGTGGCCGAATGGCATGTTTGAATTGATGAACCTAATGTGCTTGAATGGTGTGCCTAGAATGGCGATGGAATGAATCTGGTTGAGAATGTGCAAATAAAATTAACAAGAAGGTTCGTAAGTATGTTTTATGGCCAATGCATTGTGCCGCGGGTGTTTGATCCCGATTGACCTGACGAGGTCGTGCGGCTAGAGAGTCCTACCTTGATCGAATCATCTCGAAGGCTGTAAGAATCGAGAGTCAGGTAGTGACCAAATCATCTTTAGGTCCGGACGTGAGAGTCCTATAGTTGACCGAATCATATCGATGGCGCGGAGTGTCGAGAGTCGCTATAGAGACCAAATCATTTCGCAGCGAGAGTCATGATGACCGAATCATCTCGATAAGACGTCGAAAGTCATGTGATTGACCGAATCATCTAACGGCCTAAGGAGGGCGGCCCTTAATGGGCGTAATGAAAATAAAAGACTGAAACATGATCGTGATGTATTTCTAAATTTGTATGATTGAAAAGCTTGAGTTGACTGGAATGCTTGGAATGCCTAGAGTGCATGGAACGTTTGTTATGCCTATATGGCTTGAGAAATTTGGATTGAAAAGTGAAAGTGTGAAAGACATGCATCTGATTGCCTAATATGCCTGAGTTGCTTTGTTATGCCAATTGCTTGAATGTCATGTTTGAAAAGTATTTTTCCAAAACTTGCATATTTTCAAACGAGCCTAGAGGTACCTTTAGCCTAACTTAGGGTTAGGGTTAACTTACTGAGATTGTTATCTCACCCCGTCGTGAGACCAACATTTTCAGGTATCAGACAATGGAAACTTGAGCTTGCCATGATGGGCATTCGATGAAGGCACTTGAGGAATTGCACACTAACCCTTTGAGATATTAGGGATGGCTTATACATTTTGAGGATTTAGAATTGTAACCTTTGAAGTATGATTGACTCAATGAGAGAAGTATACCCTTTTGTCCTAGGTTATCTTGTATTTTCTGTGTATGGGATGTTTTCTCACTTCTGCATGCATTTATCATATAGAAGTTTTACGTTATTGGCCGTTGGATCCTAGGAGATATTCTAAAGTCAATGGCCAAATGGGATGTTCATGACCTCGCAAGGTTCGGGACGTGACATCCCTAGTAAGGCCTTATTAGTCTAGAGAAATATCAATCAAGACTTAGGAATATTTTTAGCATGATTTGATCTTTGAGGGGCAAAATAGTAATTTTGAAGAATTTTGAGATAATTTGCCCAAGAAGGGAAAATTTATCATTTCAAATTAAATATGGAGTCAAAAGATGGTGAAAATATGATTGGTCACCAAACCAATCCATTTCCTATTTTTCAAGAATTTTCAGAATTTTTCTGAAATTTTAGAAGCGATTTACCCTTTGAGGGGTAAAATCGTCATTTCAGAAAATGATGTGAAGTGAAAATCCCAAACAGAAGGATTGGTCGACCTCTTGACCTGAATCCTAATTTTAAGCAATTTTCACTGCTCGATCAGAATAAGAAAGACGATTCCCTTTAAGGGGTAAAATCGTCATTTTTAGAAAAAGGACGAGATTCAAAAATCCAAGCATAAAAATTGATCACCTAACTGACCCTAATTCTTATTTTGGTGTTATCAACCTATCTCATATACCAAGCAGAGGCGATTTACCCCTAAAGGGTAATATCGTCAATTTTTAGGTGAACAGATAAGAAATTTCGAAAAGAGGATTGACCAATTGTCTGCGGTCAATCCTCAATTTTTTGGGATTTTCAAGGATTTTCTAACATTTTTTAGAATTTTATAATTTTTTTTATTTTTTTAATATTTAAACAAGATTTTACATATTTTTTATTAATAAAAATAATTCGGACCGAGTCGACCTGACCCACTTGGGTCGGATACCCGGCCCAGACCCGAACCCGCACTAGCTACTCACCGAAACGACATCTTTCCGCCTTTTTTTATTTTTCGATTATTCGGATCTAATCAGACGGTCCCTATTCAACCACGTGGGTAATCCATGACCACCAAATTGGTTGACCGGGACCTACAGCTCAGATCAAAAGTCAACTACACCTCAGCCGTCATATCTGATTACCTAATTCTACGGTCGCGATCGAACGACAATGCTTAGTGATGTCTCAAATGTGATTCCCACACATCAATTGTAAGGATTAAGGCCGAATAATCGGTTAGGTGATGCTGTCGATCGCGATCACTTGAAGTTTGACTTACCATTTTTCATCGTTTCAGGTGATGCTGTCGATCGCGATCACTTCCTGTGTGCCTCGTCGAACTCCTAGAGGTGATATTTGGCTTTAGTCTAGCCTAGAATGGCCTGACCAGTGCCGTGTCTTTCGGGCTCAAGCTCTCTACAATGGCAGTTGGAGAGCGAGCTCTCTCTCTCTCTCTCTCTCTCTCTCTCTCTCTCTCTCTCTCGACTCTGTTACTCTTCAGAAACCGAATGAGCCGATCTCCTCCTTCTCCCAAGCCTGTTCAAGCTATATACCGATTTTTGGTTTCCCGCTCAAATGGTGGATGCTTGCCAACTTGGATTTACGTGCCATCACGTGCCAAATGGCATGCCGACGGCGATGGAATCGGTTAGGAAATCGTCCCATCTCCGTTAGGTGCTCTGGCAAGTCCCATTTGGTGCGAATTTTGCCGAATTTGGTCTGAGTTTGCTTATGTTGACGTTTTGCAATCTCGAAGCTTAACCGGCCGATTACTCTTCACTTTGTCGACGTCATGTGGTCTCGCTGGTGTTGATTGATGGGGGATGACGAAAGGAACAAAACGCCTCCCATCTCCCTTCTAATTACTCGCGAATTGATCTTCAATTTGATAATTAAAATCCACCTGGCGGCTGTTTATTCGCACGGCAGCTCGAGGAAGAAGACGGCACTGTAGCAAATCGGTTTGACCGGTCCGACCAGGCAGTCTGACCGATCAGAGCCGGTTCTGACTTGGTTTTCCAAAATTAACCCTAATTCGAGTGGAGTTTTTGCAAATTGAGCTTCAGAATCGAACTTGGGGCATAAATGTTATCTAAAAATGTGATTTTACCCAAAAGTTCGTGTCTATTTTTACAAAAATCCAAATTTGTCCTTAATTTCAATTCAGAAAATTATGAAATTGAAGGCTCAAACAGTCAAATTGGACTAAACCACCTATGCCAATCGACTCATAATGATAAAAAAAACATTGGGTAGTAGGTTCAATTGGCAAAGGTAGCCCTTGAATTAAAAGTAATTTCAATTATGCTCAAATTCAAGGACTAAATTGTAATAAAGTATGCAATTTTGCCCAATTCATGCAATTGAGCAATTTATGCAAATAATTGGAATGAATTGCAATGAAGGACAATTAGATTGAATGTCAAGACCCTAAAAATGCCAAAATTACAAATTAAAAGACTCAATTGATATCTTTTAACCAAATTCAATCATACGTGTAACAAAAAAACACATAAAATTGAACTTGAATTTAAAATTTTTATGAGGTAAAAAAAGGGAATCTGCTTTTATATAGTTTTGTGATCTCAAATGCTATTTTTCTTAAATTTTCGAATATTTTGCTATTTTCTAAAAATATTAAAAAATGTGAAAAATATGAAAAATTATTTTTTTGGTCAAAAATGGTTCCTTGAGCTTGGACAAGGCTACCAAAGTTGATTTTGCAATTTTTTTTTGACTTTTTATGGTTTTTTAATGATTTTTTTAAAATAAACTAAAAAAGACTAATAAAAAATCAAGTATCAACAGCTGCCCCTCTTTGAGAGGAATCTCGTGAGAGGTTTCACACAAAGACAAGTGACACCTAAGTCTAGACTGACTCGATTGAAAAAAGAAAAATGAATCCTAACATTTAATCTTTCTTGTCCTAGTGGTGAACGCTCTGCTCATCCTGTCTGTGCTGATATAAGAGAGAGATGAAGTAGAGACACTCACCTATTATTCACCTGCCTGATGCTCGTGTGGCATGTGTGGTATATGGAGGATTCAAGTAAATATCTAGGGACTCGTTTCTTAAGCATCCTAGAGCGGTTAAGTTCTAGCCCGTATGGTAAGCCAAATCATAATGAGATTCCTCTTTGACAGGAACCTAAGGATGACGCACCCGTTCTTTAGGGATTGTCAAAGGTTTTGATCCGTACGATGGATCAAATCATGAATAAGACTCCTTTCTGTCAAGAACCTATGTATGACGTACCCGTTCCTTAGAGCTTGTCGGATACTAGGCTTCCTATCCATCAGGAACCTAAGGATGACGCACTCGTTCTTTAGGGTTTGTCGGATACTAGGCTTCCCATCCACTAGGGACCTAAAGGTGATGCACCCTTTTTTTAGGATTTGTCGGAGAGTATGCTTCCTATCTACCAAGAACCTAAAGGTGACGCACCCGTTCTTTAGGATTTGTCGGATTCTAGGCTTCCCATCCACCAAGGACTTAAAGGTGACGCACCCGTTCTTTAGGGTTTGTCGGATACTAGGCTTCCTATCCACCAGGAACCTAAAGGTGACGCACCCGTTCTTTGAGGTTTGTCAGAGACTAGGCTGATCCTACACATTGAGGAATCAACGAGGGTCTATACACATGAGGTATACCTGACTCTTAGGTTTACCAAAGGAGCGATTATGGGGTTTAGGGATTATCGAGAACCTTACAAAAAGCTGGTTCTAAAGATTGTCTTCTTGATGTGCAAGGCGTCATTATGGGATTTGGGGACTCTCAGTATCCTACATAAAGCTCAAACCTGCAAAAACTTTTGTTAACAAGACTCTTCTGAGATTTAGGAGTTACCTGAAATCTCGCAGGAAGATGATTCTGAAGATTGTTCTTTCGACAAGTGAGGTGCTATTATGTGATTTGGAGGTTTCAAGGATCCTGCAGAAAGCTTAAATTTGAAATCTCACATAAAAGACGACTTTGATGCTCTTCCTTGTTGAGCAATGTATTCTTCTTTGACCCGGGGCTGCCATGAGTCTCATAGAAGTTTCAACCTGAGAGTTCATTCCTCATCAAAGATATCAGTTATCTCGAGGCAATGACAGTTATAATGTAGGCAAAGTTTTACTTTAACCTATGCGATTATGCAAAATGATCTATGATGTTGGAGGTTATCCAAGACATCTTGAAGCATACAAAGATGATCAGAAATCCTTGTAAGGAAAATCCTAGATCAAACAATTTGAAGTTTCCAACGGAGCTCACTTCTAAGCATTCTATTGGAATGTCTTCGTCAAAGAGGGTTTCTCACCGATTCTTCGACTTTGGTTTTTTACGAAAAAAGCATTCGAATTTCTTAATATCTTGCACCTATGTTTTCAGGGCTATTCGCAGCACATACATTTCGATCCATCGAGAGGTCTTTACGGGACCATAATGTTGGGCTTGGGCACAGTTTCCAAGGGGGACTCACTCTTTGAGTCAGGCCTTTTGAATGACAGTTTTCTTCATTTCTCCGGGTTTACAAGTCAAGAACCTTGCAAAATGAAAAAGAAATAATCTTGCTTGTACCTCTTCGATCTAAGGTACACATTAACCTAGGTGTCTTAGTTAGAAAAAACTGCGAAGGGTTGTAATGTTGGTAGGATTGGAGACCAAAAGAGGCTTGCTTTTGGCCTAGAATTGCGAAGGGTTTGACATTCGTGATCATTGGTGATCAATCTTTTATTTTATCTTTGGTCAACGACTCTGTGAAGAACATCTCTAGTCTTCTTGAGAATGGGTCTAATCTTTGAAAAACCTTCTGTATCTTTTGGTAGTTGGCTATGATTTCATTCGAAGGGTAGCCTTTTCTGCACCGTTTCTGAGGATTCTTCTTTACTTCAGAAATTGTTGGGGGTGGAAACATCTAATAATCCCTTGGTGTTCCAAAATCAGTCTTATGACTTTTAGTATTTCAATGAGCGTCAGCCCCGTTCTTGTCGAGCTTTTTGTTTCTTTTTTAATGCATAGAGATTCAGCTTTTTCTCTTTTTGATCCCTCATTTTCCTTTTTTTTTTCTAGGAATTAGGATTTTTATGATCATGCAAGGTATGTGACTTGAGTCTCATCTTGTAATGCCCCATGCCCCGGGCATGAGCACGCGACTCCCTACAAGCAAACCAAATATCTCTCGTGGTCCCAAGATCCATAAATAAGTCGAGATACATAATATATACCAAGCACGCAGAAGCAATAATGAAATAACTCCTCCGTATAAAACATAAGTGGGACCTGGGTAGCGCCAATACTGTCATACATAACTCCAAATGTTCATACAGGTACATAGCTACTAAATCCGCTAACACGAGGGGCGACTGGGTAAGTACACAAAAAGGGTCCATCATCAACATCCAAAAGAAACAGGTTCAGGGCCACCACCAAAGGATCGGCTGATAAGTTGGGAGCTCCTAAGACGAGCTACTGGAGTCCTCGGTGTCCTCTGCGTCCTCTGTGGGCTCGTACTCCGAAGAGGTTTCAGAGCGAACCTCTATAGTATCCTCAGCGGTCTCCTCAGCAAATGGCTCCATGAGATCCTCCTCGGTTGCCTCGATCACAATGACCTCCTCCTCCGTGTTCTATATGGTCGTGGTCCTCTCCGGTCCATTCCTAGAACCGGCAATAGACCTCTCGGTCTAAGTCTCGAGTGGGGTGGCACCAACTAGGGACAACTCCCTAGGGCACCTCATTGGGCTTCTACGGTCCGATAGACACATCCCCGACTTTCCTAAATCAGGCCTCATACCGATGAGGCTTCCAGCTCGTACTATCCTCGTCTACCCAAACCACGGTACACTTCCTTACATAAATAGTTCCTTGCCCGTCAATGAACTCATCAAAATAGGTGGACATCTCCTTCAGATCTCCAAAACGAATGGGCCACATCGTCAAGGTCTAAGATCTGTAAAAAAATAAGGGTCTCCAACGGGGTGAGATTCACATCTCAGTAAGGTGGGTCCTAACCTAAGGTTAGGCTGACCGTCCACTTAGGCAGTCACATACCCCAATCATTCAAACTCCTAGACATATAAGGCAAAACAAATTTAGATAACCACACACAGATGACAGGCATGCAATTATGGCATCATATCACATTCAGATGATCATGCACGAGTCGTCCTGCCATATCACCACAACCATCTTCTCCTGTCTGCATCATTCTCATGCCTGTGATTAGATTGCATCAGGCCTGGTCCGCATAAACGCATCAAATCGTCATCGACAATCCGCGTAAACACATCAGGTTTCAATGATACTCTAGGCCAGTGTCGACACCTCATATCTCCGTCCCGCATAAATGCATCAGGACCGTGGCCATCTCAACCCCGCATCTCGTACGCATCAGGGCGCCACACGACTCCAACCCTGCGCCTCAGCGCCTTAGGGTATCGACCACATCACCCCGCGTTTTATACACCTCAAGGTCTTGCCTCGTCTTCGCCATGCCACAATCACAAATCATGCACACAAGGTCAAGTGCAACTCGTGCATAAATAATGCATCCATGGCATACAAGACGATTCAATACACAATCAAGCGTGACCAATTACTCAAGAGACAAGCCTAAACAAATATTAGGATCAACTATACTCTCTTAGCATACACAAAGCCCAATCACGCTAAGCTTCTTAAGGAACAATCTCAATTCCACCCAACTCGCCCAATCGAGTCCAATCTTCCTATCATAAGATTAGGAGTTCTCTTACCTCGAGTTTAATGCCACAAAAATCCTCTTTTCAAGCCCTCAATAGTTCGGCCTCAAAGGTCTAAGAACGAACCCACCGCACAACCTAGGAAATGCCAACCAATTGTCAATTTTCCTTGTCCAATTCACCCATTCATGAATCACAAACCTCCATATCACAATCCTCATCATCCTAGCATGTCTCAATTGCCAATTTGAGACTCAAAACCAACAACCATAGCCTCTACAAAGCCGATCTTGCACAGAACTGAACCGACTATTTTCGGTTCTGTGCAAACCGAGCATGTCCAGCCATTAATCCACTCCAAATTCACCATATAATCACTAAATTACTTGCTAACATATCTATCTAAGGGTCTAAGAGTCTCACCAAGGGTTTGAGATTGTGTCGTCGCCGAAATCCCTTCGAAAGTCACCGACTCCTTCAAGACTGCAACCGGCAGTTTCTGTCCAATGTTCACAAGACCCATTTGAGATCAAAACTCAATCAAATTGAGCTCAACTTTTTACCACAGATCACTAAACATGTCCCCTAGATCTCCACAAAATTTGGTAGCAATACTCCAACATTTCGAGGTCCTAAAGGGTCAGAAACGTCGCCTACCTCAGATTGTGCATATTTCCGTCGGCTTCCGGAAACCGGAGCTCCTCGATGGCTCAATCAACGTACTTTCACTTCGAGGAGGTCGGCAAGAGGCTAAGCTAGGTGGGTGTGGTCGGTCGGAGTCCAGGCGGTGGCTGGAGGGGCTCGTTGGATCAGGCGAATGGAGAGTCAGAAGCTGGTCGGCGACGACAGAAAGAGAGGAAGAAGAAGAAGAGGGTTTCGGTGCTTTGGGGTGGTGATTGGCCGGCCAAGGAGACAGAGAAGAGGCTATATTCAATCTTCAAGTTAAAGGGAAGAATGGTAGGTGGGTAATAGTGGACAAGACCATTCTTTAGCTCATCCATTAACACATGTCCTAGTGTCATTCAAGGGTGATCCAATGGCCACAATTTCTCACTTTTTTTTCGGCAGCCTTGGGGTGGTTGAAAGACCAAAATGCCCTTCTTCATTTGCATAAGCAAGACTAAAGCTTTGAGGGGCAAGATGATAATCTTACCCCCGACGTCCGGGATGTCGTTTTTCTTGTTCCAATATTCTTCGATAAGGCAACGGCCAATCCAAACATAACATTGGAATTCTTGATTCTCCATTTTCAATTTTCAAGACTCATTTCTGATTGTTTTCTCTGTCAGACGCGTTCCAGCCTATCCCGAACCGACGGGCGGCTTTTGCAGACGTTACGCGTATCGACTCTGTGATTCATATCACATTTAGGGCTTGTCAATTTGTGACAACTTTGATTGTCATGTAATTGTGAGGGTCTATCACTAGTTCCTATGGTCTTGATCGTCACTATCCGATTTACGAAAATTTTACAAATTATACATTGGTTAAGCGGCATAACCCGCGCTCCAATCGTATAACACTGGCAAAGCATTCCTTAATCGTTCTTAGATCGGCCTTTTGTGGTTCTAAATATCCCCTCGACAATCCTGATAGTCAAAGCGCCATTTTCAAGTCGAGTTCCCTAGGTCCACGTACCTTGTCTCGCGTTAGCTTTTCCCTTTTTGTCAATCGACCACGTGGTTACTCCACGACCACCGAATTGGTTGACCAGGACCTACGGCTCAGATCAAAAGTCGACTACACCTCAGCTGTCAGACCTGATTACTTGATTCTACGGTTGCGATCGAACGACTCGGTTAATCCTCAACCGTCCAATTTGTCGATTTATTTTTTTTATTTTTGAAAATCGATTTTTATTAAATCGAAGATTTAAAACTGATCTAACGGTCACCAAGCCCATGCGTGGCATAACCTAGACCATTAGCTCGACTAACAAATTCAAACCGAACTCTCACGGCTCAGCTGACGTGGCATGCCACGCCAGCGCCATGTCAGCATCTTTGACCGCCACGTCATTGTCTTCTTCCTCGAGCACTTTTCATCTGCAACGAATGGCCAAGAAACTCCAACGACGATCTGACAGTGAAATCTCGACGAAATTGCACAAGACCGACGCCAATCAATTCGTTTCAACGTCGCACACAACATATCGTAGAATCATACAATTTCATCCACGGAATTAAGAACAACGAATCTTGCATAACATGTAGACATGGCACCTCAATCGAGCAGAACAAGGCATTTCAAACTAATTCTATCATAGAGAAGCTTCTAATAATGTTTAGAATACTCACCTTCAGGTCCGATTGACCTGGCTTAGGCTAGCTGGAGCAAGGGAAGTTTTGACAGGGTCGACAAAGGCGACGAGGTTTAAAAGCAAGGTTCGACTCGATTTCAATGCAACCAATGCATACAACAATGCTTACTGATGTCTCAAATGTGATTCGCACACATCAATTGTAAGGATTAAGGCTGAAACAATGATTCGTCATTAATGGACAGAAGTAAAGCTTAAAGTTTGACTTATCGTTTTTAGGCGTTTCAGGTGATGTCGTCGATCGCGATCGCTTCCTGTGTGCCTTGTCGAACTCTTGGAAGTGATATTGGGCTTCAGTCTAGCCTAGAATGGCCTGACCAGTGCCGTGTCTTTCGGGCTCAAGCTCTCTACAATGGCAGTTGGAGAGCAAGCTCTCTCTCTTCTCTCTCTCTCTCTTTCGACTCTGTTACTCCCCAGAAACCGAATGAGCCGATCTCCTCCTTCTTCCAAGCCTATTCAAGCTATATACCGTGTGACATTCTGAATTTCGACCCCTCTCGAAACTATTGAATGGACAAATATCGATTGAGGTATTTCAGTTGTATCTCGCTTGGAGCAGGCCACTCTCAGTTAACTAACCAAAAGGAAAAGACTAACACGGAGTAGGGTATGTGGACCTGGGAAATTCTTATAAGAAATGGCACTTTGACTATAAGGATTGTCGAGGGGATATTTCGGGCCAGCAGAGATCGGTCTAGGAACGATCATGGGATGCTTTACTAGCGTTATACGATTGGGACGCGGGTGATTCCGCTTAACCAATGTATAATTTGTGAAAATTCCCTAAATCGGATTTCGATGATCAGGATCGCAGGAACTAGTGATAAATCCTCGCAATCACATGACAACCAAATTCGCCACAACTTGGAAATCCTAAAGTCGATGCGCGTAACGCCTGCAAGAGTCGCCCGTCAGTTTGAGATAAACGGAAATTACAATCGACGAGAACTCGACATGAATTGGACCTCGAAAGTGGGTATCGGATATTGAGGGATTCCAACATTTGAAAATAATTGGATGCGGCCTCATAAGGGTAATTAAGATTCATAAAAGTGAAATTCAGACCGAAGGTGGAAAATTACCCTTTTACCCCTCAAAGGACGTTCATTCTATTAAGACCAAAGCAAAGGAAAATTAGTCATTCTCCCTATCCCTAAGTGGCCGAATAAGTGAGGGCTTAATAGACATTTGTCCCTTGAGATTTTTTTTTTATGTGCAAGAGACAAGTGTCTCAATTGGAGTGTCTCAATTTGTTGTCTAATCTCACCTACCATTCCGCTCTCTCTCTTCCTTGGCTTGTGGATGAAGATAAGCAAGCTCTCTCTCTCTCTCCCTTGAAGCCTTGGCCAACCACCATCTTCGTCCAACTCTCTCTCTCACTTGGATCACTCTCCCTCTCTTTTTCTCTCACCGCCCAATTCTGACCACCTTCACTCTTCAGGCCATAACTTCTTCGCCTGATCTCGTATTGCGACGTGCTACCCACCATTAGAAAGCCCTTTCTCTTTCCTTTCCAACAAAGTATTATGAGCCTAATTTGGCCCAGCCGTTTGTCTCCTAGAGCCGTTTGAGTGAGGAAAGGTCGTTGCTCGACCCTGTACAGACCTGAGGAGCTTCATCTTACAATTCAGGATATGTTTTGGCTTCATTTTTAGTAAGACCACCTCTCAAACCTAGTTAAGACATATATCTTTGTGTCCATAAAGTTTGGTTGGATTTTGATGGGTTTTGGTGGTTGAATCTTCATGGTTTTTAAGAGGACAGAAACTGCCCCCACCGGTCAGACTTGAAACCGTGACTCCTTAAGACTTTGTTTTGCTTGGAAATTGCCGATGAGTCATCCTAAGACTTAGCTCTATGTGTTGACTAGCTTGTGGATGAGTTTGGTTTAATTTAGAAGTGGTTTGATAATTAAACTCTAAGATGATTCTCGCTTGGATAGAACCTGTCCTGTGGAACCACTTTGGAAACCGTGGCACTTTGGAGTCCGCTGAGACGTCATTTGGCTTGGAAATTATTGATGAGTTATCCTAAGTCCTAATATCATGTGTTAGCAAGGTTTATGATAGTTGGAATGGAGTTTAAATGGTGTTTAATGGCTAGTTTCATGTGATTTTCTCCAAGGACAGAATTTGCCCTATACCGAACAGACTTGGAATTGAATGCATTATACCGTCCTTTGGTCAATTTCATTGGCTCAAATTCTTGGTAAGACTCCTTAAGACCTTGCTTGAGATGCTAGGGTAGCTTGTGGATAAATTGAAAGTGGATTGAAGGAGTTTTGATGGATGAATGCTGGTGAAATACTTAGGAATCGATTTTGGACATATTTGAAGCAAGGACTTACGTCACCTATTTCGTGGATATTCCCAACTTAGAGTACCAGTAAGTTATGCCTAAACCTCTAATAGGATGTCAAGTTACTAAAGGATGGAGTTTTGAGATGGATTGAATGAATGTATGAACTGATTTTGTGAGAGGCGCGAGAAAAACCAAAATCTATCTCGATGTGAGAATTAGTGTTACTTGGCTTGTTTTGTTTGAAAATCGTGTGATTGAGGAGTCTCATTTGACATGAACATATATTTTAAATGGCCAATTGAACCTTAAGTTGAAAAGCCATGTTTGAATATGTGAAATGGCTGTGTCCAGCTTGTGCTATTGTCAGCATCGAAAAGTGAAAACTTGAACTGAAATGCCTCGAGTAGGCAGTGAATTGTTTGATTCTCTGAGTTGTCCTTGAATGAAGGGTTTTGAGGCATGAACTGATTTCTTTAAATGAAAATTGAGGCGTGACTTTGTTTTCGAATGAAAACTGAGGCTTTTTATAACTGGTTTTATGAATAAATGGTTCGTGGGATCGCCGATAAAAATTATATGTGCACTGGCGTGTGGGATCGTCGGGAAAAATTATAAGTGCACTGACGTGTGGGATCGTCAATGGCGTTTGGGATCGCCGAGAAATTATATGTTGGCCAATGTATTGGGAGGGTGTTACTCCCATTTGACCTGACGAGGTCGTGCGGCTAGAGGGTCCCATACTGACACAATTTATCTCAATTGAAAATGAGCGTCGAGAGTCGTATGGTGACCAAATCATCTCCAGGTCTGGACGCGAGAGTCTCATATAGACCGACGGGTCATATGGAGACCGAATCATCTCGCAACCCTAAAGTGGGCGGCCCAGGATGGGCGGTTATGGAAAGAACTACTTTATGAAATATCAAAGAACGAGTTTTTGAGAAATCGAAATGCCTCTTGAATTGAGATTTGTCTCGAGTTCTAAATTTGCCTCATGAGTTAAAAATGGCCCAAGCAGGGCGTAAAAGAAAAGAATATGTTTTCTGGAAGTTCCGATAATGGTATTTGATGAAATTGAGAGTTGCCTCATGATTTTGAGACGGCGTCGAGTGCTTGCTTTTGATTGAAAACACTGCCACTGTACGAAGCTTAGATTTTTGCTATGATTTGTGACTGAGTCGTGTCGATTTGAAGTACCGAAATGCCAGGTTTTGACAAGTACCCTGTTTTAAGCATGCCAATATTTTTAATACCAAAATACCCACGTTTTCCAAAAGCGTCTGGAGGTACTGGCAGCCTGTTTTGGGTTAGGTTTGAGTTACTGAGATTATATATCTCACCCCGTCGTGGGAAAACATTTTTCGGGTTCCAGACGAAGGAAACTGAGTTTGCTATAGATTGACATTTGAAGAAGTCATTAGAGGAAATGAGGATTACTCTTTTGTGTTCTTAGGGAGAAAACGATATATTTAGGGATTTAGAGTTGTAACGTATGAAGTATGATTGACCTTTATGAAAGGTGTACCATTTTGTCCTAAGTCATCCTATGTTGCTTTATTTGTAATGGAGGTGGCCTCGCTTTCGCATGCATACTTCATATGGAGTTTTATGTTATTGGCCATTGGATCTTGAGAGTTCATTAAAGGTAACAGCGTCGTGGGATGCTCACGTACCCGCCGGGCTCGGGGCGTGACATACCTATTTTTGGTTTCCCATTCAAACGGTGGATGCTTGCCAACTTGGATTCACGTGCCATCACGTGCCAAATGGCATGCCGATGGTGATGGAATTGGTTGGGAAATCATTCCATCTCCGTTAGGTGCTCCGGCAAGTTCCATTTGGTGCGAATTTAGCCGAATTTGGTCTGAGTTTGATTCTGTTGACTTTTTGCAGTCCCGAAGCTTGACTGACCGATTACTCTTCACTCCGGCGACGTCATGTGGTGTCGCTGGTGTTGATAGATGGGGGACGATGAAAGGAACAAAATGCCTCCCATCTCTCTTCCAATTACTCGCGAATTGATCTTCAATTTGCCGATCAAAATCTACCTAGGGGCTGTTTATTCGCGCGGCAGCTCGAGGAAGAAGACAACATTGTAGCAGACCGGTTCGACTGGTCTGTGCGGGCGGTCTGACCTATCATAACCGGTTCTGACTTGGTTTTTTAAAATTAACCCTAATTCGAGTGGAATTTTTGCAAATTGAACCTCATAATCGAACTTGGGATATGAATATTATCTATACATGTGATTTTACCCAAAAGTTCGTATCAATTTCTACAAAAATCTCAAATTTGTCCTTAATTTCAATTCAAAAAATTATGAAATTGAAGGCTCAAACAGTCAAATTGGACCAAACCACCTATGCCAATCGACCCAGAATGATAAAAAAACATTGGGTAGTGGCTTCAATTGGCAAAGGTAGTGTTACGCCCCGAACCTGTCAGGCACACAAAATCCCACCAGGGCCGTCTTGTTTCGGTGGTACCTAGGATCCGTCGGCCAACAATTTAACTTCTAAATGATACAAATATACGAAAGCAATAAAATTTCTCCATTTAGTTCAATCTTAAGATGACTCAGGACATAGGGAACGTCTTCTTATAAACGCCGACTATAGGTTCAGAGGATACAATACTAACTTCAAGGTAACATGAAAGCCTTAAAGTCACAAAAGTGTAAATTCATTTCCTATAATTACTTCTTCAAATTCCAATCATTGGCAAGCTCAGATTTCCATCGTCTGGGACTTGAAAAAGTTAATCCCACGACTGGGTTAGATATAAATCTCAGCAAGTTCACCCTAAACCTAGACCAGGCCATTAATCCTCCTAGATTATGCAATAAAACAATAGACAAGAATTCATTGATAAAACAACACATGATGATAAAACATCAAGGCACCTTGATACATCTGGCATAACGCAATCACGATTCAAGGACAATCATATCATCATAACCAAGCTTCATACTAGCACAACATTAAATTCATAAGTAAAGATGTGTCCTCAATTTCATCACAACTTTCAATTCTCATGGCCAAGCCCGTGTCAATACGCATCAGGCTAATCACAACTTTAATCTCAATGGCCAAGCCCGCGTCAATACGCATCAGGCTAATCGAATTGACAAACCCGCGTTAAACGCATCAGGTTTTCAATGCCATTCCCGATCTATGCCGACACATAATCAATCTCGTCCCGCGTCTCAACGCATCAGGACATTGGCCACCACAACTCCACGTCTCAACGCATCAGGGTACTAGCCATCACAACCCCGCGTCTCAACGCATCAGGATGTCACAAGCTCTTAGGCTCACAAAGCAAACTCACCTCTTAAGGAACTTCATAATCGAGTACAATTTTTATCAACCAAGTAATGAATCATTGTCATGTGAGACGTCAAGGCCATATGTCACAAAGCCATACCGGCATCCATGTCAATCGAATGCACACAACAACAATTTAGCCATGAGAGTTATAATTTCTCATCATCAGGAGTACACACGACTCACACCTCCATTATCTTAGTCGATCATGAACAATCAATGCAATAGACTCCCAAATTCATCAATATATCATCCAAATGCATCCAGTAGTGTCTCCATGGATGGTAACCACTTTCCTATCAACCATGAATCGTACCTTTTGATGTAGACTTGAAGGCACGGCTCTAGTAATGTGAATCCAAGGTCTCCCTAACAGGAATCCGAATGCGCTCGGCAAATCCATTACTTGAAAGTTTATGGAGAATTTAGTTGGGCCAATGAGCACCTCCAGCTCGATTTCGCCTACCAATATCTTTCTCATCCCATCAAAAGCTCTAACGGTTGATTTGGAGGATCGAATTGTTTCCTCTCCGATACCCAAACTCCTAGCCAAAGGGCAGATGTTAAAAGAAGATTCGTTATCAATTAGCACATGTGCTACTCTCTTCCCCTTACATTGTGCAGTAATGTATAAGGCCTTGTTGTGCCCTCTTCCTTCCATGGGAAAATCTTCATCTAAGAAGCTCAATTGGTCCTTTAGAAGGATTGCCCCCAAAAAATCTCCCAATTGTACGTCGTTGATAGTTTTAGGGACATGTACTTCATTTAGAATCTTCAGCCGCGCATCTTTATGCTTCTCTGAGTTAATGAACAAATCTAATAGAGATATTTGTGCCGGCATCTTTCTTAACTGCTCTATCACCTCGAACTAGCTAGTTTTAACAATGAACAGGAGCTTTTCTGCATCTTCTTTCGAAACATCCTTCTTTTCAGATTCGCCTTGCCTCGGGGTGTAAAATCGTCTAGACCTCATTATGGCATATATTTCTCCCGTTTCATAGTTCCAATGGACTGCCTTAAGGTCATAGTCTTCTACTGGTGGGACTTTTATGGTTACTGTTGTCGGACGGGATGCCTCTAGTTCAAATTTATCGTCAGTTTCATCTCTTGATAGGCGAATCACAACAGGTTTAATCGAACAATCATCTTCTTAGCTTAGACTGTCAAGCTCATCCAGTTTGATTATTACAGTTGTAGTAGTTTCAATCATTGCCGCAGTATCGCCAAAGTTTTCTGGGGAGTTTTCGTATTCCGACTGGTGGTACCTGTCAACATCACTTGATTCTGCAGAAATTGCAAACGTCAAGTGTCTTCTTACTCTCTCGAATAGTTCGGTCAAGTTTTGACACTGGATTATTAATTTCTCCATCTTGACGTATTGTTCTGTGTCAAGCTTGTTATATGTCATTTGAGGATGACTGCACGTTGCCAATCGAAATGACACATCCTTCATCTCCCACGAGAAATCATTCACTTGCTTTTCTATGTGCAGGAAATGTTTCGACTTCACTTGGTTGAATGATGATTCAGATCCTTCTACAAGAGGCTCTATCACTTCTTCCAAGATTTTTGGTTGAACATGATCATCTATACATCCCTATCTATCAGGTATAATATCCTCTATTCTCTGGAAGAAACTGGAGGGGCATAGTACTTCACTTTAAAATTGTACCCACCAGAATCCTCACCCAGATTATCTATAACCTTGCATCTCTCTAGTGCTTCGGTTACAAATCTGCGATCGGCCAGACTACGGTTGGTAGGTTTCAGTTCGTCTTTGTTAAGCTCTCCTTCTAGTCCGATAATCAACTCTACATCACCTATCAGACTTTCATGTAGAACGTTCCACATATTCTCTCGTTCGATTTCAACTACAAAATGGTTCAATTTAAGTTCACCAAGGTCTTAATTTCTTCATACTTTTCATCAGCAACGTTGGACATTATCCCTAAACTTATCATCTTGGCAATACATAATTTCTTTCTCTCAGCTGACACTTCTCCCTCCTTTGGATATGACGAGGCGATGGCCAAAATGTTGGTTAGCTTGGGTACATTCACCTTCAACTCAAGGTGGTTTTCTTCTTCATCGGCGAATATTGTACCCACTGCTTGGTGATCAAGGAGTGGATTCTCTTGCATGTTTGGAGTTACATCATCAAATTTCAAAATCTGACTGTCAACGAGAGCTTAAACCTTTAGCTTAAGGATATAACAATTATCTACATAGTGTCCTCTTTCACCCATATGATAGGTGCAAGTTTGGCTTTCATCAAAACCAGAGTATTTTGTCGGATTTGCTCTAGGAGGTTCTTTTGTCACCAAGTGTTGCGCTAATAGTATTGGGAGCAATTTGGATAACGACCTCGGGAGCTGGAAAAATTGCTTCTGAGGCTACCTTTTCCTAGGCTCTTATCCTTTAGACATTGACCATGATGACTCTCCTTTAGTCTGATTGGTGTTAGTGAACACCTTGGGTTTATGGGAATCCGGTACAAAGGCTATAGCAACTCCAGCATCTCTTTCTTTTCTCGGGGGATATTGCTTTCTCGTTGAAGTTTCATGAGGCCTCCTTTCTCTCAAAGTCCACTCCAATCTCTCAGCCACCTTTATCAAATGTGTAAAGTTTTGGCATCCTGAGGTGTTTAATTTGTCAAAGTATTCATATGGGAGTACTTTTAAGAACAGGTCAATCAAATCATCCTCCAGGATTGGCGGTTTTACTTGTGTTGCCAAAGCACGCCATCTTTGGGCATATATTCTGATATTTCGCTTCTTCCTTTCATAGTTTGCAACAAGTCTTCCCTCGTCGGCGCTGTAGCTGTGTTAAACTTATACTGCCTGAGGAAATCTTCAGCAAGATCTTCCCATCCGCCGTAGTCATCAAGGTCTAACTCAATAAACCAAGCCAGAGCGGCGCCAACCAAACTTTCTTGGAACGTATTCATCAGCATAGGAATGTAGTCAGAATAGTGTGCCATCTTACGTAGATAATATTTTAGGTGAGAACGTGGACAGCTTTTTCCATTGTACTTTCTCACAAAGTCTGGCTCTTTGTAGTCCGGAGGAGTCTCTACTTTGGTGAAAGGAGATATCTTGTCAAAACGGGCTAACTCGTAGCCCTGACTGCTCAAACACTCCTTAATTTTGGCTATTCTCTTAGCTTCAGCTTCTGTTTTCACAACCCGTTTTCCCTTTTCCACCTTCTCGAGGTTAATGACAACATGGGGTGTCTTTGGCTGTGTCTGGACATTCAACGCACGAGAGTCTTCTATGACCGGCTGGGCACCTTCAGCTGTCCCTTTGTTAGTCATATTAGGTGTTAAGGATTGACCTGAATTGTTCAGGTTATGTGCTATTGACTGTCTGGCTTGAGAAGCTTCAAACATGGCCTTAATCTCAGCCATCATAGTAGTCATAGTAATCATTTGGGTTTCCAACACGCCTACTCGTGGAGTCAACTCTTGTTGTTCCATTCTCGTCTTAAGTCGAGTACAAAAATGATGCTTTGGTAATTCCGTGATTAGAGAGCATATGTTCATTCGAAAATAACAAGTATCTTTTTAGGATAGATAAGAAAAGTACTAGATTCTTTCAATTGCATGTTTTCTATTGATGAATGAGAAAAAAGACTTCCTTGTGAGCCTTAGTCTCATGTGAGTAGTTTTTTCAATCATTTTCCAAAACAATTCATGAAATTAAAAGAAGCGTAATCTTTGACGATAGTTTTTTATGCATCGATAAAACGTGCTTATGCTAATACACATATGCCAAAAGTAACATTTTAATACAAATGGGTATTCCAATGCTAAGAAAACATCATAATGTTCACACGTTTTACACTTGACAGAATAGTCTATCCAAGTATAGGGTGCTTGAGGTCTAAGGCACCATAATCGTTCCAGCAAAAATCGGGTCCTTCAATCTAAGATTCCTCATCTCCTGAATATGACGGTGATCCCATGTCTTCAGGTATATATGGTTCCACTCCAGACATGTACAGCACGATGTATTTAGGCACATAAAGCTCGACAAAGCTGCGTTTGGTCTCCTCAAAGCGTCGAATGTATTCTGCAGAAGCCCTATGAGTATTCATCTCATGAGTCATATCATCTAGCCATTTTATTTCTTCAGTCTGTGATTCTTTCAAAGAGTGTGTGATGAATTCCACCTTGGCTTCAAATTGCTTCTTCTTCTCTCCTGTGAGGGTCTCTCTTTATAGGTCAAACAAGAAAACACCTAATCGTGGTGATGAAGGGATCTCTTGCAATACTCCAAATTGTCGGATAACCCTCCTTGGATAATATGCGGTGGCGCCTGTGAATCCTAACAAGGGGACTAGGTCTTCTCCATTACATGCGAGTCTCACTTTACTCAATGTTGGTAATCTAAGCTGTCATCGGAGTTGTTTTGATTTTAGAGTTCTAAGAAATTCTTTTCATTCTTTAAAGTTGAACTTAGGAATACATGTATGAGTTTTGATGAAAGTTCTAAGAGGATGTGCATCGGAACTAATCTCAGTGAAACCCATGCGGATATGAAACTATTTGATATGAGATATGAACCACAGATATAGGAGACCACTAGAGGTTCTAAAGATTTCCTTCTTGCTTTTCTTAAAGCGGTTCAGGGAGAGGAAGGTTTCGGCAAGGATAAGGTTTGAATAATCCCACCCATAACAAACTTGTTTAACCACTACAATCATGATAGGGTCAAAAGTAATAAACGAGATTGGGAATAGGACAAAGCTAAAGAATGCCAAGACAAAAACTCTACTAGATTTAATTCATTTGCTAGCAGAGAGGTTGGGAAACCTATCTAGAACAAAAGATAGGGAAACTCTTCCAGAATTACTTTTGGCATCTGCTTTGATTTCATTGAGGTTTGTATCAAGGAATTCAGCGAGCTGACTCAAAGGCTCAAACCCTATAAGAGGTTGGATTAATAAGTGAGTAAACTCAGCTCCAATGGTAGTGCTATATTCTTCATAGGTAGGAGTAACCTCCAACCCTTCTATGCAGAATGTCGCGGTGGTAGGATCCCAATAGAGCGTCATAGCTTAGATAAAGGCAGGTGGACATTCAATCTTCAACAGCTCCAATAGATACCCTAATCACGATCTGTCATATTTCTAGCTGGCTTCACCCATGTTATCCCACCAGGCTAGGAGCTCGGCTTGAGGGACTTTGAATACTTGGATTTCATTCTTTCCCATCAAGTCTAAAATATGCAAATGATTTTGAAAAATCAATCGCCAAAAATTACTTTAAACATGTGGTTGTGCAAATGTCATGAAATATGCATGAACTAATTTAATTGCATATTCCAGTTAAAGAAATGGAAATTATAATCTTTTTCAAGTATGAAGAACTTGACTCAAGATCTAATTTAAATTTCAAATGAGTGAATTATGCAATTAGTCAGAATTATCTCAGTGACTAAAGGAAATAACAATGTCACATTCCATTGGTCAAAACATAAACTGTGGGCACAATGGAGTAAATTCCTTATTACAACAAGGACATAGAACGAAAGAGAGATAGAGAGGAGCTTCGAGAAGAGGGAGACATCAATTCTAAAAACAAGAAAGCCATAAAAGGCCTATGGAATGCGGGATCTAAACTATCCCTTCCCAAGATCTAATCTTCTTTGTGGTGATGGTCCATCGGGGTTTCTTCCTTGATTGCATCTTTGTCTTGCCCTTCTTCAAGATATGGCTCAGTAATCAAGACTTCTCCCCTAGTTGAGCGTACCTTTGAATGTGAAGGATAGTCTTCAGCAGGTAGGTTGAGATGCTTTAGCTCTTCTGGCCATTCTTTGGTCCATGGTATAATGACTTCAGGGGTCTTCTTGGGTCTTGTCTTTTTTAGTATGATGTGTCTTGGCTTCATCTTTATTGAAGGGCGTCTTTTCTTTCCCCAAAGAGCGACCATCGGTCTATCCTCATTAGCTTGACGTTCAGCTTTTCGGCGGGCATATGCTTCTCTAGCTAAGCCGTTACGGTACTACCTTTTCACATCTATATAGTGCTTGAACATCTCATCTGCCTACCGCTTAAACCTAAGGTTATTGATATAATAACTTGTCTGGTAATCTTTGGCATATCCCAACTTACGTTCAGTCAGCTCTCGGCCATGCACAAATCTAGTAAAGTGCAACCTTGTGTTCGGCCTAGGACGAGTGACTTTCCTTAGATATTCAAAGGTTACCAACTCCGTCGAATTTCTAGAAAACAGCGGCATCCTATCCCCTATCATCGTTATTTCAATCAGTCACTTGAATGATTTCAGAATGTATACAATGCATGTAGATGTGAATAATATGCAACATATAAATATACTATGAAACAAAAGGGTAACGAAATACATCAAAAGTAAATGCCTTACCAACTAAAACGCGGGGAACGTTAAATATTCCCTTGTAACAATGAGTAGTTTTAGGTATACCAACCTTCCATAGACATACGCATGAGACAGGTGGAAATATACTCTAAAAATCGAAAATCAGGCAAGGAACCTATGGCTCAGGCTCCCACAATCCAATTATGGTAGATTCTTCCCCAAGAGTACCTACCCAAAAGGGCTAAATATCACCAATTTAGATTGTGAGTGGGAATAAACACGAAAGTCTCAAGTGCCATCAAACACGAGATCCTTTCGTACTCTTTCCCTATCTAAGGTAATCTATAGGTGGTTGCAGTCGGGGTTTGACAGTCAGTGTGTGAGATGTGTCATGATCATCACAATGCAAGGTCATGTACATTAGTTTCTATCAAACACCGCTTCAATAGATGCATAAAAATAAACATACATTCCCAACTCCAACCTGCAAGAAAAATGTCAGCAAACACTCCACCCCTTATTTCTCCAATCTGCAAAAACATCTATCACAATGGTTAGGGTACATACCTCACCTTCGAGACCATCTTTAGAAAACAGGGTTAGATAAACCAATCAACCTTTTAATCGACTCAAGTCCTCTAAAATTCTTAACCAGAGATTCTGGTTTGGAATAGGTCTCCAGCGAAGTCGCTAGTCTGTCGCGACCCTCGATCGTCTTTTGGGTGTCGAGTGTTAATGGGCCGTCCGAAGTGTGGTCGGACGCGGGCATCTCCCAAGGCTCATTACGGTAGAAAACGAGGTCGACCTTCGATACGGTCTGGTGACATGTGATACGTGTACATGCCAAGGAGTCACCATCAATTGTTTTGCGGAGGGCATGATCGGAAGCCCTATCGAGCAGTTGGGAGCATTCTATTCGATTTTGCGATAACCAAAGAAATGGGATTGGGGACCTTGTTACGCCAACTGTAAGTTGAATGATTTATCTAAACCTAAGATTTCATACAAATAAGTGAGATGCGAACCCTAAATTTAGAAGTTCATGCAAATAAGAGAGACTATCCTAGCAAACACAGTCAATAAAATGAGTGCGCAAATCAAAGATCCAAAACATACGGATAAATCACATGAACACAGCGTGACATCCCTAGTAAGGCGCTATTAACCTAGAGAAGTGTCAATCAAGGCTCGGAAATATTTTTTTATATGATTTGCCCTCGAGGGGCAAAATAGTAATTTTGAAGAATTTTGAGATAATTTGCTCAATGAGGGTAAATTTGTCATTTCAGATGAAATATGGAGTCAAAATATGGTGAAAATAGAATTGGTTACCAAACCAATCCATTTCCTATTTTTAGGAAATTTTTAGGGAATTTTCAGAATTTTTCTGGAATTTTAGAAGCAATTTACCCTTTGAGAGGTAAAATCGTCATTACAGAAAGTGACAAGAAGTGAAAATCTCAAACAAAAGGATTGGTCCTCCACTAAACCCAAGTCCTAATTTTGAGCAATTTTCGCAACTCAATTAGAGTAAGAAAGGCGATTTACTCTTTAAGGGGTAAAATTGTCATTTTGAGAAAAAGGACAAGATTCGAAAATTTAAGCATAAGAATTGATCACCTAACCAACTCTAATTCTTATCTTGACATTCTCGATTTATCTCACATACCAAGTAGAGGCGATTTACCCCTAAAGGATAGTACCGTCAATTTCCTAAAGAAAAGATAAGAAATCTAAAAAATAGGACTGACCAGTTGTCTGTGGTCAATCTTTGATTTTTGGGAATTTCTAGAATGTCTATGAATTTTTCATAGTTTTTTACATTTTTGGGGATTTTCTAGGATTATCTAACATTTTTTTTTAGAATTTTCTAGAATTTTTTTGATTTTTAAATTATTTTCTGAATTTTTTATATAAAAAATATGATTCGGACCGGGTCGAAACTCGGCATATACCCGAACCCGTGCGACCCATGCCTCAAAACGACGCCGCATCGTATTTTTAATTTTCGGTTATTCGGATTTAATCCGACGGTCCTTATTGAACCACACAGCTACTCCACGACCATTGGATCTATTGACTGAAACCTACGGCTCAAATCAAATGCTGACTACTCCTCGATCGTCAGATCTAATTGCTTAAACCTACGGCTACGATTAAAGGCCAAGACTCAATCTAGTCCGTCCATCCTCACTAACCCAAACGACGCCGCTCGACCCTTAACCTAAACGACACTGTTTCGGTTTGTTTTGATTTTTTTTTATTTTAAAATCAATTTCTAATACTCCTAATTTCTAATCGGACGGCCACTAAAAATACGACTCGATTAATCTAAGCCGTCCGATCAAAACTGACTCAGCCTAACAGACTAACGATCAAGCTGATTCGATATCCACGTGGACCAATTAGACTCTGTCACCTAAGCCGCTGACTCGTTGACCTGCCACGTATGCATCGTCTTAAACCTCTTGACGATACCTAAACGGACGGCTGAAAGCCTCCGACAACGATCTAACGGTGAAACCTCAACAGAATTGCACAAGACCGGCACCAATCAACTCGTCTCACCGTCGCACACAACATATCGTAAAATCATACAATTTCATCCACATAATTTAGAAGGACGAAGCTTACACAGTATGTGGACATGGCATCTCGATCGAGCAAAATAAGGCATTTCAGACTAATTACTCCACAGAGAAGCTTCTAATGAGGTTTAGAATACTCACCTTTAGGTTTGATTGACCTGGTTTAGGCTAGCCTGAGCTAGGGGAGCTTCGACAGGATCGATAATGGTGAGAAGATTTTCGGGGCTCAGACACGATGGTTTATGCAAAATTGACACAAAAGAGGATTGCAACCATGCTCAGTAATGTCTAGGAAGTAAAATGCACAAAAGAAATGCAAGAATGATCAAGTATAAGGCAAGTCATCATTGATGCATAGTGAAAAGCTCAAAATTGTAATTCACCTATTTTCGTGGTTTCAGGTGGCGCGGCCGACGGCGATCACTTCCTCTAAGTTTAGGCGACCTCCTGACAACCTTTATAAGCTTTGGTTTGGCCTGAAAAAGCCCAATCGGTGCTCTACAAATTCGAGCTCAAGCCTTCGACAATGGCGATGGAAGGCGAGCTCTTTCTCTCTCTCTCTCTCTCTCTCTCTCTCTCTCTCTCTCTCTCCCCCCCCCCCTCTCTCTCAATTCTATTCACCACCTCGAGCTGAATTAACTGATCTCTTTCTTCTTGAAAGCCTTCAAAGGCTATATACCACTTTCGAAAATTTTGCCACAGATTGGTGCACCCCCGTCCACTTGAATTCACATGCCATCACGTACCAAATGGTATGTCGACTGTAACTGGGATGCTGGGTATTTCGTCCAGCTCCATTTGGTCCTTCGTCGAGCCTCGTTCCACGTGAATTTGGCGTGGATTTCGTCTGTTTTTGTAAATGTTGACTTTCGCAAGTCCATGAGGTTGACCTACCGATAACGCGCTCTTCTAGCAATATCGAACGGTGATGCCGGCATCAATCGACAGGCAACGGTGATGGCAACAATACGCCTACCAATGAACCTTCAATTATAGTCGATTGGTCAACCAATTTCGGTGTCAAAATTCGATCTGGTTTTGTTCAATTGCTCGAAAATCCTGAGGTTGAAGATGACACAGTAGCGGACCGGTTTGACCAGTCAGAACCGGTTTTGACTTGATTTTCCAAAATTAACCCTAATTCACGGGGAATTTTTGCAAATAAAACCTCAAGATCGAACTTAGGATATGATTATTATCCAAAAATGTAATTTTTTTCAAAAGTTTATGTCAATTTCTACAAAAGCCCCAAATTTGTCTTGAAATGCAATTCAAGAAATCGTGAAATTGAATGCTCAACGGTCAAATTGGACCAAATCACCTATGCCAATCGACTCGGAATGATGAAAAATATTGGGTAGTGGCTTTAATTTGTAAAGGTAGCCCTTGAATTGAAAGTAATTTTAATTATGCCCAAATTCAAGGACTAAATTGCAATTAAGTATGTAATTTTGCCCAATTCATGCAATTGAGCAATTTGTGAAAATGATTGGGCTAAATTGCAATGAAGGACAATTAGATTGAATGTCAAGACCCTAAAAATGCCAAAATGGAAAATTAAAAGACTCAATTGACATTTGTTTACCAAATTCAATCATACAAGTAACAAAGAAACACATAAAATTAAACTTGAATTTAGAATTTTTATGAGGTCAAGAATACAAGGGAATTAAAATAAAAATATTGACTATTTTTTTTTATATTTTTGTGACCTCAAATGCTATTTTTCCTGAATTTTCGGGTATTTTTCTATTTTCTAAAAAATACTAAAAATTATTGTGAAAAATACAAACAATTATTTTTTTTATCAAAAATGGTTCCTTGGGCTTAGCCAAAGCCACCAAAGTTGGATTCACAATTCTTTAAATTTTTATGATTTTTTTAATGATTTTTTCAAAAATAAACTGAAAAAGACCAAGCAGAAATCAGGTGTCAACATCGTTATACGTTGAATGTGAAGAACACGAGCTATGGACCTGATGAGGTAAGATTCCTCAGTTGTGAAATTTATGAGAAATGAAATCCATGTGAAGCCTTTGAAGATTGGAATAAGTGATGAATAGACTAGAGTTGATGTGTGTTGTTGGAAGTTGAAATTTCTTGAGATTGGTAAATTGTTACTCATGGATCATTGGAAGATTCCCCACAAGAGCTGTTCCATTGATGAAATGGACTAAAGACGAGATGTAACACGAAAGGATGAATGAACATGAAAAGAGTTTTCGAGAACTTAAGTTAGGTTGATGACTACATTGTTAATGACGTTTCCAGTTGGAAATTGAAAAACTTATGAAAGTCGCAATGATACGACGCAAAATGAAACTTGAGGCATAACTAGGCAATCGGAAGTGGGCATTGCATATATATCGTGATAATAGGGCCATATGAGTTGGAATGCTTAGAGCATGATTGGAGTTGGTTTGCGAATGTCCTCGCAACAAAGTTTGGGAAACATTGTTTGGGTGGAATAAGATTTCAAGTCTATATCTACTCCAAAAATATCAAGTAGTAGTTTCCCGAGAGGAATTGATGAGAAGCAACGCCGATGAATGAAATTACTTACGAATACGGGAGCGTTGCTCGTATAAGGAAAGATCTCGCAACTGTGTGAACTTTAAGAGTTGGAAATGTTGACTGCTCCAAAGGGATTGAAGAGAAACCATAACCGTTGCAAGTTGGTGGATTAATTGGTCATTTGGGGATCATGAATGTAATCAGGGAAGAACTACTAAGGACTCAATCCTGACTTTACCAGATGAGTCGAGAAGACAACGATTCAATTTGGATAGACGAGATTAAGCTAATGGAACTTGTGTGCTCCCGATGATATGGAAGGGTATTTGAATTGAATGATTGTATCCAAAAGGTGAAAGCACCGAAAAATGCGATTTCATAATGGTTTAGTAATGATCATGATAAAAAAAATTTCTTGAATTTGTTACGACGTCTTGGAAAAGTTTTCCGAGAGGGAATTTGAAAAAGCAGGATTACATTATGACGTACATATTATTCCCGGACCATTGGACGAATTGAAAAGAAGGTCTGTATGCTAGAAGGTGCACTGCCGATCAATGTTCTGAATGTCAAAGGAGAATAGAGAAGTAAATATAGATTGGGGACCGAAGGAAACAAGCCCTGGAGAAGGATGACTTTTGTCGAAAAAGACAAATGAAAACGTCAGGTAATGGGAAGAGTAATCTTAAAAAGTGAGGAGACGATAAGGTATCTGTACTCTATGAGATTGAATAATTGGAAAATGGCAAATTTCGAGGACGAAATTTCTTTAAGAGAGGGAGAGTTGTGGCATTTCGAATTTCGATCGATGTATTTTAATTATAACTCGCTCGGAGTTGGCTACTCTTGAGTTAACTGACCAAAAGGAAAAGACTGACGCGGAGTTGGATACATGGACCTGGGAAATTTAAATGAGAAATGGCACTTTGACCAAAAGGATTGTCGATGGAATATTTTGGGCCAGCAGCGAATGATCTAGGAATGATCATGGAATGTCTTGTTAGCGTTATATGTTGGGACACGAGTGATTCCGCTTAACCAATGTGTAATTTGCGAGAATTTCCTAAATCAGATTCTGATGATCAGGACCGCAAGAGCTATCGATAAACCCTCACAATTACATGATAACCAAAGTCTCCACGGCTTGAGAAAATCCCAGGGTCGATATGCGTAGCACCTGCAAGAGTCGCTCGTCAATTAGAGATAAACTGGAATTACAATCGACGAGAATTCGACATGAAATTGGATCTCGATATTTTGGTATTGGACATTAAAGAATTCCAACATTTGAATTAAATTTGACTTCGCCACATCAAGGGTAATTTAGATGAAGAAAAGTGAAATTTAGACTGAAAGTGTAAAATTACCATTTCGCCCCTCAAGGACATTCTTCCTCTTAAGAAAAAGTAAGGGCAAAGTAGTCAATTGTCTTCTTCTCCTAGTAGCCAAATTTTGAGGGGCAACCTTCAAGATATTTTATGAAGATAAGACAAAGTGTCATTATGTGAGGTGATGTGTACAAGTAGGCTAGATTAGAGCTCTAGATTGGCATTAATTTGATGCCAAATCCTCACCTACTCTCTCTCTCTCTCTCCTTGACTTGAGGACTAAGGAAAAACAAGAAGACCTCTCTCTCTCTCTTCATTTTTGCTCAGCCATTCTCTCTCTTCCCTCCACGTTTTCTCTCTTTCTCTCTTCTTCTTTCTCGGTCGACCAGCTTGCTCCCTCGCCGCTTCCGGCTCGACACCGGCTTCCGGCCAACATCCGACTCATTGCCGACCACCGTGATGATCCTATGTGTCTTATCTACAACCTCCAAGTGACCGATCGTCCATTCGTTGCTCCGTTTGACTCATGAAGCTGCCGAAACCCGCCTAGGTCAGAATTGGGGCAGACTAGACCGTGAGCTCCTTTAGGCCGGTTTAAAGAGCTTATCTTGCTTTCAAATCAAGGTGAGACCTCCTTAAGATATAGTATTAGGATTGAGTAGGTTTGGTTTGAAGTTTTATTGATGGTAGATGGGTTATAATCGATAAACTTTGATGGATTTCTCAAGAATAGAATTTTGTCCTCTTTGACGGGTCTGAGAGAGCACCTTTGAAGGTCGTAGAAGCGTCACCTTGCCCCAAAATTTGTTGGTAAGACACCCTAAGACATGATATTACATGTTAGCAAAGAAAATGTGAGTTAGATTGGAGTTTTGATGGCCGGTTTACATGGATTTCCCTAGGAACAGAATCTGCTCTGCATCGGACAGATTAGGAACCGAAGATTGTTGCGGTTCTTGGAGGGGTTTGTTGGCTTAATTAGCTTGGTAAGTTGATTCTAACCCTTCCCTAGGATGTTGAGTTACTAAAGGGTGGAGTTGTGGTAAAATTGAAAGGGTTTTAAAGGCTGCTTTGGTGAGAAACACGTGAGAAATCCGAAACAGCCCAAACTCATTTTTCAGCGCGCACTATTTTTAAAACGAGTCGTTCTAAGTCACCCGATGTCCAAATTGAGCCTTGTTTTCTCCCACACGTTCATAAGATCTTGAAGGATAAGAATATAGAATTTATTTCGTCAAAACGTCAGTAAAAAAAATCAGTTTTCGTGAGACTGAACCTAGTCGTGCATGGACAGATTTGTGAATTGAGGTTTTTATGACTTGTCCTTGATTGAGTACCATATTTTCATACTTAGGGAGCAATGAATCAAAGCTGTGAATGCTTGATGATGTTATGCCGTGTGTGAATTTGAGCATGTGATGATTATTAGGGTTCAATTGAGGGCTTTAATGCTCGATTGTGCAATTGGTGTCGAATGATGCTTAGTGTGATGACGTGCATGTGCATGATAACCGAGTGGCATGCTTGAATTTATGATCCTGATGTGTTTGAATGATGTGTCTTGAATGGCGATGGGATGAATTTGTATGTAGATGTGGAAATGGGACTAATAAGAAGGATCACAAATGAGGTTACTTTGGTCAATGCATTGCGTCGCGAGTGTTTGATCCCGGTTGACCTGACGAGGTCTTACGGCTAGAAAGTCCTACCTTGACCAAATCATCTCAAAGGTTTTCATAACAATCTTTCTATATACTAGTATAGAAGACATACGGGTTTCCTAGTGTTTATTTGCTCAAAAAATATTAAGCATGACTCTGCTGAAAACTAAAAAATCTGAAGTTTAATTGTCAACAATGACAGCCTTATTACCTACAAATGGAAATTTAAAAAATTATTTTATAGCAAACTGAAATTGAATACTGAATACTATTAAATTCTTACCATACATGGAATTAACGAAGTGTACCAACTCAGCTGACAACCTGGTTGACAAGCTCATGCCTATTCATTTTACACTTATATATCTCATAATCCCTTTCTCCCTATTCAATGCACATTTCGCTTCATTGGTGCCGCATTGCTATCCTAAACGCCTGCTAGGAGCTGCTCCTTGTCTAGGCACCCTTTTGACCCCGATGACCAATCCCCGCCCTCGTCGAACTAGGTCGTTGTAGGCGCACCAATTTTCGTGCGATATATCTCAGAATCGTTTTCCCCTATTTAGTCCACATTTCAATTCATTCCTGCCCCCATTGCTATCCAAAAAGCATGGCAAGAGTCGTCCTTGTCTAGGTCTACTTTGGCCTCAATGACCATTCTCCACCCTCATCGTATTGAATCGTTACAACCCACCAGTTTCCTCGTAGTTCATCCCCGAACCACCCACCTATTGAAGGGGGTCTGGCTTTAATATCATATTGTGACATCCCTAAATTAAGTCACCGGATTATTATCTTTTTTTGCCTATTTTAAATTGAGCCTCATGGTATTGTCCTTTGGCGTATAGGTTTGCATCTACTCAAGAGGTCACCCACCCTAAAGTGCTCCTATCTAATCATGCTTAATTTTGAAATTCTAAAACTGAGCATTGCCATTATGTCAAGGGGTGCCTCCTTAACTTTTTTCACATATATATTTAAGAAAGACAAGGAAGTAAATGTGGCACATGTGTACTAGTTTGGAAATGTGGCGGCATTAACCCTACTTAGTTGAAGTCATTTTTTGTATTATGAAGATGGTATATGTCATTTAAATGAAATCTCACTTTAAAAAAATGGATACATCCATCATTGGAAAGTATGCAATGTGGGGTTTAAAAAATTGCCTATTTCCTTACATCGTTCTCACATGATTGAAAAAAATTCACTAGAATTTCTAGTACAGATGATTTCTTTAAATTGAACAAAGTTTATTATATAATTATATATCTTGGAATCGAACTAGTCATATAAAAATTTAGATTTATATATATCAAAGTAAAACAAAAAACGTAAAAGCATTCATGTATAATTTGAAGTATAGCTTATACCATTAAATGAAGAAATCCCACTCTCAATGTATATGTTATTGATAAAAAAAATATTGCTAATTATATTATAAACAAAATTTTTGGGCAATTTCATTTAGTTCAGTAAAAAAAAATATATGGAACAAATAAATTCACTTAGTTTGAATACTAAATGTTTTTAATATATTATACCTAATTGATAACACAACTTTTCAAAAGTTTATTACTTTTAATTCTGAGGAAGTTTTACAGAATAGATAACTCATGTTACTTTAACAGTAAAATTATTTATCTCATACTTGCAATAAAACCTTTAATAAAAGCAGATTAAGTTGGAACATAGTGAAACATGGATAATTCATATTTTGCTGAGTTTTACTTTCAACTTTTTGAATAGACTTATTTCCAACACAACTTCCAGTATCGTACACTAACTTTTTATTATTATTAATGTTTTATATTCGTAGGAAGCATAACATCATAACATCTTTTCTGTGACATATTAATATTAGGCCGTCACGAAAGTTATGATATTCTTCAACACAATTTATAATATGACAACCAAAATATAAATGTAATCATTTCTTTTGCATCAGCTTTGATATTAACGGATTGCTAACAATTCAAAGATATGTGCATAGACGTGCGCTCAAAGCTCCCGGCTAAATAATTAATAAGTAATGAATGTTTGGCACACAAAAGTTTATAGGACGACCCTAATCGTTGCCAAGGTAAAGTTCAAAGACTCGTGTCAACGTCCCCGTGATTAACAAGAAAAGCACAGGGAAATTTTGTCCATCGCTCATAAAGAATTTGACTTTACATCGATTTGTTTTTACAATATTCCATAAGCTGTGTGCTATACGTAAGGGAAAACAAACAAACCTACCAAACCTAGCACAAGCTCTCTCTCTCTCTCTCTCTCTCTCTCTCCCCCCTAATGTGCAACCAAACAAGCATGATTAAGACCACAGCATCACACGCGAGAAATGGGTGGTACATTTTTCTTTTCTTTTCCTTTTGCAGCCTAAGTCATAGGAAAACCGCACTATCATCCATCTCAAATCTCACGTTCTCTCTCCCTAGGTTCGAGGAAACCCCACCGCTGATGCTACTCTGCTCTAGGTTGGTGTCCCAAATGAAGCCGTACTCGTCGTCGTCGTGGACAACCTTGGAGTCGATGTCCGACATCATATTGGAGACCAGGGGCATGTTTCTTTCTTGATTGTTGTTTGAGTAGTGAAGAAGATGAAGGAGCGAATTCGAATTGGGGTTGAGGTGATGGTCGTGGTGGTGGGTTGAGCTTAAGGATAGTGATGAGGTGAGTATTGGGTGATAAGGGTGGTGCTGCTGCTGATGATGATAAGGCATGGTTGAGGTTGGGTCATTCGAAGGAGATTTGATAGAAGGTGCTGTACTAATGGTGGTGGTGGGTGGTGGCTCAAACATGTAGGGTGGGCTTGGTTTGTCACCGCTTTCTTCTGCCTTGCTTCTGTGAAACACTCTGCACAGTACCCAATCCTCCTGTGTGTAGCATATATCAAAAGTTATGTGAGCATTCTTATTTGAAACAGGGGGGACACAAATATTGACAAAAGTTTATATCGCTATGTCATAGCCATGTATAGTCAATAATGACTTGACAAAGAAGGGGAAATTTTTTTTTTTTCACGAACAAAAGGTATTCGTTATTTTATTCGGCTCGACTAGTTCCACGATGATCACACTGTCCGAATGTTTTGAGCGAGAGAGATGGTGGGGCTTGCATATAAGTTGATATCAGGAAGAAAGAAGAGTGACTATTTATCAACTAGGGTTATCCCTCTAAGGTAGATCCAAGCAAAAACTTCTCTGAGACATGATCATGTGACCAGTTGGGAGACAAAAAAGATGGACAAGAGGGCAGTTTCCTGCTACTTTCCTGGGAATAACTCTCTCTCTCTCTCTCTCTCTCGTGTGACAACGTAAGTGGAGAATCAATAAGAGAATGGCTAAGAATTAGTTTCCAATTTAGAGAACGCGATGTTTTCATTTCTCGAATTGTCAACCTCAATCTTATCTACGCCTACCCCTCTCTTTCTCTTTCTCTCTCATATGCGTAACTTGAAAGCACCGGAACCACAAAAAGAACAATGAACACAAGGAAACGAAAATTGTTCTGTGTTAGTCCAATGGATGACCATTAGAAATTTCCAGCGAACACCCTCAAGGGTTAAAGTTAGACAAATTGAAAAAGAAATCGAATCTTATGAGCGGTGCTTGAGTACAAGATTTTGTTTCACTCAAGTAGGCATAATAATAGAAGTCCAGCAATCCAAGAGTTTAAAAAAAAAAAAAGGAGAGCCTTTGCACCTTAGGAGGCATATGTGGAGTCTCCAAGCGGAACTCATGCATAATCCACCCAGTTTTGATCCCATTCGGAGCTCGGTTCCTGTAGAACACCAACGTCTTCCTCATTCCCACGATTTCACGCGTCGCCGGGTCGTGCACCGTTCGATCCTTCCCTGTAGCTTTCCAGTATCCTGATGTCGTGGCACGATTGGTTCGGAACCCGGTCGCATACTTGCGGTCGCGAAAGCTGAAGAAGTACCACTCGCTGGCATTGAGCTTGGCCACATCTGTTGGTCCACGTCACAAGTACACGGTAACACATCATCCACAAATTGATAGTTGCTCTCAAAATGAACTCCGTAAATTAGTAAAAATATGATCATAATAGCGAAAAAAAGAAGAAGTGCTTGCGATTGATCTTATCGAATGTCTCTCCTTTCCATCATATTTTATCAAAGTTATTAACTTATGTGATCATCTAATATAATCGATATTAAGATTGGATTTACGCAGACTCAACTATTAAGTGAAGTTTAATTTAGGAGCATATTAAAGACGAAATTATGAGCCCTATGTGAAAGTGATAGACAATATACTCAAGAGACAAGCTCTTTGTACATAATTGAATTTGTAGAGCCCTATAATAAGGTGGCAACTGTTTTGATTGATATTAATTAACTCTATGCAGAATATGAATCTTGGGTTACAAGCTTAGGTGGCCTGTTGATTCTTTAGAAAGAATTACTTTTTCTCGACAACTTTTGTAAAAGTTGTTGACCTTTGTGGCTCCTTTTTCTCTGTTTTGTAAACTAGAAGCTTAGGCTGAATAAAGGAGATAAAAGAAAAGGAAAAGAAAAGAAAAACCAAGCAGGTCTTTTCAGACATGTAGTACGATAACTATTGGATCTTATGGTGATTTCATAATAAATTAAAAAAATTCATGAACTTCAACAATTTGATATATGAAGTTACTTTTTTGAATTTTTTAAGTATTTCGTATCGAATAACATACTATAGTTCATAATTATGGTAACATTAAACAAGTATATTGATAGAGATATGTTGTGTATATGCATATCTCCCCCAGTAGCCCTCTAAAAGGCAGTGCCCAAAGATTCTAAAGAAAGACGACAATACAAAATGCAATTTGCCAGAGGAGTAAGATAGTAAGATGTATACCCTAGCAAAAAAGAGAGAGAGAGAAATACTAATATATATGTGTACTGTCTAGCAAACATGTTTCTTTTCTTATTTTCTGTTTGGGATCTAGATATATTATAAGCGTGTATGTGATTCTGGGGATAAACAAGTCGATGGTTCCTTGACAGCCGAGATTAGGAAGTTACTATTGAAGGAAGCAAAATAGGTGAATTGTTATAGCGACAGCTAATATTCATGCGTCCAAATTCAAACCATCCTCAGAAACCAGACAATCTCTCTGTCTCTCTCTCTCTCGCTGGCTGGGGTGAGGTTATGTGCGTGTCAGCGCATTTCAAGTGCAAAAAACCAGAAAACAAGCAGACATGCTGGCCTTAAAATTTCAGAGGCCAGGAAACCAAGCACATGCATGCATATCTCGAGCTTATCCCATCGAAGGAAACAACAGAAAACGTTAATTGAAGGCCAAAAAAAACGAAGGAACTAAATCGAAAAACATGACAAGAAGGAGAAGAACCAGGAAGCTGCCATGGCTCGCAAGTGTGCAGGTCAATCTCGACCAAAGTGCCCTTCAAGCTCTGCTCATTGGCGATCTTCTTGTTCAGATAATGACACACCAGCTCCTCGTCACTCGGGTAAAACCTAAACCCAGGAGGCAGCGTCGCTCCAATGTCTCTCAGCCCCATTACTCCAACTAAATCCTCACTTCCTTTTTCTTTTGTGGGTATGAATTTGGTGATTGCAGATGAGAATGAGGATGAGGATGAGGATGATGATCATAAAAAAAATAATAAGGGAGGGGAAGTTTACACTTCTTTGCGTGCTTGGGATTTGGAAATATTCTAAAGACCACTGCGATGGCCTTTTTATACTGCAAGGCGGACGGTCCATGCCTTTGCCAACAAGAAATTTTCCACATTATTAGAGAGCATTTCTTTATTTATTTTTAATTAAGACATGAAGTCACAAGAAAAACCAAAGTTAGAAGAAATCTTTCTCTCTCTCTCTATAGAGAGAGGTGAGACAGAGACAGAGAGGGCACTATTCACTGGTGCAATTGATGCAACCTATGTACATAAGCCAAGCCCAATTTTTGCTGAGATATGTTCCAAAATACTCCTTTTCATCTACGTAGTTAGTTATTGGTTACACTACACCAAAAGGATTATGATCTAAATTTCTTTTTGTTGGGGTTGTCTCACATCGTTGTGGAAGGGGCTGGTGATCGATTTAAGTATGAGGAAAAGTTGCAACCTTTGAGCTAGTTTTTGGGTTGAGAGAGACTCAATACCACTCAACACTAGTATCAGAGCTCAGGTTACCAACAAGTCTGGACCCAATAGTCACATGGGAGAGATACGAGTTGTTGTTCCCCCTGACCCATAATCCGATGTGTGAGGGGGAGATTGTTGAGGTTGTCTTACATAGGTTGTGGAGAGGCTGGTGATCGGTTATAAGTTTGAGAGAATCCTTAACCTTTGAGCTAGCTTTTAGATTGAGAGAGGTCCAAGACCGCTCAACACTTTTTAAGTGCCTCAAAATGCATGGATTTTCTATGGATAATAATTCGTTTGCAGCATGCGAAATTTCAAAATATCGTGCATAATTTGGTTATACTTTCTTTTCTCTTCTCTTATCATCAAACTACATTGTAGTAATGTATGTGATTAATTTTCTTTATACATACTCAGGTAAATTCAAGTGTTGGATCGGCTTCTTCTTTTCGACCCCCCCCCCCCCATTTGTTTTTTTTTTTTTGGCTTTTAACTTATCTTCATGCAAGAAGATAAACGTACAAATTAAATAGCACGCACATGAATGTTTGTTGCTATGATTAAACAGATCCAAAACCGCACCAAAAACACTAGCATTGCTCTAACCAATGATGTGCCGCGTCCTAACATATTGTCTCAAAGAATCACATGCTTAAACAAGGAAAAATCCAATAGCACCTCTTGGATCTCACATGTTATAAATCTTCGTGGTCCACGGTACTATTTTTATTTTCTATTGTTATCTTTATCAAGCTAGATTTAATCAATCTTTTGGATAGCGTTCCCAGCTACAAAACATAAAAGCAAGAAAAAAATAATAGAAAAAGGTGGCTAACACTTGTATCTTGTAAGGGAATGAAGTGGGTGCTTATTCTATTTGAGGAAAATCTGCTATCACATTTACATTGTTGTCGTACGTGTATGAAGTTTGGTGTCTTTATTAAGCAAAATCAGGATTAAAAAAATTGGTCACTAGTTTATAAGTAAGTCCGTGATTAAACTTACATCACATACGTGGATTTGATCATCAATTTGTCTGGCCACTCTTATGGTGGGGTCCATCCTCTCTTCGACAATACGTTCGTCCAAAAGGATGTGGTCCTGAGGCACGTGAACCATTCGATCTGAGCCGCGACATGAACGACCATTAGCGGAAACAAATCACCTTATAAGCTGTAAAATTTAAAAGTGACGATGGAATTAGAATAACCACACGTCAGCTTGATTCATCAATCACACAAGGATAATCGAATCAATCTGACGTTAAGGCGCAACCATCCTCTTCGACCACCCATCTCCGGGTCCACCTCTCTCTCTCTCTCTCTCTCTCTAGGGTTTTCAGTTTCATTGGTAGTGAGTACTGTCTAGGAGGCAATAATAATGAAAGTATGGACAAAAGCATGGTTGTCACACCTATGTATCATCTCATGATAATAATTAGGACACATATACTAAGGACAATGACCCGACTGGGGTCTCTATAATCAGAACAATACATGGTTTGGAAAATAATTGGAGCCGAGCCCTCCGGCGCGTATGACCGTGACAGAAATAACCACATGATCTAACTTTGCTCTAAATAATTAAGGAACCGATTTCATATTCTTTCTATTTGGAGGACAATCGACATGGAGGTATATAGCTAGGTTGGTGGCCCCTGTGTTAGAATATATTTTTAATATATTCAATTGTGGGCTTTATTAATTGTTATTGTAAATATTAATTGATCTAATAAATAGAGATATATACAGTTTCCTAATTCTGGTCGGATATGGGGCTAGATAGTGTGGGCCGAGATAAACCTAATTTTTAATGAGGGAATAGGTTTCATTCTCTATAAATAGAGCTCAAGTACTTCCTCTAAACTCTAATGTCCGCATAACCTCACATATAGAATCGTCTGAAGCGATACGTGAGTGGCCGTCTCATTGAAACCAGTGATAAAGAGGGTTCATAGAGGAGAAGATCTTGAGTATCGGATTCTCGAAATTCCGCCTCAAGAACGATGAATCCAAAACAAGATGTGTTAATTCTTTAACTCTATAGATTAGATATTCGTGTATCTATACGTGCGATTCTTGAGTCGCTGCATACGAATTAAAATTGCAACTTACATGTGGTATCAAAGCCTATGCATTTTGGAACTCGAATCAAGATTTTTATTAGTTCTGAATTTGTTTTTCCCAAGTGTGCTTCGGACGACATCCAAACAAGTATGGTGGTTGCACATGTTGCATTTTTTTTTCTTTTTGGAGTTTCTCGAAACAGATTTGGATCCATTTGTACTTATGTAGATGGCGTTTCTTTAAAAAAAAGAAAAAGAAAAGGAATAATCCACATTCCGGCGCATGGGCCTGATTTTTCTCCCTGTACATGCAATTAAAATTTTCTTTGGCTTGTGCTACGCGTTGTAAGGATGCACAAATATTATAATTGGTCTCGTCATTACCCGAAATTTGAAACAAGCGGGTAGTACTATTCAATACCATTTCGATTAGCTAATAAAAAAAAAAAAATTGCGTGTTGGATGGCGGATCCGAAGAGAAAAGTCCACGCTATAGACTTTTGTTCATCAAATCCAATTGGTATATGATTTAACCTGTTACATTGATATCAACATGTTTGTACTCTCATGCTCTATAAGATGGTACCTTTATGGGTGGAAAATAAATACAGAACCCCAAATACATGTATATTTTGGGGTATTTTTGCATATGTCCAAGTATTTCTCTATGGTTTTATAAAATACAGGTGCAAGCTCATATGGAAGTACCACATACAGATATGTGAAGCATGATTTGTCAATGCATGTTTATGATTTGTCATGTATTGTTATGTGCATCAATGTAAATTAGCGGCGTGTAATTTTACGGATGATTGCCCATAATTTCTGAAATTACATGCATACAGTAAATATAAAATATAAAGTAATATCTCAATTTCAGGTAAATTCAATTGGGTCGTGATCGCCAAAGCGGCACACTCAGTTGAGTTTAATAAAGAATAATTTACAAAGTATTGGGATGTCTCATGTTTTAATGCGTAGTTATACTCCCAAAGGAGGTGATTGTGTATTCTTGCATGGAGGGTTACATGTACAGCATATGGTTGATGATTGATTAGTCTAAGCGCAGCCATACACCCAAAGGTGGTGATTAACGAAGATTGAAATAAATTCTCATGGTTGCCATAATGTAGGAAGTATACAATTGCCTATCATGTTTTCTGCCCAAAGGTAATTATATGATGATGCAAGTATCTCTCAAGGTGAAATTTCACATTTTGCTAATTAAAAACATTGATTATTTTTAGTCATCGTTTATGTGAACGGCAACTCTGTTAACTTTGAGAATTGAGATTCATATGAGTTCAAGATTTGAGAACTGAATGTGGATTTTCTATTTACAATGGATTATCAAATATTTGTATTGCTCTTGTCAAGAAAGACCCCGTAGTTCTCAGTTTTATTAGTAAGAACTTTCAAAAGGATTATGTGCTTATCGGGTAAAGAGCGATTGGATTCGCTTGTTTGATATAAAGCAATCTATTAAATAACACTTGAAAAGTGTTTTGGCAGTTAACTGCACTGTTAAATTAATGAAGGAAGCCTTGGAGGCTTTAAAATTATATCTCATATATTACTAAGAGTGGTACATATCTATAATGACCTTTTAACATCACGTGTGATGGTTCTATTAAGATTAAAGATTACGTCTTAAAGTTGATGGAATTGCATATTGAGCGGTTTTGAAATCATGCTCATAAAGAAATAGTAAACCACCGGTCATTATGATGATTTGGATTCATAAAAAGCATCCTTTGAGAAGGATGGTGATCGCTACTTCTTTTATAAGAAGAACGATCACATAAAGAAAGATTACAATTAATACAAAGACTTGGTTATCTAAATATGACCATAAAGTAATGATTCTTTGGTATTGGTTTATGAATTTATCCTATCTAAAGTCTAATCTGAATTGTGATTGCTAGATAGCGGTGCAACATATTATGTTGCTTTACCATATAGGAATTCATAAACTAAAATATACCAAATCGGGATGAATCAAGCTCACTATAGAAACAACTATAAAGTTGACGTTAAATTGATGGGAATGTCATTTCGGATTCTGGTTTTAATGTGACATTAAAAAATATATTTTACGTACTCTCCTTAAATACGAAATTTATTTTCCATATCAAGTTTAGACATGTGTAGTTACTCTTTTGAGATTTCAAATAAAATAATTATTATTTCTTTTAATTAAAATAAAATTGAGTAATGCTCTATGTCCAATGGGTTGCACAGATTATGTTTATCTCCAAATGAATTATACGTCGCTTATATAGTTGAAAAGTTATTTGCAAAAAATCTCTGCCTAAGGAACAATTATGTACATTATGGAATAAATTTCTTGGTCACATCAGTAAAGAAAGAGTGAAAATACTGATAAAGGCAAATATTCTACTCACTCTTAAAAGTGACCTAGACATATGCGTAGATTAAAGTGGAGGTAAGATAACTGAGATAAATGATGAAATTGTAGTCGATAATTATGACCTATTGAAGGTCATTTATATTGGTATAAATGGATCCTATATAGCAATATTGTGTAGAGCTTTTATTTCATCACATTTAAATGATGATTTTTCTCTATATGTTTTGTACTTGATTAAAGAAAAGTTTATTTTTCGTGACAAGTTCAACATATTTCTAACTACAGTAAAATAATAATAATAATAATAATAAAAATAAAAATAATAAATTGTTAGATTTGATTGAGGTGATGAGTTTCATGGTTGACATGGCAATGCTGGATAGCTTAAAAAGCCATTTACCAATACTTAAGAGGACTTTGGGATTGTGATTTTGTGTCCGATAATCCTGAACAGAAAGGTGTGGCTGAAAGGCAAATCACACCATATCGATATGATTAAGGACATGATTTGTAAAATCAATTTATATGACTTTTGTGGGGTAAAAGTTTGAAAATAACCCATTATGTTTCTACCGAAACTATTTCATTGACTTCTTTTGAGACATAGATTGGACGTTAATCTAGTTTGAACCATATTAAGGTTTAAAGTGTTTATGCAGAAATAAAGTTACATAATCCAACATTGGATAAGTTGAATTTCAGAACCACTCAGTTTTATTTCATATCTTACCCAAGTTCATCTAAAAGGGTATTGATTTATCATTCTAAAAGAAAAACAAGAATTGTGAAATTAGAGATAGCAAAATTGCTGGAGCTTGATATAGCCGAATAAGGGTAGTTGCTCACATACTATTAAAAGTACTGGTGTGGTATGGATCACTATGTCGTTTTTCTGCCTATACATATGATTATGGAGCATTCAAAGTTATAGTTTGATTTTGTTGAGGTTCAGGTTCTTGTTATTAAGATAATTCATAATAAAATTTATCAGACCCCACAAATGCAGAATCAAGGTTCAAGTAGCTCTTCCTAATCGATATATTATGAAGAGATGATCAGTTATACCATCACACTAAATAGTCTATCCAGAAGAGTATGATTGCAAAATTGGTTATATAATTGATTTAGTAATTTATACAGTTGTTATTTCTTGTTCATAATTAGAACTATGGTTGGGTGCATAGTAGATGAGATACAGACTATGAAACATACGGTGCTTGAAAACTTATTAGGATGCCTCAAGGTCACAAGACCATCTGCTGTAATTGGGTGTGTAAAACTTAAAGGGACTCCATATGAAAGTTTTGTTTACTCTACCAAATTATATTTTGATCAGTGTTTTATTTGAGAAAGACAGACTAGTAGCGAAATTTTTCACTCGTAAAGAATGAGCAAATATTAAATAAGTTTTCTTTTCAGTCTCTCATAAAGTTTTTTGAGAGTGATTAAAGTATTAATAGCTCATTGTAATAAGGATCTTTACCATACAAATATTGAAATTTCTCTTTGATTGGATGTCTTAATTTGAAAGTCTTTTTAATGTAATCCTAAAGTTTTGCAGCAGATAATTCGGATAAGCTTGTGTGTAAAGAAAGAGGAATCCCATATAAATGCCATGGAATAAAATTGAATCATGTTCATGGGTATTCTAGACTGAATTTTTGGGATCAAGTAAGCTTTTAGACAATTGTGGTTTGAAGTTTCATGGTATTGTTGTTATATTATGTTCTGTCAAGAACAAAGTAAATTGGTATACATACTACAATATCAGCGAGAGGAATTTATTTTCTTTGTGTCTTATGTAGACGATATCTTGCTTGAAAACAGTTTTCTTAAATTATTGCATAAGGTGAAGCAGATATTGTCAAAGCGTTTTTACATAATTGATCTTGATAAGGAATATTTTGTCCTAGGCATTGAGATCCATATGGACGTTCTCGCCACATGTTGGGTTATTTTTAGAGGACACATATTGATTGTATTTGGTATAAAGTGTTGCAAATTAGGAGTTTCTCATGTCATTAAGGGCAATAGACTGAATCTGTCATAATGTCTTTATAAAGTTATAAAGAAAACCCAAATAAAGAATGTATCATATCAGGGTGCACTTAAAAGCATTAGTTTTGAGATACTTAAAGAGAATGTACCATAAGACTATGCTAATTTATAAACATAAGACTATATGCTAATTTACAAACATATTCAGGACCTGTAACTAGTAGGGCATTCGGATTCAGGCTTTGTTAGCTGTCAGGATGATATGAAGTTGACAACTGTAGACATTTATATGTCTGAAGAGAAGTACAATATTACAGAAAAGTGTAAACATAAATATATATAATCCTCGATCAAGAAAGCGGAGTTTGTAGTATGCTTTTCAACAGTTATTCAGTTATTTAGCTCCAAAATCTCATTAAAGAGTTGACCGAATTTAATTTTGTGGATAGAACCATACAGTTGTATTGTGACTATAACTTTGCAGTATTGTTTATTAACAGCAGCAGAAGTCTCAAGGGTCTAAATATTTGTCGGTCAAGTTTTTGACCATAAAGGTAACATATGTAAGGCTGACACTACAGTAGAGCTTATTACATAGATGATAAGGCTGCATACTCACTAACTTAAGGTCTTTGCCCATACACATTTAGATGACATGTCGCAAATATAAAAGTATCGTGGGATGCTGGTATGACATGTTGATTGATGGGCTGAGTAAGCATTATGAGATGTTGTTGTTCAGTGGGAGCTGCATTCGGTATTTGCTCTAATAAATTTTGCATTTGTGTTTGTTACATTTGGTAACATCTAGATACGTATCAACTCCATTGCATGCAATAAAGTTATAATGATTAAAGGGAGTTGAATACATATATCAGTAGAAAATCTTAAGGTATTGTGTAAACCTTGAGTGATGGCTGTGTCATTTATTTTAGGCAAAAACATATGTCTTGTTACACGTAAAGTATAGTTAACTACAAATGTAAGACATATGTTGGTTCGTTGGAGCCGTAAAGATGTTCTCTCGTGATACATTTGGTTTCGTGGCACATAAAGTGAGAGAATGGTGACTGACAATGAGAACAACATATAAGGTGTTTCTATTATTTGATATGTTATCCAATTGCCATACTATCATATCAAATCTATATCAGTAAAGGTAAGAGTATTCATGATCATGGATGGCTCTATGTATTCTAATGCAGTTACTGGCATGGTTCGGTGCTTAAGATTTTATGAGATCGAATTGACTATTTGAAATTATCTCTAGATCAATATAAAAATGCGCATATACAACACAATTTCAATTAATATATCCCAAGTAGTAGAATGTTAGAATATATTTTTAATATATTCAATTGTGGACTTTACTAATTGTTATTGTAAATATTAATTGGTCTAATAAATAAAGATATATACAATTTCCTAATTCTAGTCGGATATAGGGCTAGATAGTGTAGGCCTAGATAAACCTAATCATTAATGAGGGGATAGATTTCATTCTCTATAAATAGAGCTCAAGTCCCTCCTCTAAACTCTAATATCCACATAACCTCACATATATAATTGTCTGAAGCGATACGTGAGTGGCTATCTCATTGAAGCCAGTGATAAAGAGGGTTCATAGAGGAGAAGCTCTTGAATATCGGATTCTCGCAATTCCGTATAAAAAACGATGAATCCGAAACAAGGTGCGTTAATTCTTTAACTCTATGGATTAGGGATTCGTGTATCTATACGAGCGATTCTTGAGTCGCTGCATATAGATTAAAATCGCAGATTACATCCTGCGGACGTCATATCCTTTTCATATTGTTTGTAGACAGATGTGCATTTTGAAATTTGGAAATATGTAGCTATTGTTCGTTCGCAGTCGCGCCAGAATAGTACGTTTTCTTCTCTTTTGATTCTACTCTTTATTTCTGGGAATGTCGTGGATATAAGGAAATGGTGTATGCTGTAGCTGATGATTAATTAGTATGTTCTGCACGAATGGATGTTATGAATCTGATAGTGCTAAAGGGCCCAAATATAAGTTGCAGTGGTCTTTTACAACCCCCCCGGGTCACGCCTGTAAACTAAATAATATCAGTAGATCAAGTTGAAAGTAATTACTTAATAACAGAAGCATCATGCGATACGATTGTGTACGAGTCAAGATTCTTTCATTTTCTTTCGTTTGGCTAGGGTTTGAGTCTTGGCCGGTTCCTGATCAAATCATACTAATTGCAAGTCAAGATTCAGAGAGAGAGAGATCTGGTGATAATTACGAGATAGTGAAAATGACTTAGCTCTTACCATGGAAATGCAATGAAGGGAACTAAATTTTTCTTCAAGATAGCAATCACCTTTGTACCGTTTAGCACATATCGTGCCCTCTTTGGTACAAAATTTTTATTTTGTCGTCGTCTTGTACGTTGCCTCTTTGGAAATTTATACACATATTTACTTAAAAAAAAAAAAAAGTTAACCCATCATCATCCACGGGAGTTTAACGCGCCGGAAGACTTGCTGGGGCATATAGGAAGGAGCAAGGCTACACGTAATCGGAAGGTGACGAATGTGATAATAATCTAGAAGAAATAATGAACTGAAATGATTACGTACAGACCAATCCCATGAAAGCGATTTCTCTTCATAATGATTGATGGTTTTAAAAGGGTTAGGGTTACATTTTTTTTTTCTTTTATTTATTATTATTATTATTATTTTGCCGTTATTGGCTGCCGTGGATGATGTTAGAGAATGAGTGACGGCTTGATATTCCTCTCTCTCTCTCTCTCTCTCTCTTTCTCTCTCTCTCGTGTCGTTTTTGTTATTTGATCAAATTCCATAAGTTATGGGTTCTGATTTATAGATGGCCCTCTCATGATTTTACATTTTAGTGACTTGTTTTAATAATTATTGAATTTTATCTTTCAATTTATACCTGCATCCAATTCTAGTTTAAGCAGAATAATGAAAAACTCTATTAATGCATGAACGCCACCAGAGCAATTGTTAAACAATCATAGCAAATCGCTTCAACTACAGAATTGGCTCTCTATCAATGGAATCTGATCATCCATACATAATGAATTGATGTGGTATATTCATATCATAATATATGAACAAACAGTAAGAACTCCAATTCTTATTGAGACTCAAACTCATAGGGAAGAAAATCGATTTATGGATGGAATCAAATATGCTGTATTTACAGACAAAAGTATTCGGTTATTGGGGAAAGTACATTGATTCTCGTGTTGTGGATCATAACACTTCAAAATTTGAAACGCTGTTTATCTATATGCTTAACAATTGCCTTGAAAACTAATTGAAAATATTATCTAAAAAATCATAAATCAATTGTACTTTGTCCAATTCAGTTCTAAACCTTTTGATTGTGTCAGTTTAGTCCTAATTCTCTTGTTGTTTTACCAAGTTAGTCCTAAACCTTTTAACTAATTGTTAATGTAGTCATTCCAACTAATTTTATCTGAAAATAGCTGACCTAGCGGTCTAATCTTCACTGGGCATCCTACGGAGTGTAGCCGATAATGACATGGGCATTTTAGTTATTTTAAATATTATGAGCTTTTATTTTTGCTCCATTTATGTATTTTTCTTTTTTTATTCATTCCGACCACTTGCTGAGAACAGAATTGCGAGTCCTTTTTGTGGTCAGCAAAGCGTCGCGAGCCTTCGCCAAGGCTCTCATGGTGTCTCGGGAGGGCCTAGGTGAGGTCTGGCGAGGGCTTTACAACCCTCGTACAGAGGTCGGTGGAGATTGCTGGCCCTCGGCCAATGACCAGCGGCCCATTGAAGAAAAAAAGAAAAAATTGTCTATAAATTAATAAAAAAAATTTGAAAACAGCCCAAATTAGTGTAAGCTACACCGTATAAGACAATCAATGCCGATTAGAATGTCACATTAAGGATTTTTGGCTAAAATTAGTTGGAAGGACTATATTGGCAATTCGTTAAATGATTTAGGACTAACTTGGTAAGACTTCGAGAGGCTCCTAAATCGACAAATTGAAAGGTTAAGGAATGCATTGGCCTCCGTACAATATGTTTTGGATTAGATTGCAACAATTGAAAGGCTTAAGATTGCATTGGCCTCCGTACAATAAATTTAGTACTTTTTGAATAATGTTCCCTTGTTATCCTGGTCCTATTTTGAAGAGCCACTTCATATATGTTTGACAAGGTCCACCTCCTTAAGTTGATTAAAAGTAGTGCCGCAACTATATATCCTCTACGGAGGGTATCACCTTTGTTGAGGTACAAAATTGGTCGCTTTACCTGTTTGCTATTGCAATGAGATTTACAGAGTCTCCCTATTGTCAATGTAGATGGAATTTTCAGCAAGAAATTGGTTTTTCTACGATGACGGGAAAATTATCAAAAAAGTTTTAAACTTATTGCAATTGTGCAATTTAGTCCTAATTTTTTTTTTGTCGATTCAGTCCTAAACCTTTTGCAATTGTGTTATTTCTGTCCATTCGGTGAATTTTGGCTCGCCAACAATTACGTGGACACTGGCCGACCAACAATAAAATATTTTAATATTTTTTAAAAAAAATTATATTTTTTTCTTTTTTTCCCCCTTTCCCCTCCCCACCTACAGTCGGTCTTCGTAGTCCAGTGACTAGCTAGAGGCACTGCCGACAAGGTCGACGGCACGATGAGGGTCAACCTCTCTAGCCACGCCTTTGCCTAGTCGCCAGGTGGAGAGAGGAGTCGGGAGGGAAGGGAGGGAAAAAAGGGGAAAAAAAAAGAAAATAACATAAAAATTGTAAAATATTCAATTGCCTGCTATCGTTCACGCCAGCGATGACTAGTCAAAATTCATCAAATGGACTGAAATGACACAATTACAAAAGGTTTATGAATGAATCAACCAAAAAAAAATTAGCATTGAATAGAGGTGTCAATACGGGTATTTTACCCACTTTCTAATTTACTTTTTTTTATTTGGGATAAATATGGGTTCAACAAACTTAAAAAATAGTCAAATATAGGTTTATGCTAATAAAGCCTTTTCAAATATGGGTTTTAACTCAATCTATTTTCAACCCGTGACCTATAGTTTCGCAAGACAATTCTTATTTACTTGTAAACTGCTGCTCATTGCTAGCACGCTGTCATTGCCCACTACCGCCTGCACTCCCGCCGCCACTGCTAACCACTCGCAACCCGCTGCAGTAGCCCACCCTCAACCCGTCACCCACCCGCACCCCACCGCCCCCACCCTTCCGTCGCAACTGTGGCCCGCCCCCGCCACCGTAGAATTAGTACTACCACCAAAAGGAAATGAGAGGTTACATGCTCTGGCTGGTGAAATGTACTAGTAGTTGTCGAGTTCTTTCTGTTTTCATGAGCGCTGGTTTTGGTCAATTCGAAATTGTGACTGTTCTTGATTTTGTCTACGGCATGGCAGGCCTAGAAATTATATTTATCGGGGCCAGGATTAAAACGAAATCTGTGTAAGGTGAGGGAAGCAAGAGATAGAAATTTCACTTGAAATTCCACTAGATTATTATATGTACTAACTAAAAACTACACTAAGGGATCCCCAGCCTTGTCCGTCACTGGCTGGGACGTGGCCGTATTGCAAACGGCGGCAAGGGGCGGGCGGTGGAGGCAATGGGCACCGGTAGTGGTGGGCGAGCAATGGTTGCGGTGGCGACGGACGAGTAGCGACGATAGGCGAGCCACAATGGCGGCAGGTGAGCAAGCCATGGGGGCGACGGTGAGCGGGCCACAATGGCAGCGGTGGGCTGTTGGCAAAACAGTTATATATATATATATATATATATATAATTTATGAAAAAAAAATATTTCATGATTTAGTTAAATATATAAATATTTAAATTATACGGGTCGGGTCAGTTTTGGGTTGGGTCCGGTATGGATCATAAATTTGTACTACGTAAAAATGGATCAAAAGGAATGGGTCAATATGGATCGGATCATATTCGATCCGATCCAAACTCAGTTCGGCCACCCATTTGATATATTTAGTACTGAATTGGCATAATTACAATAGATTTATGATTTTATTTTGGTAATTTTGCCCCCCAATGAGAAACAAAATCACCTTAAGTTGGAGCATCGTAGACAATGAAATCGAAGCCCCGCTAACCTAGTAGATCAGATAATATGTGAGCCAAAAATATGACTGGGTGGCACAATTAATGTATTGCGCTTCACTCGGTGTTGTAGGGAATAAAACCCACGTCATACGTTAAATCGATTCGACACATGTCCATTCCACAACAATTCAGATAAATAGGTGTTGTTGTAAGCACCATTTTATGCAGGTCGAAAGTATAGGTCATCTAACCAACTTAACATTACTCATTTGTGAGTATTTATGATTCTGTGACTGCACATGATAAAACACTAAATCAACTCATATTTTCAAGTACTTCTATTTATCCAGAGTGCGCCAATTGCGTCCCCCTAAGAGAGCATAGACTGTGCAAATGCACCTACTTACGTGGAGTCCACCAAATCGAATGTTTTCATAGGCCACTTGGTATATTAAGAGCTTGGGTGTAGCATGCGATGCCATGACGACATACTTCATAATTGAGAGAGAGATATATACAAAAAGATGGATCGTGTCGAGGATTATATCCTAAGATCTCACAGCATGTCGACAAGAACGATTTTTTAGTGTTTATATTGTTTCTTTGTTGTGCTTTCAGTTAATTAAAAAAGCTGGTCTAATTTATATCACTATTATAAGATTTCCTCCTCCTCCCACTTTTTCTTGACAGGATTGTACTTCTATTAATTAAGTCACAAATTTTTCAATTGTATCAGTTGAGCCTTAAACTTTTTTATATTTTGTCAATCGAGTCAATCCAATACATTTGGCAGAAAATCGTTGATGTCAATGCCCACCTACAAGGCATGGCCGGTCTTAATATGGACAAATTTTAATATATGTTTCCTGATTTTTTAAATTCTTTTATATCTTTTTCTTTCCTTCTTAACTTTCCTGTTGTTCCTTTTCTTTTCTTTCTTTTTCTCTTCTTTTATTTTCTTTTTCCTTTTTTCCTTTTTCGCTATGTCGGGCCTCATTGACTGTGTCACGTAGAATAGCCAATGTACACGTCAATAATTTCCGGCTAAAATTGATTAGATTGACTTAATTGATAAAAAGTAATATTTAGAACTTAGTTAACGTAATTATTATTTATGACTGAATTGACAAAAACGAGATAGGTTAGGAACTTTTGGATAATTTTCCATTATGCATGGACTCCAAACTTAGTTACATCCGGAAACAAATCAGTTTCAAAATACCAAGTAGATTCACGGTATGGGTAGTGTATCAAATAGAGTTACTCTGACCGTCTTACGGATTCAAGGAGACAGTCTTTCAATTCCGTTTAATTAAGATGGTGATTGATTTCGGTTTTTTCTTCTTTCTTTTTTTTTTTTTTTGGTTATATTTGTAAGCGTTGGTTCTTGCGTTTTGCCTGAAACAGTATGTGGACGCCTCTGTTGCTTTTCAAGAAAAGTATGCCATTCACTTTTATATTCCCTTTGAAAATGTGGCAATCCAAGCAGAGATGAGTGCTATGTCTCCATGCAGCGAATCTCACTTTTGAAGAAAATTTCTATCTAATGCTTTGTGCAAGATAAGATAAAGGCGTGCATCATCAAGGTAATCCATTTAATCAACACATATGGTCTAACATGACTTTTATAAAGTAGTGGTTTCCTTGAAAGAGAACATTTTACATACCTATGAATAAAAACAAAAGCGTTCATGAAAAGTTTTGGGGCCAAATTCAAATACTAATTTCGAGACGATTATAGTAGAAGCCCTAAAATTTGTAGCTACGCACTTGACATTTGAAACTGTCATATCGTGAATTGAAGTTTAAAACTTGCAATTTCAATATGTTCCTCTTCTTTGGTTAATTCCATCCATTTTAAATGCGGGACAACTCAAGGGCATCAAAAGTGTAAGTGCTCAAAAAGTAAATGAACAAAACAACTTTCAAAATTCTAAGTGCACGAAATTTACGAATTTTAGGATTTACACCGTTATTGTGTTTTTAATTTTCAAGCGTCAAAAAGTGATCTATACTTTCCAACTTTTCCCTGTTTTTAACGAGTGGTGAGCACGGTTCCAGGGTAAAATCGAGAAATAGAAACCGGATCGCCGGTTCCCATTTCGGTTCTAGGTTCTGGGGAAACAAGATTCGGTCCCTGACACCGTTTTGGTTTGCGATTCCCAAAGATAATCAAACCGCAACTAGAAGCCGCCAAAAAGAAACCCTGAAAGAAGCAATTTTTGGAGCACTTTTTCATGGATGATTGCGGACTAAAGTTCTATGGTTTAGGTTTTATGTGACATGTTTTGAACTTTGTATTGTTTATTTTATTTTATGTGTTCATCTTTTATGAATTTTCGACTTCAATTAGATTGCAATTATTGTCCTTGTTCAAAATTTTTTCACGCTTGAACACAGGACGCTATAAACTAGCAAATGTATATTTATATAAGGCTTATACTATGCTAGACTTATTGATCTTGGATTATGGTCTTTTGCTGGGGTCACTATGTATTGGGGATGATGTTTTTCTAAGTAATTCAACAATTTTTAAAATCTCATGATTTCACAATCCGCTTTTATGGACCCTCAGCGATTGTTGCGTTTACTCTCATTTTGCTAAAATAATAATAAAAAAAAGTAGTTTCCAGGGTACCTGAATTTGTGATGGCATAGGTTCCTTGTTTCAACGTATGACGGATAGGCTCAATGTTGAAAAAAAAAATGTAGAACATATTCCAACGGTAAGTTCTAAGTTCCAAATTTCATGGAACTTGAAATTGCTCGTCTCTATCTGGAACTGCTCATTCCTATCTTTTACTCTATTTAGAACTTGGAACCTATTCCGATGGGTAGATTCAAGGTTTTAATATATATATGTATATATATATATATATATATATTTTAAATAACCTACCTGGAACTGGTCACCGTCTTTTACTCTATGTCCTTCCCAGCCATGACCTACTGAAGCTCGCCTCATCCACCTGCTACCGACACCGCAAGCATTCACAGGCACGCAGCCGCCATCAGCTCTCTCTCTCTCAGCGCACATGTGCAGGTAACGACCTCTTGCCGGGAAGTCATCAGAACGGTTGCGATCTCCGTTTCGCCAAGCTCAGGTTTCACACACCTAAGAGAGAAGAGGTGTTTGTAGTGTAATGAATCGGAGATAGTGACTTCGCCCAAGGTTTGCGGCGAAGAGCGGCGATGGCCCCTCAACTTACGCCCATTTCCTGATCGAATCTTTGAACAAATCGTTAACTGGCAAAATTTTCTAATCAGGTCGCTACATCTCCGATTCCAATTAATTCACGCCTATGCAACGGTCGGACCATGTCGGATGATATCATGGGAAAAAGATTTTCGGTGGTGTGGCCTGTCCTCGCCGGCCGAAATTGCGGTTATTTTGCATGATCGTTTTTCTGGGGGAACATTTTTCTCCATATTATAACTTTGACATGGTTCTTTAGAAAATTTATGCAAGTTCAAATTTTTGTTAGAAATATTGAAAGTAAGGAAACTGATATGGAAAAAGTGCCTAAACTGAGACATGAAAGCAGAAATTTTCCTCCTTTTAATGGACTCATAATCAATGGCTTAGTCTTTTTTAGGTTCACAGAGAATCACCCGAACAATAATTGTGTGGATTGACAGGTTAGATACAGATAGATCATATCTTGTAAATTCTTCCTCTTTTTTTATTCAATTGACTTTTCCAGCTTTTATTTTTTTACTTTCGTAAATTTCCCCTACTTTTCTTGGAATAGAACTGCAGGTAGTCGGCCATTCTTTTCAGTTTTTTTTTTTTTTTTGAATCATTGGAAAAGACAAATGGAGTTCTTTTGGGTCGGAATCTGAATTATATCCATTACGTAAATTGGTTCTTTCAAGCATATGTAAAACGGTTTTCGAATAAATCACTATAAATTGAGGTATTCGAAACCAAGAATTTTTTCCTCTCTTCAATCGTAACGATCTCTCATTTTGTTGCTATATTTTCTCTAAATTCTTGGACTAGCCAATGAATTAAAAATAAAAATGGAGAATATAACTTGAGTTAGCTCTTGAAATCTCTTCTAAAGCGAGGGACTATTAGTCTTATCACATTTAGTGAAGATTATCAAGTGCTTGATAAACTTCGACTACCTAATTTTGTAAAAGAAAGCTAATATGTTTGAGATAGGTATAGCATGTTTGGAGAAGAGTGCATAGGCTACCAATTTTGGAAAAACCCTAAGAAAATAACGACAATAATGCATTATCGCCGGTTCCAAATATAAGTGGCAAGAATGACGGTGAAGATACGGACACATGTTCTAGGAACCTCTATCTTAATTACGCGGCTCACTTAATGCTATCCAGAAGACCCTTACCAACTCAGCGTGACTCGGAATGCATCGAAAGACTCAGAAGTCACCAATTTCGCATTGTATATACACACGTTTCTTAAAGAACTCCATCACTTCAATATGATCATGTTTCCACTTTTGTCGACAAAGTAATTTCTCATAGTGGTCAAGGCTCAAGAAAGAATGTAATGATGATGTAGCTAGGCAGTAATTACCCACAAAAAGCGAGAAAGCTTGTTTCTTTGCTTTCATATTACCCCTATAAAAGAATTTAGAAAAAGTCAGATAATTTGAGTAAATGTATTACATTTTGGCATGTCACCTAGTACAAACATTACAATCCAATGAGGAAAACAACGCCACAAATAGTGCAAAAGAGTTTCAATGGATTACTTGAGTGCCACAAATTTCACACGATATTCATTTGAGTATTATAACTTTTTAATGAATCACTTCAGTACCAAATTTTTTGGAAAAAAGATTTATCATATGTGTAGAAAATCGACGTATCGTGACATTTGACGTGAACGTTTATCAAGACTCGAGGTATCGATATAAAGTAATGATACTCTAGTCAATCAATTTTAAAGGACGTGTTATTTAAGCGATTGTTTAAAAAAGTTGTGATACTTGAATGAGTGTCATATAAAAGCTATAACATTTTCAACAACGTACTTATCTATAATGCATAGCATACCTTCACATCTAGCAGGAATATTTGGCATTCGTAAAGTCGAAGCGAATTTGTATAAAGGTAGCAATCGGAATGAATGAATGATCAGTCAGACGTGCCCAGAAAAAAACGTAATGGTTAACTTTACGTCCTTGTCGATGTAATAAAATTTGGAAAAAAAAGTCTCCTTGTCAGAAGATTCGTTGAATACCTTGTGAACAAGGAAATGGTTTCCTACAAGCACAAGCATCATTGGACACGGAAAGCGTGGATGTTGATTGGGGAAACCATCGTCGAACTAAAGCAAATCCCATCGGAGGAACCCTAATTTTCCTTGTGGCGATGTGTCGACACTGAAAAAGCGGAGAATTTTCTCGGGAAAATGTAGATTTGCAGCTCTCTCTCTCTCTCTCTCTCCCTATTCAATAATGGAGGTGGAGGGGAGAGAGAGAGAGGAACTCGCATTTTTTTTTTTCCTGTTTTTATATTGTCAGCTGAAGCTGAAAGGCGACGACGTATAGCGATAGGGAAGAAAGGTTGGCGAATGATTAGTGGGATTAAAATTCTTTGTGTAAAAAGAGAAGGAAAATTTGGGATGTGGCAAATGAACGGGATGGAGAGAGACAGTACAATAATTAAGGCAAGGGATGTGACACGTAGGCAATCATGTGTGACGTTGCAAGACCGGGGGTTGGGGTTGGGGTTGGGGATCGTGAAAGTGATGGGACGTGAAGGTGACGAGCGGGAGAGAGAGGGGGAGAAAGGCAGGAGAAAGCGTGTATTGAAGGGGTGCGAGGTTGGAAGTAATGGGTTGCATGCCTACCCTATTCAATAGCGCCGCAATTGCCATTTGACCCCATCAGTACACAAGGAAACGATTGGCTTCCCTAAAAATTCCAATGTAAGGAATAAAAATGAAGAAAAAATTCACATAAAAATTCGAAATGACTTTATATTTTTAATTAAAATTTTAAAATAAATTTTATTTTAAATAAGAATCTCGAGCGTTTTTTTTATTTCAAAAAATGACTTAATTATATATATTTTGGTCGTTTCTTATTTTAATTTATTTTTTTCTTTTTCCTATTTGTTTCTTTTGTCCTTTGTATCGTTAGCAAGCTGGGTGAGGCCGAAGAGCCGATTTCTTGTTTTGATTTTTTTTTCCTTCTTTTTCTCTTTCCCATTTCTTTATTTTGTCCTTTGTTTCGTCAAGCAAATTGGGTGAGACTAGGGAGCGACCCTTGAGCAGGTCCTCGCCGACCGCTGAGAGACGACCCTCGACTGCCCAGATCTGACAATCCCTCAATGTCAGAGCGATCCTACGATGCTGCATCTCTTGATGAAACGACAAAACTACCTCGACCCTGTTCATGCTAAGCAATGCACACTGGTAAGCTTTGCAGGACTCAACCGTGGACATGAACCAGTGCTCTTTCTTCATGCGAAAAGTCTCGGTGCCATCCCGAAACTTCTTTAAATGCGCAAACGTCTTGAACAACGAGTAGAAAACCCAAGGCGAAGCATCGCACGCCCGGTAAGAGTAGAGTACCGCATCAAACAGCTGGTGCGTAAGATCAAGCGGGCCAGTCGCCGCCACGAAAGCTCGGACGATCGCCTCCACAAACTTAAATCTCCAATTTTTCGTGAGAATTTGAAGCACGATGAAGTGGGTCTCGAGGCTGTGGGCACTCGGGCTTCGGAGGTTGACCCAATTGAAGAATTCAAGCTACAGGACGTGGTCCTTTTGGATGAGCAAGATGTGCTTCGTTCGGAGAGGAGCTAACCCAGCGCTCAGAAGATCAAATTTGCCCCAGTCAGAGTGCGCGAGGAGGTGGTGAACGACATTGACGAAATCGAGGTCTTGTCCTCTGGGTTTGGGGATTGTCCAATGGGGCACTGGAATCCAGTTCAGAGACCCTTGTCGGTGGTGCTGGCGAGGTTCCGCCCTCAAACAAAGGGGAAACAAAAGAGAAAAAAAGACAAAAAAAAAGAAAAAAAAATAAAATGACGAAAATGCTTTCGATCAAGCGATTCTTTTAAACGAAAAAGATAGTAGGTACTTATTTGAAACAAAATTTATATCAAGTCTTCATTTGAGAAAATAAAAGTAAAATGAAATGACGAAAAGATCCATATGAGCTTGCTTGCCATTTCTCTGCTCCGAAGCTCCGTTCTCTACTCCAAGACTCGATCGTTCTAGACCTTTATCTTTGCCTCGCACTCAGCTCAGGGGTCCCATCTCCTCTTCCTGGACACAAGCAAGCTCATACAAATCATAATGCACATGTCAACAACCCACATCTTACTTTGCCGTGAATGAAATAGATTAGCAAATGTTAACTTATTGTACAGAACGATCTAGCATGTCAACGTGAATGCCATTGCGCTATGAGTAATAATCAAATCAAGCGATCACGGATAGAACAACAATGTAAAGACTTTGTTACAATATCACAACCTGTTTGCATGCCACCCGATTCAGTTTTTTAGAGCAATGAACCTCTGAATCAAACTATCGTCATTTGTTATAAAGTCACAAACCAATCAGCTAGAGCATCAATAGCCTAGTTCAAACATGCTTGCATACCGGGTTACGTTTATCTAGTTAATTATCCTAAACAAAGTAAAACTCAGTCTAGACTCATCCCTTGACGCCCCGGCGGTGCCAACCAAAGTCAGGCCAGCGGCCCTTCCACTTCATTATTCCCAATTTGCCCGAATTTCTACCTTGCAATATCGTCTATCCCCAAGATTCCTCAACCAGGCCTGCGTTCATTTACTCTACTTCCAATTAGCTTAGGGTGACTCAAGTCGTCCATAGTAGCCCGTGCTGTTAGGACTCTTACCTATCCGAATCAGATTAAGTCCTAATCTGCAACTTGAAGCAATTTACCTACACTAAACCCATCAAGCTCTTGAGGCCATTGAATGGAGTTATTTTGAAGACTGAGAATACAATCAGGCGTCTATGCCCCATGGAAGTGGATAATTGGGAAATGACAAATTTTGAGAACAAAATTTCTTTAAAGGGGGAAGAATTGTGACATTCCGAATTCTGACCTTCTCGAGGCCGTTGAATGGAGGCCGTTGAATGGAATGATATCGATCGATGTGTTTCAGTTATAACTCTCTTGGAGTTGGCCACTCTCGAGTTAACTAACCAAAAGAGAAAGACTAACGCGGAGTCGGATACGTAAATATGGAGAATTTGAATGAGAAATGACACTTTGACCATAAGAATTGTCGAGGAAATATCCTGAGCCAGCCGAGATCGATCTCGAGCATCTCCTAAATCGGATTCTGATGATCAGGATCGAAGGAACGAACAATAAAATTGCCCGTAAGAGTTGCATAACAACCAAAGTCTCCACGATTTAAGAATAATCCCAAGGTCGATACGCGTAGTGCCTGCAAGAGTTGCCCGTCAGTTTGAGATAAACTGCAATTACAATTGACGAGAGATCGACATAAAATTGAACCTCGAGATTTGGGTATTGGACATTGAGGAATTCCAATATTTGAATTGAAATGGACGTCGCCTCATTAAGGGTGATTTATGTTGGAAAATGGAATTTCTGATAAAAATACAAAATGATCGTTTTGCCCCTCGACCATTTGTCTTTGTCTTAAGATTTCAAGAAGGACAAAATGGTCAATTCCCACTCCTCTCCATGGCTACCGAAAATAATGTGCATGGAGTCAAAGGAAGTCAAAGCCATTATTGGTTTATGCCATGTGTCACTCAATGAGAGTCTCTTGCATTAATTACCTCACCTAAACCAATATTGTCAATTTCACCTCAATTATTTTTGTGAAATACTTTGTGAGAGACCCTCTTCACCCGTGACCCCTCCCTCTTTCTTTTTCCTCTTCATTTTTCTTCTTCCTCTCCCTTTGGTATCTCGGCCGAACAGTTTTCGTGCAGACAGAGAAAAACTTCTTCGCTGTTCTGGCCATAACTTTGTCGCCCGACATCGGATTAAGATAAAACCACTGCCATCTTAAAGCTTATAGTCTTTACGTTCTAAAAAGGTATTATGAGATTAATTTGGCCTAGCCGTTTGTCCCGTAAGTCTGTTTGAGTGGGCAAATGTCAGAATCTAACCAGGTTTTGGAAAGGGATGGTTTTTGGGGGCTTTCGGACTCCAAAGGACTTCAAATGTTCGTTGAGATCTTGTAAACTCATAGTGTTAAAGTTGGCTGAGCTTTAGTTGTAATTTTAATTGAGTTTTGATGGGTGTATATGGTTAGTTTGTGCAGGTTTTTACCGAGCATAATCTGCTCATTTGAGGAATGTAGAGAAAATCGGTTGGTTCGAAGGTTTTGTGTTATTTTTTTTGCTCCAAAACTCTCGGTGAATTCTTTTAACATATGGATTAAGGTTTCAACAAGTTAATTTCGTGAGAAATTGAGGCCTAAGATTAAGATACGGCTTGCTTGTGCGATTGAACCAAAAACCGGTTCTGTTGTGGGAGTACCCTGCTGTGACCGATTCTATTGGAGACTAATTAAGGGATATTTGGACTTCAATTTGACTCATAAGACAACATAGGACGGTATGTGAGGTGTTAATGAGGAGTATGCGAAGTAGATTGAGAATTGAAAGTGATTTAAGGGCTATTTAATACATAAAACGCCGAGTTACATTCGGCCTTGTATATTGATGCATGAACCGCATATATTGAGGGTTCGTGGGAGTGTTGTCATGTGTTCGATTGATTGATAAAGCGTCTTGAGTTGCCAATTGAATGGCTATTGAGAGATTGATTTAATGGAAGTGATTATTCAATAACTTCTGATCTAAAATTGGTGAACTTTTCTAGGTTGACGAGGGATCCTTGGTTGGTTGCATACTTGTAGAATTAAAATGGATCGTTTGGTGTGGAATTTTACTAATCGATCAAGGTAAGTGTTTCCTAAACCTTTATCTGAATGCTACGATACTACTAAATGGATTGGTTGAATGAATTGATCGATTGGTAAAGCCTGTGGCTTACATTGCCTGATGCAATTGAGTGATGATCGTATTATGATCGGTAATTGAGATTTAAAATGGCCGGAGGGCCCTAGTGATAAGAAATGGCTATAGTGTCCTTGTCATGCCCCGCGACTCCCTGTAAGCAAAAATAAAATATCTCTCACGGTCCCAAGATCCACAAGTAAGTCGAGAGACATTATATACATATACCAAGCATGCGGAAGCGATAATGAAATAACTCCTCTGTACAAATAATGAAATGGGACCTGGATAGCGAATATACCGTCATACATAAAACCTAACTGATCATACAGACGCATAGCTACTAACTTCGCTAACAAGAAGGCGACGGGGTAAGTGCACAAAATGATCCATCAGCAGCATCCAAGAGAAACAAGGTCAGGGTCGCCATCAAAAGATCAACTGACAAACTGGGAGCTCCTAAGACGAGCTGCTGGAGTCCTCGGTGTCCTCTATGGGCTCGTACTCCGAAAAGGTCTCAGAGTGAACCTCTATAGTATCCTTAGCGGTCTCCTCGGCAGATGGCTCCATGAGATCCTCCTCGATCGCCTCGACCAAAATGACCTCCTCCTCCGTGTTCTCTATGGTCGGGGTCCTCTTCGGTCCATTCCTTGACCCGGCAACCAACCCCTTAGCCTGGTCTAAGTCTCGGGTAGGGTGGCACCAACTAGGGACAACTCCCTGGGGCACCTCATTGGGCTTCAGTGGCCCGGTAGACACATCCCCGACGTTCCTAAATCAGGCCTCATACCGATGAGGCTCCAGCTCGTATTACCCTCGTCTACCCAAATCATAGTACACTTCCTTACATAAATAGTTCTTTGCCCGTCATGGAACTCATCAAAATAAGTGGACATCTCTTTCGGGTCTCCAAAATGAATAGGCCACATTGTCAAGGCCTAGTATTGTAAAAAATAAAAGTCCCTAACGGGGTGAGATAATTTAGGCCGACCGTCCACTCAGGCAGTCACATACCCCAATCATTCAAACACATAGACATATAAAGCAATACAATTTTAGATAACCACACACATATTACAGGCATGCAACTATGACATCATGCACACTTAGATGATTATGCATACCCGTCCCGCCACTTCACCGCATCCATCATCTCCCACCTGCCTCATTCTCATGCCGACGATTATATTGCATCAAGCTCGGTCCGCATAAACGCATCAGATCGTCATTGACAATCTGCGTAAACGCATTAGGTTTCAATGATACTCCAAGCCAGTGTCGACACCTCATATCTCCGTCCCGCGTAAACGCATCAGGACCATAGCCATCTCAACCCCGCGATTAGATCGCATCAGGGCACCACACAACTTCAACCTTGTGCCTTAGCGCCTTAGGGTACTCATTCCACCACCCCGCGTCTCATACGCATCAGGGTCCCGCCATGTCACACTCATCCATGCTTTTCAATTCATTTCACTTACATAACAACAAGTGCAATTCAAGCACAATTAATATGCTCATGGCATGCAAGGCAATCAAGTGACACTTAAACATGGCAAACATTTCAAGCACAAGCATTCGCACACATAAATCCCCTATAACAACTTAGGATGCACCAAGAACATTCATCTTGGAATCTCTCACCAATCGATCAATTTATCGCTCGACTCACCCAATTGAGTCCAATCTTCCTATCTTAAGTTTAGGATTCCCTTACCTTGAGTTTGATGCTAATAAATTCTCTTCTTGAGCCCTCAAAGATTCGGCTCTCAATGGTTTAAGACTAATCTCACCACACAACCTAGGAAATTACTATCAATTATCAATTTTCATGTCTAATTCACCCATCCATGAACCACAAACCTCCATTAACACACCCTCATCATTCTAGCATGTCTAAATCACCAATTTGAGACTCAAAACCCATAGTCATCAACCTCTACAGACCCGATCTTGCACAGAACCAAACTGGCTATTTTCGATTCTGTGCAAATCGAGCATAACCAGTCCTAAATCTCCACCAAATCCATCATTTAATCACTAACCTACTTCTTAACATGTCTATCTAAGGGTCTAAGAGTCTCACCGAGAGTTTGAAGTCGCGTCGTCGCCGGAATCTCTTCGAAAGTCGCCGAATCCTCCAAGTTAGTAAACCGACAGTTTATGTCCAAGGTTCACAAGACCCATTTGGGGTCAAAACTTCATCAAATCAAGCTCAAATTTTTACCACAGATAAATATACAAGTCCCCTAGATCTCCATAAAATTTGATCGCAAGATTCCAACATTTCGATGTCTTAAGGGGTCAGAAACTCGGCCTACCTCAGATTGAGTTAGTTTTCGTCGGCTTCCGAAGAAATGCTTGGCCGGAACTCCTCGATGGCCCAATCGACTCGCTTCCACTTCGAGGAGGTCGGAAGGAGATGGAGCTAGGCTCAGGTGGTCGGCTTGCTGGCCGATGGTTGTCGGAAAGTGGCGTCGGCGGCAGCGAACAGGAGCCCAGAAGCTGGTCGGCGATGCAAAAAAGAGAAGAGGAAGAGAAGAAGAAGTTGGCGTGAGCTAGGGGTGTATGGCCGGTCAAGGTGAGGTGAGAGAGAGTGAAAAAGAGTTATATTCAATGCTCAAGGTCAATGGTTGAATGGTAGGTGGATAAAGGTGGACATGACCACTCCAAACTTGATCTTTGGACACTTATCCTAAGTGTCATTCTAACTTGATCCAATGACCACAACTCATCCTCTTTTTTCGGAAGCCTTGGGGTGGTTTAAAAGATCAAAATGGCCTTCTTTATTTGCATGGGCAAGGCTTAAGCTTGAGGGGCAAAATGGTAATTTTACCCCCGACGTCCGGAATATCGTTTTTCTTGTTCCAATATTCTTCGATAGAGCGACGGTCAATCTGAATATAATGTTGGAATTCTTGATTCTCCATTTTTAATTTTCAAGACTCGTTTTTGATTATTTTCTCTATCGGACATGGTCTCAGCCTATCCCGAATCGACGGACGGCTTTTGCAGACGTTACGCGTATCGACCCTGTGATTCATATCACATTTAGGGCTCGTCAATTCATGGTGACTTTGGTTGTTATGTAATTACGAGGGTCTATCACTAGTTTCTATGGTCTTGATCGTCACTGTCCGATTAAGGTAAATTTTGCAAATCATACGTTGGTTAATCGGCATCACCCGCGCTCCTATCGCATAACACTAGCAAATACATTCCTTAATCTTTCTTAGATCGGTCTTTTTATGGTTCTAAATATCCCCTCAACAATCCTTATGGTCAAAGCGTCATTTCTTGTCCGAGTTTCCTAGGTCCACGTACCTTGTCTCGCATTAGCCTTTCCCTTTTGGTCAACCTACTCGAATTGATCAGATTCGAGTGAGATACGACTGAAATACATATCTAGATTTACTTCTCATTAATGAGTCTAAAATTGATTGGAAATCAGAATGTCACAACTCTTCCCCCCTTACAAAAATTTCTTTCCCGAAATTTACATCAAACTTAATTACTCAAATAAATTGGGGTGTTGTCGCCTCATCGTTTCTTCATTTTTCCACATGGCACCTTCCGTTCCATGGTGCTCCCACACTACTTTGACTAGTGGAATCTTCTTATTCCTAAGGGTTTGCTCCTTCCGGTCCTCGATCCTTATCGGCATCTCCATGTAAGACACCTGGTCGTCTACTTCTATAGTTTCGTATTCTAGCACATGTATCGAATTTGGTTCATACTTTCGCAGCACCGACACGCGAAAAGCATTATGCACCTGGGATAGATTAGGTGGCAAGGCAAGCTTGTAGGCCAAGGTTCCAATCCGCTCTAGTATCTCGAATGAGCCTACATACATTGGGTTCAGCTTCCCCTTCTTTCCAAATCGCGATAGTCCTCTCATCGGTGACACCTTGAGGAAGACGTGATCGCCCACTTGAAACTCTAAGGGCTTGCGCTGCATATCTGTGTAGCTCTTCTGACAACTCTGTGCCGTTCTCAATCTATCCCGAATTATTTTCACTGCTTCCACCGATTGCTCTACCATTTCTGGGCCTGTAACACTCCTTTCTCCAACCTCATCCTAGCTAATCGGGGTTCTGCAGGCCCTACCATAGAGTGCTTCGAATGGTGCCGTTTGGATACTCTACTGGTAGCTATTATTATAAGCAAACTCTACCAAATGTAACTGATCTTCTCACCCACCTTTAAAATCAATGACGCAAGCACGCAGCATGTCCTCAAGCGTCTGTATCGTCCTTTCCGATTGTCCGTCCGTTTGTGGGTGATACACTGTGCTAAACTGTAGTCGGGTTCCCATGGCATCTTGCAAGCTTTTTCAAAAGTTTGCTGTGAATTTGGGATCTCTATCCGACGTAATCGTCACAGGCACTCTGTGCAGCCTCACTATCTGTCTCATGTACAACTCTGCATACTTATCCATAGCGAAGTCCTTTCGCATTGAGATGAAATGTGCAGACTTGGTCAATCTATCCACGACTACCCATATAGAGTCGTGACCTCTCTGGCTCCTTGGGAGTCCCATCACAAAATTCATAGTTACATGTTCCCACTTCCATTCAGGTATCTCCAGTGGCTGTAATAGTCCTCCAGACTTACAATGCTGCGCTTTCACTTGCTGGCACGTCAAACACTTAGTCACATACTTTGCTACGGCCACCTTCATCCCGTTCCACCAATAATGCTGTCGTAAGTTCTGATACATTTTCGTACTCCCAGGGTGGATGTTATAATTGCTCCTATGAGCCTTTGACAAGATCCTTTCCCTAAGTACTTCATCCTTTTGTACACACAGTTGTCCTCGGAACTTCAAAATTCCGTCCTCTAACACCTGAAACTCGGGCTTTCTCTTCGTCACGTCCATCTCCAAAATTTTCTGAATTTCCGGGTCCGTCGACTGTTGGGTCTTTATTCCCTCCTGGACCTCAGGTTCCACCCTCAATGTACCATTAAGCTAGACAACTGGCAGACTTCTAGTCTGAACTCAGAGTCTCTTAAATCTTCAATCATCGACCAACTTTTCACTAGCAGACATGCAATGCTCGACTTCTGGCTTAGTGCATCTGCAACTTTGTTTGCTTTCCCAGGGTGATATAGTATATCACAATCATAGTCCTTGAGCAGCTCCATCCACCTACGCTACCTCATATTCAGCTCTTTCTGGGAAAATAGGTACTTGAAGCTCTGATGGTCGGTGTAAATCTGAAACTTTTCACCACATAAGTAACAGAGCAAATATAATCGCTGCTAACTCCAGGTCATGAGTTGGGTAGTTCATTTCATGTGGTCTCAACTGTCGGGACGCATAGGCCACTACTCTTCCATGCTGCATCAACACACAACCCAATCTTTTTAGCTAGGCATTGCTGTATATCTCGTAACCTCCCGGTCCTAATGGAATCGTCAGCACTGGTGCGGTTGTCAATCTATGCTTAAGCTCTTGGAAACTCCTCTCACATTTGTCAGTCCATTCAAACCTCATTTCCTTCTTTGTCAACCGCGTCAATGGGATGGCTATGGATGAGAATTTCTCCACAAAACGCCTGTAGTATCCCGCCAGTCCCAAGAAACTTATGACTTTAGTAACCGTATCAGGCTTAGGCCAATTGGTTACCGCTTCGATCTTTGCAGGGTCCACCGCAATTCCTTTACTAGATACCACATGACCAAGAAATGCTACCTTGTTCAGCCAGAACTCGCATTTACTCAACTTCGCGTAGAGTGAGGTTCTCTCAAGGTCTGCAAGACAATCCTCAGGTGTTCCTCGTGTTCTGCATCACTCCTCGAGTAAATCAAGATATCATCTATGAAGACTATGACGAATCTATCTAGGAATTCCTTACATACTCGATGCATCAGGTCCATAAAAGCAGCTGAAGCGTTGGTCAAACCAAACGGCATCACCGTAAACTCATAATGACCATACCTCGTCCTAAAGGCAGTCTTACTATGTCTTCTTTCTTGATCCTCAATTGGTGATACCCGGTCCTCAGGTCAATCTTGGAGAATACCGCTGCTCCTTGCAACTGATCAAACAGGTCGTCAGTTCTCGGCAGTGGATATTCGTTCTTCACTGTTACCTGGTTCAGCTACCGATAGTTAATGCATAGACGCAAAGATCCATCCTTCTTCCTTACGAATAGCACCGGTGCTCCCCACGGTGAAGCACTCGGTAGGATAAATCCCTTGTCCAACAGTTCCTGCATCTGCGCCTTTAATTCTTTCAGTTCTGACAGGGACATCCTGTAAGGTGCCTTTGAGATCGATTCTGTCCCAAGGGCTAACTCAATTACAAATTCTATTTCCCGTTCCGGTGGTAATCCTGACAACTCTTGGGGAAATACATCAGGAAATTCACGCACTATCGGGATACTCTCTAATTTTGGCTCTTCGGTAGTTGTGTCCATTACTGCCACTAAGTATGCCTGACACCCTTCAGACATCAGCTTGGTTACTTCTAGAGATGAGACTAAGGGAATCGAGATTCCCCCTCAACTTCCCACCAATTCAAAGCTAGGGTGGCCTCTCGGATAAAATCGAATTATCCTATTACCACAATCCACTACTGCCCCCTGTTTACCCAACCAATCCATTCTTATGATTACGTCAAAATCGTACATGGGCAATACAGCTAGGTCAATACTCTCCTTACTCCCTCCAATCACGATTTCACAACCCGTACAACCAATGAAACCAATATATTATCCTTTAACGGAGTGGCAACATGCAGAATTATATTCAACGATTTCAATTTCATACCCACCAAATCAGCAAACTATGTAGACATGAATGAATGCGTGACACCAGGGTCAAACAATGCGTATGCAGCTCGATTGCACAAGTAAACCGTACCTGTGACCACACCTAGTGCTTCCTCCGCCTCTCTGCGGGCTACTGCATGCACCATTCCCTGTGTCGGTGGTCGATTCTGCTCGATTTGGGGAGTAGTCGTTGATGGTCTAGCCTGCGGTCTCTGCCCTTGAGGTCGATTTGTCGGAGCTTGGTTTGGACACGTCCTCATCTGGTGGTCCAGTTGACCACACTTAAAGCAAGCTCCTGTCCTTACCTGGCATGGCCTATTTCCATGCCTCCTGCCACAAAAGCGGTAGCTCCAATTTGTGGGATTCGGCGGCTTCACGATATTTTTCCTTACTGGAGGCACAAAACACCTGTTGCTCGCCATCGGCCTCTTGCCTATCTAGCGGTTATCTCTGAATGGTGTAAACCGCGATCCAGTTGCGGTGTTCCTCTCCTTCAAGTCCCTTTCTATCATTTAGCCCCGTTCGTATATCTCCTTATAAGTCTTCAGATTTAGGGCAATCATCTGACTGCGGAGTTCAGGCTTCAATCCGTCCCGAAATCTCCGTGCCTTATCCTGGGGATCCTCTACAAATCAAGGTGCGTACCTCGACAATCTCGAGAACTCGGCCTCATACTTATCTATCGCCAGTTGGTTTTGGCGCAACTGTAGGAATTTCACCTGCTTCCTTTCCTTGGCCGTCTCCGAGAAATACTTGTCATTGAACGCCGTCTTAAAGGCATCCCAATTCATGGCCATTCCTTTAAGGAAAACTTCATTCTTGGTGGTTGCCCACCAATTGTTTCCCATACCCTCCAGTTGGTACACTGCTAACAATACCTTCTCTTCGCCCATGCACCTAAGCACTTCAAAGGCTTTTTCCAACTTCTCGATCCACTTGGGTGCTAGTTCAGGATCTCCAATCCTATCGAACTGTGTCAGCTTCAGCTTTATGAACTGCTCTACTAGTTGGCCCATCTGTGTGGCCACGACGATTTCCTCTTAGACATTCACAACTTCATTGCCTTAGTCATGTTCATTCTAGTTTCCATTGCCACCGTTGTTGCCGTTGTTGGCGTTGGCGGCAGCTGTGGCGACTCCTACTGCCTGGGCGATGGCAGCGTCCCGATCCTAGATCTGCCTATCAATCAAGTCACCAATTCTCTCTAGCGCCCTCAGCATGCCATCCATTCTTGGGTCCTTAGCTAGAGGTGGCCTTGAGCTAGAGGCGGCCTTGAGCTAGAGGCTCCGCCTTTGGATCTTCCAGATCTTCTAGACGGGTTGTTCATCCTTATCCCTTTCTACTGAACCTGGTCCACCACTAGTTCAGTAAGGAGTTAGTAACTCGCTCATTCATCCACATCCGGAGCTGCTAACTAATCCTCAACAGAGACAATCACAACACAGCAGTACCCCATACAATAAACTCCAGAAACATTTCAACAAATAACCCATGGCTATTTCTCAGTTCTGTTTACTCCAACGGCTCACTAAAATAGGCCGTACTCATTCACTTATCAGGCCATACTCATTCACTTATTAGGCCAAAATCCAGAAATGACCTTCAACACTAAGCAGGGAACTTAATCCTCATGCCTTACCACAACTCTGCCAAGGTCAAATACCAACCATAAGTACCAGGTCACATGCTATGCACCCCATGCCTTATCTTACCAGTTTTCTAAGGTCTCGCTATCCATCCAAGTCCCAACTTAATCCTCCTTATCACTCCAGTCCTCAATCACCTTTGGACCGAGCTAACCTTGCTCTCATACGAAGCAGATGGGGATGTCGCGCCCCGCGCCATAGGCACGAGCACGCGACTCCCTGCAAGTAAAAACAAAATATCTCTCGCGGTCTCAAGATCCACAAGTAAGTCGAGAGACTTGATATACATATACCAAGCATGCAGAAGCAATAATGAAATAACTCCTCCGTACAAATAATAAAATGGGACCTAGATAGCAAATATACCGTCATACATAAAACCCAACTGATCATACAGACGCATAGCTACTAACTCTGCTAATAAGAAGGCGACAGGGTAAGTACACAAAATGATCCATTAGCAGCATCCAAGAGAAACAGGGTCAGGGTTGCCATCAAAAGATCAACTGACAAATTGGGAGCTCCTGAGACGAGCTATTGGAGTCCTCGGTGTCCTCTGCGTCCTCTGTGGGTTCGTACTCCGAAAAGGTCTCAGAGCGAACCTCTATAGTATCCTCAGCGGTCTCCTCGGCAGATGGCTCCATGAGATCCTCCCCGGTCGCCTCGACCACAATGACCTCTTCCTCCGTGTTCTCTATGGTCGGGGTCCTCTCCGGTCCATCCTTGACCCGGCAACCGACCCCTCAGCTTGGTCTAAGTCTCGAGTAGGGTGGCACCAACTAGGGACAACTCCCTAGGGCACCTCATTGGGCTTCAGTGGCCTGGTAGACACATCCCCGACCTTCCTAAATCAGGCCTCATACCGATGAGGCTTCCAACTCGTATTACCCTCGTCTATCCAAACCACAGTACACTTCCTTTCATAAATAGTTCCTTGCCCGTCAGAGAACTCATTAAAATAAGTGGACATCTCCTTCGGGTCTCCAAAACGAATAGGCCACATCGTCAAGGCCTAGTATCTGTAAAAAATAAGGGTCCCCAATTGGGTGAGATACACATCTCGGTAAAAGAGTCCTAACCCTAGATTAGGCCGATCGTTCACTCAGGCAGTCCATACCCCAATCATTCAAACTCATCGACATATAAAAGCAATACAATTTTAGATAACCACGCACAGATGACAGACATGCAACTATGACATTATACACACTCAGATGATTACGCACACCCGTCCCGCCACTTCACCACATCCACCATCTCCCGCCTGCCTCATTCTCATGCCCGCGATTAGGTTGCATCAAGCTCGATCTGCGTAAATGCATCAAACCGTCATTGACAACCCGCGTAAACGCATCAGGTTTCAATGATACTCCAGGCTAGTGTCGACACCTCATATCTCCGTCCCGCGTAAACATATCAGGACTGTGGCCATCTCAACCCCGCGATTAGATCGCATCAGGGCGCCATACAACTTCAACCCCTTGCCTCAGTGCCTCAGAGTACTCATTCTACCACCCCGCGTCTCATACGCATCAGGGTTTCGCCATGTCACACTCACGCCATGCTTTTCAATTCATTTCACTTACATAACAACAAGTGCAATTCAAGCATAATTAATAAGCTCATGGCATGCAAGGCAATCAAGTGACACTTAAACATGACAAACAATTCAAGCACAAGCATTCGCATGCATAAATCCCCTATAACAACTTAGGATGCACCAAGAACATTCATCTTGGAATCTCTCACCAATTGATCAATTTATCGCTCGACTCACCCAATTGAGTCCAATCTTTCTATCCTAAATTTAGGATTCCCTTACCTTGAGTTTGATGCCACAAAATTCTCTTCTTGAGGCCCTCAATGGTTCAGGACCAATCTCACCGCACCACCTAGGAAATTCCAACCAATTGTCAATTTTCATGTCCAATTCACCCATCCATGAACCAGAAACCTCCATTAACACATCCTCATTATTCTAGCATGTATAAATCGCCAATTTGAGACTCAAAACCCATGGCCATCAGCCTCCACAGATTCGGTCTCGCACATAACTGAACCGGCTATTTTCAGTTCTGTGCAAACCGAGCATAACCAGTCCTAAATCTCCACCAAATCCATAATTTAATCACCAACCTACTTCTTAACATGTCTATCTAAGGGTCTAAGAGTTTCACCGAGATTTTGAAGTCGCGTCGTCGCCGGAATCTCTTCGAAAGTCGCTGGATCCTCCAAGTCAGTAAACCGGCAGTTTCTGTCCAAAGTTCACAAGACCCATTTGGGGTCAAAACTTCATCAAATCAAGCTCAACTTTTTCCACATATAGATATACAAGTCCCCTAGATCTCCATAAAATTTGGTTGCAAGATTCCAATATTTTGCTGTCGTAAGGGGTCAGAAACTCGGCCTACCTCAGATTGGGTTAGTTTTCGTCGTCTTCCGGGGAAATGCTTGGCCGGAGCTCCTCGGTGGCCCAATCAACTTGCTTCCACTTTGAGGAAGTCGGCAGGAGGTGGGACTAGGCTTAGGTGGTAGGGTTGCCAATCGGTGGTTGCCAGAAAGTGGCGTCGGCGGCAGCAAATAGGATCTTAGAAGCTGGTCGGCGACGTAAAAAAGAGAAGAGGAAGAGAAGAAGAAGTTAGCGTGAGCTAGGGGTGTATTGCCGGTCAAGGTGAGGTGAGAGAGAGTGAAAAAGAGTTATATTCAAGGCTCAAGGTTAATGGTTGAATGGTAGGTGGATAAAGGTGGACATGACCATTCCAAACTTGATCTTTGGACAGCCTCCAACACAATAACCTCATCCTCAGTAAATTTCAGAGTCGGGGTCCTCTCTGGTCCGTTCCTAAAACTGGCTACCGATCCCTTCGCCCAATCCTGGTCCCTTCCGGGGTGGCAGCAATTAGATATCCCTCCCTGGGGTACCTCATGGGGCTTCAGCGGCCCAGTTGACACATCTCCAACTTTCCTAAACCAGGCCTCGTACCGATGAGGCTTCCTGTCCGTACTACCCTCGTAAACCCACACCACTGTACACTTCCTCACGTATATGGTCCCTTGACCGTCAAGGAACTTATCAAAATACGCGGTCAGCTCCTTAGACTTTCCCTTTCAATTTATGGGTCATTCATGCCTCCTTGTTATCTTCGAAGACTTTCAAGAGCCGCTCCTTGTACGAACCTCTCTATCCCGATGATCACTCCCCACCCTCATCAGACTTGATTGTTGCAGGTTATCCCAAGTCATACATCTACGGAGAAAGACCCGTTCCACATGTCACATACCATGCTTCACTACGGTTTGTAGGTATCTCGCCAACTTGTCTGATACCAAGCGATAGTTTATTAAGTCTAATGGTGATAAGCTCATTCATGTACCCTTATCAACTTTCATTTCAAGGCCACAAACACATGCATTGTTTGACTGTCCTCACTACTTGTCATACTACGATCGTCTTCAAATCGATTGTCATCAACAAAGATATCTAAATTTCCATAAGTGATCATCACTTCTCACGAATCAATTGCCTATGTTCAACCATATATCTCATCTTGGGTCATTGACAAACCATAATCACATTCGTACAATCAATTGTCCCTCTGTTCATAAGCAAATTCTCTATCAACCTCAAATACATTTTCAACCTCAAGTCCAGGCTTATGACTCCTCAATCTCTGTTCACTTGCTTGTGAACCTTAATCATCACATTACCCAAGATCATCCATGAAAATCAACACTAGGACCAATAGGATAACACACTAGTTCAAGCTTATAATTCTCAAGATTCAACATTCCATGCTTAATCCTAAGGGTCTCATTAACCAATCATCCTAAAGTCATCACTTCTTATCACTCCAAATCTGGCTTAAGTACGCCTGGAGTGTCATAAGTTGTGTACGGTGATCAATTTAGTGCCAAAACTTTCAAATCGATCAGTTTAGTGCCAATTTTTCGTAACTTCGATCACTTCAATGCTAAGTGCATACGTGGCCGTCAGAATGTCTATGTGGCGCCAACGTGGACGATTTGCATAAAAAATAAGGTCGATGTGGCTTGCCGGAGGCCGGCTCAGCATTGTAAGGAGGCGGATGACGTCATGTATGACTAAATTGTGCCCTCATAAACCCTAATCCCCAAAATTGAACCTCAGAACTCAACATTGAACCCCAAAAGAAACCCTACGCCTCAATTGAGTGAAATTAGAACTCTCACTTTTGATTTCGCCTTAAAATTGAAAGCCATCGGTTGAAATGGAGGGAATCAGCTTCAGTAGTAGCTCAAATTCGGTTCGGGCGAGTTACGATAATGGTGAGATATACTGTTTTTGTAGATTACCAAGTCCAACAAGAACATATTGGACTCGATTGAATCCTGGGAGAAGATTTCATGGATGCGGCAAGTTTAGAGAAGGGTCAAAGTGCAAATATTTCAAATGGGTTGTTAAGAAATTCTCTGGTCGAGCCACAGACGTGATATTAGAGCTTCTTGAAAGAAGGCTTGAACCTGTGCATGCATTCATGGAGGAATTGGAAGATGTTTGCTCAAGGAAAGCTGAGCTGAAGGCTGTAACATCTCTGGCGAATTAATTGAAGAAGGAAGTATCGACGTTGCGAAGACAAAAGAGGAGTGATCAAGCATTAATTATTGCTCTGATATGTTGTGTAATGTACGTAGTGCTCAAGTCTAAGGTGTGTGATGAGAAGAGCTTTCTCAGTCTTCCGTAGGTGGAGTTTAGTTCGTTATGTAGTAATGCATAATGTATAAGTAGTGGATGAAGTACTTTGTTGAAAATAGAAGATTAATGCAATGTATGCTTAGTTTTGGTTTTCAGTACATGCTTATTTTTAGCTATTTCGTTTGCTGCAAAAGAGGTAGTTTGTTGCAAAAATGAGGTGGTTCATTGCAAAGTTTTGGCTATTGCTAATGCTTTTGTTGTGAGGTCATGCTTGGTTTGGGTTTGTAATTGTTTCACTTGAACTATTCAATTTGGGAGACATTTATTTGTAAAGTTTCCTGCATTGGAGCTGTTTGAAGATTGCAAGTTGGCTAGAGCAGCCTGGACAGAGTTATGCAGGTTTTTGTATAAAAAAAAATTTGCTGCAAATGGTGATTATCCTTTATATTGTTAGTGCCAATAAGTTGTATATTTCGATCACTTAAGTGCTAGTCGGGGTTAAAAAGTGATCACTTTAGTTTCAATTTTTTTAAAAAATATTCACTTAAGTGCTAAGTTTTTCTAACATTGGTCACTTGAGCGTCAACTAGTTCTGAAATCGATCACTTAAGTGCAAAATTGTTCTAAAAGCGATCAGTCAAGTGCTTCAACAAGACCTACAATATCAATTCGTGCAAGCTGCATCCTGACAGTACCACACGTTCATCTTGATAGGTGGTGGTGCAAATTGTGCACTAGCAACGTGCTCGTACAGATTGTGCACCAGCAACTTAACCAGCCAATCAACTAGCACTCCAAATGATCAACATAATATGCCAATCAACAACCACCACCAACTATAACCCGCCAATAAACAACCACCAAATATAACCAGCTTCCCACAATCATAGATAGGCCAATACAATAATTAGAGAAATCACAGCAATCTAAATGCATATTTCAACATTCATAAACAAGCTCAAATTGAGTAGTTTAGCTCTAAATAGTTTACATTAACAAAAAGTCAGCCAAAACATGTTCTCAACAAAAGATAGCAACACGAGTGCAAGTTTTCAAAAAAAAATTGACAACAATAAATTAAAGTTCCACTCCAACTCTACTTTTTGAATTGGTTCATGATCCTAGCAATCTTTCTAACATGTGGAGGTACTGGATCCTTGAGTGCCATATTTGGCACTTCTTTACATTAAACTCTTGTTGACTTCTTCCTTGGAGGTTCTGGTTCCTCAAGTGGCGTATCCGACATCGTTTCGCATGGAACTATTGCTGGCTTCTTCCCCAGATGCTGCTTCAAAGCTGCAGCTTTTGTCCTCGTATTTCGCGATCTCTTTGGCTGAGCCGTTGACTCTTGGGTTGGTCCACCTTTGAAAATAAGCATCTCTAAGCTTTACCTAGGACCAATAGGATACCACACTAGTTCAAGCTTATAATTCTCAAGATTTGACAATCCATGCTTAATCTTAAGGGTCTCGTTAACCAATCGTCCTAAAGTCATCACTCCTTATCACTCCAAATCTAGTTTAAGTACACCTGGAGTGCCATAAGTTGTATACAGTGATCAATTTAGTGACAAAACTTTCAAATCGATCAGTTTAGTGCCAATTTTTCGCAACTTCGATCACTTCAGTGCTAAGTGCATACGTGGCCTTCGGAATGTCAATGTGGCGCCTACGTGGACGGTTTGCATAAAAAATAAGGCCGACGTGGCCCGCCGGAGACCGACTCAGCATTGTAAGGAGGCGAACGACGTCGTTTGTGACTAAATTGTGCCCTCATAAACCTTAATCCCCAAAATTGAACCGCATAACTCAACATTGAACCCCAAAAGAAACCCTACGCCTCGATTGAGTGAAATCCGAACTTCCACTTATTAATTTTGCCTTAAAATCGAAAGCCATCGGTTGAAATAGAGGGAAGGAGCTTCGTAGCAACTCAAATTCAGTTCGGGCAAGTGAAGATAATGGTGAGATATACTTTTTTTGTGGATTACCGAGTCCAACAAGAACATCTTGGACTTGATTGAATCCTGGGAGAAGATTTCATGGATGCGGCAAGTTTAGAGAGGGGTCAAAGTGCAAATATTTCAAATGGGTTGATAAGAAATTCTCCGATCAAGCCACGGGCATGATATTAGAGCTTCTTGAAAGACGGCGTGAACCTGTGCATACATTCATGGAGGAATTGGATGATGTTGATTCAAGGGAAGCTGAGCTGAAGGCTGTAACATCTCTAGCGAATCAATTGAAGAAGGAAGTGTCGACGTTGCGAAGACAAAGGAGGCGTGATCAAGCCTTAATTATTGCTTTCATATGTTGTGTAGTGTACGTAGCGTTCAAGTCTAAGGTGTGTGATGAGAGGAGCTTTCTCAGTCTTCCGTAGGTGGCGTTTAGTTCGTTATATAATATAGCATAATGTATAAGTAGTGGATGAAGTACTTTGTTGGAAATGGAAGATTAATGCAATGTATTCTTAGTTTTGGTTTTCAGTGCATGCTTATTTTTAGCTGTTTCGTTTGCTATAAAAGAGGTAATTTGCTGCAAAAAAGAGGTGGTTCATTGCAAAGTTTTGGCTGTTGCTATTGCTTTTGTTGTGAGGTCATGCTTGGTTTGGGTTTGCAATTGTTTCACTTGAACTATTCAATTTGGGAGACATTTATTTATAAAGTTTCTTGCATTGGAGCTGTTTGAAGATTGCAAGTTGGCTAGAGCAGCCTGGACAGAGTTATGCAGATTTTTGTAAAAAAAAATTGTTGCAAATGGTGATTATCGTTTATATTGTTAGTGCCAATAAGTTGTATATTTCGGTCACTTAAGTGCTAGTTGGGGTTAAAAAGTGATCACTTTAGTTTCAATTTTTTTTAAAAAATATTCACTTAAGTGCCAAGTTTTTCTAGCATTGGTCACTTGAGTGCCAACTAGTTCTGAAATCGATCACTTAAGTGCAAAATTGTTCTAAAAGCGATCAGTTAAGTGCTTCAACAAAACCTGCAATATCAATTCGTGCAAGCTGCATCCTGACAGTACCACACGTTCATCCTGCTAGTTGGTGGTGCAGATTTTGCACCAGCAACTTGCTCGTGCAGATTGTGCACCAGCAATCAACCAGCACTCTAAATGGCCAACATAATATGCCAATCAACAACCACCACCAACTATAACTTGCCAATAAACAACCACCTACTATAACTAGCCGCCCACAATCATAGACAGGCCAACACAATAAATAGAGAAATCACAACAATCTGAATGCATAATTCAACATTCATAAGTAAGCTCAAATTGAGCTATTTAGCTCTAAATAGTTTACATTAACAAAAAGTCGGCCAAAATAGGTTCTCAACAAAAAAGATAGCAACACGAGTACAAGTTTTAAAAAAAAATGACAACAATAAATTAGAGTTTCACTCCAACTCTACTTTTTGAATTGGTTCATAATCTAGTACTCTTTCTAACACGTGGAGGTTCTGGATCCTCGAGTGCCATATTCGGCACTTCTTGACATTGAACTCTTGCTGACTTTTTCCTTGGAGGTTCTGGTTCCTCAAGTGGCGTATCCGACACCGTTTCACATGAAACTATTGCTGGCTTCTTCCTCAGATGCTACTTCGGAGCTGCAGCTTTTGTCCTCATATTTTGCGATCTCTTTGGCTGAGCCGTTGACTCTTGGGTTGGTCTCCCTTCAGAAATAAGCATCTCCAAGCTTTACCCAGGCTACAACAACATAATAACAACATAAGCAAATGATTCAGAAATTTTTATTTAAATGTCCTAAAATGGACAAGTCCAAAGAAACATACATGCAAAATAATCATTACAGTGCATGTATCTGTGAATAGGCCATAGCCATATTCCTTCAATCTCCTTCCAAGAGCTCCTCTTGCTCGTCGGGGAAGTGATGGTTGTGCATCAGGTTCTTTTGGCTCTGGAGGAGGTAGTGGTAGTGGTAGCTGGACTGTTGTCTAAGTTAATGGTCTTCTTCTCACCTGAAATATACAAACGATGTTGCACTACGGGCCATAAAGTAATAAAAAAGAAAACTACATCTTACTGGATATTTTTTCCTTGATTGGTCAACTGAAGATTCAGTGCGTTCTGGTTGAAGTGGCAGCACAGCATGCCCTGTTGGCTTTTGAGGTGGTGGCGGTTGGGCAGTTTGGTCGACTCTTGCCCTTCTTCTCACCTAAAATGTGTATATAATGATGCTAGATATTGTATACCTTATAAAAAGACAAAAAAAAAAGTAATGAATGTAAACAACTTACTGGATATCTTTTCCTCGGTTGGTGAACATCTGACTCATTCTGCTCTTCTAGCAGCCCTTGGGCTGGCTCGACAATGTGGCCTTCTACTGATTCTTGTGTCAGATCTGTAGCAACCACTTGCACTTCATTTTGATTCCTCACTTGACAGCCTTTCTTATTGTGCCCTAACTTATGGCAATACGAGCACATCATTCTTGCACCAAACTTGCTCATCCTTCGTCTTGAAATCTCTCTCTCTTGTAGCCTTCGTCTCAGCTTTGACCTTCCTACTTCCTTTTTTAATGGTAAAGGTGCAGGGGCATCATGATTGATTGGCTCCCAATATTTGCTATTTCTAATAGGTTGTATCATGAACTTTTGCCATAGCATTCAGATAGGTAATGCTCTGGGTTCTCTCCAAGGTGCTGGATGGAAGAAATGGCATGTACATAGGGAATTCCATTTAATTCCCATGCTCAACATGAGTATTTCCTTCTTTGGAGGTGAACAACAAATGTATCTTCATTCTTCTTGATCTCAAACCCATCATTGCCATTCCAAACTGGACGACAGAACCTACTAACAGCCACATTGTCATCTAATGTCTTTGCAATTCAAGGACCACATTCTCTAGTCCACTTCGCAACATCATCTCTTTTACTACGCAATTTGGTCATTACCATAAGTTGTAAATCCTCAAGCGTGGCTATGATTGGCTTGCACCTAGCAGCTAATATGCTACCATCGAAAGCTTTGCTAAGATTGTTGTCGACGATATCGCACTTGAATTCTTCCTTGAAGAAAGCCCTACACCAATGCTTCGCTTCTGTTTGGAATAGCGTGTCGAACCCATCCTTGGTCAGCTCAAGCAGACCCTGTTTTTCTATCCTAAAGTCAGCCATGTTCGTGCTCTTTGTAATTTGCCAGAATTGCTTCTGAAGCTTCTCTCCTTTGTACTCCTTCGCCCAGTTCGCATATATATGCCTTGCACACATCCTATGCTCGGCATATGGCATCAAGTCAGCTAGAGCAGGAACAAGCCCCTATAATATTAAACCAAGGAATAGGGAATAATTGTAAGAAAAAGGAAAAATACGACATAATGAGCTTATTACAAAAGAATGCATTGACCAACATAACGACCCACATTACCTTCTGTTGATCGCTCATAAAAGCCCAACCACTCCTATCTGTAATTTCCAAGTCATCCATCAAATTTTTATGAACCAGGACCAAGTGTCCTTATTTTCTATCCTCACTACAGCCAAGCGACAGGAAACATTTAGTTGTTGGCATCCCTACCAATTGTAGCCAATAATTTACCCTTGCGTAACCCTTTCAAAAAGAACCGGTCCAATCCAACTACTCTCCTACAGCCAAATAAAAAATCCCTTCTTGCATGCATGGAAGCACACATAAAATTTGTCGAACATGGTCCCTTCATGGGGTAATGGCCTATTCACAACCTCCACAAACACCCTACTTGGATAGTTTTGCAGCCTACATTCATAGGCATAATTCCATACCTGGGCATATTCTCGCTTGTATTGGACCAAGAGTTTTCTCATAACCTTGTACTTTGCTCTCTTACACTGATTCTCCGATACATTAATCCCTATCTGCTCTCTCACCAATTGCTTCAAGTGATGACTTCTAATCTCCAGCATCGCCTTAATCGTATTGAAGAACTGTTGCGACAGCCATGTACTTGTTATCCTTTTGTTGTCAAAAATAATTACACACGCATGTTCCTCCTGGAATAATCTAATTTGGAATGACCCACTCCTCTTGTTTAGTGCTACGTAGATCTTCCATCCACAATTACATTGTGGACACCTAACTCTTACATACTCCTTTGTATTGCGAAAAAATTATAGACTCATCCGATCAGCAATAGACCTCTTCAGGATCGCATCTTTAAACTGTTTCGCATCCTCAAATTTCATACCAAGCATCAAAACAAGACTCTCTATAGTTGGATCATAGGAAGGGTACTTACTTTTCCGTATACGCACAACTGCAACTTCTCCTTCTTGTTCAGGCTCATCATCAGAAGTACCAACCCATTTGTCACTGCAAATGTCCTCATTGTTGTCAGTAGCTGTAGCAGAACCAGTAGATGTAGCAGGTGTAGGTGCTCATATATTTACTGCTTCACCTCCCTCTACGTTTACAAATCTTATACATTTTCTCCTTGCAAATTCTTTGCAGATTTTCCTCGATCGTTGCAGCTCCTCATCGTCATCGTCGTCTCCTATGAATCTGATATTTTCCACAGCTTCAGCATCATCGTTGTCATCACTGGATTCTGCAACATCTTATTCTAATCCAGTGATCTGATCATCATATGCATTTACTCCTCCCTCCTCCTTGTCCTCCCTCTCCTCACTATCCTCCCCCTCCCCAAGATGCTGCCTATTAGCCCAATCCTCTATATTTGCCCATTATTCATTCCCTTGTACAATAGTTTCACCTTCATGGGATGTAGAACCAATGCCTACTTCTGTTGTTTCAGCCTTATCTTCATCCCCAGCATCATTGCTATCACTATCTACATAAACTTTCGCTTCGTTGACTTGAAGATAGTGATAAATCACATCTTTAAACCCATTATCATCTCCCAACTCTCTCAGTCCATCCTTCAAACCCTTTCCAGGAAGACAATAGAGTAATTTACCTACTTCGCAGTTGTATAAGTTCAATATTTTCCTCACGAAAGAAACATAGGTCAACGTCCTGACATCGACGAAAATTGTTCCTTCATTTCCACCTTTGTAGTCCCACTCCTCACTACCAATGACAAAATTTTTGCCATAACAAATAATGATAGCAACAATATTCTTGTCCATACCTGCACGAAAAGATAAAAAAAAATCAATAAAGGTATTTGCTTTTGGGACCACAGTTAACGAATGCACAAGGAGGTCCCCACATGCCTGCTATTTGATTAAAGACTCATAACTTGTCATCTAGTATGAACAAAGCAATAGGACAGTCAATGTGCACGGTGTTTCAGATTCCACATTTTGAGGTCCTCACAGCATTCAGTTCACTACTTCCTAGCAAGTAAAATCAATTTACAATGCAAAAGGTGTCAAAGGTGCGATTAAACAAGTGCACATTTTGGATGCAAAAAATGAAAAATCATATTAGAAAGGGACCTGGCACCTTGGGGGCTACTATTTTCCTTTGTCAACAAACCGATGAAAGCAATCTATGATTAAAGTAGTACACATGCTCAACGCGTCAATTTCGAACCTTCGTTTTACCATAGTTGCCCATTTTGGCCCGTAACCCTAATTGTGCACTCAAAGTCCTAATTTCACCCTATTTTGCCCTAATTTCGGCTCGGGTTTCACTTTGAAAGAGGGACAGTGAACGCAGAGGACATACCTAGCGACGACGATGGCAAGCGGGATGACGGCGACGAATGGGACGATGGGGACGACCTCACCACAGATCTAACCCCACGAGCGATGATCGTGACTTTCGATTTTTGCTAGTCCCTTTGACACTTCCTCCTTTTCGCACGAGACTTTGAAGAAGATGGTAGCGAAATCGTTTTCTATACATTAAAACGACACCGTTTTACTCTTGTGCTCAACGTTTAAGCCACGTCGGCATTCCACCACGGCAGCAGTTTCTAAAAATTTGCCATGTCAGATAATAAAAATCAATTATAATGTCCACGTAATTCATTTCGTCGGACTTTGGCCGGAATTTTGCCGGAATGGCACTGAAGTGCATGATTTTCTTCAATTTTGGCACTTAAATGATTGAAGTTACGAAAATTTAGCACTAAACTGATCGATTTGAAAGTTTTGACACTAAACTGATCGTCGTACACAACTTATGGCACTCCAAGTGTACTTAAGCCCTCCAAATCTCAATCAAGTTGGATCGAGCTGACCTTGATCTAATACTAAACAAACGGAGAAGTCATGCCCCGAACCTTGCGAGCAACGCAAACATCCCACCAGGTCGTTCATATTTAGATTTACTCTCAAGATTCTTCGGCCCACAATTTACCAAGTACAAACAAATGAACAAGCGAAAACGAGACGATGACTCCTTCTCTTTAATACAAAAGATAACTTTAGGACGTTTCAATATAAGGGTCTTTACTCCTAAGATACTGTATGGATTCACTTAACAACTCTAACTCCAAAACCTTAAGAAATTCTCATTATCAAGAAAAGAGAAAACAGATATTCCAACTAGTCGAACTCCTCCTCGACCTCTTCGTCTTCATCTTCATCTTCCTCCAGGGGTCTCCTTCTCGACTTCAGGTCTGAAAATATTGGTACCACGACGGGATGAGATAGTCATCTCAATAAGTTAACCCTAACCCTAAGCTAGGCTATCAACACCTACGGGCACTTTTGAAAAACATTTCAAAAAATATAGCACATAGCACTCAATGCATTATAACAAGTCATCACGATTGGTATAAAGCAAATACAATTCAAAAGCGTTCATATCATAAGACCAAGCTTCATACCTAGAGCAACAACAAGTTAACAAGTCATTTCTCATCACTCAAGGGCTCACTAGCCAATTCAACTTTCAAGCGCTCACTAGCCATTTCTCGTGAATCAAGGGCACCAAGCCGATTCATATTTCAAGGGCACCAAGCCAACTCTCATGAATCAAGGGAACCAAATTGATTTATCTTTCAACGGCTCACTAGCCATTTCAATGCATAAGGGCTCACTAGCCAATTACAAAAGCATCAGGGCTCACTAGCCATTTACGATGCATAAGGGCTCACTAAACAATTACAAGGCATCAGGGTTCACTAGCCAATTACGATGCATAAGAGCTCACTAGCTAATTACCAAGTATCAAGGCACACTAGCCAATGCATAAACTCAATCTCTCATTCGGCCATCTGGGAATATTCATATTTTCTCATTCGACATATAGCCGCCGATTGTACACTCATCACTAAGCATATAAGTCAATCAATTTTATCATCACATGCCACATTTCATGCACAACATCTCATTATCAAACAATCACAGCCTCAATTCAAAACTTTTTAGGTGCATTAAGAGTCGTTCTATCAAGACAAGTCATCAAAATCACAAACTCACAAACTGCCTATTCATAATCTTCCGTGGCCAGGTTCATTTACAGGATAACTGACATTGCTCCATTAACGTTTTACGAAATCACATATCAGAACCTGATCCCTCATGGTCTTACGGACATATAGGCGAAAACAGAGGTCAATTTGAGTACCGCATGACTTAGAACAACTTGTTTTAAAAACGGTGCGCGCTGAAGACAGATTTACAACACTCTCGAGTTTCACCTCAAATTGGCTTCTCAAACACTTTTAATTCAACTAAAATCCACCCATTAGTAACCTAACATTCTAACAAAGGGTTAGAAGTCATCTTACCTTCAATTGAGCTAGCAAATCTCATGCCAAGAACAGCAACACAATTCTGTATTAGCTTGGACCGAAACGGGCAAGGCAAGTCCTAGGGAGATTGCACCAAATTAGTCCTTAATTCACTCCCAAATTCAATTCCATCACGTAACCACCTTGCCAACATATCAATTGTCATCCCAAGTGGCTTACCTCGGGTTTCAAAGCAAGGCTAAGCCGTCACGAACCTCAAAGAGTTCATTTCACACGGCACATAGCAGGGCAGAATCGATGCTAAGGGAATCACGCCTAACAACCTATAAATCAACCTCTAAGCTCCAATGTTTACCAAACCAACATGCTAACACATCAATATGCAAGTCTAGGAGGTTTACTGAGAGTTTTGAAGTAAAATAGCTCCTAAAAGAACTTCAAATCCGTTCGGTTCCACATAGTCATTAGGCGGTCAGAATCTGCTTCACCGAAACTATTCCATTCCAACCATGGAAACCCATCCAAATAACTTACAATCCTACCTCAGTCGACTTTAGTACTACAATTATAGAGGTTCTCACCGAAAATTTGGAGCCATTTGAAGCCTTAAAGCCCACGAAAACAGGCTCTCTCCCAAACCGGTCAGATTATGCCTCGTCCTGACCTTTGCCCACTCAAATAGACTTACAGGATAAACAGATGAGCCAAATTGAGCTTGTAATATGTACCTAGAACCATAAGATAATAAACTTTCTAATGGTGGTAGATTCACCTCAATCTAATGTCGAACGACAAAGTTATGACCGGAACAGTAGAGGTAGTTGAAGGGGGCAGCGAGCTGGTTGGGTTCTCGGCCAAGGAGAAGAAGAAAAAGAGAAGAGGGAGAGAGAGGGGAAAAGTGGTCCACGAAAATGAGGGAGAGAGAGAAGAGATTGCGCTTAATCCCACCTTGGTCAAATGGTAGGTTAAAAGTGCTCATTAATTACTAAACTTCCAAGGCTTGACACTTGTCCTCATACCAATTAATATCTTGAGGTCAATTGACCATCTTGTCCTCAAAATTTTGGCAGCCATAGGAGGAAACCAAATGACTAAAATGCCCTTCTCGTCTTAAGGCAAGGATAAATCGTGAGGGGTAAAATGGTCATTTCGCACTTACCGTCCAAAATTTCACTTTTCCAATATCAATCACTTTCGATGAGTCGCTATCCAATGCCTTTTAAATGTTGGAATTCCTCATTGTCCGATACCCAATTTCGAGGTCCAAATTGACGGGTGACTCTTGTCAGCGCTATGCGTATCGACCTTGAAATTTTCTTAAGCCATGGCAATTTTGGTTGTCATGTAATTGCGATGGTTTATCTCTAGTACATGTTGTCCTAATCATCGGAATCCGATTTAGGAAATTCTCGTAAATTACACATTGATTAAGCGAAATCACTCGCGTTCTAACGTATAACGCTAGCAAGGTATTCCACGATCATTCTTAGATCGATCTCTACTGGCCAAAAAATAACCCCTTGCCAACTCTTATGGTCAAAGTGTCATTTCTTATTCGAATTCCCCAAATCCACGTACCCAACTCCTCGTCATTCTTTCCCTTTCGATCAGTTAACTCGAGAGTGGCCAATTCCGAACGAATTATAATTGAGACACACCGATCAATATCTTTTCATTTCATAGCCTCGAGAGGGGTCGGAATTCGGAATGTCACAACTAACAACGATGAAAATCGATCAAAATAGCCTAAAGTTGCTAGGTGGTTGATGTCTTGGTAGTCAATACGTAACCTCGAACTTATCGAACTAAATTTGTGACCGAAATTGGCTTTTGCTGCATGAATAACGATTGGGCTGTATCAATTGAATAAACATGAGTTGAGCTGGATAATTGTTCCGAATATGATGTTCTTCCATCAAGACTGGACTTTACTTACAGTTTCATACATGTATTCATGTTAAATTGATTATTTTTCCAAAACTCTGGGCTCTTTGCCGAATTAATTCACAAAAAATTACCGCACTTACTTTTTTTCTAAATTCTTTCTCGCTTGTGAGAAATATAACCGAGTTGAACAGACACTTAGTTCGAATTTGTTATCGGAATTTTCTTTCTTGTTAATCAACGGTCTGTCTTAAAATAAAACAAGGTTGTTTCATCAAGCAAAGTGCAATCCCCTTCAAACCCTAGCCAATAGAAGTAAATATTAACTCTTGAAAACTATTTCCCACCAAGACAATTTCCGTTTTTGCCGTCATAATTAATATGCTGTTTTTTTTTTGGTCGAACAATTGATATGCTGTTTTCACTCCCTGCTTTTTAGCCGTTCGAGCTGTACTTGATTTTTGTATTCTATCTCCAAATTTCTCAGGGGTCCTCAATAATGAAAGTGAGGTTGCCAGCAACAATTGCTGTCGATGTTGGTGACTTATGAGAATCCGTGATCCACAAGTCAATATTTGTCAAGCTCCAGTACTTTTAACGCAGAGGATAACTTCAGCTTGTGCCTCACTGAAGAGACAATATTTGTCAAGCTCCAGTAGTTGTTTCAGAAACGTTCTCTTTTTATTTTTCTTTTCCTTTTTCGTTTTGTCTTTGGTTTTGAAATTTCCTTCTAAAGAGGACCCGTGTCATGTGCCGCATGGATGGAACATGGATGCTTCTGACAACCAATGACTCGTTTTGAGCTCTGTTAAACAACCTAAAAAAAATTCTTCGACGGTGACTTATCCAAATCAGTCTTGTTTCCTTTTAATTTACTTCTTTATGCTATGCTTCAGTTAATTTTGTTTTCTAAAACAAAAAACGTCTCAAATTTGGTCATGCATCACTATATTATCTGAAATTATTTACTAAATATTTATGGATGTTTTAAAAAAAAAACCGATTAATTGAGTGCCAATTTTGGATAATTTTGTCGAAAATCTTACGTGGTAATTTTTCGTTAATAGCCTAATCTTACGTGGCTCGCCGGAGGATATCAATCAACTATAAAAAAAAAATTAAATATTAAAATCTAAAAAATAATATTAAAAAAAAAGCAAAGATTTGCAACAAGCCCTCATTGCTGCCCCCAACTTAGCCAACCCATTGCCGGCGTGAGTGGGAGATGGCTGACGGAGGTCGCTGCCATCGTATCATCAAATCATATGAGCATATTCCTTGGGTGCTTTCTTGAATATCTAGCTCAAAGATTCTCAGTCTCATCTATAACAATACTGGATAATATTCTCGAAGAGACAATCAGGAATGAAAATAACGGACACGTCAGTTAACTCTCAATTTCTTTTTTTCCTAGAGTCAATAGATTAACATTTACGGTATAAACATATTCGATTATCATCATCTGGCATAGAATGAAGCTGTTTAAATGATTCCCCTAAAACATGACGTCACCTGTACATGTCCCACGTTAAAATATCTGAAACTGAACGTGCTACAGTAAAGTAGTTTCTTCAAACAAATAGAGAGAATTGCAACTTGACAACAACCCCTTTTGGAATTTGGAATGACTAAAGGTGACCTATAAAATCAGTGTGGACTTGCTGCGAAGGATCATCGAAAGATATAAGTTACTATGAGCATCCTCACCTGTGGAGCCTACCAATAGATACAAATTCGTATTTGTTAGGCTTATTATAACCAGGTCTTTTCTTGTTTCTAATAATAAGAGAGCAAACCTAACGAGTTACATACGCATGAAGTTTATAATGTGTGCGCATCATATGAACTCACTTAACAGTTGCACCATAAATAATAAATATGGTGCCATTTGCAAAAAACAGAGAACAAACACAAAAGAATAGTGGCGAGGTGAGAAAGGACGCAGATTCAGTACACCAAGCAATTAATCACATCACAAATCATGAGATACAGCTATAGAGCATCAGCAAGCATGCCCAATCTGTCATCTGGTTATACCGGCAAAATGGCACAGCCCACAATACTAGTCACTTGTTTCATTTTGCAAATCGACGACATTAATTGTGATTGGAAAGAAGGAATTTCCAGTAAAGGTTCAGAAGTATACTCTTTTACATTGAGAACACAGTCAAGATGGTGGATGAGGATCGATCCTATTGCAATTAAAAATCCCTCAGACAATAAAGAGGCAATTGACACTTCTTGTGAGCAATCGAGAAATGAAGCTCATGGCCTGTCTAACTTTTTCCACAGAGCTTTGTTTCTGTCCCCTCTCCATGATGGTTAGAAGAGCAATAAGAAGTTCTGCAAAGAACCCACCGTTTACATAAGCTGATCCCTACTTTTCACCTCGTCAATCACCATCTGCAGGTATCCTCACCTAGTGGCTATGTCCAGGAAAGCAGAGAGAATAACTTAGGTGGCAACTCTAAGCCTAAGAGCAATTTAAGATCTTCTCAAAATGATGCAACTATACAATGACCTGCTTTCTGCTATCCAGGTACCACACAAGTGACACGGTCCGGGAGAAGAAGAACAGCCCGGAGGATTTTTGGCAAGAAAGCAACGACTCTCTCGAAAAAGACCCTAGCGAGTTTTTGAGGATTCTAAAGTCTTCCAAGGGCGGGCAATATGAAAATTTCTCGTGTCTGTATTTATCGTGGGTAGTTGGCTAGCTGGTAGATGTAATCTCCACCATTAGATCAAGAAGGGATCTACGGCTTGTAACCCACGAGTCTTTGTATATAAGGGGGTCTCCTCTCCCTCATTGTATCATCTATCATCTCATTCTCACGAGTAATACAAATCAGAGCTTCTTTCTCTAATTTCTCTCTCTAGAGAGTGGTGAGTTTGAATGGAGAAAGGCTAAGGAGCGGAGTTCCCAAGGCCGCATGAGTCTGATCAAGGATCGAGTCTTGAATCGATCGGCCCGTGACACAAGCATCTAACTCGTCCTCCCATTTGAAGCATCAGAAATTACAAAAACAAAATATATGAAAAAATTACTGGGGCAAAGTAATTTGAAATTGGACTGCATAGATCTTCGTTGGGTAACTACACAATAAAATGCTCTCTGCATTAAAAATCATCCTCAACAGCACTGTAATACCATAGGGGGTGAAACAAAATCTGTTGAGGAGATCAGAGAAATTTTTCAAATTGAAGGGTCTGAGTAGCAATCCCCAGAAAAAAAAAAATAGATGCACTTACATTATTGCAATTTAAGAAGAAACCAATTCTTGCAACAGTCCTGGACCCTCAGTACATTGACAAAGGGCTTAGGTTAACGTAATTGAAACTGACTATAGTGACAGCTCGCTAATAAGTATTTTGCCTTCATATGCTGAGAAGGCATAAACTCACGATATTGATCAGCATAGCTTCTCGCATGACAGATTTGCAAGAGCCCTGTTGATAGGCACGTGAATTATGGAAGTTATCTTCTTTTATGGTTATAAGTACATTGAGGAGACCCTATGCTGACAAGAGACAACAAACACTTGACAGCTTTTGAGCCATTCTCTCAGCTCAAATGTGTACATACTTCAAAAAAAAAAAAAAAAAAATTGGCACGTCTTGGTTTGTCGGGGTAGAGATTTGATTTTTCTCTCTTTGCATTTTACCTTTTTACAGTGTTTGAGAGAAGGTAAGTTACACTATATCTAATGTACAAAGTGACCACTTATCCAAAGATATGAAAGTGCAAATTAACAAGCATAACCCAATACAGTCATACATGAAGGCGCATGAACAAGCATATAAATTATTTACTTGCAACTACACACCTATTGTTCCATAAAATTCCTCAATCACTACACTGAAAGTTCAATACAGCAACGCTAAAACTGCAGGGAACAAGGAAAATGTGACACACCTACAAGAGGATACAATTAAATGGTCACAGCATTTTTGCTGGGACATGCAACTATCTGAATCTTTGGCCTATCGTCAGATCAGTGGGCCTCAGAACTTCCTTTAATCCAGTCATAAGCAGAAAGAACAAATACAAGAGCAACTTTTATTTAGTCATGTAAGATAAACTACAGCAGTTTGAGAAACCAAAGCTCTCTCCAAATCCTAAAACAGAATGTGAAGCATGAAGGTTTGCCGGATCGAACAAAAGCAGATTACTTGCTGCTACAAATCTCATTCTTTTAAAATCCGGACAACTAAACCAGTCGGTGTTTTAACTGTCTTTAGGTGACCTGAGCCAATCAAATCGCGAAGATGAAATCTCATATCGAGGGGAGACATTCGAAGTCTCTTTTTCTCTAAAGATGCCAACATCATTTCTTTGTACCTCCTACGGCTTAATAGAGAAAGGAGTTCCTTCCTCCCCTAGTCCAGGAAAGAAAAGAAAAGAAAAGACAAAAAGTTAGCAATAGTTTTATCTAGGTCGCAATTTCTTAGATGGATTTCTTTGTAATTGTTCAGAAGCTCTTTTCACGTGTTTGAACATTAATAGTATATCGAAATTAGAGATTTTAATCATCCATTTTTAAGCTAGAGCAAATCCAACAACAATTGTAATGGTTACACTGACATTAACACACTATTGGATACCACCGAAAGGCTAAAACACCTAGTTCGACCTAGCTGTGAGAAATGCTTAAGTGCTCTAAAAGGTAAAATTTAATCTCTATCATCTTTTGTAGAAGTCAATTTGAGATTAAAGAATCTGGGTCACCAACTGCCTAGAGGATAGCCATTATTATGCTCTTGTAATTGATGGAAATTACTTGAAGAAGAGTAAAAGAGAGAAAGCAGTCTACATACTCAAAAAGTTTCAGCATGATTTGACCATGGAGAAGGCATGTATTAGATACAGAATCTCGACAAAATAAAAGTGTTGGCTGTCGACTGCCTAATGCACCTATCACTGCCGATTGGGACCAGCTGAGAAGTGAAAAACTAGCAGAGGAGTTGAGAAGATGTGAAGTATGATGAAGGTTTAAGGTAAACAGCAGGGATTGGGCCAAAAGAAGGTAAAGAGCAGGGAAAAGACATGGGAAAGATCTCAACTACTTGAATGTTATGTAGGCTATAGATCAGGACAAAGAAGAACGGCCTAAGAAAATCCATGTAGCAACCCAAACTTCGTGGGAACATACTTGATGAAACAGTAGATATGTGTTAAGAGGGTACTAGCAATGGAGATTCTGAGAGTGCATGGATGGAGCTTGTTGTGCTTATTAAAGAATCATTGTTAACTGTTAATGAAAATAAAAGCACAATCCTTTAATTATCGATTATGTAATTGTGATATTTCGATTATTGGTAGTTCTAATCATTTTTAGCCTTTCCTACTAGGCTATTAGTTGAAGTTTAAAGACGCCAACAATGAAGGAATGACATGCTTTTTCTGTGTACCTGAGAGAGCCCTTTAAGTATCGAACCCACATTTGGAATTGCAAACCAGTACATGCTTGGATCAATAAGTTGGCGAATCTGACAAGCCACCAATAGTGTCAGAAAGAAACATACTCAAGAAAGTCAAACATTGTGCGGGATTTAACAAAATAAATCTAGATGGTGGATTGGCTAATCTTTTCAAAATTTGCTGAATTTGGCAGTGTTACATGCATGATGCATCCACTATGGAGCAAGACATCTGTGCTCAACAAAGTCATCTTCAAGGGACCTCATATATTGAAATTTAATAAATTGTGATATTTGAGGAAATTTATCCCAAAATTGAAACCAATTTTGCTTTATGGTTCTTTTCAAAATAACCCAATGTAATGCACTCTGGTTTGGAATGGAATGACGATGCAAATAAAGAAAAAAAGAAGTACAAGGAACCGTGCTTCTTCCTTTACTTTTTTTTCCTTTTGTGTAGAATGTGACAAAAAGAGAACTAGTTGATTATCATAATTTGTGAACAAGACGTACATAGAGAATACTCAGATGTTGTTCATGCGGCATAAGCTACCCTCAGCTTTCTAAATAGCTTACAGTGTCCTTAATTGTTCGTAACTTGTACATTCAAAATGGTCTCCAACCTTAAAGTTTACAGCCATGGAATCAAGGACCTTCAAAAAAATCGAAAATGGATAAAACACAGAGAAATGATTGAGAAGGATATAGAGCATTTTAGTTAGGTTGGTTCCGTTTACCTATCACTTCACTTAGTTTCACTTTGTTTTAACATAGACCAACAAAAGATTTAGCAATCGTAGAGAGGAAATCTCAATTTGATAAACCAACTATTAGCATATTGCCAATGTGGAACCATCAACATTACAGACATTATTATTTTTTGTAACAAGAGTTTCATAAGATCTTTAAAAGCATCTATATGTCAACAGGACTTTATGATGACGAAATAATCACCACATATCCACTTACAATAACTCCTCCATTAATAAGAACAGAGATCTGATCGTCTTTCACCTTCCCTCCAAGTGACAGAAGAGAACACTGCCAAAAGTGAGTATAATTATGATCAGGTGTGCAAAGAGCATGGAATAAACCAAAATTTGACAAACATTCGGGCCATGACAGCTTGGTCAGGGGTATCTTAATTTTAGTTTCAACGGTCTAAGCCATCTCGCCATTATATTTTTTGACAATGAAACAATGCTAATGCACGTATACAGTTGGACTCACATGTTTTACCGAGCACTAGAGTTCAATAAACATCAACATCAACATCAACAACACCTTTATCCCAAACTAATTGGGATCGACGATCAATAAACCCCAAAGATTCATCAAATAAAATAAAATAAAACAAAAGCAGGACCGATCGAGGGAAATATACAAATATGTAAAAATAAATTATATATATATATATATATATATAAGGACAAAAGCATCATACCTAGCTAGCCATATCCCTTCACTTATGGATAATGGAGGGGGAAATTTTCCTATCATTAAAGAATCAAACTTATCATGCTAAACTAAACATGATATTCTTTTTATAAGCACCACTTTAAAAGAGGATTCACATGCTCATGGCACTTCTGTTCATTAAAGTGGCACAAATAAGCTGTGGAGCATCAAGTACGATGTTGACCAGTTTCCAGCTGTGTTTGGACTTTGGGAGCCAATCTACCATGTTACAAGGTAGTCAGGTTTGGGCTGTTGACCCAGTTCCATGGACCGTGCAACATTTACCATCCTCAGCCACAAGCAATAAACCAAGCAACTCAAACGTCATAGTGCCTCGATGCTGAGGCACACGCACAGTTTACAAGATCATTTATACTAAGCAAAAGAATAAATAAGCAAACATGAAAATGAGTCATGAGAAAATGTTTTACTCAGTTGTATTAGTCAACTGAATATCGGGAGGGAGAGTTTTGAGTAGTTGAACTCCCTAAAGAACTTCAGGCATTATCTATTCTAGCAAGAGCAAACGTTACAAGTGCTAGAGATGGCACCATCTAAAAATTATAGAAGATAAGAAGACTATGAAAAGGCTAAAACAAGGCCAAGAAGACTATGAAAAGGCTAAAACAAGGCCACCCTATGTTGATGTGACAGGGGATTCACATAGGACTAGTGGCAAAGGAGCACCCTATTAGTCCAATAGAGAAATATAACTTTGGATGTAGAAGTTCCCACCTCATAAAGTGCTCTGTTACAGAACAATCATGGAACTTGTTTCATGGAAATAAACCATCATAGAGGACGACACGGAGTACTTAGTATTTAATAAATTTGAAAAATTGGTGGAACTCATGGCATGGGTCTTGGAATCCATCACAGAAATCAGATAAGGTCTCTAAAATGGCGACGAAGAACAGAAGCTGGGTCAATTTTCAACACGATACCTGATGCGGAGATCAAAGCCAGAGACTGCAGTGCCATCTGTTTTCAAAAAAACTTTTCAATCCATTTTGACAGCAAACTAAAAACACTAGAAAGATTGGTGGACCTAATGGAACCGGTCCTTAAACCGAAATTTGATTAGTTCTCTAACGTTAGGATCGACAGTGGAAGTTGGGTCAGGCTTCAGCAGGATATATTGTGGAGATCGACGCTAAAACTGCAACTAACATTCGGTTTCACTAATATTTCGTTCACAGTTTCAAGAAAACTAAAGGTGGCAACTTCTTGTATAACTGCAGATATACATGAAATTAATTCCATAAAGAAGGGGTACAAGGATGAGCATAGACAGAAGAGAAGCTACATACTGATGTGCACGAGACAACTCAAATAAGCTTAGCTAAAATTGCCAGGTTTCCCTCTTCTTGTTCAGGCTCATCATAAGTACACTATGGTCTAGGTCCAATTCAACAACTCCCAAGATTGAAAGATTTAAAACCATAAATGAACTGACTGAAAATTGAGTGACTCACAAGGTCTTGGTATGAAATGTTTGGTTCCAGCCTCGTGTCAATTACATGTATCTTGAACCACTCAAAAACTTCAAGATTATGTACATTCTTCTCCTCCATTCTTTTCACAACTCTATCTATCTATAGGAAGCCAAAGATGAAAAACAAAACCAAAGAGAATATATTAATATGTAGCTTACACATGACTAAATTTGAATTGCAGAACCTCAAACTCCACCTGCAAAATTCAAATCCTTCACATAGGCGCTTCCAACAACGTAGAAGACAGAGAGCTCATTCTGAGTTATATGAGTACAAGTAGAATCCTATGCAACTCACCTGATTTAAATAATCATCTAAGAACATTATGGCATGATCGTCCTGTCCAGTATTCAGTTTGAATATGCGCAAAACCTTCGTCCTTCTCAGAGACTGCAATAAGCAATTCATTTCAAATATCAATTGACTCAAACTTTGGACAGAAGAACTGGGGCAACAGACAGAGGATGATTAAAGTCAAGGGACATAATGAATGCAAAGTGTAATTTGGTCAAGGCATTGATTACACACATCACAAGAAAAGTGAGTGCTTTGATAATTAAAAATTTCTTCTATTGGTTGGTTGGCAAATATCTTAAGGGAACTTCCTAACAAAATCCACCCACATGTGCAGTCTTAAGGGGGGGAAAAACAGTGACTGCTTTATAAATGCTGAAGCCAGTAAACTTTTTGGCAGTTCTAACTACAGTTCCACAATTAAAGCAAGTGTTTGGGTCTTTGTGACTTTTTCTTTTTCCATAATAAAAATAAATTTTGCCTTAGCATAATTATCGTCTATCATGCCACGTGAGATGTACTCATTAAATGATCAGATCAACAAACATTAACTTCAGTCTGGATTTATGTGAGGATGGAAATGTGGCTGGGGCAAGAAAAAGAGTCCAAATATAGTATCTCCATGTTCCAATAATACAGATTACGACACCTTCAGCTGTGTCTGGGTCAAAATCTTAACTACTGAATACTGATATGTTTATGATCAAGATAGGAGGGAAGGTCGATCCCAGAAAGCCGTTGTTTCTGTCCAACATAATTTGTGTAATGATCTTCTTTGTGATTATGAGATTAGCATGAGACATTGCACTATTTGACATTTCAGTTTCAATTCAACCCTCTCTGGCCTGAAAGTACTAACATATGTGAAGAATACTCATCATGAAGGAGCCTTCCAATGTCAAAGAATCTGACTGATGTTTCTTCCACAAATAGTGTGCACCATCAATCGACTGCACATGACCTTTTAAGCAGATCACTGTAATTTAAGAGGCGTTCTCTTACTTGTTGGAACATATCACTAACACTGCAAGTGATCCGTTCTAATCAAAAGTATTTTTCTCTAGCTTGCCATTTTCTGAATTAACCCTTCACTGGTGCTAATACATATTAAGAAAGAGATGCTGGTGTACCTCTAACTCTCTATCCACCTGAGTTCTGTCCACGACGCTGCTATACAACTGTGACCGCAAAACAAAAGGCCGAACCGAGACCTGAAAACGCAAGCAATTGCTAAAAGAAGAAATAACGGAGAACACGCATGATTGTCAATACTTGCAAACGTGACACAATCAGGACTCCCCAACCTTGTCGATGCGAGGGAATTGAGCTCGCATCATGCGAAGCGCCACTAGCGTGTCGCTGAAAGTGAGACTTTGCTCTGCCAATCAAACGCAGCAGGAATCATCAATCAAACAACACCATCGTCTGGCGAATAGAACAGGACGAAGAGTGAAAAACAGACCAGAATGATTGGAGATTGTAGCTCACCTAGAGATTCAGATGCGGTGGTTTCAGCGTCATCAGCCGCCGCCGCCGCCGCCGCCGCCGCCGCCTCCTCCTCGTCCCGTCGCCGTTTCGTTCCCTTCGATGGCGACGAAGATGATGGATCTTGCATCGACATTCGGCTTTGGCGTTCGGTCTCCGGAGATTGCTCGCTTCTCAGGTGCGCATGAAAACACTTCTGCACTCCAGAAGCCATTCTGGCGAGAAGTTAATTTTCAGCAGCTTCCGTTTTGATCAGAAGCAGAGAAATGATTTTGATAATCGAAATAATATTTTACTTTTAAAGTAAAAATTTATTTGAAAATGACTTAAAATTTATATTTTTAAAGTATAAATTACTTTGATGATAGCTTGAAATATTTACTTCCGGATATTTTTACAAAATCTATTGATGTGCCTAAAAAATTTATTTTTTCTTTTGGCCTTATTTTTCCGATCTCAGGAAGATCAAAAACGAACCCATGCTCATCCAAAAGAAGATACAAAGCCAGAACCCTAAAAATCAAAAACGAACCCACACTCATCTTCCAAATCTCCTCATCCTCCTCCTTCGCTCTCCTCTGCTCCATCAAAGATCGTCGCTCCTTGAGAACGGGAGACAGCTGTCGATGGCCATCGGATGCTCGACGACCCTCGCTCCTCCACTTCGTGGCCACTCTCATCAGCCGTTGGATGCTCACCACCGAAGCCCTTGACCCCTTGACCCCTCGACGACGAAAGACGACCAATGACTAACGATGCACATGAAATTGATCGCACCACCACGACTCGGTGAGTTATCCTGATGAATTGGAATCCCTAAAAATCACCAGCCATAGTCTTATGTTCTGTCGATATGGGTATTTAGATTTGTAAATGTTGTCCAAACTCCACCTAGAATGTGTGATTTCAGATGCATCGTAGTCGTCAAAATCATGTCCGTCTGTTCATTCTTAATGACCGCCCACCGAGCATTCTAATTTTGCAAGCAGTATAAACTTACAACGGAGTTTCGGAGATTGTGCGAGATAATCCGAAATCTCCTTGCAAATCTCAACAATTACAGAGATCAAAGGGACCCACCTTGTCAAGTCCCGAATCTGACCCACCAGAATTCTTATTTTTCATAGTCTCCCAAGATGATTCAATCCACAACTCATAAGATATATATATATATATATATATATATATATATATATATATATATATATATGGAGAATTGAGAAACAACTCCAATTATTAAAAAAAAAATTACTTAGAACGAAAAGTTGTACACTTCTCATATTACCAAATGCACATCAGAGGTTACACTAATCAAGTACTAATAGTTCAATTCCTAAATCCTCAAAATCAAGAAGGTCACAAAAAGCGTAAATACATTTCCTAACTCATCCACATCAAGCTCGTGTTTCTATCATCGAGGACTTGAAAAATATTAATCCAACAACGGGATGAGATATAAATCTCAGTAAACTCACCCTAAATCTAGACTAGGCCATTAGTCCCCCGATTATGCAATAAAATAATAGGCAAAGATTCATTGGTAAAACAACACGTGATAATCAAAAATCAAGGCACCTTAATATGTTTGGCATAACGCAATCACGATTCAAGGACAATCATATCATCACAATCAAGTTTCGTATCCATAAGTTGGGGATTCATTTCAACGACGTCATAATTTCTCATCTCAGTGACTTGGCCCGCATCAACACGCCTCAAGCTCATCACAGTTGACATATTTCCATGGCTATGTCTGCGTCAACACGCATCAGGCTTATCATGCTTTCAATTCCAATGGCCAAGCCCACGGCAATACGTATCAGGCTCATCATGTTTTCAATTCCAATGGTAAAGCTCGCGTCAATACGCATCATGCTAATCACAAATTCGATTTCCAATAGCCAAGCTCGCGTTAATACGCATCGGCTAAATCAAGATCTCGATTGGCAACTCTCGTTCTGACGCATTAAGTTCCAAATGCCATTTTAATACTCGTGTCAACACATTTCAAGACTATCCCACGTTCTGATGCATCAGGATAGAAATCGAATTGTTACCCCGCGTTCTGACTCATCAGGATGCCATAAGCTCTTAGTCTCATATCTCATTTCAATGAAACTTGCCATTTCAAGCATCCATTTAACACATTTGTCACTCAATGCTCAAATTTCATACGGTCACTCGACTTCACATGCCAATTAAATGCACACACACCAATCATTGAGCCATAAAAATTACAATTTCACATCAAAACAAACACATATGGCTTAATCCACGACGGCCATCACCAAATCATGCACAACAAATCCATCGATTCATCAACTCACGAATCAAAAACATCCAGTAGTATCCTAGCGTTCTATTAAAGGTTTAAGGGTCACTTACCTTCAATCGAGCTAGCAATTTCAACTCAAATGATCCTCCTAAGTCAGCAAGCCCACGGCCGAACAGGGCACCCATATCGCGCCTAGGAAAAATCACATCAAAACTCAATCATTTCTCAATTCCATCACGCCAACACTTCGATAACTTATCAATTAACAACCTAAGGTGCCTTAATGGCCATTTAATAGTAAGGCGACACCTTCCCTAAGCCTCAAAGCGTTTGGTTCATTTAGTCACTACTCAGGGCAGAATCAATTCTAACCCTAGCCGCCCCAATTAGTCCATAAATCAATTCTAAATTTCAATCCATCGCAAAACCCACTTGATATAACCTTAATCTACATGTTTAGGAAGTTCACCGAAGATTTGGAAGCAAAACGACACTACAAAGGCTTCCAATCGGTCCGATTCTCTTCGATACGCAAGCGGTCAGATTCTATCTTAAGGAAACCACCCTCAATCAGCCATGAAAACCCATCGAAACCAAAATAAAATTGCAATCACAACTCCGCCAACTTTAATACTATAAGTGTAGAAGACCTCACCGAAAATTTAGAGCCATTTGAAGTCTTGAAGCCCACGAAACAAGTCTTTCCCCAAAACTAGTCAGAATCTGACCTCGTCCTGAACTTTGCCCACTTAAACAAACCTACGGACAAACGGCTGGGCCAAATTAAGCTTGTAATATTTTATTGGAACGGAAAGATGATAAGCTTTCAGATGACGGTGGTTTTACCTCAATTCAATGTCGGACGACAACGTTATGGCTAAAATAGTGAAACAGTCGGGATAGGACAGTGGCTGGTTGGCGAGCTCTCTAGGCCATAGAACAAGAAAACGAAGAAGAAGAAGAAGAAGAGTAGAGAGAAGGTGGGCGGCCAAATGAGGAGGGTAAAGAGAGAGAGAGTGATCCCTTAATCTAATTGGTCAAATGGCAAGAATGGTAGGTGAGACAAGATGGGCAATTAATGCTAAGTGGAAGCTTTCTCTCTTGTGATGACACTTGTCATTCATGCAATAATATCTTGAGCCAAATTACTCCATTGCCCTCATAATTTTCGACCAACTTATAGGAATGGCAAAAGACTAAAATGCCCTTCTTCAATTCTTAAGGCAAAACTAATCATAGAAAGGCAAAATGGTAATTTTACACTTATAGCCCGAAATTCCATTTTTTCGATTTGAATTACCTTCAATGAGGCGACATCCAATTCAATTCAAATGTTGGAATTCCTCAATGTCCGTTATCCGATTTAGAGGTCTCATGTCATGTTGAGCTCTCGTCGACTGTAATTTCAATTTATCTCAAACTATCGGACAACTCTTGCAGGCGTTACGCGTATCGACTTTAGGGTTTCTTAAGCTGTGACGACTTTGGTTGTCATGTAATTGCGAGAGTTTATCGCTAGCTCTTGCGATCCTGATTGTTGGAATTCGATTTAGGAAATTCTTGCAAATTACACACTGGTTAAACGAAATCACTCGCGTCCCAACGTATAACACTAGCAAGACATTTCATGATCGTTCCTATATCGATCTCTACTAGCCAAAAATATTCCCTTGACAATCCTTATGGTCAAAGCGTCATTTCTTATTCAAATTTCCCAAGTCCACGTACCCGAATCCACGCTAGTCTTTCCCTTTTGGTTAGTTAACTCGAGAGCGGCCAACTCCGAACGAGTTACAATTGAAACACATCGATTGATACTTTCCATTCCATAGCCTCGAGAGGTCGGAATTCGGAATGTCACAACTCTTTCCCCCTTAAAGAAATTTCGCACCTGAAATTTGTAATTTCCTGATTATACACTTCTATGGGGGTACTAACGCCTCACCGCATCCTCACTTTTCAAAATGGTTTCTCTCATTACTTGACACTTCTATTTGTCCTTTCTGACAAAAGTTATCCTCCTCCATGACTTGTTTCCCTTCGTCCTCAACGTGTACTTGCTTTTCTCTATTCTCTTTTTACATTCATAATATATGTCGGTGATACACCTTCGAGCATTCGATTCTTCCTTTCAATTTGCATATTGGTCCGAGGATAATACGTGCATCACACTACAACCCTGCTTTTGAAATTCCTAGTTAGAAGATTTTTCCAAAACGTCGCCTTAAATTCATGTTCTTTTCCTGTTACAATCATTACCAAATTATCATGAAAACATACTCCTTATTGCCTCTATCATTTGACATAATCGTCCAATTCAAACGGCCTTTCGTATCGTCGGGGACGCACAAATTCCATTAGCTTACCCTCAATTGTCCAAATTGAACCATAGCCTTTTCGACTTTTTAGGCAAACTAATGATTGAGTCCTTAATAGCTCTTCCTCAATTATATTCTAGATCCTCCAATGAACAATTAATACACCAACTTGTAACGGTTATGCTTTCATTCATTAGTACATTTCCTTGTCTATGAAACTCCATGATTTCCATTCTCAATTTCAATGTTTCTCCTCCAGATACTCAAAAGTCTAGGTTTTCTCCCAATTACTCTTATTCGTAGTCCTTACGCAACTTCATCCATGTTGCTTCTCATCTAATTCCTCTCGAGAGACTCATACTTTATATTCTTGTGGTAGATATTGACTTGAAATCTTCTTCCACCCAAACAATGTTTCTCAAACTTTATCGCGAGGACATTTGAAACCAACTCTAATCATACATTAGGTGTTCCAACTCAGGTGGTCTTATTGTCATGGCGCATTCGCACAGCTTGCTTCAGTTTGCCTTGTTAAGCCTCAAATTTCTTTCCTACATCACATCATTATGATTCCATCGACCTTTTGATTCCAAACAGGAACGCCATTATCAATATAGTCATCAACTTGACTCAAGTTCTCAAAAGCTCTTTTCATGTTCATTCATCCATTCGTGTTACATCTCTTCCTTAGTTCATTTCATCATTGGAACAACTCTTGTGGGGAACCTTTCCACGATCCGTCCATAACAATCCATCAATTTCCAAGAAACTTCAAATTTTAGTAGCTTGTGCCGACCTTAGTCGGTCCATTACTTATTCCAAACCTCAAAGGTTCTACAGGGGTTTCATTTCTGATTGAGAAATCTTACCTCATCAGGTCCACAACTCGCGTTCTTCACATTTAGCATGCAATCAACATTTCCTTAGAGTTCATAGAATACTCTTGAAGGTTGATCATGTTTCTCGCGACTCCTTAGATGAGTCCAATCATCGTCTCTCATGGCGGTAATAATCAACCCAATTACTCCTCGGATATTCAATCCAATTATTATCAGTTTCTTGCTATCAGATGTTGAATCGTATAAACTGTACTTCGTACCATCTATGTGAAAGCTCATATCTTGGTGCTCCTATGGGTCTCCACTTTGACTATGTAGCATTTTGTTCATTTTTGTCACTTTTCCCTGAGGAAGCATTCTTGTCTTAACCGCTAGTTTCCATAACCAGTCACTGCGACTTTATCCCAATTCCGTCCATTCCACTGAACGTCGACATTATCTTGAAATTTAACGTTGTCCACAAGACAGTTTCTTGGACTTAATTCCATGAATCATTCAAGTTATGCGTCTTCTTTCTCAGTCCAGACGCTCCATCTTAATATCAAGACAATTAGGATTTCTTCTTCCTTCCACACTAGGGTCTCTTACCCTAAGAATGAAACTATACACTTCAGTGGCATTTTTTTTTTATTTCGAATCCATCTTGTCCTTCCCATTCCATTGGACGTTAATATTGGAGTTTGCGCTAACGGCGATATCTTCACTCTATGAACAGCGATACCTTCACTCTATGATTCAAATGTCACCATGCTTGATATTCTTCTTCCAATGACTCAGTCATATCAATTGACAAAATTCGTTCTTCCTTGGTCTCCACAAATCCATATTTCAGATATTCCATTTGACTATCTCAAGTTGCCTTTCGATCTAAGCACTTTTTTTACTTATTCATCCATTCATTAAAAACGCAAGTAGCTAGGACCATCAAGTCTATTCACTTTTCTTTCCATCAATAATCATTTCATGATTCAATCGTCCTTAAGGACAACGCCCTATTCTTTAGGGGGCAAGAACTCATGATTCCATTTCTAATGGTTTCAGTTCAATCAACCAATCACAGAGAATTATTAAATCCAAGCAAACTAGCTTACCGATTTTCCTCCACTCCTTCCATAACAGAAGAGACGGACTACCCATTTTCTACCATGGGTCTTACGCCCAGGTAATTAACCATTCCTTGGAGATACTTTCCGTGTTTCACAAGTGACACTCTCTTCACCCGTATTTCTTCCAATCATTCACTCCTATTATTAAAATCAATTCTAGTTCCTCAAAATCAGGAATAGCAATTAGCTATAAGGCTTTCAAATTTCAATCCACCTAGGGACTTCACGTCTCATTCAAAGGGTCCTTAACCACTCTTAGCACACTTAAAAAACCTTGAGAACTCTGTCTCATAATGATCGACCTTCCTCAGGTCCTTGCAAAGCTATTTAAGTTCAGGCAATCCTTGCTCGCGAGTAACTTCGAAAATGTGTTTTCCATAGAACAACTTAATGGAGACAATTCAGGCAGATATCATGCCTTCAAGGGAAATTATTCCTTTGGTGGCCCCTCACCAATCATCTACAGCCTCTTAAGGCTAATAACTGTCAGGGTCACTTTTTTTCTTCAATGTACCCAAAACCTCTAAGGTTTCCTTACCAATATCCCCAATCTAAAGGGAGACAATTTCAAATCACATCTTTCTATCAAACTCAGTCAATCTCAACTTTATTCATAGCTTCACAAGTTTTTCAAAACTCTCATGGTTCTTACTACGTATTCAATTTAGAAAAGAGTAACTCAAAGTCATCTTTCTCGTGACTTCTATCATTTAACTCATTAGCACTAGCATCAGTCGTCCTAGCGACTTGGGTTCAATGGCAGCTCCTTCTCAAGTCTATCTACCTATTCACTTTTTTCATTTCCATTTAAAATTCTCATGACCCCTTATCACACTTGGGTCTCACACGATTAACAAATCGAGCCATATTCTCTTCCAGTATTCATACTCCAGTCGCTCAATTTTAATTAAATCTCATGATCCATCTTAGTTCTTCGATCTTCCAACATCTTGCATTCAAGTCATGTACTCCTCTAGTCACCGTACTTTGGTCGTTCAACCGTATTAGGTTCCATGCCACTTGAACTACTACGATTCCCTCCAGGAATCAAAGACTTAAGTCATCTACTCAAGTCTAACAGTCTCAGATTGCTCATCTCATCATCTATCACTAGCAAATAACCCTATAATGGTTCTTAAGAAATTGTCAACTAATTGCCAATTATTCAAGGATCTCAAAACATCCTTGATCAGCAACCATTCATCGAGCCAGCCTTAACTAGGCAATTTCTCAATTAACAATAAACTACTTGGCAAGCCTTAATTAGGCAACTATCAAACAAGCACTTAAGGCATCAATTCACTGAGTCAATCGCTCAAACTTTAAGTCTAGAGTCATCCTCCACTCTAGCATAATCATAATAGACTATCTCAATCTCGACAAGCGTCAGTTCAATGGGTATAAACCCCACATGCCATCTAATCTCTCTATTAGACCTTGGCCACAACAATCACATGATGCCATCTATAAACACACCTAACAAGCCAATCACAAACATCAATTTTCCTTTCACACAGCATTCATTACCAAGCACGAATCTTTTAATCATACCAATCACAGACGTCATTACAAATGTCATGCCACTTTCGAACATTCGCTTTAAGAATCACCCTCGTGCCATACATCTCTTAACCACAATTTGACTCAATCTGATACCTAGACTTTCCCTTTCAATTTATGGCTTGGGTCATTTTTTCTTTACCGCCATCTTAGAAGCCTGCTAAGAGCCGCTTCTTGTCCAGACCTTTTTGTCCCAGCGATCACTCCCCACCCTCATCAGATCTAGTCGTTGTAGGTTGTCCCAAGTCATATATCTACGGAGAAAGCCACGTTCCACACATCCCACAATATGTTTCATTACGATTTATAGGTATTCCATCAACTTGTCTCATACCAAGCGATAATTTGTTAAGTCCAATACTGATAAGCTTATGCATACACCTTCATCAACTTTCGTTTCATAACCACAAGCGCATGCACAACATGTTTGTTCTCACTACCTGTCATACCACCATCGTCTTCAAATCGATTCTTATCTATCGAAGATTTCTAATTTCATCAATGACCATCACATCTCATAGATTAATTTTCTATGTTCAATCATATACCTCAAGTTTAGTTGCTATTCAAGCCAAATCTATATGCATTCAATCACAACTGGCCTTGAATCAAAATATTCCTTGTCTGCTTCCTTGTATATACTTCGCCTTATACCATCCAAGGTTGTCAATAGCTATCGATAGCTAAACCATCAAGATATAACGCAATTCAAGCCTGAATGCACTAATGCCAGTCGTCTCTTTATAACTTGTACTCCTCGAGTTGGCTCATTGACCAACCACAATCATATAATCCAATCGACCCCTCATTCATAAGCAATTCTCTACCAACCTCAAGCACAATTACTACATCAAAATCCATACTTATATCTCTTTAATTTCTACTTACTTCCACTTGAACCTCAATCACAACATCACTTAAAATTATCCATTTAATCGACACTAGGACCATTAGAATACCTCACAAGTTCAAGCCTATAATCCTCAAGATTTAGTGATTAATGCTTAATCCTAAAGGTCTCACTACCTAATTGTCTCCAAGTCATCACTCCTTATTACTCCAAATCTCAATCACGTTGGGTCGAGCTAACCTTGCTCTGATACCAAACAAGCTGGGATTTCAAGCTCCAAACCCGACGAGCTTGTGAACATCCCACCAAGATTCTTATTTTTCGATAGTCTTCTAGGATCATTCGCCCCGCAACTCATAAGATCCATATATATACACGGAAGCGAGAAACAACTCCAATCATAATTTTTTTTTTAAAAATGACTTAGGACGGAAAGGGGTACACTTCTCATATTACCAAATGCACATAAGAGGTTACAGTAGTCGAGTACTAATAGTTCAATTCCTAAATCCTCAAAACCAATATACAATCCCTAAGGCCACAAAAAGCGTAAATCTATTTCATACAATTATTTCCTCGAGAACTTATTCTCATCAATCTCGTGTTTCCATCATCGAGGATCTGAAAAATGTTAATCCCACGACGGGGTGAGATATAAATCTTAGCAAGCTCACCCTGAACCTAGATTAGGCCATTAGTCCTCCCAGATTATGCAATAAAACAATAGATAAGGATTCATCGGTAAAACAGCACATGACAATCAAACATCAAGGCACCTCGATATGTCTGGCATAACGCAATCACGATTCAAGGACAATCATATCATCACAACCAAGCTTCGTACTAGCAGGATATTAAATCCATAAGTCGGGGATTCATTTCAACGACATCACAATGTCTCATCTCAATGACTTGGCCCGCGTCAACACGCCTTACCCTCATCACAATTGGCATATTTCCATGGCTATGCCCGTTTCAACATGCATCAGGCTTATCATGCTTCCAATTCCAATGGCCAAGACGTATCAGGCTCATCATGTTTCCAATTCCAATGGTGAAGCCCGTATCAATACGCATCAGGCTAATCACAAATTCAATTGCCAATGGCCAAACCCGCGTCAATACGCATGAAGCTCATCATGTTTCCAATTCAAATGGCCAAGCCAGTGTCAATATGCATCAGGCTAATCACAAATTCAATTTCCAATGGCCAAGCCCACGTCATTACGCATCAGGCTAAATCAAGACCTCGATTGGTAACCCGCATTCTGACGCATCAAGTTTCAAATGTCATTTCAATACTCGTGTCGGCACATTTTAAGACTATCCCACGTTTTGACGTATTATGATAGAAATCGAACTGCTACCCCGCGTTCTAACACATCAAGGTGTCATAAACCCTTAGGCTCATATCTCATTTCAATGAAACTTGCCGTTTCAAGCATCCATTTAACACATTCGTCCCTTAAGGCTCAAATGTCGTACGGTCACTTAACGTCACATGCCAATCAAATGCACACACACCAATCATTGAGTAATAAAAATTACAATTTCACATCAAAATAAACACACAAGTCTCAATCCACGACCATCCTAGTCGGCCATCACCAAATCAAGCACAATAAATCCATCGATTCATCAACTCAGTAATCAAAGACATCCAGTAGTGTCCTAACATCCTAATAAAGGTTTAAGGGCTACTTACCTTCAATCAAGCAAGCAATTTTAACTCAAATGACCCTCCTAGGTCAGCAAGCCCTCGGTCGAACAGGGCACCCATGTCGCGCCTAGGAAAAATCACATCGAAACTCAATTATTTCTTAATTCCATTGCCCCAACACTTTGATAACTTATCAATTAACAACCTAAGATGCCTTAACGACCATTTAATAGCAAGGAGACACCTTCCCTAACCCTCAAAGTGCTTGGTTCATTCGGTCACTACTTAGGGCAGAATCGATTTTGACTCTGGCCATCCCAATCAGTTCATAAATTGATTCCAAACTTCAATCCATCACAAAACCCACTTTTTATAACCTTAATATGCTTGTTTAGGAAGCTTACCGAAGATTTGGAAGTAAAACGTGTCACGCCCCAAACTCATTGAGCACACGTACATCCCACCAGGCCGTTGATCTTCAATTATCTCCCAAGAACCCTCGGCCAATCATATAGCAACTTAACATATAAACAAAATCATGGAAGCCATAAAACTGCTCTGTACAATTTCATAATGAGATGCCTCAGGGAAAAAAATGGATATACACTTCTCATAAATAATAAGGTCAGTTACAAATCTAACTTTAACGACTTCTTCAAATGCCATCCCATGGCAAGCCCGGTTTCCTTCGCCTGAGACATGAAAAAGTTAAGCCCCCACTAGAGTGAGATATAAATCTCAATAAGTGAAACCTAAACCTAGACCTGAACATCAGTCCCCCTAGACCAACTCAACCACACCAGAAGCAGGCATTCATCAATCAACTATCTCAGTAAGATAGGCATAAACACAGGTCACGGTTATACGTATTTAACCTCATGGGTTCAAGCTTCTAACATATACCAAAACAAGCATATGATTTTACAAAGTCATCATAATAACGTCTGGTTTCCTCATCGCCTGGGCTCTCAGCCGCGATGTACTTTCTTGACATTATTACCAACTGATATCATTGGGGTCACAGGCCAATCGGTATCCTCATCATCGTTCATAGTAAAATCACAGAATAATTGACATATTAAATCATTAACGAACACATCACATGTTATAGGACCTATGCTTCAAACATTAGCTTAAAACAAACATATTATCTTCAATGTGACAAACCATTTAATCATCGTTAGGGCTCACGGCCGCGATGTATCGCTAGGGCTCCAAGCCGTGATATAATTTCATAGGGATTGTGACATTCTGATTTCTAGTCAATTTCATACTCATTAATGAGAAGTAAATCTAGAGATGTATTTCGATCGTATCTCGCTCGAATCTGATCAATTCGAGTAAGCTGACCAAAAGGGAAAGGCTAACGCGAGACGAGGTACGTGGACCTAAGGAATTCAAATAGGAAATGACTCTTTGACCATAAGGATTGTCGAGGGGATATTTAAAATCACAAAAAGGCCGATCTAAGAACGATTAAGGAATGCCTTGCGAGTGTCATATGACTGGAGCGTGGGTGATGCCGTTTAACCAATGTATAATTTGTAAAATTTTCCTAAATCGGACAGTGACAATCAAGACCATAGGGACTAGTGATAGACCCTTGCAATTACATGACAATCAAAGCTGCCATGAATTGATGAGCCCTAAACGTGATATACGAATCACAAGGTCGATATGCGTAATGTCTGCAAAAGCTGCCTGTCGGTTCGGGATAGGTTGGAACCACGTTTGATAGAGAAAACCATCAGAAACGAGTCTTGAAAATTGAAAATGGAGAATCAAGAATTCCAACATTATATTCGGATTGGCTGTCGCCCTATCGAAGATTATTGGAACGAGAAAAAACGACGTTCTGGACGTCGGAGGTAAAATTATCATTTAGCCCCTCAAGCTTAAGCCTTGCCCGTGCAAATAAGGAAGGGCATTTTGTTCTTTATCCCTCTCCCAAGGCTGCCAAAAAAGTGGATGAATTGTGGCCATTGGATCAAGTTGAATGACATGTGGGATAAGTGTTAATGGATGGGCAAAAGAGTAGTCAAGTCCACTATTCCATACCTACCATTTAACCATTGACCATGAGCCTTAGATATAAGCTTTTTCTCTCTCCTCACTTCACTTTGACCGGCCATACAATATCTCACCGAAAATTCCATCTTCTTCTCCCTCTCTTCTCTACGTCGCCGATCAGTTTCTGGAGCTGCCGTTCGGCCTTTCCGACGCCCCCCTCCGGCCACCGCCTGGACACCGGCCGACCACACCCTCCTAGCCCCACGTCTTGCCTACCTTCTTGAAGTGGAAGCATGGCATTGGACCACCGAGAAGCTCCGACCAAGCTTTTTCCCGGAAGCCGATGGAATCTGACCCAATCTGAGGTAGGTGAAGTTTCTGACCCCTTAGAAGGTTGAAATGTTGGAATTTTGAGGTCAACTTTTGTGGAGATCTAGGAGACATGTATAGAAATATGTGGTAAAAAGTTGAGAATGATTTGATAAAGTTTTGACCTCGAATTGGTCTTGTAAACCTTGAACAGAAAACTGTCGGTTATTGACCTTGGAGGATCCGGCAACTTCCGACGGGATTCCAGCGACGACTCGACTTCAAACTCACAATGAGACTAGACCCCTTAGATAAACATGTTAAGAGGTAGGATAGTACTTAAATAGTGGATTTGGAGGAGATTTAGGACTGGTTGTGTCCGGTTTGCACAGAATCGAGAAGGATCGGTTCGGTTCTGGGCAAACAATTTTTGTTGGGGCTGATGATGGTTGGTTTAGAGCCTCAAATTGGTAATTAAGGCATGCTAAGATGATGAGGATTAGGTTATGGAGGTTTGTGGTTCATGGATTGAGGAATTGGACAAAGGAAATTGACGAATTGGTTGAAATTCCTAGGTTGCGCGGTGAGTTCGGCCTTGGACCCTTGAAGCTGGAAATTGTTAGGGCTCAAGAAAAGAAAATTGTGATATCAAATTCAAGGTAAGGGAATCCTAAACTTAGGATAGAAAGATTGGACTCGATTGGGTGAGTCGAGCGATAAATTGGTTGATTGGTGAGAGATTCCATAGTGAATGTTCTTGGTGTACCCTAAGTTGTTATAGGGAATTAAGGTGTGTAAATGCTTGTGCTTGAATCATCTACCTTGTGTGTGTGTCACTCGATTGTCTCGCATGCCATGAGTCTTTGAATTGTGCCTGAATTGCACATGTCGTCATTTATGAAAAACGAATTGAAAATCATAGCATGCGTGTGACATGGCGAGGCCTTGATGCGTACGAGACGCGGGGTGAGGTGGATGATACTTTGAGGCGTTGAAGCGCGGGGTTGGAATGGTGTGGCGCTCTGATGCGATCTAATCGCGGGGTTGTGAAAAGGCCACAGTCCTGATGCATTTACGCGGGACGGAGATATAAAGTGGTGACATTGGCCTAGAGTATAATTGAAACCTGATGCGTTTACGCGGGTTATCGATGACGGTCTAATGCGTTTACGCGGACCGAGCCTGATGTGATCAAATCGCGAGCATGAGAATGAGGCCGGCGGGAAATTGTGAATGTGGTGATGTGGCAGAGCGAGTGTGCAAATCGTCTGAGTGTGTTATGATGCCATATTTGCGTGTATGCCACCTATGTGTTGTTGTCTGTACTTGCATTTGCTTGATATGTCGCTGAGCCTGAATGACTAGGGTTGCAACTACCTCAACGTACGGTCGACCTGACCAAGGGTTAGGACTCTTTTACTAAGATGTGTATCTCACCCCTTTTGGGGACCCTTCTTTTACAGATTTTAGGGCTTGACTATGTGGCCCATTCGCTTTGGAGACCCTAAGGAGATGATCGCGTATTTTGATGAGTTCCCTGACGGTCAGGGGACTATATACATGAGAAAGTGTACAGTGGTGTGGATTGACGAGGGTAGTACGGATTGGAAGCCTCATTGGTATGAGGCGTGGTTTAAGAAAGTTGGGGACAAGTCTATTGGGCCGCTGAAGCCCCATGAGGTGCCCTAGGGAGTGATCCCTGATTGGTGCCACCCCAGTAGAGACCAGGAGCAGGCCGAGGGATCGTAGTAGGTTTTAGGAACCGACGCTGGATTTTATTGTGGAGGATGATGAGGTCATTGTCTTGGAGGCGATCGAAGAGGATCTCGCGGAGCCGTCGCATGAAGAGATCATGGAGGATATCATTGAGGTTCGCTCCGAGACGTTCTCAGAGTACGGGTCGGCGGAGGACGCCGAGGACACCGATGATTCCAGCAGCTCATCCTAGGAGACTCTACTGGTAGCTTGATCTTTGGTGACGACCCCGACCCTGTCCCTGTCGGATTTTGATGATGGTCCATTTTGTATGCTCACCCCGTCACCCCCCTTGTTTATCGGATTTTAGTAGTTCGGTATTTGTATGGACAGTCGGATGTTATGTACGACAGTGTTATGTTATCCAGGTCCCACTCAACTTATATTTGTACGGAGGAGTTGTTTTATTACCGCTTCCGCATGCTTGATATATTTGTTATATCTTTCAGCTTAGATTGTGGATCTTGGGACCACGAGAGATTATGTGGTGTGCTTGCAGGGAGTTGCATGCTCGTGCACGGGGCGCAGGGCGTGACATCCCCGTTCGATTTGGTATCAGAGCAAAGTCAGCTCGATCCAAAGTTGATTAAGGACTGGAGTAATAAGGAGGATTAAGTTGCGACTTGGATGGATAGCGAGACCTTAGGAGACTGGTTAAGATAAAGCATGGGGTGCATAGTATGTGACCTGGTACTTATGGCTGGTGTTTGATCTTGGCAGGGTTGTGGTAAGGCATGAGAGAGTTGAGTTCCCTACGTAGGATTGAAGGTCATTTCTGAACCCTAGCCTATTTGATGAATGAAAGTGATTGATTTCAGTGAATCACTAGAGTGAATGGAATGAGAAATGGCCATGGGCTATTTGTTGTTTCTGGAATTTGTGGTATGGAGTACTGTTGGATTGTTACTGCTTCTATTAAGGGTTAGTAGCGGTGGATTTGGGTGAATGAGTGAGTTACAACTCTTTGCTGGACTTGTGGTGGACCCAGGTTCAGTAGGAAAAAGCAAGGACGAGCAACCTGTCTAGAAGGTCTATTAGGTCGAGAGGCGGAGACTCTAGCTCGAGGCCGCCCGTAGCAGAAGATCCAAGGATGGATGGTATGTTGAGGGCACTCGAAAGAATTGGTGGCTTGATCGATAGGCAGACCCAGGATCGGGATGCTGCAATCGCCCAAGCAGTAGAAGCTGTCATAGCCACCGTCAATGTAAACAACAGCAACAATGTTGGCAATGGAAGCCGAAATGAAAATGGCCAGGGCAATGAAGCTGTGAATGCCCAAGAAGAAATCGTCGTGACCAGACAGATGGGCCAATTAGTGGAGCAGTTCATAAAGTTGAAGCCGACTCAATTCGATGGGACTAAAGATTCTGAGTTAGCACCCAGGTGGATCGAGAAGTTGGAAAAAGCTTTTGGGGTGCTGAGGTGCATAGATGAGGAGAAGGTGCTACTTGCAGTGTACCAGCTGGAGGGTACAGCGAATGACTGGTGGACTGCCACCAAGAATGGAGTTTTCCCTGAAGGAACGGCCGTGAAATAGGATGCCTTTAAGACGGTGTTCAACGACAAGTGCTTCTCTGAGACGGCTAGGGAAAATAAGCAGGTAGAATTCTTGCAGTTGCGCCAGAACCAACTGACGATAGATCAATATGAGGCCGAATTCTCGAGGCTGTCGAGGTACGCACCTCGATCTGTAGAAGACCCTCAAGAGAAAGCAAGAAGGTTTAGGGATGGTCTGAGGCCTGAACTCCGTAGTCAGATAATCGCTCAAAATCTGAGGACATATAAGGAGATATACGAGCGGGGCCAGATGATAGAAAGAGACTTGAAAGAGAGGAACACCGCAATTGGATCGCGAACATCATTCAGAGATAACTCCCAGATGGGCAAGAGATCGATGGCGGGCAATAGGCATTTCGTGCCTCCCGTGAGGAAAAGTATCGTGAAGCCGCCGAATCCCACTAATTGAAGTTGCCGTCTTTATGGCAGGAGGCATGTGAATGGACCATGCTGGGTAAGGACAAGAGCTTGTTTTAAGTGTGGTCAGCTAGGCCACCAGATGAAGACGTGCTTGAGTCAAGCTCTGACAAATCAACCTCAAGGACAGAGACCGCAGGCTGGGCCGTCGATTGCTACTTCCCAGATCGAACAGAATTGACCACCGGCACAGTGAAGGGTATATGCAATAGCCCGTAGAGAGGCGGAGGAAGTGCCATGCATGATTACAGGTACGGTTTACTTGTGCAATCAAGCTGCATATGCACTGTTTGACCCTAGTGCCACGCATTCATTTCTGTCTGTGCAGTTTACTGATTTGGTGGGTACGAAATTGAAACCGTTAAATATAAATCTGCATGTTGTCACTCCATTAAAGGATAATATATTGATTTCATTGGGTTGTACAGGTTGTGAGATTATGATTGGAGAGAGTAAAGAGAGTATTGACCTAGCTGCATTACCCATGTACAATTTTGACGAAATCATAGGGATGGATTGGCTGGGTAAGCAGGGGGCAGTAGTGGATTGTGGTAGTAGGATAATCCGGTTTTATTCGAGAGGCCGCCCTAGCTTTGAATTGGTGGGAAGTCGAGGGGGAATCTCGATTCCCTTAGTCTCATCTCTGGAAGTGACCATGTTGATGTTTGAAGGGTTTTAGGCATATTTAGTGACAATAATGGACACGACTACCGAAGAGCCAAAGTTAGAGAATATCCCGATAGTACGTGAGTTTTCTGATGTATTTCCCCAAGAGTTGCCAGAATTGCCACCGGAACGAGAGATAGAATTTGTAATCGAGTTAGCCCCTGGGATAGAACTGATCTCGAAAGCACCTTATAGGATGTCCCTGTCAAAATTGAAGGAGTTAAAGGTACGGATGCAAGAGCTGCTAAATAAGGGATTTATCCGATCAAGTGCTTCACCTTGCGGAGAACCGGTGCTATTCGTAAGGAAGAAGGATGGGTATTTACGTTTATGCATCGACTATTGACAGTTGAATCAAGTGACAATGAAGAACAAGTACCTACTGCCGAGGATTGACGATCTGTTTGATCAGTTGCAAGGAGCGGCAGTATTTTCAAAGATTGACTTGAGGACTGGGTATCACCAACTGAGGATCAAGAAGGAAGACATACTTAAGACTGCCTTTAGGACGGGGTATAGTCATTATGAATTTACGGTGATGCCATTTGGATTGACCAACGCTCCAGCTGCTTTTATGGACTTGATGCATTGAGTATTTAAGAAATTTCTAGACAGATTCGTCATAGTCTTCATTGATGATATCTTGATTTACTCGAGGAGTGGTACAGAACATGAGGAGCACCTAAGGATTGTACTACAGACTCTGAGGGAGCATTCACTCTATGCGAAGTTGAATAAATGTGAGTTTTAGCTGAGCAGGGTAACATTTCTTGGTCATGTGGTGTCTGGAGAAGGGATTGCAGTAGATCCTGCAAAGATCGAAGCGGTAATAAATTGGCCTAGGCCCACTACAGTCACTGAAGTTAGAAGTTTCTTGGGATTGGCAGGATACTACAGGCGTTTTGTGGAGAAATTCTCATCCATAGCCATCCCCTTGACGCAGTTAACGAAGAAGGAAATAAGGTTTGAATGGACAGACAAATGTGTGAGTAGTTTCCAAAAACTCAAGCATAGATTGACAATCGCACCAGTGCTGACAATTCCATCCGGACCAAGAGGTTACGAGATATACAGCGATGTTTCGCTGACAGGATTGGGCTGTGTGCTGATGCAGCATAGAAGAGTAGTAGCCTACGCATCCAGACAGTTGAGGCCACATGAAATGAACTACCCAACTCAAGACCTGGAGTTAGCGGCGATTATATTTGCTCTGAAGATCCGAAGACATTACCTATGCGGCGAGAAGTTTCAGATCTATACCGACCACCAGAGCTTAAAGTACCTATTTTTCCAGAAAGAGTTGAATATGAGGCAGCGTAGGTGGATGGAATTGCTCAAGGACTATGATTGTAATATACTACATCGCTCTAGGAAAGCAAACAGAGTAGCAGATGCGTTGAGTCGGAAGTCAAGCATCGCATGTCTGCTAGTGAGAAGTTGGTCGATGATAGAAGATTTAAGAGACTCTGAGTTCAGATTAGAAGTCTGTCAGTTGTCTAGCTTGATAGCTATATTGAGGGTGGAACCTAAGATCTAGGAAGGAATAAAAGCCCTACAGTCTATGGATCCAGAGATTTAGAAGATCCTTGAGATAGATGCGACAAAAGAGAAAATCCGAGTTTCAGGTGTCTGAGGACGGAACTCTGAAGTTTCGAGGACGATTGTGCGTGCCAAATGATGAAGGACTCAGAGAAAGGATTTATCAGAGGCTCCCAGGAGCAATTATAGCATCCACCCTGAAAGTACGAAAATGTATCAAAACTTGCGACAACACTATTAGTGGAACGGGATGAAGGTGGACGTGGCAAGGTATGTGGCTAAGTGTTTGACATACCAGCAAGTGAAAGCGCATCACTGTAAGCCTGGAGGACTATTATAGCCACTAGAAATTTCGAAATGAAAGTGGGAGCATGTGACTATGGATTTTGTAATGGGACTCCCAAGAAGCTAGCAAGGTCACGACTCTATATGAGTAGTTGTGGACAAATTGACCAAGTCCTCGCATTTCATCCCGGTGCGAAAGGACTTCGTTATAGATAGATATGCAGAGCTGTAGATGAGGTAGATAGTGAGGCTGTATGGAGTGCCTGTGATGATCACTTCGGATAGAGATCCCAAATTCACAGAAAATTTTTAGAAGAGTTTGCAGGATGCTATGGAACCCGACTGCAGTTTAGTACGGCGTACCATCCATAGACGGACGGACAGTCGGAAAGGGCGATACAGACACTTGAGGATATGCTGCGAGCATGCGTCATTGATTTTAAAGGTGGATAGGAAGACCAGCTGCATTTGGTAGAATTTGCTTATAATAACAGCTACCAGTAGAGTATCCAGATGACACCATTTGAAGCACTCTATGGAAGAGCTTGCAGAACCCCGATTTGCTGGGATGAGGTTGGAGAAAGAAGTATCACAGGCCTAGAATTGGTGGAGCAATCGGTGAAAGCAGTGAAAATAATTCGGGATAGACTGAAGACGGCACAAAGTCGTCAAAAGAACTACGCAGATAAGCGGCGCAAGCCCTTGGAGTTTCAAGTAGGCGATCACGTCTTCCTCAAGGTATCGCCGATGAGAGGACTATCATGATTTGGAAAGAAGGAGAAGCTGAGCCCAAGGTACGTAGGCCCATTCGAGATACTAGAGCGGATTGAGACCTTAGCCTACAGGCTTGCCTTACCGCCTAATCTATTCTAGGTGCATAATGTATTCCATGTGTCGATACTGCGAAAGTACGAACCAGACCCGACACATGTGCTGGATTATGAGACCATAGAAGTGGACGACCGAGTGTTATACGTGGAGAGACCGATAAGGATCGAAGACCGGAAGGAGCAAATCCTCAAGAACAAGAAGATTCCACTAGTCAAGTTAGTACGGGAGCACCATGGAACTGAAGGTGCCACGTGGGAGAATGAAGAGACGATGAGGCGACAACACCTTCATTTATTTGAGTAATTAAGTGTAATGTAAATTTCGGAGATGAAATTTTTGTAAAGGGGGAAGAGTTGTGACATTCTGATTTCCAGTCAATTTTAGACTCATTAATAAGAAGTAAATCTAGAGATGTATTGCAGTCGTATCTCGCTCGAATCTGATCAATTCGAGTAGGCTGTCCAAAAGGGAAAGGCTAACGCGAGACGAGATACGTGGACCTAGGGAATTCGAATAGAAAATGGCGCTTTGACCATAAGGATTGTCGAGGGGATATTTAGAACCACAAAAAGACCGATCTAAGAACGATTAAGGAATGCCTTGCGAGTGTCATACGACTAGAGCGCGGGTGATGCCTCTTAACCAGCGTATGATTTGCAAATTTTTCCTAAATTGGACAGTGACGATCGAGACCGTAGGGACTAGTGATAGACCCTCGTAATTACAGGACAACCAAAACCGCCATGAATTGACGAGCCCTAAACGTGATATGAATCACAAGGTCGTTACGCGTAATGTCTGCAAAAGCCACTCATCGGTTCGGGATAGGTTGGAACCACGTCTGACAGAGAAAACCATCAGAAACGAGTCTTGAAAATTAAAAATGGAAAATCAATAATTCCAACGTTATATTCGGATTGACCGTCGCCTTATCGAAGATTATTGAAAAGAGAAAAAACGACGTTCTGGACATCGAGAGTAAAATTATCATTTGTCCCTCAAGCTTAAGCCTTGCCCATGCAAATAAGAAAGGGCATTTTGGTGTTTATCCCTCCCCTAAGGCTGCCGAAAAAGTGGATGAATTGTGGCCATTGGATCAAGTTGAATGACATGTTGGACAAGTGTCAATGAATGGGCAAAAGAGTGGTCAAGTCCACTATTCCATACCTACCATTCAACCATTGATCATGAGCCTTAGATATAAGCTTTTTCTCTCTCTCCTCACTTCACTTTGATTGGCCATACACCTCATCTCACCGAAAATTCCATCTTCTTCTCCCTCTCTTCTCTGCGTCGCCGATCAGTTTCTGGAGCTGCCGTTTGACCGTTCCGACACCGCCCTCCGGCCATCGCCTGGACACCGGCCGACACACCCTCCTAGCCCCATGTCTTGCCAACCTCCTCGAAGTGGAAGCACGGCGATTGGACCACCGAGGAGCTCTGGCCAAGCTTTTTCCCGGAAGCCGATTGAATTTGACCCAATCTAAGGTAGGTGAAGTTTCTGACCCCTTAGGAGGCCGAAATGTTGGAATTTTGAAGTCAAATTTCGTGGAGGTCTAGGAGACATGTATAGCAATCTGTAGTAGAAAGTTGGGAATGATTTGATGAATTTTTGACCTCGAATCGGTCTTGTAAACCTTGAACAGAGAACTGCTGGTTCTGACCTTGGAGGATCCGGCAACTTCTGACAGGATTCAAGCGATGACTCGACTTCAAACTCACGGTGAGACCCTTAGACCCTTAGATAGACATGTTAAGAGGTAGAATGGTACTTAAATAGTGGATTTGGAGGAGATTTAGGATCGGTTGTGCTCGGTTTGCACAGAACAGAGAAGGACCGATTCGATTCCGGGCAAACCGAATCTGTTGAGGCTGATGATGGCTGGTTTAGAGCCTCAAATTGGTAATTAAGGCATGCTAAGATGATGAGGATTAGGTTATGGAGGTTTGTGGTTTATGGATTGAGGAATTGGACAAAGAAAATTGACGAATTGGTTGAAATTCCTAGGTTGCGCGGTGAGTTCGGCCTTGGACCCTTGAAGCCGAAAATTGTGGGGGCTCAAGAAGAGAAAATTGTGATATCAAATTCAAGGTAAGAGAATCCAAATTTAGGATAGAAAAATTGGACTCGATTGGGTGAGTCGAGCGATAAATTGGTTGATTGGTGAGAGATTCCATAGTGAATGTTCTTGGTGTACTCTAAGTTATTAGAGGGGATTAAGGTGTGTAAATGCTTGTGCTTGAATTATCTATCTTGTGTGCGTGTCACTCGATTGCCTCGCATGTCATGAGTCTTTGAATTGTGCCTGAATTGCATATGTCATCATGTATGAAAAACGAATTGAAAATCATAGCATGCGTGTGACATGGCGAGGGCCTGATGCGTACGAGACACGGGGTGAGGTGGATGATACCTTGAGGCGCTGAGGTGCGGGGTTGGAATGGTGTGGCGCCTTGATACGATCTAATTGCGAGGTTGTGAAAAGGCCATAATCCTGATGCGTTTACGCGGGATGGAGATATAAGGTGGTGACATTGGCTTGGAGTATCATTGAAACCTGATGCGTTTACGCGGGTTGTCGATGACGGTCTAATGCGTTTACGCGGATCAAGCCTGATGTGATCTAATCGCGGGCATGAGAGTGAGGACGGCGGGAAATGGTGGATGTGGTGACGTGGTAGAGCGAGTGTGCATATCGTCTAAGTGTGTTATGATGCCATATTTGCGTGTATGCCACCTATGTGTTATTGTCTGTACTTGCATTTGCTTGATATGTCGGTGAGCTTAAATGACTGGGATTGCGACTGCCTGAGTGTACGGTCGACCTGACCTAGGGTTAGGACTGTTTTACTAAGATGTGTATCTCACCCCTTTTGAGGACCCTTCTTTTTACAGATTCTAGGCCTTGACTATGTGGCCCATTCGCTTTGGTGACCTTAAGGAGATGACCGCGTATTTTGATGAGTTCCCTGACGGTCAGGGGACTATATACGTGAGAAAGTGTATAGTAGTGTGGGTTGACGAGGGTAGTACGGATTGGAAGCCTCGTAGGTATGAGGCGTGGTTTAAGAAAGTTGGGGACAAGTCTACTAGGTCGCTAAAGCCCCATGAGGTGCCCCACGGAGTGATCCCTGATTGGTGCCACCCCGGTAGAGACTAGGAGCAAGCCGAGGGCTCGTAGTAGGTTTTAGGAGCGGGCCGGAGAGGACCCCGGCGCTGGATTTTACTATGGAGGAGGATGAGGTCATTGTCTTGGAGGCGACCGAGGAGGATCTCGCGGAGCCGTCACATGAGGAGACCATGGAGGATACCATTGAGATTCGCTCCTAGACGTTCTCCAAGTACGAGCCGATGGAGGATGCCGAGGACACCGATGATTCCAGCAACTCATCCTAGGAGACTCTAGTGGTAGCTTGATCTTTGGTGACAACCCCGACCCTGTTCCCGTCGGATTTTAATGATGGTCCATTTTGTATGCTCACCCCGTCACCTCCCTTGTTTATCGGATTTTAGTAGTTTGGTATTTTTATGGACAGTCGGATGTTATGTACGACAGTGTTATGTTATCTATATCCCGCTTAACTTATATTTGTACGGATGAGTTGTTTTATTACCGCTTCCACATGCTTGATATATTTGTTATATCTCTCGACTTAGATTGTGGATCTTGGGACCGCGAGAGATTATATGGTGTGCTTGCAGGGAGTCGCGTGCTCGTGCCCGGGGCGCGGGGCGTGACAGGGCTCCAAGCCAAATCATCACTAGGGCCCACAGCCGCGATATCATCACTAGGGCCCACGACTAATTCAATACCAGGGTATCTCAACCAATTCAATATCAAGAACAGGACTCACAACCAATTCAATATTACACTATCAATCACCATGCTTTTATCTCACAATCATGCTACACAAAACAACTATTCAGTAGCGTCTTTGGATTCAAGTAAGGGTTTAGGGACCACTTACCTTGATCAATTAGCACAATGTCACACAAAGTGACTCTGCTCAATGCCACAATTATATAATCCTCAAGAATTCCTTGTCAACTTAGAAAAGTTCACTAATCTTAAATCAAAAATCATGGAATGCTCACTTCCATTAACCCAATCCTTCCTTAGTTATATTATAGGCAATTTAAAACACTTTTTCTAACAATTGAGCACATGGCAACGCTTCCCTCGAACCCTTAATGTGTTCAGTTCACACGGTCATATACATGGCAATACTGAAATTAGAGATTCATGCATCAATTTTGCCATAATTCACTTCTAAACCCCAAATCCACTTCACACACTTCTCATTAACACTTTACATCACATCATATAGGGTATTATAAGTCCAATTGAAGTTCAATTACTCCTTTATTAGCCCTAAACAGAACCGGCCAGCATGACTACCTTCTCAAAACAGAATTGATTTCAATTTCCAAACGTTCAATCGAGCCACACTTCAATTCCAAATCTAACTCTTTGCACAAATAATGTACCAAGACCTTCATTTACAAGTTTAGAAGGCTCACTAAGAGATTTGAAGTGATCGACACTCCAAAGACCTCTGAACAGCCCGGATTCTACATGGACCTCAAACGGGCAGAATATGCTCGGTAAAAATATACACAAATCAGCCATGTACACCCATCAAAATTCAACTAAAATTGCAACCAAAACTTAGTCAATTCAAGTACTAGATGTTATGAAGACTTCACCGAAAATTTGAGGTCATTTGGAGTCCGGAAGCTCCAAAAAACACAAACTCTCCAAAATCAGGTCAGAATCTGACCTTTGTCCACTCAAACAAACCTACGGGATAAACGGATGGGCCAAATTAAGCTTATAATGCCTTCCTAGAATTGAAAGACGATGAGCTTTAAGATGGAGGTAGCTTTACCTTAATCTAAACTCGGACGACGAAGTTATGGCCAAAATAGTGAGTCAGTTTTTTCCCTGTCCGCGAGTAATCTTCTCAGCCGAGAGCAAAAGGAAGAGGAAGATGATGGTGAGAGTGAGGCCAAATGAGGAGATAGTCTATATCCCAATAATTCATTTTTTGGATCAAAATGATAAAATTGGCAGGTGAGGCTTCATTAATACTTAACCTCTCTAATGGTGACTTGACAAGCTTCCATTGGTTGCTCCATTGACTTTGACTTCAATTGACTCTTCCTCATTCAATTTTCGGCGACCATATATAGGAGGAAAAATGACCAAAATGATCTTCTAAACTTCTTAAGGCAAGGCCAAAGGTAGATGGGCAAAATGGACATTTAGCACTTTTCGTTTGAAAATCTATTTTTTTAGTATAAATCACCCTCGATGAGGCGACGTCCATTTCAATTCAAATATTAGAATTTCACAATATCCAAAACTCAAATCTCAAGGTCCAATTTCATGTCGAACTCTCGTTGACTGTAATTACAATTTATCTCAAACTGACGGGCGACTCTTGCAAGCGCTACGCGTATTGACCTTGGGATTATTCTTAAGCCTTGGTGACTTTAGTTGTCATGTAATTGTGAGGGTTTATCGTTCGTTCTTTCGATCCTGATAATCGGAATCTGATTTAGGAAATTCTCGTAAATTATACATTGGTTAAGCGGAATCATCCGCATCCCAATGTATAACGCTAGCAAGACATTCCATGATTATCCTTAGATCGATCTCTACTGGCCAAAAATATTCCCTCGACAATCCTTATGGTCAAAGTGTCATTTCTCATTCAAACTCCATAGGTCCACGCATCCGACTCCGCGTCAGTCTTTCACTATTGATCAGTTAACTCACGAGTGGCCAACTCCGAGCGAGTTATAACTAAAATACACCGATCGATATCCTTTCATTCAATAGCCTTGAGAGGGTCGAAATTCGAAATGTCACAAAACGACACCACAAAGGCTTCCAATCGGTCTGATTATCTTCCATACGCAAGCAATTAGATTCTGTCTCATGGAAACCACCCCCAATCAGCCATGAAAATCCATCAAAACTCAAATAAAATTGCAACCACAGCTCAACCAATTTTAATACTATAAGTGTAGAAGACCTACTGAAAATTTAGAGCCATTTGAAGTCCTGAAAGCCCAAGAAACAAGTCTTTCCCCAAAACTAGTCAGAATTTGACCTGGTCCTGACCTTTGCCCACTTAAATAGACCTACGAGACCAACGGCTAGGCCACATTGAGCTTATAATATTTTATTGGAATGGCAAGACAATAAAGGTTTTAGATGGCAGTGGTTTTACCTCAATTCTATGTCAGACGACAAAGTTATGGCCAAAATAGTGAAGTAATCGGGACAGGGTAGCAGCTGGTCGGCGAGCTCTCTCAGCCATGGAAGAAGAAGAAGAAGAAGAGTAGAGAGAGAAGGTGGCCGGCCAAATGCGGAGGGGAAAGAAAGAGAGAGTGATCCCTTAATATAATTGGTCAAATGGTAAGAATGGTAGGTGAGGCAAGATGGGCAATTAATGCTAAGTGGGAGCTTTCTCTCTTGTGATGACACTTGTCATTCATGCCAATAATATCTTGAGCCAAATTACTCCCTTGCCCTCATAATTTTCGGCTAACTTATGGGAATGGCAAAGGACTAAAATGCCCTTCTTCAATTCTGAAGGCAAGACTAATTCTCGAGGGGCAAAATGATAATTTTATACTTACCGTTCGAAATTCCATTTTTTGAATTTGAATTACCTTCAATGAGACGGCGTCTAATTCAATTCAAATGTTGAAATTCCTCAATGTTTGATACCCAGTTCAGAGGTCTCATTTCATGTCGAGCTCTTGTCGAATGTAATTCCAGTTTATCTCAAACTGACGAATGACTTTTGCAGACGCTACGCCTATCGACCTTAGGGTTTCTTAAATTGTGGCGACTTTGGTTGTCATATAATTGCGAGGGTTTATCGCTAGCTCTTACGATCCTGATTGTCGGAATCCGATTTAGGAAACTCTTGGAAATTACACATTAGTTAAGCGGAATCACCCGCGTCCCAACTTATAACACTAGCAAGGCATTCCACGATCGTTCCTAGATCGATCTCTGCTAGCCCAAAATATTCTTTCGACAATCCTTATAGCCAAAGCGTCATTTCTTATTCAAACTTTTCAAGTTCACGTACCTGACTCAGCGTTTGTCTTTCCCTTTTGGTCAGTTAACTCGGGAGTGGCAAACTCCGAGCGAGTTACAACTGAAACATACCGATCGATACCTTCCATTCCATAGCCTTGAGAGGGTCAGAATTTGGAATGTCACAGACATGATCTCTCAACTCCAGAGGGTCTGCAACTTTACTTGGATACCAAAGATTGCTGCTGAACTTGAACTGTGGAAGGTCTCTGTGTACTTGTCAACTTGGTATAGTTTCTATTCTTTTTAGTTGTGCAATTGTTGTCCTCATAGATTTCATTCTTTCTGGCAAGAAGCCTACACCCGCAAATCTCTTCATCAAATAAGTGATCCAACTGTTTGTCCTTCCCGGCTTGAGATCAGTGCAAAGTGTTCATCTTTTAACCAGTTTTCTTCGCTTTAACGCGCAGGGTTAGTCGATACGTGGAATAGAATAAGCATTGTTTTTTTCCTTAAGGAATTTGATGTTATCCTCACTTGTCTCTTGCAGATGGCACAACCGAAGACGTTTGTTCCTCCAATGGACAAAGATATAGATGTGTTTTGCTATTGTGGCCTAAGAGCTCCTCTGTGAATAGCAATGATGAAGGAAAATTGGGGAAGACGGTACCATGGCTGCCCAAGATACAATCTCAGTAATAAAGGGAAAAGTTGTCGTTTTTCATTTGGGTTGATGGAGAAATCAGTGAATCCTTAAGTAGTGTGTCCATAAGTTTTCGGCGGAACAATGCCAAACAAGAACCAATATCGACTGATGATGAGGATGATGGTTGTTTTAGTCGCCGAGATTAAAGCTCTCAAGGCACAATTGAAACAAATGAAACAAGTAAAACAAGAGTCGGCACACTTGAAGAAAGAAATTTGCAGATTGAGGATAATTGTGGTTGTATTGTCGTTATTTATAGTAATAACACAATTTATGTAGCTGCCATTGAGTGGAAAGGATCGTGAAGTTATTTTGTATGTATATGCTCTTTGTTAGTGGGCTGAATGAAATGAATGGTCTAGGATTTTGTAGTTTGTCAAAAGTTTGTCTCATGATATCCTTTGATCTTTATATTTGCCACAAGTTTCTCTCTGTATGCTTAGTTTTGCGTAAATTCCATGCCAAATTTCTCGACAAGTTTCATTCATGTTGCAATAGCTGTTCCTGTGTAGAATTGATTTACAGTTTGAGTTCTTGGCGGCAGAAATTGTAGCACTCTTTGGAGGTCCTGCTCTGATACATTTCCTTTGCGTTGCTCTAGGTAGGCCTCAACCACATCAAAGAAATATTTCTTGCTTGGCTGTATAAGCAGTACATAAGGAACTTATTCTGTCTGCCAGCGTTTTGCTACCGCTTTGTGAAATAATTTGGGATAAATTATTTCGGTCTTTGACAAACTAGAAAATCCTGATATCATGTAATCAAACCTTGCAAGTCCAAGATAATTCTCAGCGAATGCAATGAAACCTACAAAAATTCCATGTTTTGGTTAATCAAAAGAGAACCACAATCCTCCTCCACTCTGCACAGTGATACGGAAGAACTGAACACTTCTGTTCTGATACATAATAAGATGGCATTCTTGTACAGATACAGCATCAATCTCTCTTATCTTTCTCTCTCAATTACATGAATAGCATTCTAGAATAGATCAGAAGTCATCGCTTCAGCTTGTTTGCTTTCAGAAGCACGATTAGCAATGAATGATGGACTTGAATGTGAAGCTAAAGTTCATCCTAGCAAATGGTCATGAAGTCGGAAATCTGCGATCAGAAAGAAAACTGTCAAACCTGTACGTAATAAAGTATCCCAAGGGCCATATCAAATTAATATTGAACCAAAATTGACAAGACCTCAGATTTTCATTTTGAAGCACAAATCACCATCCGCAGACTTCTACTTCGACCAGAAAATCAAACAAAAGATCTGGGTCCTCTAGTAGCATGGAAGGTTGCACTTGCTCACCGTATGACTCCTTCCCAAACTCTTAGGAGGGCCACCTGATGGAAGTTGCATGTGTTGTTCGATGTAATTAACAGCTACAAGCTGCATGCTATCGATATCTTTTTAAAGATCATTCGCTTGTCCAATTCATCTTTAAGAGCCACACAGTTTGGAAAAAAAAAAAAACTGAGAAATGGAAAGGCGGACAATTGATTTTATCAATGGAGTTGTCTAGTTTTAGAGAATTAGATTAAAGCTTACAAACCGTGAAAAATGGTACAACTATGGACATCTAGCCTTCTAGAAATGTTGAACCCCAATGCAAGTAAGGTGCAATCAGAGCCTGTTGCGAGTATTGATGGCAATGGTACAAGTAGTCTCAAACAGGACTAGAAACGAAAACATGATATGCCTGTCGAAGAGAAGAATGGGCATCCAGTTGGCTCACACAAAAGCTGCAAGTAGATTACTGCATCGGTGCTCTGCATAGAATGCAAGCAATAGCTTTTTTCCCAACAGGTCTATATCTTTTTTTTGGGGGGGTGAAGAACCCGACCAGTATGTATCACACAGCTCAAAATTTGAACAAAAATACAAGATTTAAGGAAACTCTGAGTGAAAAATGATTTGATTTATGTGCAATCTCCTTCATACACCATAATATATAGTCAATGAGTTGAGTTAGTACAATTTGCCATGGTCGGTCACTGACTTCTGATCATTTTACCTAACTGACTCATGACATGCCTCAAAATTGGAACACATATGAGATGAGATGATTTATGTGCAATCTGATTCACATATGACAGCAAAAATGCAGGTTGATTACAAAATCTCATCTGCATATTCACATTCTCCCACCAGCAGGCGGCAAGCACCTCTTAGAGAAAAAAGCACTTTGGCCTTCCACCGCTCCTCTCTACCAATTTGAGCATAAAAAAAAAATAGATTAAAGCTACAGTAAAGAAGCAGCTTATTACATTACATTATATGACAGCAGAAGTCCAGTCTGATTTATAATACCTGGTGAAACAGACATAGCTAGCTTGTCCAAGATTTCTTTCTTGACCTGTAAAAAAAATGCATCTTTAAAACGACAACACTCAACTGGAGACATTTGCCTTTTCAAGCCAGACAGAAAGCAACATACGACACATAAGTCAAAGAAATTGTGAGTCATCTTCAAATACACATTTGAAAGAGTTTTTAAATACACAATGCAAATTCGCAATCAGAGCAAAACATCCAGAGACATGCATATGTTTGCAATAGCAATATCACAATCTCAGCAAAATATTGCAAAAAATATTGTAAGTACAGCTGAAATATGCGATTAAGCAAAAGTAACTACATAAGAATTTAAAACAGAGTAACGAGAATCAATTGAGAGAACCTTCAAAGTATGACCGGATGCATCACATTTGTGTCAATGCTAAAAACTCAAATAACCTCTTGCAGTCAACCTTAAGCCACAAAAATAAGTCTCGAACTCCCCCAACAGTCATGCATCGAAGGAACTAGGAGGAAAACCAGCTTGGAGGGCCAAAAATTACATATTCACTGTACAAATTTCACTAACCAAGCTCAAAAAGGCTGTATACAATCAACTTATATAACATCACATTACCAAAAGTTACAATATGAACGTTAGCAACCCAAAATCATGGAATCTCATCCATACCATGATCCCTTGCCATTTTATTGGCAATACGTTTCCTAAGATTGCTCATCTCGGCACCCTCGGTCGATATAATATCATTTGGAACCTCATCATGCGTAGAATCATTCACATAAACAAGATCTCCATATTGAGAAAAGTTCCTATCCCTCCTGTCTTGGTCACAGATATAATTATGAATAGCACAACATGCTACGAGAATATTTGTCTACTTCCTAACTGAGAACGGAGGCATGTGTCTGAAAATGAAAAAACGATTCTTCAAAGCCGTGAAGGATCTTTCAATGACATTCCTAAGTGAAGAATGTCTATAGTTAAAAAGTTCTCTTGCATTTGTTGGTCTCGCATTTCGTCAGAAATCATTTATATGATACCGATCACCTTTGAAAGGTGTTAAAAATCCTAGAGTTGATGCATAACCGGAATCTATCACGTAGTATTTGCCTATAACAAAGCATTCATACATGTATCGCGATAGCAGAAAAATCACAACGACAATTACTCATTATAGAGCAAACAATTACCTAGAGGGGGTCAGGGAAATTGCAGTGTGGGATCCTCAAGTGCTGCCGCAAGCACTCGACCATCGTTAGCTGATCCTTCCCGACCATCGTTAGCTGATCCTTCCCAAATGTAAATTTCATATCGAACGAACACACACACAATACGTTTTGAGTGGTAGTTCCCTTTCTACATCTGAAACGATTATGCAATGTAGCAGGTACTCTCGCATCAATATGGGTGCCATCAATGGCGCCTATGCACCCCTGTTATAATTACACAGACGAGCGTTAAACAAGATTACCAGCAAAATTAATTCAATGGTGCAAAGAAAGGATAAAAATGATACCTTAAAGTAAGGTTTATGCTTAGGATCCATAAGAATCTCCTGCGGGACAACATCGAAGGGAGGGGGTGCGATAACCTCCTTTGCAAGTTTTCGAACTGCTTTCAGAACTGCTTTAAAGTACCAACTAATTGTTTGTCCTGAATGTTGGAATCTCTCGACCAAGACTCTATTGGAACTGCCATGACAGATTAGAAATAAGAAAATCCCAACCCGTTCATCGACTTTAAGATATTAACTGTCAACCAACCAACCTCTCTCTTGCAGTCAACAAACCACATAGATTAAGAAAAACATGTCTCTCCATTCTAAAAGTTTCGTATACTCTATTAGAATGTCCATTAAGAATTTCACTTATCCATTGCGCTCCTGACAAAGCGTTGTCCTTAATACGTTCTCTCATACGCATGGCCCTATGTAACTCACCAAGACATTAACCATGCATGCGGTATATGATAATATTCCTCGTCAAAGTCTTCACAACTTGATTCGTTTTCGCCAACAGGAGATACTTCATCACTAACTCCCTCCATATTACCTATAAAACGAAAGGCGTCAACATACGACGCCACAACATAGTGTTAGGTGAAAGGAGAGAAAGCAATGAAAGCCTTTATCTGTTGATAAGTAAAGAAATCAAAATAATGGTGAAAACATAACTAGCAATCCAATATCAATCAGAGAACCAGTCACAACATAACCATAGTCGCATAATAAAAGTAAAGCTCAAATCTCTCAAACACATAGGTCTTGTGAAATAAAGCCACTACGAAATCCATAACATATGCTAACATCTACTTAAATGGAATCAAGAACTGCACGTCACCATTCGGATTCCGTCAGGATGAAACCCTCTCTCCAAGCCGCATTCATGGAACCATGATTCAAAGCTTTGGCATAAATAGTAGGTTCCATGTCAAGCATGCTTTTCAGAATGTCAATGAAGGCTCCCATAGAGTAGGGGTTTACAGGCTATGGGGCCTGTGACGTAACATAAGTATGCGATGATTGAGCCATTTTCATCTGGATAGATTCTTGAATGACTTTGCATGTGGTGGCAAAATCATATGAAGTGCTCTTTCTCCTCCTCTTCGCATTTGTTGTTCACTATCTAATGCAGCTTCAGCTTGTGGCTCTTGCACCCTTACTTCCTCCAGTGCAGCTAATCCAACACTGCAAGCAAATACCATTGTCACCGTCCTCTGATGAAATCCGGTCCTACACATGTGCTGTTGCAAACTCTCCAGTAGCATAGGTACCCCCAAACGCCACACAAAGCTAGGGATACAAAGGAAACCCTTCCTTTCGGAATGTAGCCCATTCTGTATGTTCCTACACCATTTTCAAAAGGGCATACACCAGTAAATTGCACTAAATAAACATATGTACAAAGCCAAAACAAACACCCAAAAGTGAGTTTGTACCTTGAAACGAGTCTCCCAGAGAGTTTCATCATCCACAACAACCTTGTTGTTTACGTTGTCCCATCCAAATCCTGTTTGGTTCAGAAGCTTGTTGAAACTACCATATAGCTTCTTCAGTTTGAGTACCCTGTTCTTGAACTTGTCCATAGAATATGGCACCCTGACTGCATGTTGAATTCACACTGTGTTATTCCACCCTGCTTTGTTAAAGGTAGAGGTGGTTCGATTCCCCTTTTTAACCTCGTCTACCAACAAGCTTACCAACAATTGCGTCAAAGGCTCGGTCCACTTAGCAATGACCATTTCTTTTTGGTATGCCATTTAAGGTAAACTGATGGAGTATAACATGAGCCAAATCATTATAATGAAGTAAAACATTCGTCAAATCTAGAGGGAACTTGCTTATATGCGCATTGCATAATAATTGGTGAAATACTACATTTTCGGCAAGGAATGTTATGTGGACGGAAAGCATGAAGCAGGAAGTTGTCTTGTTACTAGCCAAACATAGTTTCACAAGACATCCTCCCAAGAAGTCTGAAAAGCTTTAATCTAAAATAATTTTTTTCAATGATGGTTTGATGCGTTTACGCGGACCGAGCCTGAGGCGTTCTAAACGCGGACATGAGAATGAGGCAATCTGAAGGGTGGAAGTGGTGATGTGGCATGTCGATTTGTGCATGATCATATGGATGTGTTATGATACCATGACTGCATGTCTGACATCTGTGTGTTGTATCGATAATTGAATGCCTCGCATGCTTAATTGTGTGAAATGCTAGTATTTATGACTGCTTGAGTGGACTGTCGGCCTAACCTAAGGTTAGGATCCACCTTACTGTGATGTAAATCTCACCCCATTATGGGACCCCCTTTTTACAGATCCTAGGTCTTGAGGATGTGGCCTATCAGATTTGGAGACCCCAAAAAGATGTCTGTCTATTTTGATGAGTTCCCTGATGGGCAGGGAACCATTTATGTCCGAAAGTATACAGTAGTATGGGTAGACGAGGGTGAGAGTAGCTGGAAGCCCCATAGGTATGAGGTCTGATTCCGGAAGGTTGGGAATGTTTCTATAGGGCCACTGAAGCCCACTGATGTGCCCTAGGGAGTCGTCCCTAGTTGGTATCATCCCACCTGGGATTTAGAGCAGGCTGAGGGGTCAGTTGTCGATTCAAGGAACGGAGCTGAGGGGACTCCGACCTTGGAGAATACTGAGGAGGTCATAATGGTCAAGGCTACATAGGATGACTTGGTGGAGCCGTCTGCTGATGAGACTATGGAGTACACCATAGAGGTTTGCTTAGAGACCTTCTCGAAGTATGTGCCCACGAAGGAGGCAGAGGAGACTGATGACTCCAGCAGTTCGTCTTAGGAGCTCTTGGTATTCTGGTCTGACTTTTGACGGCGACCCTGATGCCTGTTTCCTTTGATGGGTGATGGACCTTTTTGTATTAGCCCGTCTCCCTAGTGGATCTGGTTGCTATGCTCTTGCATGAACCTTCGGATATTATGTATTATGGTATTCTCGCTATCCATGTCCCACTTTATATTTGTACGGAGGAGTTATTACATTGTCGCTTCCGCGTGTTTATATATAACATGTCTCTCGCCTTATATGTGGATCTTGGGACATCAAGAGATCTCTTGATTTGCTTGCAGGGAGTCGCGTGCTCGAGCATGGGACGCGAGGCGTGACATCTCCGTTTGCTTGGTATCAAAGCAATGTCAGCTCGATCCAAGGTTGATTGAGAATTGAAGTAATAAGGAGAATTAAGTTGGGACAAGGACGGGTAGTGAGACCTTAGGAGACGGGTTAAGATAAGACATGGGATGCATAGCTTATGACTTGGCATTTATGATTGGCATTTGGCCTTGGCAGGGTTGTGGTAATGTATGAGGATTAAGTTCCTTGCTTAGTGTTGAAAGTCATTTTTGGATTTTGGTCTATTAAGTGAATGAGTATGGCTTGTTGTAGTGAACCGTTGGAGTAAACAGAACTGAGGAATGCCTATGGGCTACTTGTTGAAATGTCTCTGGAATTTGTTGTATGGAGGACTATTGTGTTATTGCTGTTTCTGTTGAAGCATAATTGGTAGCTCTGGACTTGGATAAATGAGTGAGTACAAATTCCTTGATGAACTTGTGGTGGACCAGGCTCAGTAGAAGAATAGAAGAATGAGTAATCAATCTAGGAGATTTAAAAGACCTAGAGGCGGAGCCTCTAGCTCGAGGCCGCCTGTAGCAGAAGCCCCTAGGATGGATGGCGTACTGAGGGCATTAGAGAGGATTGGCGATCTCATTGATAGGCAGACTCAGTATCGGGATGCTACCATAGCCCAGGCGGTAGGAGCCGCCATAGCTGCCGTCAACGCCAACAACGAGGGCAATGGAAACCAAGGTAAACATGGCCAGAGTAATGAGGCAGTGAATGCCTAGGAGGAGATTGTCGTGGCCAAACAGATGGGTCAGCTGGTGGAGCAATTCATAAAACTGAAGCCGACCCAGTTCGATAGGACTAGAGATCCCGAGCTAGCACCCAGGTGGATTAAAAAGTTGGAAAAAGCCTTTGAAGTGCTGAGATGCACAGACGAAGAGAAAGTACTGTTGGCGGTATACCAGCTAGAAGAGACCGCGAACGATTGGTGGGCTACAACCAAGAATGGAGTTTTCCCTGAAGGAACGACCATGATCTGGGATGCCTTTAAGACGGCGTTCAACGACATATACTTTTCGGAGACGGCTAGGGAAAAGAAGCAAGTAGAATTTCTACAGCTACGTTAGAATTAGCTGACGGTAGATCAGTATGAGGCCAAGTTCTCCAGACTATCAAGGTACGCACCTCGATCTGTAGAGGATCCCTAAGAGAAGGCACGGAGATTTCAGGACGGATTGAGGCTTGAACTCCACAGTCAGATGATAGCCTTGAACTTGAGAACCTACAAGGAAATTTATGAGCGGGGCTAGATGATCGAGAGGGATTTAAAGGAGAGGAATGCTACATTTGGATCGCGGTTTACTTCATTCCGAGACGGCCGCTAGATGGGCAAGAGACCGATGGCGGGCAATAGGCGTTTTGTACCTCTAGTAAGGAAAAACATAGTGAAGCCGCCGAACCCCACGAACTGGAGCTGCCGTCTCTGTGGCAGGAGGCATGGAAATGGGCCATGTCTGGTAAGGACTGGAGCCTGTTTTAAGTGTGGTCAGATGGGCCACTAGATGAGGACATTCTTGAACCAAGCTCCGGCGAGTCGACCTCAAGGACAGAGACCGCAAGCTGGACCATCGACTGCCACTCCCCAGATCGAGCAGAATCGAACCCCAGCTCAGGGTAGGGTATATGCAGTAGCCCGCAGAGAGGCGGAGGAAGAGCCAGGCGTCATCATAGGTACGGTTTACTTGTGTGACCAAGTTGCATATGCATTGTTTGACCTTGGTGTGGCGCATTCATTTGTGTCTGCTCAGTTTGTTGATTTGGTGGGTATGAAGTTAAGACCGTTGAGTATAATTCTACATGTTGTCACTCCGTTAAAGGATAATATATTGATTTCATTGGGCCGTGCTGACTGTGAAATTGTGATTGGAGGGAGTAAGGAGAGTATTGATCTAGCTATATTATCCATGTATGATTTTGATGTGATCATAGGGATGGATTGGTTGGGTAAACAGGGGGCAGTGGTAGATTGTGGTAGTAGAATAATTAGTTTCTACCCGGAAAGTCGCCCTTGTTTTGAATTCGTGAAAAGTCGAGGAGGGATCTCGATTCCCTTAGTCTCATCTCTTGAAGTGACAAAGTTGATGTCTGAAGGGTGTCAGGCGTATTTAGTTGCAGTGGTAGACACGACTGCCGAGGAACCAAAACTAGAGAGTATTCCGGTAGTGCGTGAGTTCCCTGACATTTTTCCCCAAGAGTTGCTAAGATTGCCACCGGAGCGAGAGATAGAATTTGTGATCGAGTTAGCTCCTGGAAAGGAGCCGATCTCCAAGGCGCCTTATAGGATGTCCTTGTCAAAACTGAAAGAGTTAAAGGTGTAGATGCAAGAACTATTGGACAAAGGATTTATCCGACCGAGTGCTTCGTCGTGGGGAGCGCCAGTGTTGTTCGTAAGGAAGAAGGATGGGTCTTTGCGTTTATGTATCTACTATAGGCAGTTGAACCAGGTAACAGTAAAGAACAAGTACTCACTGCCGAGAATCGACGACATGTTTGATTGGTTGCAAGGAGCGGCAGTATTCTCAAAGATTGACCTGAGAACCGGATATCACCGGTTGAGGATTAAGAAGGAAGACATACCTAAGACTGCTTTTAGGACGAGGTATGGTCATTATGAGTTCACAGTGATGCCTTTGGATTGACCAATGCTCCAGCCGCATTCATGGATTTGATGCATCGGGTGTTTAAGGAATTTTTGGATAGATTCGTCATAGCCTTCATCGACGATATTCTAATTTACTCAAGGAATAACGAGGAACACGAGGAACACCTAAGGATTATTTTGCAGACCTTGAGGGAACACTCGCTCTACGCTAAGTTTAGCAAATGCGAGTTCTGGCTGAATAAGGTAGCATTTCTTGGTTACGTGATATCTGGAGAAGGAATCGTGGTAGATCCTACGAAGATCGAAGCTGTAACAAATTGGCCTAGGCCTACTACGGTCATGAAAGTCAGAAGTTTCTTGGGATTGGCAAGATATTACAGACGTTTTGTGGAGAAGTTTTCATCCATAGCCATTCCACTGACGAGATTGACAAAGAAAGAAACAAGGTTCGAATGGACGGATAAGTGCGAAAGAAGTTTCCAAGAGCTCAAGCATCGGTTGACAACTGCATCGGTATTGACGATTCCATCAGGACCTGGAGGCTACAAGATATATAGCGATGCATCACTAAAGGGACTAGGCTGTGTGTTGATGCAGCATAGAAGAGCAGTGGCCTACACGTCCTGACAGTTGAGACCGTACGAGATAAACTACCCGATTCATGACTTGGAATTGACAGCGATCATTTTTGCTCTGAAAATCTGGAGACATTATTTGTGTGGCGAAAAGTTTCAGATTTACCCAGATCACCAAGCTTGAAGTATTTGTTTTCTCAAAAGGAACTGAATATGAGTCAGCGTCGGTGGATGGAGCTGCTCAAGGATTATGATTGTGATATATTGTATCACTTTGGGAAGGCAAACAGAGTCGCAGATGCGCTGAGTCGGAAGTCGAGCATCGCCTGTCTGCTAGTAAAAGGTTGGTCGATGATCGAGGATTTAAGAGATTCTGAGTTCAGATTGGAAGTCTGACAGTTGTCCAGTTTGATGGCTACATTGAGGGTAGAACCTGAGGTCCAGAAAGGAATAAAGACTTTACAGCTTACGGATCTAGAAATTCAGAAAATTCTAGAGATGGACGTGACAAAGAGAAAACTAGAGTTCCAAGTGTCGGAGGACGGAATCTTGAAGTTCTAAGGACGTCTATGCGTGCCAAAGGACGAAGGACTCAGGGAAACGATTTTATCGGAGGTTCACAGGAGCAATTATAGCATCGACCCGGGAAGTACAAAGATGTTTCAAAATTTACGCCAGCACTATTGGTGGGACGGGATGAAGGTGGATGTAGCGAAGTATGTGACAAAGTGCTTGACATGCCAGTAAGTGAAAGCACAGCACTGTAAGCCTGGAGGATTATTACAGCAATTGGAAATACCGGAATGGAAATGGGAGCATATAACGATGGACTTTGTGATGGGAATCCCGAGAAGCCAGAGAGGTCACGACTCTATATGGGTAGTCGTGGACAGATTAACTAAGTCCGTACACTTCATCCCGGTGCGAAAGGACTTCGCAATGGATAGATACGTCGAGTTGTACATGAGGCAGATAGTGAGACTGCATGGAGTACCCGTGACAATTACCTCAAATAGAGACCCCAAGTTCACAGCGAACTTTTGAAAAAGCCTTCAAGAAGCCATGGGAACCCGGCTGCAGTTTAGCACGGCATACCATCCACAGACGGACGGACAGACGGAGAGGACGATTCAGACGCTTGAGGACATGTTGCGAGCGTACATCATAGAATTTAAAGGTGGATGGGAAGATCAGCTGTATTTGGTGGAGTTTGCGTATAATAATAGCTACCAGCAGAGCATCCAAATGGCACCACTTGAAGCACTTTATGGAAGGGCTTGCAAAACCCCAATTTGTTGGGATGAGGTTGGAGAAAGAAGTATCACAGGCCTAGAGTTGGTAGAGCAATCTGTGGAAGTGGTAAGGATAATTCGGGATAGACTGAAGACGGCACAGAGTCGTCAGAAGAGTTATGCGGACAAGCGGCGTAAGCCTTTGGAGTTTCAAGTAGGTGATCATGTTTTCCTCAAGGTGTCATCGATGAGGGGATTATCATGATTTGGAAAGAAGGGAAAACTAAGCCCAAGGTACGTAGGTCCATTTGAAATACTGGAGCGGATTGGGACCTTGGCCTACAGGCTTGCCTTACCGCCTAATCCATCCCAAGTGCATAATGTCTTCCACGTGTCAATGCTGCAGAAATATGAACCAGACCCGACACATATGCTGAACTACGAGGTCATAGAAGTGGACAACCGGGTATCCTATGTGGAGAAGCCGATTAGGATCGAAGATCGAAAGGAGCAAATTCTTAGGAATAAGACGATTCCATTGGTCAAAGTAGTGTGGGAGCACCATGGAACCGAAGGCGCCACGTGGAAAAATGAAGAGACGATGAGGCGACAACACCCCCATTTGTTTGAGTAATTAAGGTTGATGTAAATTTCGAGGATGAAATTTTTGTAAGGGGGGAAGAGTTGTGACATTCTGATTTCCCAGTCATTTTCAGATTCATTAATGAGAAGTGTATCTAGCAATGTGTTTCAGTCATATCTCACTCGAATCTGATCAATTTGAGTAGAATGACCAAAAGGGAAAGTCTAACACGAGACAAGGTACGTGGACTTAGGGAATTCGAATAGGAAATGGCGCTTTGACCATAAGGATTGTCGATGGGACATTTAGAACCACAAAAGGCCGATCTAAGAACGATTAAGGAATGCACTGCTAGCGTTATACAATTGGAGTGCGGGTGATGCCGCCTAACCAACGTATAATTTGTAAAATTTTCACAAATCGAACATTAACGATCGAGACCATAGGAACTAGTGATAAACCCTCACAATTACATGGCAACCAAATTCGCCATGAATTGCCGAGCCCTAAATGTGATATGAATCAATGGGTCGATACGCGTAACGTCTATAAAAGCCGCCCGTCGGTTTGGGATAGGCTCGAACCACGTTTGATAAAGAAAATGATCAGAAACGAGTCTTGAAAGTTAAAAATGGAGAATCAAGAATTACAACGTCATGATTGGATTGACTATCGCCTTATCGAAGAATATTGGAATGAGAAAAACGATGTTCCGAACGTCGGGGGAAATATTACCAATTTGTCCCTCAAGCCTTACCCTTACCTATATAATTGGATGAGGGCATTTTGGTCTTTAACACACCCTAGAGCTGCCGAAAATTGAAGAAATTATGGGCCATTGGATGAGCTTTGAATGACACATTGGACAAATGTCAATGGATGAAGCCATGAGTTGATGTTTCCACTTTTAAACTACCATTCAACCCATGTTGGTCAAGTCAATTGAAGTATAAACCCCCTCTCTCTCTCCTCATGGCCGAATACCTCATCCATTTGCAGATTTCTTCTTCTTCTTCTTCCTTATTCTTGCCGAGAGCTCCACCGCTGACAGGTTTCTACTCGCCTGTTCGCAACCGTCGACCGCTACCTCCGGCGATCCCCAGCGATCGAGCCGACCACCCACTCCTTCCTTAACCTCTTTCTAACGTTCTCGAAGTGGAAGCAAGTTGTTTAACCCACCGAGGAGCTCCGGTCGGCCAATCTCCCAAAAGTCGACGGAAATTGTTGCAATCAAAGGCAAGCCATGTTTTTGGCTCCTTAAGACCCCGAAATCTTGGATTTTTGCAACCAAATTTTGTGGACATTTAAGGGACACATAGATGGAGCTATGGTAAAAATTTTGGGTTAATTTGATGAATTTTTGACCCCATATGGGTCTTGTGTTTGAAGGGCCAGCATTGACCGGCGGTAAGCTTGGAGGAACCGGCGCCGTTCATGGACCATTTGACGTCACCTTGAGCTCAAATTTTTGGTGAGCTTCCCAAACCCTTAGATCTACATGTTAGCAAGTAGGTTAGTAAATAAATGGTGGATTTGAGGTAGTTTAAGGGCTGGATAATTACATTATACATAGAACCGAAAATATCCCGGTTCAGTTCTGTGCATACCAATTTTGTGGGGGCTATTGATGGTTGGATTTGAGTCTCAAATTCATCAATGAGACATTCTAGGATGTTGGGAGACATGTTATTAAGGTTTGTGGTCCATGGATTGGTGAGAGAAATTGACGGTTGAATGAAATTTCAATAGGTTGCACAGCTGAATTGTTCTTGGGTTACTTGGATCGAGTTCTTGAGGTGCTTGGGAGAAGGATTTTGTGACACTAAGCTTGAGGTAAGGGAATCCTAAGCCTATGATAGGAAGATTGGACTCAATTGGCCGAGTCAGGTGAATTTTTTGGTGATCCTTGAAGGGTTTTTAATGTGATTGTTCTTTGTGCGTCTTAGAACGGTATAGAGGATTTGAATGTGTGTCAATGTTTGTGTTTTGAAATGACTACCATTTGTGAATATCAATTGATCTTCTTGCATGCCATAAGCATATGATTTGTGCTTGAGTTGCACATTGCATTATGTGTGTGAATTGAATTGAAACTTTGGCATGGCTGAGACATGGTAGTACCCTGAGGCGTATGAGACACGGGGTGGTGTGAGGAATACCCTGAGGCGTTGAGGCGCGGGGTTGGAGTTGTATGGCACCTTGATGCGTATGAGACGCGGGGTTGAGAAGGCCATAGTCCTGATGCGTTGAAACGCAGGATGGAGTTGTGATGTGTCGATACTGGCTTGGAGTAACATTGAAACCTGATGCGTTTACGCGGATTGTCAATGACGGTCTGATGCGTTTACGCGGACCGAGCCTGAGGCGTTCTAAACGCGGGCATGAGAATGAGGCAATCTAAACGGTGGAAGTAGTGATGTGGCATGACGATTTGTGCATGATTATCTGGATGTGTTATGATGCCATGACTGCATGCTTGACATCTGTGTGTTATATCGATAATTGAATGCCTCGCATGTTTAACTATGTGAAATGCTAGTATTTATGATTGCCTAAGTGGACTGTCGGCCTAACCTATGGTTAGGATCCACCTTACTGAGATGTAAATCTCACCCGTTGTGGGACTCCCTTTTTACAGATCCTTGGTCCTGAGTATGTGGCCTATCAACTTTGGAGACCCGACAGAGATGTCAGTCTATTTTGATGAGTTCCCTGATGGGCAGGGAACCATTTATGTTAGAATGTATACAGTAGTATAGGTAGACAAGGGTGGGAGTAGCTGGAAGGCTCATAGGTATGATGCCTGGTTCCGAAAGGTTGGTGATGTTTCTACAGGGCCGCTGAAGCCCACTAAGGTGCCCTGGAGAGTCGTCCCTAGTTGGTTTCATCCCACCCGAGATTTAGAGCAGGCTGAGGGGTCAGTTGCTGGTTCGAGGAAAGGACCTGAGAGTACTCCGACCTTGGAGGATACTGAAGAGGTCATAGTGGTCGAGGCTACAGAGGATGACCTGGTGGAGTCATCTGCTGACGAGACCATAGAGGATACCGTAGAGGTTTGCTCGGAGACCTTCTCAGAGTACGTGCCCACGGAGGAGGCAGAGGAGACTGATGACTCCAGTAGTTCGTCTTAGGAGCTCCTGGTATTCTGGTCCGACTTTTGATGACGACTCTGATGACTGTTTCCTTTGATGGGTGATGGATCTCTTTGTATTACCCCGTCTCCCTAGTGGATCTAGTTGCTATGCTCTTGTATGAACCTTCGGATATTATGTATTATGGTATTCTCGCTATCTTGGTCCCACTTTATATTTGTACGGAGGAGTTATTACATTGTCGCTTCCACGTGTTTATATATAACACGTCTCTCGACTTATGTGCGGATCCTGGGACATCGAAAGATATCTTGGTTTGCTTGCAGGGAGTCGCGTGCTCGAGCCCGGGGTGCGGGGCGTGACACAAGTCCCAGGATATGGCCCAAGTGGTATTTGTGATATGAATACGCATGCAGAAATGAAATGAACGTGCACCTCCGGTCAAGCAAAAAAAAGAAACCTGGGATAACGAGAATATATATATATATATATATATATATATATATATATATATATATATATACATTACACGAACATGAGTTTACATAAGGACTCGGGATCAAACTAATCCTTCGAATGGTCAGGGAAGATTAGGAACTGTCCAAAAGACGACGACTAATCTAGTCCCCCAAAAGACAACAAATCTTCAATATCATCCATTAAAAGACAACCCCTAAGACAAGAACCTACTAATACGAACCACTACCTCCGTCCTCGTCCTTATCTTCGTTTGGATCATAATCAGAGAAGGTCTCAGAGCGTACATCCACCGAGTCGTCCACCATGGCATCCTGCAGCTCATCCTCAAAAGAATAAATCTCTATCACCTCATCAACTTCCTCCAGGAAAGGGGTCTTCTTTGGCACGTTCCGCGATCCTACTACGGACACTTACGTTTCTACCTCATCTCGACTAGGGTGACACCAGCTGGGCACAACTCCTCGAGGCACTTCTGTGGACTTCAAAGGACCTAAATCATGGAAACATTCTTCAAGACTTGGGGTTTGAAAAAGTAAGGTCCCGCGATGGGATGAGATATACATCTCTGTAAGCTAAGTCCTAAATCTAGGTTAGGCCAATAGTCACCCAGACATAAATGCAAGCAATGAGCAACGGCACTCCAACAATAGTATACAACAAATAATCATCATATTGTACTATAGAAAAATGTGCGATTGACAAACATCAAGGCATATCATCATAATTCACAACTCAAGACAGGCATGAACATACAAGATCAAGCTATACGTTCTATCACCACGATTCATTTCATTAACCATGCCCGTGTCAAAATGCCTCAGGCTTGGTCCGCGTCTTAACGTCTCAGACAATTGTAAACCGTAAAATCCGCATTAAACGCCTCAAGTTTTCTATGTCGTTCAAGGCTTGTGTCAACACATGTATAACTTATCCCGCGTCTCGATGCCTCAAGACATCAGTTAATAATACAATCCCGCGTCCCAACGCATCAAGGTCTCGAAAGTTCTCAAGCATGCAAGATTCCCTTCCACGTCAAGACTTCATGATCAAGTACAAGTTTAGTCACCAAGTTAAGAATCTATAGCATGCGGGTCAATAAGATTCAACACCCACAAGATGATATCGGATACAAAGCATGTACATTAAGTGAGTACACAAAACTTGCACTTAATCGCCATGATCGACAATGAACAATCACACAATAATTCCACAAGAATTCATCCAATTCAATCCCAATTCATCCAGTGGAGGCCTATCCTCCTAACCAAGATTTAGGAATTCCTTACCTTAAGCTTTAATCAGTAGAAATTCCTCAAAAGGCACTCCAAGGATTCGGTTTTAGTGGTCCAAAACAGGGCAGCCACGCACCTAGAGGAATTCGCTCGATTAATCAATTTTTCTATTTCAATTCGTCGAACCACGGAGCATACACCTCAATAACATCTCAATTAACATCCTAATAAGTCTCAACGACGAAATTAAGGCAAGGCGACACCCCAAACAGCCCTTGAGAATTCGGTTTGCACAAATCGAAACAAGGCAGATTCGGTTCTATCCTCTTGCTCCCAAAATAGCCTATAATTCTACTATAAATCTTAAGTTATCATATAAATCACTTGCTAACATGTAGTTCTATGTCTATTAAAGTCTAAAAGAAGATTTTGGAGCAAATCGATGTCCGAAAGTTCTCGAACAGCCCCGGTTTCTTCAAGCCTATCGCTGGTCAGACTTGTGCCGAGAAAACCACCACAAAACGGCCATGGTCACCCTTCCAAACTCCATCAAATTTACCATTTCAGCTCAGCTAAGACTAGTACTATAAGTTAGGAACTGTTCACTAAATGTTTGGAGTAAAATGAAGCCTCGAGGCGATCAAATGAAAACTTACCCTCAGTTGCGTCCAAATCCGTCTAGTTTTGGAAAAGAGGCTGGTCGGAGCTCCTTCGGCGTCCAATGGCCGAGCTACCACCTGAAACTTGTTGGGAAGTGACTGAGGGTTCGGTTGGTGGTCGGCGCGGGGCTGGACAGTCGTCGGAAGTGGTGGTTGTAGGTGGTGAAACCGGCAGGCAGAGCTAGTCGAGTGAGTAGTTCAGTGAAGAGGAAGAAAAGAATAAGAAGAAGAAGGCAAGGGGAGAGGGTGTTCGGTTGATATAAGGCTGAAGGAGGAAGCAAGTGAAGGCTTTACACCTATTTGGATCGTCAACTTAGAGGAATGGTAGGTAAAAAGTGATTAATAAATGCCAAACCTCCAAAAACTTGACACTTGTCCTATATTAATAAAATCTTGGCAATCCAATGGCTATTATACCCTTGTAATTTGGCAGCCTAGGGGGTTTATTAAAGACCAAAAGACCAAGCCAAACCTTGAGGGGCAAAATGGTAATTTTGCTCTCGTTGTTGGTAATGTCATTTTTTCAATTCAAATTTCCTTCGATGAGGCGACATCCAATTCGATTAGAATGTTGAAATTCTTAATTTTCTATTTTTCAATTTCGAGATTCATCTTTGGGGTCAATTCTCTGTCAAATGTAAATTTCAAACTATCCCGGACTAACGGGTAGCTTTTGTAGACGTTACGCGTATCGAATTTGTGATTCTCATCACACTTAGGGCTTGTCAGTTCATGGTGACTTTATTTGTCATGTAATTACGAGGGTCTATAACTAGCTTTGACGGTCTTGATCATCATTGTTCGATTTAGGGAAATTTTATAAATTATACATTGGTTAAGTGGCATCAACTGCGCTCCAATCATATAACGCTAGCAATGAATTCCTTAATTATTCTTAGATCAACCTTTATTGATTCTAAATACTCCCTCGGCAAGACTTATGGTCAAAGTGCCAATTTTCCATTCAAGTTTCCTAGGTCCACGTACCTTGTCTTGCATTAGCCTTTCCCTTTTGGTCAGTTAACTCGAGATTGATCAGATCCGAGGTAGATACGACTGAAATGCATCGTTAGACATGTTTCCATTGATAAATCTCAAAATGACAGGAAAAATCAGAATGTCACAAAATTTATCATGGGTACACCAGTGACAAATTTATCCTACGTTAAATTAGGTTAAAACCACATAAAATCTCAAATTGATACACATATGATAAATATATGGTAAAAATCTCAAATCGGTACATCCATGAATTCACATGTGTCATCCAACTCAGCAATTTGATGATTAAATTTAAAAAAAATTAACGGGAGGTAAATTTATCATAGATGTATCATTTTTGGGTAAATGTATCACAAATGTACCAATTTGTGATTTTTGACGATCAAAAAATAGTTTGAGAAAAACTTATCACAAGTGTACTAGTTTTGAATTTTTCATGATCAAAAAAATAATTTGGGGTAAAATTGTTGCAAGTATACCAATTTGATATTTTTCACGAAATTAACTCAAACATATAATCTACATTGACAGCCTTATTTATCATTTATTATTATTATTTTGGGCTAGAATAATTTTGATCGATTTTGATTTTCATCCTCTATAATTACGGGAGCTAATTTATTGCAGCCTAGTCTAGTCTCATTTTTTGTTCATGCGTGGTAAATAATAAGCACTCGCAAATATAAGCCAGACTTCCTCTTCCTGGTACCTCTCCAGATTCTCTCTCCCCTACGATCTCCAAAAAAACTTGCCCAACCAAACCATCAACTCTCTCCCTTATTTATGCTCTCATCTCTCATGAGCCCGAAACTCTAGTGTCGTGCTATGGAACACAAATCCCCACCTCCCGTCTGGAGAGAAGTAAGAACTGCCATCTTCGGACTTGGGGACCACGCCGGTGAAGAATACTGCCATATCTCAATCATTCGCTAAGAGGTGAACCTTAGTTCTTTGTACCGAGCAAGAGTAGAGGTGCTAAATGGATGGGTAGAGGTGTTGGAAAATTTGGATATTTTGATGGACGATTGAATGAGAAATTGTTGCTCATTTAACACTATCAAACTAATACAAATTATTCTTTGTAACATCTATTGAATTAATTTAGTAACAGAAAGTTAATGACATTAAATTCGACCGTTATAGAATTAATTCTGTAACATCAAAACCACTGGTAAAACCATTACTATTGTAACGATAGAACCACTGGCAGAGCCATTAATAGTGTAACGGCAAAACCATTACTTTTGTAACGGCAAAACCACCGTTATTTTGTTGTTACAAAATTAATCATCACTTATTAGTTGCGAAACACCCCGATTACCCTATAAATAGATGGCTTCCCATTTTATTTCAAGGGGTGGAAAAGGGTGAAAAGGAGAGAAAGAGAGATTGAAACACAATGAAACAAGAAAAATTTCCATCTCTTTTTATTCTCTTCATCTGCATTGGTTTTGATAGTGTTCACATATGGTTCAAGTTTGCAAAAGTTATGGAGTGTTGTGCTTGCCTCTGTAGTTGTTTTTCCGTTGTATCATCGGAGATAGACGCCCATGAAACCACAAAGAACATACGAGAGGGGGCGAATCTATCTTATAAGGAAACTGTGTAGACAAGCCCCGGTATTTGTGTCAATTTTAGTTTCGTCATTGTAATTTTAGTGTTTATAGTTCTAATTTATTATTAGCTCATGTACTGTTCATCGAGCTAGTGCTTTTGTCAACCCAATGTTGTGCTTCTACCGATTGAGTATTGTGCTTCTGCCAACTCAGCAATCATGCCTCTGCCAGTTCAGCACTTGTGCCTCTGTCAACCTTGAATTGAAGATTGTGCCAATAATCTGGTTTCAGAGATTTGGTGTTTATGTCATCCATTTGAAGTGTATAAGGTTTATACTAACCCATATTGTAATTTGCTCTACAGTCTTAAGATATGATTATTTCTTTGAGGCTATTTGCCTGCTTTTACCAGTGTCATTGTGATTTCTGCCCAACAAGCTTAGGACAGAATATAGATTATATATATATTTTGTCTAACAATCTTAAGACAGGTGTTTTGGGTGTTTGTATCATCCTTTTGAAGTTTATAGTGTTTCTACTAATGCCATTTTAAATTCGTCCAATAAACTTAAGACAGATTTCATATTTAGAATTTAGATGGCTACTAGAAACAAAGTTGTTGATGCGTCTTCTGATGACATCACCAAAGGCATTCAGATGACTACTGTAAACGAAGTTGTTGATATGGCTGCTAATGACGTTATCAAAGGCGTTGCCTTCGCTGACCAACTGCATCTGCATGGATCATCCTCTGCCTCTACCGCCGTTTCTATCCACCATTGTGAGAAACTTGAAAAATTCAACGGATCGAACTTTAAAAAGGTGACGAAAAAAAATGTTGGCTTATATTAACAACCTTGAATCTTGAGAGATTCTTAATAAAGGAACCTTCTGAGGTATCCGACGGAGAAACGGATAAGCAAGCCTTCAACACTGTTAAGGCTTGAAACCATTCTGACTTCCTATGTAGGAATTATGTCATGAATGGCTTATATGACTTCAGCACTGTTAAGGCTTGTACAATGTTTATTGTGCAATAAGGACGTCAAATGAATTATGAGAATCCTTGACCAGAAATATAAAACGGAGGATGTTGGAACAAAGAAATTTGTTGTCGGCCGATTTCTTGATTATATGAAGGTGGATTCTAAGATCGTGATCAGTCAAGTGCAACAAATTCAAGTGATCTTGCATGAGATTCAGGCTGAAAGAATATACTTAACTGAATCCTTGGACCGAGCTACGTGCTGGGTCATTCAAAGAGGCTAAGATGGCCGTGCTCAAGCTTGGGCGTGTAAACGGGGCGATCCTCGTACCGCTTAGAGTGAATGTCCCTCGGCCCGAGAAATTCAAGGGCTCGAGGAATGCCAAGACCGTGATCAGTCAAGTGTAACAAATTCATGTGATCTTGCATGAGATTTAGGCTGAAAGAATGTACTTGACTGAATCCTTGGACTGAGCTACATGCTGGGTCAATCAAAGAGGCTAAGATGGCCGTGCTCGAGCTTGGGCGTGTGAACGGGGCGATCCTCGTACCGCTTAGAGTGAATGTCCCTCGGCCCGAGAAATTCAAGGGCTCGAGGAATGCCAAGGATGTGGATAACTTCCTATGGGTGAAGAATCGATACTACAAAATCCAAAGAGCTCAGGATGACAATGTGCATGTGAACATCGTACCCTTGTGTTTGGAAAATGGGTTGTTGTGGTGATGCACCAGGAGCAATGATAAGGCCAACCATAATAAGACATGGGAGGCATCTGAGGCTTTGAGTTTCAAAAGCAATTCTTCCCTCTTATATGGAGGAGGTTGCTTGAAACGAGATGTGACGCCTTGAACGCAAAAGGTTCAATAGAGACTCCAAACACAAAAAGTTCGATAAAGGCTGTGAATGCAAAGAGTTCAATAGAGGCTAGGACCACAAAGAGTTCAATAGAGACTCTGAATGCAAAAAGGTCGATAAAGGAGTTCAATAGAGACTTTGAACGCAAAAGGTTCAATGAGGCTCTGTGTGCGAAGGAAATGAGTCAACAGAGGTTTTGCGCGAAAGGAATGAGTCAACATAGGCTTTGTGCACAAAAAGAATGAAGCAATGAGGCTATGCGTGTGAAAGAAACATTGAACCTCTTGAATTGATTCATTGTGATGTTTGTGCATTGAAGTTTATACAAACAAGAGGCGGTAATAAATATTTTATTACATATGATACCATTAAATAATGCTATGTGTATTGCTTAAAAGCAATGATGAAGTCTTAAGATAAATTTGTTCTATATAAGAATGAAGGTTGAGAAGTGGTCGAGGCAATGAGAAGCACCAATTGGTGAATTCTATGCTCAACACAAAATTATACATGAGGTAACTACTCCTTATTCACCTCAATCAAATAGTGTTGCTGAACGTAAAAATCGCACATTGAAAGAAATGATGAACGCGATGTTACTAAGTTCAGGCTTACCTCAAAATATGGGGGGTGAAGTTATTTTGTCAAGCAATTACCTTTTTTTAATAAGGTACCTAGAAAGAAAGAGGATAAAACCCCTTATGAGCTATGGAAAAGTATGAGCTATGGAAAAGTAGGAGATCATCTTACGAATGCTTACAAATGTAGGAGGTGTCTTGCAAAAGTGGTTGTTCCAAAATCTACTAGTGGATATGTTTTCACACTAGCAGATGCAGCCATATTTTTGGTAATCCTATAAACAAACTATTATAGTCAGATCCACGATGGAATCTGAAGCTATAGCTTTGGATAAATATGGTGAAGAGTGTCACGCTTCGATCCTCGAGCACATGGCATTCCTACCTTGACACCCTTAGGTCACGAAGAATAACGTCCTAGGCTCGCTATCGACCTATAATTTAAATGCGCATGCGGAACGTGCCAACTTCCAAACAACAAAATCAGCATGGGATAAATCAGTAGGGGCATTCATTTAATCAAATTACCAAAAGACAACTTTAAACTTCAAGCAAAGTAGATACTAATTAACCCTATAGAGCTAACAACATATACCACATTCTTCGGGGCGGCTCTCTAGGACCTCAAAAGATATACTGGTCGGTAGGATTAACTCCATATCTACTCCAAAAGGTCACTCTAAAAAGTCACGCGTCAACGTCCACAAGGCTCCGTCACTTGTGACATGAAAAAGTTATCCTACGACAGGGTGAGAAATAAATCTCAGTGAAGTCAACGCCTAAGCTCGGCTAGGACGTTAATTCACCCAGGACATTCTAACAAACAGACATGGCATGTCAACCACAACAAATATCAAACCACATATAACTTGCCCTCTAGGAAGCCACACATAATGCAATGCAAACGCCACATGATAGTCAAACAGCCCAATCAAGGCAAGCATCACATCAAACGACATGCATGACGTCACACGTAGTCCATTTGTTTTATGAGATAAGGCATGCCAGCCCAGGGCATGTCAGCCCGAGAATTTGGGCATGTCAGCCCAGCACACTGGTCAGTTGGTGCCTAGTACACTATTTAGTTGGTACTCTTCTGGCAACGCCAGACATCGTCCCTTACTTCTGGCAACTGCTTTCGGTAGTCCGTGTGATTCCGATCGTCATGGCATAGAGCTACCAGGAATCCCTTCCATGGTTTGGGTCCGTCACAAGCTGCGACCGACATCCATCAAACTGACGTCACAGAATGACATGCTTTTGACAAGTCGTATTTTCCCGATTGTCATGGTATGATCTTGCCAAGCATCCCATCGTCCCATCATATGACCACACATGGCACTCGACAATCAATCAATTTTGTCATCTTTGATTTTGGCCGGATGATTATACAAACGTGCTCAAAAACTCGATCCAAGGCTGTTTTCATGCTAAATCATGCAGTTTGAGTTCACACAGGTCATATGAATGCACAACCTCACAACTAGGCTTGCGCCCGGCACAGACGATTAAATACTCAAAAATTCAATCAGGTCACATCACAATCAATCAACTGTAGTCAATCAAGTAGTCAAAACACGATTGATTAACCAATTCAATTAATCAAACGACATTGATTAATCCCAATTTTATTAAATTACCGATCAATCGCTCGTTTCTGAACTAACACTTGCTCGCGATCAAACAACGGTAATCGATGCCCAATTAGTCAATCGATCGATTCTAACAATCAACTAGCCACAGACAACCTAACTAAAATGACTAACTTAATTAATCGCGGTCCTTTACCCTAAACCCGATTTCTATCTAAATCGACCACGATTATTTTAACTAAATTCCCTAATCAGCTAATTAACTAATCCTAGGTGTAATTAGCACCCTAACCAAAGATTAGGGGTAAACTCACTAAGTTAACTAGTTCGAGCGGTCCAACGGTAACGGCAACGAGCGGCGGCGACGGTGGCGATCCACGAAACTCGCGACCTAACTCGGGTTCCCGGCCTTTAACCCAAACCAAAGTGGTCCGGCAAGACCACAACACCCTGGGGCAGAAACACAGGTTCGGAGGTGATGGTCGGCGACGTCCGGCGGTTGGAGTAGTGACGTCCAGCTGTTGGAGTAGTGACGTCCGGCGGTTGGAGTAGCGGCGGCCGGCGGCAGGTCAGGTTCGGGTCAGAGGGAAACAAGGCAGGGCAGTGGCAGCTTGGGGGTTTTGAGGGGTTTCAAGTGGCCTTAAAGCCGAGGGGAGGGTTGGCTAGCGTCAGGGGATCCTCGAGGTGGTTGTGGGAAGCGGTGACAGTGGTTAGAGGTGGCCGGAGGCGACCAAACGACTACGAGCAGAACCGGGTTCTTCTTGAGTCTGGAGTAGGGGATTCGGGTCACGAGTTGCTTCGAGCTCTACCAGCCACGACTGGAATCCGGCGGCTGTGAGGGACGATAAAGAGTCAAGGCCAGTCGGTGGGAGTCGTCGGCGAGTGGCGGGTCGTCGGAGGCCTCGGAGGACAATTGGAGCTCCTCGGGTCTGAAACAGGGCACCGATGGGATCTCAGTTCTCAGGGACCTTGCGGTGGTTCTGGGCGGTGACGAGTGGTCGAGGGGGTCGATGTGAGGGCAGAGGATGGCAGGACGATGGCTGGAGGAGGCCGGAAGAGGCGCGAGAGCCGACGGGGCTCCGAGTTCTCCCAAACCCGAAAACAGGGCAATCGAGATCCGAGGCTTCCAGGGGCTATTTCCAGTGGCAAATGGCGGTCCAACGACGGCGACAAGGAAGGCTGAAGGTGAGGTCGATGTCCGATGGTGGTAGCGGTGCTCGAAAATCACACACGAAGGAGGAGAGGAGATGAGGAAGAGGCGGTCGGCTGAGGGGAAAAATAGAGAGAGAGAGAGAGTGTGTGAGGTGATTGGTGGTTAGGGACAAGACAAGTGAGGCCCACCTTGTGTCATCTCACAATTCAAAAGTCTTGTCCTCTAGTGAATTATTGGAGGGCTTTTTGGTCTTTCAATAAATCGGGACTGGAATTGAAATTTTGGTATATTGACGAAGGGAAATTTTGGTATTTACATAGGCTAGGCTTGATCAGGATTAGGCTCGGTGTGAAGATTTCAATCGTATTTCGCGACGACTAAGAATTACGAAGCCTAATCTAAATCAACTGATATTTCGGGAATCGTCCAAAATCTGTATCTTAATTTTTTACTGTTCAAAATTTCGTAGCGACTGAAATTCAATTTCATTCCCTTTTATCGAATTTATCGATTTACAAATGACGAATTTCCAGGGCGTCACAACTCTCCCCACCTTAAGAAATTTCATCCCCAAAATTATAGTACAGTCAAAACTATACAAAAAGGTCAGGGTAGCTAGTCTTCATCACTTCCTCGTTCTCCCAGGTGGCTCCTTCGGTTCCATAGTGTTGCAAAATCACTTTGACTAATGGAACTGTCTTATTCTGGAGCACATGCTATTTTCTATCCATGATTCTGATTGGATGCTCCACATATGAAGCTCGCTCATCCAGTTCGATCTCTTCGTAACTTAGCACATGAGCGGGATCCGACTCGTACTTCCTAAACATCGTTACATGGAATACGTTATGCACTTGAGCAAGTCTCGGCGGTAACGCAAGACGATAGGCCAAATTTCCAATTCGCCCTAAAATTTCAAACGGCCCGACATACCTTGGGCTTAGTTTTTCTTTCTTGCCAAAGCGAGATGTCCCTCTCATATGTGACACTTTCAGAAAAACATGGTCTCCAACTTGAAATTCCAAAGGCATGCACCTCCTATCAGCATAGCTTTTCTGGCAGCTCTGAGCTGTCTTTAATCTGTCTCTGATCACTTTAACTGCCTCCATCGATTGTTCTACTAACTCAGTTCTTGTAATCTTTCTTTTGCCAACCTCATCCCAACAAACTGGCGTCTTACAGGCTCTGCCATACAATGCCTCAAAAGGCGCCATCTTGATACTTTGTTGATAACTGTTGTTGTAGGCAAACTCCACCAAATGCAACTGTTCCTCCCAGCTACCTTTGAAATCTAGAACACATGCCCTCAACATGTCCTCCAAAGTCTGAATAGTCCTTTCAGATTGGCCATCTGTTTGCGGGTGATAGACCGTACTGAACTGTAACTTTGTTCCCAATGCAGTTTGTAGACTTTTTCAGAATGTGGCAATAAACTTGGGATCACGATTTGATGTGATCGTCACTGGCACTCCGTGTAGTCTCACAAGGTGCCTCACATACAAATCTACATATCTGTCCAAAGCAAAGTCCTTTCTCACTGGGATGAAATGTGCTGACTTCGTCAATCTGTCGACCACAACCCAGATTGAATCATGTCCTCTTTGGCTCCTTGGCAATCCTATCACAAAGTCCATCGTGATATGCTCTCATTTCCACTCTGAGATTTCCAATGGCAGCAGTAATCCTCTAGGCTTGCAGTGCTGTACCTTGACCTGCTGACAGGTCAAACATTTAGCCACATGCTTGGCTATATTTACTTTCATGTCGTTCTACCAGTAGTGCTGCTTCAGATTCTGATACATCTTTGTACTTTCAAGATGGATACTATAACTGCTACGATACGCTTTAGATAGAATCTCCTCTCTTAAACTTGTATCGGCAGGCACAACCAAACGTCCTCTGAACTTCAGTATCCCATCCTCGGCTACTTGGAAATCGACTCTTCGCTTGGTTGAGTCCTCTTGAAGTATCTTTTGAATGACAAGGTCCGTCGATTGCAGAGTCTTAATCTTCGCCTGCACTTCTGGCTCAATCCTTAGTGTAGCCACAAGGCTCGATAGACGGCTTACTTGCAACTTAAAGTCGGAATCTCTCACTTGCTCTAACAAACGCCATTCATGGACTTGTAATTGAGCAATGACTAATTTTCGACTCAAGGCATATGCAACCTTATTCGCCTTACCCGGATGATACAGAATCTCGCAGTCATAATCTTTAAGCGACTCCATCCATCGACGTTGCCTCATATTCAACTCCTTTTGAGAGAACAGATACTTCAGGCTATGGTGATCGGTATATACCTGAAAACTTTCTCTAATCAGGTAATGTCTCCAGATTTTCAAAGCAAACACGACTACAGCCAATTCCAGAACGTGCGTCGGATAGTTCAACTCATGCGACCTCAACTGACGAGAAACATACGCTACTACCATACCATACTGCATCAAGACATAGCCTAGGCCTCAAAGCGAAACATCACTATAGATCTCGAATCCTCCAGGACCAGACGGAATTGTTAGAACAGGAGCAATAGTCACCTATGCTTAAGCTCTTGAAAACTATGCCCATACTTGTCTGTCCATTCAAACTTTGTGTCCTTCTTCAGCAGCTTAGTCAAAGGCAAGATTATAGCTGAGAATTTCTCCACAAAACGTCTATAATAACTTGCCAAACCCAAGAAACTTCTGATCTTAGTCACTGTCATCGGTCTCGACCAATCCATAACGACTTCAATCTTAGACGGATCCACAACAATACCACCAGAAACCAAATGTCCTAGGAATGCCACACGAGCTAGCCAGAACTCGCACTTGCTAAACTTGGCATACAGTTAACACATTCTAAGAGTTTCTAACGCAATCCTCAAGTGTTGTTCGTGATCCTCTGGACTCTTCGAGTACACTAGGATGTCATCTATGAACACGATCACAAAGCGATCCAAGAACTCCTTGAATACTCTATTCATCAAGTCCATAAAAGCAGTAGGATCATTCATCAGACCAAACGGTATCACAGTAAACTCATAATGTCCATAATGCGTCCTAAACGTCGTTTTTGGTATATCCTCTTTCCTGATCCTCAACTGATGATAACCCGTCCGTAGATCAATCTTGGAAAATACCGATGCACCCTACAACTGATCGAATAGATCATCAATCCTCGGCAGTGGGTACTTATTCTTAATCGTTACCTGATTCAGCTGTCTATAGTCGATGTACAACCGCAACGATCCATCCTTTTTCCTTACAAACAATACAGGCGCTCCCCAAGGTGATGCACTAGGGCGAATAAACCTTTTATCCAACAACTCCTTCATCTGATCCTTGAGTTCCTTCAATTCCGATAATGCCATCCTATACGGCGCCTTAGAGATCGACTCCGTCCCAGGAGCTAACTCTATCACGAACTTAATTTCCCTTTCTGGGGGTAAGCTAGGTAACTCCTGAGGAAAGACATCTGGGAACTCACGTACAACCTCAATATCCTTCAACTTAAGTTTCCCAACAGACGTGTCAACCACAGTAGCCAAATAACCTTGGCATCCTTTCTCCAACAGACGGGTTGCCTCCAACGACGAGATCACTACAGTTGAGGTTCCTCATCGATTTCCCACAAACTCATAACTAACCTCATTTAATGGGTTAAACTGTATCGTTTTACGATAGCAATCCATCATGCACCTTTACTTTGTCAGCCAATCCATTCCCACTATCATATCAAAATCGTACATCTCAAGCACAATCAAATCTATGTTACTTTCATGGCCATCAACAACAAATCTACAATCAGGACAGCCTACTGCAGCTATCACACTATCCTTTAAAGGTGTAGACACCTTGAGAATGACATCTAATGGCACCAAATTCACCCCAAACAGCTTAACAAATTGATTAGCAACAAATGAATGCGTGGCACTCGAATCAAACAAGGCATAAGCTACTTGATTATGCAAGAAGACCATACATGTAACGGTCGGCGAATCCTTCGCCTCTTCTCCAGTGATAGCAAACACTCGTCCTTGCGCCGGCGGTCGATTTTGAAAGTTTTGTGGCACATTTCCACCAGCTTGGCCTCCCTAAGGCCTGAATTGTTGTCTTTGCGGGCAATCCCTCACTCGGTGACCCTTCTGGCCACAACCAAAATAAGCTCCATCACCATACGTACGCGGAGCAGAACCATGCTTTTGACGGCATAGGCGGCACATATCATCCTGACAATGCACTGGCTTGCTGATCGCCCCTTTCCGGTTCGGTGGAATGTGGTGCTTACCACTCATCATCGGCTTCTTGCCTTTTTAGGTGTCCTTCTTATTCCAGGGCGTGAACCGCGATCCACTGGCAGCAGCTCTTTCCTTCAAATTCCCCTTGATTAGTTGAGCTCTCTCATAAATGTCATCGTAGTCCTTTAAGTTGAAGGGCACTAAGATATCCTTTATTTCCGGCTTCAATTCGTCCTGGAATCTCTTAGCTTTATCCAACGGATCCTTAATCATCCTTAGGGCAAACAATGACAAATCAACGAATTTCGCCTTATACTGATCCACCGTCATCTGATCCTAATGTAAACGCATGAACTCATTAACTTTTTGTTCTTTCGCACAGTACGAAAAATATTTACCATTAAAGGCTTCCACGAACGCAGTCCATCTCGAAACGGTCCCTCCGCGAAAGATTCTTCCCTTGGATGCATCCCACCAAATTCTTGCATTTCCTTTCAGTTGAAAGACGACCAAGGTGACCTTGTCCTCGTCGGTGCACTTCAGCACCTCAAATACTTTCTCTAGTTCCTTGACCTACGAGGCAGCTGCCTAGTTCCTTGACCTACGAGGCAGCTGCCTCGGGATCTCCATCTCCGACAAACTTCGACGGCATTTTCTTGAGAAACTGTTCTACCAGTTTATGCATCGGTCGATCTCTATTCGTATTTCCAACCACAAGGCTTCCTTGGGGTGCCTGAACAGCAGCGGCAACAGCAGGAGCACCCTGATTCCTCTCTCGCTGGTCAACCTATCTCTTAGCGCTCTTAACGCTTGAAGAACATCAGCCATAGTTGGCTCTTGCCCAGCAGGCTCAGCGGCACGAGGTGCCCATTCATCAGTTGCACTCTCTTCGACTGGCTTGACAGGCCTCATTCGAGGTACTCAGGGAGCTCTTCTGCCTCGTCCGCTCATTGCGCAGGTGAGTTACGGAGTCTTGCTCACCCCATGGCAAAACTCGATCAGAAGGCAACCCAACAACTTACTACACAAGCAGAAAACACATGCATCAAGCTTATAAACTTGCTAACTACATCATTTCCCATCGCTCCTTATTACTCCAGGCTAGTGACCAGATGATTAAGCTGACCTTGCTCTAATACCACATTGGGCGAGGATGTCATGCCCCGATCCTCGAGCATACGGCATCCCTACCGTAACACTCTTAAGTCACGAAGGATGGCGTCCTAAGCTTGCTATCGACCTATAATTTAAATGCGCATGTGGAACGTGCCAACTCCGAAAAAATAAGATTAGCATGGGATAATCAGTAGGGGTATTCATTCAATCAAATCATCAAAAGACAACTTTAAACTTCAAACAAAGCAGATACTAATTAACCCTATAGAGCTAACAACATAAACCCCATTCTTCGGGGAGGCTCTCCAGGACCTCTAAAAATATACTGGTCGATAGGATAAACTCCATATCTACTCCAAAAGGTCACTCCAAAAAGTCATGCATCAGCGTCCACGAGGCTCCGTCACTTGTGACCTAAAAAAGTTATCCCATGACGGGATGAGAAATAAATCTCAGTGAAGTCAACGCCTAAGCTCGGTTAGGACGTTAATTCACCCAGGACATCTTAACAAACAGACATGGCATGTCAACTACAACAGATATCCAACCACATGCAACTTACCTTCTAGGAAGCCATGCATAATGTTATGCAAACACGACATGACAGTCAAATAGCCCAATCAAGGCAAGCATCACATCAAACAACATACATGACGTCACACGTAGTCCATTTATTTTATGAGACCGCATGCCAGCCCTAGAATTTAGGCATGTCAGCCCGGCACACTGGTTAGTTGGTGCCTAGTACACTAGTCAGTTGGTACTCTTCTGGCGGCGCTAGGCATCGTCCCTTACTTCAAGCGACTGCTTCCGGTAGTCTGTGTGATTCCGATCGTCACGGCACAGAGCTACCGGGAATCCATTTCAAGGCTTCGATCCGTCACAAGCTGCGACCGGCATCAGTCAAACTGACGTCACAGAATGACGTGCTTCCGACAAGTTGTATTTTCTCAATCGTCATGATACGATCTTGCCAGGCATCTCATCGTCCCATCATATGACCACACATGACACCCGACAATCAATCAATTTTTTCATCTTTGATTTAGGCAGGATGCTCATACAAATGTGCTCAAAAACTCGGCCCTAGGCAGTTTTCATGCTAAATCATACAATTTGAGTTCATACAGGTCATATGAATGCACGAACTCACAACAAGGTTTGCGCCCAGCACAGACGATGAAATACTTAGAAATTCAATCATGTCACATCACAATCAATCAACTGCAGTCAGTCAAGCAGTCAAAACATGATTGATTAACCAATTCAATTAATCAAACGATATTGATTAATCTCAATTTTATTAAATTACGATCGATCGCTAGTTTCTGAACTAACACTCGCTCGCGATCAAACAATGGCAATCGATGCCCAATTAGTCAATCAATTGATTCTAACAATCAACTAGCCACAAACAACCTAACTAAAATGACTAACTTAATTAATCGTGGTCATTTACCCTAAACCCGATTTCTATCTAAACCGACCATGATTATTCTAATTAAATTCTCTAATTGACAAATTAACTAATCTTAGGCTCAATTAGCGCTCTAACCAAGGATTATGGGTTAACTCATTAAGTTAACTTGTGACACTCTAATTTTTCCTGTCATTTCAAGACTCATTGATGACAATGTATCTAACAATGTATTTCAGTCATATCTCGCTCGGATCAGATCAATCTCGAGTCGACTGACCAAAAGGGAAAGGCTAATGCGAGACAGGGTACGTGGACCTAGGGAATTCGAATAGAAATGACGCTTTGACCATAAGAATTGTTGAGGAGACATTTAGAGCCATAAAAGGCCAATCTAATAACGATTAAGGAATACATTGCTAGCATTATATGATTGGAGCTCGGGTGATGCCGCTTAAACCAATATATAATTTACAAAATTTTCCTAAATCGAACAGTAACGATCGAGGCCATCGAAACTTGTCACGCCCCACGCCCCAGGCACGAGTACACAACTCCCTGCAAGCAAACCAAATATCTCTCGTGGTCCTAAGATCCACGCGTAAGTCGAGAGACGTATAATATACAAGCATGCGAAAGCAATAATGAAACAACTCCTCCGTACAAAATATGAAGTGGGACCTGGATAGCGCAAGTGCTGTCATACATGATATCCAACTTTTCATACAGGAACAAAGTTACTAAATCCGCTAACATGGGGGATGGGGTAAGTACACAAAAAGAGGTCCATCCTCAAGCATCCAAGGAAAACAGGATCAGGGTCACCACCAAAAGATCAAACTAACCAACTAGAAGCTTCTAAGATGAGCTGCTGGAGTCCTCGGTCTCCTATGTGTCCTTTGTGGGCTTGTACTTTGAGAAGGTCTCCGAGCAGACCTTGATGGTTCCTCTAGGGTCTCCTCAGCAGATGGCTTCATGAGATCCTCCTCAGTCGCCTCAACCTCAATGACCTCATCCTCTGTGTTCTCTATGGTCGGGGTACTCTCCGGTCCATTCCTTGAACTGACAACAGACCCCTTAGCCTGGTATAAATCTCTAGTGGGTTGGCACCAACTCGGGACAACTCCTTGGGGCACCTCATTGGGCTTCAGCGGCCCGATAGACACATCCCCAACCTTCCTAAACCAGGCCTTATACCTGTGAGGCTTCCAACTAGTACTACCCTCATCTACCCAAACTACGGTACACTTCCTGACACAAATGGTTCCCTGTCCGTCAAGGAACTCATCAAAATAGGTGGACATTTCCTTAGGGTCTCCAAAACGTATAGGCCACATTGTCAAGACCTGGGATTTGTAAAAACAAGGGTCCCCAACAGGGTGAGATTCACATCTCAGTAAAAGAGTCCTAACCCTAGGTTAGGCCGACCGTCCACTCAGGCAGTCACATACCCCAATAATTCAAACTCATAAACATACGAGGCAATGCAAATATAGATAACAACACACGGATGGCAGGCACACTATTATGGCATCATAACACATTCAGATGATTATGCACAACTCGCCCTGCCACATCACCACAACCACCATTTCCTAACTGCCTCATTCTCATGCTTGCGTTTAGAACGCATCAAGCTCGGTCCGCGTAAACACATCATACCGTCATTGACAACCCGCGTAAACGCATCGGGTTTCAATGACACTCTAAGCCAGTGTCGACACGTCACATCTCCATCCCGTGTTTCAACGTATCAGTACCGTGGCCTTCTCCACCTCGCGTCTCGTACGCATCAGGCCCCCACACAACTCTAACCCCGCGCCTCAACGCCTCAGGGTACTCATTCCACCACCTTGCGTCTCATACGCATCAGGATCTCACCATGTCATACTCATGCCATGATTTTCAATTCATTTCACATGCATAACAACAGGTGCAACTCAAGCACAATTCATATACTCATGCCATGCAAGACAACCAATGTGACACTCAGACATGGCAAATAATTCAAGCACAAGCATTGGCACACATTAATCCTCTATACTATCTTAGGACGCACCAAGAACAGTCATCTTGGAATCTCTTCACAAAACATTCAAATTATCACCCGACTCACCCAATTGAGTCCAATCTTCCTATCCTAAGTTTTGGATTCTCTTATCTCAAGTTTGATGCCACAAAAATCCTCTTCTCAAGCCCTCAACAGTTCGGTCTCAATGGTCCAAGAACAAACCCACCGTGCAACCTAGGAAAATCCAACCAATTGTCAATTTTCCTTATCCAATTCACCCATTCATGAATCACAAGCCTCCATAACACAATCCTCATTATCCTAGCATGTCTCAATCACCAATTTGAGACTCAAAATCACTCATCATCAGCCCCCACAGAATCGGTTTGCACAGAACCGAACCGGGCTATGTTCGATTCTGTGTAAACCGAGCATATGCAGCCCTTAACGTACTCCAATTCCACCATTTAATCACTAACCTACTTGCTAACATGTCTACCTAAGGGTTTATGAGGCTCACCGAAGATTTGAGGTCGATTCGTCACCGGAATTCGTTCAAAAGTCGCCGGTTCCTTCAAGACTGCTAACTGATAGTTTTTGTCCAACATTCACAAGACCCATTTGAGATCAAAAATCCATCAAATTAAGCTCAACTTTTTACCACAGATCACTAAACGAGTCCCTTAGATATCCACAAAATTTGGCCGCAAGACTCCAACATTTCGAGGTCCTTAAGAGTCAGAAACTCTGCCTACCTCAGATTGTGTAGATTTCTGTCGGCTTCCGAGAGAATGGTTGGCCGAAGCTCCTCGGTGGCTCAATCGATGCGTTTCCACTTCGAGGACGTCGGCAATAGGCTGAGCTAGGAGGGTGTAGTCGGCCGGAGTCGAGACAGTGGCCGGAGGAGGTCGTCGGAGTTGGCGAACGACGAGGGCAGGAGCGATCGGGCGAGCTGCAGAAAGAGAGGAAGAAGAAGGAGAAGTCTCGGTGCTTTGAGGTGGTGATTGGCCGGCCAAGGAGAGAGAAGAGAAGCTATATTCAATCTCAAGAGTCAAAGGTTGAATGATAGTTGGGTAATAGTGGACAAGACCACTCTTTAGCTAATCCATTGACACATGTCCTAAGTGTCAATCAAGTTTAATCCAATGGCCATGCTCTCTTCTAAGTTTCAGCAACCTTGGGGGTCATAAAAGACCCAAAATGCCCTTCTTCAATTGCAATAGCAAGGCTAGAGCTTTGAGAGGCAAAATGGTAATTTCACCCCCGACGTCCGAAACGCCGTTTTTCTTAATCCAATACTCTTCGACATGGCAATAGCCAATCCAAACATGACGTTGGAATTCTCAATTCTCCATTTTCAATTTTCAAGACTCGTTTTTGATTATTTTCTCTGTCAAACATGGTTCTAGCCTATCCCAAATGGACGGGCAGCTTTTGCAGACTTTACGCATATCGACCCTATGATTCATATCACATTTATAGCTCGTCAATTCGTGGCGACTTTGGTTGTCATGTAATTGTGAGGGTCTATCACTAGTTCATATGGACTCGATCGTCAATGTCCGATTTAGGAAAATTTTACAAATTAAACGTTGGTTAAGCGGCATCACCCGCGCTCTAGTCGTATAACGCTAGCAAGGCATTCCTTAATCATTCTTAGATCGGCCTTTTAAGGTTTTAAATGTCCCCTCGATAATCCTTATAGTCAAAGTGTCATTTACTATTCGAATTCCCTAGGTCTACCTACCTCGTCTCGCGTTAGCCTTTCCCTTTTGGTCAATCTACTTAAATTGATCAGATTTGAGCGAGATACGACTAAAATACATCACTAGATATACTTCTCATTAACGAGTATGAAATTGACTAGAAATCAGAATATCACAAAACTAGTGATAGACTCTCACAATTACATGACAACTAAAGTTGCCATGAATTGACGAGCCCTAATTGTGATATGATTTATAGGGTCGATACGCGTAACATCTGCAAAAGCCGCATGTCGATTCGGGGTAGGCTGGAATCGCATTAAATAGAGAAATGATTCAAAAACAAGTCTTGAAATTCAAGAATAGAGAATCAAGAATTTCAACATTAAAATTGGATTGGCCGTCGCCTTATCGAAGAAAATTGGAATCAGAAAAATGACGTTCCAGACGTCGGGAGTAAAATTACCATTTTGCCCCTCAAGCCTTAGCCTTACTTATATAATTGGAAGATGGCATTTTGATCTTTGACACACCCCCAAAGCCACCAAAAATTTGAGAGAATCATGGCCATTGGATGAGCTTAAACGACACCTTGGACAAGTGTCAATGGATTAGGCCTTAAGTGGACATATCCACTTTTCAACTACCATTCAACAAGTTGACTCTTGAATTTCGATAAAATCTCTCTCTCTTTCTCTTTTGGCCGAGCATATCCCCTCCATCTACCATTTCTTCTTCTTCTTCTCTTGCTCGCTAGCTTGCTGCCCTGTTCCGACCGACTCACTCTTTCGACCATAACTTTTTCATCCGATGGTCGATTGAGGTAAAACCACCAGCAATAGAAAGCTTATTGTCTTGCCGTTATAACAAGGTATTATGGGTCCAAATCCATACAGTCGTTTGTCCCATAGAGTCGTTTGAAAGAGCAAAGGTCAGGCTGGTCAGTTTTCAATCCGAGAGCTCCCAGCCGACCAGTCTGACAATCCCACTATTTCGGTCATATCTTCTTCGTTCGATATCGGATCGAGATAAAACCACCGCCAAATGAAAGTGTATTGTCTTATCTTTCCATGGACATATTATAAACTCAGTTTGACCTTGTAGATCTTCCCGTAGCTCGATTTGAGTGGACAAAGGTCAGGCGAGGTCAGATTATGATCGGTTTTGAGGAAAAACCTGATCCGGGGTCTTTTGGACTTCAAATTGCTCCAAATTTTTGGTGAGGTTTTCTACACTTATAGTATTAAAGTTAGATGAGCTGTGGTAAAAAGTTAGGATGAATTTGATAGACTTTTGACCTCAAATGGGTCTTGTATTTGAAGGGTCAGAACTGACCGGCGGTAAGCTTGGAGGAACTGGCACCGTTCTTGGACCATTTGACGTCACCTTGAGCTCAAATTTTTGGTGAGGCTTCCCAACCCTTAGAACTACATGTTAGCAAGTAGATTAATGATTATATTGAGGATTTGAGGTAGTTTAAGGGCTGAATAATCTCGGTATACACAAAATCAAAAATAGCCCGGTTCGGTTCTGTGCAAACCGGTTCTGTGGAGGCTATAATTATTGGTTTTGAGTCTCAAATTCATCAATGAGACATGTTAGGATGTTGAGGAATGTGTTAATGACGTTTGTGATCCATGGATTGGTAATTGGGCAAGAGAAAATTGACGACTGATTAGAATTTCATAGGTTGCGCAGTGGACTTGATCTTGGACCATTTGGGCCGAATTGTGGTGGTGCTTGAGGAGAGAATTTTGTAGTATTAAACTTGAGGTAAGGGAATCCTAAAACTATGATAGGAAGATTGGGCTCAATTGGGTGAGTCGGGTGAGAATTTGATTGATTCTTGAGAGATTTCAATGTGATCATTCATTGTATGTCCTAGAACGATATAGAGGATTTGAATGTGTGTTCATGCCTATGCTTGAAATGACTACCATGTATGAATGTAAATTGATTGTCTTGTATTCCATAAGGGTATGATTTGTGCTTGAGTTGCACATGGCATTATGTATGTGCATTGAATTGAAATTATGGCATGATTGAGGCATGGCGACCCCCTGAGGCGTATGAGACGGGGGGTGGTGTGATGGATACCCTAAGGCGCTGAGGCGTGGGGTTGGAGTGGTATGGCACCCTGATGCGTATGAAACGCAGGGTTGAGAAGGCCATAGTCCTGATGCGTTGAAACACGGGACGGAGTTGTGATGTGTCGACACTAGTCTAGAGTAACATTGAAACTTAATGCGTTTATGCGGGTTGTCAATGACGGTCTAATCGTTTATGCAGATCAAGCTTGATGCGTTCTAAACGCGGGCATGAGAATGAGGCAGGTATGAAGGGTGGAGTGGTGGTGTGACGTGGCGGTGTGTGCATGATCTTAGTGATGTGTTGTGATGCCATGACTGCCTGTCGGACATCTGCATGATTGTTGATAATTAAATGCCTCATGTGTTTATTTGCATGAAACACTGATGTTTATGACTGTCTGAGTGGACTGTCGGCCTAACCTAGGGTTAGGACCCACCTTACTGAGATGTGTATCTCAACTTGTTGGGGATTAACATTTTCTCTAGGTTCTAGGCAATGGAGCATCAGTAAGTTCAACGATTGGCATTCGTGGGAGTAATAAGTGAATGAGTACAAGATATTCTGTGAACTTGGGGATTGTATTCTATTTTGTAATTGTAAAATGGAACCACTACTATTTATCCCTAGTCATTTGTTTTATTGAATGGAGTGGAGATGACTGAAGCTTCCGCTCGTAATTGGATTATTTGTATTGTGGGCCGAAAGATCCTGGAAGAGTTTCATAAAGGAACGGCTTGATGGGATGTTCACGCGCTCGTCGGGTTCGGGGCATGACATTCCCGTTTGCTTGGTATTAAAGCAAGGTCAGCTCGATCCAATGTGATTGAGACTTAGAGTGATAAGGAGTGATGACTTGAGGACAATTAGGTAGTGAGACCTTGAGGGACAAGCATGGATTACTGAATCTTGAGGACTATAGGTTTGAATTTATGTAGTATTCTAATGGTCCTAGTGCCGATTTAAAGGATGATCTTGAGTGATTTATGAATAAGGCTCACAAGGAAGTGAATAAAAATTGAGGAAAGCCTGTATTTGAGGTTGCTAGAGAATAAATTATGAATGAAGGGTCAATTGAAGTGTATGATTGTGATCTTGATTTGTCAATGACCCAACTTGAGGAATACGAGTTATAAAGAGACTATTGATGTTAGTGGATTCAGGCTTGAATTACATGATATCTTGATGGTTTAGCTATCAATTACTATTGTCAACCTTGAATGAAATGAGGTGAGATGTATACAAGGTATATTGAATTAAAGGCCAGTTGTGATCGAATGCTTAGAGATTTGATTTAGTTAGTGACTCCACTTGAGGTGTATGGTTGATTATAGGCAATTGATCGGTGGAATTAGAACTCTTCAATGGATAGGAATTGATCTGAAGGCAATTTTGATGTGACAAGTGGTGAGGATAGTCATGCTGTGCATGTGTTTGTGGCTTTGAAATGAAAGTTGATGAGGGTGCATGCATGAGCTTATCACTATCAGACTTAATAAACTATCGCTTGGTATGGGACGAGTTGATGGGATACCTATAAACCGTAATGAAACATGTTATGGGGCGTGTAGAACGGGGCCTTCTCCATAGATGTATGACTTGGGACAACCTGCAACGACTAGGTCTGATGAAGGCGGGGAGTGATCGCCAGGACAGAGAGGTCCGGACAAGGAGCGGCTCCTGGCAGGCTTCTAAGACAAGGAGGCAGGAATGACCTAGACCAAAATTTGAAAGAGAAAGTCTAGGTATCAGGTTGAGTCTGGTTGTGATTAAGTGAAGTATGGCACGAGAGTGATTCTTAAAGAAAATGTTCGAAAGTGGCATGGCATGTGTAATGACACCGTGATTGGCATGTTTAAAAGTTTCGTGCTTGGCAATGGATGCCGTTTGAAAAGAAAACCGATATTGTGATTGGCCTAGTTGGCATGTTTTGTAATTTGCATCATGTGATTGTTATGGCCGAGGTTTAACTGAGAGATTCGACGACGTGAGGAGTTTATACTCCATTGATCTGATGCTTGTTGAGATTAAGATAGCATGTTGTGATTATGCTAGAGTGGTAGATGCCTCTTGATTATGGCACTTTGAGTACTTTTGGGGTTGACCTAGTTGAGGCTTGCCTAGTAGTGACAGTTAATGGAGAAATCGCATCGTGGAGGCTTGTTTAATGCATGGTTGCTGCTTAAGGATGATTTGAAATCCCTAGATAATAAGCAACTAGTTGAGAGTTGTTCGGGAATCACTGAATGTGTGATTGGTGGTGATGAAAGATAATGAGATGAGCAGCCTAAGACTGCAAGACTTGAGTAGATGACCTAAGTCTTGGATTCTTGGAGGGAATCATAGTGGTTCAAGTGACATGAAAATCTGATAAGATTGAAGGACCAAAGTATGGTCGCTAGAGTAGCACCTGGCTTGTGTATGTGAGATACGAAAAGATCCAAGAACTGAGATGGATCATGAGAATTGAGTAAAGATGATAACCAAAACGTGAAAACCAGCAGAGCGATTGACTCGAGTTTGTGAACCACATGGGACAAGGAGTTGAATGGGTCGTGAGAACCTTGAATAGAAATGAGAAATTTTTATGGGTAGGCGAGCTCGAAAAGGGGCTGCCATTGTTACCCAAGTCGTTGAGACGACTAGTGCTGAGGAGTTAAGTGATGGAAGTCAAGAGAAAGGCAATCCTGAGACTACTCATTTCCAAAGTGGAAACGTGGATAGGAAACCATAAGAGTTTTGAAAAGCTTATGAAGCTATGTATACAGTTGAGATTGACTGAGTTTGATGAAAGGATGGAATTTGAAATCATCATCTTATAAATTGAGGGTTTCATGAGAAAACCTTAAAGGTTTTGGGTATACTAAGGAAAGAAAGTGACCCTAACAGGTTGTAGCCTTAAGAGGCTGTTGATAATTGGTGAAAGGTCACCAGAAGAAGGGTTTCCTCGAAGGCATGATATTTTTCTGGATTGCCTTTATCGAATTGTTTAATGGAAGTGTTTTCCCTGGATTGCTTGAGAACAAAGGTTGTTTGGATCCTGATACTTTTGCAAGGATCAGAGAACAATCGACCAGAGTGAGACAGAGTTCTCTAGGTCGTTTAAGCATATAGTAAAGGTGGTCAAGGACGCTTGAATGAGATAAGTAAATCTCTGAGTGGATTGAGTTTGAAAGCCTTATGGCTAGTTGTTCTTCTTAATTTTGAGGAATGGTAATGGGACTTAGTAAAAGAAGAGAACTCCTGCTCATGGATTACGAGAAAAGAGATGTTCATTTTGGAACATGAAGCGTACTTGCGAGAGATGGTTGTTACCTTGTCGCCAGTCTCGTAATGAGAGACTGACATCTCGTTCCTTCCGTCGTTGGAAAAGTTGAGGAAAGAAATCTGTCAGTTGTCTGACATTGATGATTTTATGAGATTGATTAAGTATAAATCTAGACCACTAGAAGTGCTATTGTGTGTTATCGCCCCTAAAGGATAAGGCATCACTCTTAAAGGACGATTGAACCATGAGATGGTCGTTGATGAAAAGAAAAGTGAAAGGACTAGATAGTCCTAGCTGTTCGTAATTCTAGTAAATGATTGAGGAAGCGAAAAGAGCACTAAGAGAATAATTGCAGAGTAAATTGAGGTAATATAATCGAGTATTGGATACGTGAATCGGTGGAAACTAAAGACGAACAGATATTGTCACTTGAGGTGACTGAATTATGGGAAAAAGAATGCCAAGTATAGTGGCATCTACATTCTAGAGTAAAACACCACCGTTGGCGCAGACCCAAGATCGACGTCCTATGGAATAGGAAGAACATGGTGGATTTGAAATAAGAGAATGCCACTGAAGTGTATAGCTTCCTTCACATGGTAAGAGATCCTAGTGTGGAAGAAAGAGAAAATCCTAAATGTCTTGATATTAAGATGGAGCGTCTAGACTGAGAAAGACGACGCAGAACTTGAATGATTGCTGTAAGGGAAGTTAAGTTCGAGAGACTATCTTGTAGACGATGTTGAATTTCAAGATAATGTCGACGTTCAGTAGAACGAATGAAATTAGGATAAGGTCTCATTAACTGGTTGTGAAACCCATAGGCTAAGGCACTAATGCTTCCTGAGGAAAGAGTGACAAAAATGGACAAAATGTTGTGTGGTCCTAGTAGAGACCCATGACAAAGAGAGCCAAGGTATGAGCTCTCAAATGAAAAGTGTGAGGGACAGTTTGAAAGATTTGACAAATGGTAGAAAGGAGTTGACAATAGCCAGACTGAGTATCCAAGCAATAATTTGATTTATTGTTACCATCTTTAGAGACGATGAATAGACTTATTTAAGGAGTCATGAGAAACATGAATAACTTTTAAGAGTATCCTACGGACTCTAAGGAGATGCTTGTGGTGTGCTACTAATTGTGAAGAGCACAAGTTGTGGACCTGATGAGGTAAGATTTCTCAGTAGTGAAATTTCTAGGAAATGAAATCCCTGTGGAACCCATGAGGAATGGAATAAGTGATAAATCGACTAAGATCAATGTGAGTTGCGGAAATTGGAAGTTTCCTGGAATTAGTGAATTGTTATGGATGAATCAGGGGAAGATTTCCCACAAAAGCAATTCCATGAATGAATGAATACGAAAATAGTTTTCGAGGACTTAAGTCAAGTTGATGACTACGCCAACAATAGTGTTCCAATTTGAAATTAAAAAGGGGTTGAGTGAATCATAATGACGTGACGCAGAAAGGAAATTTGATGCGTAGCAAGGCAAACTGAAGTGGGTTATGAGAATACGTCGTGATAGTAAAGTTATATGAGTTGGAATGTCTAAGCATGTTTGGAGTTGGCTTACAAATGTTCTGGCGACGAAATTGGAAAACACGACTCGCAGGGAGAGGCTTCAAGTTTACACAAACCATAAGAATTTGAGGTATGTGGTTGTCTAGAAAAATTGAATGAGGAACAACGTGTATGAAGGAGATTGCTTAAGGACTAAGGATGAAATATCCTATATCACCTAGAAAAGAGTGATTTAAGTAGCGGATGCATATAAGTGAAAATCGAGCATCGTGCATTTGGCGGATAAAGGATAGGCTTTGTCCAAGGAAATAAGAGATTCAACTCCTAAATTGGAAAGTTGCCAATTCACTAGTTTAATAACTACCTGAAGCATCAAGCTTGGAGTCAGAAAGGAATTGAGATGCTTCGATGGACAGACCCTGACATTTAAGGGGTTATGGAAATGGATAGAACAGGGAAGAAATTCAGATTTTTGGATACCTGGGAAAGAAACCTCGAAGTTGAGAGTAGCAACCTTAAAGCCCCATGGACGAGAGTATGAGTCTCATATTGAAGGGGAACTTAAAGAAATGAACTCGTCGGAAATTCAAAGGGAGAACTAAGGTATCTATTGGGATGGCACAAAGGTATGTCAAGACTTGCATAAATGCTATTGATGTATGGACTGAAAGTAGGGTTAGTCTAACATGAGGTCAAGCATTAGGCATTCTGACAAGAAAGGGGCATGACATTGAAGGTTGATGGATTACAACGATCGTTGAAATTTTAGGACGGAATCGAGAGTGAATTACTCCGGAGGTAATCATGAACTTGTTTAACGAGTCGAGAAGGCTATGATTCAATTTGGATAATAAAGGACAAGTTGATAAAGTCCCTAAATCTCTAATGGTACGAAAGGACGTTTGGAGGAAGTGATATGCCAAACAGTATGGGCACCAAAGAGTGCATTTTTGCAACGGTTTAGTAATGGCAGATAGGTAAAGATCTTGAGTTTAATACGACGTTTTGGAAAAGCCTTTCGTCAAGAAATTTGAAAAACAAGATTGCAGTATAACATATATACCCTCGAACCATTAGATAAATTGAAAAGGGGATTTGAATGCTCGAGAATATATCACCGACAAATATTATGAATATCGAATGGGAACAAAGAAAGGTGAGCATAGATTGAGGACAAAAAGGGAAACGAGTACTGAAGGATAAAAACTGTTACTGGTAAAGACATTATGGAAATGTCAAGTAATGAAAAGAGCTACTTTTCCTTACCAAAGAAGAAAAAAAGAGCTACTTTGTAAAGTGAGGAAGTGATGAGGCATCGGTACCCTATAAAACTGGACGATTAGAAGGTTGTAAATTTCGAGGACGAAATTTTTGTAAGGGGGAAGAGTTGTGACATTCTAATTTTTCCTGTCATTTCAAGACTCATTGATGACAATGTATCTAACGATGTATTTCAGTCATATCTCGTTCGGATCTGATCAATTTCGAGTCGATTGACTAAAAGGGAAAGGCTAACGTGAAACAGGGTACGTGGACCCAGGAAATTCGAATAGGAAATGGCGCTTTGACCATAAGGATTATCGAGGGGACATTTAGAGCCATAAAAGGACGATCTAAGAACGATTAAGAAATACATTGCTAGCATTATATGATTGGAGCACGGGTGATGCCGCTTAAACCAATATATAATTTGCAAAATTTTCCTAAATCGAACAGTAACGATCGAGGCTATCGGAACTAGTGATAGACCCTCACAATTACATGACAACTAAAGTCTCCATGAATTGGTGAGCCCTAATTGTAATATGAATCACAGTGTCGATACGCGTAACGTCTGCAAAAGCCGTCCGTCGATTCGGGATAGGCTGGAATCGCATTGAATAGGGAAATGATTCAAAAACAAGTCTTGAAATTCGAGAATGGAGAATCAAGAATTCCAACATTACAATTGGATTGGTCATCGCTTTATCGAAGAAAATTAGAATCAGAAAAACAACCTTCCGGACGTCAAGAGTAAAATTATCATTTTGCCCCTCAAGCCTTAGCCTTACTTATATAATTGGACGAGGGCATTTTGATCTTTGACACACCCCCAAAAGCCACCGAAAATTTGAGAGAATCATGGCCATTGGATGAGCTTGAATGACACCTTGGACAAGTGTCAATGGATTAGGCCTTGAGTGGACATATCCACTCTTCAACTACCATTCAACAAGTTGACTCTTGAATTTGGATAAAATTTCTCTCTCTCTCTCTCTCTCTCTCTCTCTCTCTCTCTTTTTCCCGAGCATATCCCCTCCATCAGCCATTTCTTCTTCTTCTTCTTCTTCTTCTTCTCTTGCTCGCCAGCTCGTTGCCATGTTCCGACCGACTCACTGTTCCGGCCAACTCACTGTTCCGGCCATAACTTTTTCACCTGATGGTCGATTGAGGTAAAACCACTGGCAATAGAAAGCTTATCGTCTTGCCATTATAACAAGGTATTATTGGTCCAAATCCACACAGTCATTTATCCCGTAGAGCCGTTTGAAGGAGCAAAGGTCAGGCTGGTCAGTTTTGAATCCGAGAGCTCCCAGCCAACCAGTCCGACCGTCCCACAATTCTTGCCATATCTTCTTCATCCGACACCGAATCAAGGTAAAACTACTGTCAAATGAAAGATTATTATCTTATCTTTCCATATACATATTATAAGCTCAATTTGACTCTATAGATCTTCCCGTAGATCGATTTGAGTGGACAAAGGTCAGGCAAGGTCAGATTCTGACCGGTTTTGGGGAAAGACCTGATCCGGGGTCTTTCGGACTTCAAATTGCTCCAAATTTTCGGTGAGGTCTTCTACACTTATAGTATTAAATTTGGATGAGCTGTGGTAAAAATTTGGGATGAATTTAATAGAGTTTTGACCTCAAATGTGTCTTGTATTTGAAGGGCCAGAACTAACCGACGGTAAGCTTGGAGGAACCGGCGCCGTTCTTGGACCATTTGACGTCGCCTTGAGCTCAAATTTTCGGTGAGGGTTCCCAACTCTTAGAACTACATGTTAGCAAGTATATTAATGATTAAATTGAGGATTTGAGATAGTTTAAGGGCTGGATAATCCCGGTATACACAAAACCAAAAATAGACCGGCTCGATTCTGTGCAAACCGGTTCTATGGAGGCTGTTGGTTGTTGGTTTTGAGCCTCAAATTCATCAATGAGACATGTTAGAATGTTGAAAAATGTGTTAATGAGGTTTGTGATCCATGAATTGATGATTGGGCAAGAGAAAATTGACGATTGGTTGGAATTTCATAGGCTGCGCGATGGACTTGATCTTGGACCATTTGGGCCGAATTGCGGTGGTTCTTGAGGAGAGAATTTTGTGGTATTAAACTTGAGGTAAGGGAATCCTAAAACTATGATAGGAAAATTGGACTCAATTGGGTGAGTCGGGTGAGAATTGGATTGATTCTTGAGAGATTTCAATGTGATTGTTCATTGTGTGTCCTAGAACGATATAGAGGATTTGAATGTGTGTTCATGCCTATGCTTGAAATGACTACCATGTATGAATGTAAATTGATTGTCTTGTATGCCATAAGGGTATGATTTGTGCTTGAGTTGCACATGGCATTATGTATATGCCTTGAATTGAAACTATGGCATATTGAGGCATGGCGACACCCTGAAGCGTATGAGACGCGGGGTAGTGTGATGGATACCCTGAGGCGCTGAGGCGCGGGGTTGAAGTGGTATGGCACCCTGATGCGTATGAAACCTGGGGTTGAGAAGGCCATAGTCCTGATGCGTTGAAACGCGGGACGGAGTTGTGATGTGTCGACACTGGCCTGGAGTAACATTGAAACCTGATGCGTTTACGCGGACTGTCAATGACGGTCTGATGCGTTTACGCGGACTGAGCCTGATGCGTTCTAAACGCGAGCATGAGAATGAGGCAAGTATGAAGGGTGGAAATGGTGGTGTGATGTGGCGGTGTGTGCATGATCTTAGTAATGTGTTGTGATGCCATGACTGCCAGTCTAACATCTGCATGATTATTGATAATTGAATGCCTCATGTGTTTGTTTGCATGAAACGCTGTTGTTTATGACTACCTGAGTGGACTGTCGGCCTAACTTAGGGTTAGGACCCACCTTACTGAGATGTGTATCTCACCCTATTGGGGATTAACATTTTCTACAGGTTCTAGGCCATGGAGTATCAGTAAGTTCAACGATTAGCATTCGTGGGAGTAATAAGTGAAGTACAAGATATTCTGTGGGATTGTATTCTATTTTGTAATTGTAAAATGGAACCACTACTATTTATCCCTAGTCATTTGTTTTATTGAATGGAGTGGAGATGACTGAAGCTTCCGCTCGTAATTGGATTATTTGTATTGTGGGCCAAAATATCCTGAAAGACTATCATAAAGGAATGGCTTAGTGAGATGTTCGTGCGTTCGCCGGGTTCGGGGCGTGACATAACTAGTTTGTGCAGTCTAACAGTAACAGCAACGAGCGGCGACGATCCTCAACGATGATGGCAACGATCCACGAAACTCGCGGCCTAACTTGGGTTCTCGAGCTTTAACCCAAACCAAAGTAGTCCGGCAAGACCACAACACCTTGGGGCAGCAACACAATTTCGAAGGTGGTGGTCGGCGACGTCCGGCGGTCGAAACAGTGGCGGCCGACGGCGGGTCAGGCTCGGGTCAAGGGGAAACAGGGCAGGGCAGTGGCGGTTTGGGGGTTTTAAGGGGTTTCAAGTGGCCTTAAAGCCGAGGGGAGGGTTGGCTAGCGTCGGGGGATCCCCGAGGTAGCTGTGGGAAGCGGCGACGATGGTTGGAGGTGGCCGGAGGCAACGAAACGGCCACGAGCAGAATCGGGTTCTTCTCGGGTCTAGAGTAGGGGATTCGGGTCGGGGGTTGTTTCGGGCTCTACCGACCAAGATTGGACTCCGGCGGCTGTGAGGGATGACAGGGAGTCAAGGCCGGTCGGTGGGAGTCATCGATGAGTGGCGGAGGGCGTCGAAGGCTGGGGAGGCGGCGGAGGACTGTTGGAGTTCCTCGGGTCCTAAATAGGGCACCGACGAGATCTCAGTTCTCAAGGACCTCGGGATGGTTCTGGACGGTGAAAGGGGTCGAGGTGAGGGCAGAGGACAGCGGAGCGACGGCTGGTGGCGGCCGGAAGCGGCGAGGAGCCGACAAGGCTTCGAGTGCTCCCAAACCCGAAAATAGGGCAATCGGGATCCACGGCTTCCAGGGGTTGTTTCCAGCGGCAAACGGCGGTCTAACGACGGCGACGAGGAAGGCTGGAGGTGAGGTTGATGTCCGGTGGTGGTGGCGGTGCTCGAAAATCACATACGGAGGAGGAGAGGAGATGAGGAGGAGGCGGTCGGCTAAGGGGGGAAAACTGAGGGAGAGAGAGAGAGAGAGAGAGTGTGAGGTGATTGGTGGTTGGGGACAAGACAAGTGTAGGCCCACCTTGTGTCATCTCACAATTCAAAAGTCTTGTCCTCTAGTGAATTATTGGAGGGCTTTGGTCTTTCAACAAATCGAGACTGGAATTGAAATTTTGGTATACTGACGAAGGGAAATTATTGTTTTACTCAAGCTAGGCTCGATCAAGATTAGGGTCGGCGCGAGGATTTCAATCCTATTTTGCGACGACTAAGAATTACGAAGCCTAATCTAAATCGACTGATATTTCGGGAATCGTCCAAAATCTGTCTCTTAATTCTTTACGATCCAAAATTTCATATCGACTAAAATTCAATTTCATTCCCTTTTATCGAATTTATTGATTTACAAATGACGAATTTCCAGGGCGTCACAAAGAGGCTGGATGGCTATACCATTTCTTAAAGGATATTCCAAAAATGACAAAAACCTGTGCCACCAATCTGTATATTGGAAGAGCATAGAGTTTTATGTAAAATGGTTAGTCTTGACATATATGTCCTAGACATAATACCATTAGACAACTACTCTCAATTGGAATTATCTTTATTGACTACATAAAGTCAAAAGATAATATTGTGTATCTGCTAACCAAAGGGTTAAACAGAGAATTAGTTGAAAATCGACAATAGGAATGGGATTGAAGCCCATTATAGAAAAGTTTGCATAAAGGAAAACTTCATGATCGAGTATAACACAAATGCATAAGACAACTAGCCATCGGCCTCACGATTCACACACGATCGAATATAATATGGTTGAATTACCAATCTAACTAGTTGACTACTCACATTCAACTCATGGCCGAACACAACAAAGTTTATTCACCACTTTAACCACATGTCTCATAAACTATAAGTCACGGTCGAACATGTGAAATGGTTGGATTAACTACTTCGCATTTTCAACTCAACAAAAATCAAGTCACGAATCTTGTTTTGTCGAACATCAAGTTAATTAAAACATTAGACGAGTTCAAGAACTATAGGTAAGCATTCAGTCCAAACAACCTTTTTCGACGATCAATTGACATGGTTAGGCATTTTGGTACAATCAATTGTATGATTACTCCTAAGGACAAAATTGATCCATTCAAGGCCGGTTCCTCCAAAATCATGCACGGCACACACACACACACTCTCATGGCTGAACCTATTTACCACCAATATCCATGGCATTCTCTCCTTTTACTCCCAAAACAAACAAGCATAGCCGGCCATTGCAAGAAAGATGGCTCATTCAGAATGTGTGTGGATAGCAGAGCCATCAACAACATCACCATTAAGTATAGGTATCCTATACCCAGACTTGATGATATGCTTGATGAATTATATGGTTCAACTATATTTTCAAAGATAGACTTGCGGAGTGGCTATCACCAGATTCGAATGTGAGAAGGTGATGAATGGAAAACAGCTTTCAAGACGAAAGGATGCCTCTATGAGTGGCTGGTTATGCCATTCGGACTTTTTAATGCTCCGATTACATTCATGAGGCTTATGAATGAGGTCCTTCGTCCTTTTATAGGTCACTATGTTGTTGTATACTTTAATGATATTCTTGTATACAGTAGAAGTGAGGCAGAGCATGTTTCTCACTTGAAACATGTATTTGATGCTTTGAGGCAGCATAAGCTGTTTGCAAAGATGGTGAAGTGTGAATTCTTCTCTTCCAACGTTGTCTTCCTTGGATATGTGGTTTCTAAGGATGGAATCTCTGTCAATCAGTCTAAGGTAGAAGCAATAAGGTCGTGGCCGACACCAAAATCTATCACCGATGTAATAAGTTTTCATGGCCTTGCATCTTTTTATCGTAGATTTGTGAAGAATTTCAGTATTATTGTGGCTCCGTTAACTGAGTGTATGAAGAAGGGCTCTTTCGAATGAACAAAGACTGCTCACAACGCTTTCGAAGCAATTAAACATAAACTTTGTGAGTCTCTATTCTTGCACTTCCTGATTTCGATAAGGTATTTGAAGTTGAATGTGATGCAAGTAGAGTTGGATTCGGGCTGTTCTTGTCCAAGGCCAAAAGCCTTTGACTTCTTTCAACGAGAAGTTAACAGATTCAAGAAAGAACTACTCTACTTATGATAAAGAGTTCTATGACATCGTCAGGGCTCTTGATCATTGGAGTAATTATTTAAGGCCAAAACAGTTTGTTCTTCATTCCGATCATAAGGCTCTAAAATTTATTAGCGATCAACACAAGCTCAACTCGAGACATGCTAAATGGGTAGAATTCCTTCAATCCTTTTCATTTGTCTCGAAATATATACCTGGACATACTAATGTAGTAGCCAATGCTTTTTCAAGAAGATATTCCATGCTGGCTGTCCTTGATTCACGGATTCTTGGTTTTCATTTGATGAAAGAACTTTATTCTGAAGATCTAGAGTTCTCATCCATCATTTATGATTGCAAATATAGAATTCATGGTGTTTATTCCGTTCAAGATAGGTTCCTCTTTAAAGGTAACAAACTTTGTGTGTCAAAGAGTTCCTTTAGAGAATTATTGATTCGTGAGGTGCATGGTGATGGATTGGTTGGCCATTTCGGTATCAACAAAACTCTTGAGTTCTCCAAGAGCATTTCTACTAGCCAAAGATGATTGGAGATGTGCATGCCATTATCTCAAGGTGTGCAAGTTGTCAAAAAGCCAAGAGTCATTTTCATGAGGGTTTGTATACTCCACTTCCAGTTTCACTGCAGCCTTGGGAAGATGTAAGCATGGATTTTATTGTGGCTCTTCCAAGAACTCAACGTGGAAAAGATGCCATTATGGTGGTCGTCGATTGGTTTTCTAAGATGGCTCATTTTGTGCCATGTCATAAAATAGATGATGCTTCTCATGTTGCAGATTTATATGTTAAGAAGATCATTCATTTGCTTGGAGTTCCCAAAACCATCGTGTCTGATCGTGATTCCAAGTTTTTGAGTTACTTTTGGAATACATTGTAGCGGATGCTTAGTACGCAACTCTTATTCAGCACATCCTGTCATCCTCAAATAGATGGTCAAATGGAGGTAACCAATCGCACTCTCACAACTCTCCTTCAAGGTATGGTGAGTAAGTCCTTAAAAGATTAGGATTTGAAGCTTGCCCAAGCTGAATTTGCTTATAATCGATCTCCAAGCTATTCTACTGGTTATTCACCTTTTGAAGTTATGTATGGACTCAATCATCTAACACCGATTGATTTGATCCCGATTTTGTCCAATTCTCAAGTCAACTTCGATGGTAAAGAAGAGCTCAAGTGATGAAGAAACTTCATGAGCAAATTCGTTTCAAGATTGAAAGGGCCAACGAGTCTTACAAAAAGAAAGCTAATCGGCATAGAAAGAAGGCTCATTTTGAACTAGTTGATCTTGTGTATATTCATCTAAGGAAGGAAAGATTTCCAGCCAAGCGAAAGAACAAGCTAATGTCGAGAGTCGATGGTCCATTTAAAGTTCTGGAGAGAATTGGCAACAATGCATATAAAGTTGAACTTCCTTGAGAGTTTGGAGTTTTGGCGACTTTTAATGTAGGAGATCTATCTCCTTACTTGGAGGATGAAGACCTACTAAATTTGAGGTCAAATTTCAATCAACCCAAGGAGAATGATACGGTAGCATCCGATGTTGTCACTAATGATACAATTGGCGTTAACGAGCAATCTTTGATTCCATTCGCAGATTATGCACAATCATTATTTGCTCAAACCAAGGCTGATTTTGGTCACAACTTGCTTCGATGGATCGTAACTACCTAAAGACTATCGATTAGGATTATCGATAGTAAAGTTTTATTTCTTTCCTTTCCAATAAGATAATCACTTCACTAGATTGATTTCTACTTATTCCATGGCAATTCATTAGATTAAGTGTTGATCGATTGATTGAAGATTCAAAGGCATATTCAAGAAGTGATTGATTGCCAATTTGATGATCAATCAATGAAGATGTGATTGATTGCTGATTTTTGAGCCTTATCTTGATTGATTGCTAATCCGATGAGTAATCAGATGTGATTGATTGCTGATTTGATGATCAATCAACGTAGATGTGATTGATTGCTGATTGCAAGCCTTATCTTGATTGATTACTTGTCGATTTGAAGGTCAATCAATTACATATCAATTAGTCGCTGATTAGAGTTGTTTCCTTTACAATTAGAAGATCTTTTAGGGTTGTTATTGGCTGTTCAAGACAGGTGGACGAGATTATTGTCTTTATTTCCCTTTTTGCTTTGTCTTAGTCTCTCTATAAATAGAGAGGTCATCTCCATTGTAATGGCAGATCTGATGAACGAATGAGAGTTCCTATTTGTGAGTTGAATTGTTTTATTTTGATTCTTTTAATCTTGAAAATTGGATTCTTCCTCGGTGGTGAGACCAAAAACCCTTTAGCCTTGGTTGGTAGTTTGCCTTTAAACCTTGGTGGTGAGCTTCTATCCCAAATCCCGATTTTGATTCTGGCTGGTGGTGTTTCTTTTAGGCCTTGATATGATCGTATCATTTTCCATCCTCACACATTCTGTTATAATCCCCTTTTCATTCAAAAAAAAATCACTCAAAACACATTTGCCCGCCTCACGCACGCATCAGGTTCGGTGGTGACAACGGCAGTTCGGCTTGAGGCCTCTCAGCCAATCGAGCAAGGAGGAGGAGGTGTGGTGGTGTCAGCTCCAAACCGAATGAGAGGGAGATAAAGAGTTGAGAGAGAGAGAGAGAGAGAGAGAGAGAGAGAGAGAGGAAATGAGAGAGTGAGGAGAGCGGCCGAATGAGGTATGGAGGGAGAAGGGAAGTGTTCATCACAAAACTCAAATCCAAGAGAGTGTTTGATGGGTGGTTGATGGGGTTATGACATGAATAGTTACGTAGAATGACCATGTGTAAGAGAGTAGTTCATGGGTAAGTCAAGTGTCATTCTTTGTCTTCAATAATGCAAGAGCCAAATGACATCTATGCCCTTGCATTTTCAGATGAAGTGGGGTAGAGAGTTTATGACCATTTTGTCCTTGCTCGTTTCTAAATGAATGAACATTATATTAGGGGTAAAAGGGTAATTTCTACTCTTCATTCCAAAATTTCACTTTTCTAATTCATACGGGACGAACTATAATCTTAATAGCCCTCGATGAGGTGATGATGTCTAATTTATTAATATTGGAATCCTTAAATGTCCGGCCTCCAATCTCGAAGTCCAATTCATTGCCAAATTTAGTCATTTGTCATTCTAGTGTATATCAGACTAACGGGCAGCTCTTAGGAGTTACGCGTATCGACCCACGATAAATGTCACATTTAAGAGTTATTCGAGTTATGCCGACTTTGGTTGTCATGTAATTATGATGGTCAATCGCTAGTTCTAAAAGTTACAATCGTTAGGAATCGGTTTAGGTTAATTTGCAAATCATGCTATGGCCATACGAAATCACCTGTGAACCAATTGCATAGCACTAGCAAATTGTTCTAAAACTGTTCTTAGATCGGCCTTTATTGGCCCAAAATATTTCCTCGACAATTCTTATGGTCAAAGTACCGATCCATAGTCGAGTTCTTTAGTCCACGTACTTAATCCTAGTTAGTCATTCCCCTTTGGTTAGTCGACTCAAAAGTGATCAATTCTGAGTGAGAGTTACTGAAATACTTCAATAGGCTTTCATTCATTAATAAGCTTCGAGATAGGGTCAGAATTCAGAATGTCACAACTCGACTCGTGTGCTGGATCATGAAGTTGTTGAAGTGGACAATAGGGTATTTTATGTTAAGAAGCCAGTTCAGATTGAGGACAGAAAAGAACAAGTTTTGAGGAACGAAGGCAATCTGAGAACATCGCGTAATGGCAGGAGTCACTTGGAAAAGTGGAAAAAAAAAAGGATGAGGTGTCAGCACCCCCCATTTGGTTGGGAAGTTGGGTTTATTATAAATTTCGAGAATGAAATATATGTAAGGACAGAAGAGTTGTGATATTCTGAAATCCGACCCTATCTCGAATAATTGGTGGGGTCTCTTCTTGGCAAGTATCTCACCAACTCCACCTACTAGTCAAATCCAAGTCAATCTCCCTCACCTACTCCCATCAACTCTCTCTCTCTCTCTCTCTCTCTCTCTCTCTCTCTCTCTCTCTCTCTCTCGGCTTGTGGATGAAGTTTTTGACCTTTGGGAAAGCAAGAACTCTCCCTCTCTTTCATTTGTTCCACCAACCACCTCAACTCTCACTCTCCTCTCTCGGTTTCTCTCGCCCTCTCTCACCCGACGGCACCACCATCGCCATCTTCTTCTCCTTACGTTGGTCGTCGACCACTATGACGCCTCACCATCACTGTCAACAACCCCCTTCACCATGACCACGAGCCATCATCGCCGTTGAGGCCCGTGACCCGCCAATGAGCCGCGAATCACCCGCGAAATCGCTGCTGCCCCTGTTCTGTGCGCGTCGTTTTAGTGGCTGAGTTATACGATTTCTTGACTCATTTTAAGGTACTTAGCTTAGTATGTTAGGGAACTTGTGGCTGAAGTTGAGAGTGATTTAAGAGGGTTTAAGTGGCTAACTTCAAGTGTTTTCCTTAGACCGAATCAGCCCGTAAATCTATTCCAGAGCTGGTCGCGAAGTCTTGCCGCTCTTCGGTTGGCTTTTCAAGATGGTAAATTACTCTTAAACTTAGCTTAAGACTCTAGGTTATTAAAGAATGGTTTGGAGTTGGATTTGGATTTGGAGAGTTTTGTCTGTTATGATACGAAAAACGTCATAAGCCTGAGGCCCGTACTTTTCAGCTTTCAACGCATGTCAAAAGTAAAATGGCTCGTTCGAAGCCATCCGAATGTCGAATTGAGCTCTATTTTCTCTCACGTAACCGTAAGATCTTGAGGAACATGAATCTAAGGTTGGATTGATCAAAAAATGAATAGAATTATGTTAGTTTTACTGGGAGTAGGTTTGGATGTGATTAAAAGAAGATTCAAGGAGTTTAAATGGTTGATTCGAGTCGGAACATGCTTAGGCCGAAGTTGATTCGTCGTGGGTGAATCGTAGTGGTCATTCTTGACCTTAGAATGATGAAAATATGGTTGTTTTGGGGTTGATAGTTTCGACCAAGGGTGGTTAGGGATTGTTGATTATTAAGCTTGAACTATACCTTAATGATATGCTTGATCTTAGGACTTCATGACTGGAGAACATGTTGAATTGTACCAAGTGAGTTAGACGACTTGAGAATGTGCTTAATTATTCGTGAGAGGCCGAATTTACTTGAGTATGAACTATGAATGAATTGAACAATTGAATAAATTGATTAGGCCATACTTGTGTTCGGCTTTGAGATTTTATTGTGGACTGAGTGGTTGATTTGGTCGCTTGCTCTCATGATGTTCGGCCATGTAATGTGTAAATCGAATTGAATATCTAAACTGGATGTTTGTCCTTAAAATGTTATAATGGTGAAGCTGGAGTGTAGTGGCCGAACCATGAATTGATTGGGGTGATTGTGCAATTCATTGTTTACTTGACTATGTGCCCCGATAAATCGTAGGGCATGTGCTGGTTTGATCATGATTGATCTTGAATTTTATGCTTAGCCAATTGATTGATGAGATTATATCTATGGTGTATATTACCCTGATGCGTTTCACGCAGGATTTGAGTTAATCCTGATACATTAAACATGGGATTGTTAACCTGATGCGTATTTGCACTGGTTAAAGTACAACCTGAATCGTTATTACGTGGTCCTGGTAAATGATATATTACCCTGATGTGTTATGACGCGGGTCTTGCCAAGTACATTATGATAGCCTAATGCGTCATTACGCGGGCCTGGATATTAAGAATTGAGTTATATGCCGAGAAATATCATATATGAGCATGTGATTTGTGAAGTGCCTAAAGTACGAAGTTGAACTTATATTGGTAAATCATGGCTTGATTGTGAGTTTGAATCGTATTGCGGTAATGCCAATTGTCTGGTTTAGTAAGTTATCCCTGTTGATGAGATAGACTTGTTTTGCATGGACCTAATGAATGGCCTTGATGGTTCGATTTGGATGATAAAGAATGATCTGATGGATGGCCTTGATAGTTAGAATTGCATGATAAGGAGTGATATGAAGGTTGACCTAGAATGTGGGAACTGCATGTTTATGATTTATCTGGAGGTATTAATAACCTAATCTAGGTTTAAGGATTTACTTGTTGAGATTTATTCTCACCCCGTCGTAGGATAACATTTCCAAGCCCCGAATGATGGAGTCCCGTGGATGCTAAAGTTGGTTACTGGAGAAGTCCCTTAGAAGTAGATGATTGTTGTAGCTTTTGGAATTGAAATTATACTTTTATAAGGAGGATGTTTAATTGAATAAATGTCTCTTTTCTCATCCTAAGCCATAGTGTTAATTTTATTGTATGGAGTTTTGCTTTTGTTTCGCATGATGCATTTCATTTTACACTTAAGTTTGTCGCCATTAGATCCTGGGAAGTTTTAAGCTTAACGACCTTGAAGGAATGTTGGAGCGCTCGCGAGGTTCGGGGCGTGACAGTCATAGTCAGAAAGCTCAGAAGATGGAGCTCAACACAATCTAAACATGGAAGTCATACCATCAGAGATAAGCGCTAGAACTTAGGGGGAGTCTTCAAACGTTGCTACTTAGTCTGATGAAGACTTTGATGAGTTGAACAGAACAGAGGTTTTTAGAGAATTGGTGTAAAGGCAGAGAAAAATGGACCAAAAACTGACAGATATTTGGGTCTCTCTATACTCAGATATTGGAGGCTTGACTGCAAAGGTCGATTCTGAAATAGAAGAAGAAAGACAGCCATGGCAAAGCTCTTAGAATCTCAGCTGGACTTTTTGGACAGCAAGATCCTCAACTGAAGCAAGATTTGAACTAGAAGCTCTGACAATTATCGAAGTTTGTCCTTGTTTAACTACCCACAGACCAAGCCCAACCAACTCCAACCCCATCAACCTCAGCTCCAACTCTACATCCAAAAGACTAAAAAGATTTTCTTGTGTTTTCAAATTTTTTTAATATTTTTTTGTGTTTGGATATGCAATTGAATATTGTAATTCTGGATATTGATGCCTATGCTTTTGTGCCATAATTGTTTAATAAGGGGGAGTAGTACTTTACTTGGCACAGCACTGTTATTGAATTATGTTTTTAATATTTTTTATCTGCTAATTATGTGCGCTTAATGATTGATATGATCAATAGTTGGATCATAACCTATCATTCGCATTGATCTTTTATGTTGATGACAAAAAGGGGGAGAAGTTATAAAAGTAATGTAGCGTGTTGTGAATGATATATCTTTGAATGCATTGTTCTGTACTAAGTTACAAAAGTAATGTAATGTGCTGTGAATGATATATTCTTAAATGCATTATTATGCACCGTGTGTATATTTTGCTATTGTGCTGTGAATGATATGATTGCACTGCGAATGCTATGCACTGCAAGTGCAAACAAGAGAAGCATACATAGGTTTATAGATTGATAAATAAAAGGTTGAGAACACAGATTCCCATGTTCAACTTTCCTGTGTGAAAATCTTCTCTTAAAGCTGAACAGGTGAATAAGTTCTTTATTATGAGCATTACTTTAAGCACATGCAAATATCTCTTACATCAAACAAATAAAATGTGCTACAATTGCCATAATCTAAGTAGGTTAATTGAATAACAACAAGTTCTGAGCATTTACTCGAACAAGATGTTCTGAGCATTTGAGTATAAACTCTAAATCACAAGCATTATGCTCTCAATTATTGTGCTGCTCAAGATTATCATTCATGTGACTGAGAATTATTGAAATCACTTAGAAACACATGACAGTACAATGCTCTGAATTTGTTTACGTGCTTAAATTCTAAATCTATTTTTTAAGATATCACAAGTTCTAAGATCATTCATGATATTGCAAAATTAACATTTGAACTTCAAAATCTACTTTTGCTAAAAGTACAAAGGATGGATTGATAAAATTACCTGTTAGCAAGATTTTACTAGAGTAACTAGGCTAGTTGGTCACCCTTTTCTCAAATATCTGATACTTTTGTGAATAGTTTTGTCATCATCAAAAAGGGAGATATTGTTGAGAAAACCTCCTAGATGATTTTGAAATTGACAAAACAATCCAAGTACTCTTAAATTTCCAGATAATGTCGTGGAACACTTATTTTGCAGATTGTCCTCTGGTACGGGGATGTACAGGATTGAATCTGACAAAAGATTTGGCTTAGATGTTATTTCTGAGGGACTCAGATGTTAAGCGGGAATAGCTCAGACGTTATAATGATGATCAAGATCTGATAGGAGAATCCACGTGTAGTAATCAGAACTTGAAGAGGACTTCAAGATTTACTTATATGATACATTACAACAGACACAATCGAACTGGATCGTTCTTAAAGATTCTCGAGTATAAAGGTCAATCAAGGACGCGGATCTTAGGAGACGAACGTAACTTGCCTATTAAAGGAATCCATCTATGAAAACCCAAGATCATAATTACATTGGCAATTTGATCCGAATGAGAAAGATTTTCCTTTTGGCAATCTTCAACGGCTACGAGATCTTCTTATGGTAATTGTCTTATCCAAACAGAAAATTTTGGAGAGACCGTTTTTGGATATCTTTCAACGGTTAGATTGGAGGCGAAAGAGTATAAAAGACATCAAAGTTGAAGAGGAAAAAAAAAAGATTAGCGTTAAGAGGGAAATGTCAACAATCGACTTCACTAGAGTCCGGTAATAAGAAACTCAAGCTCCGTCACGCCAACCTGAGGGAGTAGTCGCCCGGTACTAAACCTTGGACACTTTTGGTAGATTCCAGTATAGATAAGACGATCATTGTAGCTGTAGAATATGTTCTCACATAGAATTCACAAGCTAACGGGGTCAGTAAAGCTGAATGTATGGTGTGGCGAGTTTTAGTATTGGTATGAAGATATTATCTAAATGCGGGAACTCTTTTTCGTTCGTGCGGCAATCTGGTGACGGATTAATATTCCTCATTCGAGTTTAATCTGTATCGTGTCGTTGCAATTTCCAACTCGGCAACATTTTGACTCTTTCCCTGAAGAATATTGAACGTTTATTGACACTTGCCTTGGTGTTGTCTGCACTGGTTAAATTTCGCATTGTGTTTTCATCAGCTTTGAAGCTGTGTGCATGTTTTGGATGATTCTTGAATTCTTTTTGGACCCACTGATGATCAACGCATTTTCTGTTCTTTGAACTTCAAATGCGAATTTTTGTAGATTATATTGATCCTATTTATAGGCTTGTTGGATGTAGTAGGCTGGTCAGTGCTTTTATGCGCCGAGATATACGACGATACTTAATATCAATTAACTTCTTAGCATGTATCATGTGCTTCATCGCTTGATAATATCGCATCCTTTTAAAGGAAAACTAAATTAATATAAAAAATCTAAAAGGAAAAGTTGCATTCATTGGTTTTTCCAATTTTGAACAAATTAAAAATTAAAAATCTTAAACGGATCACCTAAAAAGATCTTTTCAATGTGTTCCACTCAACAGACTTTATCTCAAAGTTGCTTTCAAACGCTAAATAGTGTTTGATTTTCATGAAAAGCCTTTAGGTTAAAGTCATTTGCGTTTTCCCAAATGTTTTATTTAAAGTTGAACCAATCTCAGTCTTGTGATTTCAAATGAAAGTACCCTTTTATCATGTTCTTTTTTGGCTCAATGTCCAAAAAAACCTCCAACTTTAGCATTTGTGATAATTATATTCAAAAAAAATTTGCCTTATGAAAAATCTCAAACTTTTATTTCTGTCTCAATTCTATCAAAAACTTTTACTTTTGTCCTTTTTGTCCCAATTTTACGTACCTAGTACCAACAAAACCTTAACTTTTACTTTTATCCCAATTTTACCACCGTTAGTCTTCCATTTATAATCATTATTATTTAATCTTATGTGACATTGTCAAGTCATTAATGAATTATACCTCGGCAAAGTTGATATGAAAAAATTTTGAAATTCCCTTATATTTTTTTGCTACCCATATATATAGATATATATATATATATATATATATATATATATATATATTGCTGAGAGATTTATAGTCACTAAAGACGGTGCATTTCGTATTCTTTTCGACACTCAACAGTCCAAAGAATGTTTGGACATGAAGATATTCTGACGAACTTTTTAAAATATCGTTGTCTCTAAAGCCTGTTGTTTCTAAATTTCGAAAATTCATTGGTAAATTATGTAAGAAAATTGTAGTCACATAGGATTAACTAACGGAGATTATGAACAAAAGGCTGTCGGTGGTAGAATTGGGATAAAAGTAAAAGTTGAAGGTTTTTTTGATACTGGGAAAGCAAAAATTTTGGGTATAATTGGGATAAAATTAAAAGTTGAAGTTTTTTTTGTACTAGGTCGGTAAATTTAGGACAAAGTAATTTTTTTTTGTAGAATTGCGACAAAAGTAAAAAGTTGATGAATTTTTTATCAAATAAAAAAATTTGGATATAATTGATACGAATGCTAGAGTTATAGTTTTTTTTTTGTATTAGGCCGTTCTTTTTTTTCGAAACCCTTTTATCACGTTGACTGCTCGGATGTAACTAGACGTGACTAGCTCCACGGAACCGGTGGTTCCGGTTCCCCCTAATGGCCGGTTTCGGTTTCGGTTCGGAACCGACAGTTCCGGACCGGTTCCAGTTTCGAATTTTTATTTATTATTTTTAAAATAATAAAATAAATAAATCATTAATTATAAATTATAATCAGTAATCAAATTGTACATTGAAAAAAAATTTGAGAAAAAAAAAAGAGCAAGAATGGGCTTGAACTTAATGAATTATCATTAAATGCCTACATATCTTCTTGGGGATAGAAAAATCAAAGCCCATGTAGTTCTATTATCTTCGGTAACTCCAACTTACATCACCGTCAATCGTCACTACCCGTTGTTGTGGTGGCGGTAGTATCTCCACAGTCATCACTGAAGAATTCGTGTTCTCGATCCAACTCTTGTTGTCGAAATTTAGTCTTTGTCCAATCATCGACATAACCTTGAATCTCTACACTTTTCGGACTTAATCTTGAACGGCGGAGGTCAAAAATTAATCATCCAGCACTAAATGGTTGTTCAACTGCCACTGTTGCAGAAGGAGTCGCTAATATTTGTTTCACAATAAGGGATAGAACTGAAAATTGAGTTAAATGGTTCTTTCATCTTGAAATCTGCGTTGTGTTCGGAATCACTAAACTCAAAAGCAATTGTTAAATAGTTTTCTAATTTAGAAATACTACCTATTGATGTCCCTTTATGTTTTTTTTTGCCTACTCATGAGCATTTTATACCCTATACTAAGTGAAATACCTGCATCGTTTTGTGAGATATTATGTTGGGCAGATCCACATCCACTGTCACTTAAACCATTTCTACTAGAAAATTCATTATATAATACTACTATAGCTTGTTTAACCTCTGCTTGTATAATTGAAATATTTATTGCTTCATTCAAATGTAAACAATCATAATAATAAGCATTCAGATAATCAATAAACCGTCTAATTTAGTACATGGATCGAAAACAATACCAACTAAATAGGCAAGAGGAATGTTCAAATAATAATGCAACCATTTTTCTTGCATTACTAAAATACTCGAAGCTAATTCAGTATCTTTTTCATATTCATTAAAAACACTAGCAATATTAACACACTCTATTAAAAATAAATGTGTAGTGGGATAATAAATACCGGATAAAGTATTAGTAGCATCATTAAAAACTTTTAAAAAATCTAAAAAAAATTGCAAACGTCCCAATGTTGCGGGAGTAAAGCAATATCGAGAACGGTATTCGAAATAAATGAATATAATAAATCTTTGTAATCAAAGTTTGTAGAAGTATCTCGTAGATATAATTCCAACGAATCGGAATATCTTTTGGAAACCTTTTTGCCGTTCTCCCATTTTGTTTACAAAATTTTCCCTACTCTTTCATAAGATGAGGACGGTTGCATAAAAATCTAATTGCACTATTGATTGGATGGAGATAAGTTACAAGAGATCGTAAACTATCTTTTACACATAAATTCAAAACATGGCAAGCACATCTAGTGTGAAAAAAATTATCCGCCAAAAAAGAATTTATAAATTTTTTCTAACTCGAGAATGGAAGCAATATTTACTGCGGCATTATCAAAACCAATTGAAAAAATTGTATTAATCAAATCGTATTATTCTAAAACTTTCCTAATTAGTCTATAAATATTATGGGCCTATGCCTTTCAGGAAAAACTCGAAATACAAGAAGTGTTTTTTGAATAAATCAATCATCACATATTCAATGGCACGTGACACCCATATAAGAATTAATATTACAAGCATCGCTCCAAATATCACTACTTATACGTACATGTCCATTGAATTCTCCAAAAAAAACTTATCAAATAATTTATTCGTTTTTTATAAGCTTGTTTAAGTTCGCGTCTAAGAGTAGTTTTCGGAACAGATGGTGCTTACGGAGCCAGCGTAGTGTTTACCAAATATTTAAAATTAAAATTTTTACCAGTATTGAACGAAGCATGCTCAAGGGCAACATATTCAGTTAATTTTTGTTTATAAAGTGCATTAGTGAAACGGAATAAAAGATGAGCGTTAGAATTGGCGAACCCGAAAATTTATTGTTGACTAGTGTCAATCCCCACTTGCGTTGGATGTTTTTTCGTCAGATGCCGACGAAATATTCTGTAACCATTCCCTTTACCAAGTTTGTATGTTCGCGGACAATATTTACAATTTATATCAAACTTAACTTCATTTTCATTCCACACTTTGTTGAAGTATAACCATAAGTCGGATTCTCGGCCCTTCCATCTCGGCTTCTTTGTTATCGACGTTTCTTCAACACCAGTAGTAGGATAAAGACTTTTTTGTATTGGGACATATTCGACGTTAGGATGAGAAACATCGTCGTCATCCCAACATGCATATTCACGATGATTATATTCACGGGCAGGATAATCAGATTCTCCCATTTGGCTCTTTCCCTTTCCAATATTTCTGCTTCCACTTGCCACTTTTTGAGAAAATTGATCGGAAAATTGATTCAAATAATTAAGACGGAATTGAGAGAGAATAACAGATTGAGAGAATTTAATAGAATTTGAGAGATTGAGACTTGAGAGTTGTGAGTATTAAAGAGAATTGACAGAAATTATGAAAAAAATAAAAAGTGATTGAGAGGTTTTATAAACTTTTTTTTTTAAAGAAATTGGCCATTGCAAATTTCCAACGGCTCTTTCCCCCTACCAAGCGGGGCCCGCTTGCCTGGCAGGGGCCTTGGGAAGAGCCACGGCTCTTCCAAAGGGGCAGGCCCCCGAGCCCCCTCGCCTCTTTTACTTCTTCTTTTTTCCCAGTTTTGAAAAATTAATAATCGAAAAATAGGCTCTTGAAAGCTAGGTTCAGTTTCGGTTTCGATTTGGAACCGCGGATCCGATCAACGGGCCGGTCAATTGATCGATTTCAGATCGGTTATGAGCCGGCGGTTGCAAAGGTCCATGTCTAGATGTAAGTGGCTTATTGCACCATCTCTCATCTTTCTAACAATCCATTTTTATTGAGTTTGGCACGGCACGAATTAGGATTTTGGATACGCAGAAGAGGAGAGAGACGAATGGCGTCCACCACAGCTCGTCGAACCCTGGCTTCACTCCTTGCTCGAACCCTCTCTTCCCCGTCTCCATCTTCATCCTCTCGCTCTCGCTTCTCCATTCCTATCCTCAATGGCTTGCCCTTGCCAGAACACAGATCCCACCCTTTCAACATCCTGACCCGCCCCAAGACCTCCGGGTCGGGCTACTCGCCCCTGAATGACCCGTCGCCCAATTGGAGCAACCGGCCTCCGAAGGAGACGATCCTCCTAGACGGCTGTGACTACGAGCACTGGCTAATCGTCATGGAGTTCCCCACCGACCCCAAGCCTTCCGAGGAAGAGATGATCAATGCTTACGTCAAAACCCTAACCTCCGTTGTCGGAAGGTACAAAGTTGAGAATCAATTTCGAAGCTGTTTTTTTTCCTCTTTTTTTTTAAAAAATTTCTGTTCCTAGTTCAAGCCGAGTGTTTCTGGTTTGCTTGTTTATTTGTTTCTCGGTGGTGATTTGCTAATGTTCATGGTTTCAGTGAGGAAGAGGCGAAGAAGAAGATTTACTCGGTTTGCACGACCACTTATACTGGATTCGGGTGCTTGATCTCCGAGGAGCTCTCCTATAAAGTTAAAGGTGGGGATTTAAAGACATTCAAATGTTGTTTGGATGCTAAAATCTTTAATTAGCTTGGAGATGCTTCTGCTTCAGTCTGTTCATATGTTTAACTTTCATTTTTAAGTGATGTTTTTGTTGGAGATCTCAATCAATTCACTGGTTGAGGATTGGTGTTACCTTGGTGTTAGATTGTGTTGGCTTGAGCTTGATGAATGCTTCATCTTGGTTGAGTAGGATTGCCTGGCGTTCTCTGGGTGTTGCCGGATTCGTATCTTGATGTTCCAAACAAGGATTATGGAGGTTGTTATTAGAGCTCTTCACCATATTATTGCCAGTTATGTTCATTTTTGTGTCCGTTGCTAACTGCAAACACTGGTCTTCCATATCCTCGGAGCATGTTATCAGGTGATTTGTTCGTCGATGGTAAAGTTATTCACCGGCCACAATATTGGTATAACGAGAGGCAGCCAACAAGGCGGCCTCGCCCACGGTATGATAGGCGCCGTGAAACAATGCAGGTTGAGAGGAGAGATACTGGAAACAGAGCGAGCTGGGCACAGAACCAGCCTCAAGTTGTTCAGCAGCAAACGACGATGGAGTCCCAGGGTTCTGCTCAGGTTGAAGGGTCAGGCATTAACATGGGAGAAGCTAATACTGGAAGCACATAAGATGTTTTTAGCTTTTATATATAATTGTGTTGCTGAAGCTTGTCCTAAATATTATGAGAAGCGTGAATTGTTGTGCGCTGTTGGAGACATGAACTTGTTTTCCCTGGATGTTTCGCTTGTTGAGAGGTTAGCCATCCTGCATTGGTCGCCGCTCTTCCTATTTTGAGGTATACACTGAAGGGAAACAAATTGGTGGATCCTTTTTTTGCTAAATCAGCAGAATTGTTGGATTACGTATAAACATCTACTGAAATTGCAGATGTAATTGTTACCTTATTTCAGACATCTGCTGCTGCCTGTGTAGCAACCCATAATATTTAGGTCCATCGCTAGTTCTTTCGTGGCAATGACGATGTAAGATCTTGCAACTAGATGAGTACAAACTCGTACCGCACAAAATGAACATCAATAACCTTTACAAACCAGCTGCCTTTAGATTGCTCCCACAATGGGTAGTGTCCTGAACAGAAGATTTCAAAAGGCTTCGTGACTTTCATGAGGATGTTGTGTGAAGCTTCTTTGCAAGGAAGAGTTGGGTTATCATCCAAGGTGAGAATTTCTTCTACTTATCTTCAATTTTGCATATTACTTGATTTTTACGGATTGCAGTTTAAAATCTGTTTTTATTGATAGCATAACACGATGAAAGGAATAGATCAATCGAAACTTTTTTTGGGAAAGTAGCAAGACATATTTAATGGAGTGAAAAATAAATTGGCGTACGGTTTGTCTTAAGACTGAGTGGAGGAAAGTTATTAGTATTTTGGAGGGGCAAAATTCTTATGTTTTTAACTGTCTTTTTTAGTCATTTCTCATATGTATTTATGTGTGTGTATATATATCTTTATTTATTTATTTTTTCTCGATCGATCTTGCTTTTATTTTATGTATCTTTGGGGTTCATCTACCGTCACTTCTAACTAACTTGAAATAAATGTGTTGTTGATGGTTACGCGTAGTTTAAAATCTGTTGTGGAGATGTTATACACTTTTAATAGATTTTGCAGTGGAAAGACCGGTTTGTGGCTGGAGTAGGGGGTCATGAGCTGCAGCAGGAAATCTTGGTTGAGTCATTTTCAAGCTGTGACGCCGCATCTTCGATATGGTAGGTTGCCTTTTGGTTAGTGGGCAATGCTCTGTGAAGGACTGCCAGACTTTTGATCGTGTAGTAGTCATAGGGTGTCACAGTTCGTGCCGATTGATAGCATAGATAGCATCTCTCCTGTTATTCCTGTATTGCTAAGGGCTCATATGCACCATTGATAATAAGGAGGGTTCCGATGATACGTATGACTTGGGTTCATTTACGTCGAAATCATACAAAATTTGCTCCTCTCCGAAAGGTGTATAATAATTTGGTAACTCAAGAAAAGTTTGTCGTAAATCCAATATCATAAACTTTTATCGGATGGACAAAGTTAATTTGAGCCTAAAGTTTTATGTATTGTTAGATTTTGTGGATCGCATTGAGGTTCACATTATTTAATGAAGGTTTCACACGGAGAGGAGCACCTAACCTTTTTTCCATCGTACCTTCTGCCAAATTATTCTTATGCGCACGCCGCGTCACGTGACAATTTAATAGAAGCAATAAACGCTGAAACAAACAGACCGTGGAAGGAAGGAGGCCAGACAAAGGTCGATACGCTGAAACGGACTTGGGCTTTGTTTTCAAGCTTCCAACTATGCACATAACTTGATAATAGCTTCCGCACAACCCAAATCCAAGCTCATATCTTCCCAATGTTTGTATCTCCCGTACTTATAACGCAACTTACACTATTGTTACACTGAGATATTACGACAAAATAAAGAAAAAAATACCTGCAATTTGATATGTTGAGGGGAAGTTTCAGATGCCTGCTAAGTTTTTCATATGACATCCAGTAACTAAGGCACGCACCACTAGCTGTGGAATCCTTCGTGAAAATCTCGGACCAAATCAGAACCTGAAATGAGATCGTATGCACCATCCCCTATACCTACAATAGGAACCAAAAAAAAAAAAAGGTGCTTCGAAACAGAGAATCACATCCACTATGAGTGTGATCATTAGTTTAGTATTTGATTCCTTTCCTAGTTAAAATAGCTTGTGAAGTTGGCTCGACTCTGCAAGCATGCATGGTCTCTCACCTATGTGAAGTTAGAACTATGTATTCAGCTGTAATCACTTCCTTGACCTGGTTGATCGTCAATACTGGTACCTGAAGACTTCGACTCTTCATCTTCTGTCAAAGTTCCACCGAGAAGGAAAATCAGTCACAAGGAGTCTCCAGTTGAACTTACAATAAGTAACAAAAGACGAACCCTAAAAGAAGTGCATTTTCTGGTTACTACTGTACAATTACGGTAGACGAGGATGACTTACCAAAAAGTGACTTCACAGATGGCCTCGTCGATCTGCTGTTTTTCTTCTTTAACTCAGCTGAGATGAAGATCAAAATAAGTTACCTCATCTTTCTTTTAGTTCACTAGAGCAATGTGCCAAGGGGAAAAAAAAAAGGATGGGGCAAAACAGAAAGAAGACTATTTTGTTATAGGGACTGGCTTGTTTTAATGCACCCAACCATGATACATCAAAAATCCATGTATGGTGAGAACCTCTCTACTTAAATAACAAGAATTTTGAAAAATCTCGTTAAATATGTGAAAGTTCAAACTTCCCATGGTCCTTCCATAGGTAACGAAGAAAAAGAAAGAAGAGACATAAGGCTATAAGTTAAATACTATGAAACCACCTAAACTTATTAATAATAATAGCTAATTAATTATGGAGTACCATTGAGTTTAGCACTTCCAAAATACCCAAGCTCCTTGATGTGGAACCTTCTGTTCGTGTCGTAATTACAAAAAGGAGGGGAAATTCATTGGCTATATGACATCATACAGAAACTTCATAGGATCACTCTCCTTCAAAGTAAAGTGGAACTAAGCCTTGAAACTTTGCTAACCACAATTTTATTGAACTCCCTATATCTGACATTGATAATACTGTCCACAAAAATGCAGTTCATCTATTAGATAGAGAGACATTACCCATCCCAGGGACTGGGTAGTCATTGACAATTTCAAAGTTCTTGTATGTGTATCCAACAAAATTGATGTCTTTGGAAGAAAGCATCTGCAAGACAAGAAAAATTAGTGGGAATGAGGCAAGTTAACATAGACTTTTCTTGTTATCATTAGCAGTTCTCAACCAAGAAAGCCAACCACAAAGCAAAAGGCAATCAGCACGAAATCTCAATGATGAAATCAAGTGGAGTAATTACGATCAACAAGTAATAAACTGGCAGGTACAAGAGTGTTATATGCTTGCTCTAGTGGCAGGGGAGATGTGTCTCTTTCTAGATCTGAAGTAACAAACCACGATAAACTACAGTGAAAGAACAAAAATTTAACCAGGAAGTCAACATATCATTATGAGAACATAACAATAACTGCTAAATAAGGGTAACCACATCACTTTTTAAATGTGTCAATGGCAACACTTTTTAAATGTGTCAATGGCAAACACAAAATTTCTAAAGATCAACATGCTACACCTTTACTGCTCAACCACCCATATCTTTGACAATCAGTGTCGCAAAGAATTGTCTTAACCATAATAACCATGCTTTGCATGATGTTGGAATAGCACTGGAGATCCACAGCTATTTAAGCTGTCTCTGCCACCCACGTAGGCGCAACATGTTCTGTGGGGTGTGCTTGTGTTTGCGCGGGCATGAGAGAGAGAGAGAGAGAGAGATGCATATGCCTGTATAGAAACAAACTTCTGCCAAACTAAAAATTGCGAGAGAACAGGCAGAGATATGAAAGCAGATTCACTCTAAAAATAGAATCAGGGAATTTGTTTATGTTGGGACATGGGGAGTCAAACTATGACAGGTTTTAAGTTTCAACTAAGCTGTAAAACTTCCCTTAACAAAATTAAAGATTAAGCTCGAACCAATATTGGCAAACTATTCAATTTGTATGTCCTTGCCTTCCTGCGAATCTAATATAACAAGGATGACATAACTTGAAAAAACAACTTTTGAGGTCCCTCTAAGGCTCGTCTATAAAAATCTGAAGAACAAAAACAGTAATACTAACTTGTTAAGTTGGAAGTTCATATAAATCCAGATAATGTTTGTATTGTCATTTTTATTTCAAACGGTTGTCAATAATCATAGTATGAACGAGAAATTGAAGACAATAGGGTACATTGGTACACGTGATATTAGAATACAAAAGAGACGAGACAATATGCGTTGATTAAACACCAGTCAAAAACTCCAAGTCCAGCAATCTTATTAAGAAGGTGTGATCTTTGACATTGCTGTAGAGTTCTACTCACCTTTCTCCATGGACCTGCTTTGCTCGAGGAGTGTTCATGAGTATCAGACTGCTGCGAAATAGAAAAAGGCAGAAGATCTCATAAGTGATATGAGAAAGCCAATGGACTAGGTAATACAGGAAACCTGAGTAAAGTATGCAACTCAAGTGAAAATGACGTACAAGTTTACCTCTTCAAATTTTTCAAAATTTTGAGTATCCAACTCATCTGTAACCTCAGGAATAAATGCAGCTTCCAATTGATAAAGTTTCTCCCATTCAGTACCCGCAAACCATGGATGAGCCTGATGGAAAACCAGCTAGATGAATCTCTTACTTACAATATCACATGTACTAATGTACCCATTTCGTGGTAAGGGTGTGAGAACGTAGCATAGAACACACCGTACAACACCTTTATTTCATATGCTCCTTTTGAACCCAATCTCTGATTCACATTGCACAGAAGTTTGCTGATCAAGTCTTTTGCTTCTGAAGAAAGCTTCGCTTCTTCAGGAAACTTCAAATGAGTTCTCCAGTTCACAATCTGCTTGAAGGCAACATACGCAAAAAGGAAACTGTAAGGCAAGTGAAAAAAACCTCATGCAGGGAACCATACCCATCAGCATTAACATCAACATCAACATCAACAACACCTTTATCCCAAACTAGTTGGGGTCGGCGGTCGATGAACCCCAAAGATTCATAAAATAAAAGCAAGACCAATTTAGGGAAAAGAGATAAATATGTAAAAATAAATCAACAAAGATAAAAATATATATATAGGGAAATGACTAAGAAGGATAGTCAAGAACATGGGAAGTCTGCCCCTCCACAATACTAATAGCTTTCTTCCACTCCGTCCTAAGACAATCGTACGCCAATCTATTGATGTTGAAGAAAAAAATTAAAAAAAAAAAACACACACACACACAAACGAAAAAGCATTAGGAAAGGAAGTATTACCCAAATAAACTAACAGATTAATGACAAGAGAAGCAACTCCCCACTACCTTTCACCTATTTTTCTTTTTCTAAAGTTTTTGTAAGCCATCTATAAAGTGGGATCGATTGCCATGTTCAATTTCAATAATATATTTTCACCTTGTGTTAAGACCTTGGATGCTCAAAATGCTTAATTGAAACCAGCGAAACAATCCACATACAACTACTCACATTGTGAACTGAAATATTATCCGTACAACATATTCAAAAGGAATATGTCTACCGCCACAGATCCAAAAAGCCCCTCAGTGATTTCACAGGAAATTTTTTTTCCAAAGTTGTTGACTCAAGAACGGCTTTTATGTATGAGCCGAAAGGTAGATAGACCTTTATCACTACCAATTTCTAAAAAGAAAGCAATGGAAGGATCAAAAGATGCATGAAATAATCCTTCCTACTACTTAATCTTCTAAATTGGCAAGAAACCGCCAGTGCATGATCTTTCATCCATTTACTCCTATTTCTTCTTCATATACTACTCTATGGTTGGTAGTTCACTTCCATCCATTTTCTTTCAACTTCCAATACACATACCAGAAAATCTTCCCAAACCTGAAGAAGTTTAACGGAGACTAACTAGCTCATGCAAGTAAATTTGAAGCTCGATTTGAAAGGCTTTCTGATAAACTGTTTCAATTCATAATTACTTCTTCAAAAGGGTCTAAATAAAAGGAATAACCTTATATCCTGTGCAAAGTAAATTGATACCAGTACCCATATTTTACAGGCTGCACGTAAATTACAAAATGAAGTTAATTCGTGATAACAAAATAGAGAGATTCCACCACAATCCTGAAACATAAGTTCCACTTCCACTAAAGGCATGGACACCTAAAGCAAAAGAGGCCAGTTACCAACATCACATTAATAACACGAAGCTATGTAGCCAACCAGACAAGCAACTTAATGTTTACACATTCAGAGCAATAAAAGCTGATATCAAAAGGATTAAAGTTGCAACTTTATAAATCAGAAAAATGAAAAGCGAAAAGAATCTTCAATACTTACAAATGCATGCATATATTGGGGGATAATTTATTCCTAAAATAATTGAAATCACAGAAACATTTTTTGACAAAGCTTGTGATAGACACATAAAAATGAAAGAAAAACTAGGACAAAGTAAATTGCATTCGTGAAATTGAACGGCCCCAAGGCTTACCTTTCTACAAGTAGACATTGGATCATCCGAGTAAAATGGCGGATACCCCACGAGCATTTCATACATGATAGCACCAAGAGACCACCTTCACAAGATAACTAACTCTTTAAAAGATCCAGCAACATGAAAACCAGGAGTGAAAGTATTGTTCTCCAAATGCCAAATGCACTTTTAGATTATCTAAAGCATGAAACAGAAAGTCAATTGGATCTCCATGGGAAAGACGACATGTCGAACAAGCAAGAAACTTCATTGATCTCATATAATAACTACAATTGCATGAATTAGAATACTCACCAATCGCATTCCATCCCATAACCTTTCTTCAACAAAACCTCTGGAGCAATATAGTCCGGTGTACCCACAGTTGAATAAGCCTACAGTATTGGATGATTTAAGCTTATAAGACAAATTACACAACTTCATATCAAGACTGAATCAGAGCCAAAACTGAAAAAGGCCAAAGGCAAATCATCAAGAGCAGTGCTCAGAATTATTGTTTGGCTGGAATCATACACCCTACCATTTCAATATAAGAAAGCATAAGAGCGACTGCTTTAAGAGCACTCCTGAAGCGAGAAGGAAACCTCTACTACTGTCATTCAAAGAACAGAGCTACATCAAATTATTTAAAGAACAATTATGGGATCTTACAAGCATTCTCCTGTTCTTCTGCCAGTGTTGTAGTTGTTCTAGTTGTGTACGTCTTGGAGCTGCGGGACGATCATCAATTTGATTTGATCCGTTAATGTTGTTTCCTACAGAGAAATCCTTTTCTTCCAGAGTACTGCAGTCTAATGGTTTGCATAATCCAAAATCTGACAGCCTTAGGTGCCCAAATTTATCTAGTAGTAAATTATCAGGCTTTATGTCCCTGGAAGATAAAACATGAAGGTGGTAAATCCACAATTTTGAGCCACATAAAAGGATGTACAACATCAGCTGAAATGAAAATAAGATGTCTCACACCGACCTGTGTATATAGTTGTGCTTATGGATTGATTCAATAGCTAAAACTGTTTCCCCAACATAAAACTTGGCTTCATCTTCGGTCAAAGTATCCTTTCGCATAAGTAAAGTCATCATATCACCACCCGGTAAATATTCCATTATAAGATAAAGAAACTCGTCATCTTGGAAGGAGCAATATAGTTTGACAATGCAATTGCTGTCAACCTCCGCAAGCAGATTTCTTTCGGCTTTCACATGCTCGACCTAGGATGACAGAGTTGAACAACATTAAGCATGAAAATACAAGCTAACCAAGAATAGGACATAAGTTCCAACATTACTTGGCCTCTACGAAGCATCTCTGATTTCTTGAGCTTCTTCATTGCATATACTTGACCTGTTGTCTTCTCCCTGCAGACTCTAACCTGAAGTCCAAAGCAAAAAATAATATTTTCTGTTATCTCTCCAAAGCACCAAGAATGGCTTACAAGGTGAAGGAAAACGGTAATAATAAAACATAACATGTAATAGCAGTATATTAAATATACTGACTTCCTTGTAATATTAAAAAGTAAAGTTTAGTGTAGTTTACCAATAAACTACCCTAATGTTGATGATTATGGGATTCACATATAGTGATAAATTATCATAACCTATGACACCTAAGTTTCTGCTTTTTCTTTGAAAAATCTACAGTAACTCCAGAAGTAAATGAAATATGGAGGGAATAAGAGCTGAGTTTCAATCAATAAGTCAGTGCAGCTTTTCCAGTTCCACCTTTTCTTCATTAATTATGAATTGTTAATGATACAAAATGTTCTAATAGAATCCATTTCCTACATAGAAAGATCAATGTCATCGTAATAATGGAAGACCCTACATTATTCTTCTTGCCAAACAACCGCTAGCAACTAATGCTATTAAACACCACAACAGTAGAAAGAAACAAATCTACAACATCAAAAGTGACAGCAATGCCTGATAAACTTGAATTACAATCTCTTATTCGTTAATGGATTCACTAATTTATTATCAATGGTCAATCGAGGTCTTAACTATTTGTCAATGCCTCTTAATTCCAAAAAATCCCATTTGATATAAATTATGTCGACAAACTATAACTAAAGCATGACGACAATTCATAAATTCAGACTGATGGAGACTTTGAACACACATTCAGTGCAAGTGTTTTAAGGCTGTTCATTCAAATCATCCAACTTTTGTCAGGAATTTTTTATGATTGGGAGCACAATTCTGTTTTGTTCCTTTTTTCTTATTTCTCTATAATGCTAAGTGGTATAAGCTTTCTGTGCCAAATCTTATTTCTTAGCTTTTGGGATAATCCTTATAAGATCATCCTCTCATATACCACGTAATGCCATTGGAATCTCTAATTTGCTCTATCTTTGTTGAAATGCCGCTGGTATAAGAATCCTCGCCATTGAGCATCTCAGAGTTTTTTTTCACCCATGTTGACATAGCAGCTTGGGCAAATTTGTCAAGGAAATCAACTGGTCATTTGTTTCTTTTCGCTCGGTTCATCATTCATTTCTTTGTGGTATTTTTACTTTTTTATAACCAAAATTTCTTTGGGGTATCGGTGTTCATTCTTTCTGATATTTCATTCTTGCCTCTTGTCAAGTATTTGGAGGTACTTCATATTTTATCCTGTTCTGTCTAGTAAAAAATTCCACACTACCAAACACAGCCTAACAACTTTGCTAGCAAAATAAAGTTCCTTCCTCGATTATGGAGAAATAAAATTGATGAACTTAATGCTACTACTCCATTTGTCCTCTAGAAAACAATTTTCTTCCATTTGTCTAGTTTTGCGGTGGATTCTTGAGAAGAAAAAAGTACCTTCAAAGTATGTCGAGGCAATCAAGGATATGTATAACAGTGCTACTACATGTGTGAAAGCTTGTAATGGCACATCAAGTTATTTTCCAATCACAATAGGCTTACACCAAGGTTCTGCTTTGAGCCCTTACCTTTTTGCCCTGGTTATGGATGAGCTAACAAAAGATATTCAAGATGAGGTGCCGTGGTGTATGCTATTTGCAGACGATATCGTGCTTATTGATGAGACTAGGGCTGAGGTTAACGCTAAGTTAGAAGTATGGAGAAGCACGTTAGAGTCTAAAGGATTTACGCTAAGTCGAAATAAGACGGAATACTTGAAGTGTGAGTTTGACACTGTAGGAAGAGGAGATCAAGAAGCCGTAAATATGCTTGGACAGGAGATACCCAAGAAAGATACATTTAGATATCTGGGATCAATATTGCAAAAGGAGGGAGAGATTGATGAGGATGTAAGCCATAGAATCAGAGTAGGTTGGATGAAATGGCGCAGTACATCGAGATTTTTGTGTGATAGCAAATTCCTCTTAGGTTAAAAGGAAAATTTAATAGAACAGCAGTCAGACATGCCATGTTATAGGGAGCTGAATGTTGGCCAGTATAAAGGAAACATGAGCATAAAATGGGAGTAGCGAAAATGAAGATGTTAAGGTGGATGTGTGGTTATACAAGGATGGATAAGATAAGGAGTGAAGAGATTCGACGAAAAGTTGGAGTAGAACCGGTGGCGGAAAAGATGAGAGAGCATAGATTGAGATGGTTTGGGCATATCCTCCAAAGGCCCTTAGATGCACCGGTACGAACAGAAATTTGCTATCGATAGCATAACACGAAGAAAGCAAGAGGTCGGTCGAAACTTACTTGGGGGAAAGCAGTAAAACAAGATTTAATGGAGTGGGAAATAGATTGACGTAAGATTTGTCTTAGGACGGAGTGGAGGAAGGCTATTAGTATTTTAGAGGGTTAGTGTATAGATAGATAGATATATATATATTTATTTATTTTTACACATTTATCTCTTTTCCCTCCCTTGATTCTGCTTTTATTTTTATGATTATTTGGGGTTCATCAACCGCCGACCCCAACTAATTTGGGATAAATGTGTTGTTGATGTTGATGTTGTTGTTTCCTAAGTTGCATATTAGTCAGTAAAAAGTGAAATCATGAGAATTATCGCAAGAACATTCATGCAATGGTAAATAACTGTGCGCTTGATTTAGGGACAAGCAAAGCTATAAAGCTTCCATAAATGATCTCTTGTTAGTCAATGAAATTAGCATGTTCGATTGAAAATGCATAGAGATGGGGGAGAAAGTTGCCAATAACATTCATTGTGAAAGGAAATAATTAAAGGAAACATCACAATCCATAAATATAAACAGAAGAATAGAACAATCACCTCTCCAAATGCACCTTTTCCAATCATTGTCAATAATTCGAAATCATCAACACCCATTTTATGCCTTTGAAGACGCATGTACTCCGTTTCTTTCCTCTCCAAGTATTTGAGGAGGTTGTTTTGATCTTCTTCAGAGACATCAGCATCAGCCAACTTCTTTTCCAAAAAATTTCGTCTAGAGGAAAAAGTGAAGATTACAAACAAGCAACTTGAAGGAGAATTGAGAATAAAGCAAGAATCATATTGCTCTTAAGTATCAGAACCCTCTCAATGACTTAATTAATAAACTCCCTCAAGAGATACTATTCATATAATGATTTTACACACCAACAAATAAAAACTAGAATGTACGTGGAAAAATCAATTCTTGTTAAGGAAGTAAGTGGTTGTTAAAGTCAATGATACTACTCCGAAGACTTAAGAAACAGCAGTATTGCCAATTCAAGAAATCTACAATGAAAAGAAAACAATGTCTAGACAGGCTCCATTCTTGTAGTCATGCATAACTTTAACCCCCAAAATTTTTTTTTTTTTAATGAAATCCTCTCGTGCTTTTCGGAGATGGATGACACAACCCTAAGTCTAGCCATAAGGCGAAAAATGAAATAATTGCTCATAATGTGGCGAAATTGAAAGTCCACATGTGTACTTCAAAAAACCTTGGAAAGAGTCCCCATATGCGTTTTGAGTGAAATGGCTGGAACACAACAAGATATGCATAAAGCGGGAATCAACCTTTCCCAAGACGGATATTGTTACGATATGGCGGGAACATAACAAGATACGCATAAAGCGGGAATCAACCTTTCCCGAGACGGATATTGTTACGATATATTAATAAAGGATCACCGCACCTTAAAGGTGCGGTATAGAAAGAGGAACCCCTTCATCTGTTCTAACAATTCCAAATTAAGAAGGGAACTTATTTCTATTTATATTTGGTGTTCAGGCCATACCTTTCCCTCCTCTCTTGCAGATTCTTCATTTGCTCCTTGTAATGGTTCTCGATGTACTGCTTTGCTGCTGCGACCCTCTGCTTGGTGACATTAGAGAGCGCTTCATCTCCTGACACCGCGTGCACGCTCGAATCCTCTCTCCCGGAACCACCTGGCTCCTTCTTCTTCGTATTCGATCTCAACTTATCCCTCGGCTGGAATTTCTGGAGCCAACTCCTGGCTGAATCCATTCCTCAACTTCAATCCACCCCGCCAAAAAAGAATCAGTTATTTATCACGCAGTCTACCAACCATCCATCACGATATCCCCGATGTGCAAATGCATATTATATGATGTCGCTGGAGACTAGAAGATGCCAAATTACATGAGCCGGCTTCCCAGAATATAAAAATTGATTCAGTCAAAACCGGTTTCATTTGTACTTGCACACCTTATAAAGAAAAACGGCCAGAAATTTAACAATTCCACATGCATCGAGGACAAACAAAGCAGAAAAGCATTAGTCATCGTCGTCGTTCAACAAAACGAAGAAGCAGAGCGGATGAAAAATCAGATACGGAGGATCAAACCCATGATTGAATACGAAGCGAAACGAACAGGATCAAAGTCATCCATCAACGAATAGACAGAATTAAATTGAAGGAACAAAACGGAGAGCAACTTACAGGAGTCAAGAGAGAGACGCATCAGACCCAGGAATTTTGGGATTTTATTTTAACCAGACAGAGAAGCGTGGAAACGAGGACAACGACGAATTCGGTGGATTGGGAGAGAAAAAGAAAGAAAGAAGCTCCGATGAGGACTCTTCGCTTTTCTCTTCTTTTGCTTCCCTTCCCTTCCCGCGAGAATCTCTCTCCTTCTCTCTCTCTAACTTGCATGCACGTTGCATTTATAGGTTCTCCATGTTCTCGCTCTCAATTGTCCAATTTATCTATTTTATTACCTTTCTCTTCTTTTGGTGAATGAGTCATGGTAGATTTACAGATGAGGAGCCATTTCTTCGGTTTAATTATCATAAGATAATGGATGGGCAAAGTTTAATAATTGGAAGGAACATAGAACGGTAGGTGTAAATCTGAATTGACCCTTTAATCAGATCTACCTGACCTTTAATTTTTATTATAATTGAAATCAAATGCTTAATTATGTGCTTTAGCACTTTGTTTGTTAGGAGGAAGGGGTAAAGATAAGATTGTGCTTCGATGGAAGGAAAGTGATGAAGGGAAAGGATTAACAGGCATTGGGAGAAATTAGAGTCAATTTTACGTGAATTTTAAAAAAATTTCAAAATCTCTCAAATATGGAAACATTCAAGAGAATTCGAAGGGTTTTACGTATTAATAATGTTATAATTTCAAATCTACTTACAAGTGCGTGAAAAGATATTTGTGTCATAATGCATTCTTTTGCTTTGTTATCGCCTGCCAGCTTCCAGACATCATGTCAACTCAATCCTCAAATTTCTTCTCTTCTTTTATCCCATAATTATACAATTACTGCCGGATTTAAAAGAATGCTCGCTGTTGTGCTCGTCATGTGGCACCTCTAGCAGAGCTCATTTCAAACTTCTATCACTTGCTAAATTCAAATTTGAAAATGTCCAAATATATGCTTATATTAGTTTGGCATGAATTCCTATTATCCTTCTCAAACATATATCTCGGATGCATTATTTCAGTCAATGTAATTTGGAATAGAATTCGCACATAAAGAAAAATCTCTGAGTTTTAATTTGTTAGATTATTATTCGGCAATGCACATAAGTTAAATTGACATTTATCCAAGTTAATCTTGTAACTCAACCAAAACAAAAGTTAATTTTTTAATAAATTGGTTGTTTTTTTTTGTTTTTTTTGTTTTTTTTTTTTATGGTGCGCGTGTGCGTGATAAGGTGTTTGTTTGACTCCAAAATTACGATAGAAACTCTTGAATCAGCCAAAATCACGTTCAAATATAAGCATCAAAGGCTCCTCTCTCTATAAATAGGAGGCTCCTTTATTTATTTCGACGTTCATGACTAACAAAAGTCACATCGAGATTCTAAGGAGCTGCATTTTTGGAGATAAAAAATTTTTCGAGAACATAAATTTATACCAAATTTAGTCATCGAGACCTCAATCTTCCATTTAAGTTGATCAAGGCCTTCTGATCCAATTATGAAGGGAATCCGAAATTCGTAATCTCCAATTTGAGATTGAGTCATCAAGTTATACGGGAGCATTGGACTCTAACGAGGAACACTCAAGCTCAACTTTAATCCAACAAACATTGGGCTAGTCCAATCGATTTGCATTATTGTTGGTTGATCTTCCAAGGAGTCTATTGGACAGACCAGATTAGTGAACGAATTCACGGTCTAAGTAGAACTGTTTTATATTTAGTCAAATGTATTCAGCCCTTGTTTTACTAGTTTTAAGTGTGTTGGAGGTCTTAAGAGTTAATCCAGTTCCTCTGTGCTAAAAATGCATTTTTCTAATTTCGGGTCTTTGTTTTCCAATTCCTATGCCTTTAATATTTGGATGGTTACCATGTCTTTAAACAGTTAACTATTTTCTATGCTTTAGTTCCTCTATAAATAAGTGTATAATCTCATTTGTAAAAAGGACAGGACTCGAATATTGAGAGTACATGAGATTTTTCTCTCTGGGAGCGATTATCCATCCCGGTTCTTTATTGGAAAGTGAATTCTTCCTTGGTGGTGAACGAAGAAGCTGTTGGTTTTTATTTGAACCTTGGTAGTGAATTTCTCCTATCTTGAAGTTCCTTATCCTTGACAGTGATGGTGAACTTCATATATCCTAATATTTACCATTAGTTGATGTCATGTCCTTTATGCCTTGGTGGCAATCACATTTTATTGCATATCCTATCAATTATCACTCAAAACACACTCGCCCACCCCGCACCCTCATCATGATGGCCTTTGAATTGTACTTGTGGAAAAAAAAAGATTTTTTATTTTTAGATTGTAATAAGAGATTATACATGCTCATCTTGTAACATTTCAGAATTGAGTTAAAATTGGTAAGTTTCATTATTTAGATAATATAATTTATTTCATTCAATCAACTATTTTTGAGAAAATTATTAAAAAAAGTCATAAACCTATTGTGATAGTGTCAATTCAATCCTAAATATTTTTGCTTTTATGCTAGGAGCTTATATGGCCCAGCGTTAACGTGACAACTTTTTAAAAAATACTCAAATTTTTTTTTAATATTTTTTTATTATGTTTCTTTTTTTATTTCTTTTCTTTTTCTCTCGAACATCGTCTTCCTCGCTATGACTAGCTCCTACGCAATCTCCAGCCCTATCAACCACTTGTTGAGGGTTGCTCTAGCGGAACCTAGGCGAGGGCTCTGAGTGTTAGCAGATCTCTAGCGACCTCCAAAACTGCATTTTCCATCTGTTTTTGCCGAACTCGGAATGTTGAATCTGATCATAAGACCATAGTTTAATCTTGTGAAATCGAAGCTAATAAATGATGAATACGTTCGATTTAGTTCTCTGTGCTTTATCATTAGTTCGAGAATTGTTTTAAGGTCAAATCTAGAGCTTGTATCCCAAGTTGCATGTTAGCTGTTCGATGATTAACCTAAATGAAATGTTAAACCTAGTCTCGTGAAATCAATATGCTTAGTTTGTTTCGACGCTTGATCACTTCATGAATCGCAAGATGTAGGTCTGACATTGAGTTTTTCCTTCGGTTTATGCTTTATGTTCTGGCGGTTATAGCCCAAGGTTAAAGGCCATTTGTGTTAGTTTTCCATTCGCCGCTTCATACGTGAGTGTGTGTAGATTTAGAACTCACAATTCGTGTTGAAAAAAGTGATGTCCATGGATTGTTGATCGAATTCGAATTTTGGGTCACTGGTATTGAGTTTAGTGGTCATCAGCGATGGTTCAACGACTATTATGGCGGTCGATGGAAGGCAAGAGCAGTGGTGGTCGGCGGCTGATGATCGACTCCATCAAATGGTGGAAGATTGAGGTTCTAGAGCGTGGAGGAGTGCGCGTCGCGAGGATGAAATAAACAATAGAAAAGGAAAATAAAAAAAAAGTAAAAAAAAAAGAATATTAAAATATTATTAAAAATTTATCATGTCGATGCCATGTTAGCTCTGATCGGGCAAATTGACTGAATTGACACAAATAAAAAAGATACATGATTAAATTAGTGCAAAAAAATATTTAAGATTGAATAAATATAATTGCGGTTTAGGACCTTTTTGGTCATTTTCTGACTTTTTTTTACTAAGAGGAAAATAAGTGATAATCTTTATTAATTCAATTTTATTTTTTTAAGAAAACATAATTACAACTTATATGAAATAACATACATACATTTTGAACGAAACTTACGTTTCACTTTTAATTTTTTTTCGTTTTAGTGTATGACAATGATTTAAAGATTACATTCAGAATAAAATGAAAATGAAAATAGTTCCATCTATGATCTGCTTATTTAAAATTAACTTGTAAATAAATAGATAAGTGACAAGCTCATACACTTTAATTTATTAGTAAAATCATATAGTGGATAACGAATTACAGTCTCAAGATTTAATTTAGCCATTAGATTGATTGAATGAGAACGCGAATCGGATCAACTTGTCTCTGGGACTATTGTGTTTTCAACACCGACGTCATTCAATATTCAAATCTCTTGAAGCCTTCTATCAGTCCATTCACTGAGCATTCTATCAATCCCATCGTACTATGACTATTGCAAGGAGCTGCTTTCATTTTGTCTTATTTGCAAGCTGAATCACAAACTTACAGCTCAACATGCGTTTCACATATCCAATCATGTCTAGAAGAACCTTGAGGAATGGAACTGGCGCCGGATGTGCTTCGTGTTCCGGGCTAGTGGCATTGGAGAGTGTTCTCCATGTTCAGCGATGACGATGACGATGACGATGATGATGATGGTAAACGTATCACAACTTGAACTCGGAAAAGTTAGCAAATTTTCAACTCTCAAATGCAATTTCAACTGAACTGGGATATATGCTTCTTGATGAACAACAACAATGACCACCTCTGTCAACAAGACAGCAGCCTTTTTGCCACAAACCTAAATAGAGAGACCGGAGGTCACCCTTTTATTAATAATTCAAGAACAGATTGCCATGGCGTTGAACAGATCCATGGTACCTCTACCGTCCTGCAATGGGCACATATACGCCTCCCGTTATTGGGTGGCTGAAAATGCAAAAACTGGCTAATTTAGCATGCACACGAAAAAAGCTTGAATGAGAGCTCCTGTTACCAGCCATTCTTCAAGAATAAGGTGACACTCCCAGCAATGCCTCCAAGCCAGCCAATTGATGCTTCAGGAATTGATAAACTGATTCGGTAGTCAAGGAAGCTATTCGAACAATAATCCCTTCTCCCTGAACAAATAAAACCATCAGGCTAATTTTACATTAACCATCACAGATGCCCTGAAAACATCTTAGTTGTGCCAGTGTCTATAAACCTGGTTCAAATTTGTTTGCTTTTACCATACAATATCTAAGAGTCTAACTGGAAAATGACCAAGCCACCAAGACATTGATCCGGTTGTACTTGTTGACGACCAGAAAAGGCAACAAAAGACATTGCAACTTGGTAGTAAAAGAGAAATATGGCAGAGAATAACTTTTCAAAAAGCTTATCAACTCTCTTGGAATAATGACCTAAAAATGGAAGTAAGAACTGAATTGAGAACAAGCTAAAACAGATAATACATATCATTCAAACCAACTGAGACAACATTGCAGAATGCAGCTCACCAGGTGTCTAGTTCAAACTCAAAAACATGCTCGAGGCTTCAATGATCATGTACCTAATGTCAAGCTTTTATTTCTTGATATCGATTTCAGGAAATCAGCAAGAACCTCAACTTATTTTAGTGCAGAACTACATTACTTTTTACAAATACAGGAAAAAGAAGAAGGATCTCCATACTTGAATGGTTTGAAATGACCAACATGTAAAACAAAAATTTATTAAAAAGTTCACACAATGGTTCAGGTTTCAACAGCGTTAGGTTCGTCTCAGGAATGGTTTTGAAAACTTGGGTCCAAAACAACCTAACATATGGATTAGTAGTGTATAGTTCCTAAAACCTATTCCCAAGAAGCAACCTCATTATGCGTTCGTCAATTTGAAGAAAAAAAGGAACCTTATGGCCAAAGGCACTGCAAGACGCTATTAAGGATGGTTTATTGTCAAAATCACATGTATTGGATTTTATCTGGCGATCCCATCGAGCGGGAGAACCTTGTAGTTGCTTGGCCATCATCCTCTTTACATCTTCTTGAACTTGGCCTTGAATATGTCTCAACATTGGCCTGCAAAGGAGCAAACATTCAATGTTACATCCATAAATAAGTATGTCATGCAGTCAACACCCGTCACATCAGCAATACAACTGAAAAGACTCCGCAATGGGAACTTCAAGAACCCACTATATTACCCTAAAAGTACAACCATTGCAATGACTTGATAATCTTGCATGCGCTCTGCCAGAGGAACAATACTTCCCTGCTCTAGCAATACCTGTTCAAATATTTGATTACTCAAATGAAGTCACACAAGAGCAATCTTCTTATGTATAAGACGAAAAGGGAGGCTGTAAACTCATATTTGCTACTTTCTCAATCCAAACACCAATTGCGATTATCATAACATCATTCATTGGAATTCACACGCTTATATCCTCCTTTTTCTTTTTGCATTCTGACAGGATAGGGCAAAAAGTATTAGAAACAGAAAGTACTCTTAGTACAAAATTCTGAAATAGATTTTGAACTATGGAGAAAACAAAACCATTACCGTATCAAGAAATAAAGGCTGATCGCCGTCTAAGAAAATGTTGTTGGTGCTCTTATAATGTGTGAAATCCCATTTTTCTCCACTTTCATGACGTCCGCTTGTAATCCAGTCAACTACCACCAAGTTTGAATCCGAACGCACCCTAAAAACCTGCTTTTGGAAATACCTTGCAGTGGAAAAGCAAGTCACTGGATCCGGAACGAGGACCAACATTGAGTTACTCCCAATTTCTGCCTAATGGATGGCAGAATATAGCTGCTGTCACGTTTGAATGCAATACCATTTGAAAGTTACACTTAAGTTACCAAATTTACCATCACTTCAGCCAACAACAAAAAGAAGATAAATTCGCACTGCCACATGACAACTGGGAAGCCAAGATAGTGAAAAAAGCCTAGAAAAGGGAGTATGCCATACCAACGAGCTGGAAATCATAATTACCTCAAGGGATTGTTCAGAGCATTTTGATCCCAGAGACCTATAAACCTGAAACACATTTAATTTTCAAGCATTGGAAGCAAACCCACATCCCTGAAATTCGCAGAGACTACACTACTACATCCTAAAGCTGTTGAGGTTGCAGATCCCACTAACAAATGTGACTGCCAAATCAACAGAAGCTGGAAGAACCAACCTTAGTGGAAGCCTGAGTTGTTAAGACAGCTGCGCAACCATCTCCAATCTCAAGCTTACAAGAAATATGATCTCCCTATATATCAATTCCAATCAAACAAAGTGATAAACTTCTCGCCCCATCAAATAATGATCACGAGATTGCACTACTAACCCATTGAAAAAGGCAGAACTCCTATACGACATTTTTACACCAAACCCGACTAACTCGAACCTTACATTAACCAAGTTGTTATTCACACGTTTCTAGTAAAGAATTGAAATTTTTGAATATCCAGCTCCAAATATGATAAAAAGATGGGAATGGGTTTGAATTAAAGAATTGAGAGAGTGAGAAGTGAAAACGCACGGAGACGATGCCACCGCCATAGGTAAGAGCATAAATCCAAACGGTATCGACCTGCGAAGGAGACACCTGATAGAAACAAGCTATTCAGTCTTAAGTTTTGAAGGAGAGGGAAGAAAGAAATGACGAGGGCACAAACAAGACCAAGGAAAAAAAAAATGACTCAGACCTTCCGAGGGATGATGAATTTCAGGGGGTATTTGGAGAATGATTTGGTGACTGTCGACTTGCCCCTCACTTTCTCTATCGCTATCCTCCCCGTTTCCATCTTCTCCTCCTCCTTCACACTTCCAGTTCCCACCGCCCAGACGAAGAGAGAGAACAAGAGACGCAACATGTCCGGTCGGCATCGATGCATTCAACTAGTTTCTCTGTTTTATCGATACAAGGGGCCGGGCCTCGTCTCCAGTTTTGGGCTCATCTTTCCTTTGAACAAGACGCTTTTTCCATTCTTTGAAAGAACTTTTGCTTTGACACACACAAGGAGAAAATATTCGGTGGTCTTTGAGTGCCAACGCATCCCCGTATCATTCCACTCAAAAGTTGACACATGGCATGCGGATCCCACATTTTTGATGATTTTTCTAAAATTCATTTTCCTTTCATTTTTATCTTCCTCAAATACCCTCCCTTCTTCATCCTCCATATGCAAAATCGTTCAAGTGGTATCCATTGAAAGAGTACTTCCTCTTTTAATGGAAGCCGAGAGATCGAAGGTTTTCTCCATCATTTTCCCTTTTGGCTCGTGATCTCTTCAGCAATCTCAAAACCCCTTCATAATTGTCGTGGCTCGCAAACCGAGCGACCCCTTCATTGTCGCTTTCGGCCAGCCCGTTTGCCGCCCAGATTTGGAGCCATGGTCCATAGCCAAGCCACCCCTTCATCTTCGCTTGCCAAATCTGAGTACTTTCTTCTAGGTCTCTTTGATGTCCGTAGGTTATTGTGGGCCTTGATCATACACGGAGGGATGACCTTGAGCGAGGACGAAGTGGTAGTCTCGGCCATGGATGGGCATCTGCTCGACAATGGAGGGTTGCTCAGCCATGGACGAGCCATAGTGGCCTGTCTGAATGTGGCTCCGGCGACTGCGGATGGAGAAGGTAACTGTGGATAGAGGAGGAAGAAGAGACAGAGAAAACGGAAGAAAAAGAAACCCAGAAACCTGAAGAATTGCAGAGTGTGGATGAAGAAGAGAGAGAACAAGACATGAGGAGGGTGTTTAGGGAAAATAAAAAGTGAATGGAAAATGAATTTTAGAAAAATCTGAAATGTGGGACCCGCGTGCCATGTGTCAATTTTTTAGTGAAATGATACAGGGATGCGTTGGCACTCAAAAACCACCGAATATTTTCTCCACAAAAAGGGACTTTTGCCTCTAGCCGAAAGAGAAAAAGTTTATCTAGGTACCATCTTTTTGCGAACAATCAAAATTTTAAATTATGACTATATCGCTTGAAAAAATTTTACTAAAAAATATTTTCAATACGAATAAAAATTTATATCTAAATATTTTTGTGGGTAATAAAAATATGTTTCTTTCAATCCTCTTCATAAGCAAAATGAGTAATTATTTTTAAGAAAATATTTTGCTAACCATTAAGAAAATAAATGATTTTTAAAATAATTTTCTAATAATAATCGCTTGCATCGAATGAAAAAAATAAGTTATTGAAAAGTATTCTTATTGTAAAGAAGATAACAATATGTATACTTATTTTTGTAGATTAAATTTTCATTAATTCATTTTTATAAAATTATTTTAAAAATAATCATCTAAATTGTTCATTTTTTGAGTAATAAACGGAGTCTAAGCATGTCAAACACTCAAAAAGACTCATGCGTGATAACATTATATCAAATAGAAAGTAAGATTTAATTTTAGAAAGGCCATGTTTAGTAAAAGTAATTCCAAAGATACTGAAAGGTACATAAGATTAATTTACAAAGCGAGGCGTCAAATCCTAATTACTTATTAAGTTTTTGGGCTCATTGATCTGAAATATGACTTATTGTTGAGAAAAACTCAGCTAATTTTGAAATTAACAAAACAATCCATGATCTCTTAAATTTGAGTTAATACAATGAAATACTTATTTTTGTAGATTATCCATGAGTGTGGGTTACATAAGATTGAATTTGACAGAAAAGGCTCAGACGATGCTCTGAGTCCCCGGACATAGACCATGCTCTGAGTCCCTTGATATAGACGATGCTCTAAGTTTCAGAGTCAGATGTTATATTGAGCTTAGACGTTGAGCGAGGAGCTCATATTGGAATGTTGCTCAAAATCTGAGAGAAATACTTCAAGAGCAATGACAAGATTATAAAGAGATATTTCAAGATGATATAATCGATATATTACATCATCACAACGGCTAGCAAATCAAGCTGGATTCTTACTTGAAGATTCTTAATCATGAAGATCAATCACGGATGCGAATTAACAGAGACAAGGATGGCTGACCTAATGAAGTTCTGAGGATCATGATTGTATGGGTGGTTTGATCCGAAGAGGTCTTCTTTCCTTTGCCATCCTCAACGGCTACAAAATCCTTTGTATACAGTATTATCCAAATGAGGAAGTTTTGAAGAATGATCCTTTGGAGATCTTGCATGGAGATGGAGGAGTATAGAAGGATGCTTCAAGGTCAAAGAAAAAAAAAACGAGCAAGGGAAAAGAATTCAAAATTTCAAGATTAAGAGAGCTTCACATCATTCACGTACATTTGATCTTATATTGTAATACTTTAAAGAGAGCATACGAGTGAAAAGAGTGTTAGACGATAAGCCTACTTATTATATTATAAACCTCGGATTTACTCACTAGTGGAATTCAGGCGACCAGCTATCAGCATGAAGAAAGGACGTAGGCTTGAACAAAACCAAATCACTTTAAATCCTTTATGCGCACTCTCTCACTCTAACTCTCTATGGTCGTTTACTGTGATAGTCGAATTGTGCAAAGCATTGCATCTCAGAATACAGCTGTACAAACTAGCTATCTTCATTTGAACTAAGTTCAGAGCTTTCTTGTTTACATTCCGCATTAATTTTCTTAAGATACTTAAAATTACTTATTCACCCCCCGCTAGGTAATATTACTAATCTCAACAATTGGTATTAGAGTTTGATGCTTATTATTTTTGAAGTGTTATTGCTTTTGAACTAACAATCTTTATGGCTAGTAGATTTTCTCTCACATGGATTAAAGGTGAAAGCAACAACAGATCACCTTACTTCGAAGGAAATGAATACAGTGATTGGCAGAATAAATTCAACGCATATATCAGATGTTAAGAACTGTAAATTAGGGACGTTGTCCAAAGAGGAATTAATCCGACTACAAGTACTTCAGATGGAACAAACTGTAGGGGACAACACCAATATTATTCCCATAGCTGATTTAACTACCACTGAATTAGCCAAGAGAGATGCTATAGATTCTAAAACTATTTATTCATTTTATAGTGCATCATCTCTAATTGAATACAAACGTATTGCACTCTAAATCACCTATGAAAGAACAGACAATGCCAAGAAGACTAAAGTCAACATCTTCCTTAGCGAGTTTGAAGCCTTCAAAATGAAGCCTAATAAAACGGTAAAGGAAATGATCGATAGATTCATTGAAATAGTAAATGGCCTCATCTATCATGGACAACCTATGTCTGAACCGATGCGAGTAAACAAGCTTCTGAGGGTACTCACAGAGGAATGAGATAATGTCAAGACATCCATCCTAGATACCTCTTTTAATTAGGTTCCTCGTTTCCTTTGACCAGTGTTTTGTATCCCTGCTTATGTTTAAGTTGTAAAACTGGATTTGTGTTAAGCTATGTGTAAGTATTTTATCATCCCGAGTCATCTTTTGCTTATTTCATGATTGGACTATGTATGTCGCTTCCGTATGTGCATTTTAATTCATTCGCCTATCGTTTTCCCCTCGATCCTGGGATAGTATGATGGTGATTGATGCCAACCGCTGGATGTTGACGCGTTTGACCGGACGCAGGGCGTGATATCCTAGTTTAAATGGTATCAGAGTAAGGTTAACTCGATTCAAGTTGGTTGAGGACTGGAGTAATAAGGACCAATGACTTTGAGGATGACTGGGCAGCGAGACCTTAGGATTTCTTTGGAGTTAGACACAAAATGCATGTCATGTGAATTGGCGCTTGTGTTTGGCATATTGGATTGGCATCACCTTTGGTGATTATAAGGCTATAGGGCTTCATACTTGGCACTAAGTGTTGTTTGATGTGTATATTTAATTGCTGAGTGGATAGTTGATTATGACTATACTAAGTTGCAGATGCGTCTGGGCTTAAGGTACGACTTCGATTTCTTGATAACGGTACTCCTAATGGTTGCCTCATAATTGAATGCTTGCTTGTGATTACTGCCTTGTTGCGTAGCATAGAATTGTTAGACTTAAGTAGATGGCTTAGGTCTCTAATTTCTAGATGGAATTATGGTGATTTAGGTGTCATAAAGCTTATTAGCAAAGACGAGCAACCCTAATAGGGGAACCAGGGGAGCTTCTAGCTCGGGACCATAGATAGTGGAAGACCTTCATCAGAGTCTTGGAGGAAATTGGAAACCTAATGGGCAAACAGGCTCAAGAGAGAGTTGCTATTTTCACCCAAACCTTTGAGGCTGCCGTTGCTGCAGCCAATCGAGCAAATGGGAACAATGGAAAGAATGGCAACAACGGGAATAACGGTCAGGGTCATGGAGGCGATGACGCCCAAGGAAATGACAATGCGAACCGCCAGATGGGCCAACTAGTAGAGCAGTTCGTGAAGCTGAAACCGGCGCAGTTTAATGGCATCGGAGACCCGAAGATGGCTCTCCGATGGATAGAAAAGCTCGAGAAGGCTTTTGGAGTCTTAAGGAGGATGAGAAATTACTCATGGCCGTTTACTAACTGGAGTGTACCACTAATGACTGGTGGAATGCCACCAAAGATGGAGTTTTCCCAAAAGGCACCGCTGTCACTTGGGCCACCTTCAGCGAGGCGTTTAATGACAAATACTTCTCAGAGACTGCTGAGGAAAGGAAACTAGTGGAATTCTAGCAACTTCGCTAGAATAAACTGACAGTCAATCAGTATGAAGCCGATTTGCGAGGTTGTCAAGGTATGCACCAAGACTGAATGAGAATCCGTTGGATAAGGCATAGGGGTTCCGAGCCGGGCTGAGGCCGGACCTTCGTAGACAGATGGTGGCCATGAATCTGAGGACCTATAAGGAAATATACAAGCTAAGTCAAATGATCGAAAGAGACATGATGGAGAGAGCTACTGCGTCTAGGTCGCGTTTACTCCTACAAGAGACAACCGTCAGCTTGGCAAGAGGCCAAAGGCAAACAACCGATGCTTTGTCCCTCCCGTCAAGAAGAACATTGGAAAGCCTGCTCATCAGGCCAATTGGAACTGTCGCCTGTGTGGAAGGAAGCATAGGAATGGCCTTGCCTGAGTAAGACAGGCGCCTACTTTAAGTGTGGCCACCTGGGCCATAAGATGAGCAAATGTCCTAGCCAAGCCCTAGGACCACAGTTTCAGGGCCTCGACCGCAACAGGACCGCCGGTTGGAGCCCCACAGAGCAACTTGAATAGACCATCAGCACAAGGAAAAGTTTATGCTGTGGCGTGTAGGGAGGGGAAGAACGCGCCTGGTGTGGTCACATGTACGGTTACTTTATGTGATCATGTTGCCTATGCCTTATTTGATCCTAGAGCATCGCATTCGTTCATATCTGCTTAATTTGTTGATTTGATTAGTATTGATTTGATACCGCTAGATGTGATATTACATGTTGCTACCATAAAAAAATTAGGTGTTAATCTCACTAGGGTATGCAGACTGTATGATAGCTATTGGTGGTAGTGAAGAGCGGACAGACTTGGCTTTGCTGCCTATTTTTGATGTCATAATTGGAATGGATTGGTTTGGTAAATAGAGAGATGTTGTCGATTGTGGTAGTAGGGTGATCCATTACCCCTAGATTTGAGTTTGTGGGAAGTCGGGGAGGATCCTCGATTCCTTTGATTATGTCACTTGAGGTGACTAAGCTATTGGATGAGGGATGCCAACCTTATCTCGCTGCCGAAGTCGATCCGACAATCGGGAAACCGAAGTTGGAGGACGTAGCCGTAGTGCGCGACTTTCCTGATGTCTTTCCTCAAGAATTGCCAGGGTTGCCACTGGAATGGGAAATAGAGTTAGTGATTTAGTTAGCCCCAGTGATGGAACCAATCTCGAAGGCACCCTATAGGATGTCCTTATCAGAATCGAAGGAGTTGAAAGTTCAGATGCAAGAACTACTGGACAAGGGATTCATTCGTCGGAGCACATCGCCGTGGGGAGCACCAGTTTTGTTCATAAGGAAAAAAGATAGATCCTTGCACTTATGCATCGATTACAGGCAGTTAAACTAGGTTACTATCAAGAATAAGTATCTATTGCAAAGGATAGACAACTTGTTACTGCACGGAGCAATCGTATTCTCCAAGATAGACCTGAGGACAGGCTATCATCTACTAAGGATTAAGAAAGAAGACATATCGAAGATGACTTACAATCATGCCATTTGGATTATCCCCCAGCCGCTTTTATGGATTTGATGCATCGCGTGTTTAAAGTGTATCTGGGCCAGTTCATCATTGTCTTCATCGACAACATTCTGATTTACTCGAAGAATGTTGAGGAACACAAGCAACATCGAAGTGTAGTCCCATGGACGTTAAGAGAACACTCGTTTTACGCTAAGTTTAGCACGTGCAAGTTTTGGTTTAATGAAGTTGCGTTCCTTAGACACGTGATTTTTGAAAATGGGATTTCAGTTGATCCTGCAAAGATAGAGGCAGTAACGAATTGACTTAGACCGATGTTAGTGACTGAAGTTCGAAGCTTTTTAGGATTGGCGGGATATTACAGAAGGTTTGTGGAGAAGTTTTTTTCGATAGCTACTCCTCTGACGAGGTTGACTAAGAAGGATACGCGATTCGAATGAACGGATAAGTGCGAAGGGTTTTCAAGAGCTTAAGCACCAACTAACAACCGCATCGGTATTGACAATTCCTTCTGGACTTGGAGGTTATGAAACCCACAGTGACGCGTCGCTAAAGGGATTAGAACACGTTATGATGCAGCATGGGAGAGTTGTTGCTTATGCATCCCGACAATTAAAACCTCATGAGATGAACTACCCAATGCATGATTTGGAATTAGCAGCTATCAATTTGCGTTGAAAATTTGGAGGCACTACTTCTGCGGAGAAAGATTTCAAATTTATACCGATCATCAAAGTCTGAAGTACTTGTTTTTCCAAAAGAAATTGAACACGAGACAATGCCGATGGAGGGAGTTGCTAAAGGATTATGATTATGATTATGATATCTTATACCATCTTGGAAAGGCGAATAAGGTGGTAGATGCGCTTAGTAGGAAGTCAGCATCGCGCACACGATGATTAAGGAATGGACTCTATTGGAAGGAATAAGGGATTTGAAGTTCAAGTTTGAAATTGCTTATTGGCTACGTTGAGAATCGAGCTTGAGATTCAAGAAAGAGTTAAGGCTTTGCAAACTACGGACCCTAGACATCCAAAAGATTCTAGAGATGGATACAACCAAGAGGAAACCTGATTTTCAAGTGTCCGAGGATGGAATCCTGAAGTTTCATAGGCGTTTGTGTGTACCCAACTATGAGGTATTAAGGGAAAAGATTTTATCAGAGGCTCACAAGAGCAACTACAGCATTCATCCGGGAAGCACGAAGATGTATCAGAATTTGCATCAGCATTACTAGTGGAGCTGAATGAAAGTAGACGTAGCCAAGCATATGGCAAAATGCCTGACGTTCCAGCAAGTTTAGGCGCAACATTGTAAACTTGGTAAGATGTTGCAGCCTTTGGAGATTCCCAAGTGGAAATGGGAGCACATCACTGTGGACTTCGTGATGGGTTTGCCTAGAAGTCAAAGAGACCAAGATTCGATCTGGGTAATCATTGATAAATTGACTAAATCCACGCATTTCATGGCTGTGAGAAAGGACTTTGACATGGATAGGTACGTAGAGTTATACATGCGTCGTCTGCACGGAGTTCCAGCGACGATTACATCAGATAGAAACCCTAAGTTCACTGCTTCATTTTGGAAAAGCTTACAAAAGGCTATAAGGACGAAGCTCCAATAAAGTACCGCTTATCAACATTAGACGGATGGTCAGTTTGACGATTTAGATGCTTGAGGATATGCTAAGAGCTTGTGTAATAGACTTTAAAGGAGGTTGGAAAGATCAACTGCATCTAGTGGAGTTCGCCTACAATAACAGTTACCAACAAAGTATCAGGATGGCATCGTTTGAGGCATTGTATTGTAGAGCCTGTAGAACTCCCATATGCTAGGATGAGTTTGGTGAAAGAAGCATAACAGGCCCGGAATTAGTGGAACAATTGGTTGAGGCAGTAAAGGTTATTAGGGAAAGGTTGAAAACAAAGCAAAGTCGTCAGAAGAGTTTTGCCGACAAGCGATGCAGGCCTTTGGAGTTTCTACTGGGAGATCTTGTCTTCCTCAAGGTGTCGCCTATGCGAGGACTATCCCGATTTGGCAAGAAAGGAGAACTAAGCCCGAGGTACGTAGGTCCATTCGAAATTTTGAAACAGATTGGAACTTTGGTCCACAGACTCGCCCTACCACTAAGCATGTCGCAAGTACATAATGTATTTTATGTATCGATGTTAAGGAAGTACGAACCAGATTCGACTCACGTATTGGACCATTAGGTCATAGAGGTGGGCAGTCGAGTGTCTTATGTGCAAAGACCTGTCAGAATCGAGGACAAGAAAGAACAAGTCTTGAGAAGCAAGACGATTCCACTGGCGAAGGTGATTTTGGAGCATCATGGAACTGAATGAACCACCTAGGAAAATGAGGAAACGATGAGGCGTCAACACCCTCATTTGTTTGAGTAGTAGGACGTAATTTAAATTTTGAGGAGGAAATTTTTGTAATGGGGAAGAGTCGCGACATTCAAAATTCTGGCCCTATCTCGAAGCTTATTAATAAAATGAATATCTATCGATGTATTTCAGTAAAGCTCACTCAGAATTGATCACTCTTGGGTCGACCAATCAAAGGGGAATGGCTAATTAGGATTTAAGTTCGCGGACTAAAGAACTCGACCACAAATTGGTACTTTGACCATAAGGATTGTTGATGGAATATTTTTGATGAATAAGGGCCGATCTAAGAATGGTTCTAGTCACAGAAGTAAGAGGGCTACTGAAATCCTTGATCACAGCTAATATCACACCCATAGTCGGTTTATCAACTGAGTCGTGTGTTACTACATTTCGAATTCCGACCCTCTTAAGACTATGGAATAGAAAGATATCGATCGGCGTATTTCAGTTATATTTCGCTCCGAGTTGGCCACTCTCGAGTTAGTTAACCGAAAGGGAAATACTAACGCAAAGTCGGGTATGTGAACTTGGGAAATTCAAACAGGAAATGGTACTTTGACAATAAGGATTGTCAAGAGAATATTTGGGCCCAGTAGAGATCAATCTAGGAACGATTATGGAATGACTTGCTACCGTTATACTTTGGGACGCGGGTGATTCCGCTTAACAAATGTGTAATTTGCGAGAATTTCCTAAATCGAATTTCGATGATCAGGACTGTAGGAACTACCGATAAACCATCGCACTCACACAACAACCAAAGTTGCCATGACTTGAGAAATCCTAAGGTCGATGCGCGTAGCACCTGCAAGAGTCACCCGTCAGTTTGAGAAAAATTGGGATTACAGTTGACGAGAACTTGACATGAATTGGACCTCGGAAGTGGGTATCGGACATTGAGGAATTTCAACATTTGGAAAGAATTGGACGCCGCCTTATTGATGGTAATTAAGATCATGACTTGCCTCATAAGATTGGAAAAGTGAGATTTTGGATCGTAAAGCGAAAATGACCCTTTTGCCCCCAGAGATTTCTCATACCTTCAAGAATTAGTAGGGGCAAAGTAGTCATTCACCCTCCTCCTCTAAGTGGCCAAAAATTAAAGGGTAATATGGTCATTTGGCATCGAGATATGATGGGGATAAAGACAAGGCAATTAATGCTGTAGTCTAATCTTACTTACCTAACCTAAGCCCTAACCTAAATCAATCACCTCAAGTCTAATCCTCTCTCTCTCCTCTTTGGCTTGCCAAGGAAGCCATCTCCTTGTTCTTTCATCATTTTGACCAGCCTCACAAGGGATTACACTTTCCCTGTCAAAACTCTCTTTCTCGCTCGGCTCCACTCGCCCAGTTCGACGATGCACTCTGTTCCGGCCATAACTTCGTCGTCCTTCATTTGATGGTGATGATCCACCCATAATTAGAAAGATTTTTCTCTTGCCGTTCTAACAAGGTATTATGAGCCACATTTGGCCTCAAAGGTCGCTAGCTAGACTGATTCAGACCTGAGAAGCTTCAAATGGGATTTTCGGACTTGTTTTGGCTTTCTTCTTAGTAAGACCACCTCTCAAGTCTTATTAATACTCGTTGGATTGTGTTTGTGGGTTGGAGGATGGATTATAATTTGATTTAAGGGATGATACTTTGCTGTTCTTCACCTAACAAAATCGGGCTAGGTTTGGATGTGTTGAACCGAGGAGCTTGCTTCTTTGGCCTGTTTCCTTCGTCGAAACTCTTGGTGAGTTGATTCTCTACCATAGTTAAAGGTGTTAAGAGGTTGATGATTATTCTAGGGTTGGTTTTGTGGGTCTTATATGGATGAAACTTGCTAGGACTCTTGCTGCCCTTATATGCCGCTGAGAAACTGATTTGACCAAGGACTTTAGTTGCTGGTTTCATGGGCGTCTTGGCTTTGGGAGTTATTTAAGGATGGCTCTTAACCTTAGCCTAGTATGTTATGAGATGGATGGTTGAGGATTTATTAGAATTAAATGAAGTTTGATGGATGTTTGTAGCAAAATTGTTTGAACCGAACATATTGGGGTAAGTTGACTAAACCGTGGACTTTGGGAGTAATTTAAGGATCAATTTTGCCTAGTACGAAAGGTAGGATGACCCTAAATCTTAGCTTGAAATTGATGGAGTTTAATGGTTGTTTCTTACCTAGATTTTAGAGAGGACAAATCTGTCCATTAGAAATCAATTCTGGCCGTGACTTCCAAGGAGGCTTTTGTGGATTTTGACTAGTTTATTTATGTGGTAAGAAGATTTCTAACCTTCGTTAGGATGTTGGGTTACTAATAGGTGAATTTTTGGTGGAATTGAAAGTGTTTGAAAAGTCGTTTTGAGGAGAAAAATGTTGAAGACCCGAGAGGCCGACTATTCTGTTTTCAGCTCGCACCATTTTTAAAATGAGTCGTTATAGGTCGTCCGATGTCCAAATTGTGCATCGTTTTCACCCACACGTCCGTAAGATCTTGAAGGATATGATTCTGAAATTTGATTTCTCAAAAAGTCAGTGGAAAAATGTCAGTTCATTCGTGAATGAAGCTGGTCGTAAAGGCCTGGTTTGGACAATTTTGGTAAATTGAGGTTATTAATGACTTGCCTTAATTGAATGACTCTTAGCATGCTTAGAAAGTGTTGAATTGAAGCTATGCTTATAAAGTACATGAAATATGGCTTGTGATGATAAATTTGATCGAATTGTATGCTTGGTGCATTAATTGATGTGATTTAATTAATGCACCAAAATTGCATGAAATGTGCAATTGGTGGCTATGTGTTGAATGAGAAAGCATGAATTTTGTATATGGCTGAATGATGTGATTTAATTGATGAGTCGATTGTGCTGGAATTATGTGTGCCTTAAGTGGCGATGAAATGGTTCAACAAAATGAGTTGCTTGAGATGGAGAAAAGGCCTGGTAAGGAGGGATTATTGTTGTGTTTATGGCCAATGCATTGAGACGGGGAGGGATTTACTCCCATTGACATGACGAGGTCTTGTGTTTGGAGAGTCCCACCTTGACCGAATCATCTTGAAGGCTGTACGAATCGAGAGTCAGGTGGTGACCAAACATCTCTAGGTCCGGGCGCAAGAGTCTTATAGTCACTTGAATCATCTCAATGGCGCGGAGTGTCTAGAGTTGCTATAGTGACCGAATCATCTCGCAGCGAAAGTCATGATGACCGAATCATCTCGGTAAGACGTCGAGAGTCATGTGATTGACCGAATCATCTTGCGGCCCAAGGAGGGTGGCCCTTGACGGGCGTAAATAATTTAATAGACTAAAACATGATCTTGATTCGTTTCTGAGCTTGTGTGCTTGAAGAGCTTGAATTGGCTAGAATGCGTGGATTGCATGAATTGTCTTATATGTCAACATGGCTTGTGAAGTTTGGATTGAAAAATGAATAAGTGGATGACATGAGTTGTTGTACTCCTAAAATGCCTGATGTGCCATGTCTAGCCAATAGTCTTGATGAAAAGAACTTACTTCAAAGCTGTCACGCCCCGCGTCCTTTGGAGCGTGCCAACATCATTACCTTACACTTTGAACTTGATTAATTCCCAGGATTGAACGAGAAGCAAAACGAAGGCGGAAGTGACATGCATAACTCCATACCATTAATAAACAAAAGATGACTTTAGGAAACATAGCACTTAACAAGGCGTAAGATAAACTTAGTTTTACAAGATAAGCATAAACTGAAATACATAATTGGGTTGAGGGAAAGGTGGTCAACCTAATCAAAAGTGGTCATCTAGTCAGGTCATACACCACTATCCTAAGAGATGCTCCAAAAAGTCAAGGACTACCACTTAGACTAAGGGTTAGGCTCACTATCACCGGAATAATCCTGATCCGCCACCGGATCATACTCTGCAAGGTCATCCGGTTCTGAATCCACTAGGGCTTCTTCTTCTTTTGGCTCGGACTTGGGATCCATAGGGACGGCTTCCTCCTCAAGGTTGGATTCCAGCTCTAAGGGCGTATCCTCGTCATCTTCAATCTCGGCCTCAGACTCTGAAGCGTCCATATGATCGTCACTAGCGTTAGAGGGCTCGATAACCTCACCATCTGCAATTGAATTATGGGACTTCGTCGACGGAAGGTCCGCATCGGGTGAGGACTCAGAGTCAGTGATCTCGCCATCTTCAGGGTAGACAATCATCGGGTCCTACTCGCCTACCACGTCCCAGGGCACATCAAAAGTGGCCGAAAGTGGTGTCGCTGTCTTGATAAGACCATGTTGCATACACATCTGACCTCTAGTGGTCCGTCCCCAAGTCCACCTAAACAGTGCTACGCTTGGATATAGACCTTATCCTCTCCCACTTGGTACTCAGTAATATACTCCTCAGTGTACCCCAAAATTTCGAGGTGGCACGCTTAGGGTTTGGGGTTTGAAAAAATGGAGCCCACGACGGGGTGAGAATAAATATCAATAAGCTAACTTTAAACTTAAACTAGACCCTCGGTACCTCCAGACACTGGAAAACTTGCAACGACCAATCAATTAAATTATAAGGCAAATGGCACATTTAAGAATTTCAGTCAAGGTATACAACTTCATATAATTCTCGGTCTTAGGCTAAGCTTCGTACTTTGACACTTAATATCTTATGATATAAAGGATAGCACTATACTTATCATTATTGCAGTTCCCACCGCTAGGCCCGCATATCGACGCCTCAGGCTTAATTAATCACTGAACCCGGGTTAACACGCATCAAGTTTCTAATACCATTTTAAGACACGCCTCAAGTTGATCCCGCGTCTAACGCCTCAGGATACATTGGAACCTTGCGTCTAACGCATCAAAGTACCACATGCACATAAGCTCGAAATTTAATTAATAAGACTAGGCACATTTAATTGCGTATTTCGCCATTTAAGAATACCGTTCGGCCTTTAAGTTCTCATTTCCATATCATAGGAACGCATCACATCACTTAATCAAAACGAGGCCATTTTAATACTTCATGATCGAGTACAACTCGAATTAATAATCCATCATGCACTTCCACCACAATTTAGTCACGGTTAAGAACATTGGGACCATTAAATCAATTTAATCATCCTATGCACCAATAAACACACTAGGCCGAAATCTGCTGGTCATGGCATCAATTCATTCACTTAATCGCATACAATAGTCCACGACCAAATAGCAATAAGAGTCAATGGGCACTTCAACTCATTGAGTTACAAAAATCCCCCTAATGGCCGAATACACTTAGAGCCCATTCATTCGTTTCATCAATTCAATAAAATTGATGAAGTTGCTAACGCGCCCCAAAGTCGCATAGAAGGCATTCGACACTAACTAGAATCCTCGTAATCAAACCTATTTAAGCTACCACAGCCTTGATTCAACCGTTCCCAATCCCTAAAATCACTACCACAAATGGTATGCTTAACTCAGATTCGGGTTCCATGAAACTACCTTAAGGACAGCCCCATAAAACCATTCAAACCACACCTAAATTGGTCCTTTAGTAACTCAAGGTTCTAAGAAAGTCTTAGAATCAACTTACCAAGGCAACAAGTCCAGGTAGACCAATCAAAATACTGATGGGGCTCATGGTTCAATTCTTGTTCGGCAAGGTTAGCTTCGGTTCATACATGAACACACCAAGTTACTCACGGTTTCCTCTTCTAATCACTCTAACTTCCTTCAATAGCTAAATAACACAAAGGTTTAGGTGTCAAGAAGGCTTAACAAGCTTGTGAAGCTCACGGATCAGGTTTGAAGACCGGCGATCATTCACGGTCTTCTCGAGTTCGAGCTTGGTCGATGATGATTCAGTGGAGGAGGACAGTGTCAGTTGTGGTTCGTGGTGGCGATCGGCGAAGGAGGGGTGGTCGGTGTTCGGCGAACAAGAACCAAGAGGGAAAGATGAGGGTAAAGAGAGAGTGAGAAAAATGAGAGAGAGAAGAGAGAGAGGGGGGCGGCCGAATGGAGAAGAAGTGAGGGAAAAGTAAGTGATATCCAAAGTGAAGGAGAGGGAAAATTGAAGGGAAAATGTGAGTGGGGTTTGGTTTATGACATGAATAGTGAATAAGAATGACTAGTTGGTAAGAGTGGTTCATAGGGTTTGTCATATGTCATTCTTTGTCTTCAATAATTCAAGGGCCAATTGACCTTAGAGCCCTTGTATTTTAGGCTTAAAATGGCCATTTTGCCCTTGCTCATTTCTAAAGAGATGAGCATTCCTTTGGGGGTAAAAGGGTAACTTCTAACCGTCTGTCCGAAATTCACTTTTCTAATCGATATGGGGCGAACCGAAATCTTAATGGTTCTTAAAGAGGCAACGTCCAATTTATTGTTATTGGAATCCTTGAATGTCTGGCCTCTAATCTCGAAACCCAATTCATGGTCAAATTCAATCATTTGTCATTCCAACGCATCTCAGACCAACGGCCGGCTCTTGGGAGTTACGCGTATCGACTCGTGACTAGCGTATCGACTCGTGACTAACGTCACGGTTAAGAGTTACTCGAGTCATGACGACTTTGGTTGTCATGTAATTGCGAGGGTTTATTGCTAGTTCCAAAGGTTACGATCGTTAGAAATCGATTTAGGTTAATTTGCAAATCAAACTATGGTCATACGGAATCACCCGTGGACCAATTGCTTAACGCTAGCAAATCGTTCTAAAATCACTCTTACATCGGCCTTTTTTGGCATGAAATATTCTCTCGGCAACCCTTATGGTCAAGGTACCGGTCCATGATTGAGTTCTTTAGTCTACGTATTTGAATCCTAGTTAGCCATTCCCCTTTGGTTAGTGACTCAAGAGTGATCAATTCTGAGTGAGATTCACTGAAATACATCAATAGGCATTCATTCATTAATAAGCTTCGAGATAGGGTCGAAATTCAAAATGTCACAATGCTGAGCACACGTCGGGCCTTCAATGATCCGTCCCTTCATCCATCAAGATAGTGCTACGCCTCCTAATATAGACCTTATCCTCTCTCACTAGGTACTCGATAATCGACTCTTCAGTGCACATGGGTACCCCAAAACATCTCAATGTCACAACCATGGCTACAGCTTAGGGTCTGAAAATGGGGGTCTCACGACGGGGTGAGAATAAATCTGAATAAACTAACCCTAAACCTAAAGTAGGTTGTTAGTACCTCCAGACCCATTAAAATATGCAATGTTTAATCCAATGAATAACAAGGAAACTGATGCATTAGAATAAAGTTAAGGCACATAGCATTACACAATTCTCAATTCAAGTCTAAGATTCATACTATGGTGCTCAATAATTCACAACTTAATGGGTAGTATTAAACTTGCTATGGCTCCGATTCCAATGGTTAGGCTTGCGTATTGACGCCTCAGGCTTAATTAATTAATGAACCTGCGTTAGTACGCCTTAGATTTCTAATGCCATTTTAAGACTCGCGTTAATACGCCTCAAGTCAATCCCACGTCTAACGCCTCAAGATATATTTAAACCTTGTGTCTAATGCATCAAGATGCAATGAGCACAAAAGCTTATAAATCAATCAATCGAGGTCAATTACAATAAATTATGCACTTCATTAATCAAAGAATGATATTCGGCCTTTAAGCCCCATTTCCTCACAATTGAAGCACATTTCACAACTCAACCGTTTCTCATCTTTTATTCACTTCATGATCGAGTATAAGGAAATCAGTCAAGGCATTCAATCATTGATTTGTACAATGCACCTCAAGGCCGAACATTCGCATGATGCACACTAGCACAAACAAACCTCATTTAGTTCCCATAAAGTCAGATTCGAGCATCACACTTCCACACCAGTATAGTTCATAGAAATCACCAAATGCACACCTATGATATGTCCCTTAGTAACCTAAAACCCTAGGGAAGGCTTAGGGAAAACTTGCCAAACAAATAGGCTAGAAAAAATCCACGTAAATATCCTTGAAGCTCGAGGTCAGAGCTGGAAATGTGAAGGGAAGTTCAATTCCTTGAAGTTTTATAAGAAAACAACCATGGAATCCATCAATAACATTCTTAATGTTTACCATCTAATCCTCTAACATGCTAGACTATGATCACTAACCACGAGCTAAGTCAAGAGATCCTTCAAAACAACCCTCCTTAAGCTCATAGTCAGATCAGGTTCGGTGGTAGTTTGAAGCGACGGTTGGCGGCGGTTCGGCTTTAAGACCTCTTAGCCATTCGAGCATGACGGAGAAGGGGACGTGATAGTGGTGTTAGAGGCGTGACGGCTTACGGCCATGATCGAGCGGGGGAGAGGTGGCCGACGTTCAATCGTAAGGAACCGAGATAGAAGAGAGAGCTTGAGAAGAGAAGGAAAAAAATGTGTGTGTGTGTGTGTGTGTGTGTGTGTGTGAGAGAGAGAGAGAGAGAGAGAGAGAGAGAGAGAGAGAGATGGGCGTGGTCGGCCAAATGAGGTGAGGGTGAGAGAAAGAGGTGATATCCCATTGATGAAGAAGAAGAAATTGGAGGGAAAAGATGAGTGAGAGTTGTTTTATGACATGAATAGTAGGGAATAGTAGTGAATATTAGTGAAGAATGACTAGTTGTTAGGAGTTGTTCATCGGGTTTGACTTGGTCATTCTTGTCTTATTCCCATCAATTATTCAAGAAGCCATTGGACACAAATGCCCTCACATTTTCGGCCAAAGTGGGTGGGGGACAAAAGACTATTTTGCCCTTGGCTTAATCTAAAGGAATGAGCGTTATCCTAGGGGCAAAAGGTTAAGTTCCACATCTTAGTGTTATTAGCTTAAATCATTTCATTGGATTGGTGAAACTCCTAATTGAGACCCTATATGTGTTTGGCCATTACGTGGTTATGTTACATTAAAATGCCAAATTTCCCTTAATGCTATTTGGCCGTGTATTAATACTTGTGAACTGAAAGATTGGATCATTTGCCATGATTTTTGTGATTTGGCCTTGAATGAGAAATGACGGATTAAAAGCTCGAATTGACTATCCTATATTGTTACGTTCGGCTTCATGTTATAAATGGTGGATTGAATGATGGAATTGGTCAATTGAGACCCTTTAGTGTTCAGCCGTGGATGATCCATGGGGTCGAAAGTTAGTATTGTGCTAAATCGAGTTGTACTCGATCATGAAGTATTAAAAGGTTACCAATTGACTAAGTGACGTTATGTGGTTCCATGGAATCGGGGTTTGAGCGTGAGGGGTTGAATTGTACTCTTGAACTATGAAAGGTGAGATTCATGGTTTCTCGCCTTAATTGATTTAATTATGAGTTTAAGTGCGTATTGTATCTTGATGTGTTAAACGCGGGGTTTAAAGGTATCCTGAGACGTTAGACGCGAGATCAACTTGAGGCGTAGTAACGCAAGTCTTAAAATGGCACTAAAGACTTGAGGCGTAATAACGTGGGTTCAGTAATTAATTAAACCTAAGGCATCCATACGCGAGCCAAGCCATTGGAATTGGAATCATAATAAGGATAATGGTATCCATATGCTAGGCTTTATTAAATGTCAGAGTACGAAGCTTAGTCTTGAATTGGGAATTATATGAAGATATATGCTTTCCCTGTTGTGGAATTTGTCGTATGCCTCATAACTCATTAGTTTGGACGTTGCTTATTTTCAAAGTGTCTAGAGGTATCAATGGCCAAGTTTAGGTTTAGGGTTAGTTTATAGAGATTTATTCTCACCCCGTCGTGGGCTCAACTTTTTCAGATCCCAAACTTTAAGCATGCCTCCAAAACGTTTTGAGGATCCGATGGATATCCATAAGTTGGTGACCGAGTCCGTAGGTCCAGGTAAGACCTATATTAGGAAGAGGAGCATAATATGGGTTGACGAAGGAGATGACGATTGGGTGTCGCATTATTTTGAGGCTTGGTTTTACCCGGATGGAGACGTGACATACGGACCCTTGAGGAGCTTCGACGTGTCTCGAAGTGTGATTCCTGGATGGCATAGCGTTACAACCCCTGATGGCGAGGTACTCATCTGGAAGCCCAACCCAAGACTCGTCAGCCGGAGCCCCCGAAGCCGAATGAGGAATTAGAAGTCGTGGAGCCCCTTTGATGCCGAGGAAGCACTTGCAAAACCCACTGAGTCTGAGTTGGAGTGAGAGCTAGAGGAAGAGTTTAACGCTAAGTTGGAATCTATTCCAGTTTAACGGACGGCTCTTAGGTGTTACACGTATCAACCAGCGATTACTGTCACGTTTAAGAGTTATTCGAGCCATGACGACTTTGGTTGTCATGTAATTATGAGGGTCAATCACTAGTTCTACAAGACGTGATCTTCAGAAATCGATTTCGGTTAATTTGCAAATTATGTTATGGCCATACGGAATCACCCATGAGCCAATTGTATAACACTAGTTAATTGTTCTAGGACCATTCTTAAATCGAATATTAATGGCCTAAAATATTCCCTCGACAATCCTTATGGTCGAAGTACCAATCCAAGGTCAAGTTCTTTAGTCCAAGTACATAAATCCTAGTTGGCCATTTCCCTTTGTTTAGTTGACTCAAGAGAGATCAATTCTAAGTGAGATTTACTGAAATACATCGATAGGCATTCATTCATTCATAATTTTCGTGATAGGGTCAGAATTCAAACTGTCACAAAAGGAATTCTCCTATCTTGTCAATTTGGAGCAAGACTTGAACTCTCGACTATTTCTTGATGAACCATCATTATCCAAGCCTCTATCAAGATCTTCGTTTGGGTAATAATGTGTTAGCTAATTCTTGTTATATCTCGTAGCCATATGCCATCTAAGCCAATTCATTGGCTTTCGAGTTTTCGCTTCTTTTGATATGGATCAAGTCATACTCGACAAAGTTCGATAGCAATTGCTTTGCCAAACCATGAGGTAATATGATGTTCTTATTAAGACATTGATACTCACCCTTGAGTTGTCTGATCACCAATTGAGAAATCATCTTTAATTTTGATTGATCGAATTTTCATGTCAATTAAAACATTCAACCCCACAATCAGGGCTTCATGTTCGGTCTGATTATTTGAACAATAAAAATCAAGCCTGAACATGAGCTTCATTTTTTGTTGGTAGGGAGATATGATCATAATTTTGGCACCTAGTGATCCTAATGTCACCGATCCATCGAAATAAAGTACCCATGGTGAAACACAAAGATAATTTTCATCATTTTGTATTTTTATACCTATTGGGTACTCGGTGATGAAATCAGACACTGCCTACCCTTTACTACTTTGACCATAAATCAAATTGATTTCTATCAGATTAAATGTCCTTTTTGCAATCTGTCCTCTTTTAATTGATCTGGATAACATGTACTTAATTACACATGTTTTACAAATTACATGCATCGTGATCAATAGCATATAATGCCATAATTTCGTACGTGCATGATATAATGACAGACATAGCTTTTCGATGGGAGTATATCTTGTCTCGGCATCATTCAGTATCCGGCTCAAGTAGTACACGACTTGCTCTTTGTCTTCATCATTTTTCTGGGCTAGTATACTCCTAATCGTGGTATCGATCACGGACAAGTATCATTTTAGCGACCTTCCTGCTTTTGGTGGCGTCAAAATCGGTGCTTGGTCAGATATTCTTTTAATAGATTAAAAGTCATCTAATGTTTTTTTTTCCATATAAACTCTAGTTCATTCTTAAGCTTAAACAATGCAGAGAAAACCTCAATTTTGCTTGACAATTTTTCAGTCAACATTTGAAATGCCGTAGGAAATTCAATTTTTCAGTCAACATTTGAAGCTGCTTTTTATTAGCGGGCGATGACAATTTTATAATAGCTCTGGCCTTGTTCTTATCTATTTCTATTCCTCTTATGAACCAAGAAGCCTAGAAAATTACCAACCTTTATCCCAAAAGCGTATTTCAAATGATTCATTTTTAATTTAAACTTGTGCATCCTTACACAAGCTTGTTCTAATTGAATTAGATGACTTGCCTGGTCGGTCTTGAGGATGACATCGTCGATGTAGACTTCATGAACTCTCCAATCATGTCGTGAAAAATGAAGTTAATTGCCCTTTGATAGGTTGCGCCGGCGTTCTTTTATCCGAAAGGCATGACGACCCACTCAAAGGTTCCAATTGCACCAGGGCACCTAAAAGTTGTCTCGTAAACGTCTTATGCTATTATAAATATCTGGTTGTACCCAGAATATCCATCCATGAAAGACATAATTTCATTGTGGGAGGCCGAATCGATCAGTATATCGGCCATGAGAGTTTTGGTACTCATCTTTCCGTGCGACAACACTCAGATCGTGAAAGTCAATGCAGACCCTTAGTTTGCCATTCTTCTTCTTGACTAGGACGATATTTGTCGCTCAATTTCCTCCTTGATCTTAAGGATTACTTCTGTCATAAACATTCTTGGTGCTTATTGGTGTGGTCGAAATCCTCTTTTAATTGGCAATTGATGTTCGACCACGTTTCTTACTAGACCAGGCATCTTGTAATACTTCCAGGCAAAGCAATCTTTATATTTCTTTAGCAAGTTTATCAATTGTATCTTATATGGCTGATTGAGCAATTTGCCATAGGTTGGTTGTGGACATAGGTTGGTCCACATAGGTTGGTTGTGGACAAGCCTCATCTCCAAGGTTCACCTCCTCTAATGGGTCTTGAGTTTGAATCACCTTGTCATCTTTCTTAATAGGAGATTCTTCAAAGTCTAGGATGCCATCAACGACCTCATTGACTTGTTGAGCTTCTTCGGTCCTATAGGTCGCGTAATAGACTTTTGGCTTCCACCATCTTCATCCGAAAATACAAGGGTAGTATTGTCCTTCAACCTCTTCAATTATTGGAAAAAGACAAGCATGGGTAGGGGTCCATTTGAATGGTTTTAAAGCATGGGACAACTTCCTAAAATCCCTCACCAATAAGGACTACTCTAACTAAGGCTAGGTAGGGGCCCTCATTCATTTGAAATTTTGGGATAACACTCATCTTCCTCCATTCCTCTCTATTTGGGCTGATCATCGCTCCCTCTTCCTCTCTTATTTTTCTCTTCCTCTCACTCATCTCTCTTTCCCTCGATTTTGCTCGCCCGAACGCCGACGCCACTTCCCCGACGTTCGCCGTCTAGAACCACCACAAGCCGTCACCACCTCGTCACCCTCACGACCTTCTCTTCACCATAAGCCGTGAGCCACCACCGTTTGAACCTCGAGAGCCTGAGAAACCACTCGATCAGACCTGACCAAACCGATGACTCAAAAGGAGATTTTGAAGCGTACCTAGCTTAATCTTGAGGTACATGATCCCCGGGCTCTTCCTTAGGGTAGTATGTGGTTAGTTAATGATGTTAAGAGTAGTTTTGATGGATTTTAATGGATTTCTATGGATGGAACTTGTTAGAACCGATTCTGACCACTTGGACCGCCGACGACCAGATTTGGTTCGTGGAAGCTTTGCTACCATTTCCTTAGTTTTCCTTGCTTGGAACAAGTGGTAAGTTGTTCCTAAACACTAGGACTTTAGGTTACTAATTTTCATGTTAGAGTTGGATTATGATGGTTTAGTGGACTGATTTGAGGAGTATCGTTGGAGAACCGAATCTGACTTGAGTGGTTGGATTTGTGGTGTTTTATCTTGGGCCAAGATGTTTGATAATATTTTTAAATCATGTTATTTCAACGCTGATCAAACGTGATCTATGAATGGCCGTGCACAAGATTGGATGGTTCTAGCATAAATTGATCAAATTGAGTGCTTAGATTAAATTGGAAGTCGAAATGCTCAATCATAATCCGTGAGCACGCCTAGGGACTAATTAGTTTCGATGATTGTCAAGTATGAAGTTGTGGTATTAATTGCTTAATTGAATTGTCAAAGTTGTAAATTGAACCCCCATGTGTTTTGCGTTGTATTGAAATTGAGATTTGAATAAGTGAATTGTGTCGAGGATGATACAAGTTCGACCATGACTAGTCAAGATGATTTTTTGTTGCATTAAAATGCCGAATGGACCCTCATGTCATTTGGCCTTGACTTGCTAATTGTGAAGTCGATGATTGGATTTGTTGTTATCCCTTGTTAAGTTAGGTCACGATTGGTTAATTCGTGAATTGAACGACTAAATTGATTGATCATACTCATTGTATTTGGCCATGCGTGATTCTTGGGAGTAATGGCTTGTTGCCCTATTTATACTCATTAGACTCGATCGTGAAGTCTCATGAAATGATAAATGGTTGAGTTGTGGCATACGGTCCAACTATTGGGACTTGAGGCCTAAAGGCTGAATTATACTCATTGTGTGATGAAAGGTGTAATTCATTCGATTGGCCATTGATTTGTTAAGTTATGAGCATATGTGCGCACACATGACCTTGAAGTGTGTTACGCGGGGTGTGAACTTATCCTGATGCGTTAAACGCGGGATTGTGGCCTGAGGCATTATTACATGGGTTAATACAAGTATATTGCCTGATGCGTATTATGCGGGCTTTGAAAAGTGCAACGTGATGCATTATGACGCGAGTCTAAGAACCGTTATATAGACTGATGAGTCGTTACGCGGGCCTTGATGTTGAGGAATGAATTATTAATTAAGAAACAACCTTTATATGTGGATGTGTGAATTGGAAATTGCGTTAGTACGAAACTTACACCTGGTCTGAGATTGTGATTTGAATCGGATTAAATTGAAGTGTCAATGCATCATGCCATGTTTCATTGCTTTTATTTTCATGCTATCTAGATTCTTTTGCCATGTTTGCCTTGGTCAGTAGAATTGCATGCATAGGATTGTTCGGAGGTACTATTGGCCTAGGTTAGGTTTAGGTTCGACTTGCTGAGATTTATTCTCATCCCATCGTGGGACCACATTTTCAGACCCCAACCCTCGACCTCGATTACCATGCCGCCATTATTCGGGATGCCGATGGATATTGAGAGTACAAACACCAAATACCCAGTAGGCGAGAACCAGATGTATTACATGAAGCCTAGTGCGATCTGGATTGATAAGGGAGGTGATTCTTGGAAACCTCTCACTTTTTTGGTGTGAACGTACAAAGATGGGGATACTACCTTTGGACCGCTCAGGGAGTGCGTCATACCCGATTACGTGCTAGGGAGCTGTGGAACCTAATGAGGCCATTCCTCCTAATGACAAAACCATGGAACCATCTGTTGCTGAGAACGATCTTATGGAGACCTCCGGAGCTGAGCCGGAGAAGTTGGAGAAGACGGACACTTCTATTGAGGACGACCCTGTCGATGACAAGTCCGAGGTGGAGAGGATGACGACTAAGTGCAGTTATAGTGCTTAGCTTTTGGATGCCCTGGTAGGACAATTGATAGAATTTGGTTGGGTTACACTCTTTTGATTAGATATCGCCTATCCCTGAACCTAGCTGTGTTGTTATGCTAGGAGCTTTGTGTTGTAAAACGGATTGTTATGTATTTGTGTTCTATGAATTCTAAGTCATCTTATTAAGTTTAATGTATGGAGTTTATTTATCACTTTCGCATATGCATTTCATTCCGCAAGTGCACCTATCGCCATTCGATCCTGGGGATAATCGTGAAGGAATATCCATGAAGGGATGTTCACCCGCTCGGAGGGACACGGGACGTGACATGAGGGCAACATGGTCCATTTGGCTCTTGAATAATTGGAGATAAAGAATGACACTTGACTTTTACCTTGAACCACTCTTACCAACTTATCATTCATCAACACTATTCATGTCATATAACCACTCCACTCACTTTTTCCCTCCATTTTCCCCTCGTCCTCACTTTGGTTAAACACTCCCCTCTCTCCATATTCCCCTCATTTAGCCGACCCCTTCCAAGTTCACTTTCCTCATTTTTGTTTTCTCTCAAACTCTCTTCACTCTTTCGGTTCTTCATGACCGAACGCCGGCCGCCTTTCCTCCACTTGATCTCGACCGTGAGCCGTTACGCCCCCAACACCACTATCCGGTCCCCTTCTGCTCCTTGCTCGAACGGCCAAGAAGTCTCAAGGCCGAACCACCACCGACCAACCAAGCTTGAATCGAAGAGTTATAAGGGTTTTTCTTGGTTGTTTTTGGTGGATTTTAGGAGGCCAAACCCTTGCCGACCGACCTATTTGAACCGTGACTAGTGTTGCTCATTTCAAGGAGTTCCTTAGATCGATTCACTCGGTAAGTTAGTTCTAAACCGTTTCTAGGACGTTAGGGTACTAAAAGGCAAGGTTAATACTTGATTGAAATGTTTTGTGTGCTGATTTGGTTTAGAATTTGTGGGAAATTAGCTCATTGAGGTCCGAATGGTACATGTCGTCCTAGAGCTCAAAATTGTGAAATTCACGGTTAGTTTGGTAGAGTAGTGTTCGGTTGGTGACATCAAAGATTAATGTTCATTAAGGAGAATAAAAATGACGTCTACATAGGGAAGTCACAGCACATATTGCCGGATGCTCAAAATGAGACTTTGGAGCTGCATCTCACTATTACAATTGGCATCAGTGATGGTTTCATAAGATACAAGTGTTCACAGACAGCCTTCTGTTCTCTAACAACTTTTAATTGGATGGACAAAGTTTGCAAGGGGATATACACATCATTATTCAACATGTCCAAGATTTGGCGTTGGCGAACATGTTTTTCGTTAGCAACAAGAGTATCTTCCTCGAGTCTGGCAATCACCTTTAGGTCATCCCATCTTGCCCTAAAAGACCTCAAGATTGAGCTGAATGTGAGGAAGATATCCTTGATAGCTGGTTCGAGTATACGGCATTGAATCGAATAAGGTAGATGCACCAAGAAAGCAAGGAGATCTTTGACTTCATCCTCAGCAGCAATGTTGTTACAAATAGCAGTATATCCTTCTTCCAACAAGTCATAGAGCCGCAACCATTTAGAATACACGAGGTGATAATCATCGTGGGCCCTTGACATGTTATTCGAGGTACAAAACAAGGTTGGTGGAGACCACTAGCGGGTTACTGCAAATCTCTTTTGTTCGACCATCTAATGCTAGCGAATCATTTGTATCACGAAAGGACGTAATGAGGATACGATCAAACACAGTTGAAAAACACAGAAGATACCTTCATCAGGTGGTGTCTTGACAGCAACATTTAATGTAGTCAATCGGATAGTCATCCTAAAAGGAAGCAGCAAACCCCATGGTAGATGGTAAATCCTTAGGCTATATGTCATTGATATCGGGTGGGAAAAGATAAGACTGATAGCCAGCCCACCACCTATTGACAGTTACCAGGCTACCCATGACTAGGGAAGTTGATGAAGGAAAATTGGTTACAAATAATCTGGGTAATCTTCGTATGACAAGCCTGATCGAAATTCTCTAATCGACCAAGGGAGAAAGGGTAATTCATCGAAGTTATCATCGGCATCGGGATACCTTGAGTTAGCCCGAACTGACGGGCACAGTAATGGGGGTTGTAAATTTCAAGGCCAGAAGAGAACTCACCCCCGTTCGACAAGTTGAGAGCAATGTCACATGAAGTCAGAACACTCATCCAGAACAAGCGCACATCTGAAGTTTCCACTAAGGAAGCTATAAACAATATCTTCAACAGGCAGTCTCAAGAAATCGAATTTGGTAAGTGACGGTAATTCGACAAGAAAGTTATCGAAAGGAGGGCTGCCTGATGATTGTCGAAGCGAACAATCAAAAACTTCACGACCAGAGTTGTTCATAGATGGCCTCGCAGATGAAGGATCCTTTTTGTGAAACAATCGTGGAAAGTAAATTCGAAGCCAACCATGCAAAAACGACAATGGACCACACAAAAGAATCTAATGACCACCCATTAAGGAGCTTTATGCATCTGTCAAGCCACAGTACAATGATGCAAGAAACATTCGGCCTAACCCTATATTAACACCACATGTCCGTGTGCAAGCGATATCAAGTAATTTCGAGGACACTCGAAGAGATGGAAGATAGAAGACATAATGGCAAAGCCAGCACAAGTGAAAGACAATATGTTCCTTCATCGAAGGTGTACCTATGGAATTACTATGGTAGCTCATGAATGTGTCATAAGGAGAATTAACGTATTGGAGCTCGTCGAAGTGATATTGGTCACCCACACGCGGTGCATCATATTCGATAAAAGGCGATAGACCGGTCAAGAATCAGACGTCAAGAAGAGTGATGGATGCAGGACCGGTAGGGAAAAAGAAGCAATGCGACGAGGGTAACCACAAATAACACATGCTTCCAATCAGACCATATTCTGAAGGATCGATCCTAGCATTCTTCCATAGGGGGAAAAAGATCCTTTCAACCGTTGGTACCAATATAAGAATTCTGCTAGTTATAGGTCAACCAATTAGAAGCACAAATAAATAATTGCTCAACAGGTAAGGTTTCCCCTGCAACAATGCGGAAAACATTCTGCTAGTATCGAAGGAGGAGGCAGCCATCTAAGTTGAGGACCTAGGACAATGTGATCATTTCCAGGTTGATGATACATGAAGGAGATGGAAACGTCCCTTTTATCTTCATGATTTGGAAGATCATCAAGACATGACAAGTGAGAAGCCGTTTGGATTCCAATGAAGGTTTGGTTTGCCATGGACACTTGAGCCCAAGACGCTATACCATACTCGCTTTTATATAGGAGGTCAGCGAGACAATTGGGTCAGGTTATTGCGCAAACATGGGAAGATAGTGAATGTTGTTTGGCGCCAAAAGAAGATACCAAAGGCGGTATTATTAAGATTTTTGAGGATACGACGTCCTAGAAGAGTTTATACACCAAAGACTCAAACTTCTTGTTTCTCATTATCGATTCACTCCTAATTTGGCGTTGGCGGGTTGCTTCTTGTGACATCTTAGCAAGACCTTCTTGTCTCTTCACATTAAGAGCAATGACGGATGTTTTTAAACAATCTTCAACCAGCGAACGACGAGAAACCATGGCGAACCGCCAAAGGAGTGTTTCCTCTAATTCCTTCTCTATTGCTAAATTCTGCTTCTCAAGAGTTCGCTTTCTCTCGTCCAGCTCAGCCATCTCCTTAGCGACATCCTGGAGAGAATCCCTCTCTTAACGTACGAGTTGCTCCGCTACCTGGGCTTCAGCATCAGAAGGGTAGTCAATGAGGCTTGCGATAGGATTCTTATAATGACAAAAGCCGGTGGAAAAGTGATCTCAAAAATTCTTCTAGCGGCGAGCCATACTCGGAGGAAGCAACACCATAAACTCTTCTTTAGTCAGTTATGTTGTCATAGATTTGATACATTCAATCGCCGATGGATTGTCCACAAAAGACGAAATCCTACCAAAAAGGAGATCTAGGGAGCCCGACCGGTTGAGTTTTAGCCGATTTAAAGTTGATGCTAATGGGGAAGTGCCCTATTGATGCATATCATGAGGAGTTGAAGAAGCGGAAGCCTCCGCAAAGTAAGCTTGAATATCCGCCAGTGATGCTTGAGTTGCAGATAGATTCAAAAAAACCTTAGTGAGTGTAAGATCAATAGCTACAAATGACTGAGGAATCGTAGATGGTAATTCATGATATGGCTCTGACCACTGGGAGATTGCCAAGAGAATCTACTTGACAAGAATTAAGCACTAGCAAGGGCCTGCCATTATCTTCCAGAGATGGCGGATTGGATGATTCAACGGGGATGGACGGCTCGTTGACAAAAGAGTTTTCATTAAATTTTTCGTTAGCCTGAGCAAAATCCAACGAAGGATCTTAGGGGGGGTAATGTCTGCCGGTTTGTCAACATCGGAGAGGATGATCAAAAGGCATAGGACGTTTCTTCCGATAGAGAGAAATAATGGGTTCGTCATCTTCCTGCTAATCATCTGACAAGACGAAGAAAAGTTTTTCCAACCTACGAAAAATATTGGATGCTCGGGGACGTCTTGGGAGGCCTTCCTCTTTCCTTTAGGATCTGCCCTACTTGGATTCAGGCTAAATGACTTGATCCGATTTTTGTTAAGAATCGAAGAGGTAGCTGCTTCATAGGGACTTTACAGACTAAAAGATAACCACCAGGTTGTATACTCTGAGGTAGCCCTAGGATCAAATTGAAGAGCTCCAATGGTGTTCTTAAAAAAAAACGTTGGTGCATTAAAACAATCACTCGAGCACAACAGGTGAAAGTATTATCATCATCAAATTTGTAAGCCTCTTATCCATCAACCGAAAGTCCATAAGATTAGGAGTGGGCATGGAAACAGCTTGCCGAAGACCAAATTACCGAGCATAATATTCAGGAGAATAAGGTTCAAACCCTATATAGAACCTGCCTTTGAGGGACACAACCCAATGGGAAGGTCTTTGGGGGAAAGGACATAAATTAGGATGTCACAAAAACTAGAAGACTCATGAGTTTTCGGATCAAGAAGAAATTTAAGCTCGGCGGAACGGTATGGGAACAGGTCAACCTTGTCAAAGCCACTTGATAAAATTTGTCAAGGTCAAAGACGGGATGCTAAGCGGAACCTCCAATGGAGTAGCAGAAAGCAACCTGATACTAATGTCCGAAGGTCCACCTTCTCTTCGAGGAAGGGTAATATCCACAAACAGAAAAGGAAACTACAATGTTACCCAGGCTTGGAGAATCTAGAGAGGACCGGACAATACAACATCTTTTGTATATGCCATCATTGATCGAGAGGTGTGAGTTATGCTCATATAAAGAACGGCTAAAGCCAAAGGACCCAGAGCGACGTCTCTCCCCTGAAAAGATTGGACGCAAGAACGAGATAGTCCTGAGACACCTTTACGGCTGGGTTGAAGAAAAAATATTTCGACAACCAATACAAAAGGAAGGCTGTTTGCTCGGTAAGGGAGACACTACCGGAAGTCCTACAGTGGAGATTGAGGAATTTTTCGTAAGCTAGGAAGGTTTGTGGAGTGGAACAATCTTCTAACATTTCTAGATCCATGGTAGACGCATCATGAGAAGCCAGACCAGCAATAGTGAAAACATCTAGAAAGGTGACTGACATGGGACCCCACGGGAAAAGAAACAATTGATTGACGAAGACCAGAAACTTACGACAGAGCCTAGCAAACTCCTATTCAAATTGTGGCGCAAACAAACCTCCAGGGTTGTCCTAATATGGGCTGTCGTCCAAGCAACTTTAATCAATGAGTCGGATTTGAACCAGCGAAACCAGGCCAGAAACATGTCGTCACATAACGGGAAGTTGCGGAATCGCTGTGACAGAAGCGACCAAATGTCCTAGATAGGAAGTTTTTCACTCCAACGCAGCGAAAAACAAGTTTGAAGGGATACCGGGATAGATAAATGGGAACAAAAATTGGGTCCCAAGATAAACCCGAAATACTCTTTGGAAGTATTCAGAAACTCGAAAAAACAGTCATCTTTATTTCGTCCTTTAGCATGTCGAAATGGCCAATAATTTGTTTCGGGTTGGAAGAAGAAGATGAAGACGCCATGGAAAGGGACGAAAGTAGAGAACTAGAAAGGGTTTAGGGTTTAAAATAACAAAGAAGACGACGATTGAAGACTTTCTGTCTAAAAGTGACTACGGACCAAAAGTTGATGCGCCAAGGAAAATGTGGAATGATTACACTCTCGAGAAAAGAAATCTTGATGATAACACAACCGTTAGATCAAATGTTCTTCAAAAGACACAAATCCTTGATTTATATATTTTAAAAGAGCGCATTTGTTGATACCTAAAACTATCTTATGGGTCACGTGATGCGCACGAAAAAGAGAGTAATCAGCTACGAAAAGTTGCAGCACAGGCGAGAATTAGTTACAGAGACGCCACGTCGGGGATGGTTTTGGCGGAATTTGTCCCAAAGTGCAAAATAAAAAGGGTACACGAAAAAAGACACGGCCAGAGGCGGTTGAAAGATTTGGCGGCAATACAATCAAGAGGAATAAAAGAGGCGCGAAAACCATTGAAGACTTCATCCACAAGAATAGCGAAGGGGCACGTGCAAAAGGCTGGAAGGTGATATAGCTGTCCAGCGGTTATCAAAGCAAACTTCATCCCCAAAGGGAGATGAACTTTGAGCATAAGCCAAAGACCCTTCGACGGTTACCAAAATACGCCTGTAAATACCTAAAGGTATCCTACACCGAAACCCCCGAAAAAAGAACACAACATTCAACCTAGCTTAATCTTAGCTGTAACTTTTAGATTCCCGTCGTTGATTCAATTTCAGCGTGTTTCATATCTAGAGCTAGGTGTTGTTGGTTCAATTTCGACTTATGCTCGCCCAGTCCAGTGTCATCGATTAAATTTCGGTGTTGCATTGGTTCGTTCTCCACCTGTCCAGCATCGTTCATTCAATTTCGATACTGTGTCCTACATTTCCACTCGTCTGGTGTCATAGATTAAATTCTAACATCGTGTCCTACAGTGTGGTCTGGCATCGTCGATTCAATTCCGATGTTGTGCATCGGTTACCTTTTTCATCGAAGCAATTCAACAAGATTCATCGAAGTTCGTCGAAGTCTTGTACAAAGCTGTCGAAAGAAACACTCCTATCAATAATAAACTTTGCATTTGACGCTCTCTGTCCATAACTTGTCCGGAACCCTTCTTTCTTAACGAACTGCTTACGTTTGATAAAAAGAATTTTCTGCGATAACAACCCTTGTGGGCCCCTTTTGGGCCAAACCCCAAGAGAATCGATTGGGCCTCACCGAGGGAGACTTTCGTGCAACAGGGGCGTGATAAACGGTGAAAATTAAAAGACTCAAAAATGAATTTTTATGCTCGATTCAAGTTTATGTTTGTGAAAAAACATAATGACCCAAATCGAATTTTCAGGATTTAAAGTGATAAAATTGAAAAGAAAATTAAAATAAAATTATTGACTATTTTTGTGTATTTTTCTGACCACAAATGTTTTTTTTGGGTATTTTATAATTAAATATATTCAAAAAATATTAAAAATTGCGAAAAAAATATTTTTTGCTCGAAATTGGCTCCCAAGGCTAGATCAAGGCCTACAAAGTTAATTTTGAAATTTTATGATTTTTTGTTGGTTATTTTTATTAATTTTAAAAAAATTAAATTTGAAATAAAATATGATTAAAAATCAAGTGTCAACAGTGGTGACTCCGTTGGCATGCACACCACACACATGTCACATGACCACACTAATGTCGATCCCAATTGATTCTTATGAAATATTTTTCTTAAAATTCTCCTTCCGTCGTTGCGATTCGTCTAAAGGATCTTGGGAAAGACTCGCGTCCGAAATCTATACCATCGCGAATAGTGGACGGTGATGACTCAGGAACCCCTTTTAGAAATCAACTCGCCATCCGCGAGGAAGGCGGTCGTGATAGTAGCCCCAAAATAGTCTTCGCCCAGGCTCGACAACACACCTGTCCGGTTGTTAATTCAATAGGCTAGAACATTAGGCTGTCACACCTCGTTAGTCGCGGGCACGACCACCTTCGCCTGCAGCTGACGAGGCCTTGGCGAGGCCGGGTGAGGGCCGCGATCCTTGCTAGCCATAGATAGAAAGGAAAGAATGAAGGGAAAAAAGAAAAGAAAAATTAAATATTATTTAAAAAATGAAAAATAAAATATTATTAAAAATTTGCCACATCGGTACTAACAGGTCAAATGGAATGAATTGGCACAAATGCAAAATTTTATGACTCAAATGGCAAAAAATTATTTGGGACTGAATTGGACAATTGAGTTAGGTTTAGGATTATTTTTCATAATTTTCCCTCAGGTAAAGGCGTATTGATATAGCTTATGGTTTTTGTTTCACTTAAATTTTCATGATAATGGAAAATATTTTCATGAAAATCATTTTCAAGTGAAATTATTAGTTTTCATTTGTATGAACGTTTATAGAAAATGTTTTCATTCTTGACAGAAGGAAAAGTGATTAACCTAAGCTGTTTTTTGAAAATGTTTTCATGAAAAATAATTTCCGTTATCCAAACGTTAGAAAGTTGTTTTTTTGTTTTTGAAAGCATAAATGTCCTAAGACTATATAACTCCAAGTGTAATCGTCAGACAAGAAACCTCTAGAAAATGAATAGCTGACTATCCATTGCCATCGACCAGACAAGACGGGATCACAGAGAGTGGGAGGCACTGCTGGTGCTGGCTGCTACGTTAGAGATTGGATTGACCGGTACAGAATTTTCATTTGACCTATTAGTTGGATAAGTTGGTGCCTGAATGTGATTAACAAAGTCGTTGAACGTGGGGAGGCAACCGAAACGAGTAAATTTGTACTTTAAATTTTGGTTTTTTTTTTTTGCAAAAAATGAATCATTTGAAATTTTTTTACAAAATTGATCACATGAACAAAAATATTTTCACCATTTATGCAAATTTTTGAATACAAATTGCTATTGGTAATGAAAGTATTTTTCATTGACTAATTATTTCAAGCAATATATCTTCTTTTAGAAAAATAATTTTCTAATCACTCATTTTTCGCGAAACAAATAGAAGCTTAGTTCAATTGTGATTTTCAACACGATGACTATTTGAAACTTAATGATTAATTTTCATACCTACATTTTATTCAATTGATAACAAAATTGGACTAGATAAGATATATAAAGTATCGTAAGGCTACGTTGGTGGACTGAATAAAACTCTGGATATGATAACTTTTATACTATCCAGTATTTAGAGTGACGGAAATCCAGATATGATGGGATATAGCCCGGAAATATAGACCAGATAAAAATGTCCCACCTAGGGATGAGATAGGCTTTGATAGGATATGTGAAATTTGAAAAATTGTTATATTAAAAATAAAATAAAATCAGGCATTCTTTCCCCATCTACGCTGGCCACTCTTCCTCTCTTTTGTCCACCACCACCATTGTCAGACTCCAATAGCCACCACTTATCCCACCGGCCATGACCTGCTTCCCCTTTTGGCCCCCAAGAAAAGTGATGCCGGAGCTCGTTGGCCTCGCCTATTCTCTCTATGTCGCTCAACTCCATCCTGGCGGGGAACTTTGTGTTCCCCATCAGAGCCTAGCACCTCCTGCTTGAAAAAGCTGATCCAATGAAGGCAACAGTCAGAGCGATGGAACTCCTTAATCACGTCACTTGAAGCAAGTTGACTGTAGGAGCTGCCCGTTCGCGATCTGCTTACCTTTTGGCAGACCCCAATAATCTTTGAGGAATTTCGCCCGCTAGTCTCTGATTCATAGTGAGATGAAGTATGTATGTGTTGCTTCCCATATGAAGCTTGATCGTGTTGTTATTTGGCGAAAGTATTTGGGTGCTTTGTTATTCATAATGAAGAGCGCGCCACGGACTGTGCTTATTGGCCTATAACTTTTATTTTCTTTTTTCTTTTTTCTTCGCTAAAATCCTCAATTTCTACGGAAAGAATGAAAGAAGGAATTAATTGGAGACATGAGCAACTGAGAAGTTTCTGAATCTGCGATCGAGCAATGGTTTTTGGAGGGATGGATTTGTTGCACAACAGGAAGGCGTACAATGGCCAAGAAGGTGGGACCGATAGAGAACTTGAACCCGGGGCGTCTCGAAACGGCGGAGTCGAAAATTGAGCAGGGCAGAATCCGTCGGGGTTGGTCAAGGGCGGCGTAAGGGATGTTGCAAAAGGAGAGCAAGCCTGGCGAAAGTGTAGTGTCCGACATCGATGTCGAATTGTGGAAGGATGAATAGCTTTTAGACTTCCGTGATTTAATTATTATTTAATCCTACAAGGAAGGTACTAACACAACATTCCTAACTCAACCAAAATGTTTTGCTCACGTGTAAAACAAGTTCTGTGGAGTCCATCTCATTGCATGAAAACCCACCAACTCTTTCCAGTAATATGAAAGACTTGAATAGAAAACAAAAATGATCAGCAAGGAGCCACAACTGAACCATGGATTGGTAACGCAAGATCATGTACAAGAAACTGGCATCAGAAGTTGCATTTTCTTGACTTACAAATATGGAACACAAAGCTCAAGCCAGTACAAAATAAAAAGGCAAAACTAGCTAGAAGAGATTAGATGATCAAAACATTGGAAACTGGGGCAGAAGTTAGGATTTGCAAGGTTATTTGCGACAGACTTAACTGTGTCCGAACTCCACTTCTCAAATTGCCCGGTATCGTATTGATCTGTTGCTCTAAGACCTCGGCTCCCCCTCTGCCTCTTGCTCGTTCTCTCCGGACATCTCCTCCAATGACTTGCCCTTCGACTCAGGCACCAAGAACGTAAACAGGAGACCCAGGAAGTTGATCACTCCCAATAAGATGAGTGAGTTCCGGACCCCGATGCCCGCAGGGTAGCCCGCGTCTGCCTTGGCCGGATCCTGGTTCTGCGCCAAGTACAGGAATCCGAACGCGCCGATCATCGCCCCAAGCTTCCCCGCGGCCGCAGATATCCCATGGCAGGTCGACCGCAGCCTTGCAGGGAAGATCTCAGCCGGGACCACGAAAGTGGTGGCGTTGGGCCCAAAATTGGCGAAGAAGAAGGTGAGCGAGTATATCATCACAAACCCAATGCGGTTTTCCTTATGCGTCCAGTGGTTGTATGGGATAGCAATCGCGAACATGAACACCGTCATGAAAGCGAAGCCCATCAACTGGATAGCGAACCGCCCCATCCTGTCAATGAAGGCCACGGTGAACCAATACCCAGGGACGGTGCTGCACAAGGCAATAAGCGTCTGCGCCCTCGCAATCCTGAACACCTCCTCAAGTGCGTTCATGGTCTTCGCCGCAGGTATCCACCCGATTGCGCTGAAGATATCCTTCTGGAACAGGTTCTGGCTGTAGAACGCAATGTCGAGCAAGAACCAGGTGGAGGTTGTCCCAAGCAGGTGGAGGCCATGGCGGCTGAGGAATTGCTTGGACAACAAGCCGAACCCGCTGGCCTCACTCTTTGTCAGCTGCTCGACCTTGCTCTGCTCGGCCTCAATGTCCACTTGCAAGACCTTAGACATGTCTGCTGCAGCCTGCTTGCCGTTCTTGGCCACAAGGGCGGTGTAGCGGGCGGTCTCCGGCATCTTCATCCTCCAGTAGTAGGTGAGCGCAGCTGGTATTGCTCCCACCATCAAGATGATCCTCCAGACATAGTCAGCCTGTGGAACAGTCGAGGCGAGCGGGTCCACCTCGTAAGCCGGTGCGTCGAACCTGGTCTTGAAGGCTGTCGAGATGATGATGGCGAAGATACCGCCAGCGAGGATCCCAAAGCCCTGCATGGCAAAGACGGCAGCGATGAAAGCGCCTCGGGTCTTCTTATTTGCATACTCGGACATGATTGTGGCCGACAGCGGGTAATCACCACCGATACCAAAGCCGAGCCAGAAGCGGAAGAAGCACAAGGTGGCCATCACCGCCTTGGCATCGTGCCCAAAGGAGAGGCCGGAGGCGACCGAGCATAAAACCATGAGAATCAGGGTCAGGCCATAGACCTTCTTGCGGCCCAACTTGTCACCGAGCCACCCGAAGAAGAGCTGGCCGGCAAGAGTCCCACAAAGCGCTACGCCGTTGACGGCTGCCGAGACATTAGGAGGCAGAGTACCAGGCTTTGCTGCTCCATCGACATGGTAATAGATGCGGCCCAGCAACTTGGTGACAAGGGAGATGCAGAACAAATCGTAGGCATCAGTGAAGAAGCCCATCCCAGCGATAATGATTGCGGTGAAGTGGTACCATTGGGTCTTTGCGACGTCGAGGGCGTTCAGGACTTGCAACTGCTGCCCCGCCATTGCCGCCGACTCTCTCCGCCCTCTGCAAATAATTTCAGGATCGACGAGAAACAACCGTGAGCACTTGCACAATGCAGCTACAAATTGATCATATTTATAGTCACAAGCCAATACCGTCAAGAATTGCACAAGACTAGGCAAGAACCGTACCCCCAATTTTGCAAATTCATTGTCCATCAAAGTGATTCGTTGCATATACAACTCATCCAGAAAGTAGATTATTTTTAGTACTACTTTCCTAAAACAATCGGAAGCCCCCACAGTACTCGGAATTTCATTATTAAGAAAGCGTATCTTGACTCGAGCAACAAAGAGAAAGATCCGACCATTTTACATAAATTTTCCTTAAATTCCATTGATTTGTTTTACAATTATACGCAAATCCAAATCTGCCCTTTCATCAAGGCAATGAAAACGTCGAGTTCCTGATCTCTTTTCCGTGTTTTTTTTTTCACCGAAGACAGGTAAAATCACAGGACCTATCAAATGCCCAGAACACAAAGAACCATCTCTGATGGAAAAAGAAAGAAAACCTAGATGGCTGAAACGTCAGCAAAGTCATGTGTTTCCGAGTCGTAAGCGATATGACGAAGATACGAAACGACAAATGAATTATTGAGCTTTTTTCTGGCGATACGAGACAAATCAACCAAAATAAAGAAAACGAAATCGCACACAAGAATAAACGCGACAAAGACCAACGTACGGAGTCGCACGAAGAGGAAACACGTGCTTGTAAGATAATGGAGAGTGAGAGAGAGACTAACCTTGTTTTCCGTATAGAAAACGACGGAGAAAGAGAGGGCAAGAGAGAGATTAAATTGCAAAGCTTTCTAGGAGGATGGCATCGGTTGCTTTGGCTTTGGCACGAGTAAGTGGTGAACCTATATATGCCTGCCGAGTCCCCTCGAGGCTTCAACGAACTTTGGGAATCTCCACAGTATATGCCGCCTTAGTTTCCGGTCTGCCGTACTTGGGCCTTAATCTCTTTTATTAGAAAGTAGGATATGCGAACATTTTCTGTTTTGATTACTTCTTACAGTGAATGCCGTCCGCACATAACGAGTAAATTGTACATCCTCAGGAATATAAGGCGCCACCATAATACCACTTTCAGTAGAAGACGGCTATAATTAGGCCTCGGAATCCGGATCTCCCAATTAAGCGCTTGATGACTCAAATGAAATCTGACATAAATTGATTTATGCCTAGAATATTCGAGACTATAGTAGGCAATCAATATTGACCAGGGAATTTATTACGCTCCTTATGATTTTGGATTCGGATTTTGTTGAAAACATTTCAGGAATAATAATGATGAATGCACCTTGCAATATTGAGGTGCTTGTCCTTAAGATCGCTCGATAAAATAAATTAATCAAAGCACACCAGAAAATGACAGAGTCATCTTATGATATTTGAAGATAAAGGAAAACCTATCTAAAGGTCCCATCCATGAAAAGGCACTAGGTCTCAGAGTTCACCGCACTCAAAATGAGCACTCAACGTCACAAAGAACTTTCTGAGATGACTAATTTTTTCTCTCGAATTATTTAATAAAAAAATTACTATTATGATATAGTGGACAAAATTAATATCCATGTGAAATCTATCTATTGGGTTGTTAGTTCATAACTTTATTAATGCAGCTTAAAGTGATATTCACTTTGTTTTGTTTAGATAATGTTAAATATACTAGAATGGATTGGATAATTTGATTTATTATGTGATGTGATAGTTTTGTTAAATGTAGAATATGACCTCTTGTTCTAAATCTCGTTCATAGCCTGTCACATTGCCATAATGAAAAAGATATTTCTATTTCTATTTGTCAACTGCATCACATATAGTGCAAAGGTGAAGGAATAAGTCAATCAATTTCGTGATAATTGTTTATGGCCAGCAAAAAAGATGCACTTAGGTAAATTCCAAGAAAGAGAGTTATCATTCAATTGTTATAATTCAAATGCTTCTCCGAAGGGCTAATTCTTTCCACGTTGCACATTCTGAACGCGATATCAATCTCATCTCAACCTTGGCATTCATAAAGAGACGTTTGTTCAATATAAACTGCCATTTTGTCTCCATTCGAGTCCCAAAAAAGCAAAGAAAATGATGCCTCGGCGTTGCCACTTGTGTCAACAAGCAAGTCAAAGAAAGAGTTGTGCTCGTTAGAAAGGGGCCGCAAGCTGGGGCCCGCCGAGGTCAAATTTCAATTGATTTTGTCCGGTTCGTGAACGAAACCTCGGACTCGAAAACAAAAAAAAAAAAAGTGGACGAAACCTTCTCTTGACAAAAAAACGTGCTTCTTTCATTATTAAACTGAAGGAATAACATCTGTCTAAAGTAATTTAGGTGGGTTTTGCGACAACCTGTCCCGTTATATTTTCTTGAAAATTCTAATTCTTTGTAGTTTGCTAGAACCTCGATCTTTGCAAAAGGTGTGATCTTATCGTATTTGGATAACTCGAACCCTTGACTGGTTAAACACTCATCTATCTTGGCTATCCTTTTGACCCCTCGTCGATTTTGGCAGGCTTCTGCTTCTGCTTATCCTCTAGATCGATTACCACAGGCGAAGTCCTTGATGGAACCTCAACATTTGGAGCCTGAACCGGGTTAGCTATTAAATTTGTTGTAGCGGCTGCCCCGTCTACGTCCGAAGTAGTGGACATGTGCGAGTTTGCAACTTGGTTGAGATCAACAAGCGGAGTGGGTCTATCATTAGCCGCGGCCCATGTAGCCCTCATTTCGGCCATCATCTTAGTCATCACTTATCATAACATAAAACAAAAAATCACTTATCATAACAAGATACATCAATCATATTGGGAGCGAACAATTCCATGCAGGAGTCAAGAGATTGCGTCCCCTTATGGGGTTCGAGAAGCAGCGCCCCTCGCGAGGTCAAGGGGCAGAACCCCTTGCGGTGGTCTCACTGAACAGAACCTAGATAGAATTCTCAATTCTGTTTTGTCAGGAAACTGTCCATCCTCTTGAATCGACGCTATTAGAGTGGGCGATTTCAACTAAATCACCCCTAAGGCCATCCCTGCTTTGTTTCTTCTTAGAAGCCTTGCTTAACAAAACGCCTCCAGATCTACTCAAATTGATTATGTCAATTTGTATTTCCAATTCATTTAACCCTAATTAAAAGTCCCTTCAGTCATACATCACATGTATCGACAATTAGGGTTTCATATTCAACTTCGATATAGCACAAGCAACTCTGATACTACTATTGGGTTTCATAGATTCTTAAAACGCAGCGGAACGAAAACCCTAGAAGATGATCCTCGTGTATATCAAAATCAAAAAAGATTCGAGACGTACCTTTTGCGATTGGAGACAAAAAGACAGTCGGTTGTGTCTGGATTAGCGCCTTAAGTGTTGCGCTTCTACCGGTTTCCACACAAACGAACTGAGATCTCTAACGATGTAAGTGCTAGCTTTCAGATCTTGGAGTTCCTCTTGCGGATTGCCTTTTTTCTCTTGTGATACTCTCGAAGGCCTATAAATAGAGAACAATTCTCAGCTACTTTTGCGATTGGAATAATACTTTCACAAGGTCTGAGGCGTCTCTAGGTTTTTATTCATAACCCACGTTTCGTGGTTTGAGCCCCACGATTTACTGGCCTGAGCACATGACGCCCTCTAAACTATCCACTCAACCGTGCATTTAATCGTTATCTCATAACTCGCACAATCGTATTGATATTCGTAATAGAAGAATAAATTAATATCTACTTCTTAAGTAGATTAAGGCGTAGAGAAAATATTAAATCAGTTCGCTATTGTGTGCGACCCTGTAGGTTCCCTAGACATTAGTAGTGTGTTCAAAACTCTTTTGGCTCACAAGTCATAAGCGATCTCTAGCAAAGACATTATGGCTACCTAAGTCAATCCGATCCACAACTAATGTTAGAGTATCAATCTTAATTTAGTCTTAGGGCAGATCACTAACACGAACTTAAAAGTCAGCGTGGTCGGGTCCTAGAATAGCGCCATTGCCTGTATAACCAAGGGTTGATATTTGACCTTGAGGTGATCTACAAGGTGCCCCAACCTTTGTTTGACGAAAGTCTAGCTGATCTCGTTGAGGCGGCTCCACCAAAGCAACAGCTCTCTATGCGGGACCAAGATGACCTGAATATCGTCTTTCCCCATCAAGTATAGAATATGAAAATGTCACCCCAAATTAATGATCATGGATTACTCAGTCATTAGATTCGTTCAACTCATCATTTCCTCTTTAGGCGACAAGGGTTAAGTTCCCCTTATTTCATTAAGGAGAATATCAAATGAGGGTTCCAACCCAAGCTCCATTATAGGGTATAATGAGTTGGACGGAAATGACAATGCAATGTAGATGATATGCTTATGCATAATGCGATTCGATTCAGTTTCATGTTTCAGGTACCATGAAATGAGGATTATATTCTCGTACTTGCGCTAAATGTGTCAAGTGTGAGTTCTAATGAAAATTTCACCTGATTGAAATATGCAACTAAACGGGAAAATCCGAATGGTTGAGGAAAATTCCAATGTCACGTTTCGATGTCAGGACGCCTAGACATGGCTCTAAAGCGATTCTCAATGTTTACATTTAGAAAAAGAGGATAGGCGTGGGTCCCACAGGCAAAGACCCAGTACAATCTCGATAACTCAGATAGATGGTCAAATAAATAAAAAGAGACGATTGGAATGTGACCCTAGAGAACCTAAGGAGATGCCCCATGCTAGGTCTTTGGGGAATGTCGCCTTTTGTCCTTGGTCTAACTACTTTGGGCCGCCCTCTTCATAAGATGAAACATCTATGAGGGTGAAAGAGGATGGCTGGTTCTTAGGAAAATCTTTTTCGTCTAATGAAATCTCGATGACTTTCGGAGGGGGTCTTAGATTGGCTATCGGCCTATGAAACACCTTCTTCCACTTTCGGTAAAGGTTCATCATCCTCTCCATATTGTGCTTACGCTTGTGCTTACGCTCAAGTTGCTCGACGGACTTGGTGTAAAAATAGTTCGTCCCTCGAATTAGATTTGGCCCATTAAGTGCCCTTCCTTAGACAAATCGAAATGAGTGAAATCCGTTGAATGTGCCAGTAGCTTGATGGTGGACGACACGTCGCTCGTACTCGAATACTTCCGAATCTTAGACTGACTTGGAGAGACCATCTCTGCTCTATTCATACTCTAAAAAATGGAATTGGACTCAACCATTGGATTTGATAAATGTAATATGTCGTACGAATAACGAATAAATTCAACTAGATATTATACGTAAATTAAAAAGAAGTGGAAGCATCTTACCAAGCGTGCTACCAAATGAATTTTTGTTTTAGGCATACCAACCATCCATACACATGCGTATGAGGCAAGTGAGGCTCAACTCTAGAAATCAAAAGGACTCAGGTATGGAACCTAAAGGCTTCCCACTATTCGAGTCGATAAATTCATCCACAAGCGCAATCCACAACAAATGGATAAAACTATCGACTTGGATAGTGAGCGGAATCAAATATGGTCAACCCCGACGCAAATCCACGCTGGAGCCTTGCATATCGATCCTCTATCTATGGCTACCTAAAAAGTTGATTTCACGACCTCGGTTTGAGTGCTTTGTGCAAAAGTGTTGTAATCTTCAAATGTGCAGGTGAATCATGCACAACAATTTATATATCAATCAGCGCTTCAAATCATCCACGTAACATATAGTCCTACACCAAACTTGTACAAAACAATATTAATCACAGACTACCCCCTTATCACTTCAATATGCAAAAACATTTAACACCTATTGTAAGCGGACTTTTCTCATCTTTAAGACCGCTTGCAGAAAACACGTCAGAAAAATCACTCAACGTTTTAATTACGTCCTAAGTCCATTTGAAAACCAAAAACTAGAGATTCTGGGTTTGATCCCCAGCTGAGTCGCCAAGTCTGTCACGACTTTTTTTTTTATGTGTCGATGATGGGCTAATGGATTACCGATCAGGCCCTCTACTCTGAAATGTAGATCACGGGCTTTCTTGGCACGGGCCTTCCAAACGCATACCAAATCACAATAGGAGTAAATTTAAGGAGTTTTTCAACGATAAGAGTCGATTGACTTTCGACCTTAGTGTGGTCGTGGTGGCATGTGCAATATGTGCATATATTTGGAGTCACCACCGGTCCTTCTTGGAAGGTGGACCGAAAACCTCACTAATCGATTAGGAGAGATTGACTAGTTCTACGGAACCAAAGATGTTAGTTTCGGGGACTTGGTTACATTGGTGTCATTCTAACGCCCTTTCGGTACCTAACGTGAGTGATTCTCCTAACTAGGATTCCATGCAGGCGTGAATTTCGGGTGAGGTAAGTTTAATTTAGGGTTTCATGCAGATTGGAAGACTAATCCTATCAATCACATTCAATAAATCCATTCAGGTGCATAAATAAATCAGAATTGCAAGAAATATTCGAAGGATTTGAAGAAGAAGGGAAGTGAGACTTTCACTTCAGGTATTTATGTTATAGAAGTAAATGTTTCTACTTCATGGGTATTAGATACCGGTTGTGGTACTCACATATGTATGAATGTGTAGGAATTGAAACGAAGTAGAACATTGGCAAAAGGTGAAGTGGAACTACGTGTTAGAAATGGAGCAAGAGTTGTTGTATTACCTGTAGGAACATATGATGTAGCTTACCTTCTGGCATGGTTTTAGAATTGAATAATTCCTACTATGTACTTGGTATACGCATGAATATTATTTTTATTTTTTGTTTGGACAAGGAATGTTTCTGTTATGATATAAAGAACAATAGTTGTTCATTTTATCTTAATAGATTGTTTTATGGTGGCGCCCATATTGTGGATGGGATACATGTTCTAAATTTTAAGGTGACAATTTATAATATAAATAGAAAAAGGTTTAAATCTAATAATTTGAATCCGACCTACCTATGGCATTATCGATTATGCCACATAAACGAGAAAAGAATTCACAAGCTCCATAGCGATGGACTATTAAATTCATTTGATTTTGAATCATATGATACGTGTAAATCTTGTTTAGTTGGCAAAATGACAAAAGCTCCTTTTACTAATCAAAGTGAGAGGGCAAAAGAATTGTTGGCCATTATACATACTGATGTATGTGGACCACTAAGTTCTACAATTAGAGGAGGTTATTAGTACTTCATTACATTTACTGATGATTTAAGTAGATATGGATATATTTATTTGATAAAACAAAAATCTGAGTCCTTTGAAAAGTTCAAGGAATTTCAATATGAAGTACAAAATCAACTTGGTAAGAATATCAAGGCTCTTCGATCTGATTGGGGAGGAGAATATCTAAGTAAGAGTTCAATGACCATTGTAAGGAGTGTGGAATTGTTTCATAGCTCACTCCCCCTAGAGCACCACAGTGGAATGGAGTCTTTGAGAGGAGAAATCGAACTCTGTTAGACATGGTTCGATCAATGATAAGTCATTCAGATCTTCCATTATCTTTTTGGGGTTATGTACTTGGGACGACAGCGTTCACACTAAATAAAAGTTCATCAAAAGCTGTAGAGAAGACACCATATGAGATGTGGACAAGAAAAATTCCTAGTATGTCTTTTCTAAAAATTTGGGGCTGCGAAGCTTATGTAAAACATTTAATTTCTGATAAGCTTGGGCCCAAATCTGATAAATGCTTCTTTGTGGGATATCTTAAGGAAACCAAAGGATATTATTTTTACAACTGATCAAAGAACAAAGTGTTTGTTGCTCAAACTGATGTCTTTTTAGAGAAAGGGTTTCTTAATAAAGGAACCAATGGAAGTAAGGGAAACCTCGAAGAAGTTATTGTGCCACCAGAGAGTGTTCTAATTCATGAGGAACCTCAATTAGATCTACGAACAGCCATAGAGTCTACTCCAGTGACACTTATAGTTCGTAGGTCTGAAAGAACACATCACGAGCCTATGAGATATGGTTTTCATGTCACAGAACATCGTCATTTATTATTAATAGAAAATGACGAACCTACGACCTATACGGGAGCTATGATGGGCCTAGACTCCAATAAATGGCTTCAGGTCATGAAATCCGAAATGGACTCAATGTATCAAAACAAAGTTTGGATTTTGATGGATCCACCCGAAGGTGTCAAACCTATAGGGTGCAAGTGGGTTTTCAAGAAAAAAACTGATATGAAAGGAAATGTTTACATCCATAAAGCACGGTTGGTAGCTAAAGGTTTCAAACAAACTTTATGACGAGACATTTTCTCCAGTGGCCATGCTTAAGTCCATTCGAATTATCATAGCATTTGCTGCATATTATGACTATGAGATATGGAAATTGGATATAAATACAGCTTTCCTTAATGGAAACCTAGAGGAGGATGTGTATATGACACAACCTGAAGGCTTTACATCACTAGACAATGCTAGGAAGATATGCAAGCTTCAACATTCTATCTATGGATTGAAGCAGACATCACAGAGCTGAAATATTCGTTTTGATGAAACTGTCAAAGAGTTTGGCTTCATCAGAAATAAAGAAGAAGCTTGTGTATACAAGAAGTCTAGTGGGAGCGCAATTGTGTTTCTAGTGTTGTGTTGTATGTGGATGACATACTACTCATTGGAAACGACAATCCTATGTTTCAGTCAGTTAAGACATGGCTAGGAAAATGTTTCTCTATGAAGGACATGGGAGAGGCAAACTATATCTTAGGGATCGGGATCTATATAGATATATCAAAGAGACTTATTGGACTGAGTTAGAGTACATACATTGACAAAGTCATCAATAGGTTTAATATGCAAGATTCCAAGGAAGGTTTTCTCCCAATGTCACATGGCGTAAGTCTTAGAAAGACTCAGTGTCCTTCAACACAAGATGAGCGAGATCGCATGAGTAGGATTCCTTATGCATCAGCCATAGGATCCATCATGTATGCTATGTTGTGCACTTGTCCTGATGTTTCTTATGCATTGAGCATGACAAGCAGATACCAGTCAGATCCATGAGAAGCTCACTGGATAACTGTAAAAAATATGCTTAAGTACTTGAGAAGAACAAAGGATTTATTCTTAGTTTATGGAGGTGAGGAACAAATCACTGTAAGTGGTTACACTGATGCTAGTTTCCAAATCGACAAAGATGACATTCGATTGCAGTCAGGGTTTGTCTTTGACGTGAATGGTGGAGCGGTGTGCTGGAAGAGTTCCAAGCAGGACACTATTGCAGATTATACGAAAGAAGCTGAGTATATTGCTGCTTCAGAAGCATCAAAGGAAGTTGTATGGATTCGATAGTTCATCGAAGAACTGGGAATCAGTCCTATTGGTTCGCATCTAGTGGACCTCTATTGTGACAACAATGAGGTCATAGCTTTGGTTAAAGAGCCTAGGTCTCACCAAAAGACCAAACACATACCCAGGAAGTATCATCTCATTCGAGAATTCATTGAAAAAGGCGATGTCAAAATGTGTAAAGTTGCAACAAAGTTAAATGTAGCTGATCCATTGACGAAGGCTCTTCCACGACCTAAGCATGAACATCATTGTAACGCTTTAGGCCTTAGACACATTAGTGATTGGTCTTGATGTAAGTGGGAGTATATGTAATATACATTTTCATTGTTCATTAATAAAACATATGTTATATGATTGATGAATATTGAATATCCTTAATAGAAGATCAAATAAGTGATTTGATCGTGAAACTCTATTAATAGAATGTATATTAATATTCTAAATGTCCCTAGTCAATTATCATTGTGCATTGGGACGCCAATGGTGTTTGAGACTAGTATGTGAGTCAACCGGTGACCAAGTTTCACGGGTCATGAATATAGAGATATAAAGTTGATCACATGAAATACATGTTGGAGAACATTATTTTGGACAGATCCGCTATGAGAATATTCTAGGATTGTTATATGATGTCATCAGTGTTTCTCATCACAGCTATAGGGTATAGTCCTTTGATCTAAGTCTACCACGGTTTTCTAGTCGTGGATTGACATGTTTTGACATTATTACCAAACGTCAATCGTAACTGGTGATTATAAAGATAATGGCTGGGCATGTAATGAATCGTGTTGAGGAATGTGAGTAGACAAGATGAGATTTGTCCTTATCATATAATGAGAGTATGATATCATGGCCTCCCGTAGAGTTGAGACTGTGAATGCATGGCCATGCTCAAGTGAGTTGAAGAGTCAACTACTTGGTTTGAAAGTCTAACTGCGGTATTGGGAAAATGAGTTTAAGCTATATAAGGCTGACACTTGCTCTACCTTATGCTTAACTCGAATATCAAGTGACAAAGGGATTTAGTTCGTATAATTGGTTCTAGTGCAAGTGGGAGATTGTTAGTGGTTTGCCCTAAGAACCAATTAAGGCTTATACTCTAACATTAGTTGTGGATAAGGTTGTGTCGGAAAATCGACTTTCACAACGCTTAGGTAGTAATGTTTTGCTAAAGACCGCTTATAACTTGTGGGCCAAAAAGAGTTTTGAGTACACTGCTAATGTCTAGTGAATCTGCAGGGTCGCACACAATAGCGAACTGATTTAATATTTTATTTGCGCCTTAATCTACTTAAGAAGTAGATCTCAATTTATACTCCTATTACGAATATCTATATGATTGTGTGCGTTATGAGATAATGATTAAATGCACAGTCGAGTGGACGGTTTATAAAATGTCGTGGGCCCAGGTTGTTAATTAGTGAGGCCCAAACTGCCAAACGTGGGTTATAGGAAATGACCCTAGAGACACATCAAATATATATAGAGAGAATATTAATCCCGAAGTAAAATATAGAGAATAGTTCTTCGTTCAAGCAATTACGAGAGATACTCCAAGATTTGAAAGCTAGCACTTGGATCGTTGGAGAACTCAGTCCGTGTGTGTGGATACCAGTAGAGGCGTAACACTTGGGGCGCTAATCCAGACACAATCGACCGTTAATTTGTCGCCGACCGCAAAAGATACGTCTCGAACTTATTTGGATTTCGATATATACATGAATCTTGTTTAGGGTTTTGTTCCGCTGCGTTTTATGAATCCAGGAACCCTACAACTGCTAGGGTCACTTTCTCCTCAGTGTATCTAAAACTTCTAAGGTCTTCTTCCAAATCCAATCTAGAGAGTTGCAGTCTCAGAATCACCTTTCTCGTCAAACTTAGTCGAATTCAACTATACTAACTATTCCACAAGCTAGTCCATTTGACGATTTCTATTCTCATTTCTAATACCATTCCTTAGATTATTAATTAACTCTATTAGTAGTAGCAACAACAGCCTCAGATATTTGCGCAACAGTTATAGCTCATTCTTGAGCCTACCAACCCATCAGATTTCCAATTCCCTTCAAGGCTCTCTTGACTCTATCAAATCTTAAGTCTTTCACAACCTATGGTCTCAATGTAGATGCTCCACTAGTACCCTTGCCTCAGTCGCTTATCCTCACTAGGCTCTCACAACACTTGAGCCACTATAATTCCTTTCATTTGCTGAGATTTATTCTCACCCCGTCGTGTGATAACATTTTCAGGTCCCGAATGATGGAGTCCTGTGGATGCTAAAGTTGGTTATTGGAGAAGTCCCTTGGAAGTAGATGACTGTTGTAGCTTTTGGAAATGAAACTGTAATGCTTATGACGAGGATTTGTTTTAATGAATAAATGTCTCTTTTCTCAACCTGAGTCATCGTGTTATTTATGTTGTATGGGGTTAAATTTTCGCTTCCACAAGTGCGTTTTATTAAGTTCGTTGTCGTTGGATCCCGGGAAGTTTCAAGCTTAACAACCTTGGAGGGATGTAAGCGTGCTCGTGAGGCTCGGGCATGACAATATATCAAGGAATCGAACCGGTTTTTGCTCGATCAATTCTGACCGTGGGCTTCGAGAAGGATCTCGTAGACTTTTGCTAACTCGAGCTCTTGGTAGGTCGATCTTAAACCCTCTCTAGGACGTTAGGATATTGTGAGACGAGTTAATGCTTGAATTGAGGCGGTTTCGTGAAATGATCGGCCTAGGATTTGTGAAAGCGATTCTGATTTATGGAGGGCCGAATGGTCCATGCTGGTTCTAGAGCTTGGAACATGATATTCATGGTTGACTTTGCATGGTAGTGTTCCCATGCATGTCCCTTGATTGGCTGAGTGAGTGCGTAAAGATATCTTATAATACTGAGGTTTCTAATGAATGCATAGTTCCACATGTGAACCGAATGTTCATGTGCGTCCTAATGAAGTGCTAAGTGGATAAATGGACTTAATGAACCCTAACTCATGTTCGATCATGATGTGGGATTATGGTATCTTGCATTGAAATGCCAATTGTTCTTTGGTGCTATTTGACCGTGTGCTATTAATTGTGAACCAAGTGATTAAATTGATTGCCATGATTTGTATGATTTGGCCTTGGGTGAGGAATGGTGGACTAAAAGATCGAATTGGGCTGTTATACCTTGGTATGTTTTGTGACATTTGAATTTCGTCCTTATCTCGAAGCTTATTGATGAATGAATGCCTATCAATGTATTTCAGTAAATCTCATTCAGAATTGATCACTCTTGAGTGGATTAACCAAAGGGGAATGGGTAACTAGGATTCAAGTACGTAGACTAAAAAACTCGACCATGGACCGGCACTTTGACCATAAGGATTGTCGAGGGATTATTATGGGCCAATCAAGGCTGATCCAAGATTGGTTTTAGAACGATTTGCTAGCGCCATGCAATTGGTTCATGGGTGATTCCGTATGACCATAGCATGATTTGCGAATTAACCTAAACCGATTCCTAACGATTGTGATCTTTGTAACAAGCGATTAACTCTCAAATTACATGACAACTAAAGTCCCCATGGCTCGAATAACTCTTAAACGTGACATTAGTCGAGGGTCGATACTCGTAACTCATAAGAGCCATCCGTTAGTGTGAGATATGTTGGAATGACAAACGACTAAATTTGGCAATGAATTGGACTTCGAGATTGGAGGCCGAACATTCAAGGATTCCAATATCAATAAATTGGACGTCGTCTCATCGAGGATCATTAAGGTTACGGTTCGCTCCATATTGATTAGAAGAGTGAAATTTCGGACCGACGATTGGAAATTACCCATTTACCCCTAAGATAATGCATGTTTCCTTTAGAATTGAGCAATGACAAAATGAACTTTTGCCTCCCCCATCTTCAGCAGAAAATATAAGGGCAGCAAGGTCTTTTAACCTCTTTAATTATGGGAAAAAGACAAACTTGAGTAGGGGTCCATTTGAGAGGTTTAGAACAAAAGACATCCTCCTTAAATCCCTCGACCATAAAGCTTGGGATATCACCGGCCCTTACCTCCCTCTTCTTACCTTCTATTTCGCCCAAACCATCGGCCCATCTTTCTTCTTCTCTTTTCTCTCTTTTCCTCTCAAACTTTCTTCCTCTCTTGTTCGGTTCGGCTCCAAGAAGAACCGTCGCAACTTCTTCCGCCGTGAAACATCATGGACCACCATCACCTTGTCACCCTCACGACCTCCTCTTTGTCTTAAGTTGTGAAGAACCATCGTGCAAGCCAAGGCCGAGCAAATCGCCATCGACCAGACCTGCACCGAAAGATTTCAAAAGCTATCCTAGAGTGTTCTCTTGATTAGTTCAAGGTAAATGATCTCTAAAGCTTAGTCGAGTATATTAATGAAGGTAAATGATCTCTAAAGTTAAATAATAATGAAGTCAAGGGTGTTAATGATGGGTTTCTATGGCCATCCTCTTATGAAACTTCAAGGAACTAGACAGGACTGCTTCTGACCAGATTTGGACCCGTGAGCCTCACTGATTGTCTCGTGATTTTCCTTGAATCATTTGGTCGGTAAGCTAGTTCTAAACCTTCCCTAGAACGTTAGGATACTAAGAGGCAAATTTGATACTTTGTTTAGTGATTTATTCTGGTTGGATTTATAAGAAATCCCTAGAGACTGTTTCTAACCTTGACAACCGATCATGGATTGTATGTCCTAGAGCATGAAAATATTGAATCTGATGCGTGCATAAGGCGGGCAAGTGTGTTTTAAGTGATTTTTGAATGAAAAGGGAGTTAGAACAGAATGTGTGAGAATGAAAAATGATACGATCAGATCAAGGCCTAAAGTAAACACCAGAAGCCAAGAATCAAAATCAGGATTTGGATTAGAAGCTCACCACCAAGGTTTAAAGGAAAACCACCAACCAGGGCTAAAGGGCTTTTGGTTTCACCCCGAGGAAGAATCCAATTTCCAAGGTTAAAGGAACAGAAATAAAACAATTCAACTCGCAAAGAGGAACTCTCATTTATTCATCAGATCTGTATTACAATAGAGAAGACCTCTCTATTTATATAGAGATTAAGATTGTGACATTCTGAATTTCGACCCTATCTCAAAGCTTATTATTGAATACAATGTCTATCGATATATTTCAGTAAATCTCACTCAGAATTGATCACTCTTGAGTCGACTAATCAAAGGGGAATGGCTAACTAGGATTCGAGTACGTAGACTAAGGAAACTTGACCATGGACTTGTACTTGGACCATAAAGATTGCCGAGGGAGTATTTTGGGCCAATAGAGGCCGATCTAAGAACGGTTTTAGAATGATTGGCTAGCGTTATGCAATTGGTCCTCGGGTGAATCCGAATGTCCATAGTATGATTCGCAAATTAACCTAAACCGATTTCTAATGATCATAACCTTTGAAACTAGCGATAAACTCTCGCAATTACATGACAATCAAAGTCGTCATGACTCGAGTGACTCTTAAACGTGACATTAGTCGCAGGTCAATACGCGTAATTCTTAAGAGCCGCCCATTAGTCCAAGATGCACCGGAATGACAAACGACTGGATTTGGCCACGAATCGGACTTCGAGATTGGAGGCCGGACATTTAAGGATTTCAATATCAATAATTTGGACGTCGCCTCAATGAAAACCATTAAGGTTATGATTCACCCCATATTGATTAGAAAAGTGGAATTTTAGATCGACGATTAGATATTACCCATTAACCCCTAGAATAATACTCTTTCTCTTAGAAATTGTGCAAGGGCAAAATGGACTTTTGCCTCTCCCATCTTCAGGCGAAAATACAAGGGTAACATGGTCTTTTAACCTCTTCAATTATGGGAAAAAGACAAACTTGGGTAAGGGTCCATATGAGAGGCTTAGAACAAAAGACATCCTCCTTAAAATCTTCAACCATAAAGCCTATCCTAGAATGCTTAGGTAGGGGTCCCCTTGAGATGATTTTTGAGAGACCCCCCCGCCCTCATCTTCCTCCTTACTTCTCCATTTTCGGCCAAAATGATCACCAGCCCACTCTCACCTTCATTCTCTCATCTTTTTCTTTCTTTATCATCTCTCTCTCTCTCTCTCTCTCTCTCTCTCTCTCTCTCTCTCTCTCTCTCTCTCTCTCTCTCTCGGTTCTCCCTCAACCTTCCACCACCACCAACAAGTCCCCTTCACCGTGAGCTACCACCATTTGAGTCCCGAAAGCTCAAGAAAAATCGCTGACCAGAATTGAAGCCGTGAAGTGTCAAGGGCTGTTCTTGAGAGTTCTCTCTTGTAACTCAAGGTAAACGACTCCCTAAGTCTAACTCACGATATTAGAATGTTGATGAAGGAAGTTAAGAGCTTTATCGATAGAAACCTTTGGTTGTTTTTCGGATAACTCAAGGAAAATCGATCACCCTTGCCGATGACCAGATCTGACTTGAGTGTTCTCAGGTCGAGTTGAAGAGATTCTCGGCTCAATCTTGATAGGATAACTCCTCAAGTCTAGTACAAGACCATATGTGACCAAAGAATGATTTTTATGGAAAATCATTTGAGGTTTTTAGACAAACCCATTTATTTCTTTTTGGAACCAACCAGACCAAATCTGCTAGGTTTGAATCGTGAACTCGCCGCCGCTCTTGGTGGACCTTCCTTGGCTCATACACTCGGTAAGTTAGTTCTAAACCCTTCCTAGGACTTCAAGGAACTAAGAGGCAAGTTTGATGCTTTGTTCGATAGGATGTTATGTTCGGCCATGTGTGAAAAATAGTGGATTGAATAAGAGAATTCGTTAATGGGACCCTATTTGATTCGGCCAAGGATGTTCCTGGAGTCAATGGTGAGTTTTGTGCCAAATCGAGTTGTACTCGATCATGTAGTATTAAAAGGTTACCAATTGACTAAGTGTGGTTATGCGATTCCACGGAATTGAAATTGAGAGTTAAAGGGCTGATTTGCATTATTGAATTTTGAATTGTGCAACCTTAGTATTTAGCCTTAATTGAATGATTCGCGAGTTTAAGACCGTATTGTACCTTAAGGCGTTAAACGCGGGGTTTAAAGGTATCCTGAGGCGTTAGATGCGGGATCGACTTGAGGCGTAGCAACTCGAGTGTTAACTGGCACTAGAGGCCTGAGGCGTACTAACTTGGGTTCGTTAATTAATTAAGCCTGAGGCGTTGTTACGCTGGCCAAGACATTGGAATGAGAGCCGTAATACGAAGCTTAGCCTTGAATTGTTTATTTTTATGAAGATTTATGCATCAATTGACTTGTAATGTGCCCTTTGCCTTATGACTTAATTGATTAAACATTGCTTATTTCCAAAAATGCCAAGAGGTACCAATGGCCTAGTCTAGGTTTAGGGTTGGCTTACAGAGATTTATTCTCACCCCATCGTGGGATCAACTTTTCAGACCCCAAACCTTAAGCATGCCACCAAAGCTTTTTGGGGAGCTGATGGATATCCAGAAGTCAGTGACTGAGTACCCTGTAGGTCGAGGTAAGACCTACATTAGAAAAGGAAGCATAGTATGGGTCGACGAAGGAGATGACGATTGGGAGTCACATTATTTTGAGGTTTGGTTCTATCGGGGCGAAGGCATGACATACGGACCCCTGAGGAGCTTCGACGTGCCCCGAGTATGATTCCGAGATGGCTCATATTCAATTCCTTTTGGGATAATAAGTACTTTAAACTCTGATGGTCGGTGTAAATCTAAAATCTCTCTCCGCACAAATAGTGCCTCCAAATTTTCAATGCAAAGATGATAGCTGCTAATTCCAAATCATGCGTTGGGTAGTTCGTCTTTGCGTTGACATTTTAGAGGCATTACTTGTGCGGAGAGAGATTTCAGATCTACATTGACCATCAGAGTTTGAAGTACTTATTTTCCCAAAAGGAAGAAGTTCCAAAAGACTTGGGGTCAGATGCTTCTGCGGAGTACGACCCTGTGGCTGACGAGGACTACTTAGACGATAGCAGACCCAACCTTTAGGTGCAGTTGTGATGCCTAACTTTTTGAGACACCCTTTAGGATAGGAGTGTCGTGGCTGGACTAGATGTACTCTTTTGACTAAGTCCATAGTTCCCTTCAAGCCCAGTTATGTATTCCCTGCTGTTGCCTAAGTTATGTTTAAGTATTTTATCATCCTGAGTCATCTTTATATTATATTGTACGAAGTATGTATGTCGTTTCTGTACTTGCATTTGAATTCATTTTTCCATCACAAAGCCACTCGATTTTGAGATAGTGAGACTGTTTGTTGGATCGCGGGATGTTATCGTGCTCGTAAGGACGCGTGGTGTGACAAAGACAAAGTAAAAGGGAAATAAAGATAATAATCTCGTTCACCAGCCTTGAACAACCAATAACAACCCTAAAAGATCTTCTAATTGTAAAAGAAACAACTCCAATTAGTGACTAATGGATTTGTAATTGATTGGCCTTCAAATCGGCAGGTAATAAATCAAGATAAGGCTTGAAATTAGCAATCAATTACATCTACACTACTCGATCATCAAATTAGTAATCAATCATATCTGATTGATCATCGGATTAAATATCAATCAAGATAAGACTTGAAATCAGCAATCAATCACATCTATATCGATTGATCATCAAATTAGCAATCAATCACATTTGATTGATCATCAAATTAGCAATCATTCACATCTTCATTGATTGATCATTAAATTGGCAATTAATCACATGTTGAATACGCCATTGAATCTTCAATCACTCGGTCAGCATTCAATCTAGAGAATCGCCATGGAATCTGCAGAAATAAATCTGGTGAAGTGATTATCTTATTGGAAAGGAAAGAGTCGAAACTTTATAATCGACAATCCTAATCGATAGTCCTTATGACAACATGGGGATCATTGGTGACATAATCTGATGCCCCGCGTCATTAGCCTTATCTTGTTTGATTACTTGCCGATTTGAAAGTCAATCAATTACATATCGATTAGTCGCTAATTAGAGTTGTGTCTTGTGCAATTAGAATATCTTTTAGGGTTGTTATTGGTTGTTCAAGGCTGGTGGACGAGATTATTATCTTAATTTCCCTTTTACTTTGTCTTAGTCTCTCTATAAATAGAGAGGTCTTCTCCGTTGTAATACATATCTGTTGAATGAAACATCAGCCAAGAATCAAAATCGAAATTTGGGTTAAAAGCTCACCACCAAAGTTTAAAGGAAAACCACCAACCAAGGCTAAAGGGCTTTTGGTTTCACCACCGAGGAAGAATCCAATTTAACATTAAAGGAACCGAAATAAAACAATTCAACTCACAAAGAGGAACTCTCATTCATTCATTAGATCTGTATTACAATGGAGAAGACCTCTCTATTTATAGAGAGACTAAGACAAACTAAAAGGGAAATCAAGACAATAATCTTGTCTACAGCCATAACAACCCTAAAAGCTTCTAATTGTAAAAGAAACAACTCCAATTCGCGACTAATTGATATGTAATTGATTGGCCTTCAAATCGGCAAGTAATCAATTAAGATAAGGCTTGAAATCAGCAATCAATCACATCTACCTTGATTGATCATCAAATTAGCAATCAATCACATCTAATTGATCATCGGATTAAAAATCAATCAAGATAAGGCTCGAAATTAGCAATCAATCACATCTACATTGATTGATCTTCAAATCATCAATCAATCATATCTGATTAATCATCGGATTAGCAATCTTCAATCAGTCGGTCAGCATTCAATCTAGTGAATCACCATGGAATCAACAAAAATCAATCTGGTGAAGTGATTATCTTATTGGAAAGGAAAGAGTCAAAACTTTATAATCGACAATCCTAGTCGATAGTCTTTATGATCACATGGGGATCATTGGTGACATAATCTGATGCCTCGCATCTTTCTCCCCAGGTTTTGAAAAGATTTGTCATCAAATCTTGTTGTGACTTCATCTCCAAGATTTGAAGTGCAAAATTTGCCACAACCATCCTTACCAAAGAAACTTGATTTTGAAAATATTTCAGGTCGGCCTCTCCAACGAACAAGATAACACATCAGCTTCACACTAATAATTACATTCGAGGCAAGCTGGAAATATAAAATCATATTGAGCCCTTTTCTCAATTTGATGAATGCTTTGAGAGAGAATGCTTCTGGGTATATGAAATCAAAGTGACAGCTAAGATTTCCATCCGTTATAATTATTCCTTTCTCATATATAAACTTAGCATTTTTCTGAACAAGTTGATTTGGAGATTCGCCATCCATAACATCGAAATTGCTTGATGGTACCTGAATGATTAAAATCTTCCCTTCTTCAATTTGATCAATGAACTCATATTGCTCTTGGAATTTGGACTCCTTGTTGTGTGGCTCTTCTTGAGTCTCCTTTTGATGATTGAATTCAAATTAAACATATTATGGCTCTTGCTGAGTTTGTTGGAGTTCCAAATCAATTTCCTTAATATCTTCCATGGTGATAGCCATTTGGTTAGGACAATCTTTTTGTAGATGTCCATAGCCGTAGCACTTGAAACACTTGCTCAATTCTCCATTTGATTCTTTTTGGAACTCATAAACGAAATCAATGACCTTTTCATTTTCTTTCTCCTTTGTGGAACTATTCGCAGCCTTGTTAGAATAAGCATCCTCAAAGAAGGACAACCCTTTTGTTGAAAGCTTAGGCGAACATCTCCGAGCAACCCTCTCGTGTTTCTCTAGCATAGTAAGGACTTGATCCATTTGTTGCTGAAGTTTCTCCATAGCACGTTCCTGTCTTTCGCCATGAGATTGCTCCAAAGTAAAACATCCATGACCATGATAAACCATTTCACTCTCTTACATATATATATATATATATATATATATATATGATATTGATAACAAAAGGTATCACTCAAAATGAGTTCAACCTAGAGCTCTGATACCAACTTGATGCGTGCGTTAGGCAGGCACGCGTGTTTTGAGTGATTTTTTGAATGTAAAGGGACTTAGAACAGAATGTGTGGGGATGAAAAATGATACGGTCATATCAAGGCCTAAAGGAAAGCACCACCAGTCAAGAATCAAAATCGAAATTTGTGATAGAAGCTCACCACCAAGGTTTAAAGGAAAACCACCAACCAAGGGCTAAAGAGCTTTTGGCTTCACCACCGCGGAAGAATCCAATTTCCAAGGTTAAAGGAACCGAAATAAAACAATTCAACTCACAAACAGGAACTCTCAGTCATTTATCAGATTTGTATGACAATGAAGAAGACCTCTCTATTTATAGAGAGACTAAGACAAAGTAAAAGGGAAATAAAGATAATAATCTCGTCCACAACCATAACAACCCTAAAAGATCTTCTAATTGTAAAAGAAACAACTCCAATTAGCGACTAATTGATATGTAATTGATTGGCCTTCAAATTGGCAAGTAATCAATCAAGATAAGGCTTGAAATCAGCAATCAATCACATCTACATTGATTGATCATCAAATCAGCAATCAATCACATCTGATTGATCATCGGATTGGCAATCAATCACATCTTCATTGATTTATCATCAAATTTGCAATCAATCACATCTTGAATACACCTTTGAATTTTCAATCAGTCGATCAGCATTAAATCTAGTGAATCGCCACGGAATTAGCAGAAATCAATATAGTGAAGTGATTATCTTATTAGAAAGGAAAGAGTCGAAACTTTATAATCTTCAATCAGTCGGTCAAACTTTATAGCCGATAGTTTTTATGACAACATGGGGATCATTTGTGACATAATCTGATGCCCCGTATCAGAATCTATGATGATTTGTGATGTCGAGGATTCGGTTGAGGATGATCCTTGGGAGCCGAATTGTCTAGAAGTGATCTATAGCTTGAAATCACTTGATTGAGTTGATAAAATTCCTAATTGAATCCTATAAGTGTTCGGCCAAGGCTATTCTTTTTGGGTCATTTGATGAATTTGGTGATAATACCATATGATGTTTGATCATGTATGAGTCGTGGGTATATAGGATATTTATTTGCTAAATCGAGTTATGCTCGATCATGAAGTATTAAAAGGGTACCAATCAACTAAGTCACATTATGTGATTCCATGGAATTGAAATTAAGGCTTAAGGGGGCCGAATTGTATTCTTGAATTATGAAATGCACAATTCATGGTAATTAGCCTTAATTGATTGATTAACAAGTTATGTGCTTATTGTACCTTGATGCGTTAGACGCGAGGTGTAACTTATCCTGAGGTGTTAGACGCGAGATTGACTTGATTTGTGTTAACGTGAATCTTAAAATGGTATTAGAAACCTGAAGTGTACAAACATGGGTTCATTGATTAATTAAGCCTGAAGCGTTAACTCGCGGGCCTAGCCATTGGAAGTGGGAACCATATTAAGTATAATACTATCCTTTATTTTATGAGTTATTAAGTGCCAAAGTACGAAGCTTATCCTTGAATTGAGAATTATAAGAAGATATATGCCTTAACTGAGTTGTAATGTGTCGTTGCCTATAATTCAATTGATTGGACATTGCATGTTTTCAGAAGTGTCTAGAGGTGCTAATGACCTAGTTACGTTTTGGGTTAGCTTACTGGGATTTATTCTCATCCTGTCGCGGGCTCAACTTTTTCAGACCAACTATGCCACCAAAGCATTTTCGGGAGCTGATGGATATTCAGAAGTCGGTGACCAAGTAACCCGTAGGCCCTGAAGAAAATAGAGTATAGTTCTGGTCGATGAAGGAGACGAGGATCAGGAGTCGCATTATTTTGAGGCATGGTTCTATCGGGATGGCGATGTGATGTACGGACCCTGGAGGAGCTTCGATGGTCCCTGGAGCGTGATTCTTGGATGGTGCAGCGCTACACCCCCTAATGGTGAGGTATTCCACCTAGAGACCAAGTCCGAGAGCAGCCAATCGAAGCCCCCGGAGCCTACCAAAAACGTTGAGGTAGTGGAGCCCTCTAATGCTGAGGAAGTACCTGCAGAATCTACTGCGTCCGAGTTGCAACAGGAACAAGAGGAAGAATTTAACGCTGAGTTGGAATGTCAGACTGAACTGGAGATAAGTGCGGATAACTTTGACATGCCTGTGGATACAGAATCCGGCCTTAATTAGGAAGTTCTCATGGACCTAGAGTCAGATGCTTCTGCGGAGTACGACCCTGCAGCTGACGAGGACTACTCAGCGGATAACGGGCCCGACCTTTAGGTATAGTTGTGGTCCCTAACTTTTGGGACCGAGTATCCCGTAGGCCCAGGTGAGGCCTACATTAGAAAGGAGAGTATGGGTCGATGAAGGAGACGACGATTGGGAGTCGCATTATTTTGAGGCATGGTTCTATCGGGACGACAATGTGGCGTACGAACCCTTAAGGAGCTTCGATATACCCCGAAGTGTGATTCCTGGATGGTACAGCGCTACACCCCCAGATGGCGAGGTACTTAATTCGGAAGCCAAGTTAGAGAATAGCCAACCGAAGCCCTTGGAGCCTACGGAGGATGTCGAAGTCGTGGAGCCCTCTGATGCTGAGGAAGCACCTGTAGAACCCACTGAGTCTGAGTTGGAGCAAGAGCTAGAGGAAGAGTTTAACGCCTAGTTGCAATTTGAGACCGAGCCAGAGATGAGTGTAGATGAGTTTGATGTGCTTGCGGATACAGAATCCGACACGGAGGAAGAAGTTCCCATGGACCTAGGTCAGATGCTTCTGCAGAGTACGACCTTGTGACTAACGAGGACTACTTGGCCAACAGCGGGCCTGACCTTTAGGTATAGATGTGATACCTAAATTTTTGGGACACCCTTTAGGATAGGAGTGTTGTGATTGGACTTGATGCACCCTTTTGACTAAATCCCTCGCCCCTTTCAAACTCTATCATGTATAAGAGTTTTTAGACCCCAAATATCAAGTTTTGTATAAGAGTTTTTATCATCCTCAGTCATCTTGTATTATGTCTTGTATGGAGTTAGATATATATATATATATATATATATCGCTTTCGCATGTGTATTAAATTCATTCACTTGTCACCTGCCGTTCGATCCCGAGATAGAATGAAGATAACGGCACTCGTGGGATGTTGGCGTACTCGTAAGGACGCGGGGCTTGACATCCCTATTGAAGTGGTATCAGAGCAAGGTTGGTTCGATCCAAGTTGGTTGAGGCCTGGAGTAATAAGGAGTGATGACTTGGGATGATTGGGTAGCGAGACCTTAGGGATTCGCTAGAGTTAGGCACGATACGCATGTCATGTGAATTGGCGTTTGTGATTGGCACACTTGATTGGCATCACCTTGGGTGATTAAAAAACAGTAGAGCTTCGTATTTGGCACTGATTGTTGTGGTTTATCTGACGTTTATCTGATGAGTGGATAGCTTGTTCTGGTTATGCTAAGTTGTAGATGCATCTGGACTTGAGATATGAATGAGAACTTTTGATATGTTGCCTCTGATTGTTTGATTTGAGAAAAATCACTGGTTGTAATTGTTGATGTGATAAGTAGCCTAGAATTGCTAGACTTAAGTAGATGTCTTAGGTCTCTGATTCTTGGATGAAATTATAGTTATTCAGGTGCTGTGAGAGTTAACAAGGATGAGCAATCGAGATAGAGGTTCGAGAGGAGCGCCTAGCTCGAGAGCGCCAGTGGTTGAAGACCTAAGAGTGGATGGGGTCCTTAGAGCACTAAAACAGATTGGCAATTTAATGGGCAGGCAGACTGAAGAACGAGCTGTCGCTGCTGCCAAAGCAGCTGAAGCTGCTGTCGCTGCCGTGAATATGGCGAATGGGAACAATGGAAACAATGGGAATAATGGTTAGTGCCAAAGGGAATGAGAATGCGAATCGCTAGATGGGTCAATTGGTGGAGCAGTTTATGAAGCTAAAACCGACTCAGTTTGATGGCGTCGGAGACCCGGAGACTGCACCTCGATAGATTGAGAAGCCCGATAAGGCTTTTGGAGTCTTAAGGTGCACGGAGGAAGAAAAAGTACACCTGACGGTCAACCAACTAGAGGGTACAGCTAACGACTGGTGGAATGCCACCAAAGAAGGAGTTTTCCCAGAAGGCGCCGCCCTCACTTGGGCCGCCTTCACTGAAGCGTTTAACGATAGAGACTTCTCTGAGGCTGCTCAGGAAAGGAAGCTGGTAGAGTTCCAACGGCTTTGTTAGAATCAACTGACAATCAATCAATACGAAGCTAAGTTTGCAAGGTTGTCATAGTATGCACCGAGAATGGTTGAAAATCCAGTGGATAGGGTACGGAAGTTCTTAGATGGGTTAAGACTAGTTGTGAGCAACAGACGTTTTGTCCCATCGGTCAGAAAGAATATTGGCAAACCAACTGGAGTTGTCGCCTATGTAGGAAGAGACATGGAAATGGGCCATGCCCAAGCAAGGCGGGAGCATACTTTAAGTGTGGCCAACTGGGCCATCACATGAGGAACTGTTCGAGCTTAACCTCAGGACCTCTGTTTCAAGGGAAATGACCGCAAACAAGACTCCCAGTTGGGGCTATTTCGCATAACAACCTGAATAGGCCGCCAGCTCAAAGAAGGATTTATGCTGTGGCGCGCAAGGAGGCGGAGAACGAGCCTGGTGTGGTCATAGGTACGGTTACTTTATGCGATCATGCTGCCTATGCTTTGTTCGACCCTGGAGCATCACATTCATTTGTATCTGCTTAGTTTGCTGAATTGGCCGGAATTGAATTAAGACCATTGAATGTGATATTGCATGTTACCACCCCGTTAAAGGATAGAGTATTAGTTTCGTTAGGATGCCAGAACTGTAAGATAGTCATCGATGGTAGCAATGAGTAGATAGACTTGTGCTGGCTATGTATGACTTTGATGTCATTATTGGGATGGATTGGTTGGGTAAGCAGACAACTATCGTTGATTGTGGTAGCAAGGTGATCTATTTCCATCCGAGTGATCACCCTAGATTCGAATTCGTGGGCAGTCAAGGAGGGATCTCAATCTCTTTAATTTCGTCACTTGAGGTGACTAAGTTGATAGACAAAGGATGCCAAGCTTATCTAGTCGTCGTGGTCGATCCGACAATCGGGGAACCAAAGTTGGAAGACATAGCTATGGTGCGAGACTTTCCTAATGTCTTTCTTCAAGAATTGCTAAGATTGCCACCGGAAAGAGAAGTAGAGTTTGTGATAGAGTTAGCCCCTAGGACGGAACCAATCGCAACGGCACCTTATAGGATGTCCTTGTCGGAGTTAAAGGAATTAAAGGTTCAAATGCAAGAATTGCTGGACAAGGGCTTTATTCGTTCGAGCGCATTGCCATGGAGAGCGCCAGTACTATTCATCAAGAAAAAGGATGGATCCTTGCGTCTATGCATCAATTATCGGCAGTTGAACCATGTAACTGTCAAGAACAAATATCCCTTGCCAAGGATTGACGACTTGTTCGATCAACTGCAAGGAGCATCGATATTTTCCAAGATAGACCTAAGGACGGGTTATTATCAGCTGAGGATTAAGAAGGAGGATATACCAAAGACAGCTTTCCGAACGAGATACGGGCATTATGAGTTTATAGTCATGCCATTTGGATTGACTAACGCTCCAGCCGCTTTCATGGATTTGATGCATCGTGTGTTCAAGGAATACTTGGATCTATTTGTCATTGTCTTCATCGATGACATCTTAATTTACTCAAAGAGCTCTGAGGAACATGAGCAGCATCTAAGCATGGTCCTACGGACGTTGAGGGAACACTCGCTTTACACCAAGTTAAGTAAACGCGAGTTTCGGCTTAATGAAGTTGCATGGACCTAGAGTCAGATGCTTCTGCAGAGTACGACCCTGTGACTATTCAGCCGATAGCGGGCCCGACCTTTCGGTATAGTTGTGATACCTAACTTTTTGGGACACCCTTTAGGATAGGATTGTCGTGACTGGACTTGATGCTCCCTTTTTGACTAAATCCCTTGCCCCTTTCAAACTCTATCATGTATCCCTACTTATGACCAAGTTGTAAAAATGGATTTATATCAAGTTGTGTATAAGAGTTTTTATCATCCTCAGTCATCTTGTATTAAGTATTGTATGGAATTAGATATATATATATATATATATATCACTTCCGTATGTGTATTAAATTCATTCACATGTCGTCTGTCGTTCGATCCTGGGATAGAATGAAGATAACGGCACTCGTGGGATGTTGGCGTACTCGTAAGGATGTAGGGCGTGACATTTTCTGTAATGAGTAGCCTTAGTTACATAACCCATATTGATGTGCAGTTTACCTATGTCTTTTCCCTTCCGTCGTACATAACCGAATGCCTATGCTATGTATATATATGTGTGTGCTTTTGTCATTCCAAATTTTCCCTATGTTTCTTTTAAATTGTCAGGGTTGTTCTCTTTTCTTCCGCATGCATGTTTCATTTAACTTTTAGGCCATGTGTTGTTCCTGGGAATTATTATTTTTGTTGGCCTGTGGCGGATGTGACGTGCGTGGGAAGGAACACGGGGCATCACATGAATAAAGAAGAGTAACGGGAGTACGAGTACTGAAGGAGTGTTTGGCTAGGGCTTGTGAATTACATGAGACCCAATAGTTGAAGGGACATGAAAACTTTGAATGGATATGAGAAAAGTAGATAGGTAGGTAGGCTCAAGAAGGATTTGCCATTGATACCCAAGTCGCTGAGACGACTGACGCTAGCGCTGATGAGTTAAGTGATGGAAGTCACGAGAATGGTGACTCTAAGGCTACTCATTTCTAAATTGGAAACGTGGAAATGAACCATGAGAGTTTTGAATAGCTTGTGAGATGAATCACGAGATTGAGGTCAACCAAGGTTCGATGGAGAAAATGAACTTGAAACTGCCTTCTTATAAATTGGGGGTTTTGTGAGAAAACCTTAGATGTTTTGGTCACACTTGTTATGCCCCAAACCCTTCGAGCTCGCGAACACCCCACCGGGCCGTTCTTGTCTTTGATAGTCTATTCCTTCAGCCCTCAACCGTAGAGATCTCCAAAGTCTATGAATATGCGGAAGCGACAAACATTCAAAATGCAAATGAGATTACTTAGGACCAAGAAGGTACATCTTTTATTCAACCAAATTCGAGTGCAAATCTAACACCAACAGCAGATACAACCTCTAAGGCCAAATCAAAGGGGTAAAATCCATTCCTCCATAGTCGTCTTCCAATGCCAGTTCATGGCACGCTTGGGTTACCATTGCCTAAGACATGAAAATGGTTATCCCCCACTGGAGAAAGAAATAAATTTCAGCAAGCTCACCCTAAACCTAAACCAGACCATTAGTCCCCCCAGACAACATTTCAATCACAATAGGCAAGGATTCTTCAGGTAAAACAACACATGACAATCAAACATCAAGGCACCTCGACATAACCGGCATTCGAGGACAATCATATCATCACTACCAAGCTTCGTACTATTACGATATTAAATCCATAAGCGATGGTATATTCTCAATTTATCACAACTTCTAATTCAATGGCCAAGCCCACGTCAACACGTATCAGGCTAATCACAAATTCAATTCCAATGGCCAACCTCGCGTCAACACGCATCAAGCTAATTAAGATCTCGATTGGCAAGCCGTTCTAACGCATCAGGTTTCGAAGGCCATTTCGATACTTGTGTCGACACATATCAAGACTATCCCGCATTATGATGCATCAAGATATCAATTCTTTTTTCAATAGCTATGCCTGCGTCAATACACCTCAAGCTTGAGCCGTTTCAATACGCCTCAGACCATAAAATTGACAAACCTGCGTTAAAACGCCTCAGGTTTCAAATGCCATAACCAGGCTCATGTCGACAAGTACTGAACTTATCCCTCGTTATGACGCGTCAGGATATGAGCTAACTCCGCGTTCTGACTCATCAGGGTATAAGTCCACTTGCAACCACACGTTTTGACGCATCAGGGTGCTATAGGCTCTTAGGCTCATGTCTCATTTTCTTCTAACTTGCCCTCTCAAAACATGACTCTCATCACCTAAGGCTTAAATGCCACACGGCTACTCGAGGTTACATGCCAAACAAATGCACACATCAAACAATATGGCCATGAGAATCACAATTTCACATCAAAGCAATCACACTTGGGTCTATCCACACTAAACACTAAACTCATTCAGCCATAGCAAATCAAGCACAATAGATCCACCAATTGATCAATTCACCAATCGAAGTCATCCAGTAGTGTCCTAGCGTCCTAGTAAAAGGTTTAAGGATCACTTACCTTCAATCGAGCTAGTAATTTCAACTCAAATGACCCTCCTAAGTCAGCAAAGCCCACGGTCGAACGGGCACCCACGACGTGCCTAGGAAAAATCACATCGAAACATAATTATTTCTTAATTCCATCGCGCCAATACTTCGATAACTTATTGGTTAACATTCTAGGATGTCTTAACGATCAATTAAAGACATGGCGACCTCCCAAAGAACCCCCTAAAGGGTCGGTTCACACGTCTTCTTAATAGGGTAGAATCGGTTCCCACTTCACCCATTCAAATCAGTCCATAGATCAATTCCTGATGAATTTAACTTGCCAAGACCTTATTTTGTGTCTAGGAACCTTACCGAGTATTTTGGAGCGAAATCACACCACAAAGCCTTCGAATAAACTGGTTTCCCCCACGGTCCTCAGATTGGTAGAATTTGTCCTGAATGGTTTTAATGGATCAAAAGGTTTCATCCATTAAAACACATGTCAACTCTCACAAAATCTTAATCTCAGCTTGCTAAACTCTTATACTATGAGCTTAGAGTGACTCACCGAAAATTTGGAGCTCACAAAATCTTAATCTCAGCTTGCTAAACTCTTATACTATGAGCTTAGAGTGACTCACCGAAAATTTGGAGCCATTTGGAGTTTTGAAGCCCTAGAAACAGACCCTCTCCAAAACCAGATCATATTCTGACCTTTGCCCACTCAAATAGACTTATGAAACAAATGGCTGGGCCAAATTAACCTTATAATATCTTCTTGGAATGACAAGATGATAAACTTTAAGTCAGACGACAAAGTTATGGCTGGAACAGTGAAGCCAATTTTGTCTGTCCGCGAGAAAACTGCTCGGCCGAATTGGAAATAAAGAAGAAGTAGATTATGGGAGTGAAGAGAGAGAAGTGGCCAGCCAAAATGAGGAGGGAGAGAGGGTATTACACACCAATAATCCATTTTGGTCAAATGATAAGATTGGTAATTAATGCTAAACCACCCATTGAATGACACTTGTATTGCTTCTAGAAGGCATTGGTCCACCATTGACTCCATTGACCATTCCTTCCTCAAATTTTCAACACCATATAGAGGTGGTTAAATGACCAAAATGACCTCCATTGGTTCTTAAGGCAAGGCCAAAGGTCGAGGGGCAAAATGGTCATTTTACACTTTCAGTCCAAAATTCCATTTTTCCAATATAAATCACCCTCAATGAGGCGACGTCCATTTTAATTCAAATATTGAAATTTCTCAATGTCCAATACCCAAATTTCGAGGTCCAATTTAATGTCGAACTCTCGTCAGTCTTCCCCTTTTGGTCAGATAACTCAAAACTGGCCAACTCCGAGCAAGTTATAATTGAAATACACCGATCGATATACTTCCATTTAATAGCCTCGAGAGGGTCGAAATTCGAAATGTCACAACTCTTCCCCCTTAAAGAAATTTCGTCCTCGAAATTTGCAATCTTCTCAATTATCCAATCTCATGGGGTATAGACGACTCGTCGCACTCTCATTTTTCAAAATAACTTCGTTCCTTGCTAAACCATGCACTAATATGTTTTTTGGCACTCATGTCATCTGACGTATCAACCCCTTCAAATGTTCTCTCATAACATTAGAGATTCGAGGGCTTTATCCACTTGCACTTTATTATCCAAATCGAGTGGATCACCCCCTTCAAACGTTCTCTCATAACATCAGAGATTCGAGAGCTTTATCAACTTGCACTTTATTATCCAAATCGAGTTATAGCCTTCCCAATTCCACTTGAAAATCTCTAATGATCATAATGATCCCTCAACTTTCGTGGCCACATCTCTTTCTCTTGTCGGCGTGTCTAATGCTCGTCCACACGTTAGACTAATTCAACCTTTGATCCACATCATTGATAGTATTAAGGCAACTCGGCGCGCGTTTGTGACATCTCAAGGCTTACCTTAAATCTCCATGTTCTATTCATTCCCATAATCCCTTAAATATTAGGGTCCAATCATGGCAATATCTCAATTCCTTTCTAACCTTCAGAATTGACGCTTCTGGTAGTCATCAGACTAGTCCATTGGCAAACTCTCAATTTAGAAGTTGAATCTCTTATTTCTCAAGGGAAGATCTGTCCCTCCATCTCCAATTACGCCATGCTCAATTCTTAATTATAAGCATCCGCCAGTTAATCCACCCTTCCTTAGAGATATAGTTATCGCTGTAACAACATTTGGGTGATCTCTTCGTTTCACGTGACTTTCCACCAATTCTCTTTAGGCAGTCAATGCTCTCAACCTCTTATTGATCACATAACTTCAAGATCTTTCTTTATCCAAGCAAGGCTCTCATATCCACAAATAATTTTACGCATCAGCGTTGCCTCTTGTTCAATTCTTCTCGGGAAACTATTGCCTTGTTCTCTTGTGGTAGATATTGACTTGAAGTCTTCTTCTACCCACAATGTTTCACAAACTTTGTCGCAAGGACAAATGCAAACCAACCCCAATCATACATTAGACGTTCCAACTCGGGTGATCTTATTGTCACGGCACATTCGCACAACCTACTTCAGTTTGCCTTGCTATGCCTCAAATTTTTCTTTCATTTCTTAAGTGCTCCACAAGAATTTCACTTCCCAAAAACTTCACAACTAAGGAATCTTACCTTATCAGATCCGCACCTCGTGTACTTCACATTTAGCATACGACGAGCATCTCCTTAGAGTCCATAGGATATTCTCAAAGGTTTTTATCATATCCCTCATGACTCCTTAAACGAATCCGATTATCGGCTATCAAGACGGTAACAATCAACCCAATTATTCCTCGGAAATTCAATCCGATTATTATCAGCTTTTTGCTATCAGATGTCGAATCTTCCAAACTATTCCTCGTAGTTTTTACTTGAGAGCTCAACCCTTGACTCTCTGTTACCACGGGTCTCTTCTAGGACCACACAATATTTTGTTTATTTTTATCACTCTTTCCTCAAGAGGCATTAGTGCTTTAGCCTCCGAGTTCCACAACTCGCTAATGCGACCTTATCCCAATTTCATCCCTTCAAATAAACATCAACATCATCTTGGAATTGAACATTGTCTACATGACAGTCTTTCGGACTTAACTTACAGGAATCATTCAAGTTATGCGTCTTCTTCCTCAGTCCAGACGTTCAACCTCAATATCAAGATAATTAATTTCCTCTTCCTTTCACTAGGGTCTCTTACTCTATGAAGGAAACTATACCCTTCAATGGCATTCTCTCACTTTGAATCCATCTTGTCCTTCCCATTTCATAGGACATCAAATCGGGGGTCTGCGCCAACGGCAGTGTTTTAATCCAAGATTCCCAAATGTCACCAGACTTGACATTCTTCTTTCAGTGACTCAATCACCGCAAGTGACAACATTCGTTCATCTTTGGTCTCATCAATTCACGTATCGAATACTCAATTCGATTACTTCAAATCACTCTGTAATTACTCTCTAAGCGCTCTTTTCGTTTACTCAATCGTTCACTAGAATTACGAACAACCAGAACTATCAAGTCCGTTCACTTTTCTTTCCATCAACGACCATCTCATGGTCCAATCGCCTTTCAAGAATGACACCCTACTCTTTAGGGAACAACTCATGATTCCATTTCTAATGGTTCTAGTTTAATCCACCAATCCCAAGGAATCATTAATTTCAAGCAAACTAGCGTGCTGATTTTTCCTCGACTCCTTCCATAACAGAAGAGACGGACTACCCGTTTTCCACTATGGGTCTTACGTCTAGTAATCAACAATTCCTTGGAAACACTTTTCGTGTTCCACAATTGACGTTCTCTTCACTAGTATTTTTTCCGTTCATTTTCTCCCTTCATTCAAATACATTGCAGTCCCTTAGAATCATGAATAAAGACTAGCCATAAGACTCTTAGTGCCATTTCACTCAGGGATTTACTTATCTTATTCAAGGGTCCTTGACCACTCTTAATATACTTAGGCGACCTTGAGGATTCTGTCTCACATTGGTCCATCATCCCAGAAAAATTATCAGGATCCAAGCAACCTTTGCTTTCAAGCAATCCCAGAAAAATACTTTCTGTCGAACAACTCAAGAGAGATAGTCTAGGCTGATATCATGTCTTCGAGGAAACCCTTCCTCTAGTGACTTTTCACCAATTATCAACTGTCAGGGTCATTTTCTTTCCTCAGTATATCTAAAACCTCTATGGTTTCCTTACCAATCTAGAGGGAGACAATTTCAAATCTCATCCCTCCATCAAACTCAATCAATCTTAACCTTATTCATAGATTCACAAGCTTTGCAAAACTCTCGTGGTTCTTCCCACACATTCAATTTAGAAAGGATTAACTCATAGTCACCTTTCTCGTGACTTCCATCATTTGACTCGTTAGCACTAGCATCAGCCGTCCTATTAACTTGGGTACAATGGTTGCTCCTTCTCGAGTCTATCTACCCATTCTCTATTCTTGTTTCCATTTAAAGTTCTCACGACCCTTTTTACACTTGGGTCTCGCACGATTAACAAATCAACCCATATTCTCTTCTAGTACTCACATTCCAATCGCTCATCTTTACTCAATTCTCATGATCTATCTCAGTTCTTGGATCTTTCCTACAATGTATACTCGAGTCCAATGCTCCTCTACGACCATACTTTCGTCATTCAACTTCATTAGGTTCTCATGTCCATCTTCTTCCTTCTTTCTTTATTTTGGCCGAGCCTCACAAGAGAAGACACTCTCCCTCTCAAAAATGCTCACTTGGATATCTCTCTCTCGCTGCCTAGTTCCGACGCCCTTCACTATACCGGCCATAACTTCATCGTCTGAGGTATTATGAGCCCAAATCCACCCAGCCATTTATTTCGTAGAGTCGTTTGAGTGAGTAAAGTTCGCTGCCCGACCCTGTTCTGACCCGAGGAGCTTCATTTTGGAATTCCAAACTTGTTTTAGATTGATTCTTAGTAAGACCACCTCTCAAAAGACATATATAATTATGTTTTTGGGTTGGAGGATGGATTATAATGGGATCTAAGGACTGATTCTCTTGTGATTTTGTTGGACGAGAATCGGACCAAATCTGTCCCCGCCGATCCTGGTTGGAACCGAGACACTTTGAGGCTTGTCGAGGCATTGTTTGATTTGAAAATTGTTGGTAAGTCATTTTAGGACGTGGTGGTATGTGTTTGCAAAGGATATGTGAGTTGGATTGGAGTTTCGATAGGTTTTAATGGTCGGTTATGTGTGATTATCTCTAGGAGCAAAAAATTGCCTTGTTCATACAGGTTTTGTTGGAAGGCTTTGTGCGGCCCTTTGGTAAGTTTTCTTGGTTGGAAATTCTTGGTAAGACTCCTTACGACCAGACATGTTAGGATAGCTTGTGGTAGAATTTGGAAGTAGATTAAGGGAGTTTAACGGCTGCAAATTGGTAGAACTCTTAGGAACCAATTCTGGATAGAATTGAAAAGGGGGGATTGTGTCGCTTATTTCGTGGACATCTTTAGCTTGGATTGTCGGTAAGTTGATCATAAACCTTTAGTAAGATGTTAGGTTACTAATATACGAAGTTTGGACTTGACTGGAGTGGTTTTATGGGCTGATTTTGTGATGCCTGCGTAAGTCGGGCAAGTGTGTTTTGAGTGATTTTTCAATGAAAGGGGGATTAGAACAGAATGTGTGAGGATGGAAAATGAAACGATTAGATCAAGACCTAAAGGAAGCACCACCAGCCAAGAATCAAAATCGGGATTTCGGATAGAAGCTCACTACCAAGGTTTAAAGGAAAACCACCAAACAAGGCTAAAAGGGGTTTTGGTTTCACCACCGAGGAAGAATCCAATTTCCAAGGTTAAAGCAACTGAAATAAAACAATTCGACTCACAAAGAGTAACTCTCATACATTCATCAGATCTATATTACAATGGAGAAGACATCTCTATTTATAGAGAGACTAAGACAAAGCAAAAGGGAAATAAAGACAGTAATCTCGTCCACCAACTTTGAACAGCTAATAACAATCCTAAAAGATCTTCTAATTGTAAAGCAAATAACTCCAATCAACGATTATTTGATATGTAATTTATTGGCCTTCAAATGGGCAAGTAATCAATCAAGATAAGGCTTGAAATCAGCAATCAATCACATCTACATTGATTGATCATCAAATTGGCAATCAATCACATCTTGAATATGCCTTTGAATCTTCAATCAATTGGTCAGCATTCAATCTAGTGAATCGCCATGAAATCAGTAGAAATCAATCTGGTGAAGTGATTATCTTATTGGAAATGAAAGAAATGAAACTTTACTATCGATAATCCTAATCGATAATCTTCAAGTAGATATGATCCACCGAAGCAAGTTGTGACCAAAATCAGCCTTGGTCTGAACAAATAATGATTGTGGATAACCTGCGAATGGAATCAGAGATTACACGTTAACGCCAATCGTATCATTAGTGACAACATCGGATTCTACCACGTCATTCTCCTGGATTGATTGAGATTTGACCTCAAATCTGGTAGTCTTCATCCTCCATGTAAGGAGATAGATCTCCCACATTAAAAGTCGCCGAAACTCCAAACTCTCCAGGAAGTTCAACTTTATATGCATTGTCGCCAATTCTCTCCAGAACTTTAAATGGTCCATCGGCTCTCGGCATTAGCTTGCTCTTTCGCTTGGCTGGAAATCTTTCCTTCCTTAGATGAATCCACACAAGATCAACTTGTTGAAAATGGGCCTTCTTTCTATGCTGATTAGCTGTCTTTTTGTAAGACTCGTTGGCCCTTTCAATCTTGAAATGAATCTGCTCATAAAGTTTCTTCATCACTTGAGCTCTTTCTTTACCGTCAAAGTTGACTTAAGAATTGGACGGAATTGGCATCAAATCAATCGGTGTTAGAGGATTGAGTCTATACACAACTTCAAAAGGTGAATGACCAGTAGTATAGCTCGGTGTCGATTATAAGAAAATTAGCTTGGGCAAGTTTCAAATCTCAATCTTTTAATGACTTACTAACCACACCTCGAAGGAAAGTTGTGAGAGTGCGATTGATTACCTCCGTTTGGCCATCTGTTTGAGGATGAAAGGATGTGCTGAACAATAGTCGCGTACCATGCATTCGCCACAACGTCTTCCAAAAGTAACTCAAAAACTTGGAATCACGGTCAGACACGATGGTTTTGAAACTTCTTTCTTTTCAAATTCGCCTTCCCTTGGGGTGTAAAATCATCCAGACCTTATCACAGCTTCCATTTCTCCCGTTCCATAATTCCAATGGACTGCCTTAGGGTCATAGTTTTCTACTTGCGGGACTTTTAGGGTTACTGTCGTCACGCGGGATGCCTCTGGTTCAGATTCATCGTCTGTTTCGTTTCTTGGAAGGTGAATCACAATGGGTTTAACCAGACAATCTTCTTCTTGGCTTAGGCTGTCAAGCTCACCACCTAGTTTGATCCCACAGTTGCAGCAGTTTCAATCATCGCCATAGTGTCGCCAAAGTCTTTTGGGAAGTTTTCGTATTCTAATTGGTGATACCTGTCAGCATCACTTGATTCTGTTGAAATTGCAAATTTCAAGTGTTTTTTTTACTCTCTTGAATAGTTCAGTCAAACTTTGCCACTGAGCTCTTAATTTCTCCATCCTAACGTATTGCTCTGTGTCAACCTTATTTTTTGTCATATGAGGATGACTGCACTTTGCCAATCGAAATGACACATCCTCCATCTCCCATGAGAGATCATTCACTTGCTCTTCGATGCGTTGGAAATGTTCCAACATCACTTAGTTGAGTGATGGTTCAGGTTTTTTCGCAAGAGGCTCTATCACGTCTTCCAGGACCTCTAATTGAACAAGATCATCCACACCATTGGTCGATCTTCCTCAGGTCCTTTCAAGGTTGTCGAAATTCAAGTAACCTTTGTTTTCAAGCAGCTTCAGAAAAGTACCTCTCGTCAACCAATTCGACGAGGCAATTCAATTAAGTACTACGCCTTCAAGGAAACTTTTCTTTTGGCAACCTTTCACCAATTATTAATAGCCTCTTAAGGCTAATAACTGCTAGGGTCACTTTCCTTTCTCAGTATACCCAAAACCTCTAACGTTTCATTCCAAATTCTCAATCTGGAGAAAGACAGTTTCGGGATCATCCTCCCCATTGAACCTTAGTTGATCTCAACCTCATGACCCATTTCGCGAGCTATTCAAAACTCTTGTGGTTCTTTTCCACATTTTCAATTAGAAACGAGTAGTCTCAGAGCCACCTCGCTTGTGACTTCCATCACTTAATTTCATTAGCACTAACATCAGTCACCTTAGTGACTTAGGCAACAATGACAGCTCCTCTTGAGTCTGCTCACACCTTTTAAATTCCTATTTCCATTCAAGTTCTCATGACCCCTTCAACTCTTGAGTTTGGCGTACTTTTCAAACTTGAGCCAAATGCTCTTCTAGCGCTCATATTCTAGTTGTTCATCTTTACTCGGTTCTCATGATTCTTTTCAACTTTTGAGTATTCTCGTATCTTGTATACTCAAGCCAAATGTTCCTTTAATAACCATACTTTGGTCGTTCAACCTTACTAGGTGCTCGTGACATTCAAGTCCTTATAATTCCCTTTACGAATTAAAGACCTAAGTCATTCATACAAATCTAGCAATCTCAAACTGCTCCTTCTCATCATCTATCTCTAGAAAGCAACCATCTAGTGGTTCATAGACAATTCTCAACTATTTGCCCATCATCTAAGGATTTCAAATCATCCTTGATCATCAACTGCTTATCAAGTCAGCCTCTACTAGGCAATTCCGCAACTAGTAGCCATCTACTAGTCAAACTCTCGAGTTACAATTCATTGGGTCAAAGTGCTCACACCTTAAGTCCAGACATATCTGCGACTAAGCAATAACTCAATAGGCTATCTCAACTTCACATGATACCAGTCAAACGACATTCATTGCCAAAACTTGCCATACATGCCAAACACACACGTCAATTTCCTTTTTCAAATGATACTCACTGCCATGTACGAAGCCCCTAACCATGCCAATAGCATACGCCATTACAAATGCGATGAAATTTTAAAAATTCACCTTGAGGGTTGCTTCAGTGCAATACATCTCTTAACCAAAATCAGACCTGACTAGATACCTAGACTCTCTCTTTCAATTTATGACTTGGGTCATTCCTGCCTCCTTACTATCTTAGAAGCCTACCAGGAGCCGCTTCTTATCCGAACCTCTCTATCCCGGCGTACACTCTCCGCCCTCATCAGACCTAATCGTTACAGGTTGTCTCAAACCATACATCTACGATGAGAGTCCCGTTCCACACGTCCCATAACATGCTTCATTACGGTTTATAGGCATCCCATCAACTTGTTCCATACCAAGCGATAGTTTATTAAGTCTGATAGTGATAGGCTCATGCATTCACCTTCCTCAACTTTCATTTTTAATGCCAAAGACAAATGCACTGCATGCTCGTCCTCAATACTCGTCACACCACATTAGTCTCCAGATCAATTCTTATCCACATAAGAATTCTAATTTTCACAAGTGATCATCACCTCTCAAAGATCAATCGCCTATGTTCAACCATATAACTCAAATTAGGTCATTAACAAGCCACAACCACAGCCACATAACCCAACTGACCCTCTGTTCATAAGTAATTTCTCTATCAACTTCAAGCACGTTTACAACTTCAAAATCCATACTTATGACTCCTCAATTTCTGCTTACTTCCTTGTGAACCTCAATTACAACATCACCCAAGATCATCCATAAAAATCGATTCTAGAACCATCAGAATTCAGCACAAGTTCAAGCCTATAATCCTCAAAATGCAGCAATCAATACTTAATCCTAAAGGTCTCACTATCTAATCGTCCTCAAGTCATCATTCCTTATCACTCCAAGTCCCAATCAAATTGGATCGAGCCCGGCTGGCACATGAGCATCCCACCTTCGCCGTTACCTTTAATGAACTCATAGGATCCAACGACTAATAACATAAAGCTTCTAAATGACAAATGCATGCCTGAGTGAGAAAACATCTCATACAAAGGAAATACAATATGACTTAGGACAAAAGGGTACACCTTTCATAAATGGTCAATCATACTTTAGAGATTACAACTCTACATCCCCAAATTTCATCATTACAATCCTAAGGTCACAAATACATTCATAACCATTTCTTCCAATGGCTTCATTGAATGTCAATCCATGGCAAGCTCGGGTTCCCGTCGTTGGGGACTTGAAAAATGTTATCCAACGACGGGGTGAGAAAAAAAAATCTCAGTAAGCTAAACCTAACCCTAAACTAGGCTGCCAGTACCTCCAGATACTTTTGAAAAATCGGGTATTTTGGAATAAAATCTTTGACATGGGAAAATAGGGTAACGTTTAAAACACAGCCTTTTAGTCGTTCAAAGGCGACTCAATCCAGTTACCCAAATTCATGAGATAAACTGAGCTTCGTACTGTGGCAGAGTTTTCAATCAAAAGCAAACGCTCGATGCCATCTCAAAGACATGAGGCAACTCTCAATTTCATCAAAATACCATTATCAGAACTACCAAAAAATATATCCTTTACTTTCACGCCTTCTATGCCATTTTCGACACTCGAGGCAAATTTAAAACTCGAGGCCAATCTCGATTCAAGAGGCATTTCGATTTCCCAAAAGCCCATTTTTTGATATTTTAGAAAATAGTTCTTTCCATATCCGCCTATCTTGGGCCGCCCACTTTGGGACTGCGAGATGATTCGGTTTCCATATGACCCGTCGGTCCATATGAGACTCTTGCGTCCAGACTTAGAGATGATTCGGTCACCATGTGATTCTCTAGCCGCACGACCTCGTCAGGTCATGTCACGCCCCGCGTCCTAACGAGCGCGCTAACATCATCCGAACTCCATTGTACTTGATTATTTCCCAAGATCGAACGACAAGCGAATACGAATACACATGCGGAAGCGACATGCATAACTCCATACCATGAATAAACAAAAGATGACTTTAGGAAATGAGACACGTAAACATAGCATAAATTGAAATACTTAACTGGGACTAAAGGAAAGGTGGTTAGCCTAATCAAAAGTGGTCATCTAGTCAGGTCGTTAACCATTATCCTAATAGGTGTTCCAAAAAGTCAGGGACTACCACTTAACCTAAGGGTCAGGCTCGCTATCACCGGAGCAATCCTCATTTGCCACGTCTACCCAAATAGTGCTGCACCTCCTAATATAAACCTTATCCTCTCCCACTGGGTACTCGGTAACATACTCCTCAGTATACACAGGTACCCCAAAAGTTGGCGGTGGTATGCTTAGGGTTTGGGGTTTGAAAAAGTTGAACTCACGATGGGGTGAGAATAAAACTTAATAATCTAAATCTAAACCTAAACTAGATCCTTTGTCCCTCTAGACACTTAAAAACATGCAATGACCAAACAATTAAATTATAAGGCAAAAGGCACATTACAATTCAGTTAAGGCATATAACTTCGTATAATTATCAATCTTGGGCTAAGCTTCGTAGTTTGGCTCTTAATATCCTAAGATATAAAAGGATAGCACTATACTTATCACAATTGTAATTCTCACGACTAGGCCCGCGTATCAACGCCTCAGGTTTAATTAATCAATGAACCCGCGATAAAATGCCTCGAGTTTCTAATGCCATTTTTAAGACTTGCGTTAGTACGCCTCAAGTCGATCCCGCATCTAACGCCTCAGGATACATTTAAACATCGCGTCTAACGCATCAAGGTACCATATGCACATCAGCTTGTAATTCAATTAATTAACGCTAGATACATTTAATCGCGCACTTCGCCATTCAAGAAAACCGTTCAGCCTTTAAGCTCTCATTTCCATAACATAGGATCACATCACGTCACTTAATCAAATTGAGTACAACTCGAATTAACAACCCATCATTCATTTCCACCACAAATCAGCCACGGTCAAGAACATTGGGACCAATCAATTCAATCATCCAATGCACCAATAAACACACAAGGCCGAAATCTATTGGTCGTGGCATCAATTCAATCACTTAATCGTATGCATTAGTCCACGGCCAATAGCAATAAGGGTCAATAGGTGCTTCAATGCATGAGTCAATTCATGAGTTTTATCAATTCAATCAAGTTTATGAAGTTGGTAGCATGCTCAATAGCCACATAAAAGCATTCGGCACGAACTAGGACCCTTGTAACCGAACCTATTCAAGCTACCACAGAAATGATTCAACCATTTCCAATCCCTAGAATCACTACCACAAACGGCACACTTAACTCAGATTTGGATTGAATGGAGTTACCACACGAACAGCCCATAAAACCATTCAAACCACACCTAACTTGGTCCTTTAGTAACTTAAGGTCCTATGAAAAGCTTAGAACTAACTTACCAAGTAAATGAACCAAGAAAAATCACGAAGCCACCAGCTAGACTCACGGCTCCAATTCTGATCAGAAACGGTCCGGTTTGATTCCTTGAAGTTCCATGAGAGAATGGCCAAGGAAACTCATCATTAACATCTCAATATCATTACTTAACTCTAAAATATATTAGGCTAAGCTTTAGATATCATTTACCTTGAACTAAGCAAGAAAACTCTCTAGGACAGCTTATGGAGTTCTTGGACCAGAAACGGTGGTCGGCGTCTTCGGGGTGGTTTGGCTCGCACGGTGGTTCTGCACGGCTCAAAACAGAGATATATATATATATGAGGAAGAGGGGAATGATGGTGGTTCTTCGTGGTGAACGGCGGAGGAGGAGTGATTGACAGCTGTTTGGCGTGAGGGAGCCAAGAGAGAAAGAGAGAGAGAGATCTTGAGAGAAAACCAAAGAAAAGGGAGGGGAAGTGATCCGATGATGGTGGCCGAATGAGCAAAAGAGGTGAGGGAGAGAGTGATATCCAAGGTGAATGAGTAGCGAAATGGACGGAAAATGTGAGTGGGGTTGGTTTATGACATGAATAGTGTCTTAGAATGACTAGTTGGTGATAGTTTAACTTGATTTTAAACGCAACTACTTTACTCAACTCAGCCCTCAAAATGTGACCCAAATCGCTCTGATCAAGCTTCCTCTTTTTTTTTTTAACCCCAGCTCCCTCAGTACCACAAAGTTCCAAGTTCCTAAACCGCTAATCTGGAGCTCACCAATCTTGTTTTTTGTATAATACGGAATAGAATAGCTCCGTAATCACTTAACGGCCCTCCTTTCCCTTTTAATCACATATGGCTCATCCCTTATCCCACTTGGCACCCACCAGAATTCCTATTCAGGAGCTAAGCGAGTTAGAACACCATATTGTCGTGCCCTTTTTCCTCACTAAACACAATTCTACTTGACCTCAACACCTCTCAAGTTTTGGTTCATCGAATTAGTCTTCCTCCAGAACAACTTAACTCATGTTTACGACCAACCTACTAACAACTCAGCCCTCACCGCTTGAAATCTAGCCATCCGTCCACATATTACTAGTAACCTCCAAATGAAGTCTCTTGTGTCCCACTAAACTGATTAGAGTCTTATTTTAACCCCTTGAGCTTATGTCGAGGTTGCGAATTCTTCATCATGACTGAGCTTCCCAATCCATTTTGGCCCTCTTCTACCACTTAAGGATTACTGAAAATGGGATGTCACAAAGTTCCTCTATTTAGCAAAATCATAGAGTAATTCTTTAACGTATTTTTCAGTGAGCAGGTTTGGGTGGGCTCGGATCGAGCCTGCTTGGGGTGAACATTTAGACATTTTACCCAGACTGGCCCACGCCCAGTGTCCAGTGGTTTTGTTTTCGATTTATTCTTTCAAATGTCAGCTAGAGAATTGAATAAGTTTGAAAATTTGATTTCTAAGGATTTGCGTTGTTTAATTATTTTTAATATATTGACAATTTATACGGCATTTTTTATGCTACTTTAAAATTTTATTCTTATTCTATACTATTATATTTTTAAAATTTTAAATACCAAAGTGAAATCATTAATGGAATGTAATTCATTGATTAATTTAATAAATGTATAGGCATGGCGGACCTCAAGGCCCTTGCTTGGCTTTGCTCACCAATTAACCGAGCCTAGATGTTTTTGTTAATCTAGTCTAGTTGTGATACCATTTTTGCATCTATTTTCGTAGGGAAAAGTGTATCGAAAGTGTTGAAACTTATTATAAAAGCGTAGTCGTGTTTTACCATTGAAATTTTAAAAAAAACATTTAATAATCAAAACACTATGAAAAAGGATGTAGAAATCTAGTAGAATGACAACATGAGTGTCAATATTTGTATACGGCGCTCACTTTAATGTCAATATTTTTTTTGGATCACTTCAGTATCAATTTTTATCAAAAACGATTATTTCAATGCCAAATTCGACGTGGCTTGCCGGAAATCATGACACATATCCCAATGTAATTTGACGAGGCTTGTCCAAAATCATAATATGTGTACTCTTGGCACTGAAATGATCGTTTTGTTATAAAAATTGGCACTGAAGTGATCAAAAAGAAAATATTAGCATTTCTAGTATTGTTCTGCCTAGAAATCTCCTTGTCAACATCTATTTGCTATGAAAGTTCTAAATATTTTGAGTTGAAAAAAGTCAAGTGTGAACACTATTAAATCTAGATTAAGCAAAAATAAAATTCAATCAGTACACGCCTCCTCTTCTAAATTTTGCAACACATTGACTTTTTTCCCAAAAGTCGAAGATGCCCAAGTTGACAACGAGTCGAAAGTCCTTAACGAGTGAATTGTTGGTACATATATCTGGTAAGAGGTCTAAGATGGTCAGCAAACAGATTCATCCGATATGACAACTCTAATATACGGAATTAATGGTTGAAAGAGTGCCGCATGTCTAGAACACATGAGCTAATGATGGCTTGCCACGTGTAAAGAGGACACGAGCCACTGATGGGCTATCGCATAGCAGAAGTACATGGACAACCGTCAAGCCCACTAGCAAGGGTTAAGAACAAGGTTGGAATATCTCTGTGAACCTTGCTTTGAAGCCAAACTAAGCCGAAGCTCTCTTAAGACATCCCAATTGGACAGAGATAACCTAAGATCCTATCATTGATCCTAATTCTTTCACGTAGAGCGATCTGAAGCATACCTGCAATAAGTCCCTAAGAAAAGGACATTGTTAGTAGATTTGACAAATCATAAGGAATAATGTCCTTACTATGACCAAATTATGCCTCTACAAAGTTTTAAGTCGTATTGGGGCTGGGTGGCAGGACAGGAACCATATTAAAGCCAATCCATTTCCATCCCCAGTAAGGAAAAGTGAAATCTGCTACTTTTATTTTGGTATTTTCTTGTCCGAAGCAATTGCGCAGCCTAAGGGGACTAAAACCATCGTCAGGAACTTATGCTTTGTACCCTGAAGAAGTTTTAATATAAGCATGAAATCCGATATACATAGGGATTCCCAATAACATCATTCAGTCATACAGGGAAATTCTTAAAGCTGAGACGTATACGAAAAGGAACCAAAGCAGAAGGTTATGTACAGTGTACAAGTTGGAACAGATATGAATGATCCTCTACTCGTCAATTCATCAGATTTTCATTTCTCAATCTCCAGCTCATGGATTCTTTAGTGCTGCCAACCGCTTCTCAAGCTCATCAATGCCCGAACTGCAGCATAATAAGTATCAAAATGAAATCAACCAACAATTTGAAGAATTTTTCTTCAAGACTTTAAGGACAACTAAGTATCGACTAGAATGCTGGCAATCATTGCAAGTCAGGTCGACCAAGACGATCATCCACAAATACATGAGCTCATTTCTCTCAGCTTGCAAGAACAAATACAAGATCGAGCGCGAGATAATAGAAACTCAGGATACAACAATTGTTTTAACAAAGACAGAAACGAGACGATATTTTCCCAGCAAACAAAAGATGATCAATTATTTGCATGCAAATAATATAATACGCCTATAATCTTGATGCGGGAGCATTCAATTATGTCACCAAGGATACAACCGACCTTAATTGATTCCGTCCACAAGTTTTGCACAATCAATGTTCATTTAGACCAAGGCTGATTTTAGTCATAACTTGCTTCGGTAGATCATGGAAATAGATTAGTGTACGGTTTGTCTTAAGACGGAGTGAAGAAAGTCTATTGATATTGTGGAGGGGTAGTGTGTGTGCGTGTGTATATATTTATCTTTATTTATTTATTTTTACACATTTATTCTTTTCCCTCAATTTATTTTTCTTTTATTTTTATGAATCTTTGGGGTTCATCGACTGCTAACCCCAACTAGTTTGAGATAAAGGTGTTATTAATGTTGATGTTGATGTTTGTTTTGATGGATCGTGTCATCAAATCAAATTAGTACATTCTCAACGATCCAAAATTGTAGGCCTAAACTCCCAATATAATCAAGTAGACCATATCTTGGAAGCATGGATCAACCAAACTCAAACGTCACAATACCCAAGATGCAACAGGAATAAAAACTCAATGACATACCTGCCAACATCCTCGCTTTGCTTTGTTGCAATTCTTCCTTTTGGAGCAGTTGACAACTGCGGAATGTTAGAACGCAACAGAAGTCAGCCAAATACATTACAACAACTAAATTAAAAGTGACAAAATAAGTTCAAGAAAAAACCTAACCTGCGAGGCAACATCAACACCAATCTCATCCAACACCTGAAAACAGTTTAGGAATTAGAACAGAATGATGATCATCTCAAGAAAAGTCACGACAAAAAATATCTAACGAAAGGTGAACAAATAGCGGCCATCACAGGATATTTAGAAGATCATAAGCTCCTTGAAAACTCCACAGACCAATGATACGTGTTGAGAAGAAGTGTCTCAACTTGGATATACAAAATCTCCAACAAAGTTTTTTCCTACTTCTAGGTCACAAGGAGAAATCACATAACAATGGCTGCACCAATTCACTCTCCAAAGATTTCTAAGATAAGCATTCCGCATAAGCCAGACTACCAGAAAAACAATCCTAGTCTCAGTTCACGCAAAAAAAGGCGATTAAAAATCTACCTGATTTGTCAACTCTTCAGTTTCATCTTCAGCCTCATCATTGTCCAATGCATCGTCAATAGCATCTGACATCATTTCGGTCTGCCAAACAAAATATGGAGGGCTTGGGATCTGAATTTCGAGATTACAAGGCCAAAAAGTATATTTTCATATTAGACTTAGAGCTAAATGCAAGATCTTACAGTCATATCCATTTGAGCCGACTGCTTTTGAAATTCCTGAATGACCTTTGCTTGCTTTGCTGGGGCCATTTGCTAGAAAGAAATATGCCAATTAGTCAAGAAGCATGAGGAAGGAAAAAGAGTCTCAATGCTTGTAGACAGATGAATTTTACCAAAAATCTATTTTTTTTTAAAACAAACAATAAAGAATAAAAAATATCATGCCATATGCGCAAAGCTCATAAGCAAACCTCACCTTATTTATAGCTGACATTGCCTTGCTAGCTCCTTTCATGCCGACAGCAATTGAAGAATGAGCATGCATTGCCTGCAGATGAGACAAACATTCTTGAGAGCATGCTCCAATGAGAGAGAGAGAGAGAGAGAGAGAGAGAGAGAGAGAGAGAGAGAGGGGATTGGCCAGTTGACCTGCGTGTGAGTTGCGACACCTCTCATTTGAGCTCGACTTCCTTGCAAGTTTGCTATTTGTTGTCTTAGCCTAACTAGCTGGCGAGCCAGAATTTTAGTAGCTGCCTACATGTTGAATATAAATGCAAACAAGTTAATTTGTAATGACGTTACAATGATTCGAGCTACACTAGTGAACTAAGTGTATTAGATACCTCATTTCCTGTTTTAGCAGTTCTCTTTATCTCAGCAACTAGTTTTTTCTCCTGAAAAAGAATAAAATCAATATCCTATATCTCTCTCTCTCTCTCACACACACACACACTATCTCACACACACTATACATATATATATATATATATATATATATTTGGAAGCTCACAACATACTTCTAGCTGAAGTGCTCCAATCTCCTTCTCTATGCCTGGACAATTCAAAAGTACGCATTTTATAAAAATACTGAATACTCTAATACAATTGTAAAATCTACAAACATGATTCAGGCTTTGAAAATATATGAAAGAAGGATGTTTAGCATTACGAACCACAAGAAAGTGGCAAAATTTTCCACCTTCCAAAAGGTGAACTATTTTTTTCACCATAAGCCAAGCAAGAAACCAAACTAAAAAATGGTGAAGCAGCTGTAGGGATGAATCAAACTCCAGCAGCACAATCCTAATTCTCACAAGAATATCGCCTATTATTAAAAAAATACTCTGCACTGTTCTCAGTAAACCTTCAGAAATGGTGGGGATAATGCATAATAACAAGACATAACCATCTGGGCTAAAAGAATTTGAGCAAGAAAGTGTCCTGACAAAAGTCAGCAAACAAGCGAAGTAACTACACCAGCCAAAGTTTCCTTCCGAAGATAAGAAGTCTGCAAGAGTATGGTGATGCTCATGGACTTGAAATCATAATGGTTCTACGTGTAAAATCCATCAATCATCGCTGTGAATCAATCTTATGTCTGTATTACAAAGACACGAACAGATTCATACCTCCTGCCGCGAAAGTATATCAATACATCCAGTTATCCAAGAAGGCATGATACTCTTTAACTAAGCTTTTAGCTTAGTGATCCAGGAAGTTTCTCAATAATTGACTCTTTTTAAGTGACCGATTAGATTAAGCATGTGAAAAACCAATGACTTTTAAAGCAGAAATTGTATTTAAAGTCCAAAAATAAAATTAGGCATATGATGCAGGAACAATTTTCATGTTCGAATGCCATTTACACGAAAAATGCAGTAATAACTGGATAAAAGTTAGCTAATCGCCTAATTATAATAAGTAGGTTACTTGTAAAAAAAAATGATTTAGTAGCTCCAAGAAGATCCATCTGGGGTGAGTCGCATTGATGACAGAAAGTAATGGGTAAAAAAGTAATTCCCTTTACTGAAGGGAGAAAATGTCAAGGAATACACAATACCTAATTATGTGCACCAAATTTCAGCTTGCAAGTCCGACTAGGCTCCACCAACAATAACCCAACAACAAGAAAACATGATCCAAGTGGCTTCTAAAAGATTCTAAAGCCCATTGGAGGATCAACAATTTCAGATATCAGGTTAAGAAATTGGCTTTAATGATCTGCTTGAACTTGCAAATTCATCCAGACACATCTTCAAAAGTACTTACTGGCCGACATGAAACACTTCCAATTGCATGCTAAAGGAGAAGGCAAGTCAATTTAAAATCCTAGGAAACAGGATTCTTTTGACCAATTCTTTATAAAAGGTCGAAAGTACAACAAAGATAGACCTAACTTCATCATCCAAGGAAGTTGAAAACTTCGAGCATCTCTCCCAAATAAGAAGCGACGACTAATTTAAGCTGGTTTAAACTCATTCTTCTATTGTTTTTACGAGTCGATATGAATCTAGAATGGCAGTTTGTTCTAGGTCATAGGTTATAATAGCTGTCCAGGAATGTCTCCATAACTTGTTTGCAAAATATGTGTTTGGAGAACGAGAACAACAAAGTTGCGAGGATAACTACAATGTTCTTGTTATCTACAACATAACAAATACATGGTCCGACGTTATTTCCACGTTCTTCATTCATGTACCGCTGGACGAAACTATTGAAAAGATCAAACCAAGTCTTGTCCCAGAAAGCACGGATGCTTGCTTTCTGTAACAACTATCAGTCAAAAAACAACCAGACAATTTTTCACTTTTCAAAATATTCTCAGTAGTATTTTGGATAATCCCAGCATGATATGTAAAGCTGCTCCAAGTGACAATCACGTGAGCACATAACAGAGAAGAAACCCGCTGCACTTATCAATATCCGTCGTTAGCCCCAAGTTCATAAAGAAATACAATTCCATCACACCCATCAATTATCTGAAATCAAATCTTGAAACCCCAGAACAGCATATGAACTTCAACAAAAGGAAAACTAAACAAAAACGACGATAGCAGACAAAAACTAAGCAGAAACTACCAAAAGAAAAAGAGCAGTCCTCCAGTAACAGCAGTAAAAGATTGCGGAAAAGAGAGAATTGGACATTGAGAAAACAACAATCATACCTCTGGTGGCCTGATTCATCTCTCTCTTGCTCTCTCGAAGAGCCTCTGCAAATCCGGGGAAAAAAAAAACTCGTAAATATCAATCAACAAGACGACGCCCATTCCTCAGCTGGTGCCGAATCGAAGTCAGAGCAAGCACCAGAAAATTTCCATGAAAACACATCGCAATTGGGGGAATTCTGGAACGAAACGCAGAACCAAAGACTTTGGAGAAGAGACCTTTAGGGTCGGGTTTTCGGTTGAAGAAGGTCTTCATGGCGAGCGTTCTGTCCAAATCGATCGATCAAGGAAATGTGTAATCTGAATCGGCGGCGAGGAAGTGGACGATGGCCCCTGTTATCAACGCGAGCAGGAAGGCGTCCACGAGAACTCCCTCTTCCGCGAAGAAGAGAGGAGCATTGATTAAAATGACGTTTTTTTAATTTTATTTTTTAGATAAATTTAAAAAAATCAGAACGAATTTAGTAATTATATAAAAAATTTATTTTTAGAACAAAAAAATATGTTTGGTAAAATGCATATAATTTCTGTACCTAAGAATAATTGTTTTAAAAATTCTATCATTTAAGTCAAATAATTACATAGTTACTTTATGAAATTTCATCATACATTTCGAATTAATGAAAGATTAATTCATATTTATTCTCTTATATAACATATTTCATATTAAAATGTAAAAATTGAATATCATTACAAGTCATTTTTGCTATTTATTGTGATGTTTCATCCTCTTTTGAGCAAACGAATAATTAACACAAGAGACACTCTTGTTTCTCAAGAAAAATGCATTGCACTATCCTACATTGATATGCGTTTTTTGTTCAAGAAAATCAAATCTTATTCTTAATTCATCCAAAACTTAAGAACAAATTTTGCTAAGTGTTTTCATGCTAGTTATTTTATCTTTTTTTAGAATTTTCTAAAACTAGACCAAATCTAAAGTACATAAACCTACGCAAATTACAATCAATGAAATCAAGTATGTCACGCCCCGAACCGACGATCTCGCGAACATCCCACTAGGCCATTATCATTTAGTGAAACCCAAGATCCTTCGGCCCACAACCTCAAAGACCTCCAAGTGGCTTAATCATGCGGAAGCGAGGAACAACTCCATATATAAAATAAAATAAGATGACTTAGGACAGAAAATGGGTGCACTTCTCATATTGCCAATTACACTTCAGAGGTTACAATAGTTCAGTACCAATAATTCAAATTCTAAATCCACAAAACAAAATACAATCCTTAAAACCACAAAAGATCATATCCCATCGACCAATTACTTCCTCGAAAGTCAATCCTTGACAAGCTCGGGTTTCCGTCGCTTAGGACCTGAAAATGTTAATCCCAGGAGGTGAGATATAAATCTCGGTAAGTCAATCCTAATCCTAAGCTAGGCTATTGGTACCTCCAGGTATCCTAAAAAAAAAAAGAAGAAGAAGCCCGTAACACTTCATCAAGACAATTAGCACATAGCTCTCAATCCAATTAGTAAAGCATCATGATTGGCATAGCAGTTACAATTCAAAGGCAACCACATCAATGAGACCAAACTTTTCGTACAAGCACGATAATTCAATCATATACATAAGTACAGTGTCGCCTCAATCTCATCATGATCTCGATCCTATCACGCCCCGACCCTGGCGAGCACGCGAGCATCCCACAACGTCGTTACCTTTGGTGATCTCCCAAGAACCAATGGCTAATGACTTAAAGACCCATAGAAACATGCAAACGGAAGCGATAAGGCAACTCCCTTTTTTATTTCAAAAGAGGACTTTAGGACTACACCACAAAACGTTTGGTCAAGATACAACACAAGGCTTGGGTTTACAAAATACAGTCAATCAAGGTCACATGTCTTTCTACGCCAAATGCTTCTTCAATTGACCAACTTCTATATCCGAGGGACTCCATCATTAGAAACCTGAAAATGTGGTCCCACGACGGGGTGAGATATATAATCTCAATAAGTTAAATATAACCCTAAGCTAGGCTGTCAATACCTCCAGACACTTTTCAAGAAGGGAATTTTGGGATTAAAAACTTTGGCATGGCAAAAACATGATTCTTTCAAAACATGGCTTTTCAATATTTCCAAATCAATTCGACCCAGTCACAATTCGTGGCAAAAATCTGAGTTTCGTAAAGTGGCAGGGTTTTTCAATCAAGAGTAAACACTTGACGCCACCTCAAAACATGAGGCAACTTTCAATACTTTTCTCAAAGGTATCATTCCTTAAATTTTTCAGAAAATCAGATCTTTCCATTTCTGCCCATTCTGGGTCATCTTTAATTCATGAGGCAAATTTTGTTTCTCAAAAACCAATCTTTGATTTTTCTAGAAAATAGTTCCTTGTATATTCGCCCATCCTGGGCCGCCCACTTTGGGGCTGCGAGATTATTCGGTCTCCATATGACCCGTCAGTCCATATAAGACTCTTGTATCCAGACTTAGTGATGATTCGGTCACCATACGACTCTCGATGCCCATTTTCAATAGAGATGAATTTTGTCAGTATGGGACTCTCTAACTGCACGACCTCGTCAGGTCAAAATAGGAGTAACTCCCTCCCACTAAATTGGCCAAATGACAATTCTCAGTGATCCCACACGCTATTGACGATCCCTCACGCTAGTGCACATATAATTTTTCCCAGCAATCCCACACGCCTATGCACTTAAGGTTTCCTCGGCGATCCCACACGCCATTTACTAATAAAAATTCAATTATAAAAGCCTTTGTTTTCATTCGAAAGCAATTTCACGCCTCAATTTTAAATCAAAAGTAAACTCATGAAATTCAAGTATTTCATCGCCTATTCGAGGTATTCATTCCAAACGTCCATCAACTAGACAAGACATATTTCACGTTACAAAATTCTCAGTCAAGCACATGCATCACTCGAATCAATTCTAACAAGGCCTCGGATAAATTAACGAACACTGTCATTCCACGAAACTCAAGGCTTGACATTAGTCAAGGGCCCCTCAATATACTCGGCTCAAACAAGAATTTCCATAAAATATGCCAAAAGATCCAACCACACTCCATGATCAGATTAGACTCATCAATTCAACCTTAATTTCACAAGTTTAATGCCATGAAATCACTCAAGTTCAATTCATCAAAACAGGGCAGAATTGGGTTTTCTCGCGCCTCTCACAAAATCAGTCCATAAAACATTTCATTCTAACTCAAAACTTCGTCCTTTAGTAACTTAACATCCTAATAAAAGGTTTAGACATAACTTACCTTGAGCATAGGCCAAGCAATTCCATAAAATGATTGACGAAACGTTGCGGCACCAAGCTATCTATTTTAGCCTTCCGCGACCAGATCCATTCCCGAATAAAATGGTATTATTCTACTGAACTTTTGTGAAATATAACTTTAGAATCATGTCCTTCATGATCTTACAGTCATGTGGAAGAAAATGGAGCTTAATTTGGATTTCAAACGACCTAGAATAAACCATTTCATAATCAGTGCGCGCCTAAGATAGATTTGCACGGCTCTCGGCCTCTAATGCATTTCACTCCACAACAGCCCTTTAAATACATTCAATCCAGCCATAATTCACCCATCAATACCCCAACATCTTAGTTAAGAGTCAGAAGTCTTCTTACCACTCAATCCAGCAAGTAAAATCCCACAATCGACCGCTTGAACTCTTCGAACCAAACTGACCATAACAAGGCAAAATCGGTTCCTAGGAATTTCGCACAAACTGAGCATTAAACTTCATCCATACCTCATTATAATCAACATACTCCATGATAACATATATATCTACGTGTTAGGGTGGCTTACCAATGATTCCAAGGCAAAATAACACCTCGAAGATCCTCAAAAGCTCACGGTTCCTTACTGACCAACAACAATCAGGTTCTTCCCCTTTGAAAACCACAGAGATTCAATCATCAAATCCTTCAATAACCCAACCAAACTTCAAATACATGTTCCTACATGTATTTACTAGGTTCAAGGAGTGGCTTACCGAAGATTCAAGCCAAAACTTCCCAAATGGCCTATGATGCTTCTCGGGTTCAGACTGGTTCGGGCAGGGACCTTTGCTGCTTCAAACGGCTCTACGAGAGAAACGACTGGGTAGATTTTGGCTCATAATACCTTGTGGGAATGGCAAGAGTATAATCTTTCTAATGGTGGGTGTTTAGTCTCCATCGGATGATAGACGACGAAGTTATGGTCGAAACAGTGAGCATGGTCGGAACTAGGCGAGAGAGAAATCCAAGAGAGAGAGAGATAGAGTTAGAAGAAGAGGGGGTTGCTTGGCCAAATGGGGGAAGAGGAAGAAGAGAGAGTGGCTTATCCTTCAATTCAAAGGAAGAGAGAGATGTGATGGTTGTCATAGACTAGGCTTAGATTAGGCAATTGAGATTTGACTAACGCAATTAATGCTCTTGTCTTTTCCTCCTAAACAATCTTGGGGCTTAAAGGACCATTAAGCCCACACATTTTCGGCCACCTAAGGAGAAAGGAAAAAAAGACTAATTTGCCCTCAACTTATCTCAAAAGGAAGAATGTTCTTGGAGGGGCAAAATGTAATTTTTCACTTTCAGTCCAAATTTCACTTTTTCAATCTTATTTACCCTTGATGAGGTGACGTCCAATCCTCTTCCAATGTTGAAATTCCTCAATGTTTGATGCTCAATTGTCAGGCCAAATTCATGTCGAGTTCTCATCGACTGTGATTCCAATTTATCTCAAACTGACGGACGAATCTTGCAAGCGCTATGCGTATCGATCTTAAGATTTCTCAAGTCATGGCGACTTTGGTTGTCATGTGATTGCGATGATCTATCATTAGTTTCTGCGGTCCTGATTATTGGAATCCGATTTAGAGAATTTTCGCAAATTATATATTGGTTAAACAGGAACCCTTGCCTCAACATTATAACGCTAGCAAAGTATCCCATGATCGTTCCTAGATCGATCTCTGTTAGCCCAAAATATCCCTCAGCAATTCTTATGGTCAAAGTGCCATTTCTTATTCGAATTTCCTAGGTCTACGTACTCGTCCTCGTGTTAGTCTTTCCCTTTCGGTTTGTCAACTCGAGAGTGGCCGGCTCTGAGCGAGATATAACTGAACTACACCGATCGATATCTTTCCAATCCATAACCTCAAGAGGAGTCATAATTCGAAATGTCGCAACTCTTCCCCCTTAAAGAAATTTCGTCCTCGAAATTTACATCTTTACAACTCATCCAATCTTATGGGGTATTGACGCCTCATCGCTACTTCACTTTCCAAAGTATCTCCTTTCGGTACTTGACATTTCCACAGTGTCCTTACTAGTAACTGCTCTCATCTTTTGGAATTCATCTTCTTTTGTCCACAATCTATGCTCGTCTTTTCCTCGCTGATATTTCTTCATGGTCATTTTCATAACTCCACTATTCAAATTCGAGTTGGTCTGGTTCGTACTTCCTTAGTACGACTATTTGGAGTTCAGTTCTCTTTTTCTTTTAGACTGAAATAGTTCCCTCCCTCGCGGCACCTTGTAATATTTGTGAATTTTCCTCCTTGAACACTCAAAATCCAAGTCGCTTGTTCGCTTGTTCACTTGTTCCTTTCGAGTACTCTGAAACTTTCTTCCTTTATTGGATACGTAACTCGTCCATGGGACTTTTAGGGCTTCTACCCCCAACTTCAAAGTTCTTTTCCCAAGTACTCGGAAGTCTGGATTTTCTCCCTGTTAGTTTTATCCCATACTATCCCTTAGATATTAAGGTCCGTAAATTACCATATCTTACTCCCTTCTTAACCCTCAGGTCCAATACTTGTTGTAGTCATTATACTAGTTATTAGATAAACTCTCAATTTAGAAGTTGAATATCTTATTTCCTTAAGCGAAGTCCATCCTTTATCTGCCAACTGCGCGATGCTCAAGTTCCCATTATACGCATCCGCTACCTTAGTCGCCTTTCCAAAGCGATATAGGATATCTTCCTTAGTTTTTAAGCAATTTCATCCATCCACGTTGTTCCTCATTCAATTCTTGTGGGCAGCAAATACTTCCAGTTCTCATGGTTCGTATAATCTTAAAACTTTTCTACATGCAAGTAGTATTTCCTTAACTTCGTCGCAAGGAGATTTGCAAGCTAACTCCAGTCCTACGTCAGCCGTTCTAACTCATACGGTTTTACAGTCGCGACATACACACAATGCCCACTTCATATTGCCTTGTTACGCCACAAATTTTCTTTCTGCGACACATCATTATGATTCTCGTGATTTCTTCGATTCCAAACAAAGATGCCATAATTGGCGTGGTCACCAACTTGACTTAAGTCCTTAAAACGCCTTTCACGTTTATTCATCCATTCGCGTTTCATCTCGTCTTTAGTCCATTTCCTTCTTGGGATAGCTCTTGTGGGGAAATCTTCTCACGACGTCTATAGCAATCCATCAATTCTAGGAAACTTCAAATTTCTGTAACTCATGTCGACCTTAATCATTCCATTACTCATTCCAACTCTCAAGGGAGTCATAGGGATCTCATCTCCCAAAACTATATGATCAAGAAATTTCATCTTATCAAGCCCAAAGCTCGCGTTCTTCACATTTCACACAGTGAACATTTTCCTAGGGTCCATAGTATATTTCTCAAAGGTGGTTCGTGTTTCTCATGACTCCTTGAATAAAACCAATTATTGCATCTCAAAATGGTAACAGCCAATCCAATTACTCTTTGAATAATCAATCGGATAGTCATCATCCTTTCTACTACCATGTGTCGAATCATTCAAACAGTCCTTCGCACCATCTACTTGAGAGCTTATTCCTCGGCTCTCTACTTTCAGGAGTCCCCAATTCGACCATGCAACATTGTGTTCGTTTTTGTCACACTTGCCTCAGGAAACATTAGCATCATACACGCTGGATTCCATAACCAACCAATGTGTCTTCCCTCATTTTCACGCTAGGGTCTCTTACCTTATGAAGGAACCATATACTTTAGTGGTATTCTTTTACTTGGATCCACCTCGTCTTCCTTATTCCATAAGACATCATTCTTAGAGACTATGTCACACCTCGCGTCCCGGGCACGAGCACGCAACTCCCTGCAAGCAAACCAAATATCTCTCGTGGTCCCAAAATCCACACATAAGTCTGGAGACGTATAATATACATAGCACATGGAAGCGACGACAATAAAACACCTCCGTACAAAATGGAATGGGACCTGGATAGTGCAAATACTGTCATACATAATATCCATAAGTTTGTATAGACACATGGCCACTAAATCCTCTAAAACATGGGGCGACGGGTTAAGTACACAAAAGGATCCATCATCAACATATGACAAGAGACAGGGTCAAGATCGCCGTCGAAAATCAAACTGGCAAGCTGGGAGCTCCTAAGACGAGCTGCTGGAGTCCTCAGTCTCCTCTGCGTCCTCCATGGGCTCGTACTTCGAAAAGGTCTTAAAGCGAACCTCTATGGTATCCTTCATGGTCTCCTCAACAGACGGCTCCACGAGATTCTCCTTAGTCGCCTCGACCACTATGACCTCTTCCTCCGTGTCCTCCAAGGTCGGGGTCCTCTTCGGTTCATTCCTCGAGTCGGCAACTGACCCCTCAGCATGGTCTAAGTCTCGGGCGGGGTGGCACCAACTAGGAATCACTCCCTAGGGCACCTCATGGGGCTTCAGCAGCCCAATAAACACATTCATGACCTTCCTAAACCAAGCTTCATACCTGTGAGGCTTCCAACTAGTACTATCCTCGTCTACCCAAATCACAGTACACTTCCTGACATAAATAGTTCCCTACCCGTTAGGGAACTCCCCAAAATAGACCGTCATCTCCTTGGGGTCACCAAAACGGATAGGCCACATCTTCAAGGTCTAGGATCTGTAAAAAGGGGATCCCAACGGGGTGAGATTCACATCTCAGTAAGGTAGGTCCTAACCCCAAGTTAGGTCAACCGTCCACTCAGGCAGTCATCAATATCAACATATCATGCAGATAGACATATAAGACATTCAAATAACAACACTCATGCAGATGTTAGGCAGGCAGTCATGGCACCACAACCCATTCAGATGATCATGTGCAACTCGCCCTGCCACATCACCATATCCACCTTTTCTTGCTTGTCTCATTCTCATGCTCGTGTTTAGAACACATCAGGCTCGGTCCGCGTAAACGCATCAGATCGTCATTGACAACCCGTGTAAACGCATCAGGTTTCAACGTACTCCAGGCCAGTGTCGACACATCACATCCCCGTATCGCGTTTCAACGCATCAGGACCGTGACCTTCTCAACCCCGCGTCTCATATGCATCAAGGTGCCACACAACTCCAACCCCACGCCTCAGCGCCTCAGGGTATCCATCACACCACTCTGCGTCTCATACACCTCACTGTCTTACCATGTCACGCTCATGCCATGATTCTCTTTCAAATCACATACATAATGCCAAGTGCAACTCAAGTACAATTCATATACTCATGGCATGCAAGACATTCCAATACACATTCAAATGTGACCAATTACTCAAGACATAAGCATAATCAAGCATTTGAGTCGTCTATACTTTTTTAGCACACACATGGGTCAATCACATTAAACCTCTCAAGAATCAACCTAAACCTTACCCGAAACACCCAATTGAGTCCAATTTTCCTATCATAAAGTTAGGAATTCCTTTAACTCAAGCTTGATGCCACAAAAATCCTCTTCTCAAGCTCTCAACAATTCGGTCTCAATGGTCCAAGAACAAACCTACCACGCAACCTAGTAAATTCCAACCAATTGTCAATTTCTCTTGTCCAATTCACCCATCCATGAACCACCAACCTTACTAACATGATCCTCAACATCTTAGCATGTCCCATTGATGAATTTGAGACTCAAAACCAGCAGCCAACAGCCTCCATAGAACTGGTTTGCACAAAACCGAATTGGGCTATTTTCAATTTTGTGCATACCGAGGTTTTCCAATCCTAAAATTACTCCAAATCCACCATTTAATCACTAACCTACTTGCTAACATATATATCTAAGGGTCTAAGAGGCTCACCGAAGATTTGGGGCCGAGTCGTCGCCGAAAACCCTTTGGAAATCGTCAATGTCCTCAAGTTCTTAAACCGGCAGTTTCTGTCCATCAAATACAAGACCCATTTGGGGTCAAAGCTTCATCAAATTGACCTCAACTTTTTACCACAGATCACTCTATGAGTCCCCTAGATCTCCACAAAATTTGGTTGCAAAAATCCAACATTTCGAGGTCCTAAGAGGTCAGAAAAGTTTCCTACCTCAGATTGTGTCGGTTTCCATCGGCTTCCGGGAGAATGGCTGGCCGGAGCTCCTCAGTAGGTCAATCGACGTGCTTCCACTTTAAGGATGTCCGCAAGAGGTTGAGCTAGGAGGGGATAGTTGGCTTGCTAGCTGAAGGTCGCCGAAGGAGGTTGTCGGAGCGGGCGAACGACATGAGTAGAAGCTGTCGGGCGAGCGGTAGTAGAGAGGAAGAAGAAGAAGAAGCTTTCGGTGAGGGTGGAGAGTGAATGACCGGCCAAGGAGAGAAAATAGAGCTATATTCAATCCTCAAAGTCAAAGGGTTGAATGGTAGTTGGGTAAAAGTGGACATGACCACTCTTTAGCTAATCTATTGACACATGTCCTAAGTGTCAATCAAGGTGATCCAATGGCCATGATTCTCTCCCTTTTTCGGCAGCCTTGGGGGTATGTATAAAGACCAAAATGCCCTCCTTCAATTGCATAAACAAGGTTAAAGCTTGAGGGCCAAAATGGTAATTTTACCCCCGACGTCCAGAACGTCGTTTTTCTCGTTCCAATATCCTTCGATAAGACGATGGCGAATCCAAATATGACGTTGGAATTCTTGATTCTCCATTTTCAATTTTCAAGACTCGTTTCTGATCATTTTCTCTATCAGACATGGCTCCAGCCTATCTCGAGCTGACAGGCGGCTTTTGCGGACGTTACGCGTATCGACCCTGTGATTCATATCACATTTAGACCTCATCAATTAGTGGCGACTTTGGTTGTCATGTAATTATGAGGGTCTATCACTAGTCCCTATGGTCTCTCAATCGTTACTGTCCGATTTAGAAAAATTTTGCAAATTATACATTGGTTAAGCGGCATCACCCGTGCTCCAATCGAATAATGCTAGCAATGCATTCCTTAGTCATCCTCAGATCGACCTTTTATGGTTCTAAATGTCCCCTTGACAATCCTTATGGTCAAAGCATCATTTCCTATTCGAGTTCCCTAGGTCCACGTACCTTGTCTCGCGTTAGCCTTTTCCTTTTGGTCAGTCTACTTAAATTGATCAGATTCAAGCGAGATATGACTAAAACACATCGCTAGATATACTTTTCATTAATGAGTCTGAAAATGATTGGGAAATCAGAATGTCACAGCCTACGCTAACAGTGGTATCCTTATTCCAGGATTCAGATGCCATCCTACTCGACATTCTTTTCCCGATAACTCGATCACCCTAGTAATGAGGTTCAATGGATTGAGGTCCCTCCTTCGTTTCTACATGTCCACACCTAGGGTATCCAAGTCGAATAGATCAAGTCACCTTGCGGTTATGATCCAAGCACCCTTTTCGCTTACTTAACCATTCATTAGGGCAACGAGTAGCCAGGACTATCAAGTCCATTCACTCCCCTTTTCATCAACGACCATCTCGTGGTCCATCATCCTTAAGAACAACGCCCTATCTTTTAGGGTCAACAACTTGAAATCTCCACTTCTATTGGTTCCAATTCGATCTCAATGAATCTCATTAGATCATTAAATCAAGCCAAACTAGCATGCCGATTTTCCATAGCGTTTTTCCATGACAAGAAAAATGGACTACCAATCTTCCACTATAGGCCATACGCCCAAGTAATCAGCCTTTCCTTACAAGCACTTCCCATAACTCATAAGTGAGAGCTCCTTACTCACAATTCCTCTATAACATTGGGCCATTCGAGATTAAGTTCATCACAATACTTTAGATTCAAAGATACTATCTAGACACAATGCTTCAAACTTCGATTCACTCTCGAACCTCCTTGCCTTATTCAAAGGGTTCTCGATCATCTTTGGTACCTGCTTAAAAAATCTCGTGGACTCTACCTTACAATGGTAGATCCTACTTAAGTACTTAAAACTTCGGGGACTCCAACAACTCTTGCTCCTTAACAATCTCAGTAATGCATTTCTCATTGAACTAATGAAGGCATCTCAATTAGATATCATGCCTTCCAAGAAGACTCTTCCTTTGGTAGCCCTTCGCCAATCTTTGACAACCTCTTAAGGCTAATAACTACCAAAGCCACTTCCTTTCTTCAGTGGACTCAATACCTCTAAGGTTCCTTTCCAAATTCTCATTCTAGAGAAAGGCAGTTTCGGGGTCATTCTCTCCATCGAACCTCAATCGATCCCAACCTTATCTTCACAAGCTATTCAAAGCTTAGGTGGTTCTTTTCCACATTTCCCTTTTTCCATCATCTTTCCCATGATCTCTACCATTTACTTTACTAGCAACATCAACAGTAGTCTTTGCGACTTGGGTAACAATGGCAGCGCCTTCTCGAGTCTGCTTACCCATCCATTTCCCTATTGCCATTCGAGTTCTCACGACCCCTTCAATGCTTGGGTTTTGTGCACTTTTCTAACTTGAGCCAAATGTTCTTCCAGCGCTCATACTTCAATTGTTCATCTTTACTCAGTTCTCACGACTCCTTTCAGTTCCAGAGTCCTTTCATATCTTGCATACTCAAGCTAACACTCCTCTTGTAACATACTCTAGTCGTTCAACCTTATTAGTTCTCACGACACTCGAGCTCTTACAATTTCCTTTAGGAATTGAAGGCTTAAGTTATCTCCTCGAGTTTAGCAATCTCAAGCTGCTCAACATCATGGCAATCTCAAGCAACCAGCCAATCATTCAGGGATTCCAAGTAATCCTCAATTGGCAATCTCTTATCCAGCAGCCTCAACTTGGTAATTTCTTAACTAATCGCCATCTACTAGGCAAACTTTCGAGTCACAATTCATTGAGTCATGTGCCCACATCTTAAGTCCAGATGTATTTGTGACTTAGCAATAACTTAACAAGCTATCTTAATTTCACAAGATACCAGTCAAACGATATTCAATGCCAAAACTCACCATACTGGTCAAACACACGTGCCAATTTTTTTTTTCAAACAATGCCCACTGCCTGTACGAAGCTCCTAACCATGCCAATAACATATGCCATTACAAATGCCATGCAATTTTAAAAATTCACCTTGGGAGTCACTTTAGTGTTATACATCTCTTAACCAAAATCAGACTCAACTCGATACCTAGATTCTCTCTTTCAATTTATGACTTGGGTCATTCTTATCTCCTTGCTATCTTAGAAGCCTGTCAGGAGCCGCTCCTTGTCCGAACCTCTCTGTCCCAGCGTACACTTCTCGCCCTCGTCAGACCTGGTCATCGCAGTTGTCCCAAGTGATACATCTACGAAGAGAGTTTTGTTCCACACGTCTCATAACATGCTTTACTACGGTTTATAGGTATCTCATCAGCTTGGCCCATACCAATCGACAGTTTATTAAGTCCGATAATGACAAGCTCATGCATTCACTTTCCTCAACTTTCATTACAATACCATAAACACATGCACTAAATGATCGTCCTCAATACTCGCCAGACCACATTCGCTTTCAGATCAGTTCTTATCCATAAAAGGTTTCTAATTCCACAAATGATCATCTCACAGATCAATTGCTTATGTTCAATCATATACCTCAAGGCCACAATCACGATCATATAATCCGATCGACTCTTTACTCATAAGCAATTCTCTATTAACCTCAAGAACGTCCACAACCTCAGATCCATGCTTATGGCTCCTCAATATCTACTTGCTTCTTTGTGAATCTCAATCACACCATTACCCAAGATCATCGATTAAACTTGATAAGATAACCATTAAAGCGCAACACAAGTTCAAGCTTATAATCCTCAAGATTCAATAATAAATACTTAATCCTAAGAGTCTCACTATCTAATCGTACTCAAGTTATCACCCATTATTACTCCAAGTCTTAATCAAATTGGATCGAGCTAACCTTGCTCTGATACCAAAAAGAGGGGCTGTACAACCCTAGCCTGGCGGGCACACGAGCATCCCATGACGCCGTTACCTTTGGTGATCTCGTAAGAACCTACGACTAATAACTTAAAGACCCATAGAAACATGCAAACAGAAGCGAGAAGACAACTCTCTTTCTTATTTCAAAAGATGACTTTAGGACTACACCACAAAACGTTTGATCAAGAAACAACACAAGGCTTGGGTTTACAAAATACAATCAATCAAGGTCACATGTCTTTCTACGCCAAATGCTTCTTCAGTTGACCAACTTCTGCGTCCGAGGGACTCCATAATTAGGGACCTGAAAGTGTGGTTCCACGATGGGGTGAGATATATAATCTTAGTAAGTTAAACCTAACCCTAAACTAGGCTACCAGTACCTCCAGACACTTTTGAAAACGGGCATTTTGGGATTAAAAATATTGGCACGGCAAAAACATGATTCCTTCAAAACATGGCTTTTCAGTATTTCCAAATCAATTCGACTCAGTCACAATTCATAGCAAAAATCTGAGCTTCGTATAGTGGCAGGGTTTTTCAATCAAGAGTAAGACTCGGCGCCATCTCAAAACAAGAGGCAACATTCAATACTTTTTTCAAAGGTACATTCCTTAAATTTTTTAGAAAATCATATCTTTCCATTTTCGCTCATCTTGGGCCATTTCAATTCATGAGGAAAATTTCGTTTCTCAAAAACATTCTTTAATTTTTTTCAAAAAACAGTTCCTTGTATATTCGCCCATCCTAGGCCGCTCACTTTGGGGCTGTGAGATGATTCGGTTTCCATATGACCTGTCGATCCATATAAGACTATCGCGTCCGAACCTAGAGATGATTTGGTCACCATATGACTCTCGACGCCTATTTTCAATCGAGATGAATCGTGTTAGTATGGGACTCTTTAGCCGACAGACCTCGTTAGGTCAAAATGGGAGTAGCTCCCTCCCAATATGTTGGTATAATTTTTCCCGGTGATCCCACGCGCCAGTGCACATATAATTTTTTCCGGTGATCCCACACGCCTGTGCACTTAAGATTTCCTCGGTAATCCCACGCGCCATTTACTCATAAAAATTCAGTTATAAAAAAGCCTCAGTTTTCATTCGAAAGCAATTTCACGCCTCAATTTTAAATCAAAAGTAAACTTATGAAATTTAAGTATTTCATCGCCTATTCGAGGCATTCATTCCAAATGTCCATCAACTGGACAAGACATATTTCACATTACAAAATTCTCAGTCAAGCAATGCATCACTTGAATCAATTCAAACAAGGCTTTGGACAAATTAATGACCACGACCGTTTCACGAAACTCAAGGCTTGACATTAGTCATGGGCCCCTTAATAGACTCAGCTCAAACAGGCATTTCCATAAAACATGCCAAAAGGTCCAATCACACTCCATGACCAAATTAGACTCCTCAATTATTTCACAAGTTTCATGCCATGAAATCACTCAAGTCAATTAATCAAAATAGAGTAGAATTGGGTTTCCTTGCGCCTCTCACAAAATAAATCCATAAAACCTTTCATTCTAACTCAAAACTTAATCCTTTAGTAACCTAACGTCATAATAAAGGTTTAGGCATAACTTATCTCGAGCATAAGCCAAGTAATTCCATAAAATGATTAACGAAACCTCGCGGCACCAAGCTGTCCACTTTGGCCTTCCGCGACCAGATCCATTTCCAAATAAATTGATATTGTTTTGCTGACCTTTTGATGCGGCATCATCCGATGTTGTCACTAAGGATACGATTGGCGTTAACAAGCAATCTTTGATTCCATTCGCAGATTATGCACAATCACTATTTGTTCAGACCAAGGCTGATTATGGTCACAACTTGCTTCGGTGGATCGTATCTATCTGAAGACTATTGATTAGGATTATCGATAGTAAAGTTTCATTTCTTTCCTTTCCAATAAGAAAATCACTTCACCAGATTGATTTCTGCTGATTCCATGGCGATTCACTAGATTGAGTGCTGACCGATTAATTGAAGATTAAAAGGCATATTCAAGATGTGATTGATTGCCAATTTGTTGATCAATCAATGAAGATGTGATTGATTGATGATTTCGGGCCTTATCTTGATTGATTGCTAATCCAATGAACAATCAGATGTGATTGATTGTTTTTTTGATGATCAATCAATGTAGATGTGATTGATTGTTGATTTCAAGCCTTATCTTGATTGATTACTTGTTGATTTGAAGGCCAATCAATTACATATCAATTAGTCGTTGATTGGAGTTGTTTCCTTTACAATTGGAAGATCTTTTAGGGTTGTTATTGTCTGTTCAAGGCTGATGGACGAGATTATTGTCTTTATTTCCTTTTTGCTTTGTCTTAGCTTCTCTATAAATAGAGAGGTCTTCTCCATTGTAATACAAATCTGATGAATGAATGAGAGTTCCTCTTTGTGAGTTGAATTGTTTTATTTCGGTTCCTTTTAAAGTTGGAAGTTGGATTCTTCCTCGGTGGTGCAACCAAAAGCCCTTTAACCTTGGTTGGTGGTTTGCCTTTAAACCTTGGTGGTGAGCTTCTATCCCAAATCCCTATGTTGATTCTTGATTGGTGGTGCTTCCTTTAGGCCTTGATCTGATCGTATCATTTTTCATCCCCACACATTCTGTTCTAAGTCCCATTTCCTTCAAAAATCACTCAAAACACACCTGTTGCCTTACACATGCATCAAATTGGTATCAGAGCTTTAGGTTGAACTCATCTTGAGTGATTCCTAATTCTGCTAATTCTACAATGAGAGATGGCAATTTTCTAAGAGGCTTGACTTTGGAGCAAGCCCATAATGAAAGGCGAGATCGTGCAATAAACACTTTCCGGCAACAAATGGAGCGAGTTCTTACCTTATTGGAGAATCAAACGGGACAAGATCCGCCGCCACGAGGACCTCCCATTAATCATTCACGCCTTGACAATCCGTGTTTAGATTTCGATGTTGAGTCCAACGACACAGGTGGTGATTCTAGCGATTCGGACTATAGAGCTAGAAGGAGAAGAGGGAGAAACAACAACAACGACCGCGACGTCAAAGTAGAGGTACCTGAATTTGAAGGTAGCCTTAACCCTGATGATTTTATTGATTGGCTGCATGCTATAGAATGAGTATTTGAGTTCAAATCATACTTAGAAGAAAAGAGATGTAAGGTTGCCATTCTTAAATTTACAAAGTATGCTTCACTTTGGTGGGAGAACCTGAAAAATCAGAGGGTCTGGGAAGGAAAAAGTAGAGTTAAATCTTGGAAAAAACTCAAGAAGCTTATGAAAAAGAGGTTCTTGCCTGTAAACTATAAGCAAGACCTATTTCTAAAACTAATTTCTCTTAAACAACATGGATTGAGTGTGGAAGAAAACATTAGGGAGTTTGAGCAACTCCTTATGAGATTTGATATTCCGAAAGTACAAGAGCAAACCATTGCTCGTTTTCTTGGATGATTGAATCAGGATGTCAAAGATTTGGTTGACCTTCAACCATATTGTACCTTTGAAGATATTTGCAAACTGGCCACAAAAGTGGAGAAACAGGTGAAGTGGGGCAAAGGATGGCCAACCAAATCCTCGACAAGGGGAACTTCCTTCTTCAGGGGTATTACTTCTAACAAGGCCGAAAGTATGTCGAAGGATAAAGCCAAGAGAAAGCAACATAACCTTCCAAAGAATTTCCCAAGAAACCCGACGGAGAAGGAAGGAAATGCTTTAAATGTCATGGTTATGGGCATTTTCAGGCTAATTGTCCTAATTGGAGGGTGATGACCCTTTAAGAAATTGAAGCAATTGATTCGGAGCTTCAAGGTGCTGAACAAGAAAAAGAGGAGTCCGGATCTGAAATGAATAATAAGATCGTGGAGGAAGCCGATGAAGGCGGAGGGCTTTACACATGATGGTTGTAGCAAACGCGGAGGAACAAATGGGAGAACATCTTCCAAACACATTGCACAATCAATGGCAAGGTGTGTACGATGATCATTGATGGAGGAAGCTGCGCCAATGTAGCATCAACAACCATGATTGAGAAGTTGAAACAGTCAACTTCTAAGCATCCTCAACCTTATAAGCTTCAATGGCTTAGCAAAGAAAGTGATCTCCAGGTAACCAAACAAGCACTTACATCGTTCTCTATAGGCAAGAGTTATCGAGATCAGGTCTTATGTGATATTATTCCTTTGGATGCATGCCATTTATTATTAGGGAGGCCTTGGCAATTTGATAGAAAAGTTATGCATGATGGCCATAGAAATACTTACTCATTTCACAAGAAACAGAAACTCATTACTCTTGCACCTTTAAGCCCGTCGTTGATCCACAAAAACAAACCTGGGGAGGGAAACACTAAAAAGGAGAATTTGTTCTTGAATGAAACTCAGGTTGAGAGAGCCATTAGTAACCAAAAGAATGTGTATACTTTGCTCATGGTTGAAAAAAAGAGTGAGATTGAGAAACCCATGCACGCAAAAATGCGTTCCTTATTGAGAGAATTTACAGATGTGTTTCTGGAGGAGTTGCCGGCTGGATTACCTCCATTTAGGGGAATTGAGCACCATATTGATTTATTACCTGGTGCATCTTTTCCGAACAAAGCAGTATACCGATGTAATCCAAAAGAAACAAAGGAGTTGCAACGACAAGTCAATGAGCTTATTGAAAAGGGCTATGTTCAAGAAAGTATGAGCCCATGTTCCGTTCCTGCTTTACTCGTGCCAAAGAAAGATGGCTCATTCAGAATGTGTGTGGATAGTAGAGGCATCAACAACATCACCATTAAATATAGGTATCCTATACCCAGACTTGATGATATGCTTGATGAATTATATGGTTCAACTATATTTTCAAAGATAGGCTTGCGGAGTGGCTATCACCATATTCGAATGTAAGAAGGTGATGAATGGAAAATAGCTTTCAAGATGAAAGGATGCCTCTATGAGTGGCTGGTTATGCCATTCGGACTTTTTAATGCTCCGAGTACATTCATGAGGCTTATGAATGAGGTACTTCATCCTTTTATAGGTCACTATGTTGTTGTATACTTTAATGATATTCTTATGCACAGCAGAAGTGAGGCAGAGCATGTTTCTGACTTGAAACGTGTATTTGATACTTTGAGGCAGCATAAGCTCTTTGCAAAGATAGAGAAGTGTGAATCTTCTCTTCCAGCGATGTCTTCCTTGGATATGTGGTTGTTGAGGATGGAATCTCCGTTTATTAGTCCAAGGTAGAAGCAATAAGGTCGCGGCCAACACCAAAATCTATCACCGATGTAATAAGTTTTCATGGCCTTGCATCTTTTTATCGTAGATTTGTGAAGAATTTTAGTACTATTGTGGCTCCGTTAACTGAGTGTATGAAGAAGGACTCTTTCGAATGGACAAAGATTACTCACAACGCTTTCGAAGCAATTAAACAAAAAGTTTGTGAGTCTCCTATTCTTGCCCTTCTTGATTTCGATAAGGTATTTGAAGTTGAATGTGATACAAGTGGAGTTGGTATTGGGGTTGTTCTTGTCCAAGGCCAAAAAGCCTTTGGCTTATTTCGGCGAGAAGTTAATAGATTCAAGAAAGAACTACTCTACTTATGATAAAGAATTCTATGCCATCGTAAGGGCTCTTGATCATTGGAGTAATTATTTAAGGCCAAAACAGGTTGTTCTTCATTCTGATCATAAGGCTTTAAAATTTATTAGAGGTTAACACAAGCTCAACTCGAGACATGCTAAATGGGTAGAATTCCTTCAATCATTTTCATTTGTCTCAAAATATATTCCTGGCCATACTAATGTGGTAGCCGATGCTTTGTCAAGAAGATATTCCATGTTGGTTGTCCTTGATTCACGGATTCTTGGTTTTCATTTTATGAAAGAACTTTATTCTGAAGATACGGAGTTCTCATCCATCATTTCTGATTGCAAACATGGAAGTCATGGTGTTTATTCTATTCAAGATTGATTCCTCTTTAAAGGTAACAAACTCTGTGTGCCAAAGAGTTCTTTTAGAGAATTATTTATTCGTGAGGTGCATGGTGGTGGATTGGCTGGCCATTTCGATATCAACAAAACTCTTGAGGTTCTACTAGCCAAAGATGATTGGAGATGTGCATGCCATTATCTCAAGGTATGCAACATGCCAAAGAGCCAAGAGTCATTTTCATGAGGGTTTGTATACACCACTTCCAGTTCCACTGCAGCCTTGGGAAGATGTAAGTATGGATTTTATTGTGGTTTTTCCAAGAACTCAACGTGGAAAAGATGCCATTATGGTGGCCATTGATTGGTTTTCTAAGATGGCTCATTTTGTGCCATGTGAACTCAACAGATGATGCTTCTCATGTTGCAGATTTATATTTTAAGAAGATCATTCGTTTGCATGGAGTTCCCAAAACCATCGTGTCTGATCGTGATTCCAAGTTTTTGAGTTACTTTTGGAAGACGTTGTGGCGGATGCTTGGTACGCAACTCTTATTCAGCACATCCTTTCATCCTCAAACAGATGGCCAAACAAAGGTAAACAATCGCACTCTCACAACTCTCCTTCGAGGTATGGCGAATAAGTCCTTAAAAGATTGGAATTTGAAGCTTGCCCATGCCGAATTTGCTTATAATCGATCACCGAGTTATACCACTGGTCATTCACCTTTTGAAGTTGTGTATGGACTCAATCCTCTAACACCTATTGATTTGATCTCGATTCCGTCCAATTCTCAAGTCAACTTTGACGGTAAAGAAAGATTCATTTCAAGACTGAAAGGCCCAACGAGTCTTACAAAAAGAAAGCTAATCGGCAGAGCTTGGTCGGTGTGCTTCTGTGGAGGAGGACGGCATCGATGGTGGTTTGTGGTGGCGATCGGCAAAGGAGGGGTGGTCGGTGTTCGGCGAGCAAAAACCGAGAGGGAAAGATGAGGGAAAAGAGAGAGTGAGAAAAATGAGAGAGAGAAGAGAGAAAGAGAGAGGGCGGCCAAATGGAGAAGAAGTGAGGGAAAGTAAGTGATAGCCAAAGTGAAAGAGAGGGAAAATTGGAGGGAAAATGTGAGAGGGGTTTGGTTTATGATATGAATAGTGAATAAGAATGACTAGTTGGTAAGAGTGGTTCATGGGGTTTGTCATATGTCATTCTTGGGCCAATTGACCTTAGTGCCCTTGTATTTTCGGCTGATGAGGGGGTTAGAAAAATGACCATTTTACCCTTGCTCATTTTTAAAGGAATGAGCATTCCTTTAGGGGTAAAAGGGTAACTTCTAACCGTCAGTCCGAAATTCACTTTTCCAATCGATATGGGGTGAACCGAAATCTTAATGGTTCTTATTGAGGCGACGTCCAATTTATTGTTATTGGAATCCTTGAATGTCCGGCTTCCAATCTCGAAGCCCAATTCAGGGTCAAATTCAGTCGTTTGTCATTCCAGCGCATCTCAGACCAACGGACAGCTCTTGGGAGTTACGCGTATTGACTCGTGACTAATGTTACATTTAAGAGTTACTCGAGTTATGGCAACTTTGGTTGTCTTGTAACTGCGAGGGTTTATCGCTAGTTTCAAAGGTTACGATCGTAAGAAATCGGTTTAGGTTAATCTACAAATCATACTATGGTCGTATGGTCAAAGTACCGGTCTATGATCGACTCAAGAGTGATCAATTCTGAGTGAGATTTACTGAAATACATCGATAGGCATTCATTCATTAAAAAGCTTCGAAATAGGGTCGAAATTCAGAATGTCGCAAAAGCCTTCATGTTTTTGTTTCAAATGCGCCTGGAGGTACTAATAGCCTAGCTTAGGATTAGGGTCGACTTACTTAGATTGTTATCTCACCCGTCGTGAGATCAATATTTTCAGACCCGAAGTCTTGATGGAGACCCCTGGAGGAAGATGAAGACGAAGAGGACGAAGAGGAGTTTGACTGGTTGGGATGTTTGTCTTCTCTTTTGATGTATGGGAGGATTTCTTAATGTTTTGGAGTTAGAGTGGTAAATCAAATCCATGCATTATCATGTCCTTGTGTTGAAATGTCCTAAAGTCATCTTTTGTATTAAAGAGAAGGAGTCGCTGTCTCGTTTTCACTTGTGCATTTTCTTGTGAGGATTTAGTAAGTTTATGAGCCAAAGGATCCTAGGAGTCAATATCAAGAAGAATAGCCTGGTGAGGATGCTCAAGTGCTCGTCGGGTTCGAGGCATGACATTCACATTTGTTTGGTATCAGAGTAAGGTCAGCTCGATCCAATTTGATTAAGACTTATAGTGATAAGGAGTGATGACTTGAGGACGATTAGATAGTGAGACCCTTAGGGATTAAGCGTGGATCACTGAATCTTAGGAATTATAGGGTTGAACTTGTGTCATGTCTTGATGGCTATACTATCGGCTTTTAATGGATGATCTTGGGTGATGTTATGGTTGGGTTCACAAATAAGCAAGCAGAAATTAAGAAACTATAGGCATGGATTTAGGAGTTGTAAATGTGCTTAGGGTTTGATGGATAATTGCTTATGGGCAGATGGCCAATTAGATTATATGATTGTGATTGTGGCTTGTTGATGACCCAACTTGAGATATATGATTGAATATAGGCAATTGATCCATGAGATATGACGGTCATTGGTGGAACTAGAAGTCTTCTATGGATAAGGCTTGATGTGAAAAACGAATGAGGCGTGATAGTGAGGACAATCGTGCGGTGCACGTGTTTGTGGTATCAAAGTGAAAGTCGATGAGGGTGCATGTATGAGCTTATCATTATCGAACTTAATAAACTGTCGCTTGATATGGGCCAAGTTGACGGGATATCTACAAACCGTGATGAAGCATGGCATAAGACGTGTGGAATGAGACTCTCTTGGCAGATGTATGATTTGGGACAACCTGCAATAACCAGGTCTGATGAGGGCGGGAAGTGATCGCTAGAATAGAGAGCTCCGGATAAGGAGCGGCTCCTGGCAGGCTTCTAAGATAGCAAGGAGGTTGTAATGACCCAAATCATAACTTGAAGAGAGAGTCTAGGTATCGGGTTGAGTCTGATTTTTGTTAAGAGATGTATTGCACTAAAGTGACTCTTAAGGTGAAAATTTTTAAAGTTGAATGGCGTTTGTAGTAGCGCATATGATTGGCATGGTTAAAGAGATTCGTGCTTGGTAGTGGATGCTTGTGTTTGGCTTGTATGGCTAGTTTTGACATTAAATGCCGTTTGACTGGTGTCATTTGAAATTGTGATAGCCTTGTGAGTTATTGCTAAATCGTAGATTCATCTGGACTAGCGCATATGATTGGCATGAATTGTGACTCGAGAGTTTGCCTAGTAGATGACTATTAATTGAGAAATTGCCTAGATGAGGCTGGCTTGATAAGTGGTTGCTGATGAAGGATGATTTGAAATCATTGAATAATTGGTGACTGATTGAGGATTTGCCTAAAACCACTTGGTGGTTGATTGCTTGTGATAAATGATAAGATGAGCAGCTTGAGACTGCTAGACTCGAGGAGATGACTTTAAACCTTTAATTCTTAGAGGGAATTGTAGTGACTCGAATGTCACGAGAACCTAGTAACGTTGGGCCAACGGAGTAAGGACATTTAAGGAGCATTTGGCTTGAGTTTGTGAATTATGAGACCCAAGAGCTAATGGGGTCTCGAGAACTTTGAAAGAAAATAGGAATCTAAAAGGTGTAAGCATACTCAAGAAGGAGCTGTCAGGGTTGCCTAAGTCACTGGGGTGACTGATACTGGTGCTGATGAATTAAGTGATAAAAGTCATGAGAAAGGTAACCCTAAGACTACTAATTCCTAAATGGAAAATGTGGAGAAAAACCACGAGAGTTTTGAATAGCTAGTGAAAACGGATCATGAGGGTGAGATCGACTAAGGTTCGATGGAGAATATGATCCCGAAACTGCATTTCTCTTGCATGAGAATTTGGAAAGGAACCTTAGAAGTATTGAGTCCACCGAAGAAGGGAAGCGACACTAGTAGTTACTAGCCTTAAGAGGCTGTCGATGGTTTGCGAAAGGCTATCAAAGGAAAGGTTTTCCCTAAAGGTGTTGTATTTAATTGGATTGCCTTAGTATCATTTTCCATCCTCACACATTCTATTATAATCCCATTTTCATTCAAAAATTACTCAAATCACACTTGCCTCATGCACGAATCAAATTGGTATCAGAGCTCTAGGTTGAACTCGTTTTGAGTGATACCATTTGTTATCAATATCGTTTATTTTATTTTTTAAAAAAGAGAGAGTGAAATGGTTTATCATGGTCTTGGAGGATTTACTTTGGAGCAATCTCAAGGCGAAAGGCAGGAATGTGCGATGGAGAAACTCCAGCAACAAATGGATCGAGTCTTTACGCTGCTAGAAAAACGCGAGAGGGTTGCTCGGAGATGTCCGCCTAAGCTTTCAACAAAAGGTATGTCCTTCTTTAAGGATGCTTACTCTAACAAGATTGCGAAATCATCCATACAAAAGAAAGAAACGGAAAAGCCCCCTGATTTCGTTGAAGAGCTCCAACAAGAATCAAATTGTGAATTTAGCAGGTGTTTCAAGTGTTACGGCTATGGACATCTACAAAGGGATTGTCCTAACCAGAAAGCAATCACCAAGGAAGAAATCAAGGTTATTCATTAGGAACTTCAAGAGGCTCCAAACGAACAATACCATACTGAATTTGAACCCAAAGAGCAAGAAGATACTCAGCAAAAGCCACACAACGAAGAGTCCAAATTCCAAGAACAAGATGAGATCATTGATCAAATTGAAGAGGGAGAGACTTTAATCATCCAGGTACCCTCAAGCAATTATGATGTTATGGACAGTGATTCTCCAAATCAACTTATTGAGAAAAATGCTAAGTTTATATATGAGAAAGGAATAATTATAACAGATGGAAATCTTAGCTGTTACTTTGATTTCGTATACCCATAAGCATTCTCTCTCTAAGAGTTCATGAAATTTCGATATGATTTTATCTTTCCAGCATGCCTTAAATGTAATTATTAGTGTGAAGCTGATGTATTATCTTGTTCATTGGAGAGGCCAACCTGAAATATTTTCAAAGTCAAGTTTCTCAGGTAAGAATGGTTGTGGCAAATTTTGCACTTCTATTCTTGGAGATGGAGCCACAACAAGATTTGAGGACAAATCTTTTCAGAACCTAGGGAGAATGATGCGGGGCATCAGATTATGACACCAATGATCCCCTTGTCGTCATGAATACTATCGACTAGGACTGTCAATTACAAAGTTTCGACTCTTTCCAAAAAGATAATCACTTCACCAGATTGATTTCTGTCGATTCCATAGCGATTCACTTGATTGAGTGCTGATCGATTGATCGAAGATTCAAAGGCATATTAAAAATGTGACTGATTGCTGATTTCAAGCCTTATCTTGATTGATTGTTAATTCGATGATCAATCAGATATGATTGACTGTTGATTTGATGATCAATCAATGTAGATGTGATTGATTGTTGATTTCAAGCCTTATCTTGATTGATTACTTGCCGATTTGAAGGCCAATAAATTACATATCAATTAGTCTCTCATTGGAGTTGTTTCCTTTACAATTAGAAGATCTTTTACGGTTGTTAGTAGCTATTCAAGGCTAGTGGACGAGATTCTTGTCTTTATTTCTCTTTTGCTGTATTAGTCTCTCTATAAATAGAGAGGTCTTCTCCATTGTAAAACACATCTGATAAATAAATGAGAGTCCCCCTTTGTGAGTTGAATTGTTTTATTTCGGTTCCTTTAACCTTGAAAATTGAATTCTTCCTCGGTGGTGAAACCAAAAGCCCTTTAGGCTTGGTTGGTGGTTTTCCTTTAAACCTTAGTAGAGAGTTTCAATCTCAAATCCCGATTTTGTTTCTTGGCTGGTGGTGTTTCCTTTAGGCCTCTACATTCTACTCTAATCCCCTTGTCATTCAAAAATCACTCAAAACACACTTGCCCGCCTCATACATGCATCAAATGGTGAATTTAGCATGTGCTTCAAGTGCTACGGCCATGGACATCTACAAAGGGATTGTCCTGACCAGAAAGCTATCAACAAGGAAAAAAAATCAAGAACAAGATGAGATCATTGATCAAATTGAAGAGGGAGAGATTTTAATCATTCAGGTACCATCAAGCAATTACGATGTTATGGATGGTGATTCTCCAAATGAACTTGTTGGGAAAAATGCTAAGTTTATATATGAGAAAGGAATGATTATAACGGATGGAAATCTTAGCTATCAGTCTGATTTCGTATACCTAGAAGCATTCTCACTCAAAGCATTCATGAAATTGAGAAATGGGTTCGATATGATTTTATCTTTCCAGCTTGCCTTGAATGTGATTATTAGTGTGAAGCTAATGTATTATCTTGTTCGTTGGAGAGGCCGACTTGGAATATTTTCAAAGTCAAGTTTCTTTGCTAAGAATGGTTATGTCAAATTTTGCACTTTTAATCTTGGAGATGAAGTCACAACAAGATTCGAGGACAAATCTTTTGAGAACCTGGGGAGAAGGATGTGGGGCATCAGATTATGACATCAATGATCCCCATGTCGTCATGAAGATTATCCACTAGGATTGTCGATTATCAAGTTTCGATTCTTTCCTTTCCAATAAGATAAACACTTCACCAGATTGATTTCCGCTAATTCCACGGCGATTCACTAGATTGAGTGCTGACCGATTGATTGAAGATTCAAAGGCATATTCAAGATGTGATTGATTGCCAATTTGATGATCTATCAATGAAGATGTGATTGATTGCTAATTTCAAGCCTTATCTCGATTGATTGCTTATCCGATGATCAATTAGATGTGATTGATTGCTGATTTAATGATCAACAATGTACATGTGATTGATTGTTGATTTCAAGCCTTATCTTGTTTGATTACTTGCCGATTTAAAGGCCAATCAATTAGTCACTGATTGAAGTTGTTTCCTGTACAATTAGAAGATCTTTTAGGGCTGTTAATGGCTGTTCAAGGCTGATGGACGAGATTATTGTCTTTATTTCCCTTTTGTTTTGTCTTAATCTCTCTATATATAGAGAAGTCTTCTTCATTGTAATACAAATCTGATGAATGAATGAGAGTTCCTCTTTGTGAGTTGAATTGTTTTATTTCGGTTCCTTTAACCTTGGAAATTGGATTGTTTCTCGGTGGTGAAACCAAAAGCCCTTTAGCCTTGGTTGGTGGTTTTCCTTTAAACCTTAGTGGTGAGCTTCTATCCCAAATCCCGATTTTGATTCTTGGCTGGTGGTGCTTCTTTTAGGCCTTGATCTGATCGTATCATTTTTTATTTTCACAAATTATGTTCTAATCCCATTTTCATTCAAAAATTACTCGAAACACACTTGCCCACCTCATACATGCATCAAATGGTGAATTTAGCAAGTGTTACGGCTATGGACATCTACAAAGGGATTGTCCTGACCAGAAAGCTATCACCAAGGAAAAAAAAATCAAGAGCAAGATGAGATCATTGATCAAATTGAAGAGGGAGAGATTTTAATCATTCAGGTGCCATCGAGCAATTACGATGTTATGGATGGTGATTCTCCAAATGAACTTGTTGGGAAAAATGCTAAGTTTATATATGAGAAAGGAATGATTATAACGGATGGAAATCTTAGCTGTCAATCTGATTTCGTATACCCAGAAGCATTCTCACTCAAAGCATTCATGAAATTGAGAAATGGGTTCAATATGATTTTTTCTTTCCAGCTTGCCTTGAATGTGATTAGTAGTGTGAAGCTAATGTATTATCTTGTTTGTTGGAGAGGCCGACTTGGAATATTTTCAAAGTCAAGTTTCTTTGCTAAGAATGGTTGTGTCAAATTTTGCACTTTTAATCTTGGAGATGAAGTCACAACAAGATTTGAGGACAAATCATTTGAGAACCTGGGGAGAAGGATGTGGGGCATCAGATTATGACACCAATGATCCCCATGTCGTCATGAAGACTATCTACTAGGATTGTCGATTATAAAGTTTCGACTATTTCCTTTCCAATAAGATAATCACTTCACCAGATTGATTTTTGTTGATTCCATGGCGATTCACTAGATTGAGTGCTGACCGATTGATTGAAGATTCAAAGGCATATTCAAGATGTGATTGATTGCCAATTTGATGATCTATCAATGAAGATGTGATTGATTGCTAATTTCAAGCCTTTATCTTGATTGATTGCTTATCCGATGATCAATCAAATGTGATTTATTGCTGATTTGATGATCAATCAATGTACATGTGATTGAGTGTTGATTTCAAGCCTTATCTTGTTTGATTACTTGCCGATTTAAAGGCCAATCAATTAGCCGCTGATTGGAGTTGTTTCCTTTACAATTAGAAGATCTTTAGGGCTGTTAATGGTTGTTCAAGGTTGGTGGACGAGATTATTGTCTTTATTTCCCTTTTGCTTTGTCTTAATCTCTCTATATATAGAGATGTCTTCTTCATTGTAATACAGATCTGATGAATGAATGAGAGTTCCTTTTTGTGAGTTGAATTGTTTTATTTTGGTTCCTTTAACCTTGGGAATTGGATTCTTTCTCGGTGGTGAAACCAAAAGCCCTTTAGCCTTGGTTGGTGGTTTTCCTTTAAACCTTGGTGGTGAGCTTCTATTCCAAATTTCTATTTTGATTCTTGGCTGGTGGTGCTTCCTTTAGGCCTTGATCTGATTGTATCATTTTCCATTCTCACAAATTCTGTTCTAATTCCCTTTTCATTCAAAAATCACTCAAAACACACTTGCCCGCCTCACGTACGCATGAAATTGGTATCAGAGCTCTAGGTTGAACTCGTTTTGAGTGATACATTTTGTTATCAATGTCATTTATAAAGAAAAAAAAAGAGTGAAATGGTTTATCATTGTCATGGAGGATATACTTTGGAGCAATCTCACTGCGAAAGGCAGGAACATGCCATGGAGAAATGCCAACAACAATTGGATCGAGTCCTTACTCTGCTAGAAAAACCCGAGAGGGTTGGTCGGAGATGTTCACCTAAGCTATCAACAAACGTTATGTCCATCTTTAAGGATGCTTATTCTAACAAGATTGCGGAATCATCCATACAGAAGAAAGAAATGGAAAAGCCCCTTGATTTTGTTGAAGAGCTCCCACAAGAATCAAATTGTGAATATAGCAAGTGCTTCAAGTGCTACGGCTATGGATATCTATAAAGGGGTTGTCCTAACCAGAAAGCTATCACCAAGGAAGAAATCAAGATTACTGATTTGGAAATTCAAGAGTCTCCAAAAGAACAATACCATGCTGAATTTGAACCCAAAGAGCAAGAAGATACTCAGCAAAAGCTACACAACGAAGAGTCCAAATTGCAAGAACAAGATGAGATCATTGATCAAATTGAAGAGGGAGAGATTTTAATCATTCAGGCACCATCAAGCAATTAAGATGTTATGGATGGTGATTCTCCAAATCAACTTGTTGAGAAAAATGCTAAGTTTATATATGAGAAAGGAATGATTATAACGGAAGGAAATCTTAGTTGTCACTCTGATTTCGTATACCCAGAAGCATTCTCTCTCAAAGCATTCATGAAATTGAGAAATGGATTCGATATGATTTTATCTTTCTAGCTTGCCTTGAATGTGATTATTAGTGTGAAGCTAATATATTATCTTGTTCGTTGGAGAGGCTAACCTAGAATATTTTCAAAGTCAAGTTTCTTTGCTACGAATGGTTGTGGCAAATTTTGCACTTCTAATCTTGGAGATGAAGCTACAACAAGATTTGAGGATAAATCTTTTGAGAACCTGAGGAGAAGGATGCGGGGCATCATATTATGACACCAATGATCCCCATGTCGTCATGAAGACTGGATTGTCGATTTTAAAATTTCGACTCTTTCCTTTCCTATAAGATAGTCACTTCACCAGATTGATTTCCGCTGATTCCACAGTGATTCACTAGAATGAGTACAGACCGATTGATTAATGAAGATGTGCTTGATTGCTAATTTGATGATCTATTAATGAAGATGTGATTGATTGATGATTTCAAGCCTTATCTTGATTGATTGCTAATGCGATGATCAATCAGATGTGATCGATTGTTGATTTGATGATCAATCAATGTAGATGTGATTGACTGTTGATTTCAAGCCTTATCTTGATTGATTACTTGCCGATTTGAAGGCCAATCAATGTAGAATGAGTGCTGACTGATTGCTTGAAGATTCAAAGGCATATTCAAGATGTGATTGGTTGCCAATTTGACGATCTATCAGTGAAGATGTGATCGATTGCTGATTTCAAGTCTTAATTGCTGATTTGATGATCAATCAATATAGATGTGATTGACTGTTGATTTCAAGCCTTATCTTAATTGATTACCTGCTGATTTGAAGGCATATCAATAACATATCAATTAGCCGCTGATTAGAGTTGTTTCCTTTACAATTAGAAGATATTTTAGGGTTGTTAGTGGCTGCTCAAGGTTGGTGGACGAAATTATAGTGTTTATTTCCCTTTTGCTTTGTCTTAAACTCTCTATAAATAGTGAGGTCTTCTCCATTGTAATACAGATCTGATGAATGAATGAGAGTTCCTCTTTGTGAGTCGAATTGTTTTATTTCAGTTTCTTTAACCATGAAAATTGGATTCTTCCTTGGTGGTGAAACAAAAGCCCTTTAACCTTGATTGGTGGTTTTCCTTTAAACCTTGGTGGTGAGCTTCTATCCCAAATCCCAATTTTAATTCTTGGATGGTGGTGCTTCCTTTAGGTCTTGATCTAATCGTATCATTTTTCATCCTAACACATTCTGTTCTAATCCCCTTTTCATTCAAAAATCAATCAAAACACGCTTGCCCACCTCACGCACGCATCAAATTGGTATCAAAGCTCTAGGTTGAATTTGTTTTGAGTGATACCTTTTATTTTCAATATCATTTATATAAAAGAAAAAGAGTGAAATGGTTTATCATGGTCATGGGGGATTTACTTTGGAGCAATCTCACGGCGATAGGCAGGAATGTGCTTTGGAGAAACTTTAGCAACAAATGGATCGAGTCCTTACTTTGCTAGAAAAATGCAAGAGGGTTGCTAGGAGATGTTCGCCAAAGCTTTCAACAAAAGCTATGTCCTTTAAGGACGCTTATTCTAACAAGATTGCGGAATCATCCATACCGAAGAAAGAAATGGAAAAGCCCCCTGATTTCATTGAAGAGCTCCAACAAGAATTAAATTGTGAATTTAGCAAAGTGCTTCAAGTGCTACGGCTATGGACATCTACAAAGAGATTGTCCTAACCATAAAGCTATCACCAAGGAAGAGTTCAAACTCTCTCTCAAAACTCTTCAAACTCTACAAAGGGATTGTACATCAAATTGGAAATTTAGCAAGTGCTTCAAGTGCTACGGCTATGGACATCTACAAAGGGATTGTCCTAACCATAAAGCTATCACCAAAGAAGAGTTTAAACTCTCTCTCAAAACTCTTCAAACTCTACAAAGGGATTGTACCTTTTTGACCGAGTTCCTCAAGGAGACACACTTCCTCTTCAAACTCTCTCTCAAAACTCTATCTCTCGGATTTTTATCTCTCGCCCAATTCCGACCACCTCCACTATTTCAGCCATAACTTCTTCATTCCTTATCTGATTGAGACGAGCCACCAACCAATAGAAAGATCTTTCTCTTGCCGTTCCAACAAGGTATTGCGGGAAAAATCCACCGAGCTGTTTGTCCCGTAGGTTCGTCTGAGTGAGGAAAGGTCGTTGCCTGACCATGTACCAACCCGAGGAGCTTCATCTTGGAATTTCGGGCTTGTTTTGGTTTCATTTTTGGTAAGACCACCACTCAAACCTAGTTAAGACATATATGTTTGTGTCCATGAATTTTGTTTGGATTTTGATGGGTTTTGGTGGTTGAATCTTCATGGTTTTCAAGAGGATAGAAATTGCCCCCACCGCTCAAACTTGGAACCGTGATTCCTTGAGGATCATTGAGGCTTTGTTTTGCTTGGAAATCGCTGTAAAATCATCCTAAGGCATAGTACTATGTGTTAACAAAATGTGTGTGGGCTAGAATGGAGTTTAAAAGGATTTTTGATGGTTGATTTCTTGTGGACTCACCGAGGAAAGAATCTGTCCAACCGAACCGGTTTGGAAACCGGGACACATTTGAGGTTCGTCGAGGCGTTGCTTGACTTGGAAATCGTAGGTAAGCCTCATTAGAACATAATATTACATGTGGGAAAGAAGTATGTGAGTTGGATTGGAATTTCATGGCCAGTTATGTATAGTTTTCCCTAGGACAGAAAATCTGCCCTGCGCCAGACGGTGTTTCGAACCGAGAATGGTGGCTGCAAATTGTGAGACTTCACTTGCTTGGTTTGTGGTAAGTTGACTTCTAACCCTTCTTTAGAGTGTTAAGTTATCAATAGACGAATTGTGGTTAAATTAAAAGTGCTTGAAGGGCTGATTTGAGGTAAAAATCGAGAACCGTGTAAATTTGTTCCTAGCGCGCACTAATTTTAAAATGGCTCGTTCTAGGTCTTCCGGTATCCAAATTGAGCTCTGTTTTCGCTCACACGTCCGTAAGACCTTGAAGGATAAGGTTATTAAAGTAGATTTCTCAAAAGGTCAACATATCAATACCAGTTCATTCGGGATTGAATCTAGACGTGGAAAGCCAAAAGTGGATAGCTTGATGCCACGACGTTTCGTCAATCATTTTATGGAATTACTTGACCTAAGCTCAAGGTAAGCTATGCCTAAACCTTTATAAGGATGTTATGTTACTAAAGGATGAAGTTTTGAGTTGGATTGAATGATTTCATGGTCTAATTTTGTGAGAAGCGCGAGGAAGTCCAAATCTGTCCAGTTTTGTGAGTTAGCATTCCTTGGCATGTTTGATTGAAAACCAAGGGTTTGGGGAGCCCTAATTGACCATGAATGTGAGCCTTAATGGCTATTTGAGCATGTGAGATGAGAAGCCGAAAGTTTTGATTTAAAGAAAAGCCAAGTTTGAAAGTGGTGAAAAATGTGATTTTGAATCGAGCATGAAATTATGAATTGGCCGTAATCAATGAATTTCCTGAGGCTTTACTTGAATTTATACGTTTTTGACTGAGAAATTTATTATTTGAAACGTGTGTTATCCAGTGATGGACGTTTGACAGGAATGCCTCGAGTGGGCAATGAATTGCTTGATTTCATGAGTTATTCCTAAATGATGAATTTTGAGGCATGAATTGTTTTTTTAAGTGAAAATCTAAGGCTCTCCATAATTGAAATTTTTATGAAGAAAATGGCGTGTAGGATTGCCAAGGAAATGATATGTGCAATGGCGTGTGGGATCGACGAGAAAAATTATATGTGCACTGGCGTGTAGGATCGCCAATGACGTGTGGGATCGCGAGAAAAATTATATGTGCACTGACGTGTGGGATCGCCGAAAAATTTTATTTGGCCAACGTATTGGGAGGGAGTTACTCACATTTGACCTGACGAGGTCGTGCGGCTAGAGAGTCCCATACTGAAACGATTCATCTCGATTGAAAATGGGCGTCAAGAGTTGTATGGTGACCGAATCAACTCTAAGTCTGGACGCGAGAGTCTCATATGGACCGACGAGTCATATGAAGACCGAATCATCTCGCAGCCCCAAGATGGGCGGCCCAAGATGGGCAGAAATGGAAAGATATGTTTTTCGAAAAAAAATCAAGAATGATTTTGAGAAATTGAATATGCCTCAAGTTTTGATGATTTACTTCAAGTATGAAAGTTTACCTCATGAGTTAAAAATGACCCTGGAAGGGTGTGATAGAAAAGGATGTGTTTTCTGGAAATTCATGAAATGGAATTGGAAGTATCCTCATGTTTGAGATGGGGTCGAGTGTTTGCTCTTGATTGAAAACCTGTCATTGTACGAAGCTCATATTTTTTTTTTTGCCATGATTTGTGACTGAGTCGAATCGATTTGAAGTACTGAATGCCAGGTTTTGACAAGTACCCTGTTTAAACATGCCAATATTTTTGAACCCCAAAATACCCCTTTTTTCAAAAGTGTCTGGAGGCACTGGCATCCTAATTTGGGATTAGGTTTAGCTTACTGAGATTTTATATCCCACCCCATTGTGGGATAACATTTTTCAGGTCCTAAACGATGAAAACCTGAGCTTGCCATGGATTGGCATTTTATGAAGTCACTGGAAGAAATGGTTATGAATCTTTTTGTACCCTTAGGGTTGTAATGATGAGTTTGGGGATTTAGAGTTGTAACCTCTGAAGTATGATTGACCTTTATGAAAGGTGTACCCTTTTGTCCTAAGTCATTTTGTTGTTTTATTTGTATGGAGTTGTTCTCGCTTTCGCATGCATTCTTCATCTAGGTCTTCGAGTTTTGGCCGTTGGATCTTGGGAGTTCATTAAAAGGATCGGGGATGGTGGGATACTCGTGTGCCCGCCGGGCTTGAGCCGTGACATCCCTGTTTGTTTGGTATCAGAGCAAGGGCAGCTCAATCCAACTTAATTGAGACTTGGAGTGATAAGAAGTGATGACTTGAGGACAATTAGGTAGTGAGACTTTTAGGGTTAAGCATGAATTGCCGATTCTTGAGGATTATAGGCTTGAACTTGTGTTACGCTTTAATGGTTATAGTATCGATTTTAATCGATGATCTTGGGTAACGGTGTGATTAGATTCGTAAGGAAGCAAGTAGAAATTGAGGAGCCATGAGCATGGATTTGAGGTTGTAAATGTTCTAGAGGTTAATAGAGAATTGCTTATGAGTAAAGGGACGATTGGATTATATGATCGTGATTGTGGCCTTGAGGTATATGATTGAACATAGGCAATTAATTTGTGAGATGGTCATTTGTGGAATTAGAAAGCTTACATGGAAAAGAACTGATCTGAAAATGAATGTGGTGTGGCCAGTATTGAGGACAATCATCCAGTGCATGTGTTTATGACATTGAAATGAAAGTTGAGAAAGGTGATTTGAAATTGAGAAATTGCCTCGTGGAGGCTGGTTTGTTATGTGGTTGCTACTTAAGAATGATTTGAAATCCTTGAATAATGAGCAACTAGTTGAGAGTTGTTTGGGAACCACTGATGGTTGATGATGAAAGATAATAAGATGAGCAACTTGAGACTGCTACACCTGTATAAATGACTTAGGTCGTTAATTCTTGGAGGAAATTATAGTGACTTGAATGTCACGAGTACCTAGTAAGGTTGAATGACCAGAGTATGGTCACTCAAGGAGCATTTGACTTCAGTAGACAAGATACGGGAAGATTCAAATCTAGTTAAGACATATATCTTTGTGTCCATGAAGTTTGGTTAGATTTTGATGGGTTTTGGTGGTTGAATTTTCATGGTTTTCAAGAGGACAAAAACTACCCCCACCAGTCAGACTTGGAACCGTGAATCCTTGAGGATCATTGAGGCTTTGTTTTGATTGGAAATCGCCAGTAAGCCATCCTAAGGCGTAGTACTATGTGTTAACAAAATGTGTGTGGGCTAGATTGGAGTTTAGAAGGATTTTTTACTGTTGATTTCTTGTGGACTCCCCGAGGAAAGAATCTGTCCAACCAAACCGGTTTAGAAACCGCGGCACATTTGAGGTCCGTCGAGGTGTTGCTTGACTTAGAAATCGTGGGTAAGCCTCCTTAGAACATAATATTACATGTGGGCAAGAAGTATGTGAGTTGGATTGGAATTTCATGGCCGGTTATGTATGGTTTTCCCTAGGACAGAAAAATTGCCTTGCACTAGACAGTGTTTCGAACCGAGAATGGTGGCTGCAAATTGTGGGATTTCACTTGCTTGGTTTGTGGTAAGTCGGCTTCTAACACTTATTTAGGTTGTTAAGTTATCAATAGATGAATTGTGGTTAAACTGGAAGTGCTTGAAGGGCTAATTTGACGTGAAAATCGGGAACCGTGTAAATTTGTTCCTAGCGTGCACTAATTTTAAAATGGATCGTTCTAGGTCGTCCAGTATCCAAATTGAGCTCCGTTTTTTGTCACACGTCCGTAAGACCTTGAAGGATAAGGTTATTAAAGTAGATTTCTCAAAAGGTCAACATATCAATACCAGTTCATTCGGGATTGAATCTCGTCGCGGAAAGCCAAAAGTGGATAGGTTGATGCCGCGACGTTTCGTCGATCGTTTTATGGAATTACTTGGCCAAAGCTCAAGGTAAGTTATGCTTAAACCTTTATTAGGATGTTATGTTACTAAAGGATGAAGTTTTGAGTTGGATTGAATAATTTCATGGTCTGATTTTGTGAGAGGCGCGAGAGAGTTCAAATTTATCCAGTTTTGTGATTTAGCATTCCTTGGCATGTTTGATTGAAAACCGAGGGTTTGGGGAGCCCTAATTGACCATGAATGTGAGCCTTAATGGCTATTTGAGCATGTGAGATGAGAAGTAGAAAGTTTTGATTTAAAGGAAAGCCAGGATTGAAAGTGGTGAAAAATGTGATTTTGAATCAAGCTTGAAATTATGAATTGGCCGTAATGATTGAATTGCCTGAGGCTTTACTTGAATTTATACGTGCTTGACTAAGAAATTTATGATTTGAAACATGTGTTGTCCAGTGATGGACGTTTGAAAGGGATGCCACAAGTAGGCGATGAACTGCTTGATTTCATGAGTTATTCCTAAATGATGACTTTTGAGGCATGAATTGTTTTTTTTATGTGAAAATATGAGGCTTTCTATAATTGAAATTTTTATGAATAAAATGGCGTGTGGGATCGCCAAGGAAATGATTTGTGCACTGGCTTGTGGGATCGCTAATGGCGTGTGGGATCATCGGGAAAAATTATATGTGCACTGGCGTGAAGGATTGTTGAGAAATTTTATTTGGCAAACATATTGGGAGGGAGTTACTCTCATTTGACCTGACAAGGTCGTGCGGCTAGAGAGTCCCATACTGACACAATTCATCTCGATTAAAAGTGGGCATCGAGAGTCGTATCGTGACTGAATCTTCTCTAGATCCGAACGCAAGAGTCTCATATGGACCGACGGATCCCAAATCATCTCGCAGCCCCAAGATGGGCAGCCTAGGATGGGCAGATATGGAAAGATCTGTTTTTCGGAAAAAAAAAAATCAAGAATGATTTTGAGAAATTGCATATGCCTCATTTTTTGATGATTTACCTCAAGTTTGAAAGTTTGCCTCATGAGTTAAAAATGGCCTTGGAAGAGCGTGATAGAAAAGGATGTGTTTTCTGAAAATTCATGAAATGGAATTAGAAGTATCCTCATGTTTGAGATGGGGTCGAGTGTTTGCTTTTGATTGAAAACCTGTCATTGTACGAAGCTCAATTTTTTTTTTGCCATGATTTGTGACTGAGTCGAATCAATTTGAAGTACTGAATGCCAGGTTTTATCAAGTGCCTCGTTTTAAACATGTCAATATTTTTGTACCCCAAAATATCTCATTTTTCAAAAGTGTCTGGAGGCACTAGCAACCTAATTTGGGGTTAGATTTTGCTTATTGAGATTTTATATCTCACCCCGTCGTGGGATAACATTTTTCAGGTCCTAGACGATGGAAACCCGAGCTTGCCATGGATTGGCATTTGATGAAGTCTTTGGAAGAAATGGTTAGGAATCTTTTTGTAGCCTTAGGGTTGTAATGATGAGTTTGGGGATTTAGAGTTGTGATCTATGAAGTATGATTGACATTTATGAAAGGTATACCCTTTTGTCCTAAGTCATCTTGCTGTTTTATTTGTATAGAGTTGTTCTCACTTTCGCATGCATGCTTCATCTAGGTCTTCGAGTTTTGGCTGTTGGATCCCGGGAGTTCGTTAAAAGGATCGGCGATGGTGGGATACTCGCGTGCCCTCCGGGCTCGGGGTGTGATAGTAAGTCTTGAAAAGATGAGCAATCGGAATAAGAGAACCAAGGGATCTTCTAGCTCGAGGCCACAGATAGTGCAGTTGATGGAGTTCTTAGAGTTTTGGATGAAATTGGAAACCTAATAGGCAGACAAGCTCAAGAGAGAGCTGCTGCTATCGTCCCAAGCCGTTGAGGCTGCCGTTGCTGTTGCTAACCTGGCAAATGGAAATAATGGCAACAACGGGAATAACGGTCAGGGTCACGGAGGCAGTAATGCGCAAGGAAACGACAATGCGAACCGCCAAATGGGTCAACTGGTGGAGCAATTCTTGAAGCTAAAACTATCTCAATTCGATGGCCCCGGAGATGGCGCCTCGATGGATAGAGAAACTCAAGAAGGCTTTTGGAGTCTTAAGATGTACGGAGGAAGAGAAAGTGCTCCAAGCGGTCTACTAACTAGAGGGTACCGCTAACGACTGGTGAAATGCCATCAAAGAAGGAGTTTTCCCAGAAGGCACTGCCCTCACTTTGGCCGCCTTCATTGAAGCGTTTAACAATAAATACTTCTCGGAGACTGCTCAAGAGAGGAAATTGGTAGAGTTCCAACAGCTTCACTAGAATCAACTGACCGTAGATTAGTATGAAGCTGAGTTTACTAAGTTGTCAAGGTACGTGCCAAGGCTAGTTGAGAATCCATTGGATAAGGCGCGAAGGTTCCGAGACAAATTGAGGTTGGACCTTCATAGCCAAATAGTAGCCATGAATTTGAGAACCTATAAAGAAATATATAAGCGGAGTCAAATGATCGAAAGAGACCTGAAGGAGAGAGCTACCACATCTAGGTCGTGGTTTACTCCTGCTAGAGACAACCGTCAATTTGGCAAAAGGCCAATGGCGAATAACCGCCGTTTCATCTCTCTAGTCAGGAAGAACATCAGTAAGCCTGCTCACCAATCGAATTGGAATTATCGCCTATGTGGAAGGCGACATGGGAATGGACCTTGCCCAAGCAAGACGGACATGTTTCAAGTGTGGCCAACTGGGCCATCAGATGGATTGATGGATTAGATGGATTTGAACTCGGATCGATGGATTGGATGGATTTCGGATCACAAATGGCTCAATCATGGAGGTTCAACGACAATGGCTCATGGCAAGAATGGCCTCCGTATTGCTCGGTCTCTTGTATGTGTATTAGTGTAACACCACGAATCTGCTACCTTGCGATCTTTTCTTGTCCTTCTCTGCCAACTTGAGAACCATTTTCCAAACAATTTACAGCATGCGCACAACCTTGAAAATTCACCCAAAGCGGCTCTGTTTGGACCCGATTCACTAGAGGCTGCTCCCAAACGTTCTTGCACAAGTATCAAAAGGGTTAAGACTTTAAATAATGGTAAAATAATGTCTAATTGACCTTAAATCAATGGCGAATTATGATCATTTGTGGCTGGACAGAGCTGGATTGTGCGAACTAAGGAAAGTACTTCGTCAGTGGGTGCTCCGGCGGACGCACGAAATTCGACTATACTCAATGACACAGAATTCTTGATGGATGTTTTTGATCCCACCAAAGTCTTAGATTCACACTTTCCTTCTTCGGAGTTTATGGCTCAGAACCATAAATCACGTGGCCATGAACCCCTTTGACTAGATATTCTTGGTCATGGTCAACAAGGTGTGATAGAAATAGGTTCCAGGCGAAGGAAGCGCGAGCTTGTCAAGGATTGACATTTGAAGAATTAGTTGACCAAATGTATTTAGAATGGATTTGTCTTTTGTGATATTATGGATTGTACTTCTGGTTGGTGAATTAGGAATTGATCTTGATTAATTGATTATTATAACTCGATGTACCCTTATGTCCTAAGTCATCGAGTGATGTTGTATTTATATCAATTGGAGTTGGCATCGCTTCCACATGCGTGTTCCTTTCAGTGCTTAGAACATTGACAGTTGGATCTTGGAGTTTTTCGAAAAGTACGGCTTGGTGGGATGTTCGCGTGCTCGCCAGGTTCGGGGCGTGACGGACGGCTAAGGGTTAGCCAAGTCGTTCGATCTCAGCCGTAGGCTTAGGAAATCATATGGGACGGTTTCCATTAAGCCGGCTTTCGATCTGAGCCGTAGGTTTCCATTGATAGATCCAGTGGCTGTGGAGTAGTCACGTAATCCAATGGCAACTGTAGGATCAGAATAAAAAAAGAAAATAAAAAAAGAAAAATCAATGAACAGTGTCGTTTCGAAGCTGGTCTCCGTGTAGGTCGGGGTCTGGGCCTGGTGTCCGGTCCGCGAGGATTGGGTTGACCCTATCCGAATTACTTCTTTAAAAAACATTTTTAAAAATAAAAAAAATTCTAGAAAATTCTAAAAAAATGTTAGAAAATCCTAGAAAATCCAAAAAAAATTAGGAAAAATTATACAAAATTCCTAGACTCTCCAAAAATTCTCAAAAATTGAAGAATGGTCATAGACAACTAGTCAATCCTATTTTGAGAGTTTCCCACTCGTTCTTCTAAAATTGACGATAATTCCCTTTAGGGGTAAATCGACTCCGCTTTGCATATGAGATAGGTCGAAAATGCCTAGATTAGGATTATGGTCAGTTAGGTGGACAATCCTTCAACTTGGGTTTTCGAATCTCATCATTTTTCCTGAAATGACGATTTTACCTCTTAAAGGGTAAATCGTCTTTCATATTCCAATTAAGTTGTGAAAATTGCCAAAACTAGGTGATGGGTCAAGTGGGTGGCCAATCCTTATGTCTAGGATTTTCATGTCTCATCCCCATCCCAAAATGATGATTTTACCCCTCAAAAAAGTAAATTACATTTTAAAATTCCAGAAAATTCTGAAAATTGTTAAAATATAGAAAATGCGTAAATTTTGATGGTCAATCATATTTTCGACCCTATTTTACTCCATATTTCTTTTGAAATGATAATTTTATTCTTTTTGGGCAAATTGTCCCAAATTTTTTCAAAATTATAATGTTGCCCTTCACGGGCGAATCATGTCTAAATCATTTTTGGATCTTGATTGACGCTTCTCTAGTTCAATAGGGCCTTACTAGGGATGTCATGTTGTATTCGTGTTATTTATCCGCATGTCTTGGATCCTTGATTTGCGCACCTTCTTTTATTTATTGTGAGTGTGAGTATAGCCACTCCTATCTGCATGAACTCTTAATTTTAAGGTTCGTACCCCACTCATCTACATGAAATCTTAAGATTAGATAATTCAGTCAACTTAGGTACCGAAAGGGTGTCAACTCTGATAGTTGGCGTAACTAAGTCTCCGATCCCACTTCTATGGTTCTTGCAGAATCGAATAGAAGATCCCAACTATTTGATAGGGTTTCCAACTGTATCCTCCACGAAATGATTGGTGGCAACTCCTTAGCATGTACACATATCACATGCCATTGGACCACATTAAAGGTCGACCACGTATACCTCCGTTGCAACTTGGGTAGTGGGCTTTGAAAGAGGCTCGCGTCCGACCAGACCGGACGACCCATTAACCCTTGACGACGCCAAAATCGAAAGAGGGTCGCAACAATGATGGGACATAATAGTGACTTTGAAGGTTACGTCCGATGATGAGCCTGATGTACTCCTGTTGAGTATTCAGTAGCATGAAGAGCGCCTTCGTTGTTGGCCTGTTTGTCGAAGCGATCAATGATCTAGCTTGGATTGAACTCAAAGGTTTTGGTTGCCATGAGAAAATCCAGAAAAGCTCGAAAAGGGTTTAGGTTTTAGACGAAAACTCAAAAAGAGACGATTGGGAACTTTCGCATGAAGTGAAAGAGGTGATTTACAACGAATCGTGAGAAATTCGAGATGATCAATGCTTTGGGAAAGGAAATCAAAAAAGGGAAATCATTATCTGCAGCTAGCAGCTGTCAAATCAAGAGAAATCTTTTTAAAAAGATAAATATTTGATTTATTTCTTTTTAAAATGGGGCATTTGTTCACACCTAAAGTAACCCCACAGATTCACGTGGTAGGCACGAGCAGAGACCATGATCGCCTACGGATAGACACATTAGCAGCTAGATGGAAGCCGGCCCTGAAGACGCCATATATCAAGGTAATTTCTGGCGGCATTTTCCCCAAAGATTAAGAGAAAGGATAGCGTAGAAGAGGCCATGATCGAAGCAGTTAGGGAGATTAGCTGCAATCCCCAAAAAGTAAAGAGAGAGAAGGCTCGAAAAGCTGAGAAATCGCTAAGAGCATTATCCACAAGAGCCGTCAAAGGAAAAACGTGCGTGGAGTGAAGCCCACAACAGTAACCATTCGAGGGTTACCAGAGCACGCCTATAAAATACCTAAGGTTATCCAACATAGAAGCCCCCCACACAACACAACAAACAAGTCTTATCTTTTCAACTAGCCCTTAGCTTAGTTGTAGTTTTCAGATTCCTGTCGTCTACTCAATTCTAACGTGTTCCATATCTAGAGTTAGGTGCCGTCGATTAGATTTCGACGTCTACACACTCAGTTCAATACCGTCGATTCAATTCCAATGTTGTGTTGTTCATCCACCCTATCCAATACCGTCGATTCAATTTCGGTATTGTGTCCTACATTTCCACCCGTCTGGTATCATCGATTAAATTTCGGTATCGTGTCCTACAGTGTGGTCTAGCATTGTCGATTCAATTTTGATGTTGTGTCCTAGTTACTAGTACGTCGAGGAATTCAACAAAGTTTCATCGAAGAGTCAACAAGAAGGTCAGTTGAGAGCCTGTACGGAGCTGTCGACAGAAACACGGTTATCTTTGTATACATTTCGCATTTGACATTCTTTGTCCAAAACTAACTCAGAGCCCCTTCTTACTTAACGAACTACTAATGTTTGATAAAATATTCTCGTGTTAACCAACGTATTGGGCTTCAATCCTTTTGAGCCGAGCTTGGAAGTTCGAACAAAGCCCGACCAAGGGATTTTAACACTCAACACTTACATCTATTGATTACATATCGGTTGCATGGTGGAGCTTGTGTTCGACACGCGTTGAAAATGAATGCGAAGACCCTTGAAGAGTGTGTGCACTTCCTAGGTAGTAAGTTGTAACTACTGTTTTATTCACGTGGGGAGAAGGTAAAATTTTGTTGCATCATCTTACAACACTAGACGCGGGTAGTGAACTTTTAAAATAGAAGCGTGAGTGTCTCGAAATAATTTCTCTCTCCAGTGAAACGAAATCAACATTTCGTATGATTTCTAAGGAACTTTTCGCCCGAGCATTTTGCTCTCTCGGCCATGGGGAAGACTGACTGACAACGTTCGGTCGAGGACAATCTTCGGTCATTTCCGACGGTCCCTCTGGCTGAAATTCTAGCCAGAAGATCGCAACACTTCCTTCTATCACCCCTCCAAAGGATTTCCCTTGATGTTCGATCGGTTGTAGGGAGGAACAGATCTACGCCGCTGGGAATCGTTTCTGTTCCATGGAAGCCTGCAGTGGTTTCTGGCCATTTTGGCCGGCGCCGTGGGCCGATTCCTCTATATATAAGGTCGCAACACATCCTTCTACCATCCCTCTGACGGATTTCACTTGGCATTGGATCTGTAGAGAGGAGGACCAAATCTCCACTGCTGTTGCTTGCTTTTGCTTGAGGGGAGCTCGCGGCAGTCTCCGACCAATCTAGCCGATGCCAAGGGCTGTTTCAAATTCTTTTTAGGTCGACTCTTACCCCTATGCCTCTTCTCTAAACGGTGGCTATCTTCAAAGGGTGGATTTAGCTGTGAATGATACTGTGCTTCTGCCCACGACATCATGGTTGCTCCTCCTGCGAAGGCAATTCCTCTTCAAGCGTTTGGATTCCTGATCTTGGGGTGGATGCATCACCATTCACCTACTCCATAGTAAGTCTTGCTAGTTGTTGTGGAGTATTCCCTCTCGTGACGAGGTCTGCTATGTATTTCTCACTACTACTGTGGCTCCTTCTTCTTTTGAGTTGAGGAGTAGTGGTCTTTAAACCGCGTGAGTGTAGTTAGGTGTTTTTGCTTGTTGACTGGTGGATATAGTTACTGCTGTTGATTAGTAGTTGTGAGTGGTTTATATGGCATCTGATAACCTCCTATTGTGGCTCGAACCAGACTTCACGTGGACTTGACCCTCCTATTTGTATGGCCTCTATTGATGAGATATTCCCCTCCTCCTTACTTGAGATTGATAATCTAGTGGATCCAAATGATGTCTTCTTGGTTGAGGGAGGTACCATCCCTTTGAGTAAAGGTAAGGAGACGGTTTTTGAGTTTGGGATGGAAAATGTCTTTGCTGGTGGTAACGATATTAACATTGTAGATGATATGGTGGCTGGTACTGCTAGTGGAATGGTTGTTGGGACCTCAAAGGTGATTGGTTGTGGCCCTGGGAGGAGTCGCAGTAGATTCGAACCTGGTGTTAGGCTCTTAAGGCCCCCCAAGTGCATTCTGCCCTTGAAGCAGGTTTAAACTTCACTAGTGATCATGCCAAGGCTAGTGTTGCAGTTGTCAAGGCTAGAGATAATGGTGGGACTTCACATGTGGTTGCAAATGTAAACATAGCCAGAATAGGGTTAGGTCTCATGGTAGGAAATCAATGCCTCTTTTTTTCAGAAATGGTCCACAAAAGGGACCACTTGAGGATGGCATTTCTTGCCCGAGTGAGGAAGAAGCTAGGCAACGCAGCAACAGTAAGTTGCACCTCCAATCTAGACCACTAAATCAGCCACAGACTTGGGTTAATGTGGCCATGACCAAGGGTTACAACCTCTCTTATGTAGCTCCAGCCATGAGGGATGGAAAGTCAATGGTAGTTATCCCTTCGGATGATGTGTGTCACGCCTCGCTCACCTTACAAGTGCGCTCATCCGCTCATGCCGTAAATTCAGTCCCAAGATACCCTTCTTTTATGGCGATAAATAAATGAAACTCGCATGCGGAAGTGTAAAAGAAAATAAGTACATAACTCCTTGCAAGCTAATTCAAACAAAACAAAGAATGAGACACGGGACAAAGAAAATGGTGATTTACATAACAAGAGGTCGAGTTTATATAAACGAGGCCAGGTACTAGCTAATACCACTAGGTAAGATCGAGGAAGACAAAAGGGTGAACAAAGATAACCATTAAGCCCCACAAAAAAAAATTGTCACCACCAAAAGACAACTCCACAATCGTGTAATCTCGAGCCCACTAAGTGGTACTAGTATCTTCGGCTTGACTCAAGTCCTCTGCGGGATCATAATCCGAGAAAGTTTCTGATCGTACTTCTATGGTGTCTTTTTCCATCTCATCCTCCAAGTTAGAAATCTCGATCACTTCGATACTCTCCTCCCTAGCCGGGGTCTCCTCTGGAACGTTCCTCGAGTCTACCACGGAACCCTCTATCTCGATCTCATCTCAATAAGGATGGCACCACCATAGAACTACACGTCTTGGAATCTCGTGGCCTTTAATGGACCAGTAGTAACTTCCCCAGCTCTCCTGAACCAGGCTTCAAAACGATGTGGCTTCAAGTCTTCCTCCCCCTCATCAACCCATACTACCGTACTCTTCCTAATATAAATTGTACCTCGTCTATCTAGAAACTCCTCAAAATAAGCTGTCATCTCCTTGGGATCTCCTAGGCGCGTAGGCAACATATTCAAGGCTTGAGATCTGAAAAATAAAAAGGATCCCACGACGGGATGAGACTTACGTCTCAACAAGCTACCCTAATTCTAAATTAGACCATCAGTCCCACCAAACAAAATATCATAACAACAACAAACAACCAATGGCATAAATGCATATATCGTTTATACGAAAGCATCACATCGTGCAACTTACGAAGAAAATGACATCTAAGACCAGACATAAAGAAAGTGACCCAAGCTTCCGTACTAGCCAAGAACCATAGCAACACCATAGGAATTAATAATAAATTCAATTCTCAATCCACAACTCAATAGACTATCATGACAAATAAACCCGCGTTAAGACGTGTTAGGTTTACTAATCAATTTCCAACTCATGTCAACATGTATAATTCCTTATCCCGCGTTAGGACGCATCAAGATATCATTTAATCACAACCCCGCTTTAAAACGCCTCAAGGTATACTTAGGATGCAATCCCGCGTTAAGACGCCTCAGGATATGCTCATAATGCGATCCCGCGTTAAGACGTCTCAGGGTACCATAGGTCTCGACAAATACCTTAAGTCAAGAATTGTCTCAACAATCATTTAATCACATTCTCATCATAAGAGTTTCAAAAAGTCGATCACAAACCAATTGCTTGTCAAAATGATCATATTTTATCACAAAAAGTAACTCGAAAGTCGAGTAACCTATAGCTACATAATCAAGTAAAACATGCCAACAAGCATATCACCAATTCAGTCAAAGGAACTACTATTTTAGTAGCAAGCGAGTACTCATGACTCATTCTTCAACAATTCCATTCAATTTCCACTCAACCAAGCATAACCAAATCGTCAACTCATCGATCTTGTAATAAAACTATCCAGTTGCGTCCAAATGTTCTAATATAGGTTTAGGGGTCGCTTACTTTCGTTCCAATTAGCAAATTTTCACCACAATTCCTTGTCAAGCTCAGCTTCCAAACAAGATCGCCGTTGTCCAAAACAGGGCAGCAATATACTTCAGCGACAATTCATCGTTTCAGTCAATTTCTCTTTTCTAACTTCAACTCCACCCATCGTACACCTTAATAACACCCTAAATCACATTCTAGTATACCTTAACACCACATTTGGAGCATGATAATGCCGAGAACAGTCCCCAATAGAACCGGTGTGCTCAGAATTGAAACAGAGCAAAAAACTGGTTTTGTTCCTTCTTGTTCTAACAGTCCACACATCACCCTTAACTCCAATTTTTTTCATTAATTCACTTGGAGCAACCTTAATCAACATGTTATAGAGCCCTATGGAAATTTTTGAAGTCAATTAGCACTCCTAAGGCCTCCAAACAAATCGACTCTTCTCAATTCACCGGCGGTCAAAATCTGTCCGGAAAATCAACTCCAATCAAACCATCAAAACTCATTCAAAACTCAACTAAATCAGTGACCCTAATTCAGTGACTTCAAGTATAACATGTTATGTAAATTTCATAAAAATTTTGGTGCCATTCGAAGTCTCTAAGAGGGTGAACCATAGTCCTCTCTCAATTAGCTCAGAATCTGTCCAATTTTCTTTCAAAAATTTTCATAAATTAACCAGACCTCCAAAAATCATGAAACCAATTGGAACTTGTCAAGGACAGGTTAAACTAACCTGTGGTGGTTGGCGGCCAGCCAGAAGTTCACCGGAGGAGGCGATCGTACGGACCGAACCGGGTGGCAGCAACTGGTCGGAACAGAGCAATTTTTGCTCTTGAGAAGGAAACACAGAATGAAGGGGAAGAAGAGGGAGATGGCTCACGAAATTTCTTGGAGAAGCAGATGATATGCTTCTAATCACTTTGATTAAGCTTCTAGAAGGGTTAGAGTGAGTGGAAAATTAATGACCATCACCCAATTATTGACACTTGTCTTAGAATCAATTATATCAAGACTCCATTGAATCCTTTACCCCTCAGATTTTTTTCGGCAGCCTTGGGGAGGAAGGAAATTTGTTAAATGACTAAAATGTCCTTCTCAAATCATTAAGGCAAGGTTAACTCTCCAAGGGCAAAATGGTCTTTTCACACCTTTCGTCCGAAATTTCAATTTTTTCGATATTTTCATCCTCGATAAGGCGGCGTCCAATCCATATCAATTATTGGAATCCCTCATTTCCATTTTCAAATTTCAAGATCCTATCTCATGATCGATTTTCCGTTGATCGAAATTCCAGTTTATCTCGAATTAACAGGTGGCTCTTGCGGATGTTACGCGTATCGACTCTGTGATTTTCATCAAACTTAGGATAACTCAAACTACAACAATTTGGATTGTTATGTAATCGCAAGGGTCTATCGCTAGCCCTGACGGCAACAATCGTCACAATTCGATTTAGGAAAATTTTACAAATTATACTTTAGTTAAGCGGTATCACCCGCGTCCCAATCGTACAACGCTAGCAATGTCTTCCTTAATCGTTTTTAGATCGACCTCAGTTCTATTTGTTCCCTTGACGATCCTTATGATCAAAGTGTCGTTTTCTAATCGAGTTTCCTAGGTCCACGTACCTCATCGCGCGTTAGCCTTTTCCCTTTAGTTAATTGACTTGAAATTGATCAGATCCGAGCGAGACATAACTGAAATACTTCGATAGATATCTTACAATCAAAGGTCTCGAAATGACAGGAATTCAGAATGTCACAATGTGGGAAATGAAAATCCCTTCTTGAAAGAATGTGTTGTGGGTCAATTTCTAGGGAAGAAGATTTACTTCAGTTGACCGAGGAAGCCATCAAGGGTAACAAAGTTGGTGATGTTCGTTTACATGAAAACGGGTATTACTTCATTAATATACCGGATAAGGAGCTTAGGAGGAAGGTGCTGGATTTGGGACCTATATCAATCCTAAATAGCATAATGATGCTACAACCGTGGCATCCAAAATTAAAGCTCAAAAAAGGAATATGTGATACTTTGCCCGTTTGGGTTAGATTGAGGGATGTCCCACTCTTTCTCTAGAATCCTAAGAGTATTAGTCGAATAGCAAGTGCCATTGGCAACCCTCTATATGTTGACATACAAACTGACCAAATGAAGAGACTATCTTTTGCCCGTGTTTGTGTGGAGATTAAGGCGTCCATCCTCGCCCTGAAATGGTGGAAATTAGTTGGGATGGTGAAATGATGAATGTTGGTGTATAATATGAATGGAACCCCCTAGCTTGTGACTCTTGTCGTGTATATGGTCACAAACAGGGCACTCAAGACTTTCCTTGTGTTCAAGCAACTGAAATCCCTTTGCTAAAGGAATCGGTCCCAAGACAACGGAAGGGGAAGGAGGGAGAGTGGCAGCAAGTAAAGGGAAGGAGAAGGGAGACAAATCAGCCTCTTAACCGAGTAGAAACAGTCCCAGATCTGATGAACTCTTGGCCACATGCCCAGACTTCGAACCTGCATTCCACATCAGCTCTGGGGGTTGCTGCTAATTAGAAAATAATTCGACCAGACACCTTCCCAGTTTTGAACACCTCTCGGCCACCATTGGAAAAGCCTGTGCGAAATAGCCACTTGGAGACCATGTCCATGGTAGCCACTGAACGTCCTAAAACTGCAGGGGAATATATAAGGAGGAGTCTCTTAACCGAGCAGTATGTCCTTCTGCTATGTTGAGCTCTTTATATCTCCTTGCAAGGAAAATGCTCATCTGGAGACCACATTATGGGCTGCCTTACCTGTTAATGCATCCATTGAGAATTCCAAGAATGACAGTCCTACAGACGACCAGCAGCCCATTGACTCAGATCATTCCCATCGAGCTGATTCTATTCACTCTTCAGGGTTAGAAAGTGTAGAGGACCTAGCTAGTATCATTGGCAGCGATGAAGAGGAAGACATCTCATTTCATTCCCCTCCTATTACTAGATCGCGTGCAACAATTGCACTTATGGGGGATCCAAAACTGACTCAATCTCAACCTATTGCCGCACCGGAGGACCCTCCCATTCAGGAGGAAAGCAGCCATTCTTCTTCCAAGGCTGGCCAACTTAAGTCAAAGAAGAAGGGTAGAAGGAGATACCGGTAACCACCCCATTACCTATTATATATATTTTTTGGAATATGGAATATTAGGGGTCTTGTTAACCCCCTTCATCAAGCTGAAATTCGATCCTTTATTAAGAATAGCCGTCTTTCTTATGTTGGTATATTAGAGACTAAGGTTAAAGAATCTCTTTTTGGTAGTATCTCAGATGGTTTATTACCTGGTTGGTGATGATTGGCAAACTATGAGCATTCTCATCGGGGTAGGATATGGATTGGCTAGGATCCTCAGGCGGTTGATCTCTAGGTTCTCTTGACATCAACCAGATGATTCATGCTAGAGTGAAATTAATTGCCATGAATAACTCTTGTCTTATATCAATTGTTTATAGTGATCACACATTTATAGCTCGGAGGCCTCTATGGGCTGACCTTATTAGACTTAGTGTCTGTGATGAGCCTTGGATGGTGGCTGGCGACTTCAACGCTATTCGAGACCATACGGATGTAATGGGTGGCTCGAATACTTGGATTTCTGCTTTTGATGAGTTTGGGGACTGCTTAGCTCAAGTTGGCCTGGATGATCTTAGATATGTGGGGCATAGGTTCACTTGGGCCACTTCTTCAGGTTTATCCTGAAAACAACGCAAGATTGATCGTGTTCTTATCAACGAACACTGGAGCCATATATTTTCTTTTTCTGAGGCCACTTTTTTGGCACTTGGGATCTCTGACCATACTCCCATGGTGGCCAAAATTACGCCTCCTCCTATGTCCAAGAAGCCTTTCAAGTTCTTCCATTATTGAACTACACACCCTTCATACAGAGATATTGTTGCACAGGTTTGGGCTACTTCTTTTGGCGGCTCTCCTATGTACATACTTTGTCGCAAGCTCAAACTTCTTAAATGCCGACTTAAACAGTTAAACAGGAGCTCTTTCTTTGATATCTCAAACCGAACTGAAAAAGCAAGGCTAGCCCTCAACTCGGTTCAAGATGCTCTGGAACTGGACCCAATGAATCAAGCTTTGGTCGATCGAGAATTGGAACATCTCCAGGCTTTCTATGCACTTAGACTCCAAGAGGAGTCATTCTATAAACAAAAGTCGAGAATCAGGTGGCTTAAGGAAGGGGATAGGAACACTAGAAATTTCCACCACTTCGTCAACAAGAGAAGACTTCAGAACCGCATTCTCTCGATTGTGGATTTGGGTGGGGAGCTCTTGACCGAACCATTTCAGGTTCGAGACCATATAGTCAACCACTTTGACGAACTACTCAATGGTGATTCTACTACTATTCGGCCTGGGATTCCTGATATTTGTGGTTATCTTTCTCATACTCTGGATGATGACCAAGTGCTTTCGTTATCTCGGAGTGTCACGGAGGAGGAAATCCGAACCACTGTCTTCTCTCTTGCTAAAGGTAAAGCCCCTGGCCCGGATGGCTTCAGTGTTGAATTCTTTATCTCGTCTTGAGATATAGTTGGACCTTCAGTTATGTTGGCTATCCAAGACTTTTTCAGAAACGATAGTCTACTAAAAGAGACAAACACTACCATCTTATCCCTTGTGCCAAAGACTCCTAATTCTATGGCTATGGCGGACTTCCGACCTATTGCATGTTGTAAGACGATTTACAAATGCATAACTAAGATACTTGCTAAAAGAGTAGCATCTATATTGCCCTCTATCATTTGCCCTTCCCAAACTGCTTTTGTTAGAGGAAGGCGGATTGGTGACAATATAATGCTTGCTCAAGAGCTATTTGTGGATTTTCATCATGAACCATATCTTCTCAAATGTGCCATTAAGGTCGAATTTCGCAAAGCTTATAACACGGTGGATTGGGGTTTTCTTGAGGTGGTACTAAAGGCTTTTCGATTCCCGGGTTGCATTATTAAACTGATCATGGAATGTGTTTCCATGCTTAAGTTCTCTATGGCAATTAATGGGGAACTACATGGTTTCTTCTCAAGAACTAGAGGCATTCGACAGGGCGACCCACTATCTCCATACCTCTTCACTCTGGTTATGAAAGTTTTTTCTGGCATCTTACACTCCAAGACCAGTCTACCAACCTGCAAATTTTTCTGGAGATGTAAGCATAGCCGGATCTCCCATTTATTTTTTGCCGATGATGTCCTATTATTTGCCGAAGGAAACTTGGACAACATTCGCTTGTTAAAGGATGGACTAGACCTGTTTTCCAGTTGGTCGGGTTTAAGGTCGAATACTAGCGAGAGTGAAGTCTTCTTTTCGGGTGGTACAGCTATCTTACGGGAGCAGATTCGACATTGCCTGGATTTCAAAAAGGTACCCTTCCTTTTCGGTATTTAAGAGTTCCTATTATTGCTTCTAGAATCTGCAAGGTTGATTGCGAAACTCTAGTGAATGCTATTACTGCTAGAGCCCGGTCTTGGTCTTAGAGATTCTTATCATATGTTGGACGATTGCAGCTTGTAAAATTGATTTTACATTCGATCCATGTCTATTAGGCTACTGTTTTCACTCTTCCCATGTCAGTTATGAATAGGATCGAATTGATTCTTAGACAATTCCTATGGAAAGGCCCTGACTTAGGCGTTGGAGGAGCTAAGGTCACCTGGTCTGATATCTGTCTTCCTACAGAGAAGGGTGGCCTAGGAATTCGTAGACTTGTGGATTGTAACAAAGCGATGACTCTAAAGTATATATGAACTCTCTTTGAAGATAAAGAGTCCCTTTGGTGCCAGTGGATTCACTCGACCTTTTTGAAGAACATAAACTTTTGAGTAGCTAGCAGACCTACTGTTGGTTCTTGGGCAGGGAAGAAGATCTTGGACCTCTGGTCAGAATTCTCTCATCTCTACAGATGGACTATTGGTAACGGACTCTCGACGTCATTCTGGTTTGATCATTGGAATGACAAAGGCCCTTTAAACAAGCTTCTCACGCTTGGAGATATATACCAGCCTAGGATTCCTCGCAAGGTTACGGTTCGAGACTTCTTTTACTCGGATTGGCCACTTTCTATTATGCTAGATACTGTCTTCTCTTGGATGGAACCGACGCCTACTTTTGTGGAAAACAGGGATGATAAGCTCACTTGGATAGGTTACTCTTCTAGGACCTTCTCGGTTGCATCGGCTTGGGATGCCCTTAGACCCAAAAGACAACGTGTTCATTGGCATTCATTCATCTAGGATAAGGCTTTTGCACCAAGGGATGCATTTCTTATATGGTTAGCCTTGCATAACCATTTACCTACTCAGGTACGGTTGCTTCAACATCGTCGAATCGGGGATGGTGTGTGCGCTTTCTATCGACTCAGACCAAACTCCATTGACCACTTATTTTTTAGGTGCTTGATCACTGGTAGACTTGATTCCAGTTGGGTGTCCAATTGTAGTTTGTCTTGGCAAAACCGACATTGGGACGACTTTATAAGGTAGGCCAAAACATCTAGGTGGCCGTTCCTTTGCTTATCATATTGCCAAGTATTCTCTTGGCGCGTTATGCCACATTACCTGGTCTGAAAGGAACAACATCCTCTTCCGAGGTAAGGTTCTTTTCATGTCAGCTATCACCTTGCATCTTTCCAAGAAGGTCAAAGACAGAGCGCTTTTGTTTGGACACATTCAGGACTGCCCTCGTAATAGAGACCTTCAAAGAAAATGGGGCCTCTCGGCATCTATCTTTGATGATCGTCGCAACGCTGTTTAGTTGTTGTTTTTGTGTGATAGCTCCTACTTTATGTTTAGTCTCTATTTTCCATATATGCCGTGTATTTGGCCAAGTCTCAGTGTTTTTGGGATTATTAGTTGTGCTAGTCATACCCCCCCTAGACCTGTCTACTTTTGGATTTGGCCTTGCTTGGTTGTACAGATGATCGTGGAATGAGTTACTGCTGTGCTGCTGTCCACTGTTGCCGCTGCCCAGATTTGCCGCTTTTCAGATTTGCTTCCATGTTTGGTCCAGGCTCCTCTTTTGGCTGCCTGATTGGTTCATTGTATATGTGTGATGTGTTATTCTCAGGCCGTGTGTTTGGTCTTTTTTTATGCTCGCTTGGCCGTGTGGTGGCCTTCTGTTTCTTCTTGTTATGCAAAGGATTCACCCGACTTGGTTGGGCTTTTTGCTACCTGCTTCTGCGCAATCCTTGGCGGTTTGGTTGATCGGCTTGCTGGGGATTCCGATGCCGCCTGCTAGCTCCTGCACTCGTGTAGTCCTTCCTAGTCCCTTTGGTTGTCTGTTGTGGTCACTTAAGTCAGGCCAAGGTTGCTCGTTATATTTTCATTACTTTAGGCCGCTTATTTGGCGATTTATTAGGTTACTTCTCCTGCCCGGTTCTGTGGGTTTTTGTCGCTTGTTTGGCTGTTTATTTACTGTTGTCTTGGCTATACATTGGACTCTAGGTAGGCGCGCATTGTCGCGTTGTTGTATATTGCAGCCGGTACACGGTTGAACCCGTTTTGGCACATATGATGTAATTACTGGTTCATGATTTTTGTGTCTAACTTCATCTTTATACTTAGTCATTTGAAAATTTTATACATACTTAATTTATAAAAAAAAATTGTTGGTCAGATAAAAAAATGCAAGGTAGTTCAGCCGGTTGTACCGTTCTTATGATCTCGGGCCGTGTTGATTATAGTTTCTCTGGGTCGGGTCGTTTTTCCGTCGCCATGTATTTCTTTTCGGAGAAACTTTTTTCGATCCCTGTGCTTTTAAACCTCATCGTCTTCTTGGTTTTCACTTTCGTTCATCGTCTGCCCGTAAATTGTGGAAAAAGAAAAAGGAAAACGTCTGCGCACAGCGATTATCCCAACTCCCAACAGCTTTGGAAAAACTCTCCATGAACTTGCTGGTACATTACCTTGCCCCTCTCTCTCTCTCCAAATCTATCTACACTGAGGCACCGTTCTTCATCATCTGTTGCCATTCTTGAATCAATTCAATCAGGACAGGATGATGCAGAAGAAGACGAGGGAGACCCAGCCTCAGCTTCAGCTCAAATGGCACGAAGTAGGCCCTGTCCACTGGGTCGAGACCTCAGATTCCGTCTCTCGCCGCTTCCAATTCGAACCCCATGGTCAGCTCTCCGTAAGTCGTGGTCACAGTCCCACTCTCTCTCTCCCCCTTTCTCCTTCCGTGTTAATTTCTTCTTGAATTCTGGTGCTTGTTCTTTCGCTCGACTGATTTGAAGCGCGAAACATGTGGGTCATGGCTGTTAGGTGAAATTACTCGATGACTCGAGACCTGTTGCTCATAGGGTGGTCGATTCCTTTCTGAACAAGTTCTTCCCTTCAGGATACCCTTACAGGTAAAAGATCTGATCTGTATCTCCTTTCACTGTTTAAGAAGAAGATTGCGTTGGGCTAAATTTTAAAGAGTCTTTCTTGATTGTGATTTCGTACAGTGTGAATGAAGGTTATTTGAGGTACACGCAATTTAGGGCTCTGCAACACCTCTCAAGTGCTGTTCTCTCTGTGTTATCGACTCAGGTCTATCTGCGATGCCTAGACAGAAGAACATCCTAGTTTGATGCCGTGTCTATTTCAGTGATTTCGTGCATATTGCAAGTTTAATCCCTTTTGTGGATAAGATGTCTCCTTTTACTTGGAGAATGAACAGTTACATTAGGAGTCACATATGTCGCTGGATGATGTTTTCCATGTGCTAACTCCTCCACAGTCGCTTCTCTTTGCTGCAGGATTGAGGCCTACCCCGGCTCAGACAACTGTCGTGAGTTGGGTAAGTTATAATCATAGAGTGGCATCATTTTTGGACTGTTGGGGTGTTTGAAGATATGTTGCTATTTGTTTTCTCGACACAGATTCTAAAGGATGGGATGCAGCATGTGGGGAAGCTCATATGCAGTAATTTGGGTGCTCGAATGGATTCAGAGCCTAAGCGGTGGAGGATTTTAGGTTTGTATTTTAGGAAAATATATCAGTCTTCTGCGTCACTCTATTAGTGCCATCTATATTTTTAAACAAGCTAATACCATCTTCAACTTGATCAATATCTTTATTCATAAAAATTGTCTCTGCAGCTGATGTGCTGTATGATTTTGGTACTGGCATGGAAGTTCTTTCTCCCCTATGTCCCAATCTTTTCCTTGAGATGGCCGGACTCGGCAATTTTGCAAAGGTACCTGTGCTTGTCTTTAAATAATATTGACTTTTCTCTACGTCCTGACATTATTTAGTAATGAGCATCTGAAGAAAAGAATTAAACAATATGTATCATGGCAATTCAAGCAATGTTTGAATATTATTTTCTCCAACTGTTTCCGTATGTGTAGTTTTTCTTTCAGAAATTCATATTCTGCTTCATAACTTGATAGGGAATGGCAGTTGTGGCAGCAAGAGCGACAAGATTACCAATTTATTCTTCTTTTGCTAAAGAAGGCAATCTTAGTGACCTTTTTGCTACGGGGGAGGCTATCTCAACTCTTTTTAATGTTGTTGGTATAGGTGTAGGCATCCAGCTAGCATCAACTATATGTTCGTCAATGCAAGGAAAAGTATAGTGCCGACAAGAGCTTGATTTTTCACTATGGCATTTATTTTCAGTATTAACTCTATTAGTGCTTGTTTATTTGAAATGGCAACCACAAGGTTTTTTTTCCTTCATTGTTTATGTTTTGTTGCATTGGTTCTCTAAGCAAATTGGATGCAATCTGAGGCTTTTGTTGTCTGCTCCTCCACGTAATGAGTGGGTGCAATTGGCCCTACTTAATAAGTTGCAAAAAAATGAAAAATAGAAAAATAACGGTCTAAACTATAATAAGCCCACTCTACTTTTAGTTACTTCGATAGATACAGAAGTAGTTGAAAACTGAGGTTTTAATCCCTGAACCTCTTTTTTTTAAAGAGCTATTAATTAGTGCACTTGCCGAACTCGGGTTATGAACTCATGTTGATTCTCGTTTTTGTAAAATTCTATGAATGTGTGTGCCAGAAAATTGATTTATCTTACATTTGTGCCCTTTCTGTTTTATCAGTATCTACTTTGATAAATACGTCAAATTGTGTCGGTTCATTTGGAATGTATGTATGGTTATGTACAGCTTTGTAGTTTAGCTCGATTTGTGTGTGAGAGAAGTGGAACAAGGACCAAAATCTGTATTTTTCATAATCAGACTCATATTTCATAATTGAGAACACAATTGCATTAAAAGTACCTATCATTTTTTATTGCCCCAACTGACAAATGGTCTTTAGCTCAGAACTTGTCAATGGTTGCAAATTCAAATATCTGTCCAGTAATAGAGATGCTCTCTCCTGACTGACTTGAGGAGTATTTAATTGGAAAGAAGAAGCAGCCTTTTACTTCTTTCGAAAAACACAATGTTTACCGAATCCCTTGGACAACTTGCCCTTTTTCATCTATAAGGGAAAAGATTTCCATTCCAGATGGCACCAACGGGTGCCCATACAGTGTTATTTTCCAGAAGGTTCAGTAAGTCTAGTAAGCTATTTACACCAAGACTCTGGAATTGATGAAACCGAAAGTTAAAGAGTAAATAATCCTAACTTCTTGACAGAACCCAAGTGAACCCTAGGAGTAATGATGAATGTTCTATGTTTAGTTTTATCCAAAAAAACCTTTGGATTAGATTAAATAGGACTTGTTGGAGAGTTTGGATATTTGATTTGTAATTGGCAATATGTGTGGTTAGGTCATTTATACACGTGATTAAGTTGAACTAAGTGGGTATTGAACTTGTGAAATCACTGTTGAAATATATTTTAAGTTAGTAGTCCATTATCTGTTCATGTGCTCTGCAAATAAATTATCCATAGTTCATCTGATATCAGCCAGGTTCAGGCATTGCTGGTTTTTGGTACATTTCCTAAAATGATGAACTTGTTGAAAAGTTCTGAAAGTTCTCTTGAAATTTGAAGTCAACTTGACAATTGGATGTGTCTAATGCCTGTATCTTACTGAACACCTCAAGCATGGTTCCTGGAACTATCTCTACCCTTTCTACTCCTTTGAGTAAAGTTCAATACTCAAATGAAAATGTTTTGGTGCACATTAAGGGACTTGCTTCACTTTCTTGTTTTTCGCTACGAAGAGTCACATACATACAGATCCAAAACGTATAAAAGAAATGGTCAAGTATACTTATGTGTCATCGTCTCCGACAGAGCTCTATTTGCTTCAGTTATTGGAAGCCTATCAGGTGTTTAGCATCTCATACAGATTAAATTCTCAAGTCCCAGACAATTCCAGGAATCACTAGATTGCTGCATCTAGTATGTCTTCAAGCATTTTTGTTTTCATTTTAGTGAAATCATTTCGAAATTCTTGCAGCTGCTTGCAGGACCTCTCCTCTCTGCCATACACATATATAGTGTCACCGAAGAGATGCGAGCTGCCCCAGTGAACACATTAAATCCGCAGAGAACTGCTATGATTGTAGCCGAATTTCTTAAGGTTGATCCTAGACTATGGAGTCTGGACTGGCTGATTCATTTGATTGTCATGAATTTGAGACTTTTTAACATCACTCAATGTCCAAAGTTACAGAATATCTATCTTATTGTTTAATTCTTGTCAATTGTATTGATACAGACAGGAAAAGTATCGAGCCCAGCTGATGTACGGTATAAGGAAGATCTCCTCTTTCCTGGGCGACTCATAAAAGAAGCTGGGAACGTGAAAGTTGGAAGAGCTTTACATGATGTTTTTAGGCCTTCAAAGATTCATGAATGGAAGGAAAAACTTCCGGAGGAAAAGTTCCTTTTAAGTCGTGGCAGTAAATGGATCGACATGGTCCTCGAGCACAATGCGACAGGTGAAGATGCATTGAGGGGTTGGTTGGTTGCTGCGTATGTTGGATGTATGGAGAATTCTTCTCATGAAATGAGCACGCAAGTCTTGCAAGACGCTTACCTAAAGATGAGTAATACCTTTTCCCCGTTTTTAGCTGAAGTACAAGCCAAAGGATGGCATACTGATCGGTTTCTTGACGGAACGGGAAGTCGATTTGCATGGTAGCACTATTGTTGTTTAGAAGGCATACATATTCTTTTGGATAATTGTCATGCCATCTTTACTGTAGCTTTTTTCTTTGGTTTTTTTTTTCTTTGGGTTTTCTCCCTTAGACAGATTGGGAAAATTCCAAATAAGGGTTTGAATTGCTCTTCATTTTCAAATAAGTGCTTAAAGTGTACATTGTTTCAAATAAGGTCTGAAATGTCTCATTTTCTTAAATAAGGGTATGAAGTAGATTTTGTTTCAAATAAGAGTTTGACTTTTCGACTGTTAGGGTATTTTTTTCCTTTACTTTTCAATTTTTTTCTTTTCATATTTTTTTCTTTTTCCGATCTTCAGTGATGACTGGCCACAGGTGATGCCTGGAGAGGGTTGGGCGAGGGCAACCCTCATCTAGGTGAGGCCACCCTCAAAGCAGCCAATGAGAGCTAGCCTCTCTTGGGCAAAGCCACCCTCAATGCCACAAGTGTCAAGCGAGGGCCATTGTCGCTTGTGCGAGCGCCATTTGGTGAGGGTCACCTTGCTTAGACGTCACTGGCGAGGGCTTGGGCAAGGGCAGCGGCCCATACCACGGCCTAACAAGGCTTGCTTAGGCCCTAGCCGACTGTTGTCCAATGGCCATAGAGGGTTGTTGGGCCCTGGTAGCAAAGACAAAAAAAAAAGAGAAAAAAGAGAAGAAAATAAATTTAATTTAATTTAAAATTTCTTTGGACAAAAAGGCCATTATCGGTCTCGGCCACCGAGGGAGGCTCTTATTTAAAAATTTTATGGTCATTTGAGGCCCTTATTTGACACCAACATGGCTACTTAGGCTCTTAATTTTGGCTTATTTGGAATTTTTCCTAACAGATTTACAATAGTAGAGGAGAAGGATGATTCCAAGTGAACAGCTGCTTTGCTTGTAAGTCCTATTGACCTATTTAGTGTAGAGAAAAATTGGGTAAAATAAGAAATGACGGCATTCAATTTTGTTTATCAGATACAGAAGGCCGACAAACAGGGCAAATCTGTCTCGAATCACACCAACGGTTGAAGAAACACAACAGTGAAAAGTTAGCCAAAGGAGAAAGGCAGACGAATAGGATAGAACCACACCAACAGTTCCAGCCGTCTCTCTGTTTTTTTTTTTTTTTAAAAAAGAGAGGAATAAAGTTCATTCCTGAATTTATATCTACCGTCATCATCCCAGGGATGCTAATGAGCGTTCTTTTCATTCAAGGACGAATGTTAGGCACCATCTTGTCGACCAAAGGTCAGCTCCAAGAATTAACCTGTAACACAAACTCTGGGTTAAGGAGTCGGGGGGCTTAGGGCTCAAATTGGCCCTCAGGTGGTTACTGAAAGAGAGGAAGAGTTAAAAAGATTCGAGGTAGTTATCACTTTGAAGGGCAGTTGTTTCAAGTCAGTTTAGTATGCGCAAACACAAAGGAGCTGCCCTCGATGTCAGCTTTAGGACGCGGTTGCAAAATACATTTCTGGGTTTCGGGCAGCGACGAGAAAAGTACAGGTTCGTCTGAGAAAAGGATGTATTCCGCTTGGAAGACATCCTTGGAAACGCAGGGATGTTTGAAACACGTTCTTGTGCTGCATAACAACCGTCGCAATTTGTAACTGTGCTTATAGTGGACGTGGTTTCACTTTTACGAGAATAGGAAACCTCGTCGTTCGAGGGAGGAAACTTTTTGATATTTCATTCGCTTGGCAAACAGAAAATATCAAGAAAGGACATGTCGGAATATCTCTTATTTTGACAACTTTTAGAACAGCATGTATACTGCTTCAGAACATATTCGACCAATCCTTTCCGATAACACCGATTGCAGCAATCAAACAATTGGCACTGTCCATGACCGTAGAAGAAACGAGCGCTGGGTTCATCTACCGGGATGTTGCGGTCACTAGTAATCGTAACTCGAAAGTGGAGTGTGTTATACAAAATGTTCTTGTTCCTTTCTTTGTTAATGTTTCTGTCCTTTTCTCAGCGGAAACTAGAGATGAAGAATAATCTGCTTCCGGAGGAAACCAAAGAATTTTTTGGGAATCTTACAAGATCCATTCTTTCTTTCTTTTTCTCTGACAGATGGTAAAAAAATCTATACAATTTGGCATTTGCCGCATATTCCCTAGTAAATGAATTGCCTATTTCATAAGCGTTTATATATTTTGTCAGGAGATTCTTCTTGTTTGTGTAAATCTCACTTTGTGGAGTTCACACTTCCCAGTTCTTCCAAGCGATAACCACTGGGATTTCCTCACACTAGTGGAATTAGGGGAATCAGCAAATTATACTCTTTCGGCAATGAGTGTCGATCCTTATAAATAAACATTATAATATATTTATATGTGGCCCACGGGGCTTACGGTGTGCGCCCATGCAGGCAACCACATCCACCCTTTGGCAAATAACTGCCAAATTCAAACGTGAAGGGTTGGTTCGTGAACATCAATATAGCTAACGTCCTCCCATTGTCGTTCTTCTAACGATTTATTCTGTCACTTTCAAGAGAGGAAAAAGAACGAAGAACGCTCTCCCTCCAGTGTTGATTGATGTTCGACAGAGATAATCTGAGATCACAAAGGGCTCTTAACCTGTGATAATCAAGGTAAGTCCTAGTGACATAACTTCGTCGATCGGTGAATCTAGGGATCTATTGGGCATGTTTCCGCATATTAGGTTTTAGTTATATGAGATTAAGTTTTCAATATTGGTATCAGAGCATGTGTTACTAGTTTCATGATCGTTTATCCTTGTTAATTTCGAAGTTTAAGATCGAGAAGCCCTATATATGTCGTTACTGTTTGACGAGAATTGTTTCTGTTTTGTGAGACAAAAATGATTTTTGAATATACCATTAGAAAGGGCTCGTCGAGACGATCATTTAGAGTAGTTTCCGGCTCCGAGAAAATGTCAGAAACCGCCGCATGTACGCCACTCAACGCGACGGGGCGGGGTCACTCGAGGTCCCAACTGTTCGTCCCTTTGAAGTCATTTTCTCTTCATCAAATGTTAGATTTCAATATACCTTTATGTACATTTCGATGAAACGAGGATTTTGATGAGTGGATGGTTGCTAGAGGAGGCAAGACATGGGGCTCGCACGCCGGCACGCACCGGCGGAATCGTTGTCGTCGCCCCCCACGCGCTGCGTGCGACGCACTTAAGTGAACCGTAGCCCGCGTGGCTGACGTCATGTCGACGTCAGCTACGTGCGATGCACGTGGGTGCTTGGCCCGTGTGGCTGACGTGGGCTGATGTCAGCGGATCGGGTCCGGTCCAACCTATGACGAAGCCCGACCCATTCAAAAATAAAAAAATTAAAAAGAATAGCCCGACCCATTTTCAAATTTTTTCTAACTCAGCCCGCGGCGTGAATAGGATTGAAACCGGATTTGACCCGACCCGTTGACTTGTTGATCGTTGAAAAAAAAAAAGGTCTTTCAATCTTTATGGTTTTGTATAATGCCTTGTATTTGTTTGTCCTTAATTACGATATATTAATGTAAATACTGCATGATTGATGGATTTCACTTTGTTCTGCATTCGTTCCAGGAACAATGTCATCAAGGCCAAGACCGAAGGAAATATGGGCAAGGCGAAGTTCAAAAACCCCAAGAAGGCCCGGAGAACCCAAACAAATACAAGCCTTTAATGAGAAGATTGAGTAATTGGGTAATTATCGATGGGATCATGTATATGGCATTATAACCCATGTGATGGCAGTCAACAAAATGATCAAAGAGATCCTAATTTAGTCGAAAATCCCTCTAGAGAACTTGAGGATTCTCTATCTTATACAAGGGAAATTACCTGGTCAATCGTCGAACCTTAGAAAGGGTCACAATGCATGATTATCTTTGATTTAGTTATTCTTGTTGTTGTTGTTTTTTTTTCCTCTGTATGGAAAGGGTACTTTTAGGAACTTATTTTTGATTTGATGTTCCTTAAGAATATTGTGAACATTTTATGTCATGTTTATGAATGTGGCATTTGTTTTGTAAGATGATTTATATACTTTTTGTTATATATATTTATAAGTTTTAGTAATTGTATGATGAACACATTTTGGATGATTATATTGATATTGGTTTTAGATTAGAATATATAGATGATGATGGGGAACTTAGTGACCTGTTGATTTTGGGATCTTTTCTGAAATGATATGTCAGTATAGTCAAGATGCATGAATATGGTGCATTTGTTGCATACAAATAGACTTATAATCCGTGTAAAATATCTAAATTATCTCATATTCAGATACTATGGCAATGGCTTCAAAGAACATTGTTGCTGAACTCAACAAGGGTGAGGAATTGAATGGAGAGAATTATGAGATCTATAGTATGAAAATTCAATATGTGCTAGAAGAGCAGGAGGCACTGGAAGCTCTTAATCTGACTATGACTGAGCCAAAGGATGGAAATACTGCACAACATAGAAGGGATAAGGAAGTCTTTACTGCTTGGAATAAAAAGAACTCAACTACTTGCATTAGGTTGTTGAGTAATATGGATAACGACATCATGAAAGAGTTCAGACAGCATGAGAATACTAAAGATTTGTGGGATGCACTAAAGGCTAGATTTGGGCAGACTTATGTCACTAAGCTAAGGTAGCTTATAATCAGGTTCGACACATGTAAGATGCCACATCGGCAAAATATGAAACAACATTTAAGGAAGATGTCGAATATGATTAGTAAACTGAAGGATGCAGGTCACACATTATTTGATGAACAGTAAGTGCAGGTTGTGATCCACTCTTTGCCCTATAATTGAGAACACATGAAAGCTAACATGACCCACAATGTGAATGTCAAAACCTTCAAGGATGTTACACGCCACTTGGAGCTGGAGGAGGACTACCTTTTGGCGGTTAAGATACAATCTGATGTGTATTTCGTTGGCTCTAGCTCACATGGAGTTTTGGGTTCCAAGCGCAAGCATCCTGGCAGGTAGGGCTGTCAAATGGGCCCACGCCGGATGGGCCGACCCGACCAAGCCCGAAAATTTTCTTGCATTTTTGGGTCTTTCGGGCCGGGTCTGGTACTCGAGTCGGGTTGGCCCGACGCTAAATTTTTTTAAATACCTATTTTTTCTTTTAAATTTAATTTATTTTTATACTTTTTTATATTTTTTATTTGATGGTTTGTTAATTGATTTTGATTCAAAACAATTAAAAAAAAAGGAAAGAAAAAAATAATTCTGCCCGAATCTGACCCGACTCGGTTCAGGCTGGCTCAAACATGGTATTGCTCAGTTCAAGCACCTCGGGCCGGACCGAGACCCGGCCTGACTTGGCCCATTGACACCCCTACTAGCAGGTTCGTGAAGCGGATAGGTAAAGGAGCAGAACCATCTGAGAAGAAACCAAAGTTTGAGAAGCATGGAAACGGGAAGCGTCCCGTGAAGGAAAACATTTCAAGGATGAAATGTTACAATTATAGTAAGAATGGTCACTTTGCTCGCGACTGTGGAGAGCCGAAGAAGGTAGAAACCCTTATTACATTTGAAAGTGTTAGTTTTGTATCAAGTTTTGTATTTTTAACTGAATCTCATCTTTTGTGGACTGTAAACTTAGGCGTCACAAATCATGTAGCTAGAGATAGAAGCACTTTCATGGAATTTCTATGAATTCCAAGTGGAATGAGATGGATCTATGTAGGAAATAACTCCAGAGTGGAAGTTAAAGAAAGTGGCACCTGCCAACTTATCATGCGTGGCGGACGCACTTTATTCACGTACGATGTCCTGTATGCTCCAGAGATTTTTCGAAATCTTGTCTCTGTATTGATGTTAGTCAAACTTGATTTTAGTATGAATTTTCATAACAGTGGTGTGGATTTGTTGTTAGGAATAACTTTTTATGGTTCATGTTACTTTGTGGATGGCTTTATTATATTAGATATTGAATACTCTAGTGTGAATGTATGTTATTCCTTATTTGCATTTTCTAAATCAGGTGAGAATGATGTTAATTTTTGGCATGCTAGGCTTGGTCATATTGACCAATAGAGAATGAACATATCAGCCAAAGATGGATTATTAGGTAATATTGAAAAAGTCGAATTACATGTTTGTGAATATTGTCTAGTTGGGAAAACTACACGAAAGCCATTTGCAAAAGGAACAAGAGCTGAATTTCCATTGCAATTTATTCATACTAACATCTATGGCATAATGAATGTAAGGGCAAGGCATGGGGCTATATACTTCATCACATTTATTGATGATTATACTCATATGGATATGTCATGTGATTTCTCATAAACCGGAAGTATTAAGTTGTTTCAAGAAGTTTATGACTTTCGTGAAAAATCAGTTAGATAAGAAAATAAAATCTTTAAGATCCGATCGATGTCGAGAATATTTATCTTATCAATTTAGGTATTTATATGATGAAAAGGGAATATATAGATAGCTATCAATTCCATATACTCCTCAACAAAATGGAGTAGCTGAAAGAAAAAACAAAACCTTACTTGAAATGGTTAGATCCATGATGGCGCAAGCCATTTTACCAATTGTTTTTTTGGGCGATGCTTTATTGACTGCTGCCTATGTGCTTAATCGAGTGCCTTCCAACTCAGTCTCTTCCATCCCATATGAATTATTGACAGGTCGAAGACCTGATTTGTGCTTTCTTAAACCTTGAGGTTGTGCTGTCTATACTCATGAGTCCACTCATAAATATGAAAAAGAAGGACCAAGAGGCAAAAATGGTATCTTTATAAGATATTCAGAACATTCATAAGGAGATGTGTTCATAGATGAGCAACAAAGTAGAAGCGTGATTGAATTTGAATATAGAGATGTCACATTCTTAGAAAATGAATTTTCGAAAAAGGGTGAAATAAGTAAAGATTGTTCCCTATTTGAAACCTTAGATGAAAACAATGGGACTGTTAGACATATTGATCCAAGGAGAGAAATGTGAGAAGTGGGGAGTTGAGTACAAACCAGTCTCAATTGCAACTACTTGATGAATCAATATAATTATTTGGTCCGAGTGAGAGCGTAATGGAGAATAAAGTACCCTTGGTACAATCTTCTCCACGACGAACTGGTCGCAAAAGCATTCCTTGACGACGCTCTGAGATTAAAGGAGAAACTTTCATAATCGCTCCACTAGAAGAAGATGAGCCAAAAAAATGTTAATGAGGCTCTATCTTACCCTGGTAAGGAAAAATGGATGAAAGCAATGGAAGAAGAGATTAAATTAATGAGATCAAACCATATTTAGGCACTGGTTGATCTTGCCATTGGAAACAAATGGGTTTTCAAAATAAAGCGTGAGACTGATAGCTCAATGGAGAGATATAATGTTTGCCTTGTGGCGAAGGAATATGACCAACAGGAAGGAATTGACTATGAATATACTTTTTCTCCTGTGGTAAGATTTACCTCGATTCGCCTTATTCTATCAATAGTTGCAAGTTTGAATCTTGAATTACATCAGATGGATATAAAAACTGATTTTCTCAATGGAGAATTAGATGAAAAGATCTACATGAAACAACCCATTGGGTTTGTTAAAGAAGGTCAAGAACAAAAGGTATGTCGACTTCTGAGGTCAATATATGGCCTCAAGCAGTCTTCAAAGCAATGGTATATACGCTTTCATAATGCCATAGTGGCATATGATTTTAATATGATTAATGAAGATAATTGCGTGTATACCAAAAGATCCAAAGGTCACTTTGTAATTTTATCATTATATGTTGATGATATATTGATTGCTGGAAGCAATATGGAGTTTTTTAGGACAGTCAAAAATTGGTTATCTTCTAATTTTGAAATGAAAGATATGGGTGAAGCTACATAAATTGTCGGAGTTAAGATTTCGAGAGATCGTTCGAAAAAGTTATTATCTCTTTCGCAAGAGACGTATGTTAATAAAGTTCTTGAACGATTTTGTATGCAGGATTGTAAACCTATTGATACTCCTACTGCAAAGGATGAAGGACTGAGCCGTAAAATGTGTCCTAAGACTCCGCAAGAGCAAAAACATATGAAAAACGTTCTATATGCCTGCACTATTGGAAGTCTCATGTATGTTATAATGTGTACCAGACCTGATATTTGTTATGCAGTTGGACTGGTGAGGAGATATCAATCCAATCCAGGTCAAGTACATTGAGCTGCTGTTAAGAGAATCCCGAGGTATCTGAAAGCAATCGCTGATTACTAGTTGACATATCAAGAAAGTGATCTGCACCTTGAGGGTTGTACTGATGTTGATTGGGGAGGAGATTTAGATGAGAAAAAATTCACTTCTGGAAGTGTGTTCTTACTGAATAATGGCGCCATATCGTGGAGCAGTGAGAAACAACAGTATATAGCCTTATCTACTATGGAAGCCGAGTTCGTAGTATTATCAGCGGCAACACAAGAAGGTGTTTAGCTAAGAAGATTTTTGGATCGTTTTGGTGTTACTAGAAATGCTGCAAATCCTATGAATGTTTATTGTGATAGTCAGGTGGCAATAGCTTACACTAAGAATCCTAAGTTCCATAGCAAGGCAAAACACATAGACATTTAGTATAACTATGTCAAAGACATGGCAGCATGAAAGGAAGTTAACCTATAGTATGTATCTACGCATAGAATGTTAGTAGATTCCATGACAAAGCTAATTCCTAAAGATGTTTTCTTTGGTCATGTAAAGACTCTAAGACTGCGTAGAGATTAATGTATTGAACATTTATATTTTCCCCTAAAAGTTTGTAGTTGATGATGTTGTTTATCAATATGGAAGTCTATAAGTCTATTTGATATTTATGCATGTTAATCTTTGGTGCATTATATTGAGAATGTATGTCGGACAGATGAGAGATTAGCCTGCTCACACGAGTAATCGCCTTTATTCACTGTGTGATTAATAGAGATGAGGCAATTTTAAACTTTTTATCTAAGTGATAATTGAGAGCTCAAGCTTAAAATGTCTATGCCGCCTTTAACAAAATGTTAAAATGACGACTTATTATTTATATTGTCCGGAAATGAAACAACCCGCATATTTTATTTTATCTGTCTTTATTGTCAGATGAGAGTTCTGATGAAAACTCTTGACTGGAGTTGTTACGTGAGCTCGAGTTAGACATTGAGTATGTCTAAATTATCATCTGTGCGGTATTAAAAGAAAAAGACATACGCTCCATGGGGAAGGAGAAAATTCCGTAGTACGTATTTCATATTACGTATGAATAGTTGACCAATGACAGTAGGCAAAAGTTAAGATCTCAACTTTTTAAAGTCGTGTGAGGCTTTCGATGATAAAAATTCCTCATTTTTAGTACCCTTATGACTATTCATTATTCCCGAAATTTCTATTTAGTGTTCGCTATTTTAGAGTATTGCATGTGGTCATGAAATTGATTCGATCTAAAGGAACACTTCTAGAAAATGTACCCTCATGATTCTTCATTATTCTCGAAATTTCTATTTAGTGTTCGCTATCTTAAAGTGTGGCCTGTGGTCATGAAATTGATTCGATTTAAAGGGACACTTCTAGAAAAACAAGCTGAACCGAGATTAAGAGATCTAATGAAAGAGGAAGATTAACTTGGAGATTTAAGTCACATGATGGATTATATTTACAGACCATTCAATTATATGATTATTTAGTGTGACCATAACGGTGAATATAATGTATCAAATTTATGTGACTGATCAATTTAGAGTACAACATACTAAAATCTATCTATGATAACATTCATTTTTTAGTTGTCATATACTCCTAACGGATATATGACAACGAGCTTTCAATGTATACTGTTCCCACGGGTTATTTACCAATATAAACTTTGTGAAGATATTAAGAGTTATGTTTGGCTCTCTATGGGTGAGTGAGAGTTATTTGCCCTATATGGGTACTGTGAGATATTAGAATATATTTATATGTGGGCCCACGAGACTTACGGTGTGCGCTCATGCGGGCAACCACACCAACACTTTGGCAGATAACTGCCAAATTCAAACATGAAGGATCATGTTAGTTCATAAACGTCAATATAACCGACGTCCTCTTGTCTTCATTCTTCTGACGATTCATTCCTTCACTTTCAAGAGAGGAAAAAGAACGAAGAATGCTTTCCCTCCACTGTTGATTGACGTTCGACAGAGATAATCTGAGATCGCAAAGGGCTCTTAACTTGTGATAATCAAGGTATGTCCTAGTGATATACCTTAGTCGATTTGTGAATCTAGTGATCTATTGGGCACGTTTTCGCATATTAGGTTTTAGTTATATGGGATTAAGTTTCCAACAATAAAGAAGCCAAATTTGAGAATGTGCAGATGCTTCCGGTGGCGGACCAGGATCTAGCCTATATTTTGCAACTCTATGTCGTCGTTGTGTAGGCATTTGTCAAAGAGATGATGATACTGAGTAACAACTGTAATTCCATAGAGTCAAAGTCGAACAGGCGAAATTCGCTGCTTCAGCTAATATCAACTTGATAATGTTAGAGTCAGCACTCAATTACTCAAACAAGATCAAGCTAAAGATTAAACAGCTCCTAATCTTTAGAAAATCAATACAACCCTTCTTTCTGTCTTAGCGGACCAGCGAAATTAAGTCCATTTCCAATAGACCCGAAGAGTTTTCTTGTATCCTATTGCAAACAACGCAGGACCAAGTGGCGACATAGAAGTCAAGAATTGCATCAGGTTTCCTACTATAAATTAGAACAAAAGTGCACCATGGGCCCAATGAGTCACTCATACTGACATCACCATCCATTGAGCTACACAGCATACTTGGTCGAATATGTTATGAAACAGTATACATGCTGTTCGAGGAGATGGTCCGAAGAATACAACCTCGACCGGATATACCATCGACATTCTATTTTCTCGGTTCATTTCCACTTATAGAACTAAGTACGATGACTTAACATGTCAAGTAATACAGAAAATATGGTTACCGGCAAAAATACTTTGGGATACAACAAAGTCTCATAATGAAATTATCAAATAACAATGCCGATATTTCTCCAAAAACTCTCAAAGGAAAACAATAGTTAAATTTATTCTAGAAGAAACGAAATTTGATGTGAAACTAAAATGAACGTTGACCGGACTTGTTGAATTTATAATTGCGAAAAGAACACAATGTTTCATGCTATTACGGAAAGAACATAACCTTTTTTGAAAAACCGTAAATTTCGGACACAACTCTTCATGTCCAAAAATCGATAGATTTGCTAGGAAACAATAGTTATGTTATAATTATAATAATTAGTAATCAATGAGTTAGTTGAAAGGCCTTTCATTTATATATTGGCCCCACACTTTTAGTTTATTTGGGACAAGGCACCTTTTGTTTGTACCTGCGTATTAATGTAGTTAACCGATACTGTTACTGATAGGGCATCAACTCTTTATAGGAAAGTAAGAGCTCTGTCAAATTCACTTCAGTTGTGAGGGATTGTAAAATGGCATGGGGCACGTCGACAAAAAGGTGAAGGACGTGAGTGAAGAAAGCTTCAATTAAGAGAAACTATGATGATATCCTCAAAAAGAATATTTCGATGGCTTCGATCTGGAGAGAGGAAAAAAAAAAAAAAAAGGAAAAAAAGTAGAGATGTGGCGTAAGTAAATGAATCTGTTCATCAATAAGTTAGAGCAATCCATTGCCTGGTTCCATGGTCTAGTGGTCAGGACATTGGACTCTGAATCCAGTAACCCGAGTTCAAATCTCGGTGGAACCTTTTTTAACTTCTTTGTACTAATTTTTTTTTTCCTCCATGAGTAAAGCTAGTATAAAATGAAAGTACGTAATTTTTCAGTATACAATATGGATCTTGAAAGATTTACTGTGCACTCAAATTCTTTTCTACATTTTTTTTCTCCATGACTAAAGCTAATAGAAAAACAAAACAATTACAATAGCTCTTGAAAGTTTTACTGTGCGCTCACATCATTTTTACTTGACTAAAATTTTGCAGCTCACACACTCACTTTTTATTGTTCATCTTGAAGCAAATGAAATGTTCATCACAATACAAGTAAGATCACCAGACAACAAGTCTGAATCGGCAGAAGAACACTAGAAGTGTAAGTATTTGTGTACGGCGCTCATTTCAATACCAACAATACACGTGTCATGATTTTCGACAAGCCACGTCAGATCACGTTGGGACACATGTCATGATTTTCGGCAAGCCACGTTGGATTTGGCATTGAAATGATCGTTTTTGACAAAAATTGGCACTAAAGTGATCCAAAAAAAATTGACACTAAAATGAGCACCGTACACAAATATTGACACTCCTGCTATCCTTTTGCTAGTCTGAATCAATGCCTTAGAGAAAGTGCTTAGAACTTGATACATCACTATTATTTATTCATTTCGAAATATCTATGTGCAAATTTGAAACAATCCATTTGTTTTGGAAAAACGCATGATTGAGAATTGAATCGTGATGGGCAAGCTTAGCCATTGATATATTATTATTTATTCAAGCCGAAAGATCTATATGCAAATTTTGAACAAGCCCTTGTTGTTGCTGGGCAACCTTCGCCCGAGCTCGGCGATTGGTTGGTGGAAGAAGATGAAAAGAAAAATAAAGAGAAAGAAAAGGGAAAAGACAAGAAAAATAATTAAAAAGTTCGAAGCATATTAAAACATTAAATAAAATTGTCACGTCAGAGTTGGCGGGCCAAAATTAGCACAAATGCACAAATGCAAAAAAGGCTATGACTCAATTGACAAAAAAAAAAGACTGAATTGACATAATTACAATAAATTTTGGATTTTTTATATTAATTTTTCCAATTGTTCTCCTGGCCAGTCAAGTCCTATTTTGCTGCCCATAAGTTCTCTTATGGATGGCAATAGACATCAGTCCAAGTTGTCAATTCTCCTCTCTTGCGGATCTCTCCACTCTGAGGGTACCTCGTTGATGCTTGTGTACATGATCGGAATGTATTTTGAGTGATAATGCGAATTCATTTTAGAAGATGACCATCACTAAGACATGAAAAGGATGCCCCATTAACCAAAAAGTTTATCACCAAGACTTAAAAGAAACATCACCAGCTAAGATAAAAGGCTTTGAATAAAAGAAGTTCATCAACAAGGCCGAAAGAAAACAGACCAGCTAAGGAATGCACTTCTTGGTCAAGGAACTTGGATAAAGAACCAGATATAAATTCGTTCAATTGAGGAAAATATCTATATTCACGAAACAGTCTTATGTCTTACAAATAAGATTGCAGTGTCTATTTATAAAGAAATTATGCTAAACAACAACCAAAAAAAAAAAAAAAACAGTCTTGAAATCATAAAAATCGAAAGGGAAAATTCCAAAAAAAGAGCCTGAAATCTTCGCATGCTTTTTTTCAAATAAAGACCCCAAGTAAACTTTTTTTCAAATAAAGACTTAAAATGGTCCACTATATTTCATAAGGGCCTGAAGTGGCCATAGAATTTCAAAAAAGGACTTGGTATAAAGGGCATTTTCTTCATTCGCATTTTGATTATTTATTTATTTTTTTCTCATTTTTATTTTTAAAAATGAAAAAAATAGCTACATAGACGAGAGGGCTGCCCTTTCCGCCTGTGGCAGCCGGCCCATCGCTGATGGGGGGTCAGCGGGGGTGACAAATGGTGGCGGGGTCACCGACGCCTCTGTAAGGGCTAGCGACCCCCGCCTAGATCTAGGAGAGGGCCCGACTCTCTCCCTATCTCTTTTATATATATATATATATATATATATATATATATATATATATATATATATATATAAATTTAAATAAATAGAAAACAATAAAATTTAATTAAAATAAAAAATTAAATATAGAAAAAGATCAAATTGCCCCTTTTTTAAAATTTTATGGCCACTTCAAGTTCTTATTTTTTGACAAAAAAAGTCATTATTTGAAATAATGTTTGCTTCAGGCCCTTCTTTGAAAAATATAACATTTTAGGCACTTATTTGAAACAAAATTTACTTAGGACCTTTATTAAACAAATTAAGAGGACTTGGGGCCCTTAAATAGCATTTTCCCAAATCGAAATGACTCTTGGAGTGGTCATATAATTAAGATTTTTGAAAACGACACCATAATAAAGACTCATAAAAACTGACTTAAAATTCATAAAATTGATAATAAACACGCTTAATAGTTAGAACTAAATGCATTTAACCAACAGCAGATGCATTGTAACTTGACTTGATCCTTTAAAATCATCCATCCGTGTAGGCAACGGATAAACACCCTGAAAGATCGACAAACAGCAAAGAAATAGACCAGAGCAAACCTACAATCACGAGGTAGTCGATTAGTAGCTTCGAAATCGATAACAAACTTGTAAATTGACATCTCAAAAGTTGATCAGACAACTAGTCTTGCGAGTCGACAACTAGCATGTGGAATTGACATCTTCATACTGAACCCATCGAATAGATTGTAGCCCAAATCGGCCTTTGCGCAAGTAAGGATTGGGCTGGTTCAATCGGTGAGTTTTGAGTTGAGCTCGAGAGTTAATCGACGTAACCAGAAGCACCCCTCCTTTGTCCACCAAGCAAGCCTAGGAGACCCTAGCGGGAGAGCAAAGGGAAGACGCGCTGAAGGAGATCCATCAGCAACAACAAAATGGAGAAGAAGAGAATGAGGACGAACACTTGAACAAAGAGACGGATGAGATTGGTCGGCCACGACGTCTGGGAGCTTGTCGAAATCCTCATGAGAGGAGAATTGGCGACACAGATATGATGATCGCATTTCAGGACAGAGGTTATATGAGCAATGACTTGACTCGGAGGAAAGTAAGTCGGGGGAGAATAAAATTTAGTTAATTCCCCTTAAAAATCACCAATGATGATTTTGATCCAAACTTTTTTTTTTTTGTCTTATAAAAAAGCATCAACTTTAGGTCCAATGACGACTCTGGCCCGAACATTTTTTCATCTTATAAAAAGACACAAATTTTAACTCGAATCCTAAATTTGACCTTTTTAATTTGGAATCACCAGTTGTCCAACATGATAATTTCACATTATTAATAAATCTATGTGGATTGTTGACATGTATTTAAGATACTATTTATCGTCTCCTTAGCACGGAATATGAATTTATTTATCCACTTGGGGGAGGAGGTACGGATGAGCTTGTTAAAAAAGAAGGATTTAGCCGTGAGCTTGGCGGATCTCGTTCATGATGTCTCTCCATGAATGGTAACACACATCTTCGGATTTCAGTTAAATAGTTAATGCTTACGGGTAAAGTGAAGGAGACGAGTCTTCTTTTAACTTGTGCTAGAGGTGAAGCAGATGAACAGTTTCAAGTGCTAAGAAGATATGAGTAGTGCCTTAAATCCACATCATTAAGCCACGTAGATTTATTGATGACGCGAAATCCTATGTTTGACAATCAATATTTTCAAATTAAGGGGGCCTAGTTTTAGGTCTGGAGTTAAAGTTGTTGCTTTTTCATGACCCAAAATTGATGCCTTTTCATAAGACAAAAAAAAAGTTTGGGTTAGATTATTCATTAGACCTAAAGTTTATGATTTTTTAGGAAATTAGCCGGAAGAAAATTACACAAGGATGAAGAATTTTGCCATGGCCAGGGCAAGGTATTGCTTTTTATGTTATTCTTTTTTTAAAAAAATCAGCTATTTTACTTTAATAAAATTCTTGCCCTTTGTCTTTTTTTTCTTTTTAATTTTTCATTTTTTTAATGTAGCGGTTAGCGAGCGCTATATGATATCACGTTTCTAGAAAAGGAAACAAAAAAATTAGGTGAGCACTTTTCATTAGCTAAATTTGACAGAGGTAATAGAATTTATAGAATGACTTGATTGTACATGGGTAAGTTTTAATATTGATTGTATTGTTTTAAAAAAAAATTAAGATTCAAATTGTTCTTTGAGAATAATTTTTAAAACTGTTAGCGTGGTTATTTATATTTTTTTCTTATCCAATCTTGGCCGATCTCCCATCTTCCCTGAGATTTATTATGTGACATTTTGTCCGGTCCGAAGGGCATCCAAACACCGGATGAAATAACAAATATCCTGTCAAAGTCTGACGTGAACTATGCGGACTTTTGACTCAAATTGAAGCGAAAAATGGTTGATAATATGGACCTATTAGTCTGCATTTGGTAATTTGGGTTTCTAGTCAGAATAAAACATGATAGGATAAGATAATAAATTCAGGATTTGATCATATCATATCGTCCGTTTATCGAATTATGTGTTAAAATATATCTCGAATTTGAGTCCACGAGCGAAGCCCCGATACGAGATAAATTATGAGTTGTAGAGTCGAAATAGACTTGGGCGTGTGCAGAGAAGACTTCGGCGAGTGTTGCCGTGGTATCGAGGAAGCACCGAGGTTGATGCAAGAGCTTGAAGCGTCGTCTATACGAGTGCTTGCGTGTGGGCTTCTCAATTACATCCGACGACCTATTCGTGCGTGAAATCGAAGACTAGAGTACGTGTGATTTTGGCTGGTTAAATTTTGTTATTAGATTTGTGTTTAATTCCTTTGCGAGATTGAGAGATTATTTCGCTAGCAATTTGGGGTTAGACGTTGTGTGCGTTTTTGGATGTAATTGGGGTTAGGAAACACCAAAAGTGTGTTTGTGTAACTCAAGTGTGATTGTAATCTCTGTGTATCGCTCGTTCTATAGTGAAATTCGTTACCGCTTTTCCGTGGACGTAGGTCTTTACGATCGAACACGTATATTTGGTGTCCGATTTACTTTACTCATTATGTCAATTTATTTGATCGATCACTTGTTCCGTGTAACACTATGGATTTGAAGTTGGATATCTTTATATTTTATCATATTCATTATTTAGTAGAAGCTAGATACTGGTATAATGATTCTTGGCTTGTATTATCTAGAGGCTTTTCTTCGGAGTGGACGTAGCAAATCTCTGGCTGCTCGTCGAGTCAAAGTTCGTGTTGCACTTACGAAACTGCCACCAAACCTGTCGGATCACGGCCAATTATGTATCGTCGTTGATCAGGTAAGGGCTTTGGACCGCGATGTGGCCGCAGTCCCCGAAGCGGAAGCTGAAGATGGCCTCGTAGCAGTCGCCTTTCTTCTCCGGCTTGTTTTGGAACAGGATGCATATGCCTCAGTTATGCCCACTCTCTTTTGCAGGCCCTCACCGTACACCTGCATTGAAAATTCATGGAAGAACAAAAAATTAATTTAAGTGTTGTTGTGCTATAGTATAGAATTTAGTCGTTGAGCTAAATCTTGAAAGTTCCATTCTTGTACATTGTAGATTGAAAAAAAGTTTCAATTTTTATCTTACGAAAGTTACTGTATTCTAATCCTGTGCGTTATTTATCACATCCAATTTTTTCCCCCAACAAATGAATTGTGATCCTCCATGTTAATGGTGAAGAAGAAACCGATCTTCAAAAGAAGCTTCTCTCCCTTCCACGGGAGATACCTCTCTCCCTTTCATGGAAACTTCCTCTCTCTGTTTTCAATTTGAGTCCAACCCTATCATTTGTGCTACTATCATCCCTCATTTCCACAACCCCTCGCCTCTATGTTTCCACTTTATTCTCAACAAAGAGCTGTAATTCTTCATGTTGATGAACCTCATTCACTCAACAAGTGCACATGAACTTTCCTCTGCCATAGTGCCTCTAGCTCTCCGTCACCTCTACAACCTCAAGCTTCACCTCCGCCGCAGCAGAATCGGGATTGTCACCTTGTCGTTGTTCTCTCTCCATTGCTAGTTGGAATTTTCTCCCTGGTGAGCACTACATGTTCGACATAATGCTTGTTAGGAAAAGAGGCGAAGCTTTTCCCTTTAGTGTCGCTCATTAATTACTTACTGCAGTTTATTGGGTCTTAAGGATTATTAAATGAAGATTATTTGTTGGAATTGTCAAGGGTTGGGCACACCCTTGACAGCTCAAGCCCTTAGAGCCCTTGTGGCTCAAGAAAGGCCCAATGTGGTGTTTTTGATGGAAACTAAAAATCAAGAAAGTGTTGTTCACCGGATGAAAAGAAGGCTGAAGTTTCAAAATGGTTTTGTAGTGAATCCAGTAGGGGTTGGTGGGGGATTTGCTTTGTTCTGGAAAGATACAGTTTCGATAACGGTGAATATGGCCACAAAGAAATTTCTGGACTTAAACTTGGAAGATACCGAGACAAGAAAGCTTTTTAGGCTGACTTTTGTCCATGCACCAGCTGCCTTCCAAGAGAGACCTTATGGGAGCAACTGCAACTTTTGAGCTTGTCAAGTAACCTCCCTTGGGTGTGTTTAGGGGATTTTAATGAGGTGCTATATCATTGGGAGAAGGTGGGCAAACAATTGGCTGAAAACTATAGATTACGTGCCTTTTAAGAATTCTTGAATGCTTGTGGATTGATGGACATAGAGAGTAAAGGTTGCGCCTTCACTTGGGCAAACAATCGTGAAGGGAATGAATATATAAAGAAGAGGCTAGATAGCGCGTTATGCAATATTGAGTGGAGAATCATGTACCCCGAAGCCGAAGCTTTTGCGCTACCAGCGATAGGATCGGACCACAGCCTAATTATGTTATCATTAGATGCGGGAAAAAAGAAAAGAAAAGGAGCTTTCAAGTTCGAAGCATTTTGGCTGGGTAGAGAGGATTGTGAAAAAATCGTAAAGGAGTGTTGGAACTACAGAAATCTGGAAGAAGGGGATCTAGTGATTAGATTGAAGAAAGTGGCGATAGAAATGGCGAAGTGGAGTAAGAAAGCATTCCCAAACAATAAAAAAAGGATCGACAAGCTAAAAGAAGAATTGCACTTATGAATGCTCAGAATCCTTGAACTAACAAGGAGAGGGAGCAAACCATTAAGAGACAAATAGATGATCAATGGAGGCAAGAAGAGATGTATTGGGGATTACGATCAAGATTAAATTGGTTGAAAAGGGGTGACAAAAATACCAAGTTTTTTCATGTCACTACAATTCAAAGGCGACAGAGAAACAGAATATCTATGCTAGCGTAAACATTTGGTGCTAATAAAATCGTGTTTTTTTTTTTAATTTGAGGTCGATGAGATTGAAATGTTTTTCCAAACGAGAACCAAATACCGAAAAATATTTTCAGTAAAATATTACCAAACAAAAGAAAATAAATCGTTTTCTCGAATATCAATTTTCTTGAATCAAACACACCTAATTTCATTTAATTCTAATTGAATGGATTTAAAATGGGTCTAGGTCCAATTAGTGGACCAATAGAATATGGTTTTCTCTTTACTCAAAAGATTTACGCCAAAGAAAAGGGTAATTCAGCTCAAAACTCAAATTCCATTATTAGATTCAATTTTCAATCCAACTTGAATCGCACTTCTTACCACCTAATCAATAGTTAATTGGAATTTGTAAGTCGTTTTTTTTTTTGGGTGTGATGGGGCAAAACGACAACGTTAATATGGGTGTTCGGTTTTGACCTACTTCATCTTCAGTCTTCACTGACGCGACCGGAGCTTCGTTGACGCTGTGTCAGCCATCTTTTGGAACTTTTCCCCAAAATTCCAATCGACCTGAGCGAGAGAAAGAGATGGCGATTCTGCTGCATCCGCCAACGCGGGCAAGAGCCTAGAGGATGTAGTCGACGTTGCTGGAGGTGGCGCGGCTGACGAAGAGGTGGAACGGCTGGAGCGTTTCATCGTCAAAGATCTCCAGAGCGAGCCGCCGACGAGAAGGACCTGGCGGCTCTTCTAGAGCCACCGCGTTGGCCAAACGACCGACACTATCACCGCCGCCACAGAGAAACTCGTGAGTTGTCGATCGGCGGCGAGAATGTTACTTGTGCTATTGCCAAGTGTGCTTCTTGTGTGCTTTAATGCATACATACAAGGTTAAGTCAGGAAGGTGAGAGTATTTCGTTCACCCAAGCTCGAGGTTTTTCTTCTGCAATTTTTGTTAATGCTAAGGAAAGATGAGATTGCGTCTTTGGGAGGCCAGACTGCCGGCCGAACGAACTTCTTCAGTGCTTTTCTATGATAGACTTAAAGAGGTAATTTGTTCCCTTGAGTATTCGCATCCATAATTTAATATGTTCCCTTGAGTATTTACTCAATTTAAAAAGTATAAAATCTAACCGCCTCGGGGGCCAATTCGGTATTTTACCACGTCGGACGCATATCTCTTCAACAAAAAAATAAAAAAACAAGGGAGGTGATCTCTCTCTCTTTCTCTCTCTGCCCCCGCACCCTGGCTCGATCGATCTCCAAACTTCGATTTTCTCCGAATCCCGACCCAGCTAGCTCGACTGATTGCGACTGTCCTCGGTGGTGTTGTGTTGAGCTTATACAGGAGAAATCATGGCGACGGCTTCTGGTGCGTACTGAACCCTAATTCCAAACTTCGACCGACTTTTCTTTGCAGGGATTGCCCAATCTCAGTGTTTTGATTTCACTTCGCTCTTCTGCATCGTGATCATCAAGATTTTGGAGCTTTTCCGACATTATTTTGTGCGGCGTGCTCGATTTCGCCTTATTTTGATTTGCGGGTCGCTGAATTCTATGGCGGCTTTTCTGCAATTGCAGCAGGAAATCGTGTTTTCGTTCCCGTTTAAAATGGAGAATATGTGTTAATTACTGTTTGCCTGGCAGGCCTTTGACGAGATGTTGTTTTTCTTACGCTTCCGTTTAAATAAAAATAACATCTGCAGAATAAGAAGAAGAAAACAGATTCTGATGATATTTTAGAGTAGGTCTAATATGGGATTTTTTGTGCTAGAAGATGTTAATTGTATGTTGCTTCGATTTTTAACGGAAGCTTATGTTATGGTGTCTGCAGTGGCTTTTAAATCCAGGGAGGACCACAGGAAACAGATTGAGTTGGAAGAAGCACGAAAAGCTGGACTTGCTCCAGCTGAGGTTGACGAGGATGGCAAGGAAATTAATCCTCATATTCCGCAGTACATGTCATCTGCGCCATGGTATCTCAATGCTGAGAGACCTGTAAGTTGAATTCTTGTTTCCTCTTGCATCTTGTAGATGTTCTTACGGCACTGTGTATAATAGAGAAGGCTGAATTGACTTATGTTTCTTATGTTTTCAGAGCTTGAAACATCAAAGGAAATGGAAATCAGATCCAAATTACACGAAATCTTGGTATGACAGAGGCGCGAAAATTTTTCAGGCTGACAAGTACCGGAAAGGTGCATGCCAGAAGTAAGGAAGACTCTCTTTCTCCTATGTGCGGGTGTGCTTTTTTATTTCTATTTTTTTTGGGGGTTAAAAAAAGGGGGGGGGGGGAGGGGTTGGGTTGGGGAGCTAGCTAGTTTAGGGGATTCTAGTTTAGGGTATTCTTTTGTTTTGAGTCTATCATGTTTCCCAGGAGTGGCACAACCCATGAACAGCTTCTTCAACTCAAATATGATAATTTTTTAGCAGGTTAATGGGATGACGTTTTCGGTTTTTTTATTCGCGCTCTGTCTCCTCTTTGGACGTACCGAAAAGCAAACTTGCAATATTTTCCCTGCATTTTTATAGGTTATCAAAGTGCTAAGATGAGTTTTTTTTTTCTTTCAAAATTTGAATTCTCAATTCACCTTTTGTTGTTCGTTTTCACTAGGGAAGATAGTATGATTTTGGTACCTCATGGTGTTTAGTTTTTTCTCATCATGGCCTCTACCTTTATATATTGTCAACTGTGATCTGCTTATTTTATACCCATATTAGCTGAAAAATGGTGGCTAAATGCAATTCTGTGTTGGCTTCTGCAGCTGTGGTGCCATGACTCATGATTTGAAGTCATGCATGGAAAGACCTCGGAAAGTTGGAGCCAAATGGACAAGTAAACACATTGCACCTGATGAAAAGATAGAGACCTTTGAGCTTGACTATGATGGTAAGAGAGACCGGTGGAATGGGTATGATGCATCAAGCTATGCTCTTGTGATTGAGAGATATGAAGCTAGGGATAATGCTCGAAGAAAATATCTTAAGGAACAACAGCTGAAAAAATTAGAGGAGAAGAACAATAACCAAAATGGTGAGGATGGTGATAGCGATGAGGAAGATGAGGACGATGACTTAAGGGTGGATGAGGCAAAGGTTGATGAAAGCAAGCAGATGGACTTTGCAAAGGTTGAGAAGCGTGTTCGCACAACAGGTGGTGGAAGTACTGGAACTGTTAGGTAGGTGGAACTTTTTTCATTGACATTAGTAGTCTTTTCTTTGTTTCAATGTTTTAGGAACATTAATAAGTAAATAAAGCCACTTAACTGTTAGTATTTATATGATACTTGAAGATTTACAAAGTCTACACGAACGAATTTTCTTCCCCCCATTCTTCATATTTTGGACATCACTAAGTTGATTTATTTGTTAGGAACCTTCGTATTCGGGAGGATACGGCAAAGTACCTTTTGAATCTTGATGTCAATTCAGCTCATTACGATCCCAAAACTCGGTCTATGCGTGAGGATCCCCTTCCAGATGCTGATCCAAATGAGAAGTTCTACGAGGTAAGATTTTTGAAGTTTTTTGGCTGTAACTCTAGCTCATTTTCTTACTTTTTAAGGGTTAAATATTTTAATAATCAATTGATTCTTACTTTCAGGGTGATAACCAGTACAGAAATAGCGGTCAAGCTCTTGAATTTAAGCAGCTTAATATACATGCTTGGGAAGCATTTGAGAAAGGGCAAGACATCCACATGCAAGCAGCTCCATCTCAAGCTGAGCTGCTTTACAAGAACTATAAAGTTATTAAGGAAAAACTGAAGTTTCAAACAAAGGATACCATCCTGGAGAGGTATGGCAATGCAGCCTCAGAGGAAGACCTCCCAAGAGAGCTGCTTCTGGGACAGAGTGAGAGAGAAGTGGAATATGATCGTGCTGGCAGGATCATTAAGGGGCAGGTGAGGTTTCTAGTTAAGGTTTTGTTATTTGTCAAATTCACTCATGAAATACACTTGCTAAAACTCTCCAGCTGAATTTGCTATGTCATTCCTCATTCTCCCTGCTAATATCGGGGTTGCTTTTCCTAAATCATAAGGATGTTTCCATTTAATGCGACAACATTGAGATTCTTAATCAGTTTCTTGTGCTATTTCAGGAGTTGGCACTGCCAAGAAGCAAGTATGAGGAGGATGTTTTTATTAATAACCACACTTGTGTTTGGGGTTCATGGTGGAAGGATCACCAATGGGGCTACAAGTGCTGCAAACAGACTATAAGAAATAGCTACTGCACGGGCGTTGCCGGAATTGAAGCTGCCGAAGCAGTAAATGAACTAATGAAATCAAATATTGCTCGAAAAGGGGCGACAGAAGGTCATTCCATTTGTTCACCCTAATTTTTCTGCCTTTAGAGGATCATTTACTGGAAAAATTATTTATGTTCACTAAACCTTTCTCATTCAGCTTCTTTGATTATTTTTTATCAGAAAGTTATCAGATGCTTCTTGGTTTCTTGATTTTTCTTTTTTTTTTTAATTATGGTTGGTGTAATGTTCTTTTCCAAAGTGGAATTTTGACACTAACTACTTTGGTGATTTTTGCTCTGGCATCGCTGACATGTGGAAACAGAGGAAGCCGCCCCAGTGGAGGAGAAGAGGCTGGCTACCTGGGGAAGTGATGTCCCTGATGATTTGGAGTTGGACCAGACACTTCTTGCTGAAGCACTTAAGAAGGTAACTGGTCAATTTTCAGTTCTCTGTCGGTTCTTTATTTTGTCCTTTCCAACCTATTTCCTCTTAAAAAAAGGATAATTAAGGAAAGAAGTGGGAATTTCATATAGATCAACAAATACAATATTGAGTGAGTCTAGCTACCGTTGAAAGTCAACAATGAAATTGAGGGTAGCCCGTTATTGTTACTCAGAATAAATTTAGTTCTTAGTTTAGTAATGTATACTGTACACTGCAGAAGGGACGCTTGGTATAATGGTAGGGAAAGGCAATGGAATGTTATGTGTTTGATTTGTGGTAACCGCCTCTTTTTTGAGAAGCAATGGGAAGGCAACGGTTAAGTCATAGCCAGCCCTTGTTTAGTTCTGCTAATTCTTGTTTGATTCATTTTGCACAGGAGGATATAAGAAAGCGAGAAGAGAAAGATGAAAGAAAGCGCAAATACAATGTCAGATGGGAGGATGAGGTATCCCCCTCTCTCAATTTTGGAATACCACAGATGAACTGGAATTCCACTCCTTTCAATTTTTTGTGGTTTGTGTTGCTGTAATGACCTATTACTTGCAGGTTACTGCTGAGGAGATGGAGGCATATCGGATGAAGAAGATACACCATGATGATCCAATGAAAGCATTTCTGAGCTAGGTAGATAATAAATAGCATGTAATTGTCAGCTGGTCTACCTGGAACACATCCGCAATGGGTGTGATGTGATCGTTACAATTACCATATGGTAGTGTTCCCCAGTTTTCTGTATTGAATCCAGCCTTGCGGCATCTGTTGGTATTTCTCTTTTGTGACAGTTGTTTCAGGATGAATACAAAGCTGAATATGGGGGAATTCTTATGCTTTTGGTTGTTTAGTTTGTTTATTGATATGTGTTATGTATTCGATGGATTCTTGTTTTAGTTGCCCTTCTTTGTTTTCATGTGGTTGTGCCTCATTTCACCTCCTTTGATCTGTCTTTGGGTGACATTTTACTGAACCTGATATCTCCAGTTCATAGCGTTAAGATTGACCGATTTTTCCTGAACACTTGGCTACTCTCTCCCGCCATATCGACTGACATCACAGAATTATATCCACTTTAAACGAGGGAATGAATGTTCCCTTCATCATTTGATACCCTGTTGTCCAGAAGTCACTCGGGACTACGAACAGAGGAGTGGTCATGTTTGGAGAAAAACGAAAGAGGCAATGCCTCAGTCCACGCTTCATTCATTTCTAGATTGTCTCACATACAGAGTGTCAACTGTTCAGTTCAATTTGGTTACCATTAGAAAATGCACTTGAACTGAACCGAAATTGTCCTGAACCGAACTAAACCAAATTGAAAAATTCATTTCGCTTTTCAGTTTTTTTTTTGGCGCGCTTATTATTGAAATCCAAGTGAATTAACTTAGTTATTAATTGATTGCCGAGTGTCAACATTTTTTTATTCATATTATATGAGTATCCTTTCTGAAAAATCCAGTGTAATGTATTTGCAAAACACAAGTTAAGCCAAGACAAATATTTCTATACTGTCATCAGATCAATGCGTGCATTAAAAACAGTTCTCGACCGGCAACGAACCTAACAAAATTCCTTGTACAAAAGCTGCCTATTGTCTAGCTGCACAAACTCCTCCGCTCTCCTACCGTGGCATTTCTATGATTCAACCACGGGAAAAAGCACGATGCCAGACTCTTCGAATAACAAATCCCTGACCGACAACAAAATAAAGCTACAGATGCCCGGAAACAGGACATTGGGCAGCAAAGGCAAATAAAGCCACAGAAGGTTTAGAGACTTGCAATTTTCACAAGAAGAAACACAGTCCGATGTGCCACAGCACTGTTCTCGTCCAAACAAAAACAAGGACAACAGACCATACAAACCAAACATGATAAGTTTGAAAAAAAACAACAAAGAAACGAGAGTCAAGGACTGAAGTATGTAGCTCTGATAATGGTTTGGACTGTAGCATTTTACAGACTCACTAGCTCTCAGACATGGCTGCAAACTCGGTAAACAAATGAAGAGGGGACGGACAACCGTTTCAACTGACATATGATGATCTTAGTGAACGTCTGCAAAATTCCGTGCATGTAGCCCGCAGTCATAACCATAGAGACCATGGATACTACACCTGCTAGAAATATCTTGTCCTGATTTCTTAAGGGGACTGCAGCTGTCTTTGGGGTATCCATGGGAGTACATTCAAAGCTTCAAGACTGGCAGAAATATCAACAGCAAATGCTGCAAGGTAAACAATATTGTAAAACAAAACTGTCAACTAGGAAAATCAACTCCAATCTCCAATTCAATCAAACTAAATTTATGTTACAAATCATCGTCCGTCGACATCAACTGTTCTCCGACTACCCTTCCAAACCAAGTTGAACTTCAAAGTTATCAAACACTAAAGAGAATCAGTTTTCCTCCACCAAGCATCACCAAAACCCTCAATTCTCGCAAGCAATACTCTCCCAAAACTTCCCTCATCTGCAATTCAAGCACTTGCAAAAAGAATTTGAAATCAGCAAACAAAGAAAAATCATGTCGCTGCTGTTTGTGTTGGCCATTCATTCCAAGTGCCATTAGAGTTTCCATCGGCAAGCTGCAAATATGCAATGTGTTAAGTCGAACACTGAAAATTCGAGGACAAGTTCATACGTATCACATGAATATAAAGGGTGTATAAACTCTGTAGAATCCAAAATATAAAAGACAAGGTAAGACTTCGCTTACAAATTCATGACTGACGCCTGAAGTTGTGGATAAGCTTGACAATAAAGAGAGTAGCAAATCAATGACTCAAAAGTTCACATGATGAGTATTTAAAACAGACATGTCTCACGACTTCCAAAGGAACACATCACAAACTTAAAAATAAACTGAAGATTATAAAAGGGAACAACAAGTGCAGCAGATCATCAAATGCACTGAGGACTCCAATATCACACAAGCAATAAGCAAATGCAAATGCAAAGCTGCTCCCAAAAGAAAAGCACCATAAAAGTAAGCCGTATATTTACTAAGCTTATATAAACAACTTCCTTCTTCATAAAAGTAAAAGATATGCAAGCTGTATAGTTATGTCCTAGCTCCAAACCAGAGGAGGCTATTACTACTAGAGAGGCAGAGAGCAATATTGCACATTTAAAAATCTTACTATAAACTCTCTTAGAAATTTTCAAAACTCCATATGGTGGTTCCCTGTGAAAAGCATATAGGGTAAGGCCATCATTTGCCAAGATTGAATCAATAAGAAAATGGTTAAAGGTACCAACCTCCAAGTTTGTCAATCAGCAAGAGAAATCAATATCGAGTTAAGCTCCATGGTCGTAGTTGACAAATCTGCATTGAATTCACAATGAAAATGAGAATTATAGTATCTATTGAAATATTGAAGGGTACAAAAATTCTACGGTAATTTCTCACCTGACTCAAAATTTTCGAGTTCTGCAAAGTCCTCTTAAGTCGTCCTCGATCGAAACTGAAATTGGTGCGGATCGTAACCACTCTTGAGTACATACAAGAGCCTCCACCATGCTTGGGGTCAAAGAGCTAAAAAACACGTCAAGTACATGACCTCCTGTGCTGAATCCAGACTCTGATGCCACAGTTGAGACGGACACGGCCAAAATATCCCGAGCAATGGAAGAGAGGATAGGATATCTCGAAAAATTGACTTTCCACCAAATCAAGATATCAAAGTCAGGACTATAACATTCACGATCTTCTTCCAAATACTTATCTAATTTAGATTTTTCTTCGAAATATTGTTGTCCTGTTTCGCTAAGATACTCTTCAATCAAAATGTCCGCACCAACCACTGGAGACTTCGCCACACTCGCTGCTCTTGTACCCTTCGACCTCAAGTTACTTTGAGGGCATACATCGGTATGATATTCCTCAAACAAGAACTTTAGAGATGTTGTTACTCTCTCTATTAAAGTATCCGTCCGCTTACTTTCATATAAACGATTAATCAACCATTTCACATACTCCCGCTAATGTCGAGGGTCAAGTATGCAAGCAATGAACAAAGATAGATTTATGTTGTTCACAATGCCAAAATACTTATTGAATTTGATCTTTATTTTCTTGGCCATTTCCTGCAAACTCTTATCCTCATTCTCATTCACACAATATCTTTCACCAAACAATTATTAGTGACATAAGAAGTACCTGATATTTGTAAAGTCATGTCATAAAACATATTCAAGAAAGGAAAAATTCCACAGGCATATTCCCAATCAACACTAGTAGGCAATTCGATATCTCCTCTCGTCTTAGAAAGCCCATCAAAAAATTTGCAATCCTCAATCTCTAACGAGATAAAAGCCTTTTCAAACTTTAAAGCTGCTTCCAACATCAAATATGTTGAGTTTCAATGAGTCTCCACATCCAAGCATACAAGACTCTTAGACTCGATATTTTCTAACTCAATGCACTTCTTAAACCGTTGCAACCTCGATGGAGAGGACCTCACATAACACACAGCTGAGCGTATTCTAACAATTGAATCATCCATTTCTTACAACCCCTCTCTCACAATCAAGCTCAATATATGTGCACAACATCTCAATTGAAGTAACTCACCGTTCAATAGCAGAGAGTTCCAATGGATGAGTCTCTTCTTCAAGTATTGAACTCCCAAGTCATTAGAGCTTGCATTATCCACAGTGATAGAAAAAATATTTTTAATCCCCCAACCAATCAAACATTTCTCCACCGCTTTTCCTATAATCGCACCTGAATGTCCTGAAATTTGACAAAAATTCAAAATTCTTTTTTGCAACTTCCATTCAGCGTCTACAAAATGTGCGGTGAGACACATATAACTCAAGTTTTGACACGAGATCCATGTGTCAGTTTAAGACATACTCTTGGGGATGTATCATAAAAACATTTTTTTAATTTGTTTCTTTTCTCCAAGGATAAGTCATAACAAGCTTGCCTCAAGTTGTTTCTTGAGGGGATTAAAAAGTTCGGTTGGATTCCTCTCACAAATTTTCGAAATGCCTCATTTTCTACAATTTTCAAAAGCAATTCAGCAATAATGAACATGGCGGCTAGGTCTTTTCGACTTACAACTTGGTCGAATTTCCATGGAGCAGATGAATTGCCTAACCCAACAAGCTGACCCAATGCATCTTTTTGTCTTTTCTTCACGTTCCCATAAGGATATTGCTCACATCTGCTTAAATGAGTACGCATCGCAGCTGTCCCATGCTTAAAACCAACAAGAGTCACAATATAAACATTCTGCTTTACCTTGGCTCATGGTCTATCTCTTTAAAGTGAACCCACACGTCGGATCTCGTTGATCTCCTTTTATCCGTGCCAGCATTTTGATTCATTGAATCCATCTATCAATAAAACAAGTAAAAAGTCACATGAAAATATTGTTAGCTTATTCACGTAAGATGAAACTACAAAAGAGTAAAATACTAAACATGCTTGCAAACTTTTCCACAAGCAATAAGATTGAAATGTTTTGGCACGGTGAATCTTCACTATAGTTCTGCGAAACCAGAGACAAAACAAACAGAGCAAAGATGGACTGGAACGTGGCAAAGCGATTTTCGGGTAATGCTCAATCTAACTTGACATTTTGGACAAGAAAATGCATGAGCGCATGTGCTATGTTTCTGCTCATAAATTAAGAGTTTTTTATGATCACTTGCACTTAAGTGGTTTTCTTTAAGTGTATATTGAAAACATGAACTTGCAGTAACATGGTTTCATTCCAACTAACCAAAAAAATTTAAAAAAAAAAACTCATCAGCACTCTGAATAAATGATGGAAATGCCATATTGTCATTGCCTAGCTAATAAAATAATTCGATTTCTGTTGACCAAAAATAAAACATAGAAAGAAAAACGAAGACGAAACTTCTCTCAAAGGTCTGTGGTTGCATGTCCCAAATGATTTCATTGGTACTAGAAGTATCTGCTGATTGAAACCTTCAAAAAAAAAAAATATGTTTCACTGTGGTGGCTGGAAATGTCTTACCAGTCTAGTGAAATCTTTCAGACAAGAATTTGAACTTATCCATTTCCAACTCCAGTGAATAATATGTTTGTAAGACTGACTTTCAGACACCTTGAGCATTCAAAAGACTCAAAAGGAGGCCTTACACCTCATAATCACCGTCCATGCCGAATTCATGCAAAAGGTTTGAATGTATGATGTTTTAATGGAAATATGTACCTGCATTATTTGCAGCAACAGCTTCTTGATAGTTATCAAGACACAAATGATACCTCTGCTGGCTTATCAAATCCTAGTGACTCAGATGTCGCAATATCACTATATGCTTTTTTTTTTCTCTGTTCTTACACATGAAAGAGAGAAGCTTTTGATATATTTCGCTATAGTAGAGGGTAGTCCAGAAGCTCTCATTCAAGTCTGGCAAACAAATTTAAACGGACGAAGAACGATGCAATGCAAGATCTTTAACCCCCCCCCTCCCCCTTCTTCCTCTAGAGTCGAAATATCCATAAAGATACTTCCTTAGATCTCCATGATTACTATACCGGGAGTGGCTTCATTTGAAGACTAAACTCAATTATTCCAGCCTTCCACCATCAGCTAACGTTCCTTTGCCATACTTAAGAGGACCGTTATTTGGAGAAAACCAATCCAAACCCATCTGATGAAATTTGATAGCAGCATCTAATAGACAATGGTAACACTCAGCCTGAAAATTGAATAGCTTGCATCAGTAATAAAACGCATATGCCTACATTCAGGTTAGCAGAAAGACTGGATAGCCATGATTCCTTTCTATTGTACTTACGTTCTGGTTGATGTTTAGCCATGATTGCAATTGCTGATGCAAATAAGGGAAGCCTCGCGGCAAGGGCATATCACAGGTACGCATCTCAAGCTATTCAGGAAAAGAGAAATTCCCAAAGCTTACTAAACTAAGGTCGACTGAGCACCAACTGGGCTAAGCGAATACGCATATTTAAATGTGTATACTGAACAAATCACATATCGATCAATTTCCTTTTCTCTAGCTACGAGTACCTTACAAAGCTCTAAAACAAATCAAAATTTAGAACACAAAAAACAACTGAACTAAAACTACAAGTAATTTGCAACAAACCAGTGGGAAGGCAAAAGTAAGAAAAGAACCATTACCTCTCGAAGGTGGATTTGGTGAACCAGGAGAGACCTTTGGCGGGTGGGCGAAGAGTGATCGAATACCCACCTTTTGAAATTTTGTCTTTCACGTATTTGAGGTGAGAGACGAAGGATTGGAACAGCCCAGAAGCCCTTCAAGAGCAGGGGCAGACCTAGAGCTTGAGGAACTCAGGGGCTCTGTGCTCGCCCTTGAAGAGATCGATAACAGCAGTCTCGAACTCGACATACTTCTCGATCAGGCACACCTCACTTCGGCAACGCGTAATCAGGCGCTGCGAAAAGGCTAAAACCCTAGAAAATCGCTGAGAACCGAGATGGTCGAAGCCGAGAATCCCTCAACATCAGAAATTAGTGGACAACAGTAACTTCGGAGAACCACGAAGATAGTAAGAAGCTGGAGAATCCCCACGAGATGGACAACACCGAGAGAGATACAAGAATCTTGGACGAAATCGAGATGATGTTGCGAGAAGATTGCCCGAGCGAGAGAGGCGGAGAAAGCAATTTACGGTTCGTGTTTTCAAACTGTTTGAGAAGTGGAACTGAACTCGTGAACCGTGCGGCGTGAGTAAACATTAAATAGGATTATATATAAACAGTTCGGTTCGGTTAGTGAACCGAACTAAACCAATTAAAACTGAACCGACAAGTAAATTGTGTGGTTTTTTTACTAACCGAATTGAAAGCCAAACTGAACTGAAATTATAGAAAATTTCAGTTCAGTTCGGCTCAGTTCAGTTCGGTTCTTGGTGCGGTTTGCGGTTTGGTTCTGACACCCCTAGTCTCACATATAGAGATGCCAAATGAATGGATCGAGTCGGGTATGGATTGGATCGAATATAGTCCAATCCATATTGACCCATCTAACCCATATTTAATAATCCATCTCCAACCCAATCTGTTTTAACCCATATTATCAAAACACAATAAACTTGTGTCACATCAAATAACAAAGAAAGTTAAATAATAAATAAAATAAAAATGTAAAATATCTATATATTGAAATGCTTTTATATATATATATATATAGGTAGGTTGTGACCCATATTTTTTTAGTCCAGTTTCGTATGAATAACTCGTTTTTTGAAAGTAGATATACATATATTTGATGAACCTAACCGCCCCATTTTCAGGGACATCGACACAGAGTAACTCGTGCAAGGCAAGGCAGGCAAATACAACATTCTAAACTCCAAAAAACGAACACGAAATTTACATTCATCCAGTACAAACATTTCCGCCGCCGCCAGCGGCTTTGCCAGACCCATTCTCTTCATCCCTTTCTTCTTCCTCGTCGCTTTCTACGTAGAAGCTCGGGGTCAGAAACTGAATTATTCATCTTTTTTCCCCTCCTCTCTCTCTCTCTCTCTCTCTCTCTCTCTCTCTCTCTCTCTCTCTCTCTCTCTCTCCTGGGCAGCTGAACAAACTCAGTCCTCTATGAACACCGACCAAGTCACTGAAAATGAATCCTAGAAGAATAAATTTATATGTGGAGATCAATAATAAATTCAGGGGAAGTGCTCACAAGTTATTTCCCTCACATGCAAAATTTTGCAGGCCTCTCCATCTTTGGACGAGGAGTAATGCCACTGCCTAAAGTGGAGGTCCACTGATATGGAAACTCAGAAAAACAAAAATTTCCTGCCGAGAATGGTAAGTGAAACTCAATGCTGTTCATGGCTTTTGCAGACAACATTGGCAAACGTCGTAAAAAAACTCAAGATTGAGGAAGAAAAAGGGAAAGGGCAAAACCATTCTTCTGGATTTGTTACATTGTCAAACCAACCCATGACAGGGGGAGAAGGTGACCTATACCAAAAGACATTCCCACAGAGACAGATCCATAGCGATTAAATAAACAAAAATACCTCCAATCACAAACCAAAGTCCAAAAGCACCTTTTAAAATAAACACAAACGCCCAAAAAGGAAGGGGAAAAAAATTTGAAAGAGCCATGGAATGAAGATAAATCGCAAAGCAAACAGACAGCAGGCAGCCCAGAAACAAGGGGCAGACAATTCTTAGATATTAATATTTTATGATTCTATGTTATCTCTTTTCATCTCTCTCTATCTCTTCCTTATCTCATCTATGATCCTTCTTGTTATTCCTGTTCTTTCTTGTTTCTGGTTTGTTCTGATCACAATCAACTGGGGATTATATAAGCGAAACATGAGTACACACAACCATGTATAATATTGGTAACGTTAGATAAGGAAGACAGGTAAAAAAGCAGTTGCCAAAATCATCTCCTAATCTTCTTATCCTTTCCACTCCCCAGAAACGAACCCAAACCTAGGAAATTAGCGGCCCCTTTAGAAATGGAAGGAGTTGGAACGTTCAATACTGGACTAATTCTAAATCTGTGCCAATATTAAGTTCCGTGGGTATGATTCTTCTTCAATGGAGGCTTTTGAGGCCTTGAACGTTAAAATCAAAAGAATTGCACTACTCACAAGGGCTCGCTAATGGATCCTGTGACCAAGAAACACCCAAAATCAATTTCAGTCATTAGACGTTTTCGCAATTGTAAGAACATTCACCCAGATGGAGACCGACTTGAAATACGCAGACGAGTTCTCTCGTTGAAAAGACGCGGATGAGGAAAAAAAAAAACGAAAACAGATAGATGGTGATGGATTACTTAGATCGGACCTGAGTGAGGGGAAGAGAAACGCGATGGAGGTGGGCGACGGAGGCGAGCGAGATGGAGGCGCGCGGCGCAGGTCAGCGAGATGGAGGCGCATGACGACGGCGGGTGCTTACGAGTTGCAGGTGCTTGAGCACACTGAGAGTGAGGAGTGAGTCGTTGAGTCCTGACCTTCTCATGTACGGGTTGAAAACAGGTCAAATATGGATTGAGTACAAACCCATATTATACCGTACGAATTTAGGCTTTGACGTTTCAAATCTATTTTCACCCGTTTTTAAAACCTTGATGGGTTGGTGGCCCATATTGCCACCTCTACTCACATAATTGAGCTTGATTGATCTGTGGAACGAAGAATTTATGTATTTCGAGAACTCAGTTACATCCTAGTCCAATTCAAAGGGAAGCGTTCGTCCTAGCCCCCACTTTCCTCTGAACTGTTGTTTTCATCAGAAATTTCCGAAGAGTTGGTGGATGTCGTTCCTGGTCACTCAAATATACCAACGGATTCATGCCAAATTCAGGCCATGCTTGATATATGGTGTATTGGAAATGTAGGCTCTATTATGCAAAGTATATGTACAACAGAGGGCTGAGTTTGACGACAGTATTCACAAATCCAAACGGGAGTAAAAAAAAAAATTAGAACAAGAAGAAATGTATATATGAAGTTAACAACTACAAACTCCGTGCCACCATCTCCTGACGCTCCATTTCGGCTCGGAACTTGGAGATGAACTCCTCGGCTCTCTCATCAATCCTGTGAGTCGGCGGCGATGCCAGCCCTACCGACTCCCACATGTCGTCCGCTTCGCATGTCTTTGCGTTACTTCCATCGTGATCCCCATCATCCTTTCCTGCCTCCGGGGAAGACTGATCAATAGTAGCGAGCCTCCTGGGACTTGGCATATACTTCACAGGAAGAGTGTCTAGGCAATGATCCTCTATGATCCCTTCCAGAGGCTCCTTGAAGAGCTTATCGACAAACACATGCGCTTGCTGCTTCTTGAACACGCGATGCCGAACATTGAAAATGCCTGACGCGTGGGCTCGCCGGGGTCTCTGCCTGTGCTGGCGACTGGGTTGCTTCACGACAAAGACAGATTCCTTGGTTCTTGAAGTAGTGGCGAGAACCTGAGTTTTGGGTAATTTGTAGACAAGTCTTGACCTGCGAATCTTGGGGAGCTTCCTCTGAAGCTTGGAGGTGAGAATCTTCCAGGCCTTCTTGGGAGGCGGAAGCCTCAGACTCAGGCAAGACATGAGCAAGGAGAGAGCTAAGCGTATGCTATGTTTCTGGGGGCATACAAATGGCTCTTTATAATGAAAAATAGGGTATAAGATTCTCTTATGTTTTCTTGGGTCGGGGAATTGAACGTTTCATGGGATGGCTTAGGTTTCACGCTGTGTGATTCTGTGGATCAGCTTGGTTCTTACGCTAGATTTCGGGGCCATTTTGGCCATGGTTTCTTCATATCCCGAACGTGAAAGTGCTAATGTTCTTTCTATATCAAGATATTCTTCGAATATGTAATTCTGTCTTCGATAATATCATTTGGGTCGCTCATGTGTAATAGAATTTGTGATGATCAAGTCGTTAAACTTGGTTTCAATCGTCGAGTCACTAAACTTTCCCTTCTTGTTTTTGCAACTGATGAATTTTGATTGAATTTCGACAAGTTTTCTAGCAAATTGCTCATGCGATGGACACGTGGACAATGTTCTAGATGCCACTTGGACACCACATCATGATATGGCTGAAAGAATCGGCTGAAACCCGATTAATATATAACAATTACCAAAGAGAAATTGAAAATTTAGCATGTTCAGTAATTTGAAAACGGCACTAAATTTCAATAAAAAAATAATGGAATTTTTTATAAATAATAATGGAATTTATACGCATCTTTTGTTGGTATCTGGGCATAATAATTAGATGGTCATGCTGTAGATAAGCTCACTTCATATAAGTCATTCGACGGTGTGAGATAGGGTCCATATAATCTAACGACTCATATACGGTGGGATAATATAAGTCGAAAGTATGAAATAGAGAATTAATACGTCCACAAAATAAATAATAAATAGTTAAAATTATTGGGGGTTTATTTTTTTAAGAATTTATGGCTCTCTCACAGTTACCCAAAAATTATTGGAGATTATGGGTTTGAGAGAGTAGAGAGTATTTTGGTTACTTGAAGTATTATATCAAGAGGCGTCGAGTTTGGAACGCTCAATAGTATTACCTCTAGCATAGGGAACCCTAGAGTTAATATGTAAGCTATTAGGCTCTAGCCCATATGGATCCAAATAACCATGCTTTCACTTATTGGGCTTGTATGTGAATATATTTTATGGACATATTAAAAATATATCCAATAATCTCCTCTTATGTTCATCATACAACGCAATCCAATACGGTGGTTAGTGTAATGTTCAAACAAATATAAATCATCCACATTCAGTTCAATACAATCAACTCGAATCGGTCAAAGAGTTTTAGCAGTAAGATATTAAGCTCAATCATCTTTTGCATTCCAGATAATTGAATTATCCTTTTCATGAATCTGTTCGTAACCAACATATGCATAACAATCAAAGTATAAGTAGACCGGTTAAAATAGTCCAAGGCCTTACAAATATAAGAGACAAGCATAATAATGTTCACGAAATAGAGATAGCAAAATGTAAGTCTCAAGTAAATGGATTCCATCAATATGGACAATAGCAGGTGAACTGTCAAATCCCCATATGCTCTGAATAACATATATTCATTCATCAAGCTGGTCATCCTGGTCAAGATCTTATTCATTAAGCTCTCATCCATCTCTGTCATCCCCTGTAGAACGTCAAATATTAATTTCATTTTATCAAGAATTCAATTATTTGAATAGTCTATTAAAAGTGTCTAGTTTTACTAAAAGAACCTAGCAATATAACATCAGGCATAGAAGAATATATATTAATGTCATAAAACTTCATATATCATGTTCATAAGCATCAACCGAATTTCATAAATAATGAACAAGGCCTAAACAGTTTGATTTACAAAGAGCCATCAACTTAAGTTTATTTGTAAGAGAATAACCATTATTTGTTTTAAAGAACAGGACCAATAGTCAAGTCACTTTCAATAACCTAGTCACGTAATATTAAGTTTCAATTAAGAACAATACCAATAGGCTTCTTATGCAAATAACTATTTTTATGTTTTAATTTGGAATATCACAATTATTGATTCCTTAAAGTCAAATAATCTAACATCAAGTTTGAAATGAGATCATTTAAAATACAAGCTTCCAAGATAAAGCCTTTGAATTAGGTTAAAGTCATCCTCATCAAGTTTGGAATGAGACAACTCATCCTTTTCAAATTAGTCAGCAACCATGAACATCGATGAAACATATAAACTGTACTTATCATTTTGGCAAACAAAGGAAGATTTGATAATTCAAAACACACAATTAGAAGATAAATAAATGGTAATTAAGACTTATCTACACAATCTTCAACCCTATTTCCACCACTATTTTGAATAATCGATCTTTAGGCAAACCTTTTGTGAGACCATCGGCCAAGTTATCTTTCGATCTCACGTCGATCAATGTGATAACTCCTTTTCTCTCAGATAATTCAACAACACATGTCTTAGTCTCACATATCTCATCTTTGAATTAAAGAGAGCATTTTTGACGACTTAGACAGCTGCTTGATTATCACATAACATGCTTAAAGAATTAATCTTTAGTCAAGTCAAAAGGAATATCCATAATCATGTTCTTTAGCCATTCTGCCTCTTCACCGGCTGAAGCTATAAAGAAAGAAGTTCTGATTCTATAGACGACAATACAATATAAGTATGTCTTTTGGATTCCAAGTAATAGCAACTCCTCTCAAAGTGAATACATATCCACCTGTGGACTTACTATTTTCAATTTATGAGCACTATAAGGCATCAGAATATCCATCCACAATTGGAGGAAAGCCAGAGTAACATAGAGCATAATTTTTAGTACATTTAAGGTATCTTATCAGCCTACTGAGGGCATCCTAATGATCTTTACTAGGATTACTAGTGAAACGACTCAACATGCCAACTATAAATGCTATGTACGAAGTTCAAGAAAAATGAACATTACAAACATACACTAAAAAAGCTCCCTGAAACGAAAAAGAGAAGCTTCCAGATATAACCTAGATTGGAAGAAAAACGACTCCATAAATGAAAGAAAAGTAAGAAAAAGGAATAGAGAACTAAATCAGTTAATAAAGAGAGGAGGGGAGGGACAGATCTAACTCCCCCTCCCCTTCATGGAGATAAAAGAAGGGAGATGAGAGGGAGAGAGGACGGTTTTAGGGACGTGAGCCAAATTAAAAGGCTAAATAAGTGAGCCAAATTAAAAGGCTAAATAAGTGAAGTTAGTAGATGAATATAGTATACGGGGGACGCTACCAAGTCACTTGGGATCCATCTCCTTCATTGTTCTGCAAATGGAGTGTTAACCAATCCAAATGTCAATTTGTATGGATGTGACCTATCTAAAAAGCTAGAACCGAATATAAAAATTAATTAAAAGGTTGGAATATGAAAACATCAATAGAGCCAGAGTCTATATAATGCATATTAAATATCATTAGTTAGGCCAAAAAGTTGAAAGGATTCGGCACAAAGACGGGTGGCCGTGGGCTGGTTTGGGCCCGAAATCGACTTGTTGACCAACTATAATCCACCCATTGACCGGGTCCGTTGGGTTCGAACTAGAGTCTGCCCGGAACTAGTGGTTTCAGGCTGGTGCCGAACAACCATATAGTCGTTGACTTCGGGAAAGAGCCTCCCGATCGTTGCAAGCAATGGCTCCCCCTTTATTTTTTTTCTTAATTTATTAAAACTATCCTAAATCTTTATAAATACCTCTTTTCAATTTCATTTTTTTCTCACAATTTCTGTCACGCCCCGCGCCCCAGGCACAAACACGCGACTCCCTGCATGCAAACCAAATATCTCTCGTGGTCCCAAGATCCACATATAAGTCAAGAGACGTATAATATACAAAGCACGCGGAAGCAATAATGAAATAACTCCTCCATACAAAATATAAAGTAGGACCTGGATAGCGCAAGTGCTGTCATACATGATATCTAACTGTTCATACAGATACAAAGCTACTAAATCCGCTAACATAGGGGATGGGATAAGTACACAAAAAAATAGGCCCACCCTCAATTATCCAAAGAAAACAGGGTCAAGGTCGCCACCAAAAGATCAAACTAACAAACTAGGAGCTCTTAAGACGAGCTGTTGGAGTCCTCGGTCTCCTCTGCGTCCTCCGTGGGCTCGTACTTTGAGAAGGTCTCTAAGCGAACCTCGACGGTGTCCTCCATGGTCTCCTCTGCAGACGGCTCCACGAGATCCTCCTCAGTCGCCTCGACCATGACAACCTCCTCCTCCGTGTCCTCTAAGGTCGGGGTCCTCTCTGGTCCATTCGTCGAACCGGCAACTGACCCCTCAACCTAGTCTAAGTCCTAGGCGGGGTGGCACCAATCAGGAATTACTCCTTGGGCCACCTCATTGGGCTTCAACGGCCCAATAGACACATCCCCGACCTTTCGGAACCAGGCCTCACACCTGTAAGGCTTCCAACTAGTACTATCCTCGTCAACAGTACACTTCCTTACATAAATAGTTCTCTGGCCATCAAGGAACTCAACAAAATAAACGGTCATCTCCTTGGGGTCTCCAAAATGTATAGGCCACATCGTCAAGATCTAAGATCTGTAAAATAAGGGTCCCCAACGGGGTGAGATTCACATCTCAGTAAGGTAGGTCCTAATCTTAGGTTAGGCCGACCATCCACTAAGGCAGTCATAAAGGTCAACATTTCACATGAACAGACATAAGAGGCAATTTCAGTATCAATACAACGCACAATGTCAAGTACGCAGCTATAGCATCATAACACATCCAAATGATCATGCACAAATCACCATGCCACATCATCACATCTACCCTCCGCACCTGCCTCAATCTCATGCCCACGTTTAGAACGCATCAGGCTCGGTCCGCGTAAACGCATCAGATCGTCATTGACAACTCGCGTAAACACATCAGGTTTCAATGATACTCCAAACCAGTGCGACACGTCACATCTCTATCCTGCGTAAACGTATCAGTAACGTGGCCATTTCAACCCCGCGTCTCATACGTATCAGAGTGCCACATAACTCCAGCTTCGCACCTCAGCGCCTCAGGGTAACCATCACACCACCCTGCGTTTCACACGCATCAGGGTCTCGCCTCGTCTCCGTCATGCCACAATCACAAATCATGCACACAAGGCCAAGTGCAACTCATGCATAAACAATGCATCCATGGCATGCAAGACGATTCAATCAACGTGCAAACAAGGTAGCCAATTCAAAGCACGAATATTAGCACACATGCCATCCTCAATACCGTCCTAAGATGCACAAGGAACAATCACATAAAAACCTTTCAAGAATCACCCAAAATTTACTTGACTCGCCCAATCGAGTTCAATCTTTCTATCTTAGGTTTAGGGTTCCCTTACCTTAAGCTTAATGCCACAAAAATCCTCTCCTCAAGCCTTCAACAATTCGATCTCAATGGCCCAAGAATAAACCTTCCGTGCAACCTAGGAAAATCCAACCAATTGTCAATTTCTCTTCTCCAATTCGCCCATCCATGATCCATCAACCTTAATAACACATTCCTCAACATCCTAACATGTCTCATTGATGAATTTAAGACTCAAAACCAACAGCCAACAGCTTCCACAGAACCGGTTTACACTGAACCGAACTGGGCTATGTTTGGTTCTGTGTAATCCGAGCATATCCAGCCCTTAACATACTCTAATTCCTCCATTTAATCACTAACCTACTTACTAACATGTCTATCTAAGGGTCTAAGAGGCTCACCGAAGATTTGAGGTCGAGTCGTAGTCGGATTTCCTTCAAAAGTCGCCAGTTTCTTCAAGACTGCAAACTGGCAGTTTCTGTTCAACAATCACAAGACCCATTTGAGGCCAAAACTTCATCAAATAAATCCCAAATTTTTACCACAGATCACTATACGAGTCCCCTAGACCTCCACAAAATTTGGTCGTAAGACTCCAACGTTTCGAGGTCCTAAGAGGTCAGAAACATCGCCTACCTCAGATTGTGTCGGTTTCCGTCGGCTTCCGGGAGAATGGCTGGCCGGAGCTCCTCGGTGGGTCAATCGACGCGCTTCCACTTTGAGGACGTCGGCAAGAGGCTGAGCTAGGAGGTTGTGGTCAGCCAGAGTCCAAGCGATGGCCGAAGGGGGTCGTCGGAACTGGCGAATGGGCGGCACAGAACCGGTCGACGAGCAGTAGAAGAGAGGAAGAAGAAGGAGAGAGTTTCGGTGCTTTGGAGGAAGAGTGGCCAGCTAAGAGAGAGAGAAGAGGGCTATATTCAATCTCAAGAGTCAAAGAGAAGAATGGTAGTTGGCAAAAAGTTGACATGACCACTCTTTAGCTAATTCATTGACACTTGTCCTAAATGTCAATCAAGGTGATCCAATGGCCATAATCTCTCCCAATTTTCAGTGGCTCTTGGGGTGGATGAAAGACCAAAATGCTCTCTTTCATTTGCATAAGCAAGGCTAGAGCTTTGAGGGGCAAAATGGTAATTTTACCCTCGACGTCCGGAACGTCTTTTTTCTCAATCCAATATTCCTCGACATGGCGACGACCAATCCAAGCATGACGTTGGAATTCTTGATTCTCCATTTTCAATTTTCAAGACTCGTTTCTGATTGTTTTCTCTATCAGATGTGGTTCCAACCTATCCCGAACTGACAGATGATTTTTGCAGACTTTACGCGTATCGACCCTATGATTCATATCACATTTAGGGCTCGTCAATTTGTGGCGACTTTGATTGTCATGTGATTGTGAGGGTCTATTACTAGTCCTTATGGTCTCGATCGTCACTGTCCGATTTAGAAAAATTTTACAAATTGTACGTTGGTTAAGCGATATCACCCGCGCTCCAATCGTATAATGCTAGCAAGGCATTCCTTAATCGTTCTTAGATCGGCCTTTTGTGGTTCTAAATGTCCCCTCGATAATCCTTATGGTCAAATCACCATTTCTTATTGGAATCTCCTAGATCCACATATCTCGTCTTGCATTAGCCTTTCCCTTTTGGTCAGTATACTCGAATTGATCAGATTCAAGCGAGATATTACTGAAACACATCGCTAGATATACTTCTCATTAATGAGTCTGAAAATGACTGAAAAATCAGAATGTCACAACTCTTCCTCCTTACAAAAATTTCATCCCCGAAATTTACATCTAACTTAATTACTCAAATATATAGGGGTGTTGTCGCCTCATAGTTTCTTCATTTCCCATGTGGCGCCTTCAGTTCCATGGTGCTCCCACACCACCTTGACCAATGAAATCGTCTTATTCCTGAGAGTTTGCTCCTTCCGATCTTCAATTCTGATCGGCTTCTCCACGTAAGATACCCTATCATCCACCTCGACGACTTCGTAGTCCAGCACATGTGTCAGGTCTGGTTCATATTTCCGCAGCATTGACACATGAAAAACATTTTGCACCTGGGATAGATTAGGCAGCAAGGCAAGCCTGTTTGCCAAGGTTCCAATCCGCTCTAGTATCTCGAATGGGCCTACATACCTTGGGCTCAGTTTTCCTTTCTTTCCAAATGGCGATAATCCCTTCATTGGCGACACCTTGAGAAAGACATGATCGCCTACTTGAAATTCCAAAGGCTTACACCGCTTATCTGCATAATTCTTCTGATGACTCTGTGCCGCTTTCAGTCTATCTTGAATTAATTTCACTGCTTCCACCGATTGCTCTACCAACTCTGGGCATGTGATACTTCTTTCTCCAACCTCATCCCAGCAAATCGGGGTTCTATAGGTCCTTCCATAGAGTGCTTCGAATGGTGCCATCTGAATGCTCTGTTGGTAGCTGTTATTATAAGCAAACTTCACAAAGTGCAGTTGATCTTCCTATCCACCTTTGAAATCAATGATGCACGTTCGCAACATGTCCTCAAGCGTCTGAACCGTCCTCTCCGACTGTCCGTCCATCCGTCTGTCTGTGGATGGTATGCCGTGCTAAACTGCAGCCGGGTTCCCATAGCATCTTGCAGGCTTTTCCAAAAGTTCGCTGTGAACTTGGGATCTCTATTTGAGGTAATTGTTACAGGCACTCCATGTAGCCTCACTATTTGCCTCATGTACAATTCGGCATATCTATCCATTGCGAAATCCTTTCGCACAAGAATGAAGTGGGCGGACTTGGTCAATCTATCCACGACTACCCATATAGAGTCGTGACTTCTCTATAGCTCCTCAGGAGTCCCATCACAAAATCCATAATTATATGCTCCCACTTCCATTCAAGAATCTCCAGTGGCTGTAATAATCCTCCAAGCTTACAATGCTGTGCTTTCACCTGCTGGCACGTTAGGCACTTTGCCACATACTTCGCTACGTCTACCTTCATTCCGTTCCACCAATAGTGCTGTCGCAAGTTCTGATACATTTTCGTACTTCTAGGGTTGATACTATAATTACTCCTTTGAGCCTCTAACAAAATCCTTTCCCGGAGCTCTTCATCTTTTAGCACGCATAGTCGTCCTCAGAACTTCAAAATTCCGTCCTTTGACACCTGAAATTCTGGTTTCCTCTTTGTCGTTTCCATCTTCAGAATTTTCTGAATCTCTGGGTCCGTAAACTGTAAGGTCTTTATTCCTTCTTGGACCTCAAGCTCTACCCTCAATGTAGCCATCAAACTGGACAACTGGCAAACTTCTAGTCTGAACTCAGAAACTTTTAAATTCTCGATCATCGACCATCCCTTTACTAGCAGACCCGCGATGCTTGACTTCTGACTAAGCGCATCTGCTACTCTGTTTGCCTTCCCAAGGTGATACAATATATCACAATCATAGTCCTTGAGCAGCTCTATCCACCGACGCTGTCTCATATTCAGCTCTTTCTGGGAAAACAAATCTTTAAGCTCTAGTGGTCGGTATAAATCTGAAACTTCTCGCCACAGAGATAATGTCTCGAGATCTTCAGGGCAAATATGATCGCTGCTAACTCTAGATCATGAGTTGAGTAGTTCATCTCATGTGGTCTCAACTGACGGGATGCGTAGGACACTGCTCTTCCATGCTGCATTAACACACAACCCAATCCTTTCAGCGAGGCATCGCTGTAAATCTCATAGCCTCCCGGTCTTGATGGAATTGTCAACACCGGTGCGGTCGTCAACCGATGCTTGAGTTCTTAGAAACTCCTTTCACACTTATCTGTCCATTCAAACCTTGTTTCCTTCTTTGTCAGCATCGTCAATGGGATGATTATGGATGAAAACTTATCCACAAATCGTCTGTAATGCCCTGCCAATCTCAAGAAACTTCTGACTTCAATGATCGTGGTAGGCCTAGGCAATTGGTTACCGCTTTGATCTTTGTAGGATCCACTGCAATCCCTTCTCCAGATATCACATGACCAAGAAACACTACCTTGTTCAGCCAGAACTCGCATTTAGTCAACTTAGCATATAGCGAGTGCTCCCTCAAGATCTACAGGACAATCCTCAGGTGCTCTTCATGTTCTGCGTCACTCCTCGAGTAAATCAAGATATCGTCAATAAAGACTATGACGAATCTGTCCAGGAATTCCTTAAATACTCGATGCATTAAATCTATGGATGCGGCTGGAGCATTGGTTAATCCAAAAGGCCTCACTGTGAACTCATAATGACCATACCTAGTCTTAAAAGCAGTCTTAGGTATGTCTTCCTTCTTGATCCTCAACTGGTGATACTCGGTTCTCAGGTCAATCTTTGAGAATACCGTTGCTCCTTGCAATTGATCAAACATATCATCGATTCTTGGCAGTGGGTACTTGTTCTTCACTGTTACCTGGTTCAACTGCCTATAGTCGATGCATAGGCACAAAGACCCATCCTTCTTCCTTACGAACAACACCGGTGCTCCCCACGGTGAAGCACTCGGTCGGATAAATTCCTTATCCAGCAGTTCCTGCATCTGCACCTTTAACTTCTTTAATTCTGACAGGGACATCCTATAGGGTGCCTTCGAGATTGGCTCCGTTCCAGGCGCTAACTTGATCATGAATTATATCTCTCGCTCCGGTGGCAATCCTGGCAACTCTTGGGGAAAAATGTCAGGGAACTCACGCACTATCGAAATACTCTCTAGTTTTGGTTCTTCAACAGTCGTGTCCACCACTGCAACTAAATACGCCTGACACCCTTCAGACATCAACTTTGTCACTTCAAAAGATGAGACTAAGGGGATTGAGGTTCCTCCTCGACTTCCTACCAATTCAAAGCTAGGGCGGCCTTTAGGGTAAAAGCGAATTGTCCTACTACCACAATCTACCACTGCCCCCTGTTTACCCAACCAATCCATCCCTATGATCACGTCAAAATCATACATGGGTAGTACAGCTAGGTCAATACTCCCCTTACTCCCTCTAATCATGATTTCACAATCAGCACAGCCTAATGAAATCAATATGTTATCCTTTAACAGAGTGGCAACATGCAGAGTTGTATTCAACGGTTTTAACTTCATGCCCACCAAATTAGCAAACTGAGCAGACACAAATGAATGCGTAGCACCAGGATCACACAAGTAAGCCGTACCTGTGACCACGCTTGGTGCTTCCTCCGGCTCTCTGCGGGCTACTGCATATACTCTTCCCTAGGCCGGTGATCGATTGCTCGATCTGGGGAGTGGCAGTCGACGGTCCAGCTTGTGGTCTCTGTCCTTGAGGTCGACTCGCCGGAGCTTGATTTGGGCACGTCCTCATCTGGTGGCCCAACTTACCACACTTAAAGCAAGCTCTAGTCCTTACTGGGCATGGCCCATTTCCATGCCTCCTGCCACAAAGGCGACAGCTCCAGTTCGTGGGATTCTGCTGCTTCACGATATTTTTTCTTACTGGAGGCACAAAACGCCTATTGCCCGCCATCGGTCTCTTGCCCATCTAGCGATTGTCTCTGAATGGGGTAAACCGCGATCCAGTTGCGGTATTCCTCTCCTTTAAGCCCTTTCAATCATCTGGCCTCGCTCATAGATCTCCTCATAAGTCCTCAGATTTAGGGCAATCATCTGATTGTGGAGCTCAGGTCTCAGCCCGTCGCGAAATCTCCGTGCTTTCTCTTGAGGATCTTCTACAGATTGAGGTGCGTACCTCGAAAGTCTAGAGAACTCGGCCTCGTACTGATCCACTGTCAGCTGGTTCTGACGTAACAGTAGAAATTCTACCTGCTTCATTTCTTTGGCCGTCTCCGAGAAATACTTGTCGTTGAACGCCGTCTTGAAGGCATCCCAGGTCGTGGCTGCTCCTTCAGGGAAAACACCATTCTTGGTGGCAGCCCACCAGTCGTTTGCAGTACCCTCCAGCTGGTATACTGCCAACAACACTTTCTTCTCATCTGTGCACCTCAGCACTCCAAAAGCTTTCTCCAACTTCTCAATCCACCTAGGTGCTAGCTTGGGATCTCTAGTCCCGTCGAACTGCGTCGGCTTCAACTTTATGAACTGCTCCACCAGTTGGCCCATCTCTCTAGTCATGACCATTTCCTCCTGGGCATTCACCGCCTCATTGCCCTGGCCATGATCGCCCTGATTTCCATTGCCCCCGTTATTGCCATTGTTGGCGTTGACGGTAGCTATGGCGGCTCCTACCGCCTAGGCTATGGCAGCATCCCGATTCTGAGTCTGCCTGTCAATAAGGTCGCCAATTCTCTCCAGTGTCCTCAGCACGCCATCCATCCTTGGATCCTCCGCTACAAGCGGCCTCGAGCTAGAGGCTCCGCCTCTGGACCTCCTAGATCTCCTAGATGGGTTGCTCATACTTATATTCCTTTACTGAGCCTGATCCACCACAATTCAGCAAGGAGTTAGTAACTCACTCAATCATCCAAGTCTAGAGCTACTAACTATACCTTAACAGAAACAGTCATAATACAACAGTCCTCTCACACAACAATTTTTAGAGACATTTCAACAAGCAACACATGGTCATTCCTCAATTCCATTCACTTTAACGGTTCACTAAAACCAACCATACTCATTCATTCAACAGGCCAAAGTCCAGAAATGACTTTCAACACCAAGCAGGGAACTCAATTCCTCATGCCTTACCACAACCATGCCAAGGTCAAATGCCATCCATAAGTGTCAAATCACATGCTATGCACCCCATGTCTTATCCTAACCAGTCTCCTAAAGTCTCGCTAACCGTCCAAGTTCCAACTTACTCCTTCTTATTACTCCAATCCTCAACCAACTTTGGATCGAGCTGACCTTGCTCTGATACCAATTCAACCGGGGATGTCACGCCCCACGCCCCGGGCAAGAGCACGCGACTCTCTACAAGCAAACCAAATATCTCTCGTGGTCCCAAGATCCACATATAAGTCGAGAGACGTATAATGTACGAAGCACGCGGAAGCAATAATGAAATAACTCCTCCGTACAAAATATGAAGTGGGACTTGGATAGCGCAAGTACTGTCATACATGATGTCCAACTGTTCATATAGATACAGAGCTACTAAATCCACTAACATGGGGGATGGGGTAAGTACACAATAAAAAAGAGGCCCACCCTAAATCATCCAAAGAAAATAGGGTCAGGGTCACCACCAAAAGATCAAACTAACAAACTGGGAGCTCCTAAGACGAGCTGCTGGAGTCCTTGGTCTCCTCTGCGTCCTCCGTGGGCTCTTACTCTAAGAAGGTCTTCGAGCGAACCTCGATGGTGTCCTCCATGGTCTCCTCAGCAAACGGCTCCACAAGATCCTCTTCAGTCGCCTCGACCATGATAACCTCCTCCTCTCTGGTCCATTTCTCGAACCGATAACTGACCCCTCAGCCTGGTCTAAGCCTTGGGTGGGGTGGCACCAATTAGGGATTACTCCCTAGGGCACCTCATTAGGCTTCAGCGGCCTAGTGGATACATCCCCGACCTTTCGGAGCCAGGCCTCATACTTGTGAGGCTTCCAACTAGTACTATCCTCGTCAACCCAAACCATAGTACACTTCCTTACATAAATAGTTCCCTGGCCATAAAGGAACTCATCAAAAAAACAGTCATCTCCTTGGAGTCTCCAAAACGTATAGGCCACATCGTCAAGACCTAGGATCTACAAAAATAAGGGTCCCCAACGGGGTGAGATTCACATCTTAGTAAGGTAGGTCCTAACCCTAGGTTAGGCCGACCGTCCACTCAGACAGTCATAAAGGTCAACATTTCACACAAACAGACATAAGAGGCAATTCCAGTATCAATACAACGCACAATGTCAGGCACGTAGCCATGGCATCATAACACATCCAGATGATCATGCACAAATTACCATGCCACATCATTACTTCTACTCTTCACACCTGCCTCAATCTCATGCCCGCGTTTAAAACGTATCAGGCTCGGTCCGTGTAAACGCATCAGACTGTCATTGACAACTCACGTAAATGCATCAGGTTTCAATGATACTCCAAGCCAGTGTCGACACATCACATCTCTGTCCCGCGTAAACGCATCAGGACCGTGGCCATCTCAATTCCGCATCTCACACGCATCAGGATACCACACAACTCCAGCCCCGCGCCTCAGCGCCTCAGGGTAACCATCACACCACCCCGCGTCTCACACGCATCAGGGTCTCGCCTCGTCTTCGCCATGCCACAATCACAAATCATGCACACAAGGCCAAGTGCAACTCATGCATAAACAATGCATCCATGGCATGCAAGATGATTCAATCAACGTGCAAACAAGGTAGCCAATTTAAAGCACGAATATTAGCACACATGCCATCCTCAATACCGTCCTAAGACGCACAAGGAACAATCACATAAAAACCTTTCAAGAATCACCCAAAATTTACTTGACTCGCCCAATCGAGTCCAATCTTCCTATCTTAGGTTTAGGGTTCCCTTACCTTAAGCTTAATGCCACAAAAATCCTCTCCTCAAGCCCTCAACAATTCGATCTCAATGGCCCAAGAACAAACCCATCGTGCAACCTAGGAAAATCCAACCAATTGTCAATTTCTCTTCTCCAATTTGCCCATCCATGAACCACCAACCTTAATAACACATTCCTCAACATCCTAACATGTCTCATTGATGAATTTGAAAATCAAAACCAATAGCCAACAGCCTCCACAAAATCGATTTACACTAAACCGAATCGGGCTATGTTCGGTTCTGTGTAATCCGAGCATATCCAGCCCTTAACCTACTCCAATTCCTCCATTTAATCACTAATCTACTTGCTAACATGTATATCTAAGGGTCTAAGAGGCTCACCGAATATTTGAGGTCGAGTCGTCGCTAGATTTCCTTCGAAAGTCGTCAGTTCCTTCAAGACTGCAAACCGACAGTTTCTGTTCAACAATCACAAGACCCCATTTGGGGTCAAAACTTCATCAAATAGATCCCAAATTTTTACCACAGATCACTATATGAGTCTCCTAGACCTCCACAAAATTTGGTCACAAGAATCCAACGTTTCAATGTCCTAAGAGGTTAGAAACGTCGCCTACCTCAGATTGTGTCGGTTTTCGTCGGCTTCCGGGAGAATGGCTGGTCGAAGCTCCTCGGTGGGTCAATCGACGTGCTTCCACTTCGAGGATGTCGGCAAGAGGTTGAGTTAGGAGGGTGTGGTCGGCTGGAGTCTAGACGGTAGCCGGAGGGGGTCGTTGGAACTGGCAAACGAGCGGCACAGAATCGGTCGGCGAGTGGCAGAAGAGAGGAAGAAGGAGGAGAGAGTTTTGATGCTTTGGAGGAAGAGTGGCCGGCCAAGAGAGAGAGAAGAGGGCTATATTCAATCTCAAGAGTCAAAGGGAAGAATGGTAGTTGGCAAAAAGTGGACATGACCACTCTTTAGCTAATTCATTGACACATGTCCTAAGTGTCAATCAAGGTGATCCAATGGCCATAATCTCTCCCGATTTTCAGTGGCTCTTGGGGTTGTTGAAAGACCAAAATGCCCTCCTTCATTGCATAAGCAAGGCTAGAGCTTTGAGGGGCAAAATGGTAATTTTACCCTCGACATCTGGAACGTCGTTTTTCTCAATCCAATATTCCTTGACATGGCGACGGCCAATCCAAGCATGACGTTGGAATTATTGATTCTCCATTTTCAATTTTCAAGACTCGTTTTTGATTATTTTCTCTATCAGACGTGGTTCCAGCCTATCCTGAACCGACGGACGGCTTTTGTAGACTTTACGCGTATCGACCATATGATTCATATCATATTTAGGGCTCGTCAATTCATGACAACTTTGGTTGTCATGTGTTTGTGAGGGTCTATCACTAATTCTTATGGTCTCGATCGTCACTGTCCGATTTAGGAAAATTTTACAAATTATGCGTTGGTTAAGCGACATCACCCGTGCTCCAATCGTATAACGCTAGCAAGGCATTTCTTAATCGTTCTTAGATTGGCCTTTTGTGGTTCTAAATGTTCCCTCGACAATCCTTATGGTCAAAGCGCCATTTCCTATTCGAATCCCCTAGGTACACGTACCTCGTCTTGCGTTAGCCTTTCCCTTTTGGTCAGTCTACTCGAATTGATCAGATTCGAGTGAGATATTACTGAAACACATCGCTAGATATACTTCTCATTAATGAGTTTGAAAATAACTAGGAAATCAAAATGTCATAATTTCTCTCAATTCTCTCAATTTTTTTGAATCCCCTTTCCACTCAATTCTCTGAAAATATGGCAAGTGGAAGTAGCGCTGGTGACAAAGGAAAGAGCATGGTGCCATGATGGGGATGGGGGAGGGGGAATCCGATTACCTTCATTAATATGATCCTCGTGAGTTTGGATGTTGGATGGATGATGATAATACTAATATTAACGTTATTCCCAACTTCAAGCACGTTTCAACATAAGAAAGTCTTCATCCTCCTATCAGTATCAAAGAAATGTCAATAACAAAGGAACTAGAATGCGAGGGTATATCTGACATATGACAAAACTTCACGAAGGAAGATTTAAGTGGAAACAACTATGAAGTAGAATGTAAATATTGTGAGAAAAAAAATATAAATTTACAGTTGGAGGTGGCTATGAAATATTTAATCGGCATATGAGGTCGAACCATCCAATGCAAACGGGGATCGACACCAGCAACAACAAATTACCGGGTATGCCAATCCTAACGCTCCTCCTTTATTTCATTACAAAGTTTATAAAGAAGAATTAGCTAAATTTACTATCGTTAAACGTTTATCGTTTAACTTTGATGAATTTTTTTTAATTATTTTATAAATACTGCATGTACTCCATAAGAAAAACTTGTTCCAAGAAACACGATTAAACGTTAGCTTTTTGATATTTATAAAAGAGGAAAAGAAGATTTGAAATGTCTTTTTTTTTTATGAATTTTAATGGACGTGTGCATATAGATAGCAATATTTGGAGTGATTTTTGGCAAACTCATTCTTATATAGGTATTACATGTCATTGGATAGATGACAATTGGATCATTCAAAAAAGATTTATTGTATTTCGAATTTTTGATGATAGACATACGACACATAATATTTATAGAATAATTAGGCAAGTTTTAAAAGAATATTTTTTTATTAATAAAAGTTTTTAGTTGGTTTTGATAGTGCCGCGTCAAATACCGTTTCCATTCCCAAGTTTGAAAATATTTGTAAACCTGCTCTTGGTGGATAATTTTTTCACATTAGATGTGTTTGTCATGTTTTGAATTTATCTGTACAAGATGGTTTACAAACTCTTAATATTTTTTTCAACCCAATAAAGATAGCAATTTGATTTTTATGAAGTCATCCCCAAATTATGAAAGAATTGGGCAAATTTTGTAAAGCAAATAGAGGAACTCCAAAAAAAATTTCAAAAGATGTTCCACCTCGTTGAAATCTATGTACGAGTTGCATAGTCAATCTTTTACATATAAAGATTTATTATGTAAATTATTTCAAATAATATTTTTTAAATTGAGTTGCCCCCACAATCGTGGCAGATTTACAAAAGAATTTTCGTTAAAATTTTTTAATGATGCAACTTATACTTTATCTGGAGTTTATTATCCTACTATACATTTATTTTTAATAGATTGTGCTAATATTGCTGGTGTTTTTGAAGAAAATTAGAAAGATGATCAATTATTTACGACTATTAGAGCAATGCGAACGAATGACTGCATTATTATGTTGAAATTCCTCTTATTTATTTGGTTGCTTGTGTTTTCAACCCACGTACCAAATTAGAAGGTTTATTTGATTATTTGAATACGTATTATGACCGTTTACATTTGACTTTAACGGTAGATGTCAGATCTAGATAAGTAGTAGTTAAAGAAGTAATAGTAGAAATGTATAATGAATTTTGTAGTAAATATAATTTAGGTGGTAGCAAATCTTCCCAATCTAGTAACATACAAAGCGAGAATCAAAGTAAAATTAGTAAATGGTACAAAATGCTCATCAATAGGAAAAAAACACAAAAGGGAGCGACAAGAAATATTTCCGAAATAGAGACTTATTTAAACATTGCTTTTGAGTTTAATAAATTCGAACACAACACATATTTCAAAATTCTAGAGTGGTGGAAGAGTCATTCAACCCAATTCTTAATTCTTGCTCTCATCGCAAGACAGGTTTTAGCAACCCTTACTCAACAGTTGCGTTTGAACAAATATTTAACAGTGAAGGAAACATTTTGGAAGACCAGCGTTAAAGATTAGCTCCGAATTCAGTGGATGTTCAAGTTTGTGTTGATAATTGGACAAAGACTAAATATCGACAACAAGAGATGGATCATAGCAGTGAAGCCAAATTCTTCGATGATAATGAAGATACAACCGTCACAGATACTAACACCAAAATGGATAGCGACTTTTGACGATGAGGTAAGTATGTGATTATCAAAGATAAAAAAAAACTACATAAGCTTTCATTCTTCTATGTTCAAGGTTGAAGCCCCTCCCCCTTCCTTTTTTTACCCCCAAATTTGATTACAATTTGTATTCGATAATTTATTATTTTTTAATTTCCTATTTTATTATTTAAAGATGAAATTTAAAAAACTCGAAAGTGACGATTCCTTGAATCGAAACCGGGCCTTAAATCAGCCCGGAACCATTGGTTTCGAACTGGAACTGGAACTGCCCCTTAAGATTCCTATTCAAGTTCCTAGGTGGCCACGAACCGGAACTGCCGGTTCATGAATCGGAACTGGCCGATTCCGACCTGTGGCCACCATTGTATATATAATAATTGATTGAAGCCCAAATTCTCAATAAAATATGAACCCAAACCATAAAAATTCCTGTGGCTTTTCGGAGTGCCACCCCGCGACTCCTGTCGGACCCTTGACGGAAGATCCCCTACTTTTCTGTCGACGGTAAATAGAAATCACAACCCAACCAAAATCTCTTTCATGGCAATTGACAAATCGAAGAGCGGCCAAGACAGATGTCCGGTCCGAAACCCCCCTTCTCTCTCTCCGGCAACAACATTCACCCTCCTCTCACAAAGGCCAGGCCAGAGAGCACACGTAACCAAGAACACCATGCATGGCCAACACATAACACAATCACTCACTCCTCACATGCTCCAGCCCTTTGCAAAGTGGCTTCACTCCCTCGGCATCACGACATTCCCTCCATGCAATTACATGCAGAATCGGTTCGCCACACGGCCCACTTCCACTCCTTATATAACCCCTGCTCTTGCCCCCAGCCATCTCTCATCTCTCTACTAACTATTTCTCTTCTGGGCTTCTTCTTCTTCTTCCCTCTCTCATCGACGTCCATGGCTAATTCGAGACTAGCTTTCCTGGCCGCGACCCTCTGCTTGCTCGTGCACGTGGCCTTTGGGAAGGGCTACGCCACGACCGGGCTCGACGATGCCCAGCAATGCAGACTCTGGAGGATCAGGGCCACCCAGCCGGACCAGCGCATTGAGTCCGAGGGCGGCATCACCGAGCTCTGGTCCGAGGATGACGAGCAGTTCCAGTGCGCCGGGGTTGCTGCCGTCCGCAACATCCTGCGCCCCAACGCGCTCTTCTTGCCGGAGTTCATCAACGCCCCTCGCTTGGTCTTCATTGAGCAAGGTCATATCATTTTCGTGGCATAGCCCCATTTCCACATGTAACAAAGTCTTTGCACGCATTTTCCTTTCGTGATCGGGAATTGCATTTCCTTACTCCTTAATTTAAAAAATGTATCTCATGCGATTTAACGTCGAAATGGGATCACAGGTCGGGGATTGCTGGGGATAAACTACCCGGGATGTCCCGAGACATACCACTCGGGTCAATCCTCCGGCGGCGTCGGCAGAAGAGGGAGGAGATGGCAGGAAGAGGGCCAGCAAGGGGACTGGGGAAGAAGGGACCAACACCAGAAGGTTCATCGAATCCGCCGGGGCGACATCATCGCCATCCCTGAAGGTGCGGTACACTGGTGCCACAACGACGGCAACGGAGAACTCGTTGCCATTTCCATAATCGACCTCAACAATCAGGGCAACCAGCTCGATCGAAGACTAAGGGTAATGACCAATCATTCAAAAATTTTATATCCATTTGAATTGCATCCACGGATGTCGAACTAAATTTTGGGCATGCACGTAAATATTGTGAAATTAACATGAAAGTAGTCTGGCCGAGAAGTTTAAATATTCATTTTATTGAAAAAGAAATGGAATTAAGGCAGTTTTTCTACTTGGACCTATCGCATATGGCTGAACTTTGGGGAATGAACAGGCTTTCTTCCTCGCTGGAGGCTACGGCGGGCAGGGCCGCCGGAGCGGGCGGTACAACATCCAGAACATCTTCCAAGCCTTCGACACCGAACTCCTCGCGGAGTCCTACAACGTTCCAATAGAGATAGCTCAGAGGCTCCAACGGCAGAACAACAGGGGAATCATGATCGACGTCCGTGAGAGGATGAGAGTGGTAGCCCCTGAGGAGGAGGACGAGTACGAGGAGGAGTACGAGGAGGAGCAGGAGGAGAGGATGCGAAGGCGGAGGGGACAGGGCGGTCGCTGGTCGTTGGCCTCGGAAAACGGGGTCGAAGAGACGTTCTGCACCATGAGGATCAAGCAGAACGTCGACATCCGAAAGGAAGCTGACGTTTTCTCGAGGCAGGCCGGGCGGGTCAACGTCGTCAACATGCACAAGCTCCCCATCCTGCGTTATATGGACATGAGCGCTGAGCGAGGCCGTCTTCTTCCGGTAAGGAGACACACATGAAATCCTCATGCGATTCATACTTTTAATGAAAGACTAGATCCTCTGTTGTCCAAATTAAACATGTCCTGTCCAATTAATTCCAATCTTTTGTACCACAGAATGCGCTGTACACACCGCACTGGTCGATGACCGACCACAGGATCGTGTACGTGACCCGTGGCGAGGCGCATGTGCAGATCGTCGGGCAGGACGGGCAGAACGTGTTCGACGAGCGGGTGAGCGAGGGCAGCATGTTCGTGATCCCACAGTTCTACGCCACGGTATCGAGGGCAGGCGACGGTGGGTTCGAGTGGATCACCTTCAAGACCTCGAGCCAGCCCATGAAGAGCCCGCTGGCGGGTTACACCTCGGTGTTCCGGGCCCTCCCGATTGAGGTCATCACCAACTCCTTCCAGATGTCGCCAAGGGACGCTCAGGAGCTCAAGTACAACCGCGAGCACCAGACGTTCCTCTTGTCGCCGAGCCGCCGGAGTCGGTCTATGTCGGACTAATTTTAGTCCATCGTACATTTTGTTGCCCAAGTAGCATGAAGGTTATGGTAAAGTTGTGGTATGGTAGGGTAGTAAAGGGTCACTGCGACGCTCAAAAAAAGAAATCCTTCTTCTAGAGTAAGAGAAGGGTAAGTTGTTGGCGGGATTGAAAAGAGAGCTAAGAGCATGTTTATGAGTAACTTTTGGGTTAATCAAATAATAAAGTGGCCTTCTTTCTAACTTTAGATGTGATTGCTCTGATGCTAAAAGCGGTTTGTTTCTTTTTGAACGCGCTCTGTTAATGACAACTACTAGATAGGAAATTGGTAATTTCGATTTGAATTCACAAATTTAAATGATTTAGTATGGAAATAAGAGTTAAGAGGGGTCGGGTGCCGGTCGTGCCCACGGCCTCCGGTCCAGACATATTACGTTAAAAAGAAATTTTTTCATTAATTTATTTTAAAGAAATAATTATTTTTAATTATTTATTTTCACGAAACGAATGCACGTGCCCACAGCCTCACGTCGAGACAAATTATGTTAAAACGAAAATTTCCAGAATAGCTTATATAATTGTAAATTTAGTCCATTTTGGTCTCGTCCAGTGAAGCATAAAGTTCTTGATGATACCAAATTACAAACATTAGAGTCGGCCTTGTTTAGTCCAATCACTGGAGTTTGCGTAGCTGGTTGTGCATCGGGGATTTTCTGCTCAGAATTAGAAGGTCAACTGTTTATATCACCCACTACTAGCCCGTACTAAATGAGCTCATTTTCTGTTTAAGGATAGTACTTTGTGGCTCCAGAATGCGACAATGAGCTCATTTTCTGTTTAAGGATTAGATCATATAATAGTCACGAAATAATCATCGAAATCAATTTTGAGATCGGTCCCTGCTCATCCTTGAGTAAGACACGAATCTTAAAAGTTTAATGATTCTGAATTCTTGTACTACAGTTTTGGCTTTCTGGATCGGTCCCTACTCATCCTTGACCTTGACTAATACGTGTGACCGTTGGCGACCTTAAGGCATAAGGGGGCAGTGGTCTTGACATATATTATATTGGACTTTACTAGCATAACAGCCTTTTGGTGATTGTGAAAGTGACAGTATGTTGTCGGTCACAAATTCTTAAAAGATATACCAATTTCTAATTGTTTGTTATTTACTTTTTTGTGGCCCATAATAAGCTGTCAATCTCATAATGGATTAATGACTATCACATAATGATTTCTCTATAACAATCCATGACACATTGTGAATTTTCTGTACTTTTACGCGTCAATGTATTTGGAATATTGCACTAACACAGAAAAAAGAAGATGATTCTGTTGTGGATGCTAAGTTAAATATTGCACTTTTTATCCCTAGAGTCACTATTTTTTTTTTTGATGCAGTTAATTTTGTCTCAAATAAACTTTATAAGCAACGAAACTTCAGGCATTATTTATAAATCTTGAAAATTTCAATTATAGCCCTTAATTATATGAACCGACGAGATTCATACAATAATTTCAATTTCAAAATTGAGATCTTCATACCCATGAAGTGCAGCACCTTTAAAGTGTAGACTCATATATCATTGTTCTATATCGCCTAAATGACATAATTACCCTTGAAGCGTAGAAATGGTTTAATTTAAAGCTATAACTTCGCAATTGGTCCTCCAACTTATTCACATTATGGGCTCTCAAACTTTTAACTTGTCCAGTCAAGGCCTCAAACTTACATGATTAGGTTAATTAAGTCTTTTCATTGTTAGCGCATTGAATCATTTCTTAAGTATCGATAAATTTAGGATCAGAAAAATCTCGAACTTTTTTACATCCTAACTTAGATCCTTGGCCCGATCTTGGCCATTGGAGTTCCTGCAATATATGGACATGCCTCTCCGTGGATCCTTCCATATCTAAACTTTAGCATACATTGAGACTAGAGCAAAATGCATAGCCAAAAATTGGAAAAAGTACATTTTTAGTGTCAAAATTTGTATACGGAGATTATTTTAGTGTCAAAAGTTTCAAACGGATCACTTTAGTGTCAAGTTAGAGTTAAAATGATCACTTTAGTACCAAAAGTTTCAACGGATCACTTTAATACCAACTTTTTTTTTGAAAACGACCACTTAAGTGTCAACTTCTTTTAGAAACGATCATTTTAGTACCAATTCTGATATGCTACGTCAGCTTAAATAATAATAAAAATGACACGTGTCGGATTTTCGACGAGCCACGTTAGCTCAAATCGGAGTTCACATTGAAATGATCGTTTTTTTTTAAGTTGGCACTAAAGTGATCATTTAAAAAAAAAAATAATACTAAAGTGATTTATTTGAAACTTTTGACATTAAAGTTTGCACTTCGTACCCAATTTTTGGTAGTAAAAGCGTACGCTTTTGCTGCCAAAAATTAATTGCTAACTTATACGGGATATAGAGAAATTTATTGAGACGAAATTCTTGGGATAAAGAAAGAAATGGTTTTCACTAAGTGATTTCTTTTGCCTCTTAGAAAAAAAATAATTTGAAAAAAATTCTCTGAAGAATGACCTCTTGCATCACTTAAAATAATTAATTAATAAATTACGTTTTTCATTATAATAAAAAAAATTGTGTTTCAATATTCTTGCTTAGAAAAATGCGTTCAAGTCATTCATTCACCGCAATGTTGGGAAAACCTGTAATTGATTTTGAAGTTGACAAAATAATCTATGATCTTTAATATCTAAGTTAATGAAGTGAAATACTATTTTGCAGATTATCCAAAGGTGTATGGATTAAGCCACACAGGATTGAATCTGGCAGAAAAAGCTTTCGGGGACTCAAAAGCCATATAGAGCTCAGACTTTAAGCGGGTAGCTCAGACGTTGTATGTTAAGCAGGGAGCTTAGATATTGTAACAAAGCTCAAGTTCTAAGGAAGTATTTCATGTGCAACAAGAAGATTATCAAGAGATATATTCAAGATGATTTAATTGACATATTACATCATCACAATGGCTAGCAAATCAAGCTGGATTCGTAATTAGAGATTCTCAATCATGAAGATCAATCTATGAAAAACTCAATGTATGAAAAACCAATAAAGAACTCTATTTATGAAAACCCAATATCAAAATTGTATGGGCAATTTGATCTAATAGGATATTCTTTCTTTTGTTAACCTCAACGGCTGCGAAATTATTTGTATACAGTCTCATCCAAGCCAAAAAGTTTGGAGACCGATCCTCTAGAGATCTTGCAATAGGCAGTTGAAAATGGACGAATATACATGAAGACCTCAAGAATGAAGAACATATACATGAGAGAGTAAAATCCAAAATTCTACGATCAAGAGAGCTTCACATGCTTCATATACTTTTAATCCAACACTATGATAATTAGAGGAGAACATTCGAGTGTAAGAGTGTTAGATGGGAAGTCTATTCACCAAGTTATAACTTATGAGTTATTCAACAGCAGAATCTAACTGATTGGCTGCCAGCGTGAAGAAGTTGACGTAGGCTTAAACTAAAGCCAAACCACTATATATTGTCCGTGCAATTTCTCTATTCCCTAATCTCTCTGTTTATATTCTATGATAGTACATCTATGCACGCTACCGCTTTTTGAGAATATCTCAGATCTTTCTTGTGTTTGTTGTCTCAGGGGATGCTCTAAGCTTATTCATTTACATTTCCGCTTTACCTTTCAAAAATCTTTGAAAGCACCTATTAAATTCGCTAGCTATAACACACAAAACTAGGTATCCTTGCAAAACATGCACCAATTCGATATTTATTTAGACATTCAGAGTTTAACTCTAAAAACTGTTGCGACCCTCTCAACGAAGCGAAGGCGAGTAGGCTAGTGGGTCGTTATCGTCCAATTGTCTATGGATTTCAGATGCGGGCCCTTCCCAAGGCCGATTACCCAAATCACAACCGAGGAGAAATTAACATTGAGTCGACCTTTCGGTGTGGTCTGGTGACATATGCGCATATGTGCATGCCTCAGAGTCGCCACCAATCATATAACATTTTGAAATCCGACCTTTTTGTTGAGTTATGAAATGAATGAAATGTTTCATTGATGTATTTCAGTTAGATCTCACTCAGAATTGATCATTCTTAAGTTGATTAACCGAAGATGAATGGCTAACTAGGATTTAAGTATGTGGGCTATAGAACTTGATCATGGATTGATACTTTGGTCATAAGGATTGTCGATAGAATGTTTGAACCATTAAAGGCTAATCCAAGAATGATTATGGAATGAATTGCTAGCGTTATACAATTGAACCGTGAGTGATTCTGTTTGACCATAATATGATTTTCCAACTTTTCTAAATCAATCCTGAGGATCGCGTCCTTCGAGACTAGTGATTGGTCTTCTGTTGACACCCGATTTTTGGATAAACCTTTTTTTAATTTATTTTGAAAAATTCATAAAAAATCTATAAAAATTCCACAAATTACAAAATCAACTTTGGTGGCCTTGACCAAGCTCAAGGAATCATTTTTGATCAAAAAATAATTTGCCATATTTTTGACATTTTTCAGTATTTTTAGAATATAGGAAAATACTTGAAAATTCAAGAAAAATAGCATTTAAGGTTACAAAAATATGAAAAAATAGTCAATATTTTTTTTGCTTCGCTTGTATTTTTGACCTCATAAAAAGTCCAAATCCAAGTTCAATTTTATGTGTTCCTTTATTACACGTATGATTGAATTGGTAAAAAAATGTCAATTGAGTCTTTTAATTTGTAATTTCGGCATTTTTAGGGTCTTAACATTCAATCTAACTATCCTTCATTGCAATTTAGCCCAATTATTTGTACAAATTGCCCAATTGCATGAATTGGGCAAAATTGCATACTTTATTACAATTTAGTCATTGAATTTGGGCATAATTGAAATTACTTTCAATTCAAGGGCTACATTTATAAATTGAAGCCATTACCCAATGTTTTTCATCATTTTGAGTCAATTGGCATGAGTGATTTGGTCAATTTGATCATTTGAGCCTTCAATTTCACAATTTTCTAAATTGAAATTAAAGAAAAATTTAGGGTTTTTATATAAATTGATATGAACTTTTGGGCAAAATCACATTTTTAAATAATATTCATGTCCCAAGTTCGATTCTAAGTTTCAATTTGTAAAAATTTCACTCGAATCAGGGTTAATTTTGGAAAATCAAGTCAGAACCGGTTCAGACCGGTCAGATCCTCGGATCAGACCGGTCGAACCGGTTCGCTACAGTGTCGTCTTCTTCCTTAAGCTTCTGTGTAGATGAACAATCCTCAGGGCGATTTTGATCCTCAAATTGAAGACCAATTCGCGGATAATTGGACAAGCAATGGTGGGCGTATTGTCGCCTGTACCCTTCCCTGTCGATTGACATCGACGGCACCACTCGACGTTGTCGGAATAGAAAGCAATTGGCCGGTCAATCACACGGACCTACAAAAGTCAACATTTCTCAAACTCGGCTCAAATCTATATCAAATTCGCGCTAAATAGGATTTGCCGGAGTTCCTAACGGGGATTGAATGATTTCCCAACCAATTCCGTCGCCGTCAGCATGCCATTTGGCACGTGATGGCACATGAATCCAAATTGGCAAGCCTCCACTGATTGAGCGGGAAATCGAAATTGGTATATAGCCTTTTGGGAAGGCTTTCTATGGGAAGATCGGTTCATTCTATTCTTGAGGATTAACAGAATCGAGAGAGAGAGAGAGAGAGAGAGAGAGAGAGAGAGAGAGAGAGAGAGAGAGAGAGAGAGAGAGAGAGAAATCGAGAGAGAGCTCATTCTCCGGCTCCCACCGTCGAGAATTCGTGCTCGACTGCAAGGCACTGGTTAGGCCGTCTCCGGCCAAACCGAAGCCAAAGAAGAACGTCAGAAGCTTGCCTGAAGCTTCAGGAGTCGATCGCCACTAGCAAAGCCGCCTATAATCCCAGAAAAAGCAAGTTCAGTCTTCGAGCTTTCATACTATGCTTTAATGGCGGAACTCGATTCTGATCATGATTATTCGAGTTAGAGTAGGCGTTTTACTCTTCAAGCATTGCTAATCATCATCGCATCTTCATTTTACATTGATTTTGCTTGAATACTTCGAATCGAGTCTCCAAACTCAACCTCCATTGCCGAACACTGTTCAATGTTGACTAGCCAGATCTAGGTCTGCGAGCTTAATTGGAGCTCGAGGTAAGTGTTCTGAATCTCTCACGATGCTTCTGTGTTGATGAATTGGTTCAAAATGCCTTGAATCACATGATTAGAGTAGTTATACATGTACTGGTTCGACCTTGCTTGTACTTGATTATGTGGATGAAATCGTATGATTCTACGATATGTTGTGTGCGATAATGAGATGAGTTGATCGGCGCCGGTCTTGCGTAATTCCGTTGAGATTTCACCGTTAGATCGTCCCCGGAGGCTTTCAGCCATCCGTTTAGGTGTCGTCGGGAGGTTGAAGACGAAACTGATGTGGCTGGTCAAAGAGTCAAAATGCTAGGTGTCAGTTTGTCATTGGTCTACGTATTTGTCCAGTCAGCATGGCCGTTAGGGTTTGTTATTCGAATAAATAGATCGGACGGCTCAGATAAATCGAGTCTAATTTTTAGTGGCTGTCCGATTAGAAATTAGGATTATTCGAAAACGGTTTTAAAATCGAAAAATCAAAATAGGTTGAAACGGTGTCATTTAGGTTAGTAGTTAAGCGGCGTCGTTTAGGTTAGTAAGGATGGACGGACCAGATTAAGTCTTGGGTTTAAATTGTGGCCGTAGGTTTAAGTAATCAGATCTAACGGCTGAGGGATAGTCGGCTTTTGATATGAGCCATAGGTTTCAGTCAGCTAATCCAGTGGTCGTGAATTAGCCACGTGGTTCGTTAGGGATCGTCGGATTAAATCTGAATAAATTGAAAACTAAAAAAGGCGGAACAACGTCGTTTTGGGCGTGGATTTCACGGGTTCGGGTTTAGGCCGGGTATTCGACCCGAGTGGGTCGGGTCGACCCGGTCCGAATCAATTTTTTAATAAAAAATCAGAAAATCATTTTAAAAAATAAAAAAATCAAAAAAATCAAAAAAAAATCCTAGAAAATTCTAAAAATGTTAGAAAATCCTAGAAAATTCCAAAAAATATGGAAAAATTGTGAAAAATTTCTAAATATTCCACAAATTCTGAAAAATTGAGGAATGACTACAGACAACTGGTCACTCCTATTTTTGGGATTTTCTTATCAGTTCTTTTGAAAATTGACGATATTACCCTTTAGGGGTAAATCGCTCCTGCCTTGTATATGAGATATGTCGACAATACCAAGATAAGAATTAGGGTCGATTAGGCGACCAATTCTTGTGCTTGGGTTTTCGAATCTTATCATTTTCTTAAAAATGATGATTTTATCCCTCAAAGGGTAAATCGTCTTTCCTATTCCAATCAAGCCGTGAAAATTGCTCAAAATTAGGATTGGGTCTGGTGGTTGACCAATCCTTCTGTTTGGGATTTGCACATCTCATCACTTTTTGAAATGATGATTTTATCCCTAAAAAGGTAAATCGCTTCCAAAATTTCAGAAAAATTCTAAAAATTCTCGAAAAATATGAAATAGATTGGTTCGGTGACCAATCCTATTTTCACCATCTTTTGAATCCATATTTCATTTGAAATGATCAATTTACCCTTCTTGGGCAAATTGTCCGAAAAATGTTCAAAATTATAATTTGCCCCTCAAGGGCAAATCATGTCGAAAACACTCCTGAGCCTTGATTGATATTTCTCTAGGCTAATAGGGCCTCACTAGGGATGCCATGTTGCTTTCATGTGATTTATTCGCATATTTTGGATCCTTGATTTGCACATTCATTTTATTGATTGTGAGTGCTAGAGTAGCCATTCCTAATTGCATGGACTCCTAGTGTTAGGGTTCACACCTCACTCATTTGCGTGAAATCTTAGGTTAGACAATTTATTCAACTTAGGTGCCGAAAGGGCATCAACTCTGACAGTTGGCGTAACAAAGTCCCCGATCCCATTTCTTTGGTTTTAGCAGAATTGAATAGAATGCTCCCAACTGTTCGATAGGCTTTCCAATCGTACCCTCCATAGAACGATTGGTGGTGACTCCTTGGCATGTACACACATCACATGTCACCAGACCACACCAAAGGTCGACTACGTATACCGCCGTTGCAACTTGGATAACGGGCCTTGGGAGAGGCCCGTGTTCGACCAGACGGGATGACCCATTAGCCCTCGAAATCGAGACAGCTTGAAGAGGGTTGCGACAGACTGGCGACTTCGCTGGGGACTTTATTCCAAACCAAAATCTCTTGTTAAGAATTTTAGAGGACTTGAGCCGATTAAAAAGTTGATTGGTTTATCTAACCCTTTTTTCTGCAGATGCTCTTGAAGGTGAGATACGTACCCTGACCATTGTGTTAAATATTTTTACATATTGGAGAAATTAGGGGTGAAGTGTTTGCTGACATCTTTCCTATAGGTTGGAGTTGGGATTGTATATTTATTTTTATGCATTTATTGAAGCGGAGTTTGATACAAACTATCGTGCATGACCTTGCATTGTGATGATCACGACACATCTCACACACTAGCGGTCAAACTCCGACGACTGCAAACACCTCTTAGATAGGGAAAAGATACGAAAGGATCTCGTGTTTGATGGCATTTGAGACTTTCATGTTCGTTCCTGCTCACGATCCAAATTGGTGATATCTAATCCTCTTGAGTAGGTACTCTTGGGGAGGAATCTACCACATTTGGATCGTGGGAGCATGAGCCATAGGTTCCTCACTTGATTTTATTTCTAGAGTATATTCCCACTTGTCTCATGCGCATGTCTGTGGAAGGTTGGTATACCTAAAACCACCCATTGTTACAAGGGAATATTTCATATTTCCTGAGGTTTTGGTTGGTAAGGCATTTACTTTTGATATATTTCCTTACTCTCTGCTTTGTAGTATGTTCATGTACTGTATATCATTCATATCTACATTCATTGCATACCTTACAAAATCATTCTAGTGATTGATTGAAATAACAATGGTAGGGGATGGGATGTCGTTGTTCCCTAGAAGTTCGACGGAGTTGGAAACCTTCGAGTATTTAAGGAAAGTCACTTGTCTTGGGCCGAACACGAGGTTGCATTTTACTAGATTTGTGCATGGCCGATAGCTGACTGGACGTAAGCTGGGATATGCTGAAGATTGCCAGACTAGTTACTATGTCGATAACCTTAGGTTTAAGCGATAAGCAGAAGAGATGTTCAGGCAATATCTAGAGATGAAAATGCAGTATTGCAATGGCTTAGCTAGAGAAGCCTATGCCCACCGGAAAGCTGAAAGTCAAGCTAGAGAGAACCAACCGTTGATCTCTCTTTTGGGAAAGAAAAGACGCCTTGCAACCAAGACAAAGCCAAGGCGCATCATATTCAAAAAGACAAAACCCAAAAAGACCCCTGAAGTCGTTATACCTTGGACCAGAGAATGGCCGGAAGAGCTAAAACATCTTAACCAACCTACTGAAGATTATCCTTCACATTCTGAGGAGCACTCAACTAGGGAAGAAGTCCTGATTACCGAGTCGTGTCTTGAAGAGGGACGAGATAAGGATGCCGTCAAGAAGGAAACCTTGATCAACTGTAGCCCCGAAGAAGATTAGATCTTGGGGGAGGGATATCTTAAATCCCACATTCCAAGGGCCTTTGATGACTTTCTTGTTTTAGAATAAACTCAATTGGTGTCTCATCCCCTCCTGAGACCCCTCTCGATCCCTCATGGCATATCCTTTTTCGTAATAAGGAATTTCATCTGTTATATTCATAATTGATGTTTTGACCAATAGAATGTGACATTGTTATTTCCTTTAGTCACTAAGATGATTATGACTAATTGCATAATTCACTTGTTTAAAATTCAAATTAGACCTTGAGTCAGGATTTTCGCACCCGAGAAAGACTCTAATTTCCATTTCATTAATTGGAATATGCAATTAAATCAGTTTATGCATATTTCATGACATTAGCATAATCACACATGTTTAAAGTAATCTTTGGTGATTGATTTTTCAAAATCATTTGCATATTTAGACTTGATGAGAAAGAATGGCATCCAAGTGTTCAAGATCTCTCGAGCTGAGCTCTAGCTTGGTGGGACAGCATGGGTGAAGCTAGCTAGAAGTACGCCAGATCGCGGTTAGGATATCTGTTGGACTTACCGAAGATTGAATGTCCACCTGCCTTTATTCAAGTTATGGCACTCTATTGGGATCCGACCACCGTGGCGTTCTATATGGAAGGATTGGAGGTTACCCCTGCTTTTAAGGAATATAGCGCCACTATTGGAGTTGAGTTCGCTCACTTGTTAGTCCAACCTCCTATAGGGTTCGAGCCTTTGAGTCAACTAGCTAAATTCCTAGATATATATCTCAATGAAATCAAAGCAGACGCCAAAAGTAATTTTGGGCGAACTTCCCTATCCTTTCTTCTAGATAGGTTTCCCAACCTCCCTACTTCCAAAGGAGCTAAGTCTGGTAGAGGTTTTGTCTTGGCATTTTTTAGCTTTGTCCTATTTCCGATCTCGTCAGTAACTTTTGACCCTATCTTGGCTGTAGTGGTCAAACAAGTCTGATATGGGTAGGATTACTCGAACTTTATCCTCGCTGAAACTTTCCTATCTCTCAACCGTTTTGGGAAAAGAAAGAAAGGAATTTTTAGAGCCTCTAGTGGTCTCTTGTGCCTGTGGTTCACATCTCATGTAAAATAATTTCATATCCATATGGGTTTCACTAAGATTAGCTCTGATGCCCATCCTCTTAAGACTTTTGTCAAAACTCGTACACGTATTCCTAAGTTCAATTTTAAAGAATGGAAGGAATTTCTTAGAACTCTAAAATCGAAAAAAACTTCGATGACTTTACCAACATTGGGTAAAGTCAAGCTCGCATGCAATGGCGAAGATCCAATCCCCTTGTTAGGATTCACAAGTGCCACCGCATATTATCCTAAGAGGGTTATCCAGCAATATGGGGCATTGCAAGAGGGTCCTTCACCGCCACGATCAGATGTCTGTTCGTTTGACTTGCCAAGAGAGATCCTCATAGGGGAGAAGAAGAAGCAATTCGAAGCTAAGGTGGAGTCCATCATACGCTCTATGAAAGACTCCCGGACGGAAGACGTGGAATGGCCAGATGATATGACTCCCCAAGTGAATACTCATAGAACTTCTACAAAATACATTCGACGCTTTGAGACGACTAGACGCAGCTTTGTCAAACCTTATCTACCCGAATACATTGTGCCATACGTACTTGGAGTGGAGCCGTATATACCTGAAGACATGGGATCACCGTCATATTCGAGAGGGGAAAATTCTTAGAATGAAGAATTTGAATGTTTGCTGGGACGATGAAGGTACCTTAGACCCGAAGCGCCCTAGACTTGGATAAACTATTTTGTCAAATGTAAAACGTGTGAACATTATGATGTTTTCTTGACATTTGGATACTCATTTGTATCAAATGTTACTTTTAACACATGTGTATGAGCATAAGCATGTTTTGTTGATGCATCAAAACTATCGCCAAAGATTGTGCTTCCTTTAATTTCATGAATTCTCTTGGCAAATGATTGAAAAAGCTACTCACGCGAGACTAAGGCTCGCAAGATAGTCCTTTTTCTCATCCATCAATAGAAAACATGCAATTGAAGGAATCCCGTACTTTCCATATTTGTCCTAAAGAGATGCTTACTTATTATTTTCAAATAAACAGGTATTCTCTAATCATGGAATTACCAAGACATCATTTCCGTACTTGACTTAAGACGAGAATGGAACAACAGGAATTGACTCTGTGAGTGGACATGTCAAAGATCCAGATGACCACCATGACTACCATGATAGCTGAAATTAAGGCCATGTTGGAAGCCTCTCAAGCCAGACAGACGGCGGCCACTGACAAAGGGACGATTGAAGATGCCCAACATGTCGTAGAGAACATTCGTGCGCCAAATATCCAGCCACAATCGAAGATGCCTCTTATTGTCATCAACCTTGAGAAGGAGGAGAAAGGAAGGCAGGCTGAGAAAACTGAAGCTGAGGCTAAGAAAATAAGCAAGATTGAGGAGTGCTTGAGCAGTTAGGGCTACGAGTTAGCCCGTTTTGACAAGATATCTTCGTTTGCCAAAGTAGAGGCTCCTCTAGAGTATAAAGACCCCGATGTCCACATGCTCATCTCAAATACTATCTGTGTGAGATGACACACTATTCTGATTATATTCCCCTTTTAATGAATACATTCCAAGAAAGTCTAGCTGGCGCTGCTTTAGCTTAGTTTATCGAGTTAGACCTCGACGATTACGACGGATGGGAGGATCTAACTGAAGATTTCATCAGGCAATATGAGTTTAACACAGCTACGGCCCCAACAAGGGAAGATCTGTTGTGAACAGTGAAAGGAAGAAGCGAAATAATCAGAACATATGCCCAAAGATGGCGTGCTTTGACAACTCAAGTAAAACCGTCGATCTCGGAAGGTGACTTGATTGACCTGTTCTTGAAGGCATTTCCCTATGAGTACTTCGACAGATTGAACATCTCAGGATGCTAAACTTTTACACATTTGATAAAGGTGGCTGAAAGATTGGAATGGGCTTTGAGAGAAAGAAGGCCACATGAAACTTTGACGAGGAAGCAATATCCTGCGATAAAAGAAAGAGAGGCTGGAGTTGACATAGCCTTCGTGCCCAACTCCCATAAACCCAAGATGTTCGCTAATTCTAATCAGGCTAAAGGAGGATCATCATGATCAGTGTGTAAAGGACAAGAGCCTAGGAAGAGGCAGCCTCCGAAGCAATTCTCTCAACTTCCTAGGCCGTTATCTAAGTTGCTCCCGATGTTATTAGAGCAACACTTGATGGCAAAAGAACCTCCCAGAGCAAATCCAGCAAAATATCCTGGTTTTGACGAAAGCCAGACTTGCACCTATCATGTGGGTGAAAGAAGGCACAATGTAGATAATTGCTACATCCTTAAGCTGAAGGTTAAAGCTCTCATTGACAATCAAATTTTGATATTCGATGATGTGACTCCAAACGTGCAAGAGAATCCGCTCCTTGACCACTAATCAATTGATGTAATATTTGATGATGAAGAGGGAAACCACCTTGAGCTGAATGTGAATGTACCTAAGCTAACCAACATTCTGGCAATCGCCTCGCCATATCTAAAAGAAGGGGAAGTATCGACTGAAAGAAAGAAGCTATGCATTGCCAAAATGATGAGCCTAGGGATAATGTCAAGTATTGCTGACAAAGAGTTTGAAGGAATTAAAGCCTCGGTAAACTTAGAATGGGACCAGTTCGTGGTTGAAACCGAGCGAGGAAATATGTGGAATGTCCCACATGAAAGTTTGGTAGGTGAAGTACAGCTGATTATTGAGCCAGAAGAAGAGCTTGATGAAGACGAACTGAAAGCTGCCAAGCGAAGTCTGGCTAATCGTAGATTTGTAACTGAAGCACTAGAGAAAGGTGAAATTGTAGACAATCTGGGCGAGGATTCTGGTGGATATAACTTAAAGTGAATTACTCTGCTCCTTCTAGTTTCTTCCAGAAGATAGAAGATATTATACTCGATGGGTGGGGAGGTATGGATGATCCTGTTCAAATCGAAGTCCAAGAGGCGATGATAAAGCCTTTTACAGAAGAACCTGAATCATCACTCAATCGAATGATATCAGAACATCTCCTATGCATAGAAGAGCAAGTGAATGATCTCTCTAGAGAAATGGAGGATGTGACATATCAACTGACAATGAGCGGTCATCCCTAGATGACAGATGAAGAGCTTGATACCGAGAAATATCTCAGGATGGTTAAATTAATAGCCCAGTGGCAAAACTTGACTGAACTATTTGAAAGAATAAGAAGACACTTGAAGGTTGCGATGTTAGTTGAGTCAAGTGATGCTGACAGTTACCACCAGTCGGGATTCGAAAACTCCCTTGAAGACTTGAGCGACACAGTGGCAATGATTGAAACTGCTACGACTGTGGTGATTAAACTAAATGAGCTTGATAGCCTAAGCCAAGAAGAGGATTGTTTGGTGAAACCTGTGGTAATTCACCTACCAAGAGATGAGTCCGACGGTGAATTTGAACTAGAGATATCCCACCTGACGATAATAACCATACAAGTCCCGCCATTAGAAATCTACGACTCTAAGGTAGTTCATTGGGACTATGGAACAAGTGAAGTAGATGCAGTGATGAGGTCCGGACAATTTTATGCCTTAAGGGAAGGCCAATCTGAGAAGAAAGAGGTATCAAAAGAGAATGCAGAAAAACTCCTATCCATCGTCAAGACTAGCGAATTTGAGGTAATAGTTAAGAAAAATGCCAGCCCAGATATCTTTGTTAGATTTGTTCATCAATTCAGAAAAACATAAGGATGCGCTGTTAAAGGTGCTAAATGAAGTGCATGTCCCTGAAACCATCAATGATGTACAATTGAGAGATTTTGTGGGGGCAATCCTTCTTAAGGATCAATTGAGCTTTTCAGATGAAGATTTCCCCATGGAGGGAAGAGGGCACAACAAGGCCTTATACATCACTGCCCACTGTAATGGAAAGAGAGTAACGCACGTACTAATTGACAACGGATCAGCTTTTAACATCTGCCCGTTAGCTACATTGAGGAATTTGGGCATTAAAGAGGAAACAATTTGAACTTCCAAAGTAGTTGTTAAAGCCTTTGATGGAATGAGGAGATAGTGGTAGGCGAGATCGAGTTGGATGTGCTCATTGGCCCAACCAAATTCTCCATAAATTTGCGGGTGATGGATCTGCCAAGCGCATTTGGATCCTGTTAGGGAGACCTTGGATTCATATTGCTGGAGCCGTACCTTCAAGTCTACATTACAAAGTACGATTCTTGATTGATGGTAAAGTAGTCACCGTTTATGGGGAAGTTGACTTGTTTACATATCGGAATAGCGTTATCCCCTACATTGAATCTGAAGTTAAGCAAGAGGCTAGCTATCATTCCTTGGAGCTGGTGGCAGTAATCCATACTCCTGTGGGGGCGAAATTGAAGGTTTCGTTCGTCTTTGAAGCTAATCTTTTACCAGCTAAGATGTTGCTAGCATATGGGTTCAACCCAGGAAAATGTCTTGGTAAATATGGTCAAGGGATCAACGCACCTCTACAGTTAAAATCTAACGAGCATAAGATAGGCTTGGGGTATCATAATACTCGTATTGGTGATTTTACCTCTAAGACAGCAGGTCGAGGCCGAGGTAAGAGCCGTGGACGCCAACGAAACCAAAAGCATTTCTTTATTGGTTTTTCAACTTGGAAAGACAAATCTAAGATGTTCAGCAGTCCTTTAAACAAGTATTTCAGCAAAGACTCGAAGTAGCTGTCAGAAGAAGGGATAACTCCGTTAGCAGAACCATATCTAGTAAACCATTTTCTGGAAGATGACTCTGTGAACGTCATCATAGAATGGCTTGATGATGAAGCCGCTACTTCTAAGTAAAGAGACCTCTCCCTTGCTTTCAATACCGCACTTAAATTCCTGCATTTCTTTGCACTTTTCATTTTTGTTTGAAGTAAGTATAGGAAAACGCCTTTGAATCTCCGACCGTTGGTCCAAATAGCATAGCTTGTAATGCGATCTATTTTTGCATTCAATAAAATGCACAAGTTTTATTAAGGACATATGGGACTACAAATTAGCCCAATGATGATACTAGCCTTCTAAATAGAAAGCTTGAGGCCTGATTTGCCATATGATTCATGATTTTCAAAAGATTTTCGAGAAAGAAGGATGTCTGAGGATATGAGGACTAGTTCCATTTATGCCTGCACTTATTTTTGAAATCTCTTTTGAAAAGATTTGTCATACTCATGCATCACATTTGCATATAAAGTGACTAACCATTCTTGTGACATTTCAGGCATAGCATCTCAAATATACATGCTAGGTTATTGTGTGAACTGGACTACCAAGATGATTACTCCTGCGATATTGAGGAATACACGGATGGGGGTTACGCAGCTATTCGAAAAGATTGGAGTGCCTTTGAAAATTCGACACTTCCCACTTTAGAAGAGCCAATAGTAATTAATTTGGGTAATGCTGCAGATGTTAAAGAGTCAAGATTGGTAGACATTTGTCCCGAGCCGAAAGGCTCAGATTTACAGAATTACTTAAAGAGTATCAGGATATTTTTGCATGGCCGTACGCTGATATGCTGGGTTTGGATCTAAAAATTATGGAACACGCGTTGCCCACAGATACTAGTGTTAAACCTATGAGACAAGGCAGTCGACTGATGAAAGCTAAGTTAGAAGACAGAAATAAATAAGAGGTGATGAAACTTCTTAGAGTGGGCTTTATTGAAGCTATCCCTTACTCAGATTGGATTGCAAACGCAGTCCCCATCATGAAAAAAAGATGGCAAGGTCCGGATCTGTGTGGATTATCGGAATTTGAATAGAGCAAGCCTAAAGGATGATTTTTCACTTCCTCACATCGATGTGTTGGTGGATAGCACGACCGGGTACGAATTATTCTCATTCATGGATGGATTCTCCGGATATAATCAGATCCTCATGAAGTAGGAGGACAAGCCAAAAACTGCGTTTACCACCCCTTGGGAAAACTTCTATTATAAAGTGATGCCCTTTGAACTAAAGAATGTTGGGGCAACTTATCAGAAGGCAATGGTCACCCTATTTCATGATATGATTCATAAGGAATCGAAGTATACGTCGATGACACGATCTCCAAGTCCAAAAAGGGACAAGATCACATTAAGTGCTAAGAAAGCTGTTTGAGCGATTGCAAAAATACAAGTTGAGGTTGAATCCTAACAAATGTGTGTTTGGGGCGAAATCGGGGAAACTTCTTGGATTCATGATTAGTAGCTGGGGCATTGAAATTGACCCTTCGAAAATCCAAGCTATTTGTAACCTAGCAACTCCCTCAATGGTAAAAGAAGTAAGAAGTCTTCTAGGGAGATTAAACTAAATCACTAGATTCATCAATCAATTATCGGATGTGGCTAAACCAATTTTCAAACTGCTCAAGAAGTGCGCGAAAGTGACCTTGGATGCAGAATGCAGTCAGGCGTTTCAGAAGATCAAAACTTATCTAGTCACTCCATCAATACTTGTGCCACCTATCCTAGGTCACCCCTTGACCTTGTATTTGACTATATACATCAAGAGTCTTTGGGAACCTTACTTGCTCAAACAACCCCTGTGGATGGTAAACAAAGAGCCATCTACTACTTGAGTAAGAAATTCACTTCATCTAAAGTAAATTATACTCCTGTTGAGAGGGCTTGTGTAGCAGCAGTATGGGTACTTCGCAGATTGAGACAGTATACCCTGCACCACCACATTCATCTGGTGACAGGAAATGATTCTATCAAATATATCTTGGAGAAACCCGCCTTGATAGGGAAATTGGCAAAATGGCAAGTGATGTTGTTGGAATTTGATATTAAAAGCTCTCCGCAAAAGTCTGTGAAGGGAAGAGCTATAGCTGATATGTTGGCGGAGAGCGCCCAAAATCGCACATCTTCTAGACAAACAAAGATAGAAGATTTAGTTTTGAACTTGACAGAAGACAAATGGGTTATGTATTTTGATGGTGTCGTTAATCTGTCGGGAACTGGCACAGGGGCAGTGCTAATATCCCCTGATGGTCAACATTATCTTGTTGCAGCAAAACTGACTTTCCCTTGCACCAACAATATCTCAGAATACAAAGCATGTATTCTAGGCCTACAGTTGGTCATCTCCACGGAAATACCTAAGCTACGGGTTTATGGATATTCTATGCTCACCGTCTTTCAAACACAGGGGGAGTGAAAAAACAAAGGACACAAAACTCATCCCTTATCATGAGTACCTGGAAGAGTTGACACTTAAATTCGAATAGGTGTCATTTGAATACAGGCCAAGAGCGTAGAACCAATTCGCAGACGCGCTAGCCACACTGGCCTCTATATTGCAAATAACTGATGGATTAGAAGTAGAGCCACTGAGGATCAGCATAATCAGAAAACTAGCTTATTGCATGTTGGTCAAAGAAGAATTTGATGGAGAGCCATAGTACCATGATATCAAGAATTATCTCATGAAGAGAGAATTTCCTGATGGATGTCAATCAGGAGACCAAAGATATATAGCCAAGATGGCTAATAAATTCTTCCTCAGTGGACAAACTTTGTACAAAAGGTCATTTGATTCCACTCTATTAAGGTGAGTGGACGCTAAAGAAACAAATGCTCACATGAAGGAAATCCATGAAGGCATATGCGGACCACATATGAATGGCCATCTCCTCGCTAGGAAGATCATGCGGCTTGGTTATTATTGGAGGACCATTGAATCAGATTGTAATCAACACGTCAGATCATGCCACCAATGTCAAGTATATGTCGGTAAGATTAATGCGCCCCCGAACGAACTGCATTAGATGTTTGAAGTTTGACCTTTCTCTATGTGGGGAATAGATATGATAGGATCTATCAATCCAGCAGCTTCAGATAGCCACGCTTCATTTTAGTTGCAATTGATTACTTTACGAGATGGATAGAGGCCAGTTCTTACACAAACGTTACTACGAGAAGTGTGGCAAGGTTTATCAAAAGAGATATAATTTCTCGATATGGTACCCCTCGGGCGACCATCACAGACAATGGGTCCAACTTATACAACAAGATTGTCGATGATCTATTGGATCACTTTGGCGTTCGACATCTTAATTCTTCCCTTTACAGCCCACAAATGAATGGAGCTGTAGAAGCGAAAAATAAGAATGTCAAGAAGATCTTGGCTAAGATTGCCGAAAATTACAGGGATTGGCACGAGAGGCTACCTTTCGCCTTAATGTCATGTTGGACTTCGATCAGGATCTCAACTGGGGCAACTCCTTATGCTTTGGTAAATGGGATGGAGGTTGTCCTGCCTATAGAGATTGAGGTTTCGTCTCTAAGAATATTGTCATAAGTTAAACTCTTTGAGGCAGAGTGAATTAAACACAGATACAAACAGCTAAATCTGATAGATGAGAAGTTTCTTAGAGCGATTTGTCATGACCAGAGCTACCAGAAGAGGGTAGCTAAGTCATTTAACTGGAAAGTCAAACCCAGAAGTTTCGAGGTGGATGACCTAGTGATAAGGAAGACTTTGCCAAACGCTGCTCATCTAGGAGATAAGTTTACCCCAAATTATGAAGGCCTTTATGTTGTCAAGAAAGTCCTTGTGGGAGGAGTATTAATTCTTGTAAATTCTGAAGGAGAAGAATTAGGATATCCTGTAAACTTAGATGCTGTGAAGAAGTATTATCCTTGAAATGAAATCAGATGGTGCTCACATGACTTTCTCTAAAACGAATCGAGTCCCTTAGCAGTCATTACATAGGCATATCATGCATCCATGTATACATGGCATATGTTATGTTTTGCAAGAGATGGACTCCGAATCAAACTTGTTCAGATGGAACCAAGAACAAAATAGTCCTGACACATAGAACCAGGTGATATGTATCTGTTCCATCAAGCGTTAAAATATCTTCCACTCACTGGAATTTCTGCTCTCTTCATACAAGGATGTCCGATGAAGACAAAAAGCAACAACGGAGGAATACCGTAAAATTTCTCACCTTCTTGTAAGAAAGAAGAAGTCGAAGATGAACATGCATGTGGTCAAACTTTAGAATGAACCATGCTTTCAAAAGATAAACCTCTAAACTTGTTGCACACATGTTAGAGTTAAAGGTTATCCGGACAGGGCTGAAACACGCATGATGCGTCGCATGGTGCGTCATTAATTCTTTGTGAGATGAAATGTCTGCAGAAAAACAGAATGATTTTTCTAAAACAGAGTTGTTTAGATTATCTAGGAGGAATGTTTCTTCAGATAAGAAGCAAGCCTAATCCAAACACTTCCTATACACACTAGAGAGATGAGAGAAGTGTAAGGATAGAAAAGCTTGAACTCGGGGGTATAAGGACTATTCGCATCGATTACATGGATTGGGATGACAGAGGCATTCATTTTTCTCCATAAACGCTACAGGTGATCATTGATAAACCCTTTGAGTGGTGGTCTTAATTTCTTAACCCTGTCAAGAACCGCCTCACATTGGGGTCGTGTAGAAGCAGTCCAGCAGCTTGGAAAGGTAAATGGTTAGAAATCTTTTTGCTCAGACTAACATCAATCTTCATGTGTTGATATGCATTAATCTAGGCGCCGTAAGATGACGAAGAGACATTCATTTCTCTATCCTATACACTTATACCCATTGCATAGCCAATTTGAGCATACATATTCGTTTCATGTACCCTTATTGGTGATCATTGCACAACACCAAGACGAAGGTGGCAAAGACACTTGCAGACAGAGAAGTTCAAGAATGAGGAGCTACATGAGACTGTTAAAGCAAAATGTTCAGACAGGATGAGATTCAAGTCACATACCTTACATGATCATTAAAAATCCTAGTTTCTAGAAAAAGAAAAGGAAAAGGCGGGATCAAAAATAGAAAAAGCCGAATCTCTAGGCGTTAAAAAGAGGCAAAAAGCCCGACAAGAATAAGGCTGACGCTCATTGAAACGCTGAAAGTCGTAAGACTAATTTTGAAACACCAAGGGATTACTGGATGCTTCCACCTCCAACAACTTCTAAAGTAAAGAAGAATCTTCAGAAATTGTGCAGTAATAGGCTACCCCTCGAATGGAATCATAGACAACTGCCAAAAGACAGAAGATCTTTCAAAGATTAGACCTATTCTCAAGAAGACTAGAGATGTTCTTCAAAAAGTTGTCGATCAGAGACAAAATAGAAGATTGATCAGCAATGATCACCAATGTCAAACCCTTCGCGATTTTGGGAAAAAAACAAGCCTTTTTCGGTCCCCAATCCTACTGACATTATAACCTTTCGCAGTCTTTTCTGACTAATACGCCTAGGTCAATGTGTACCTTAGCTCGAAGAGGTACGAGTAAGATTATTTCTTTATCATTTTGCAGGGTTATTGACTTGTAAACCCAAAGCAGATAAAGAAAATTTTCATTCAAAAGGCCCGACTCAAAGAGTGAGTCTACCTTGGAAACTATGTCCAAGCCCAACATTATGGTCCCATAAAGACCTCCCGATTGATCAAAGTGTATGCGCTACGAATAACCTCGAAAACCCAGGTGCGGGTTATTAGGAAGTTCGAGTGTTTTCTTCGGTGAGAAATCCTCTTTGATGAAGACATTCCAATAGTATGTATAGAAGTGAGCTTTGTTGGAAACTTCAATTGTTTGATCCAGGATTTTCCTTACAAGGATTTTTTATCATCTTTGCATGCTTTAAGATATCTTGGATAACCTCTAGTATTATAAGTCGTTTTGAATAATAGCATATGTCAAAAGTAAAGCTTTGCCTACATTATAACTGTCATCGCATCAAGATAACTGATATCTTTGATGAGAAATGAACTCTCAGGGTGAAACTTCTATGAGACTTATGGCAGCCCCAGGTCAAAGAAGGATACCTCGCTCGGCAATGAAGAGCTTCCAAGTTTATTTTTCTGCAAGATCCCTGGTAACCCCATATCTTAGGAAAATACATTCTAATGAAATTTTTTTTTGTAGGTTTGAGCTTTTTGCAGAATATCTGGAGTCCCCAGATCTCAGGATGCCACCTCCCATGTCAGAAGGACAATTCTAGGATTCAACTTTCTACGAGATTTCAGGTAACCCTAAATCCCGGAATAATCTTGATAACGAAAGTTTTTGCGGGTTTGAGCTTTCTGCAGAATATCTGGAGTTCCCAGATCTTAGAATGTCATCGCCCATGTCAAAAAGACACTTTTCAGATCCAACTTTCTATGAGATTTCAGGTAATCCCTAAATCCCAAAAGAATCTTTGTTAACAAAAATTTTGCAGGTTTGAGCTTTCTACAAGATACTTAGAGTCCCCAAATCCCAGAATGGCGCCTTACACGTCAAGAAGACAGTCTTTAGAACCAACTTTCTGTAAGGTTCTAGGTAACCCCTAAACCTCAGAATAGCCCCTTCGGTAGAACCTGAGTTAGGCATACCTCATGTGTATAGACCTTCGTTGATTCCTCAAGGTGTAGGATCATATTAGTCTCTGACAAACCCTAAAGAACGGGAGCGTCACCTTTAGGTTCCTGATTGATAGGAAGCCTACTCATCGACAAATCTTAAAGAACGGGTACTCACTTTTAGGTTCCTAGTGGATAGGAAGCCTAGTCTTTAACAAACCCTAAAGAACGGGTGCGTTATCCATAGGTCTCTAATAGAAAGGAGTCCTATTCATGGTCTGATCCACCATATGAATCAAAACTTTTGACAAAACCTTTGACAAACCCTAAAGAATGGGCGCGTCATCCATGGGTTCCTGATAGAAAGGAGTCTTATTCATGGTCTGATCTACCATACAGATCAAAACCTTTGACAATCCCTAAAGAACGGGTGCGTTATCTATAGGTTCCTGTCAGATAGCAATCCCATTCTGGTTTGGCCTACCATACGAGTTAAAACTTTACCGTCCTAGGATGCTTAAGAGACGAGTCCCTAGGTATTTACTTGAATCTGCCATACACCATGCATGCCACACGAGCATCAGGTAGGTGGGTAACAGGTGAGTATCTCTGCTCCGTCTCTCTCTCTTACATCAACACGGACAGGATGAGTAGAACGTTCACTAGTAGGACAAGAAAGAATGAATGTCAGCATTCGTTTTTATTTTCCCCAGTCGAGTCAGTCTAGACTTAGGTGTCATCTGTCTTTGAGTGAACCTCTCACGAGATTCTTTTTAAAGAAGGGCAGTTGTTGACACCCGATTTTTGAATTAGCCTTTTTTTAGTTTATTTTGAAAAATTCATAAAAAACCCATAAAAAGTCAAAAAATTTACAAAATCAACTCTGGTAACCTTGGCCAAGCTCTAGAAACCATTTTTTAGCAAAAAAAAAAATAATTTTTCATATTTTTCAAATTTTTCAGTATTTTTAGAAAATAGGAAAATAGTTGAAAATTCAAGAAAAATAGCATTTGAGGTCACAAAAATATGAAAAAATAGTCAATATTTTTATTTTAATTCCCTTGTATTTTTTATCTCATAAAAAAACCCAAATCTAAGTTCAATTTTATGTGTTCCTTTATTACACGTACGATTAAATTTGATAAAAAATTATCAATTGAGTCTTTTAATTTGTAATTTCGACATTTTTAGGGTCTTGACAATCAATCTAATTGTCCTTCATTGCAATTTAGCCCAATTATTTGCACAAATTGCCCAATTGCGTAAATTGGGCAAAATTGCATACCATTTTTGCAATTTAGTCATTAAATTTGGACATAATTGAAATTACATTCAATTCAAGGGCTACATTTACAAATTGAAGCCATTACCCAATGTTTTTCATCATTCTGAGTCGATTGGCATGGGTGATTTGGTCCAATTTGATCATTTGAGCCTTCAATTTCATAATTTCTCGAATTGAAATTAAAGAAAAATTTGGGATTTTTATAGAAATTGACATGAACTTTTGGGCAAAATCACATTTTTAGATAATATTCAAGCCCTAAGTTTGATTATAAGGTTCAATTTGTAAAAATTCTACTCGAATCAAGGTTAATTTTGGAAAATCAAGTGAGAACCGGTTCTGACCGGTCAGACTGCCCGATCGGATCGATCGAACCTATTAGACTTCCTGGTCAAACCAATCGAACTGGTTCGCTACAGTGTCGTCTTCTTCCTTAAGCTTCCGCACAGATGAACAGTCCTCAGGGCGATTTTGATCCTCAAATTAAAGACCAATTCACGGATAATCGGACAAGCAATGGTGGGCGTATTGTCGCCCATACCCTTCCCTGTCGATTGACACAGGCGTCATCACTCGGCATCGCCGAAATAGAAAGCAATTGGCTAGTGAATCACATGGACCTGCGAAAGTCAACCAGTGAATCACACGGACCTGCGAAAGTCAGCATTTCTCAAACTCGGCTCAAATCCGTGTCAAATTCGTGCTAAATAGGACTTGCCGGAGCTCTTAACGGGGATTGAACGATTTCCAAACCAATTTCGTCGTCGTCATCATGCCATTTGGCGCATGAATCCAAATTGGCAAGCCTCCACTGATTAAGCGAGAAATCAAAATTGTTAATAGCCTTTTGGGAGGGCTTTTTGTAGGGAGATCGGTTCATTCTGTTCCTGAGGATTAACAAAATCAAGAGAGAGAGAAATTGAGAGAGAGCTCATTCTCCGGCTCCCACCGTCGAGAATTCGAGCTCGACTGCAAAGCACTGGTTAGGCCATCTTCGGCTAAACCGAAGCCAAATAAGAACGTCGGAAGCTTGCTTGAAGCTCCAGGAGTTGATCACCACTAGCCGGGCCGCCTATAATCCCAAAAAATGCAAGTTCAGTCTTCCAACTTTCATACTATGCTTTAATGACGAAACTCGATTCCGATCATGATTCTTCGAGTTAGAGTAGGCGTTTTACTCTTCGAGCATCGCTAATCATCATCGCATTTTCATTTTATATTGACTTTGCTTGAATACTTTGAATCAAGTCTCCAAACTCAACCTCCATTGCCGAACACTGTTCAATGTCGCCTAGCCAAATCTAGGTCGTGCGAGCTCAATCGGATCTCGAGGTAAGTTTTCTAAACCTCTTACGATGCTTCTGTGTTGATGAATTAGTTTGAAATGCCTTGAATCGCATGATTAGAGTAGTTATACATGTACCGGTTCGAGCTTGCTTGTACTTGATTCTGTGAATGAAATCGCATGATTAGAGTAGTTATACATGTACCGGTTCGAGTTGATTGGTTCCGTTGAGATTTCACTGTTAGATCGTCGCTGGAGGCTTTTAACCGTCCGTTTAGGTGTCGTCAGGAGGTTGAAGACGAAGCTGACGTAGCTGGTTAAAAAGTCAAAATGCTAGGTGTCAGTTTGTCATTGGTCCACGTATTTGTCCAGTCAGCATGGCCGTTAGAGTCTGTTATTCGAATAAACAGATCGGACGACTCAAATAAATTATGACATTCTGATTTCCAGTCAATTTTAGACTCATTAATGAGAAGTAAATCTGGAGACGTATTTCAGTCGTATTTCGCTCGAATTTGATCAATTCGAGTAAGCTGACCAAAAGGGAAAGGCTAACGCGAGATGAGGTACGTGGACCTAGGAAACTCAAATACGAAATGACTCTCTGACTATAAGGATTGTCGAGGGGATATTTACAACCACAAAGAGGTCGATCTATTAAGGAATGCCTTGCGAGTGTCATACGACGGGAGCGCGGGTGATGCCGCTTAACTAACGTATGATTTGCGAAATTTTCCTAAATCGGGTAGTGATGATCGGGACCATAGGGACTAGTGATAGACCCTCACAATTACATGACAACCAAAGTCATCATGAATTGGCGAGCCCTAAAACGTGAGATGAATCAAGGGGTCGATACGCGAAATGTCTACAAAAGCCGTCCGTCGATTCGGGATAGGCTGGAACCACGTCTGATAGAGAAAATCATTAGAAACGAATCTTGAAAATTGAAAAGGGAGAATCAAGAATTCTAACGTTATATTTGGAATGGCCGTCGCCCTGTCGAAGATTATTGGAACGAGAAAAACGACGTTTCGAATGTCGAAAGTAAAATTACCTTTTTGCCCCTCAAGCTTAAGCCTTGCCCATGCAATGAAGGAAGGGCATTTTAGTCTTTATCTCTACCCCATAGCTACCGAAAAAGTGGGTGAATTGTGGCCATTGGATCAAGTTGAATGATATTGAGGACAAGTGTCAAGAGATAGATTAAAGAGTGGTCAAATCCTCTATACACCATCTACCATTCAACCATTGACCTTGAGCCTTATATATAAGACTTTCTCTCTCTCTCCCCTCACTCATTGACCAACAATAAACCCCCAAGAACTCACGCCAACCTTCTTCTTCATCTTCTTCCTTCTGCAGTTTGCCGACCGGTTCTGCCCTTACCGTTCGCCACCGTCGATGCCACCCTCCGATCACCGCCTGGACTTCGGCCGACCACCTAAGCCTAGCCCCACGTCTTTCCGACCTCCTCGAAGTGGAAGCACGGCGATTGGACCACCGAGAAGCTCCGGCCAAGCTTTTTCTCGAGAGTCGACGAAAACTGATCCAATCTAAGGTAGGTAATGTTTCTGACCCCTTAGGAGGCCAAAATGTTGAAATTTTGAGGTCAAATTTCGTAGAGGCCTAGGAGACATGTATATCAATCTGTGGTAAAAAGTTGGGAATGATTTGATGAAGTTTTGACCCCAAATGGGTCTTGTAAATGTAGGACAGAATCTGCCGGTTACTGACCTAGGAGGATCCGACGAATTTTGACGGGATTCCGGCGACGACTCGATTTCAAACTCACGGTGAGACTCTTGGACCCTTAGATAGACATGTTAAGAGGTAGGATAGTGCTTAAATGATGGGTTTGGTGGAGATTTAGGGCTAGATATGCTCGGTTTACATTGAGCCGAACATAGCCCGGTTTGGTTTTGTGCAAACCAAATCTGTGGGGACTGATGATGGTTGGTTTAGAGCCTTAAATTGGTAATTAAGGCATGCTAAGATGATGAGAATTATGTTATGGAGGTTTGTGGTTCATGGATTAAGGAATTGGACGAAGGAAGTTGACGAATTGGTTGAAGTTCCTAGGTTGCGCGGCATGTTCGACCTTAGGCCCTTGAAGCCGAAAATTGTGGGGCACAAGAAGAGCAAATTTGGGATATCAAATTCAAGATAAGGGAATCCTAAACTTAAGATAGGAAGATTGGACTCGATTGGGCAAGTCTGACGGGATTGAGATGATTTCTTGAGGAGCTTAGTGTGATTGATCTTTGTGAATGCCAAGAGAGTATAAATGATTTGAATAATTGCATATGCATGTCTCTTGAGTAATTGGTCACATTTGTATGTGTATTGACTCGTTTCGCATGCCGTGGATGTCTTGCTATGCATGAGATGTTTATGTACGAGATGCGCTTGACCTTGTGTGCATGAATTGTGGTTGTGGCATGGCAGAGACAAAGTAAGACCCTGAGGCGTATGAGACACGGGGTGGAGAAAAGCCTGATGCGATCTAATCACGGGCATGAAATTAGCCTGATGCGATCTAGTCGCGGGCATGAGAAAAGAAAAGCCTGATGCGAACTAATCGCGGGCATGAGATTAGCCTGATACGATCTAATCGTGAGCATGAGAATGAGGTAGGCAGGAAGAGATGGTTGTGGTGAAGTGGCAGGACGAGGCGTGCATGATCATCTGAGTGTGGTATGATGTCATAGCTGCATGCCTGTCATTTGTGTATCGTCATTTTTATTTGTATGTGTCTGTGTGATTATGAGTTTGGAACTTTGGGGTAGATGACTGCCTGAGTGGAAGGTCGGCCTAACCTAAGGTTAGGACTCTTTTACTGAGATGTGTATCTCACCCCTTTGGAGACTCTTATTTTTATAGATCCTGGGCCATGACTATGTAGCCTATTCGCTTTGGAGACCCTAAGGAGATGACCGCATATTTTGATGAGTTCCTTGACAGTCAGGGGACCAATTATGTGAGGAAGTGTACAGTGGTGTGGGTTGACGAGGGTAGTATAGACTGGAAGCCACATCGGTACGAGGCTTGGTTTAGGAAGGTTGGAGACGTGTCATGTGACATTCTGATTTCCAATCAACTTCAGACTCTGTAACGAGAAGTTATATATATCAAGCGATGTATTTCAGTTGTATTCCGCTCAAACTTGATCAATTTGAGTAGGCTGACCAAAGGGGAAAGGCTGACGCGAGACGAGGTACGTGGACCTAGGCGACTCGGATAGGAAAGGGCGCTTTGACCATAAGGATTGTCGATGAGATATTTAGAACCGCCAATAGGCTGATCTAAGAACGATTAAGGATTGCCTTGCAAGTGTCGTACGATTAGAGCGCTGGTGATGCCGCTTAACCAACGTATGATTTGCAAAATCATCCTAAATAGGACTGTGACGATCGACACTATAGGGGCTAATAATAAACCCTCACAATTACATAACAATCAAAGCCGCCATGAATTGACGAGCCCTAAACATGACGGGAATCACGGGGTCGATACGCGTAATGTCTGCAAAAGCCGCCCGTCAGTTCGGGATAGGCTGGAATCACGTCTGATTGAGAAAACTATCAGAAACGAGTCCTGAAAATTTTGAACTTGAAAATCAAGAATTTCAACATTATTTGGATTGGTCATCGCCCTATCGAACAATCCTGGAATGAGAAGAACAACGTTCGGAACGTCGGGGGTAAAATGACCGTTTTGCCCCTCAAGCTTAGAACCTTACCTTTACAATTGAAGAAGGGAAAATTGATCTTTCAATTCCCCATGGCTGCCGAACACAAGGGCTAAAGGGGAGCCATAAGATCTCATTGGAAAAGCAAGATGCCAAGTGTCACAAGATCAAGGGTTGTGGTCATGCCAACCTTTTCCATACCTAACATTCAACTTCATTGACCAAGCTTAGGATATAGTCAAACTCTCTCTTTTCTCTCTCCTCACCCTCCCATTCGACCGAGACTCCCCCTCCATCACCGAGCCAACCATCTTCTTCCTTCTTCAGTTTCTGCTCGCCGCCCGACCACGCTGGACCCGCTGTTTGCAGCCCACGACCACCCTTTCCGGCCACCATTTGACTGTCGGCCGACCACACCAACGAAGCTCCACGTCTTGCCGAACTTCTTCAATGAGAATCAAGTCGTTTGGAGCACCGAGGCGTCCCAGGCAAGCAATCTCCCGAGAGCCGACAAAATATGAACCAACCTGAGGTAGGTCTGGTTCTTAACCCTTTTGCTGGTCGAAATCTAGTAATTTAGGGCTTAAATTTTGTGGAGATCTAGCTGAGACGTGTAGAATTCTGTGGTCAAAAGTGGGGTTTAATTTGATAAGTTTTTGACCATGAACCGGCCTTGTACATTTTGCTCAGAAACTGCCAGTATTTTGATCTTGGGTGATCCGGCGACCTTGGATGAATTTTCGGCGACCAATCGACTCCAAACGATCGGTGAGCCTCCCAAACCTTAGGTAGACATTCGAAGAAGTAGGATAGTGTATAATTGATGGATTTGGAGTAGATTAGGACCGATTGGACCAGACATACACAGAACCGAGTAGGACCGGCTCGGCGCCAGGCCCAAACCAATTCTGTTGAGGGCTGATTGTGGATGATTTGAGCCGCAAATTGATAATTATGATGTGATGAGATGTTGATGGTTATGTTATGGATGATTGTGATTGATGGATTGAGGAATTGGATACGGAAATTTGACGAATTGGTTGAAATCCTAAGTTGCCCGACAAGTTCGAGTGTGGACCTTGGTTGGCCGAAACCTAGGTGACCCAAGAAGACGAAATTGTGTTGTCAAGCTAAGGTAAGGGATTTCCCAAACAGAGGCTAGGGGGATTGGACTCTATTTGGTGTGTCGAGAATTGATTGGATCGATGTATGAGAAATCCTAACAAGGGATGGTTTTTAATACTCCCTAAGGTATTATAGGATGCATATGTGTGACGTTGTTTGTGCTTGAGTGGTTGCCATGTCTGTTTGTCATCTGATTTTCTTGCATGCCATAGAATTTATGAAATGCATTTGAATTGGCACTTGCCACTGAGTGTGCAATTGAATTGAAAGTCAAAGCATAAGTCTTGATTGTGGCATGAGAATGGCATGGCGAGACCTTGAGGCGTGTGAGATGCGGGGCGGGAGTTGATACCTTGATGCGACAAGATCGCGGGGTGAAGATTATTGTTGTGTGGCGCCCTGATGAGACGAGATCGCGGGGTTGAGATAGCCTCGGTCCTGATGCGAACTTATCGCGTGATGGAGTATGAGTTAATGAGCTTTGTTTGGAGATTCATCGGGGCTTGATGCATTTACGCGGGTCAACGATGACGGTTTGATGCGTTTATGCGGACCGAGCCTGAGGCGACTTGTTCGCGGGCTAGAGAATGAGGCAAGCGGAGATTGATAGATGTGGCGAAGGGACAGACTAAGAGTGCATGTGCAGCTGAGTGTGGCATGTAGTCATATTTGCATGTCTGCCTTGTGTATGCTGTTGTTTATTGATTCGGGCCTTATATGCCTATTTGTTTTTGAGTTTGAAATTACTGAGGGGTACGGCTACCTGAGTGGATTGTCAACCTGACCTGGGGTTAGGTTTTTCTTACTGAGATGTGTATCTCACCCCTTTTAGGGAAACCTTTACTTTACAGATTCTTGGCCATAGCTATGTGGCCAATACGTTTTGGGGACGCAAAAGAGATGACGGCATATTATGATAAGTTTCCGGATAGGCAGGAGAACATATATGTGAGGAAATATACTGTTGTATGGGTAGACGAGGGTAAGCCAGAGTGGAAGTCTCATAGATTCGAGGCATGGTTCAAGAAGGAAGGGGATTCACAGATAGGGCCGCTGAAGCCCCATAAGGTACAACAGGGTGTCATACCCGATTGGTGCCAGACTGTAGCGGAGCAGGAGTTGCTTGAGGGGTCAGTAGTAGGGTCTAGGAGCGGACCAGAGCGGACACCTACCTTGGAGTTCACCGAGGACCAAGAGCAGGAGGAGGTCATAGTCTTGGAGGCGTATGAAGGGGACCTTGCTGAGCCGTCGCAAGAGGTTACCTTGGATGATTCCGTCGAGGTCCCGTCCGAGATATTTTCTGAGTATGAGCCGACTGAGGACGCAGAGGATACAGATGACTCCAGCAGCTCATCCTAGTATACTCTAGTTGGTGGATCGATCTTTGACTGGCGACCTGACCTTACTCCCGATGGATATTATAGATGATCCCTTTTTGATACGTTTACCCTGTCTCTCGCTTTGTTTAGCTTATTTAGTATTCGGCATCTGTATGAACAGTACATTATGATGTATGGGACAGATTAGATGCTATCCCGATCCCACTTAATATTTATATTATACAGGGTTTTTAGGAGTATCGCTTCCGCATGCTTGATGGTTTCTATTACATCTCTCGACTTAAGTTATTGGCGAATCTTGGGACCGCGAGAGATTGTGTGTGGTTTGACTTACAAGGATGATCACGCGCTCGTGCCCGGGGCGCGGGGCGTGACATCCCTGCTTGTTTTGGTATCAGAGCATGGTCAGCTCGATACAAAGTGGATTGGGGACTGGAGTAATAAGGAGGATTAAGTTGGGACAAGGACGGATAGCGAGATCTTAAGAGACTGGTCAGGGCAAGATATGGGATGCCTAGCATGTGACTTGACACCTATGGATAGTGTTTGACCTTGGTAAGATTGTGGCAAGGCATAAATAATTAAGTTCTCTGCTTAGGATTGAAGGTCACTTCTAGACCTTGGCTTGCTTGATGAATGAAAGTGATTGGTTTTAGTGAATCACTGGAGTGGATGGAAAGGAGGAATGGCCATGGGCCATTGGTTGAAATATTTTTGAAATTGATGTATGGAGTACTGTTGTTGTATAACTGTTTCTGTTAAGGAGTAGTTAGTAACTCTGGATTGGATGAATGAGTAAGTTACTAACTCATTGCTGAACTTGTGGTGGATCAGGTTCAGTAGAAAGAGACGAAGATGAGTAACCCATCCTGAAGGTCAAGAAGACCGAGAGGCGGAGCCTCTAACTCGAGGCCGCCCATAGCGAATGACCCAAGAGTAGACGGTCTGCTGAGAGCAATGGAGGGGCTTAGAGATATCATAGAAAGGTAGGCCTAGGACCGAGACACTGCCATAGCGCAAGTAGTAGGAATTGCCTTAGCTGCCGTGAATACCAACGTTGGCAACGCTGGTGGAAGTGAAAGTCAGGGCGAGCTGAACCAGAGTAATGAAACGGTGAACCCTCAAGAAGAAATCGTTATGGCCCGACAGATGGGCCAACTGGTGGAGCAGTTCATGAAACTGAAGCCGACACAGTTTGACGAGATTGGAGATCCTGAGCTAGCGCCCAGATGGATAAAGAAGCTGGAGAAGGCTTTTGGGGTGCTAAGATGCACAGATGAGGAGAAAGTATTACTGGCTGTGTACCAACTGGAGGGTACAACCAATGATTGGTGGGCTGCCACTAAAGATAGAGTCTTCCTTGAAGGAGTGGCCCTGAACTGGAACGCTTTTAAGATGGCCTTTAATGATAAATATTTCTTAGAAATGGCCAGAGAAAGGAAGTAGGTGGGGTTCTTGCAGTTACGCCAAAACCAGCTGACAATAGACCAGTACGAGGTGGAGTTCGCGAGGCTTTCGAGGTATGCACCTCGATCTGTGGAGGACCCTTTGGAGAAGGCAAGGAGGTTTAGGGATGGTCTGAGGCCAGAGCTCCGTAGCTAGATGATCGCCTTGAATTTAAGGACTTACCAGGAGATATATGAGTGAGGCCAAATGATTGAACGGGATTTGAGGGAGAGAAATACCGCAACTGGATCGCAGTTCCCATCGTTTAGATACAATCGCCAGATGGACAAGAGACCGATGGCAAACAACAGATGTTTCGTGCCGCCCGTAAGGAAGAATATAGTGAAACCGCCAAACCCGACGAACTGGAGCTGCAGACTGTATGGCAGAAGGCATGGAAATGGGCATGCCCAGTGAGGACGGGAGCCTGTTTCAAGTGTGGCCAACTGGGCCACCAGATGAGGGTGTGCCCAAACCAAGCTCCAGCAAGTCGACCTCAAGAACAGAGGCCACAAGCTGGGCCGTTGACTGCAACGCCTCAGACTGAACAGAACAGACCACCGGCATAGGGCAGATTATACGCTATAGCTCGCAGCGAGGCGGAAGATGCGCCAAGAGTGGTCACAGATACGGTCTACTTGTGCAACCAGACTGCTTATGCATTGTTTGACCCTGGTGCCACACACTCATTCATATCTACACAGTTTGCTGAATTAGTAGGCATGAAACTAGAATCGTTGAGCATAATTCTGCATGTCGCCACGCCATTAAAGGATAGTATACTGGTTTCCATGGGTTGTGCTGGTTGTGAGATAGTGATTGGGGGAAATAAAGAGAGTATTGACCTTGCAGTACTGCCCATGTTTGACTTTGACATAATAATAGGAATAGATTGGTTGGGTAAGCAGGGGGCCGTAGTAGACTATGGTAGCTGAACAATTCGGTTTTATTCGAGAGGCCGCCCTAGTTTTGAATTGGTGGGAAGTCGAGGAGGAGTCTCGATTCCCTTAGTCTCATCTCTGGAAGTAACTAAGTTGATGTCTGAAGGATGTCAGGCATACTTAGTAGCAGTAATGGACACGACTACTGAAGAGCCAAAATTAGAGAATATCCCGGTAGTACGTGAATTCCCTGATGTGTTTCCCAAAGAGTTGCCAAGATTACCACCAGAACGGGAAATAAAGTTTGTAATTGAATTAGCCCCTGGGATAGAACCGATATCGAAAGCACCGTACAGGATGTCCTTGTCAGAATTAAAGGAGTTAAAGGTGCAGATGCAAGAGCTACTAGATAAGGGATTCATCCGACCAAGTGCTTCGCCGTGGGGAGCACCAGTGCAGTTTGTGAGAAAGAAGGATGGATCCTTGCGGCTATGTATGACTACCGGCAGCTGAATCAGGTGACGGTGAAGAACAAGTATCCGCTGCTGAGGATCGACGATCTATTTGATCAGTTGCAAGGAGCAGCAATGTTTTCGAAGATTGACTTGAGGACTGGGTATCACTAGCTGAGGATTAAGATGGAAGACATAACGAAGACTGCCTTCAGGACGAGGTGTGGTCACTATGAATTCACGGTGATGCCGTTTGGACTGACCAACGCTCCAGCTGCATTCATGGACCTGATGCATCGAGTATTTAAAGAATTTTTGGACAGATTCCTCATAGTCTTCATTGACGATATCTTGATTTACTCAAGGAGCCATGCAGAACATGAAGAGCATTTAAAAATTGTACTAAGGACCCTGAGGGAACATTCTCTGTATGCAAAGTTAAGCAAATGCGAATTTTGACTGAACAGGGTAGCATTTCTGGGTCATGTGGTGTCTGGTGAAGAGATTGCAGTGGACCCTGCAAAGATAGAGGCTGTAACCAATTGGCCGAGGCCTACTGCGGTCACGGAGGTCAGAAGATTCTTGGGATTGGCGGGATACTATAGGCGCTTTGTGGAGAAATTCTCGTCCGTAGCCATCCCACTGACGCGATTGACAAAGAAGGAAATGAAGTTTGAACGGACTGATAGATGTGAGCAAAGTTTCCAAAAGCTTAAGCACAGATTGACGACCGCACCAGTGTTGACCATTCCGTCGGGACTGAGAGGTTACGAGATTTACAGCAATGCTTCGCTGAAAGGATTGGGTTGTGTATTGATGCAGCACGATAAGGTAGTAGCCTATGCATCCAGGCAGTTGAGGCCACACGAGATGAATTACCCGACTCATGACCTGGAGTTAGTGGCGATTGTATTTGCCCTGAAGATTTGAAGACATTACCTTTTCGGCAAGAAGTTTCAAATATATGCCGACCACCAAAGCTTGAAATACTGATTTTCTCAGAAAGAGTTGAACATGAGACAGCGTAGGTGGATGGAGCTGCTCAAGGATTACGACTGCGAGATACTATATCATCCTGGGAAAGTCAACAGAGTAGCAGATGCACTAAGTTGAAAGTCAAGTATTGCATGCTTACTAATGAGAAGTTGGTTGACGATAGAGGATTTAAGAGACTCTGAATTTAGACTGGAGGCCGATCAGTTGTCCAGTTTGATAGCTACTCTGAGGGTGGAACCTGAGGTCTAAGAAGGGATTAAGGCATTATAGTCTACGGACCCGGAGATTCAGAAAATTGTAGAGATGGATGCGACAAAGAGAAAATCGGAATTTCAAGTGTCTGAGGACGGAATTTGAAGGTTCCGAGGACGTTTATGTGTACCAAAGGATGAAGGACTCCGAGAAAGAATTTTGTCAGAGGCTCATAGGAGCAACTATTGTGTCCACCCTGGAAGTACAAAGATGTACTAGAATTTACGACAACATTATTGGTGGAACGGAATGAAGGTAGACGTGGCAAGATACGTGGCTAAGTGTTTGACTTGCCAGCAAGTGAAGGCGCAACACTGTAAACCTGGAGGACTGCTGCAGCCACTGGAGATTCCGGAATGGAAATGGGAGCACATAACCATGGATTTCGTAATGGGACATCCGAGGAGTCAGAGAGGTCACGACTTGATATGGGTAGTCGTGGACCGATTGACCAAGTCGCCCACTTCATTCCTGTGCGAAAGGACTTCACTATGGATGAGCACGCAGAGCTGTACATGAGGCAGATAGTAAGGTTACACGGGGTGCCGGTGATGATCACCTCGAATACGGATCCGAAATTCATGGCGAATTTTTGGAAGAGTTTGCAAGAGGCCATGGAGACCCGACTGCAGTTCAGTACGACATACCATCCATGGATAGATGGGCAGTCAGAAAGGACGATACAGACGCTCGAGGACATGTTGAGAGCGTGCGTCATTGATTTTAAAGGTGGATGGAAGAGTAGTTACACCTGGTAGAGTTCGCTTATAATAATAACTATCAACAGAGTATACAGATGGCACCGTTTGAAGCATTCTATGGTAAAGCCTGCAGAACACCGATATGTTGGGATGAGGTCGGAGAAAGAAGTATCACATGCTCCGAATTGGTAGAGCAATCGGTGGAAGCAGTGAAGGTAATCCGGGATAGACTGAGGACTGCGCAGAGTCGCCAGAAGAGCTATGCAGACAAGCGGCGCAAGCCCTTGGAGTTTCAAGTGGGCGATCACATCTTCCTCAAGGTGTCGTCGATGAGAGGACTATCGCGATTCGGAAGGAAAGGGAAGCTGAGCCCAAGATATGTAGACCCATTTGAGATATTGGAGAGGATTGGAACTTTGGCCTACCGGCTTGCTCTGCCGCCAAATCTATCCCAAGTACATAATGTATTCCATGTGTCGATGCTGAGAAAGTATGAGCCTGACCCGACACATGTGCTGGATTACGAGACCATAGAGGTGGACAACAGAGTGTCTTACATAGAGAGGCCAATAAGGATCGAGGACCGGAAAGAGCAGTTCCTCAAGAATAAGAAGATCCCACTAGTCAAGGTAGTATGGGAGCACCACGTGACGAAAGGAGCCACGTGGGAGAATGAAGAGACGATGAGGCGACAACACGCCCATTTATTTGAGTAATTGAGTCTAATGTAAATTTCGGGGATGAAATTTTTATAAGGGGGAAAAGTTGTGACATTCTGATTTCCAATCAAGTTCAGACTCTGTAACGAAAAGTTTTATATATCAAGCAATGTATTTCAGTTGTATTCCGCTCAAACCTAATCAATTTGAGTAGGCTGACCAAAGGAGAAAGGCTGACGCGAGACGAGGTACGTGGAACTAGGCGACTCGATAGGAAAGGGCGCTTTGACCATAAGGATTATCGAGGGGATATTTAGAACCGCCAATAGGCCGATCTAAGAACAATTAAGGATTGCATTGCGAGTGTCGTACGATTGTAGTGCGGATGATGCTGCTTAACCAATGTATGATTTGCAAAATCATCTTAAATTGGACTATGATATCGAGACCATAGGGACTAGTGATAAACCCTCATAATTACATGACAACCAAAGCCGCCACGAATTGACGAGCCCTAAACGTGATGGGAATCACGGGATCGATACGCGTAATGTCTACAAAAGTCGTCCGTCAGTTCGGGATAGGCTGAAATCACGTCTGACAGAGAAAACTATTAGAAACGAGTATTGAAAAGTTTGAATTGGAAAATCAAGAATTCCAACATTTTTTGGATTGGCTGTCGCCCTATCGAATAATCATGGAACAAGAAAAACGACGTTCGAAACGTCGGGAGTAAAATGACCGTTTTGCCCCTCAAGCTTAGAACTTTGCCTTTACAATTGAAGAAGGGCAAATTGATCTTTCAATTCCCCATAGCTGCCGAACACAAGGACTAAAGGGGGGCCATTGGATCTTATTGGAAAAGCAAGATGCCAAGTGTCACAAGATCAAAGGTTGACAAGGTTGTAGTTATGTTAACCTTTTCCACACCTAACATTTAACTCCATTGACCAAGCTTAGGATATAGTCAAACTCTCTCTCTCTTTTCTCTCTCCTTACCCTCCCATGAGGCCGAGACTCCCCCTCCATCACCGAGACAACCATCTTCTTACTTCTTCAGTTTCTGCTCGCCGCCCGACCACCGCTAGACCCGCCGTTCGCCGCCCACAACCACCCTTTTCGGCCACCATTTGACTGCCGGTCAACCATATCGACGAAGCTCCACGTCTTGCCGAACTCCTCCAATGAGAATCAAGTCGTTTGGAGCATCGAGGAGTCCCGGGCAACCAATATCCCAAGAGCCGACAGAATCGGAACCAACCTGAGGTAGGTCTGGTTCTCAACCCTTTTGTTGGTCGAAATCTTAGAATTTAGAGCTCAAATTTTGTGGAGCTCTAGCTGAGACATGTAGGATTCTGTGGCAAAAAGTGAGCTTTAATTTGATAAGTTTTTGACCACGAATCGGCCTTGTACATTTTGCCCAGAAACTGCCGGTATTCTGACCGTGGGTGATCCGACGATCTTGGTCGAATTTTCGGTGACCAATCGACTCGAAACGACCGGTGAGCCTCCCAAACCCTTAGGTAGACATTCTAAGAAGTAGGATAGTGTATAATTGATAGATTTAGAGTAGATTAGGACCGGTTAGACCCGACAAGCACAAAATAGAGTAGGACCGGCTCGGCGCCGGGCCCAAATCGATTCTGTTGAGGGCTGATTGTGGATGACTTGAGCTGCAAATTGATGATTATGATGTGATGAGATGTTGAGGGTTATGTTATTGATGATTGGGATTGATGGATTGAGGAACTGGGTACGGAAATTTGATGAATTGGTTGAAATCCTAGGTTGCGCGACAAGTCCAGGTGTGGACCTTGGTTGGCCGAAACCTAGGTAATCCAAGAAGAAGAAATTGTGTTGTCAAGCTAAGATGAGGGATTTCCTAAACCGAGGCTAGGGGAATTGGACTCTATTGGGTGTGTCGAGAATTGATTGGATCGATGTATGAGAAATCCTAATAAGTGATGGTTTTTAATACGCCCTAAGGTATTATAGGATCGTATGTGTGACGTTGTTTGTGCTTGAGTGGTTGCCATGTCTGTATGTCATCTGATTTGCTTGCATTCCATAGAATTTATGAAATGCATTTGGATTGGCACTTGCCACTGAGTGTGCAATTGAATTGAAAGTCAAAGCATAAGTCTTGATTGTGGCATGAGCATGCTATGGCGAGGTCCTGAGGCATGTGAGACGCAGGGCGGGAGTTGATACCCTGATGCGACAAGATCGCGAGGTGAAGATTATTGCAGGGCGGAGTATGAGTTAATGAGCTTTGTCTGGAGATTCATCGGGCCTGATGCGTTTACGCGGGTCACCGATAACAGTCTGATGCGTTTACGCTGACCGAGCCTGAGCCAACTTGTTCGCGGGCTAGAGAATGAGGCTGGCGAAGATTAATGGATGTGGCGAAGGGACAGACTGAGAGTTCATGTGCATCTGAGTGTGGCATGTGGTCATATTTGCACGTCTGCCTTCTGTATGTTGTTGTTTATTGATTCGTGCCTTATATGCCTGTCTGTTTCTGAGTTTGAAATTACTGATGGGTATGGCTACCTGAATGGACTGTCAACCTGACCTGGGATTAGGTTTTTCTTACTGAGATGTGTATCTCATCCCTTTTGAAAAAACCTTCACTTTACAGATCCTAGGCCATAGCTATGTGGCCAATACGTTTTAGGGACCCAAAAGAGATGATGGCGTATTATGATGAGTTCCCAGATAGGTAGGGGAACATATATGTGAGGAAATGTACTGTTGTGTGGGTGGACGAGCGTAAACTAGAGTGGAAGCCTCATAGATTCGAGGCGTGGTTCAAGAAGGAAGGGGATTCACAGATAGGGCCACTAAAGCCCCACGAGGTACCACAGGATGTCATACCCGATTGGTGCCAGACTATAGCGGAGCAGGAGTTGCTTGAGGGGTCAATAGTAGGGTCTAGGAACGGACCAGAGCGGACACCGACCTTGGAGTTCACCAAGGAGCAGGAGTAGGAGGAGGCTATAGTCTTGGACGCGTTCGAGTGGGGCCTTGCTGAGCCATCGCAAGAGGTTACCTTGGAGGATTCCGTCAAGGTCCCGTCTGAGGCGTTTTCTGAGTATGAACCGACTGAAGACGCAGAGGATACAGATGACTCCAGCAGCTCATCCTAGGATACTCCAATTGGTGGATCGATCTTTGACTGGCGACCCGACCGTACTCCTGATGGATATTGTAGATGATCCATTTTTGATACGTTTACCCTGTCGCCCGTTTTTTATAGCGGATTTAGTATTCGGCATCTGTATGAACAATACGTTATGATGTATGGGACAGATTTGATGCTATCCCGATCTCACTTAATATATATATTGTACGGGGTTTTTAGGAGTATCACTTCCGCATGCTTGATGGTTGATATTACATCTCTCGACTTAAGTTATTGGCGAATCTTGAGACCGTGAGAGATTGTGTGTGGTTTGACTTGCAGGGATGATTACGCGCTCGTGCCCAGGGCGTGGGGCGTGACATGTCGACTAGGTCGCTGAAGCCCCATGAGGTGCCATAGGGAGTGATCCCTGATTGGTGTCATCCCGGTAGGGACCAGGAGCAGGCCGAAGAATCGGTAGTAGGCTCTAGGAACGGACCGTAGAGGACCCCGACGCTGGAGTTCACTGAGGAGGATGAGGTCATTGTCCTGGAGGCGATCGAGGAGGATCTTGCGGAGTTGTCGCGTGAAGAGACCATGGAGGATACCGTTGAGGTTCTCTCCGAGACGTTCTCAGAATATGAGCCGATGGAGGATGCTGAAGACATCGATGACTCCAGCAGCTCTTCCTAGGAGATTCTAGTTTATGGCTTGATCTTTCGTGGCGACCTCGACCATAGTTATTTTGGATTTTGTTGATGGTCCATTTTGTATGCTCACCCCGTTACCCCCTTGCTTATTGGATTTTAATAGTTTAGTATTTGTATGAACAGTCGGTTATTATGTACGACAGTTTTTATGCTATCCAGATCCCACTTAATTTGTATCTGTACGGAGGAGTTGCTTATTTACTGCTTCCGCATGCTTGATATATTTGTTATATCTCTCGGCTTAGATTGTGGATCTTGGGACCGCAAGAGATTATGTGGTTCGCTTGCAGGAAGTCACGTGCTCATGCCCTGGGTGCGGGGCGTGACATAAATCGAGTCTAATTTTTAGTGGCTGTTCGATTAGAAATTAGGAATATTCGAAAATGATTTTAAAATTAGAAAATTAGAAATGGTTGAAACGGTGTCGTTTAGGTTAGTGTTAAGCAGCGTCGTTTAGGTTAGCAAGAATGGATGGACTAAATCAAGTCTTGGGTTTTAATCGTGGCCGTAGATTTAAGTAATCAGATCTAACGACTAAGGGATAGTCGGCTTTTGATTTGAGCCGTAAGTTTCAGTCAGTTGATCTAGTGGTCATGGATTAGCCACGTGGTTCGTTAGGGACCGTCGAATTAAATTCGAATAAACTGAAAAATAAAATAGGCGGAAAGACGTTGTTTTGGGTGTGGGTCTCGCGAGTTCGGGTCTGGGCCGGGTATCCGACCCGGTCCAAATTATTTTTTAATAAAAAAGCAAAAAAATCATTTTAAAAAATAAAAAAATAAAAAATAGAAAAATCGTAGAAAATTCTAAAAATGTTAAAAAATTCTAGAAAATTCCCAAAAAATGTGAAAAAATTGTGGAAAATTCCTAGACATTCCAAATATTTTCAAAAATTGAGGAATGACCACATACAACTGGTCAATCCTATTTTTGAGATTTTTTTATTGGTTACACGATCAATTCTTGTGCTTGGGTTTTCGAATCACGTCCTTTTCTTGAAAATGATGATTTTATCCCTCAAAGGATAAATCGTCTTTCTTATTCCAATCAAGCCGTGGAAATTACTCAAAATTAGAATTTGGGTCCGGTGGTCAACCAATCCTTCTATTTGGAATTTTCACTTCTCATCACTTTTTGAAATGGCAATTTTATCCCTAAAAAGGTAAATCGCTTTCAAAATTCCAGAAAAATTCTAAAAGTTCCCAAAAACTAGGAAATGGATTGGTTTGGTGACCAATCCTATTTCCACCTTTGAATCCATATTTCATTTGAAATGACCAATTTTCCCTTCTTGGGCAAATTGTCCAAAAAATCTTCAAAATTACGATTTTCCCCTCAAGAGCAAATCATGTCAAAAACACTCCTAAGCCTTGATTGATATTTCTCTAGGCTAATAGGGCCTCACTAGGGATTCCATGTTACTTTCATATGATTTATCCGCACGTTTTGGATCCTTGATTTGCGCATTCATTTTATTGATTGTGAGTGTTAGGGAGCCATTCCTTTTTGCATGAACTCCTAGTGTTAGGGTTCGCACCTCACTCATCTGCATGAAATCTTAGGTTAGACAAATCATTTAACTTAGGTACCAAAAGGGCGTCAACTCTAACAGTTGGAGTAACAAAGTCCCCGATCTCATTTTTCTGATTTTCGCAAAATTGAATAAAATTCTCCCAACTATTCGATAGGGTTTCCAATCGTACCCTCCACAGAACGATTGGTGGCGACTCCTTGGCATGCACACGCATCACATATCACCAGACCACACCGAAGGTCGACTACGTATACCGCTGTTGCGACTTAGGTAACGGGCCTTGGGAGAGGCCCGCGTCCGACCAAAGGGACGGCCCACTGGCCCTCGAAATCGAGACACCTCGAAGGTGGTCGTGACACCCTCGCAATTACATGACAACCAATGTTGCCCTGGCTTGAGTAACTCTTAAACGTGACATCAATCATGGATCGATAAGCGTAACTCTTAAGAGCCACCCATTAGTTTGAAATCCACTGAAATCGAAATTGATTGAGATTGGGCGTGGGTTGGACTTCGAAATTAAGTACCGGGTATTCAAGGATTCCAATAATAATATTTTGGACGTCGCTTCATCAAGGTCATTTAAATTATATGACTCCCTCTAAAGTGATTAGAAAAGCAAAGTTTTGGACTGGGGTTAGAAATTACCTTTTTACCCTCGAGTTGTGCTCATTTCTCTAGTTTGCTATAAGGACATTTTGGTCATTTGTTTCCCCTAGGATGGTCGAAAATTTGAGGGTAAAAGGGTCCGTAGCTTCTTGACATTGTGCTAGAAGACAAGAGACTTGATTTAGGGACTATAATCAACCAATCTACCATAACTACTATTCATGCCATCAACTAGTCATTCCATCACCCAACTTGTTTATCACCCTTGATTGCCCTATTACCAACTTCCTCCTCTCTTGCACTTGAAAAATAATCTAAGAGCACTCTCATTCTCTCCATGACCATTCGGCCGACCCTTGTTCCTTCTCTCTCTTGGTTTTCTCTCGGCCATAAGCCACCGACGCGGTACCACCACCATCATTGAACATCGTCCTTGACCTTGAGCAGCCATCCATTGCCTTAGAAGCCCCCAGGGAACGCTGGCGACTCGTGAGGCTCGAGAAGCTATGAGCCGCCACCCCTTGAACCATCGACCAGACTTGAATCGTAGACTCTAAAGGCTGTTCTAGGAGTTATCTTGCTCATTCAAGTGGTAAGTGATCTCGAGGCTAATTTAGAGTGTTAGGAAGTCCACGGTTGAAGTTTTGGGTGGATTTAGATAGATTAATTGCTAACTTTTGGGTGTTCTTGCTAGTACCGAACGAGCCCCATAAAACCAGTTCTGGCCGTGGAACCTTGCCACTTTTTCGTGAATTTTCCTTGCTTGGAACTCTTGGTAAGTTCTCTTGAAACCTTATCTAGGACTCTAGGTTACTAATGGATAGATTAGAATGAGATTTTGATGAGTACAATGAGCTGGTTTGAGGTGGTTAAGTTGAGAGCTGAACCAGAGTTTTATGCTTCGGATGTATTTGTTGTTGTCGAGATTGAAATGGTGAAATTCGTGGCTATCTTGGGGTGATCGAATTCGGTTATGGCTAATCAAAGACAAGTTGTTTGCAAACTAGAACTATTTGATCCTGAATCGTCCATTTGATGTCTTAGGGACTTAAGATATCACCGGTCGTTTTTAGATTCTTAGATGGATTAATTGGGTGCTTGAAATGCCTTTGAGGATCGATTAGCATGATCATGCATTGAGGAGGCATTGAGTTTTAAATTTGGCTAAAATCATGTGAAGCGTGATTGATAGAACATGTACCTTGTTATGTTCGGTCATGGCATGTTTATTATGAATTGAACGGTCGTTTTGAGTAAGCGACATTATATTTGGTCATGAGATGCCAATGATGAGTTAAATAGCCAAGTTGAGTTAAGAAGACAGAATTGCATTCTCAGTGATTGATTGTGCATTTCGAATTTTGTGTGGCATGTACTATAATTAGGGGATGCATTTGTATTGGCTTGACCATGATTGATTTTGCGTTCTTATGTGGCAAATTGATTGATTGAATTATGTATATGTGCACACTGTACCCTGAGGCGTTATTACATGGGGTTTGAGTTCATCCTAATACGTTATTATGCAGGATTATCGACTTGAAGCATTGTCACGCGGGTCCTGCAACTTTATCAGCCCGACGCATTGTCATGCAGGCCTTCATATTGAGAATTGAGAAATGAGTTGAGTAATGTTGAATTTGAAATTGTGAATAGTGAAATGCCCTAAGTACGAAGCTTGATAGTTGAGCTTGAGAATTCATGAATCGGATTGTGCGGTCCTAAAGTACTATTGTAATTGTTAAATGTCCATTTCCTTATCTTGGCACATTTATATTTTGTTTAAATGGCATGCTTAGGAATTATTCGGAGGTACTATTGGCTTAGTTTAGGTTTAGCAGTCTGCTTGTTGAGAAATATTCTCACCCCGTTGTGAGATCACCTTTTCAAATCCTCGACCTTAACCATGGTTGGATATTCGCATCTTTTTGGGGTACCTATGGACATTTCTATGTCGATTACTGAGTAGTCGATAAGCGAAGATAAAGCCTATATTATGAAAGGTAGTTATGTATGGGTTGATGAGGCAGCCAACCACTGGAGACCTCACACCTATGTATCATGATTTTATCGCGATGGAGACATCGACTTCGGACCGGTAAGGGGTTTTGAAGTGCAGTAGGACCTAGTTAGTGAGCACGACCTGGAGAATTCCTATCCCCCTGACGATGAGGTGACTGACCCTAATTCTAAGCCTGAGGATGACAAGTCGGGGGCATAGTCCCAGAATCCTGTGGAGGACGGTGAGATTGTGGAGCCTTCTGATGCTGAGACCAATCCTATACACACCTCAAAGATTGAGCCTAGGGCAGAGACGGATTCTGAAGCTGAGCTGAAGATGCGATCGAGACCGACCCCAAGATGGATAGTGAGGCGGATGTCCCTATGGACTCTGAGTCCGACCTTGAGGATATTGAGGTGCAGCTTGATGATAATAGGGCTGATGTTTAGGTGTAGCTGTAACACCTATTTTTGGACACCTTCTTAGACTAGAGGAGTCGTAACTTAGCTAGTTATTCTCTTTTGTTATATGTGATTGCCTACTCCCTAAACCCAGTTATGTGATTCTGTATTTTGTTGGTGTTGTAAGAGTGATTATGTATTATGTTATTTATCTGTGCCTTTACCTATCTTGAGTCATCTTGGTTACGAATGTTGTACGGAGTTTTGTTTTTGTTTGTGTATGTGCATTTCATTACGCTTTCAAGTTGTACGCTGTTAGATCCTGGGTAGATTTGAAGTTATTGTCCTTTGAGGGATATCTCAAAGGACACGGGGCGTGATATTCTCATTTAATTAGTATTAGAGTCAGGTCAGCTCGATCCAAGTTGGTTGAGACTTGGAGTAATAAGGAGTGATGACTTATTGAAGGTTAGATATAAAGAGACCTTAGGAATTTGCTAGAATTTGATGCGTTACGCATGTCATGTGAATTGACGCTTGTGATCGGCATGCTTGAAGTGCTTCGTACTGAGCACCAGATATTGTTTGGTCGATGGTTATCTAAATTGATAGATAGCATGTTGTGATTGTGCTAATTCGCAAGTGCGGCAGGATGCGAGGTACGAATGAGAATCTCTTTGATATGGAACTTTGGATGCTTACTTCATAGTTGATTTCTAGCTATGATCGCTGCTGTGGTAAGTAGCTTGGAACTACTAGACTTGAGTAGATGACATAGGTCTCTAATTCTTGGATAGAATTATAGTGGTTCAGGTACTATGAGATCTAAAGGGAATGAGCAACCAAGGTAGGGGGTACCAGAGAAGCGTCTAGCTCGAGAGCACCAATGGTGGAGGACCCAAGAATTGATGGGGTTATAAGAGCTTTAATGAAGATCGGGAATCTGATAGGTAGGCAAGCTCAGGAGCGAGCTTCCACCGTTACCCAAGCCGTTGAGGCTACTATTGTCGTTGTTAATGGGGCGAATGGAAATCAAGGGAATGGCAATGGAGGGGGAAATGGGGATCGTCTGATGGGCCAGTTTGTAGAACAATTCATGAAGTCGAAGTCTGCCAAGTTTGATGGCAAAGGCGATCTTGAGACTGATCCTCACTGGATTGAGAACTTGAAAAAGAATTTTGAGCTCTTAGGGTACATTGAGGAGGAAAAAAGGTGGCCCTAGTCGTCTACCAACTCGAGGTATTGCTAATGACTGGTGGAAGGCTTTTTGAGGAAGTGTCACGCCCCGAGCCCGGCGGGCACGCGAGCATCCCACCTTCACCATTACCTTTAATGACCTCCAAGATCCAACGGCCAATAACTTACAACTCTATATGAAGCATGCATGTGAAAGCGATGTCAACTCCATTACAAATACAACAACACATGATGACTAAGGACACAAGGGTACCCCTTTTATGAAGGTCAATCATACTTCAGAGGTTACAAATCTAAATCCCCAAGAGTATCATTTTTCAACCCGAAGGTCACAAAAGGGAAGTCTTTATTTTCCTCCAATGACTTCGTCAAATGCCAATCCATGGCAAACTCGGTTTTCTTTGTCAGGAACCTGAAAATGTTGCCCACAACAGGGTAAGATATAAATCTTAGTAAGGTAGGTTCAACCCTAGGTTAGGCCGACCGTCCACTCAGGCAGTCATAAACATTAGCGTTTCATGCAAACAAACACATGAGGCATTCAATTATCAACAATCATACAGATGTCAGACAGGAAGACATGGCATCACAACACATCTCTAAGATCATGCACACACCGCCATGTCACACCACCACTTCCACCTTTCACACCTGCCTCATTAGCATGCCCGCGTTTAGAACGCATCAGGCTCGGTCCGTGTAAACGCATCAGACCGTCATTGACAACCCGCGTAAACGCATCAGGTTTCAATGTTACTCTAGGCCAGTGTCGACACATCACAACTCCGTCTCGCGTTTCAACGCATCAGGACTATGGCCTTCTCAACCCCGCGTCTCATACGCATCAGGGTGCCATACACTCCAACCCCGCGCCTCAGCGCCTCAACACACACCCATGGTAGATAATTCAAGCATAAGCATTTACACACCTTAATTCCCTATAACAACTTAGGACATACCAAGAACATTCACCATGGAATCTCTCACCAATCAACCAATATATCGCTCGACTCACCCAATCGAGTCCAATCTTCTTATTCTAAGTTTAGGATTCCCTTACCTTGAATTTGATAACAAAAAAATTCTCTTCTTGGTCCTCAAAGATTCGGCCTCCAATGGTCCAAGACCAATCTCATCGCGCAACCTAGAATTTCCAATCAATTCGTCAATTTCCTTTGTCCAATTCCTCAATTCATGAATCATAACCTCCATAACATAATCCTCATCATCTTAACATGTCTAAATCACCAATTTGAGGCTCTAAACAAATGGCCATCAGCCCCCAAAGGTTCGGTTTGTACAGACCCAAACCGATCCTTTTTGGTTCTGTGCAAACCGGGCACAACCAATCTTAAATCTCCTCTAAATCCATCATTTAAGCACTATCCTACCTCTTAACATGTCTATCTAAGGGTCTCACCATGAGTTTGGAGTCGAGTCGTCGCCGGAATTCCATCAAGAGTCGCCGGATCCTCCAAGGTCAGCAATTGGCGATTTTCTGTCCAAGGTTTACAAGATCGATTCGAGGTCAAAACTTCATCAAATCATTTCCAACTTTTTACCACAGATTGATATACATATCTTCTAGACCTCCATGAAATTTGACCTCAAAATTCCAACATTTCGGCCACCTAAGGGGTCAGAAACTTCACCTACATCATATTGGGTCAAATTTCGTCGGCTTCCAGGAAAAATCTTGGCTGGAGCTCTTCGGTGGTTCAATTGTCGTGCTTCTAGTTCGAGAAGGTCGGCAAGATGTGGGGCCAGGAGGGTGTGGTCGACCGGAGTCCAGGCAGTGGACAAAAGATGGCGTTGACGGCAACGAGCAAGGCTGCAGGGGCTGGTCGTCGGCGAGCAGAACAGGAGGAAGAAGAAGAAGAAGATGGAGTTGGTGTGAGCTAGGGGGTTCTATGGCCGGCCAAAGTGAGAGGAAAGAGAGAGAAAAAGCCTTATATTCAACTCACAAGTCAAAGAGAAGAATGGTAGATGGTGTATAGTATATTTGACCACTTAATGCTTGATCTTGTGACATTTGTCCTAAGTGTCAATCAACTCAACCCAATAGCCCATATTTCTTCAGATTTTCGGTGGCCTTGGGGTGGTTTAAAAGACCAAAATGCTCTTCCTTCACTACATGGGCAAGGCTTAAGCTTGAGGGGCAAAAAGGTAATTTTACCTTCAACATCCGGAACGTCGTTTTTCTCGTTCCAATAATCTTCGACAGGGCAACGGCCATTCCAAATATAACGTTAGAATTCTTGATTCTCCCTTTTCAATTTTTAAGACTCGTTTCTGATGGTTTTCTCTATCGAACGTGGTTCCAACTTATCCCGAACCAACGGACGGCTTTTACAGACGTTACATGTATCGACCTTGTGATTCATATCACATTTAGGGCTCGTTAATTCGTGGCGACTTTGCTTATCATGTAATTGCGAGGGTCTATCACTAGTTCCTATGGTCTCGATTGTCACTGTCCGATTTAAGAAAATTTTGTAAATCATACATTGGTTAAGTGGCATCACCCGCGCTCCAATCGTATGATACTCGCAAGGCATTCCTTAATCGTTCCTAGATCGGCCTCTTTGTGGTTCTAAATATCTCCTCGATAATCCTTATGGTCAAAGCGCCATTTCCTATTCGAGTTTCTTAGGTCCACGTACCTCGTCTCGCATTAGCCTTTCCCTATTTGTCAACCAACTCGAATTGATCAAATTTGAGCGGAATGCAACTGAAATACATCTCTAGATTTACTTCTCATTAATAAGTCTAAAATTGATTAGAAATTAGAATGTCACAATTCTTCTCCCTTAAAAAAATTTCGTCCCCGAAATTTACATTACACTTAATCACTCAAATAAATGGGGGTGTTGTCGCCTCATCGTCTCTTCATTCTCCCACGTGGCACCTTCAGTTCCATGGTGCTCCCATACTACCTTGACCAGTGGGATCTTCTTATTCCTGAGGATTTGTTCCTTCCGGTCCTCGATCCTTATCGACCTCTCCACGTAAGACACTCGGTCGTCCACTTCTATGGTTTCATAATCCAGCACATGTGTCGGGTCTGGTTCAACCTTCGTAGCATCGACACATGGAATACATTATGCACTTAGGATAGATTAGGCGGCAAGGCAAGCCTGTAGGCTAAGGTTCCAATCCGCTCCAGTATCTCAAATGGGCCTACATATCTTGGGCTCAGTTTCCCCTTCTTCCAAAATGCGATAATCCTCTCATTGATGACACCTTGAAGAAGACGTGATCGCCCACTTGAAATTCCAAAGGCTTGCGCCGCTTATCTGTATAACTCTTCTGACGACTCTGTGCCGTCCTTAGTCTATCCCGAATTATTTTCACTGCTTCTACCGATTGCTCCACCAATTCTGAGCCTGTGATACTTCTTTCTCCAACCTCATCCCAGTAAATCGGGGTTCTGCAAGTTCTTCCATAGAGTGTTTCGAATGGCGCCATTTGGACACTCTGTTGGTAGCTATTATTATAAGCAAACTCTACCAGATGCAGCTGGTCTTTCCATCCTCCTTTAAAATCAATGACGCATGCTCGCAGCATATCCTCAAACGTCTGTATCATCCTTTCCGACTGTCCGTCCGTCTGTGGATGGTATGCCGTACTAAACTGCAGTCAGGTTCCCATAACATCTTACAAACTCTTCCAAAAGTTTGTCATGAATTCGGGATCTCTATCCGAGGTGATCGTCACAAGCACTCCATGTAACCTTACTATCTGTCTCATGAATAGCTCTGTATACTTATCCATAGCGAAGTCCTTTCGCACTGGGATGCAATGTGCGAACTTGGTCAATCTGTCCACGACTACCCATATAAAGTCGTGACCTCGCTGACTCTTTGGGAGTCCCATCACAAAATCCATAGTCACATGTTACCACTTCCATTCTGGTATCTCTAGTGGCTGTAATAGTCCTCCAGGCTTATAGTGCTGCACTTTTACTTGCTGGCACGTCAAACACTTAGCCACATTCTTTGCTACGTCCACTTTTATCCCGTTCCACCAATAGTGCTATCGTAAGATCTGATACATTTTTGTACTTCCAAGGTGGATGCTATAATTGCTCCTGTGAGCCTCTGATAAAATCCTTTCCCTGAGTCCTTCATCCTTTGGTACGCACAATCGTCCTCGGAACTTCAAAATTTTGTCCTCTGACACCTGAAACTCGGGTTTTTTCTTTGACGTATCCATCTCAAGGATCTTCTGAATCTCTAGGTCCATAGACTGTAGGGCTTATATTCCTTCCTGGACCTCAGGTTCCACCTTCAACATAGCTATCAAATTGGACAACCGATCGACTTTTAACCTGAACTTGGAGTCTCTCAAATCCTCAATCATCGACCAACCTTTCACCAGCAGACATGCGATGCTTGACTTTCGACTCAGCGCATCTGCTACTCTGTTTGCTTTCCTAGGGTGATATAGTATATCACAATCATAATCCTTGAGCAGCTCCATCCACCTACGTTGTCTCATATTTAGTTCCTTCTGGAAAAATAGATACTTTAAGCTATGGTGATCAGTATAAATCTGAAACTTTTCGCCACATAGATAATGTCTCCAAATCTTCAGAGCAAATACAATTGCCGCTATCTCCAGATCATGAGTTGGGTAGTTCATTTCATGCGGCCTCAACTGTCTGAATGCGTAGGCCACTACCCTGTCATGTTGCATCAACACATAGCCTAGTCCTTTCAGCGAAGCATCGCTGTATATCTCGTAACCTCCTGGTCCTGATGGAAATGTCAGCACTGGTGCGGTTGTCAGTCTATGCTTGAGTTCTTGGAAACTCCTCTCACATTTGTCTGTCCATTCAAACCTTGTTTCCTTCTTCGTTAACCGCGTCAATGGGATGGCTATGGATGAGAATTTCTCTACAAAATGCCTGTAGTATCCTGCCAGTCCCAAGAAACTTCTGACTTCAGTGACCGTAGTAGGCCTAGGCTAATTGGTTACAGCCTCGATCTTCATAGGATCCACTGCGATTCCTTCGCCAGATACTATATGACCAAGAAATGCTACCCTGTTCAGCCAAAACTCACATTTACTCAACTTCGCATAGAGTGCATGCTCCCTCAGGGTCTGCAGTACAATTCTTAGGTGCTCCTCATGTTCTGCATCACTCCTTGAGTAAATCAAGATATCGTCAATGAAGACTATGACGAATCTGTCTAGAAACTCCTTAAATACTCGATACATCAGATCCATAAAAGCAGCTGGAGCGTTGGACAAACCAAATGGCATCACCGTAAACTCATAATGACCATACCTTGTCCTAAAGGCAGTCTTAGGTATGTCTTCCTTCTTGATCCTCAGTTGGTGATGCCCAGTTCTCAAGTCAATCTTCAAAAATATTGCCGCTCCTTGCAACTGATCAAACAGATCGTCAATCCTCGGCAGTGGGTATTTGTTCTTCACTGTCACCTGGTTCAGCTGTCGATGGTCAATGCATAGACGTAAAGACCCATCTTTCTTCCTTACGAATAGCACCGGTGCTCCCCACGGTGAAGCACTAGGTCGGATGAATCCCTTGTCCAACAGTTCCTACATCTGCACCTTTAACTCTCTCAGTTCTGACAGGGACATCCTGACCTGCCTTCGAGATCGGTTCCATTCTAGGAGCTAACTCGATTACAAATTCTATCTCTCGCTCCGGTGGCAATCCTAGCAACTCTTGGGGAAACACGTTAGGAAATTCACGCACTACCGGGATATTCTCTATCTTTGGCTCTTCGGTAGTCTTGTCCATTACGGCCACTAAGTATGCATGATACCCTTCAGACATCAACTTGGTCACTTCCAGAGATGAGACTAAGGGAATCGAGATTCCTCCCCGACTTCCCACCAATTCAAAGCTAGGGCGGCCTCTCGGATAAAACTGAATTATCTTACTACCACAGTCCACGACTGCCCCCTACTTACCCAACCAATCCATTCCTACGATTATGTCAAAATCATACATGGGTAACACAGCTAGGTCAATACTCTCTTTTCTCCCTCCAATCATAATCTCACAACCAGCACAGCCCATTGAAACCAATATATTATCCTTTAACGGAGTGGCAACATGCAGATTCATATTCAACGGTTTCAATTTCATACCCACCAAATCAGCAAACTGCGCAGACACAAATGAATGCGTGGCACCAGGGTCAAATAGTGCATATGCAGCTTGATTGCACAAGTAAACTGTACCTGTGACCACGCCTAGCCCTTCCTCCACCTCTCTGCGGGCTACTGCATATACCCATCCCTGTGCCGGTGGTCGGTTCAGTTCGATCTGGGGAGTAGCAGTCGACGGCTCGGCCTGCGGTCTCTACTCTTGAGGTCGATTTGTCGGAGCTTGACTCGGGCACGTCCTCATCTGGTGGTCCAGTTGACCACATTTAAAACAAGCTCTTGTCCTTACCGGGCATGGCTCATTCCCATGCCTCCTGCGACAAAGGCGGCAACTCTAGTTTGTGGGATTTGGCGGCTTTACGATATTTTTCCTTATGGGAGGCACAAAACGCCTATTGCTCGTCACTGGCCTCTTGCCCATCTAGCGGTTATCTCTGAATGAGGTGAACCGCGATCCAATTGCGGTGTTTCTCTCTTTCAAGTCCCTTTCAATCATCTGGCTCCGTTCGTATATCTCTTTATAAGTCCTCAGATTCAGGGCAATCATCTGACTACGGAGCTCGGGTCTCAATCCGTCTCTAAATCTTCTCGCTTTCTCCTGAGGATCCTCTATAGATCAAGGTGCGTACCTCGACAACTTCGAGAACTCGGCCTCATACTGATCTATCATCAGTTGGTTTTGGCGCAACTGCAGGAATTCCACTTGCTTTCTTTCCCTGGCTGTCTCCAAGAAATACTTGTCCTTGAATGCTGTCTTAAACGCATCCTAATTCATGGCTGTCCCTCTAGGGAAGGCTCCGTCCTTGGTGGAAGCCCGCCAATCATTCGCCGTACCCTCCAGCTGATACACCGCTAGCAATACCTTTTCTTCGTCTGTGCACCTCAGTACACCAAAAGCTTTTACTAATTTTTCAATCCACCTAGGTGCTAGCTCAGGATCTCTAGTTCCATCGAATTGAGTTGGCTTCAGCTTTATGAACTGCTCCACTAATTGGCTCATTTGTCTGGCCACGACGATTTCCTCTTGGGCATTCACAGCCTCATTGCCCTGGCCATGTTCATTATGGCTTCCATTGCCACCATTGTTACCGTTGTTGGCGCTGACGGCGTCTATGGCAGCTTCTATTGCTTGGGCGATTGCAGCATCCTGGTCTTGGGTCTGCCTATCAATCAAGTCACCAATTCTTTCCAGTGCCCTCAGCACACCATCCATCCTTGGATCTTCTGCTACTGGCGGCCTCGAGCTAGAGGCTCCGCCTCTTGACCTCCAAACCTTCTAGACGGATTGCTCATCTTTGTCTCTTTCTACTGAACCTGATCCATCACATGTTCAGCAAGGAGTTAGTAACTTACTCACTCATCCAAACCTAGAGCTACTAACTACTCCTTAACAGAAACAGTTACAACACAGCAGTATTCCATTCTACAAACTCCAGAAACATTTCAACCAATAGCCCATGGCCATTCTCAGTTCCATTCACTCCAGTGATTCACTAAAACCAATCACTTTCATTCATCAAACAGGCCAAGGTCCAGAAATGACCTTCAATCCTAAGTAGGGAACTCAACTCTCTCATGCTTTACCACAACCCTGCTAAGATCAAACACCAGCCATAAGTACAAAGTCACACATTATGCACCCCAAGCCTTATCTTAACCAGTCTCCTAAGGTTTCGCTATCCGTCATTGTCCCAACTTAATCCTCCTTATTACTCCAGTCCTCAACTAACTTTGGTTCGAGCTGACTTGCTCTGATACCAAGCAAACGGGGATATCACGCCCCGTGCCTCGGGCACGAGCATGCGACTCCCTGCAAGCAAACCACATAATCTCCCGCGATCCCAAGATCCACAATATAAGCCGAGAGATATGACAAATATATCAAGCATGCGGAAGCGGTAATAAAACAACTCCTCCGTACAAATATAAATTAAGTGGGACCTGGATAGCATAGAAGCTGTCGTACATAATAACAGACTGTTCATACAAATACCAAGCTACTAAAATCTGAAGCAAGGGAGTGACGGGGTGAGCATACAAAATGGACCATCATCAAAATCTGACAGAAATAGGATCGGGGTCGTCACCAAAGATCAAGTTACAACTAGAGTCTCCTAGGAAGAGCTACTAGAGTCATCGGTGTCCTCGACATCCTCCGTCGGCTCATACTCTAAGAACGTCTTGGAGCGAACCTCAATAGTATCCTTCATAGTCTCCTCATGCGACGGCTCTGCGAGATCCTCCTCGGTCGCCTCCAAGACAATGACCTCATCCTCCTCAGTGAACTCCAACGTCGGGGTCCTCTCCGGCCCGTTCCTAGAACCTACTACAGATCCCTCGGCCTGCTCCTGGTCCCTACCGGGGTGGCACCAATCAGGGATCACTCCCTGGGGCACCTCATGGGGTTTCAGCGGCTCAGTAGAGTTGTCCCAAACTTTCCTAATCCACGCCTCATACCTATGAGGCTCAACTCACACCACTGTACACTTTCTCACGTATATAGTCCCCTGACCGTCAAGGAACTCATCAAAATACGCGGTCATCTCCTTAGGGTCTCCAAATCGAATAAGCCACATAGTTAAGGTCTAAAATTTATAAAAGAATGGTCCCCAAAAGGGGTGAGATACACATCTCAGTAAAAGAGTCCTAACCCTAGGTCAGGTCAAGCGTCCACTCAGGCAGTCGCAACTCCAATCATTCAAACTCACAAACATATCGAGCAAATGCAAGTACAGACAACAACACATAAGTGGCAAACACGCAATTATGACATCATAACACACTCAGATGATATGCACACTCGCTCTGACACATCACCACATCCACCATTTCCCGCCAGCCTCATTCTCATGCCCGCGATTAGATCGCATCAGGCTCGGTCCGCGTAAATGCATCAGACCATCATTGACAACCCGCGTAAACGCATCAGGTTTCAATAGTACTCTAGGCCAATATCACCACCTTATATCTCTGTCCCGCGTAAATGCATCAGGACCGTGGCCTTTTCATAACCCCGCGATTAGATCGCATCAGGGCGCCACACCATTCCTACCCCGCGCCTCAACGCCTCAGGGCATCATCCACCTCATCCCGCGTCTCAGGCGCATCAGGGCCTCGCCATGTCACACTTATGCCATGATTTTCAATTCATTTTCCACACATGACGACATGTGCAATTCAGGCACAATTCAAAGACTCATGGATTGCAAGGCAATCAAGTGACACACACCCATGGCAGATAATTCAAGCACAAGCATCTACACACCTTAATCCCCTACGACAACTTAGGACATACCAAGAACATTCATCATGAAATCTCTTACCAATCAACCAATTTATCGCTCGACTCACCCAATGGAGTCCAATCTTCCTATCCTAAGTTTAGGATTCTCTTACCTTGAAAGATTCGGCCTCCAATGGTCCAAGACCAATCTCACCGCGCAACCTAGAATTTCCAATCAATTTGTCAATTTCCTTTGTCCAATTCCTCAATTCATGAACCATAACCTCCATAACATAATCCTCATCATTTTAACATGTCTAAATCACCAATTTGAGGCTCTAAACAAATGGCCATCAGCCTCTAAAGGTTCGGTTTGCACAGACCTGAACCGGTCCTTTTTGGTTCTGTGCAAACCGGGTACAACCGGTCCTAAATCTCCTCCAAATCCATCATTCAAGCTCTATCCTACCTCTTAACATGTCTATCCAAGGGTCTAAGGGTCTCACCGTGAGTTTGGAGTCGAGTCTTCGCCGGAATTCCGTCAAGAGTCACCGGATCCTCCAAGGTCAGTAATCGACAATTTTCTGTCCAAGGTTTACAAGATCGATTTGAGGTCAAAACTTCATCAAATCATTCCCAACTTTTTACCACAGATTGATATACATGTCTTCTAGACCTCCATGAAATTTAACCTCAAAATTCTAACATTTCGGCTTCCTAAGGAGTCAGAAACTTCACCTACCTCAGATTGGGTCAGATTCCGTCGGCTTCCGGGAAAAATCTTGGCCGGAGCTCCTCGGTGGTCCAATCGCTGTGCTTCCAGTTCGAGAAGGTCGGCAAGGCGTGGGACTATAAGGGTGTATTGGCCGGAGTCCAGGAGGTGGCCGGAAGATGGCGTCGACGGCAACGAGCAAGGCGGCAAGGGCTGGTCGTCGGCAAGCAGAATAGGAGGAAGAAGAAGAAGAAGATGGAGTTGGTATGAGCTAGGGGGTTCTATGGCTGGCCAAAGTGAGAGGAAAGAGAGAGAAAAAGCCTTACATTCAACTCACAAGTCAAAGGGAAGAATGGTAGGTGGTGTATAGTAGATTTGACCACTCAATGCTTGATCTTGTAACACTTGTCCTAAGTGTCAATCAACTCAATCCAATGGCCCATATTTCTTCAGATTTTCAGTGGCCTTGGGGTGGTTTAAAAGACCAAAATGCCCTTCCTTCATTACATGGACAAGGCTTAAGCTTAAGGGGCAAAATGGTAATTTTACCCCCGACGTCCGGAACATCGTTTTTCTCGTTCCAATAATTTTCAACAGGGCGACGGCCATTCCAAATATAACGTTGGAATTCTTGATTCTTCCTTTTCAATTTTCAAGACTCATTTTTTATGATTTTCTCTAACGGACGTGGTTCCAACCTATCCTGAACCGACGGACGGCTTTTGCAGACGTTACGCGTATCGATCTTGTGATTCATATCACATTTAGGGCTCTTCAATTCATGGCGACTTTGGTTGTCATGTAATTGCGAGGGTCTATCACTAGTTCCTATGGTCTCGATCGTCACTGTCCAATTTAGAAAAATTTTGCAAATCATACGCTAGTTAAGCGGCATCACTCGCGCTCTAATAGTATGACGCTCGCAAGGCATTCCTTAATCATTCTTAGATCGACCTCTTTGTGATTTTAAATATCCCCTCGACAATCCTTATGGTCAAAGCGTCATTTCCTATCCGAGTTTCCTAGGTTCACGTACCTCGTCCCACGTTAGCCTTTCCTTTTTGGTCAGCTTACTTGAATTGATCAAATTTGAGCGAAATACGACTGAAATACATCTCTAGATTTACTTCTCATTAATAAGTCTGAAATTGACTGGAAATCAGAATGTCATACTTCTTCTTCTTCTTATCATTTGGGATTTCACTCCTTCTCATCCTCTCCCTTTCATTTCCTTTCCTTATCCGTGAACCATTGTACCCCACACCAATACTGTCGACCATCGTAAGAGTCGAGAAGCCGACCGAACTGCCACTTGCCCCTCAACGAAATCGTGAGCTTTAGGGGTTGATTAGGAGGCTTGCCTCACTTGTTTCCTTTGGTAAGTTGTCGCTTGAACCTCGCTTAGTATGTGAGAGAGCATGTAGTTGAAGTTTCGAGTGGATTTAAGGTAGTTTTGTGGCTGATTTGTAGGTGTTCTTGAAGGAACCGAACCAGCCGTTGCAAACCGGTTCTGGTCGTGAACCTTGAGGCTAGTTTTGTGGGTTTTCCTCGCTTGAAACTCTTGGTAAGTTACTCTTAAACTTAGCCTAGGACTCTAGGTTACTAATGGATGGCTTAGAGTTGGATTTGGGAGAGCTTTAAGGGCTGTTTTTGTGAAAAACGTTAATGACCCGAGAGCTCGTAAAATCTCATTTTCAGCGCGCGTCGAAATTAGAATGTCTCGTTCTAGGTCGTCCAGAGTCCAAATTAAGCCTCATTTTCTCCCACGCGACCGTAAGATCATGAAAACTATGATTATGAAGTTATATTCCCCAAAAAGTAAACGAGATGGTGTCGGTTTTGATAGAAGTAAACCTAGTCATGGGAAAACCGAACCTGCCATGAAATGGACAAACCGCACTTGGTTGCTTCTTGGTTTAAAAATGGAAAAATAAAGGTTAAATGATGAAGTTTGAATCTGGTCATGAAAGATCATTAGGTCTCTAATATGCCTTGAAGTTGTTCAAACTTGAATTGAGTGAGTTAAGTGGCATAAATGACTAAACCGGGTCTTGAACTGAACTTGAGAAGCCTTGAGCTTGTGAATGAATCTAAATCGAGAATATGTGGCTGACCTTGTGCCTAAAATTTCGTGACCAAATTAATTAATTGCTTGGTTAAGCTAGATAGTCACAACTGGATGAATTATAGATGTTCGACCTGGAGGTGCCAATGTGGATTGATTGATTAAATTGTTCGATTTGCCTCCGTGATGCTTGGCCATGGATTGTGATGTGAGATTTAATATCTTGATGTAGAGGCCGAATTATGGGCATGCCTATTATGACCAGAGAGCCGTTATTGCGGGGGGTCTATGAAATCACATATTAACCTATTAAGATTAAAGCATGACCCGAGAGCCGTTTTTATGGAGGGTCCTGGTAAACATATAATAGCTCTGACGTTACAGCGATGGCGTTTACCAAATGCAAGTATGACCTAACAGCCGTTTTTACGGGGGGTCCGGCCAGATGAATTTATTTAACCTGGGCGTTACGACTAGGGTCCTGCCTAATATAATGTGATTATTAAGCTATGTCCCGAACGCTACGGCGAGGGCTGAATAGCTAGAATCAAGTAATTTGATGGAATGTCTTATTTGAGTAGTTGATTGTTTAAATGTCTAAAGTACGAAGCTTGACCTTTAATTGTGTTTCATGACTTAATTTGTGAACTCTTGAGTTCGTGATTGCAACATATCCTTGCTATTTGTCTGGTTTAGCGAATTATCTCATTTCAAGGATAGATGCATGCTACGGAACGATATGGAGAGTGAATTTAATGGATAGAAGGCATGATAAGGAATGATCCAAAGGAATGCCTTGATGGATAGAATAGCTTGATATGAATTGAATTGAACAATGGCCTTGGTAATTAGAATTGCATGATAAGAAATGATCTGATGATTAATTGTGAACGTGAGCACTGTATGTTTAGGATTTGTTTGGAGGTACTATTAGCCTAGTCTAGGTTTAGGAGTTTACTTGCTGAGATTTATTCTCACCTCGTCGTGGGATAACATTTTCAGGTTCTGAATGATGGAATCTCGAGAATGCCGAGGTTTAACTGCTGGAGGAATCCTTTTGACGTAGTTGAGTGTTTAGTCTCACTTGGCTTTTGTAACTTTTGAAGTCAAACTGATGTTTATAAGAAATGTACGAAGTTTAAGTGTGAAAATCTCTTTTCCATCCTAAGTCATTGTATTTATATTTATTTAGAAGTGGAGATTAATTCCCACTTCCGCAAGTGCATGTCTTTGTATGTTAACTTGGTAAGCCGTTGGATCTTGGGACTTTGAAAGAAAGAAAGGGCTAATGTGAGATGTTGGCATGCTCGTAGAGGTCAGGGCATGACAAAAGCACAGTAAGAAAGCTCAGAGACAGAACTCACCTTTTTTGGGATTATAGCTGGCGTGACTGGTGGCGATCGACTCCTGCTACTTCAGGAAAGCTTCCGGTGGCCTTCTCTGGCTTCGGTTTGGCTAGAAACGGCCTAACAAGTGCCTTGGGTTCGAGCTCCAATTCTCGACGACAAGGGTCGGGGAATGAGCTCTCTCTCCAATTTTATATATATATATATATATATATATATATATATATATATATATATATGTTCTGTTATCTCTGGAGAACAGAATGAACGATCCTCTCTTCGAAAGTCCCTCCCAAAGGCTATATCCCATTTCCAATTTTTGGCGCCTATTCGGGGGAACGCTCAATAATTTGAATCGTACGTGAGGCCACGTGATTTTAGGTCTAAACGGCATCAAGAATGGAGAGGATTCCGTCTAGCCCCATTAGCTTGTCCTACGTGTACTAATTTCGTGAGAATTTGGCATGGATTTGGTTTACATTCGACCATGCTTGGCCGTCTACAGAAATCTGCCTCGTCATCTCAGCTCCAGTGACCATTGGCTTCGAAATTTATCGAGATTGGTTCGGACCAATGAGAGCTTTAATGCCCATCCCTTAAATGGTTCATTCATGGTAGAATTGGTCTTCGATTTCATCTCTGAAATTTTGATAGGATTCCCCACATCAAGCGGGAGAGTATTTGGGGACAATGACACTATTCACCCGGTTCGACCGATCGGATCTGTCTGAACCGATTCAGTTTGATTTTTCCCAATATTAATTATAATTCATGCAAAATTTTTGCAATTAAGCCTCAAAATCAAAATTAGGACATGTATATTGTTTAGAAACGTGGTTTTTCCTAAAAGTTCATGTCAATTTATACGAAAACCTTAAATTTGTCCTTAATTGGAATTCGAAATTGAGGGCTCAAAGGGTTAAATTGAACCAAATCACCCATGTCAATCAATTTAGAATGGTGAAAAACATTGGGTAGTGATTCCAATTTGTGATGGAGGTCCTTGAATTAAAAGTAATTTCAATTCAGTCCAAATTCAAGGACTAAATTGCAATTAAGTGTGCAATTTTGCCCAATTCGGGTAATTGAGCAATTTATCCAAACAATTGGACTAAATTGGAATGAAAAACAATCAGATTGATCCTTACCAAAAAAAAAACAATCAGATTGAATGACAAGACTCTCAAAATGCCAACAATTACAGATTAAAAGACTCAATTGACATTTATTTACTAAATTCACTATATGTGTAACAAAGTAACACAATTAAACTTGAATTTGGACTTTTTATGAGGTCAAGAAGACAAAGGGATTGAAATAAAAATATTGACCCTTTTTTCATATTTTTGTAACCTTAAATGCTATTTTTATTGATTTTTCATGTATTTCCCAAAAATACCAAAAATTATGGAAAATATGAAAATTATTTTTTGATCAAAAATGGTTCCTTGGCTCGGCTAAGGCTACCAAAGTTGATTTTGTAATTTTTCAACATTTTATGAATTTTCAAATGATGGACTAAAAAGACTAATCGAAAATCAGGTGTCAACACATTGCAAGAAAGATTCTTTCCCCCATTTTTTCATAAGCCATCGGGCCTAAGTCCGACCAGGTATATGTGAGTTCCTAAAAATTTTGGAACCTTAAATGGCAAACCCGATCAATAGGCCGATTCCGGTTCCAAACCGACCTGTAGCTAGGCGTGAGCATGGTTCTAAGGTAGAACGAAGAATCGAAGAACCGAACTACTTGGTCCGGTTCCCAGTTCTAGTGTGTTAGGGTCTGATTTTCGGTTCTTCATATTGAAGATCCGCCGGTTCCGGAACTTATTTTTTTTAAACCCAAACTTTGTGTTTCCTTTCTATTCTCAGTTTCTCACCTCACAGTCACGGACACGCACTTCTTCCTCAAGCCCAACGATCTCCATCTCCTACTCTCTTGATGAACTACCAAAGTTGATTTTGTAATTTTTCAACGTTTTATGAATTTTCAAATGATGAACTAAAAAGACTGATCGAAAATCAGGTGTCAACACATTGCAAGAAAGATTCTTTCCCCCATTTTTTCATAAGCCATCGGGCCTAAGTCCTACCAGGTATATGTGAGTTCCTAAAAATTTTGGAACCTTAAATGGCAAACCCGATCAATAGGCCGATTCCGGTTCCAAACCGACCTGTAGCTAGGCTTGAGCATGGTTCCAAGGTAGAACGAAGAATCGAAGAACCGAACAGCCTGGTCTGGTTCCCGGTTCTAGTGTGTTAGGGTCTGATTTTCGGTTCTTCATATTGAAGATTCGTCGGTTCCGAAACTTATTTTTTTAAAACCCAAACTTTGTGTTTCCTTTCTATTCTCAGTTTCTCACCTCACAGTCACGGACACGCACTTCTTCCTCAAGCCCAACAATCTCCATCTCCTACTCTCTTGATGAACTACCAAAGTTGATTTTGTAATTTTTCAACGTTTTATGAATTTTCAAATGATGAACTAAAAAGACTGATCGAAAATCAGGTGTCAACACATTGCAAGAAAGATTCTTTCCCCCATTTTTTCATAAGCCATTGGGCCTAAGTCCTACCAGGTATATGTGAGTTCCTAAAAATTTTGGAACCTTAAATGGCAAACCCGATCAATAGGCCGATTCCGGTTCCAAACTGACCTGTAGCTAGGCTTGAGCATGGTTCTAGGGTAGAACGGAGAATCGAAGAACCGAACTGCCTGGTCTGGTTCCCGGTTCTAGTGTGTTAGGGTTTGATTTTCAGTTCTTCATATTGAAGATCCGCCGATTCCGGAACTTATTTTTTTAAAACCCAAACTTTGTGTTTCCTTTCTATTCTCAGTTTCTCACCTCATAGTCACGGACACGCACTTCTTCCTCAAGCCCAACAATCTCCATCTCCTACTCTCTTGCGAGTCGCGACGTCTGACACCTCCCAAGGGCCAACGCAGCACGCCTGACGACCATCCCTCACCGTCCACCTGGGATTTGTCATGACGCAAACATCCCACCAGGCCGTTTCTCTCTTGATAGTCTCTTAGGATCTTTCGGCCCACACAACTCATAAAATCCATATATACGCGGAAGCGAGAAACAACTCCAAACATAAATAAAAATAAATGACTTAGGACGGCAAAAGGGTACACTTCACATATCTATGTCATAAACTTCCTTTATTAAAGTGGTCAAAATGCCAATAGTTCAATTCCAATCCATAAAATCAAATACGATCCATAAGGCCACAAAAGGTATTAGGTTCATTCGACCATCTACTTCCTCAAATACCAATCATTGGCAAACTTGGTGTTCCATCGCCTGGGACCTGCAAAATGTTAATCTCCAATGGGGTGAGATATGAATCTTAGTAAACTCACCCTAAACCTAGACTAGGCCATTAGTCGTCCTATAGAATACAATGAAGCAAAATGCAAAAGATCATCAAGGCATTAGCTCATGGCATTCAAATAGCAAATATCTCAATGTGAAAGGCATAAGCAAGGATCACAGTAAAGCATGTCACACACTATGAGAACCAAGCTTAACGCACTAGCATAGAATAAACTCATAACTTCAAACTCATCACAGTGATATCATAATCACTCATCGCCAAGGGCATATAAGCAGCGATATATTTTTAGGGGCATTCTGGCCATATTATTTGCATTAGGGCACTATAGCCATGCATTCTTGGGGGCATCATAGTCAATTCGATCATTGGGGTATCATAGCCAATTCGATCGCTGGACCATCATAGCCAATTCGATAGGCACTATAGCCAAATCATATCATATAAGCACTATAGCCATTTCATTTATCAAGGGCATATTAGCCAAACTCCTGTTTAGGCAACTCATGACAACTCATCAATTCTCTAGTTTATTTGTCATTTCACGCATCAATTTGGCACATTCACCACTCAAGGCCTAAATATCATACAGCCACTCAAAGTCACATACCAATCAAATGCAAATTTCTCATTGAAAAAGGCACACCAAGCTCAATGCACAACTTACACGTTCGGCTATCACCATTCAAAGCACTATCAATCTACCAATCGATCAATTCACCAATCAAAGTCGTCCAATAGTATCCTAAAGTCCTAGTAGAGGCTTATGGGTCACTTATCGCATAAATAAGCTAGCCAAGATCCACAAAGCCCTCCTTGAGGCTCACGACTAGAATTGGTCCTTAATGGACTAATTCGATCTCTTGGAAATCTATGCGTAATTCAATCACCAAACTCCATCATAATCGCGTCAAACCTCTGCCAATGTCCCCTTAACATGTTAACATAAGTCCAAAGATCAACTCACCAATTGAATTAAGTGAAATCAGCCCTTGCATCGCCTCTAAGTCCACGGTTCAAATTCGGTTAGTGCAGGGCAGTTCGGTTCCTATGAAAATCGTACAAACCAGCCATCAATTCACTTCTAAACTCGATTCTATCATGCAACCATCTTGTTAACACATCAATCTACCTCCTTAGGTATCTTACCAAGAGTCTTGAAGCAAGGCAATCCCTCCATGAACCTCCGAATAGCTCGGTTCCAAACAGGCAACAAGTGAGCAGAAATTACCCTAGCAAAATCATCCACTTTCAACGTTAAAAACATATCTCAACTCAACCAAACTTCAATCTCAGCTTGTTAGATTCCTAAGCTAGGATTTAGAGACATCTTACCGAAGATTTGAAGCAAGACAAACCCTTAAATCACTCCTAATGTTCACGCACCACCTTGACAAAACCGGTTCAGATTTATCCAACAAAACAGCAAGAAATCATCCCTTAAATCCAAATATAATCCGTCTTCATACCCTCAAACACAATCATATATGTCTTAATAAGGCTTGAGAGGTAGTCTTACCACGAGTGAAGGCAAAATAAGCCCGAAAATCCAATTTGAAGCTCGCAGGTTCAAGTCTGATTAGTCTAACCTTTGCTCCTTCAAATAGATTGACGAGACAAACGAATAGGCCAAATTGGGCTCACGATATGTCGTTAGAAAAGCAAGAGAATAAGCTTTCTAATGGTGTATGGTTTGTTTCCATACAATAAGGGACAAAGAAGTTATGACCAAAATAACGGGCGATTCTAAGCTTGGGCTCTCATAATATCTTGGCTCCGCTTTTACTTCCATTGACCATTTCACTCTTCAATTTTTGGCAACCCTTAGGGTCCAAAATGACCAAAATGTCCTTCATTAATCCTTAAGGCAAGGGCAAGGGTCAAGGGGCAAAATGGTCATTTTATACTTTCCGTCCAAAATTCCACTTTTCCAATATAAATCAACCTCGATGAGATGATGTCCAATTTCTATCAAACGTTGGAATTCTTCATTGTTCTATATCCGATTTCAAGACCCCATTTCATGTGATTAACCTCGAAAAGGGTCGAAATTTGGAATGTCACAACTCTTCCCCTTAAAGAAATTTTGTCCTCGAAATTTGCGACCTTCCAACCATCCAGTCTTTTGGGGTATCAGCGCCTCATCGCTACCTCACTTTCCCAAAGTAGTCTCTTTCGTTACTTGACGTTTCCATATCGTTCTTGTTGGTAAAGGTTTTCATCCTTCAAAACTCGTTTCCCTTCTGTCCCCAATCGGTGTTCGCCTTTCTTTATTCTCTTTCAACATTCATAACGTCTGTCAGCAGTTTACCCTCGAGCATTCACATCGTCTATTTCATTTGCCTATTACCAGAATGCACTCTTTAGTGTCCATGCCATTTGGCGTATCACTTCCTCCAAACGTCCCCCTGTACTATCAGGGATTCATGAACTTTACTAACTTGCCTTCCACTATCCAACTCGAGTCATAGCTTTATCGACTCCTTAAGCAAATCCATGGTTACTTCCACAATAATCCGTTCTCGATTCCATTCAAAAATCCCCAACGATCATAGTAATCCATCGATCTTCAACATTATGCCCTTTTCTCGTCAATATTTCTAATACTTGACCACAGGTTAGACTAATCCAAACCCTAATCCATTCCATCGATAATATTGAGGCAAGTCTTGGTACACCCTTGTGCCATCCCAATGGACACCATAATTCTCCTTTCGAATTTTTAGTGAGGTCATATCTTTAAATTCTTCTTCAATAATGGACTCGTATACTCGTCCATGGTACTTCAAGATTTCTATCCTCAATTTCGAGGTTTTTTCCCCAGGTACTCGGGAGTCTGGATTTCCTCCCTACTCTATTTATCTCTATAATTCCTTAGATATCGGGGTCCATTCATCGCAGCATCACAATTATATGCATCCGCTAATTAATTCACCCCTCCTCAGCGATATAGGTATTGCAGTAATAACACTAGGGTAATCTCTTCGTTCCACGTGACTTTCCTTCAATTCCCTTTAGGTAGGCAATGCTCTCAACCTCTCATAGTTCACATAACTCTGAGGTCTTTCTTTATACATGCTACGCTTTCATATCTTCATCCATTAGCGTTACCTCTTGTTCAATTCCTCTCGAAAAACTACTACCTTATTTCTTGTGGTAGATATGACTAAAAATCCTCTTCCACCCAATTAATGTTTCCTAAACTTTGTCGCGAAGACATTCGCAAACCAACTTCATGCACTAAGCATTCCAACTCATATGGTATTATTATCCCGACACATTCGCACAGCCCACTTTACTCTACCTTGCTATGCCTCAAATTTCCTTCCTGCGTCACGTCATTATGATTCTATTGACCATTTTGATTCCAATTAGGAACGCCATTGTCAACGTAGTCATCAACTTGACTTAAGTCCTCGAAAACTCTTTTCATATTCATTTATCCACGGAATAGCTCTTATAGGAAATCTTCCCATGATCTGTCTATAACAATTCGCCAATTCCAAGGAAACTTCAAACTTTAACAGTTCGCATCGACCTTAGTCAATTCATCACTTATTCCATTCTTCAAGGGCTCTACAGGGTTTCATTTCCCAGAAATTTCGCGTCTAAGGGATCTTACCTTATCAAGCCCACATCTCACGCTCTTCACATTTAGCATACAGTGAGCGTTTTCCTTAGGGTCCATAGGATATTCTCAAAAGCTATTTTTGCTTCTCGTGACTCCTCAAACGAGTCCGATTATCGTCTCTAAAGATGGTAATGATCACTCTACTTATTCCTTGGATACCTAATTCGACTATTATTAGCTTCTTTCTATCGGGTCTCGAATCTTTCAAACTGTTCTTCAGACTTTTCACTTGAGAGCTCAAACCGCCCTCTGCTCTCATGGGTCTCCACTGGACCACACAACATTTTGTTCATTTTTTGTCACTTTTTCCTCAAGAAGCATAAGTGCTTTAGCCTTTATGTTCCACAACCCGCTAATGCGACCATACCTCAAGTTTATCCATTCAACCGAACGTCGACATTATTTTGGAATTCAATGTTGTCTATAAGACAGTTTCTCGAACTTAACTTCTAGGAATCATCCAAGTTTTGCGTCTTCTTTCTCAGTCCAAACGCTCCATCTTAATATCAAGACAATTAGAATTTCCTCTTACTTCCACACTAGGGTCTCTTGCCCTATGAAGGAAAATATACACTTCAATGACATTCTCTCACTTTGAATCCACCTTATCCTTCCCATTCCAAAAGGACGTCAATCTTGGAGTCTGCGCCAACGGCGGTACCTTCACTCTAGGATTCTAATGTCACCATGCCTAAAATTCTTCTTCCAGTGACTCAGTCACCTCAAGTGATAAGATTCGTTCTTCCTTGATCTCCACAAATCCATATTTCAGATATTCCATTTGACTACCGTAAGTCGCCTTGCGATTGCAATCCAATCACTCTTTTTGCTTATTTATCCATTCATTAGGATTATGAACAGCTAGGACTATCAAGTCCATTCACATTCCTTTCCCTCATTAGGTTGGTAACTCGTAATGTCATTTCTTGGGATTCCGATTCAACGTCAATCAATATCATTTTAACCACAATGTCTGACAACTGACATAACCCGTTCCTTAGTTTTTCCACGGCGAAAGGAATGAAATGTCAACCCCTCATTGCGAGCCTTATGCCAAGGTAATAGCCGTTTCTCGCAGGTGCTTTTCATGTTCCATAATAAACATCTCTTTGCTCATAATCCATGAGTAAGAGTTCTCTTACTCGTATTTCCTCTAATTATTCACTCCTCTCATTAAAATCCATTACAGTTCCTTAAAATCGGGAATAGCAATTAACCATAAGGCTTTCAAATTTCAATCCACTCAAAAACTTCACGTCTCATTCAAAGGGTCCTTGACCGCCTTTAACATATGCTTAAATGACCTTGAGAACTCTGTCTCACACGAGTCGATCGTCCTCGGATCATTTCAAGATTATTAGAATCCAAACAACCTTTGCTCTCGGGCAATCCCATGAGAATAATTTCCATCGAACAACTCAACAGAGGTAGTCTAGATAGATATCAAGCTTTCTAGGAAAACTCTTTCCCTCGTGACCTTTCACCAATCATCAATAGCCTCCTAAGGCAAATAACTGCCAGGGTCACTTTCTTTCTTCAATGTACATCTAAGGTTTCCTTACCAAGATCCCCAATTCAGAGGGAGATAGTTTCAAAGCCCATTCCTCCATCAAACTCAATCAATCTCAACCTTATACATAGCTTCACCTGCTTTTCAAAGCTCTCGAAGTTCTTCCCACATATTCAATTTATAAAGGAGCAACTCAAAGTTCTCACGAACCCTTATTACACTTGGGTCTCACACGATTAACAAAATCGAGTCATATTCTCTTTCAGTACTTATATTTCAATCACTCCTTTACTCAGTTCTCATGATCCATCTCAGTTCTTGGATCTTCCCATATCTTGCATATTTGAGCCAAGTGCTCCTCTAGCAACCGTACTTTGGTCGTTCAACCTTATTAGGTTCTCATGTCACTTGAACCACTATGATTCCCTTCAGGAATCAAAGACTTAAGTCATCTACTCAAGTCTAGCAGTCTCAGGCTACTCATCTCATCATCTATCACTAACAAACAACCCTCTAATGGTTCTTAGCCAATTCTTAACTAATTGCCAATTATTCAAGGATCCCAAATCATCCTTGATCAGAACAACTCATCAAGCTAGCCTTAACGAGGCAACTTCTCAATTAACAGCCAAATGTCAGGCAAGCCTCAACTAGGCCAACATCAAGTAACCACTCAAGGCATCAAGTAACCACTCAAATGCTCGTACTATAAGCATAAGGCATCTGGCACTCTGTCACAAACATGACAGGCTATCTCAATCTCAATAAGATCAGTTTAACGGGGTATAAACTCCCCACACGTCAGCTAATCTCTCTGTTAGACCTTGGCCACAACAATCACATGATGATATCTATAAACATGTCTAATAGGCCAATCACAAACATGAATTTTCCTTTCACACAACATCTACTGCCAAGCACGAAGCTTTTAACCATGCCAATCACAGGCGTCATTACAAATGTCATGCCACTTTCAAATATTCACTTTGAGAATCAATCTCGTGTTATACATCTCTCAACCACAATCAGACTCAACCCGATACCTAGGCTTTTCCCTTCAATTTATGACTTGGGTCATCCCTGCCTCTTTGCTATCTTAGAAGCCTGCCAGGAGCCGCTCATTGGCCGGATCTCTCTGTCTCGGCGATCACTCCCCACCCTTATCAGACCTGATCATTGCAGGTTGTCCCAAGTCATACATCTACGGAGGAAGCCCCGTTCCACACGTCCCAGAACTTGCTTCATTATAGTTTATAGGTATTCCATCAGCTTGTCCCATACTAAGCGACAGTTTATTAAGACCAATAATGATAAGCTCATACATATACCCCCATCAACTTTCGTTTCATAACCACAAACACATGCACAACATGTTTGTTCTTGCTACTCGTCATGCCACGATCGCCTCCAAATCAATTCTTATCCATCGAAGATTTCTAACTCCATCAATGACCGTCACATATCATCTTGTATCATCCAAGGTTGACAATAGCAATCGATAGCAAAGAATCATCAATATATAACGCAATTCAAGCCGAATCTACTAATACCAGTCGTTTCTTTATAACTCATTTTTCTCAAGTTGGGACATTGACAAACCGCAATCACAATCATATACTTCAATTGACTCTTCATTCACGAGCAATTCTCTAGCAACCCCAAGCACATTTCAACCTCAAAATCCATGCTTATGACTCTTCAATTTCTTGTCTGCTTCCTTGTGAGTCTCAATCATAGCATCACCCAAGATCATCAATCAAAATCAACGCTAGAACCATTAGTATACATCACAAGTTCAAGCCTATAATCCTTAAGATTCAGTGATCAATGTTTAATCCAAAAGGTCTTACTATCTAATTATCTCCAAGTCATTACTCCTTATCACTCCAAACTTCAATCACATTGGATTGAGCTGACCTCGTTATGATACCAAATAAAAGAGGATGTCACGCCCCGAATCCAACGAGCATGTGAACAACCCACCATCCGTTTCTCTCTCGATAGTCTCTCAGGATCCTTCGACCCACAACTCATAAAACCCATATACACGTGGAAGCGAGAAATAACTCCAAACATAAATTAAAAAAATGACTTATGACGGAAAAAGGGTACACTTCACATATCTATGTCATACACTTCCATTGTTACAACGATAAAATACCAATGGTTCAATTCCAATCCATAAAATCAAATATGATCCCTTAGACCACAAATGGTGTTAGGTTCATTCGACCATCTATTTCATCAAATACCAATCCTTGGCAAACTTGGTGTTCCATCGCTTGGGACCTAAAAAATTTTAATACCTAACAGGGTGAGATATGAATTTTAGCAAGCTCACCCTAAACCTAGACTAGGCCATTAGTCTTCCCAGAGCATACAATGAAGCAAAATGCAGAAGATCATCAGGGCATTAGTTCATGGCATTCAACTATAAAATATCTTGGTGTGAATGGCATAAGCAAGGATCACAGTCAAGCACACCACATACTATGAGAATCAAGCTTAACGTACTAGTATAGAATAAACTCACAACTTCAAACTCATCACAGTAATATCATAATCACTCATCGCCAAGGGCATATAAGTCGCGATATATTTTCAGGGGCACTCTAGCCATATTATTTGCATTAGGGCACGATAGTCATGCAATCTCTGGAGCATCATAGCCAATTCGATCTCTGGAGCATCATAGCCAATTCGATCTCTGAGGCATCATAGCTGATTAAATCACATAGGCACTATAGCCAAATCATATCACATAGGCACTATAGCCATTTCATTTATCAAGGGCTCATTAGCTAAACTCCTCTTTAGGCAACACATGACAACTCATCAATTCTCTAGTTCACTTGTCATTTCATACATCAATTTGACACATTCACCACTTAAGGCCTAAATATCATATAGCCACTCAAAGTCACATACCAATCAAATGTAAATTTCTCATCGAAACAAGCACACCAAGCTCAATGCACAACTTACACATTCGGCTATTACCATTCAAAGCACAATCGATCAATTCACCAATCAAAGTTGTCCAGTAGTGTCCTAAAGTCCTAGTAGAGGTTTAAGGGTCACCTACCGCATAAATAAGCTAGCTAAGATTGTGACATTCTGAATTTTTGACTATTTCGAGATGTAAGAATGAGAAGATATTTATCAATGTATTCAGTTTTATCTCGCTCGGACCTGATTAATTCGAGTTAACTGACCAGAAAGGGGAAGGCTAACGCATGACAAGTACGTGGACCTAGGAACACGAATAAGGAATGGCACTTTGACCAAAAAGATTGTCGAGGGAATATTTAGAACCAATAAGGGTTGATCTAGGAATGATTAAGGAATTTATGGCTAGCGTTATACGATTGGAGCGCGGGTGATTCTGCTTAACCAAAGTATGATTTGCAAACCTTTCCTAAATCGAATTCTTACGTTCGTGACCACCGGAGCTAGCGATAAACCCTCGCAATTACATAACAACCAAAGTCGTCGTGACTTGAGTAGTCCTAAGTGTGATGAGAATCACTGAGTTGATACGCGTGAATGTCTGTCAAAAATCGCCCGTTAGTTTGAGATAGGTTGGAATTACGATTGATGGAAAACTGACCATGAATTGGGTCTCGAAATTTGGTATCGAACAAAGAAGAATTCTAATAATTCAAAAGGAATTGAACGTCGCCTCATCGAGGGTAAATAAGATTCGAAAAAGTGAAATTTGGATCAAAAGTGTAAAATTACTGTTTTAACCCTCAAGGACATTCTTTCTCTTAAGAATAAGTAAGGGAAAAGTAGTCATTTACCCTTCTTGGCCGAATTCTTAGGGACAAAAGTGTCATTTATCCCTTGTGAACATTGATGAGGAAAAGACAAAAAGGAACCCCAAAGCCAAAACCCCAAAAAGTGTCCATCTTGTCCATTACCTTACCATCCCATCTTCTAGGCATTCTCTATCTCCCAAGTTGCATGTGCTTTCTTGAGGAAGCTTGTGAGATTCAAGACCACTCCACTCTTCCTCTCCTCCCTCACCATTCGGCCACCATCACCCCATCTCTCTCACTCTCATGCTTTCTTTCTTCCTTTCTCACCCGACCAGCTTGCACTCTTACCGTTCGCTCGCTTTGTCACTGGCTTCTGGTCACTATCCGACCCATCGCCGACCACCGTGACGACCCTAAGTTTCTTGCCTACAACCTCCAACTAATCGTTCGCCCATTCATTGCTCTGTTTGACCCGTGGAGCCGCTGGAACCAGACCGTGAACTCCTTTAGACCGATTTAGACAGCTTATCTTGCTTCCAAATCAAGGTGAGACCTCCTTAAGACATATTATTAAGGTTGAGTAAGTTTGGTTTGAAGTTTGGTTGATGATGGATGGGTTTTAATGGTTGAATTTGGATGATTTTCTAAGGGATAGAATTTGTCCTCTTTGACGTGTTTAGGAACCGATGACCTTTGAAGGCCAAGGAAGCGTCGCCTTGCCCCAAAATTTATTGGTAAGACATCCTAAGACATGATATTATGTGTTAGTAAAGGATTGGTGAGTTAGATTGGAGTTTTGATGGCCGATTTGCATGGATTATCTTTGGGACAGAATCTGCCTTGTATCGAACAAATTAGGAATCGATGATTGTCGCGGTTCTTGAAGGAGTTTGTTGCTTAAAATAGCTTGGTAAGAAGACTTCTAACTTTTAGTTTGGATGTTGGATTACTAAAGGATGGATTTTTTATGGAATTAAAAGGGTTTAAAGGGCTGCTATGGTGAGAAACACGTGAGAGACCTGAACCCGCCCAAATCTCGTTTTCAGCGCGCACCGATTTTAAAACGGCTCGTTCTAAGTCATCCGATATCCAAATTGAGCTCCATTTTCGCCCACATATCCGTAAGATCTTGAAGTTTAAGTGAGTAGAAAAATTACAATTTTCGTGAGACCGAACCTGGTCGTGGGGTTTCGAATTGTGCAGATTTGATGAATTGAAGTTTTGGATGATTTGCCTTGATTGAATGACTCTTTAGCATGCCTAAAAATGTTGAATTAAAGCTGTGCATGCTTATTGATGAGGTGCCATGAGTGAATTTTGATGTGCATCGACATATTTGGTTCAATCGAGTGCTTTGATGCTTGTTGGTGCATTCGATGGTTCAACTTATTGATGTTGAATGGCATGTGCAGCTAGTGGCTGCATGGCATGTTTGAATTGATGAACCTAATGTGCTTGAATGGTGTGCCTGGAATGGCGATGGTATGAATCTGCTTGAGAATGTGAAATTTTGATTAATGAGAAGGTTCAGAAGTATGTTTTATGGCCAATGCATTGCGCTTCGGGTGTTTGATCCTGATTGACTTGATGAGGTCGTGCGGCTAGAGAGTCCTACCTTGACTTAATCATCTCGAAAGCTGTAAGAACGATTCAGGTAGTGACCGAAACATCTCTAAGTCCGAACGCGAGAGTCCTATAGTCGACCGGATCATCTTGATGGCGCGGAGTGTCGAGGGTCGCTATAGAGACCGAATCATCTCACAGCAAGAGTTATGATGACCGAATCATCTCGATAAGACGTCGAGAGTCATGTGATTGATCGAATCATCTCGCGGCCCTTGATGGGCGTAATGAAGAAAAAAGACTGAAATATGATCGTGATGTGTTTTCGAGTCTGTATGATTGAAAAGCTTGAGTTGGCTGGAATGCTTGGAGTGCATGGAATGTCTGTTATGCCTGTATGGCTTGAGAAATTCGGATTGAAAAGTGAAAGTGTGAAAGACATGCATATGATTGCTTGAATGTCATGTTTGAAAATCGTTCTTCCAAAACTTGCATATTTTCAAACGAACTTGGAGGTACCATTAGCCTAGCTTAGGGTTAGGGTTAACTTACTGAAATTGTTATCCCACCCCGTCGTGGGACCAACATTTTTAGGTCTCACACAATGGAAACTCGGGCTTGCCGTGATGAGCATTCGATGAAGGCACTTGAGGAATTGCACACTAACCCTTTGAGACCTTAGGGATGGCTTATGCATTTTGAGGATTTAGGATTATCACCTTTGAAGTATGATTGACTCAAGTGAGAGAAGTATGCCCTTTTGTCCTAGGTCTTCTTGTATTTTCTGTGTATGGGATGTTTTCTCACTTCCGAATGTGTTTATCATATAGAAGTTTTATGTTATTGGCCGTTGGATCCTGGGAGATATTCTAAATTCAATGACCAGATGAGATGTTCACGAGCTCGCAGGGTTCGGGACGTGACAAAGATCCACAAAGGCCTCCTTGAGGCTCACGGCCAGAATTGGTCCATAATGGACTGATTCATCCTCTTGGAAATCTATGCATAATTCAATCACCAAACTCCATCATAATCGCATCAAACCACCAATGTCCCCTTAACATGTTAAAATAAGTCCAAAGATCAACTCGCTAATTGAATTAAGTGAAATCAGCCCTTGCATCGCCTCTTAAGTCCACGGTTTAAATCTGGTTGGTTCAAGGCATTCGGTTCCTAGGAAAATTGCACAAATCAGCCATCAGTTCACTTCTAAACTCGATTCTATCATGCAGCCACCTTGTTAACACATCAATCTACGTCCTTAGGTATCTTACCAAGAGTCTCGAACCAAGGCGATCCCTCCACGAACCTTCGAATAGCTCGGTTCCAAACCGGCAGCAAGTAAGCAGAAACTGCCCTTGCAAAATCATCCAATTTCAACAATAAAAACATATCTCAACTCCAACAAAACTTCAATCTTGACTTGCTAGATTCTCAAGCTAGGAGTTAGAGACATCTTACCGAATATTAGAAGCAAGACAAGCCCTTAAATCACTCCCAATGTTCACGGCACCAACTTGACAGAGCCAGTTCAGATTTGTCCAATAAAACAACAAAGGATTAGCCCTTAAATCTAAATATAATTCATCTTCAAACACTCAAACCCAATCATATATGTCTTAACAAGGGTTGAGAGGTGGTCTTACCAAGATTGAAGTCAAAACATGCCCCGAATTTCAATTTGAAGCTCGCGGGTTCAAGTTCGATCAATCTGACCTTTGCTCCTTCAAATAGCTCTATGGGACAAACGGTTAGGCCAAATTGGGCTCACAATATGTCGTTAGAACAGAACGAGAATAAGATTTCTAATGGTGGGTGGCTCGTTTCCATACAATTAGGGACAAAGAAGTTATGATCAAAACAACGGGCGGTTCTAGGTCTGGGCAGCGAGCTGGTAGAGAGAAAAAAGGGAGGAAAAGTGAGAAAGGGATGAGGAGGAGAGAGAGCTCGGCCAAAAATGATGAGAGAATAGAGAGAAGAGAGTCTTCCACATATCACTTGATCAAAGGATTGAATGGTAGGTGGGAGTGGTAATTAATGCTAATCACCCAAAGGGTGACACTTGTCTTGGCTCTCATAATATCTTAGCTCCTCTTTAACTTCCATTGACCATTGCACTCTTCAATTTTTGGCAGCCATTATGGTCCAAAATGACCAAAATATCCTTCATGAATCCTTAAGGCAAGAGCAAGGGTCAAAGGCCAAAATGGTCATTTTTCACTTTCCACTGAAATTCCACTTTTTAAATATAAATCACCCTCGATGAGGTGACATCCAATTCCTATCAAACGTTGGAATTTTTCATTGTCCTTTATCCGATTTCGAAACCCCATTCCATGTCATTAACCTCGGTCGAAATTCGAAATGTCATAGGTTTGCTCCCTCTCCAACCTTCAACAACAGCCCTTCCTCGCGTCCATCGCCTCATCGGGCGATGGCCATCCCTCAACAACGTCCGACGGCCATCCCTCACTAACTCCCGACGGCCGTCCCTTGATGACGTCGGACGGCCATCCCTCGATGACCCAGGTTCGTCGATTTTATAGGTCGATTTTGTTTTTGCACAATCAATTTGATTCAAATTATTTGAGGTCTTTCTTCCCCCGTTCAAAAGGAACAAATTTTTTTCTATTTCGTTCAAGAAATATAAGCAGAGCACAAGATTTCTGAATCTCCCATGGTTGAGTTCCTTGAATTAAGCATGAAACTTTCTGTTTCTGACATTGGTCGCGTCATATGTGCAGTTGTGTAAGCCATGGTGGCTTTCTGCGTTTCGTTGTAGTCGCTTGGCGAACTCACTTGTTCACTTCAATCCCCGTAAGAAACAAGTGCTTTTTTCCTTCTTTCTTTTCCTGTTTCAAGTCAAAGATTGTGTTTTTAATCAATAGAATCGCCATAGCCTTCGTATCTTAGTTTAGGCCCATGATCTTTTACAGCTTTGTATTGACAAGCCTTGGACTTGAGTAGATGAAATATCGAAGTAGTTCGAACTCAAGCACGAGCTGCACTTGACATTTGACGACACCCCAGATTTATTTGCATGTGTTTGCTTATTCAATTCTAGCATTAAACCTGTGTGATTAATCAACTTCTAGCATTAAAGTTGTGCGAGAGGGGAAGGCACCATTCGATCCATTCCCCTCTTCGGCTGGGACAATTTGATCGAACTTGTTCAGTATATCAAGGACGGTATCTCATCCATATGGTTTTTCGAATGGAACATGTAAAAGCAAGGATAGAGTGGGTTTCTTCCATATGCATTCTTTTATTGTTCTACTTATTGCCTTCATGAAGGTGGTGTTATACCATCTCAAAGTCTAAACTGGTGGGCTTGGCATGATGAAAATTCTGTTTAGACTTCCTAGTTTTAAACTTTCTATTTTTCTTTCTAATTTTATTTCACTATTTGGTTTTAGGTGTGAAGTTAATGTATCGAGATAAATTGTCAGTGGAGGTGGAGGGATTTGAGGAGATAACTCCGGACGCTGAATTGGGATTTTCTGTCCATGAAGGTGGAGAAGAGTCAACCCAACCGTGGGTGCGAGTGCGACAAACAAGGTACTTGGTTCAGGTCTTCCTCCTTGTGATAAGAAGAATACTTCTGATGTCTGATATCATTTTGCGAAAATCATAAATGAGGAGAATGGAAAAGCAAAAAACATGGGTGCATGCATTGTGGGGTTAAGTTAAAGTACATTGTTTCTAATGGTGCTTCTTCAATGTGGAAGCCTTTGTCAACGTGCAAGAAGTTTCCTCACAATGTAGATAAGAGGCAAAAATTCTTTGCACCACGTAATGTCAACGTAGATGGCAAGGTAGGGGGAGATCCTGATACTAGTAGTGTCTTATCGACTTGGACATTTGATCAAGATCGTTGTAGGCAAAAAGCTTGCTCAGTTCATCATAGTTGATGAACAACCCTTTTCGTTGGTTAAACGTGTTGCATTTCGTGAGTATATCGGTGAGTTACAACTTCTCTTCAAGCATATATCACGATGTACAGTGGCTAAATATTGCATGAAGTTATATTTTAGTAAAAAGAACTTGCTTGAAGACTTGCTTTGGTAAGTATAATTTGAGGATCGCACTCACCACTAATACATGGATTTCCATTCAAAACATGAATTATTTGTGTTTCACTACACATTTTATCAATGAAAATTGGAAATTGCATAAGAGGATCATCAATTTTGTGATGATGCATAGTCACATGGGTAGGGATATTGGGAAAATGGTGGAGAAATGCATCTACGAGTGGGGAATAGAAAAAAAAAAAAAAAAAGGTTTCACAATCACTGTAGATAATGCTAGTTCGAATGATGTTGCAATTGGTTATTTGAAGGATAAACGTCCAAAGGAAGGGTCATTGATCTTAGATGGCAAGGTCTTGCACATGAGGTCCACTGCTCATATATTGAACTTGATTGTAAGAGATGGCTTGTCTAAGGTAGCTCCAAAACGTGATTAAATATGTGAGGAGCTCTCCCATGAGAGCTAAGACGTTTCAATATTGTATTGAAATTGAAAGAATCACTTACAAAGGTTCAATTTGTCTTAATGTTGCCACTAGATGGAACTACACTTACCTCATGCTAAACACCGTCATAAAGTTCAGAAAAACCTTTGAAAGAATGGAAGAAGAGGATTTGTCTTTCGTAGATGAGCTTAACGATGATCTTCCTAAAGAAGATGATTGGGAAAACGCCACTATTCTTTTCGATTTTCTACAATAATTTTTTAAAGCCACCAAAGTGATGTTGGGGAGTTCATATGTTACTTCAAATGGTTATTTCAAGGGGATTGCTGTCTTGTACAAATATTTGAAAGACGTTGCGGATTCTTTGGATCCTAAGCTTGGGCCTATAGGAAAGACAATGAAAGAGAAATTTGACAAATATTATGAGAATTTAGATAAGGTGAATATGCTGGTGTTGATTGTCATTGTGTTGGATCCTACAAAGAAGTTGAATTATGTGAGTTTCTATTATTGAAAAATTTATGACGATGAATTGAGAATAACATGATGTATGATAAGGTGAAGAAGGCATTGGAGGAATTGTATAAATTTTATGAGCAATATTTTGCTTCAAACAATCAAAACTGTGGTGGCCAAAGTATGAGTGCTAGTAGTAGTAGTTCCAATTCCGTTGGTAATGAAGCTAGCAGCAAGTATGACATCAATTTTTGGTGGAAAACCTATATGCTCTCAAAGAAAAAAGCGGATGATGGCAACAAATCGAAGCTTGATTAGTATCTTCAAGATAAAGATGAGGAGGCTCTTGATCTTGATCTCCTGATGTGGTGGAAGACTTCTGGCTCAAAATATAAAATTCTATCTTTAATGGCTCGTGATGTTTTGTCTATTCCCGTGACTACCGTTGCTTCAGAGTCAACTTTTAGCACATCGAGTCATGTGCTTGATGGCTTTAGGAGTTCATTGACTCATAAAGTTGTGGAAGCTTTGCTTTGCACTCAAGATTGGTTAAGAGCCATTCGTATGTCGCTTAACATTGAAGAGTGCATTGAGAATGTAGAAAAGTTTGAGTTAGGTAATTGATGTTTTTTTTTTTTTTTGAGTCAGGTAAGTGATGTTTATATGTTTATATGTTGTAATTCCTTTGTATATATTTTGAATGAACGCTCTGTTTAATCTTTTTTTTTTATTTAGATATGGATTGTCTTAATGAGGATATAATCCTTGGTAAATAAAGCTTCTGGGTTGAAGTGAAATTGCTATATGTGGTGAGACTTTCTATTAATTGTTTCAATTTAGTTAACAATAATTTTACTCTAAAACTAATATTAGTTTGTTGTTTCATTTGGTTTCAGATAGTTAGATTTTAGACCTCGTGCAATTGGAAGGGAGGCTCGTGATAAGCTGTTTGCATATGGTGTTTCAATTGGAAATTTTGATTGCTTCATCCCATCATGAGTTGCGATAACCTCTATTCTTTTACTTAAAGCTGGTTTAAGACTTTTAGTGGAATTATGATAGTTTCAATCTGGTGTTTCAATCTTTTGCTTCAAGCAATGCCCTTTTATTGTTTACGTAGCTAGGGATGCATTGTGTGATTATATTTTGACTCGGTTTCCTGTACTCATGTCTTTCTTTATTAGAGAGGCAAGTCTTGCACCGTGTAATTGTGAATGTAGTTTTCAGATTTGGCTGACAGTTATGCACTATCTGTAATAATATCAAACAGGGTCAGCGAATGTCAGAATGAAGAATGGAATATTTAGCTTTTCATCTTATTGTTTTGTGGGAAGTATGGCAACTCCATTTTGTTGTTAAGCGCATTATCTTTGAGCAGATCGCTTGAGATTGTAGGTCAATTGTTCCTAAACTGATGTTATTTTCGGTAAGATTTCACTCTGTTCAAACTATTGTACTGAATCTTTAACTGAGTTACAATTGCAAGATGCACAACGATTGTCGTCAACTAGTTTGTTTCCCGTCCTTGCTGATGAGCCTTCTATTGTTTCAATGGCAGGTTACTAACCTAGCTTCTGAGGCAAAGCGAGAAACAAATGCATACTGCTCGGTTGACTTGTCTTGCTTTGCTTCTACTCTGTGCTTTATATTCAAATTCTTCCACAATGCATCTGCGGATTTATTTTAGAGCATGCGTTTGATGGAAGTTTGCTGCTGTTGGGCATGTTTGCAGTCGATAATCTAGAAGAGGCAATGGCCAGCTAACTGCCTGTGAAGTGTCGATGTTCCATCACGAGAATATGTTTCATCACACTGGGGACACAATGCTATTGATGGCTATGACTGACTTTGTTAAAGGGATTGTGACGATTGTCTGGGACATTCTTGTAAACTATCACCCTTTGTTCTCGTGATTTAGTTCTTAATTTAACTTTTCACTGGACGTTTGAGTACTAGTAGGTTGGGATAGATGCAAATGTTCAGCTACCATTTCTTTTCCTTCTTCCATTCAAAGGTCATTTGTCTCCAGGAACTCAACTATTTCCGCATGTAAATGGTAGTTTGATATCATATACGTCACTGGCTCGAATTATTTGATTCTATAAATTTTTTTTTTTCTTTTGGCAAGTTCCCGAATACCCTAGAACCGAATCCTGACACTTGGAACAGGGTAGGTTCTAAGTTCCACGATGTGCAGGGTAAGTTCCGAGTTCCAGAAAATGAGAAACCTGTATCAGCTGATCCATCTGAAACCTACCCGAAACCTAAAACCGCTCACCCCTACCTGTGGCCATGTCTAGATAAGCGACTATATTGCTTAAAGAATAATAAATAATTGAACATAGGTCCTAAATTACCCTTTGGAACTGTAAATCTTTTTTCCCTCATAATTAATAGTTAGCCTTCAAGAAAAGATAATTTCATTATGGCATTCATCACCCGAAAATGTTGACATTAACTAATGAACCAACTCGGTCCTAATTTTGAAAAGGCTTCACCTGAACACTAGAATTAAAAAATTCAAAGTATTTCCTTCAGAAAAAGGGAAGAGAAATATTTTCCATAGTAAAGGCCACGAATTGTTGTAACTAATACGAGTATCCATATGCTTAGTAATTTCCCACAACAGTAATAATCTTCTTGTAAGTCCTAATTGTCTAGCTAGTAATCATCCTTCAATCGTAGTGATATATCATCAGGAGTGACAATGCATATATGAAGGGTTAAAATCAAATGAAAACAGCACAGTATACCATTTTTTAATCATTCTCATGGTTGTTTCCAGATTTATTTTACACGAGCCAAAACATCAATAAAATTATACTTACTCTTCTGTAACGCTAATCCCTCAAAATTGGCAGCGGAAAAATCCTCCCCGGATGAAGCTCCTATCCCAATCACAGCAGTAAATCAAACTCACTAGTTACTATACGAAGAAGCAATCGATTGATCTACCCTGACGTAAGAACGACGCCCGTCTTTCCCCAGAATCAATGGTTAAATAAGTACAGCACCATCATATTAGAGCTTGGACCCCGATTTGTTGCATTTCTCTTAACCTCCAGATGGGGTAGATAGCGCCCTCCCCAAGCTCCTCTGGATCCACTTGTTGCATTGCCCAGGCATAGTAGACGGTGTGTATCGTATCCTGGATATACAAACCAGCATCAGATTACATTTTAAGACATGCAATCACTCTTCATAACATTACAGATCATCGTGGCATAACTTTCTCAATGCACAGGCACATATCATCAAGAGGGCCTACATACATGGGTTTGACGCAACAAACAGTGACAAATGGATCCACAACTAAACCATGCACGTCAATATTTACGACACTTTTCGCAGAAAAAATAATACGATATTATGTCATCGATAAAAAGTGTGGCTCCATAGTTTATTGATTTGTGCCGCAAGCTTATCTTCATGTCGGAACTTGCCGCAAGCTTATCTTCATGTCGGACCTTGATTCGAATTGATCCAGTCGGACTGACATGTCATCTTCAGGGAGGAGAATTTAGAAAACAAGAAAACGGAGAATCTTTAATGATTCTGCAGTTAGGACTGGCTAACCCAAGAACTAGATAATCAGGTGACATAACTCCAGTAATGGTTCCGCTAAAAAACTAAACTAAACTAAACTAAACTCCAGTAATGGTTGCCCTTCCAATTCCATCCTATAGCACAATCATGGGTCTAGGGATATCAAGACAATTTGGTTTAGGAATCAAGACATTTTAACACATTAAATAAAAAAAAATCAGCCATTACTTAATGCTACAACAGTAATAAGAGCATCACCAGATTTCGATAAGAATGGACTAGTCGCACATAGGCCACTTTACGTGAAACATAATATCATCTTCAGTATTTTTTGTGATCACCTAATAGCTTAATCTCTTCGTACTAAAAAATAATTCCATCTTGTCAACGAGAGAATTAGCATTCGGTTCATATTTCTCCCCATCAAACAGAGATTAGCGAACCAAAGCACGCACAAAGGATTTGACCTTCATAGAATGAAGATTGACAATCAATAAAGATGAAGTTTTTGGATGTTTGAAAGTCGATGTAGACTTCGGAAAAATTAAGACCACCATAATTTATTATTTTTATGCGAAACCTAAGTGTGGGAAAACTACATACCACCATTTATTTCATTCATTCTTAGGCACAAGTCCCAATACTAAAGCAAGCGTTCTCCCTCTACTCCTTTTACCGTATGATAATTCAATTCGTACGACTGTGGAATCAAGACCTTTTGCCAAAACTCATGAAAGAAGAAAAACCACTGCTTGATAATTAATACTTTAGGTGCAAAGATTAAACTTTAAGACATTTCCCTTTCATGAAGGTTGAAATTAATGCACAACGGAAGCCACTGTCCAATAGATGGCACTTGCAACTGAGAAAACGCAATCATTGACTAAATAATTTAGCTTTCCTTTTTGCATTCAACACGAAAAATTGGCTTTTCCTTAATTCCTTGGCCTTGTCCAATCAAAAGTTTGATTTACCTTGCCGCCTTCAGTTATGGCACCATTTCGGTCACGTACACAATATATTTGCTGAGTTTGAAACTGCAATTAGCGGGAAAAACAAGTCAGATTTTGCTTGTAAATAACAAGCTCCTACAGATAAATAACAAGTGTGCAACAGCACAAGTAGCAGAGTATGATCATACCCCGACAATGATTATTGGTGAAGTGCCCATCATTTTCGTTTCTCTTACGTCAACATCAGACACGTGCAGAATCTGTACGGGATAGAATTCGAGAGTTAGAACAAGCATAAATATACTACGACAGAACGTGACAATCCAAACTAAGAAACCATCATATCTAATAGGAATAGTAAAACAGGAAAGACAAAATAACCGCTTCCACAATCATTATATTGACAGCAAAGCTAGAATAAAATAACCAAGATGCTATGCCATACCAAAAGTAACAATGTGGAAATAGATAACCGCAAAATAGAGATAATAGAGCAATACAGTAATTCAAAAGATGCTGCTATCAGAACTCAAAATCAGCAAAAAGCACATACAGATATGTGATAATGGTAGATTGTGTGCTTATTTGTATACTCCAACACTTCTATTAGCTTGACAGGCGTGTGAAGACACTTCATCTGAAATTCAACTATCAAATCATTCATGTCATTTTGCAGAACTACCATGAATCTACACAGTCATAATGAAAAATATTACACAACACTCATCATAAAGGTTGACAAAAAAAGACGATATGTCTCCGAGCATCACAAAGATTCTGGCATATTTTACAATTATATTCCGAATCAACATATCACCCATCTTAATTCATAAATGAGTAAGAAACCAGGATATCTACCTCTCTGTCAGACAACCATACCGGAGATTGGCACCTAACTAGTAGTAAAAACAGACAGCAGGGGATGCCTCCACAACTTAACCACATTGCAGTTATTTGCATATACACAATGTGTTCGTTTCTCCTTTAGCTCTCGCAAAACTTCTGACATCTATTACTGACACAGTTACTGCTACATAAGTGAAACTAGGAAGTATTGACACAAGGAAGCAGTACATCGATTGCTTTTGTCAGTGACTTCTCTTAATATTTTCCTTCACAGAGGCTGGAGTAAGAGAGTAAATATTTCACTTCAATAATTATATGTTCCATAAATCATTACCTTATTGTCGAAAAAAATGCCATGGTTCTTGTAAGCACCATGCTCAGCTTTGCATCTCTCAATGATTTCAGAGCTACAATATTTCTTTAGAATTTCAACATCTCCCTGCACAAAACAAACACAGGTATGATGATGGATAATAGTAGCTGAAGCTCAGTTGTAAGCATTACAAGGTATACCCAAAAAAAAAGGGACAATCAAACTCAAGGGAAAAAGCTCATTATCTACCTTAATGTAAGCATTAAGCACAGGCTTCACTACTTCCTGGACTTCAGCCACAAACTCTGGTAAAGAGAAAGATCTAGCCACGAATAAAGCACCAGACGTCAGCAAGCTAAAATTTCACAGGAGAACCAAGTAAACCTAAACCACCAAAAAAAAAAAAAAAGGAATGTGACCATACGGGTCTCGCCGGCGTATTTCCTTTATTGATGCTGCAGCATCTGTTTCTTGAAATAGAGTTTCATTGATACTGTTAAGAAAGATAAAAATCAGGAGAATAACAGCTTCAATCAATTATGACACGCGAAACAAGGACTGCAGGCTTGCGTGGAGTATGCTCGTCTATATGTGCTGGTGTCTAGTAACGCATGTGATGTCCAGTTCCATGCACCCACCACGTGAGTGCAGACACGTTGGCGTGCATTCACACATGTGTTAAGGAGAAGGGGGGAAACTGTGCCGCCAGGAGAGAGAGAGAAGAGAGAGACACTTGAACAACTTACTCCTGGATTTTATGCACAACAGGGTTGTCACTAGTTTCCCATCTTTCCTTTATATCTTCTGCAAACTGCAAAGTCAAACAGGCATAATTCCAAATGATGAGAGTTTACATTATGTTTGATAATGTAACTTGCCTTTTTCATATAAAGAAGATATATACCAATCAACCACATGATAATGACCAAATGTGACAATCCATTGAATCAAGCAAAGTCGGACATAAATAAACATGTGGCACTACTTCTTCTGTAACCAAAACACCTGGAGATTACATACAGTATACAATGGGTGAGACTATTTTTTCTTATAACATAGGGCATTTGAAAAACCGCCGCCAAGTAACTCTCAACTATAGGTTGACGGGTATGGCTCCAAAGTCATTTGTAACACCATGAATTAAATACAAGATCTGTTGGATTTTAAGATAGCACTTGATCACTCAGCCGCCCATTGAAGGTTATGGTGGGGCTAATTTATGCAAATTAACTTGAGTAACAATTGTTAATGTATAAATTTTACAAGTCTTCAGCTGGGCTTTATGACTGACCATATCAACTCTTTCTGTAGGACAATTGCATATATATCCTTTAAAGGAAAAAAAAAGAAAGGACAAATACACAGATGAAAATTTTGAGCATCTGTCAGTAAGTTCAATCACGTTCAGAAATCCCTAGTGATATAAGTGGTCTATCAATGCAGCACTACAACATAAAATCTACTTAATAGCAAAAGATTTCCTTCACCCTGCTTACTATTACGCATGTGAGGTGATATTACATCAGAGAAGAGAGAAGGGAGGATTAAGAAAGAAAAAGGTCAGCAGATTCCAACATATGCTTTTCCAGAAAACACTTCCAAGTAAAAGCAGGCTTCCACCTAAACAAGTCAATCCTATAGAACAGACATCTGACATGAACATAAAGATTCCTAAGGAGGAGTCACAAAAGGTTTTGGCGCGTACCTCGTGACCTTTCGTTACAACTGGCTCGCTCACATTACCAATACGCTTGAACATGGGATGCCCTTTGAGCTACAGGAAGAATAATTAGATTTCAAGGATCATGATTAGTTAATCAGTGATATTGTTTAAATCTGCAAACAACTTCCATACATAACAACTAGTAGAATGACATTACCTTCTCCTTAAGTGCTTCCCACAGAGACTGCTTAGAAGGTAGAACAACTATATCAGTTCTCGTACTTCTTTCGACTGTTGACATAGTAGGTGCATGATCCATATGCTTTCTCTTACTGGGGCTACCAGTCAACTCATCCCTGACAATATCATATCCCTTCTTTGCCAAGTCAACAACCTTTACTTCCTTCAGCTTCTGGAAAGTCGACGAGACCTTAGGGGAAGAGGAAAAGAAGCTTGTTCTGTATTTGCCAAAAAATGATTCTGTGTTATCACCAGAACCAGCTTGCTTGCATTTTTCTTCTGTTGATTTGCCATCATTTCCAACTTTGGCATGACCATCGTGTTTTGTTGAACCACTCGTGGATGCCGCTTCCTCTTGCTTCCCAATCCCGAACTGCTCTTTGACCTAAACGCAACACAAAAAGACAATGTCCCAAACAGTTGCTTCGTTGTACTTCAGGATAAGTAAGCATTATCAGGATTACAGTAGATAAAGCAACCACAACTCCTCAGTTGCAGAAGATATTTTTTCCTTCACATTGGCAGAAACCTGGGAATAATGAAGTATTATTGCAACAAAAAACACCAAAGAATATAAATGAATGCCAGTAAGACTCAAAAATCCTCACAAAAGAGGCACATAGCAAACATAACAGAAGAGAAACGAGAATCACCAGACAGAAGCATAATATAACCTGCCAAGTAGCCAAGTGTATAATTTTTGTGCATACTAAATTTATCAAGTTCACATTTATTAAATCATCAACTTTAATAAACAAGAAACACTATACTAGTATTTGAGAGTGTTGCTTCGATGAATTCACATTTTCCAGGACCAAGGCATATATTCCAAGGGAATCAAATCCAACCTTCTTCTGGCCCAAAAGAAAAGGAAAGGAAAGAAAGATATTCAGACCTTCTTTGCTGTTGCTTCAGCCTCTGTCCAAACACCATCGACATGCTTGTACAACTGCTCAGTTGTCTGTTTTGTTCTGCAAAAGCCAGTTTGCAGCCTTAGCTCTTTATCCAGGTGTTCAACCAACCATGACATACGGAAGTATGTCTCAGATAGTCATATGGTTAGTTTAGGAGACTACAATCTTGCTAATAAACTTTATCAAAAAAAATCTTGCTAATAAAGTTTTTCAGCCAACATATTTCTGAATTACCTAACTTTAAGCTCCTCTTTCACCCCTTGAAGCTCTTCTGCTTTTTCTTTCAGCTGCTTCACTGACTTTTGAAACTCTGGATTGCTATTACCAAATGATTGAAGAAGATCAATAACATGACTAAGCCTCTCAAGGGAACCGAGCAAACTAATAAAATATTAAGCCAAGCAATCGTTTGTGTGAAAAGTCCAAGTACCAAAAACAATAAAGCAGACAATATCAAAAGTATCTCTTGTTCTTGCTTATTTATTAACTGATATGCCCAAACTCATGCAATAATGAAGCTTCGCTATTCCTGTATTTCAAATCAATAAGACACTCAAACGGTACCCCGCATGTTGATATCCCATACGTAGTCTCACAGCAAATGAAAGGAAAGTACTATGCAGGTGGCCAACCAAAATATTTTAGCTCATCCGAAAGGAAAAAGGGTCAAACCTTTACGCATGTTTTGAGCAATAATAACATAGAAAGGATACTTCATACTACAGATTATGTCCATATGATTACAAGCGACTTTAAATATTCAATTACGAGCTACCACAAGCAAATGACACACAACTGTGAACCAAGAACACGATAGTACGAAAGGGCAAACAAGATACAGAAAAAGAGGGTACTCAAACTGCACACCTGCTAGCTTCGCCTTTAACTTTCTTAGAGAAATCATTAAAGACGCTGTATCGACGATTACACGAGTGCCCATCTGCGGTAATCAACCTCAACCTCGAACTCGAAGCCTATATGACAAATCAAATAACAAACCCACATCAAAAGAATTACTTAAGACAGAGAAAAGGGAAATAAAGCCCAGAAATTCTCTTCGCTATTGCAAGGAATATAGAGAGACAACGAGAAAGAGCTCGAGAAGGAGAAAACCTGGGGCTGAGAACTAAGGTGGAGACGAAGAGGGTGTCTCAAGAGCACCAAGTCCCGGACCAGCTTCTTGGCCGCCATTAGGATGAAAAGACTTTGGTAACAATGGCGTCACGCTCTTGTGATGTGATATTGCCCAGCTTTCAAAGAAGGAATTAGAGAAGCTTTTTACGGATTTTTTAGTACCAGTGCCCAAGAACGGTTTGTCAGGAAGCTGTTTCACTGACCAAATTTCTAGCTCCTCCAACCATTTGAGATTTTTGGAGGAACTTCGATTGGCAGAGTTACTCGGGTAGCCGAGAAAACGAGGCCCGTCGTTGGTGGCGGCGGCGGCAGCCGGGGGAGGAGGAGTGGCGTGGAGGAGCTCGACCCTGGCCTGAGGCGATTGGGCGGCATCCAACAACGAAGATTGGTGGTCGGTCGGAGTAGTTTTGTGATTTATTGGTGTGATTAGGGTTTGGGCATCTGGGGAGACGCAAGGAGCTGAGTCGGCGGTGCGGAAAAGAGGAGGGTGGTGTTCGGTGACTCAGACGAGGGCAAATTTGTCTTCTCGCTAATGAGATCTTCTGCAAGGATGTCATATATTGAAAAACCGACCAATGAAAATGGCGGAAGGGTGAAAAGTGAGCAAAATAATCGGTATTTTTTGTCTTTTCGTAACATGAATGTTTAGATTGTTAATGCGTTTCAGAATCTGTCACCTAGCAACTTAAGCATTACATCCAAGACACTAAATTACTAACAAAAAAAAAATTACTAACCATTATTACATGGCTGGCGGTCACGAAAAATGAAGAAAACGCTCAATCTTGACCGACTGAAGATGGCGCTCGATCTCGACGGTTTGAGGATTTTGAAAACTAATCACAGGCTTGCTAGTGAGGTTGAGTACGGAAAAAGAATTGGTAAGATCTTGTAGAATGGGGGTAATCTTGAAAACCAATAATTCAAGGAGCCCATTTTCGATTGAGCCAAAGATACCACTAATCTAGTGCTTGCCTTCTTTGAATCTTCCGTCAACAAGCCATGGCTTCCTAATTTTGAAAAGTCAAAATGGCACAAATGGCTCTTAATTTTTGGCTCAATGTGCAATATGATCTCTGAACTTTTAATTGAACATACATGGTCTCTGAACTAGACGTGGCCACGGTTCGAAACCGGCCCATTCCAATTCATGAACTGAAGTTTCCGATTCGTGGCCACATGTGAATCGGAACCAGCCCTTGAAAAGACGATTCCGATCCGATTCAAGGGCCATTTTTGGTTCAAAAATCGCTGTCACCCCTTCATCTCCCACCTCTCTGCCACCCTTTCTATCGAGTGACGCGCCCCCCTTCGCCCTGACATACCAACTAGCCGTTAGTCCCCAGAAAAGCAAATCAACTCACCCTCGTTAGACCCCTTCTTGAGCTGCTTGTATTGGCAGCATGTTGGACAAGATCAAGTATGGTGATCATGAGTTGGGCATCCGCGAGACGATAAGCCTTCGGCTTCACTATTTTGTCCGTTTGCAACAGAGAAAATGAGAGGGGCTAGGGTTTTCTTGCGAAGTGAGAGCGAAGGAAGGAGGAAGAGAAGAGGCTTGAAGACTCACGTGGGAGAGAGAGGGGCGTTGGGGGTGCAGCTGATGGGACAAAAAGAAAAGTGGGTAGAGCCCACCACAAATAAGCCTGAAACTCTCTTTTGCCTCGGGAAGACACATGTTCATTACTCTAGTCTCATTCAACTACTAGGCCTTTGACCAAAAATAAAACTACTAGGCCGGTTCCGAGTTTTTGCAAAATTGTAACCAACCCGTGAAGTGCCAATCCGGTTCCGGTTCCGGTTCAAAATGGCGGACCCGACCAACGGACCGGTTCTGGGCCCAAACTGGCCTGTGGTCGTGTCTACTATAAATGTTACCCCAATGTTCAACGTGCTTCATTAACTTTCAATTTATACAATGTAGTCCTTAAAATTTTAGAACATATTCAACTTAGTTTCTGAACTGTAAGAAAATATCTAATGCAATCCCTAAACTTGAATTCATGGAAGAACTACATCGAAATCTTCATATAGTTCAGAAATTGAGTTGAACATGTTCCAAAAGTTTAGGGACTACATTAGTCAAATTAAAAATTTAAGAACCATATTGCACATCCATTGGGCTAAAATTCATATATCATATTGATCAAATTAAAAGTTCAAGAAACACATTGCATATTGAATCAATGTTCAGGGATCATTTATGTCATTATCCCATTTAAAAACACAAATAGGGATACCGAAGAAGTGCGTGTGTATATATGAGATCCTTTTTTCTGAATTTTAGCACAATTCGTGAAAAGGAAAATTGGTAGTTGACCAATAATGAAAGGTGTCACACCCCGACCTTGGCGGGCATGCCAACATCCCATATGACCGTCAATCTTATAAGATTAACCAAGGATTCGATGGCGAATTCCTTGAACGTGTTTTGATAAGCACATGTGGAAGCGAAACAAAACCCCATACATAAAAACACATGATGACATAGGATTAAAAGCTGTGACATTCTGAATTTCCGCCCCTCGAGGCTTGAAGAAATGAAATGGAATCTCAGAATTGGAAAAGTGAAAATGAGGAATTCTAACATTGGATTAGAATTTGACGTCGCCTTGCCAATGGTCATTCACAATGAGGAAAACGAAGTTTCAGATGAAAAGTGGCAAATTACCATTTTGCCCCTCAACCTTATACCTTTGCCTTAAGAAAGTTGGAAGGGCAAAATAGTCATTCCACCCTTCCCTTATAGCTACCGAAAATGGAGGGAAATATAGGTCAATAGAAGTCAAAGCCTTGAAGACCAATAATTGAGTCATTGCCAGGTGTCATCCAAAGATGGGCCAAGCATTAAATGGAATTAAATACAATCTTCACAAATTTGGCACTAAAAATGTGATGGACATCTCCCCTAGATCAGATCAGGCATGCATCATCTTCCCCATCTTCACCCACTTCAAGATTTTCTTCCTTTTCACTTTAGCAAAAACTTCTCCCGAAAGACAGCTTCTGCCCCTCTTGTTCGGTCTGCTCGAGCACCCCTTCCCAGGGTCGCCTTGCTGCCTCCAACCACCAGAAGCTGGATCTATGTGTCCTTGACAAGATCCAAGTGAAATTTTGTCATTTGGATAAGCATTTTTACCGATGTGAGTCCAAGACCAAAACCGGACGAAATCTGCGCGAGCTAGGGTAAGGCTACTGTTTACCCTCTTAGAGGCTTCGTTTGTCTTCACATTTTCTATGGGAGCTTCATAACATCTAGTACTCAAGTTGGATGAACTTTGACCGCAAGTTTGGAGGTGTTAAAATAGGTTTTCATGGCTCATTGGGGGTGGTTAAAATTGGACAGATTCTGACCACTTACACGCAGAAAGGGAACGGGCTAATCGGAAGACCAAAAGAGGTGTTCTTGCTCCAAAACTCTTGGTGAGCTTCCTAAACTTGTAGATTGAGATTATAGCAAGTCGGTTTTGTAGTGAATGGAGGTTTAAAGTTGAATTAAGGGCTGTTTGAAGCGAAAAGTGTGAGACACTGACCAATATGCACATGACGCGCACCGATTTTGAATTGAGTCATTCTAAGTCGTTCGGTATCCAAATTGAGCTTCATTTTCGTCCACATGTCCATAAGATCTTGAAGTTTAAGACCCTATAATTTTTTTTCTCAAAAAGTCAGTAGAAAAATTGCAATTTTCTTGAGACTGAACCTGATTGTGGGGGCTCAAATTAGGCAGTTTTGGTGAATTGAGACTTTGGATGACTTATCTTGATAGAACGACAATTGGTATGCTTAGGGGCATTGAATTAACACTGTGACGACTTCAGAATAAGATGTTGTTAGTGTTATTAAGGTATTTACGTGATGGAATTGAGAAATAATCGAGTTTCGATGTGGTTTTCCTAGGCACGCCATGAGAGCCATGTTTGGCCGTGAGCTTGATGAGCTAAGATGGTCGTTTGGATTGAATTGTTAGCTCGCTTAACGAGGTAAGTGTCCCTTAAACCTTTTTCAAGACGTTAGGACACTACTGGATGCGTTTGATTGGTGATTTGCTCTATGAGTGGATTGATTAAACTTTGATTTATGATGATCAAATATGAGTATGTGAAATGATTTGGCTTGAATGCCCATGTGAAATGATTTGGCTAGAATCCCTATATGATTTCGATTGAAATGAGGATTAACTTGGTTGTGTGATGTCTGCAATATAATTGCCTGAGATGTGAATTGGCTTGATGCCTTGAGATGTGAATAGGCTAGAGTGCCCCAGCAATCATTGACCTATGACCCTAGTGATATCAATTGACTATGAGTTCCAGTGATACCGATTGGCTTGTGGCCCCAATGGTATCGAGCAACTATGAGACCCTGGAATGGTAATTGATAATGAACCCCAGAGATACCGATTGGCCTGTGGCCCCAGATATCGTATTGGCTTGGAGCCCTGATGATATCGATTGGCCTGTGACCCCGGTGATATCAATTGGCAAGAGTGCCAGAGAAATACATCGCGGCCGTGGGCCCTGGCGATGATTTGGCTAGATGCCTTTGTGAACTACATCGCGGTCGTGGGCCCTAGCGATAATTTGGCTTGGAGCTCTGTAAAACTATATCGCGGCTTGGAGCCCTGGCGATGGCGATGATTGAATAAAATGTCATTTTTATGGCTTTTGAAAGTGGTGTTTGTTTATGCTATATGCTAATGCCTTGAAGAGTTTCTGTGTGTTGCTTTGTGACTTGGTTTGGGGGGACTGGCGGTCTGGTCTAGGTTTAGGTTTCACGTGATGAGATGTATATCTCACCCTAGTGGGGGCTTAACTTTTCAAGTCCTAGGCGAAGGCAGCCTGAATTTGTAAAGGAGTGGCGGAAGTATGTGATCAAATGTATTTAAGACGTTGGGTGACCTTAGAGTGTAACTGTAAAGTGATTGTAGAAATTAAATCTTTAGTTTTGACCATTCATGGGAATTGAGGTGTGTTATATAGATACGAGAAGTGTACTATTTTTTTGTCCTAAGTCATTTTGATTTTATTTGTGTACGGAGTAGTTTCTTGCTTTTGCATGTATACGATTACGAAGATGAGGGCCGAAGGATCCTGGATGGCACAGCTTGATTACGGCCAGTGGGATGTTCGCATGTTCGCCGGGTTCGGGGCGTGACATACCCTTTTAAGTGGTATCAGAGCAAGGTCAGCTCGATCTAATGTGATTGAGGTTTGGAGTGATAAGGAGTAATGACTTGGGGACAATTAGATATTGAGACCTATAGGACTAAGCAAGGATCATTAAATCTTGATGATTATAGGCTTGAACTTGTGTACACTCTAATGGTCTTGGTGTTGACTTTAATGGATGACTTTGAGTTATGTGGTGATTAAGGTTTATGTGGAAGCAAACTGGGATTAAAGAGTCGTAAGCATGGATTTAGAGGTAGTAATTGTGCTTGAGGATAGTAGAGAATTGCTTAGGAATGAGGGGTCAATTGGATTACATGATTGTGATTGTGGTTTGTCGATGCCCCAACTTTAGGAAAATAAGTTAAGAGAAGATGACTGGTATTAGTCGATTCAGGCTTAATTGTGTTATATCTTGATTGTTTAGTTATCGATTGTTATTGACAACCTTGAGTGATATGAGTTGAGATGAATACAAGGAGTATCTGAATTGAAGATCAGTTGTGATCGAATACATAGGGATTTGATTTGAATATTGACTGGACTTGAGATATATAATGGAATATAGGTGCTTGATGAATGAGAGGCGATGACCACTCGTGGAAATTAGAGATCTTCTGTTGATAAGAATCGATCTGGAGACGCTTATGGTATGACAAGTGGTGAGAACAAACAAGCTGTGCATGTGTTTGTGGCTATGAGATGAAAGTAGACGAAGTTGCATACATGAGCTTATCACTATCAGACTTAATAAACTGTCGCTTGGTATGGGATGTGTTGATGGGATATCTACAAAATGTAATGAAGCATGTTATGGGGCATGTGGAACGGGGCTTTCTCCTTAGATGTATGACTTGAGACAACCAGTAACAACTAGGTCTGATGAGGGCGGGGAGTGATTGCTGGGACAGAGAGGTCCGGATAAGGAGCTGCTTCTAGTAGGCTTATAAGATCAAGGAGGCAGGAATGACCCAAGCCATAAATTGAAAGAGAAAGTTTAGGTATCGGGTTGAGTGTGATTGTGGTTAAGAGATGTATGGCACGAGAGTGATTCTTAAAGCGACTGTTTAAAAGTGGCATGGCATTTGTATTGGCTTCTGTGGTTGGTATGGCTGAGAGCCTTGTATTTGGCAGTGGATGTCGTTTGAAAAAGAAAACTGATGTTTGTGATTGGTCTAGTTGGCATGTTTTAGAATTGACATTATGTGATTGTCTTGGTCAAGGTCTAACTGAGAATTAGACTGCATGGGTGTATATACCCATTGAACTGATGCTTGTTGAGATTGAGATAGCCTGTCATGTTTGAGATAGAGTGGTAGATGCCTTATGTTTAATGTATGAGCGTGTGACTCATAGAAGCGATTCCTTAATTGGTTGTTTGATGTTGGCCTAGTTGAGACTTGCCTAGTATTTGACTGTTGAGTGAGAAGTTGCCTCGTTAAGGCTAGTTTGTTACGTGGTTGTTGCTTAAGGATGATTTGGAATCCTTGGTTAGTGAGCAACTAGTTCAGAGTTGTTGGGAACCACTGATGATTGATGATGATGAATGATGAGATGAGTAGCTTGAGACTGCTAGACTTGAGTAGATAACTTAAGTCTTTGATTCATGGAGGGAATCATAGTGGTTCAAGAAACATGAGAATATAATGAGGTTGAAAGACCAAAATATGGCCGCTAGAGGAGCATTTGGCTCAAGTTTGCGAGATATGAGAAGATCCAATAATTGAGATGGATCGTGAGAATTGAGCAAAGATGAGCGATTGGAGTATGAGTACTGTAAGAGAATATGGCTTGATTTTGTTAATCATGCGATACCCAAGTGTAATAAGGGGGTCATGAGAACTTAAATGAAAATGAGAAAATAGACAGGTAGGCGGACTCGTGAAGGAGCTGCCATTGTTACCCAAGTCACTAAGACGACTAGTGCTGATGAGTTAAGTGATGAAAGTCACAAGAAAGGTGACTCACAGTTACTTCATTCTATGGTGAATGTGTGGGAAGAATCACGAGAGCTTTAAAAAGCTTGTAAAGCTATGTATAAGAATGAGATTGACCGAGTTTGATGGAAAAAATTAGATTTGCAACTGTTTCCCTTCAAATTGAGGGTTTCGTAAGAAAACCTTGGATGTTTTGGGTACAGTAAAGAAAGAAAGTGACCCAGATAGTTATTAGCCTTAAGAGGCTGTTGATGATTGGCGAAGTGTCACAAAGGGAAGAGTTTTCCTTGAAAGCATGGTATATGTTTGGACCGCCTTCATTGAATTGTTCAATGGAAGTACCTTCCTGGAATTTCTCAAACCTAGTTATTACAGGTTGTCCCAAGTCATACATCTATGGAGAAAACCCCATTCTACACACCCCATGATATGCTTCATTACGATTTGTAAGTATCCCATCAACTCATCCCATACCAAGAGAAAGTTTATTAAGTCTGATAGTGATAAGCTCATGTATGCAGTTTCGTCTACTTTCATCTCATAGCCACAAATATATGCATAGCTTGTTTGTTCTCACCACTTGTCATACCATAAGGGTCCCCAGATCGATTCTTATCAACAGAAGATCTCTAATTTCCACAAGTGGTCATTGCCTCTCATTGATCAATCGCCTATATTCCATTATATATCTCAAGTCCAGTTAATATTCAAATCAAATCCCTATGCATTCGATCACAACTGATCTTCAATTCAGATACTCCTTGTATTCATCTCAACTCATATCACCCAAGGTTGTCAATAACAATCGATAACTAAAACCATTAAGATATAACACAATCAAGCCTAAATCCACTAATACCAATCATCTCCTTTAAACTTATTTTCCTAAAGTTGGGGCATCGACAAACCACAATCACAATTATGTAATCCAATTGACCTCTCATTCATAAGCAATTCTCTACTATCCTCAAGCACAATTACTATCTCAAAATTCATGCTTACGACTCTTTAATCCCAATTTGCTTCCACCTAAACCTTAATCACCACATAACTCAAAGTCATCCATTAAAGTAAACACTAAGACCATTAGAGTGTACACAAGTTCAAGCCTGCAATCCTCAAGATTCAATGATCCTAGCTTAGTCCTATAGGTTTCAATATCTAATTGTGCCCATGTCATTACTCCTTATCACTCCAAACCTCAATCACATTGGATCGAGCTGACCTTGCTCTAATACCACTTAAACGAGTATGTCATGCCTCGAATTCGGCGAGCACACGAACATACCACTGGCCGTAATCAAGTTGTGCCATCTAGGATCCTTTGGCCCTCATCTTCGTAATCGTATACATGCGAAAGCAAGAAACTACTCCATACACAAATAAAATCAAGATGAGTTAGGACAGAAAAATAGTACACTTCTCGTATCTATATAGTACACCTCAATTCCCATGAATAGTCAAAACTCAAGATTTAATTACTACAATCACTTTACAGTATACACTCTAAGGTCACCCAATGTCTTAAATACATTTGCTCACCTACTTCCTCCAATGCCACTCCTTTACAAATTTGAGCTGCCTTCGCTTGGGACCTGAAATAGTTAAGCCCCTACTGGGATGAGATATAAATCTCAACAAGTGCAGCTAAACCTAGACCAGAAAGCCAGTCCCCCCAGACTAAGTCATAAAGCAACACATAGAAGCTCATCAAGGCATTGGCATATAGCATAAACGAACACACCACTTTCACAAGCCATAAAAATGACATTTTATTCAATCATCGCCATCGTCAAGGCTCCAAGCTGCGATATAGTTTCACAGGGCTCCAAGCCAAATCATCGCCGGGGCCAACGACCGCGATGAAGTTCACAAGGGCATCTAGCCAAATCATCGCCAGGGCCCACAGCCTTGATGTAGTTCACAAGGGCATCTAGCCAAATCATCGCCAGAGTCCACGGCTGCGATGTACTTCTCTGGCACTCTTGCCAACTAATATCACAGGGCCACAGGCCAATCGATATCATTAGGGCTTCAAGGCAATGCAATCTCCGGGGCCACAAGCCAATCGATATTTTTGGGGTTCATAGCCAATTACCATTCCAAGGGCTCACAGTTGCTCGATACCACTAAGGCCACATGCCAATCGGTATCACAAGAACTCATAGTCAATTGATATCACTAGAGTCATAGGCCAATGATCGCTGGGACACTCTGGCCCATTCAGATCTCAAGGTATTAAGCCAATTCACATCTTAGGCAATTATATTGCAGATGTGACATTCCGAATTCGGACCCCTCTCGAGGCTATTGAATGGAAGGATATCGATCGGTGTATTTCAATTTTAGCTCGCTCGGAGTTGGCCACTCTTGAGCTAACTAACCGAAAGGGAAAGACTAACGCGTAGTCGAGTACGTGGACTTGGGGAAGTCTAGTAAGAAACGACACTTTGATCATAAAGATTGTTGAGGGGATGTTTTAGGCCAGCAAAGATCGATCTAGGAATAATCGTGGAATGCCTTGCTAGTGTTATACGTTGGGATGCCGGTGATTCCGCTTAATCAATGTGTAATTTGCGAGAATTTCCTAAATCGAATTTTGATTATTAGGACCGCAGGAACTAGCGATAAACCTTCGCAATCACATGACAACCAAAGTCGCCACAGCTTAAGAAATCTTAAGGTCGATACGCGTAGCGCCTGCAATAGTCGGTCGTCAGTTTGAGATAAAATGGAATTACAGTCGACGAGAGCTCGACATGAAATTGGACCTTGAAATTGGGTATCAAACAATGAGGAATTTCAACATTGGAAATGAATTAGACGCCGCCTCATCGAAGATAATTTAAATCGAAAAAGTGGAATTCCGGATGGTAAGTGCCAAATGACCATTTTGCCTCTCGACTTTTGGCCTTGCCTTAGGAACTAATGGAGGTCATTTTGGTCATTTGAACCTCCCAAGGATTGCTAAAAGTTGATGAAGGATTGGTCAAAGAAAGTTAATGTGGACCAAAGACCTTCTAGAAGCTTGCCATGTGTCATTGTGAGAACAAGCCATGTGTCATTGTGAGAACAAAGCTTATCCTTTTAGCATTAATTGGCCATCTTGTCCCAACTAACATTCCAAGCCTTTGACCAAGTGAATTATTGGTGGAAGACTCTCTCCTTCTCATTTGGCCGACCATCCCTCTCTCTTCACTTTCTCCATTTTCTTCTTCTTCATCTTCTCTCTCTCGCCGACTAGCCCATCACCTTGTCCGACTACTTCACTATTCTGGCCATAACTTTGTTGTCCGATATCGAATTGAGGAAAACTACAGTCATCGAAAAGCTTATCGTCTTGCCGTTCCAAAAAGGTATTATGAGCAAAAATCCACCCAGCCGTTTATCCCGTAGGTCCGTTTGAGTGAGCAAAGATCATTGACCAATCAGATTCGGACCCGAGGAGCTTCAAGTTGGAATTCTGAGCTTGTTATGGCTTGATTCTTGGTAAGGCCACCTCTCAAGCTTAGTTAAGACATATAGATTTATGTTCATGAGCTTAAAGATATTTATAGTGGGATTTAAGGGTTGATTGTGCGTGGTTTTACTCGGACAAAAAACTGGACAAATTCTGTCCTCGCCGGCGATCATGAGACCAAGACACATTTTGGAACCTTCGAGGCTTCGTTAGACTTGAAAATTGTTGGTAGGCCTCCTTAGAACATAGTATTAAATGTTAGCAAGAAGTATGTGAGTTGGATTGGAATTTCATGGCTAGTTATATATGGTTTTCTCTATGACAGAAAATTGTCATGCGCCGGTCGGTGTTTGGAACCGAGAATGGTGGCTGCAAATTGTAGGATTTCGCTTGCTTGGCTTGTGGTAAGTCGACTTCTAACCCTTTATTAGGGTGTTAAGTTACTAATAGATGAATTATGGTTGAATTGGAAGTGTTTGAAGGGCTGATTTTGAGGTGAAACACGTTAGAGGCCGAGAGCCATGTCAATATGTTCCTAGCGCGCACTAATTTTGAAATGGCTCGTTCTAGGTCGTTCGGTGTCTAAATTGAGCTCCGTTTTCACCCACATGTCCATAAGATCTTGAAGTTTAAGATCTTGGAATTTGTTTCTTGAAAAGTCAGTAAAAAAATGTCAGGTTTCAAGAGACTAAATCTGGTTGTGGAAGACCAAGAGTGGACAGCTTGGTGCTGCGACGATGCGTTGATCGTTTTATGGAATTGCTTGGCCTAAGCTTAAGGTAAGTTATGCCTAAACCTTTATTAGGATGTTAGGTTAATAAAGGATGAAGTTTTGAGTTGAAATGAAAGGTTTTATGGATTGATTTTGTGAGAGGCGCGAGGAAACCAAGTTTGTCTTATTTTGATGAATTGAGCTTTAGTGATTTTGTGGCATGAGTATTATGAAATTGAAGTTGATTTGAGGAATCTAAATCAGTCATGGCATGTGGTTGGGCCATTCGGCATGCTTTGTGGAAATTCTCATGTGATTTGAGTGCATTAAGCGGATTAGTTTACAAATTGAGTCTTAAGTTGAATTGTGAGTAACCAAACTTGAGATTAGTTTGATTTGAGCTAAGTGATGCTTGTGTTTTACTAAGAATTTCGTGACGAGAAATATGTTTGGTCCAGTTGATGCACATTTGGAATGAATGTCTCAAGTAGGCGATAAACTGCTTGATTTCATGAGTTATTTTTTAATGATGAATTTTGAGGCATGAATTGTTTTCTTTAAGTGAAAATCTGAGGCTTTCTATAATTGAAATTTTTATGAATAAAATAGCGTGTGGGATTGTCGAGGAAATGATATGTGCACTAGTGTATGGGATTGCCAAGAAAAATTATAAGTGCACTGGCGTGTGGGATCACCGAGAGAAATTATAAGTGCACTGGCATGTGGGATCGGCAAGAAATTTTATTTGGCCAACGTATTGGGAGAGAGTTACTCCTATTTGACTTGACGAGGTCGTGCGGCTAGAGAGTCCCACACTGACATGATTCATCTCGATTGAAAATGGGCGTCGAGAGTCGTATGGTGACCGAATTATCTCTAGATCGTTAGAGTCTCATATGGACCGACGGGTCATATGGAGACTGAATCATCTCGCAGCCCCAAATTGGGCAGCCCAAGATGGGTGGATATGGAAAAAATTATTTTTCGAAAAAAATAAAGAATGATTTTGAGAAATTGAATATTCCTCGTGTTTTGATGATTTACCTCAAGTATGGAGGTTTGCCTCACGAGTTTTAAGTTTGCCTCATGAATTAAAAATGGCCTTCGAAGGGCGCAATAGAAAATGATATGTTTTTTGGAAATTCATGAAATGAAATTGGAAATATCATCATGTTTCGAAATGGCGTTGAGTACTTGCTTTTGATTGAAAACCCTGTCTTTGTACGAAGCTTAGATTTGTCATGATTTATGACTGAGTCAAGATGATTTGAAGGTACTGAAATGCCAAGTTTTGACAAGTACCCGTTTTACCATGCCAAAGATTTTTATCCTAAAATATTTTTGCAGGTCCCTGACGAAGGAAACCCAAGATTGCCATGGATTGGCATCCGATGAAATCACTGGAAGAAACGATTATAAATCCTTTTGTGACCTTAGGGTTGTAATGATGAAATTTAGGGATTGAGAATTGTAACCTCTACAATATGATCGACCTTTATGAAAGGTGTACCCTTTTGTTCAAAGTCATCTTGTTGTTTTATTTATATGGGGTTGTTTCACACTTTCGCATGCATGTATCATTTGGAAGCTTTGAATAGTTAAGGCCGATGGATCTTGGGAGATCATTAAAGGTAACGGCGAAGGTGGGATGCTTGCGACCTACCGGGCTCGAGGCGTGACAGCAGATATCACACAACCAAGTCAATCCTCATCTCAACCGAAATCATATAGGGATTCTAGCCAAATCATTTCACATGGGCATTCAAGCCAAATCATTTCACACGAGCATTCAAGTCAAATCATTTCACATACTCATATTCGATCATCATAAATCAAAGTTTAATCAATTCACTCATAAAGTAAATCACCAATCAAACGCATCCAGTAGTGTCCTAACGTCCTAGAAAAGGTTTAAGGGACACTTCCCTCGTTAAGCAAGCAAGCAATTCAATCCAAATGACCCTCCTAGGTCATCAAGCTCACGGCCAAACATGGTTCTCACGGCGTGCTTAGGAAAACCACATCGAAACTCGATTATTTCTCAATTCCATCACGCCAATACCTTAATAACAGTGACAACACCTTATTCTCAAGTCGTCACAATGTTAATTCAATGCCCCTAAACATACCAATTGTCGTTCTATCAAGGTAAGTCATACAAAGCCTCAATTCACCAAAACTGCCCAATTTGAGCCCCCACAATCAGGTTCAGTCTCAAGAAAATTGCAATTTTTCTATTGAATTTTTGAGAAAATAAATTATATGGTCTTAAAATTCAAGATCTTATGGACATGTGGACCAAAACGGAGCTTAATTTGGATACCGGACGACTTAGAACGACTCAATTCAAAATCGGTGCGCGTCATGGGCATATTGGTCGGTGTCTCACGCTTTTCACTTCAAAAAGACCTTAATTCAACTTTAAAACTCCATTCACTATAAAACCAACTTGCCATAATCTCAATCTACAAGTTTAGGAAGCTCACCAAGAGTTTTGGAGCAAGAACACCTCTTTTGGTCTTCCGATAAGCCCGTTCCCTTTCGGTGTGTAAGTGGTCAGAATCTGTCCAATTTTAACCACCCACAATCAGCCATGAAAACCTATTTTAACATCTCCAAACTTGCGGCCAAAGTTCATCCAACTTGAGTACTAGATGTTATGAAGCTCCCACAGAAAATTTGAAGACAAACGAAGCCTCTAAGAGGGTAAACAATAGCCTTACCCTAGCTCGTGCAGATTTCGTTCGGTTTTGGTCTCGGACTCACACCGGTAAAAATACTAATCCAAATGAAAAAATTCCACTTGCAGCTTGTCATGGACACACGGATCCAGCTTCTGGTGGTCGGAGGCAGCAAGGCGACCCTGGGAAGGGGTGTTCGAGCAGATCGAACAAGACGGGCATAAGTTGTCTTTCGGGAGCAGTTTTTGCTAAAGTGAAAAGGAAGAAAATCTTGAAGGGGATGGAGATGGCGAAGATGTTGCACGCTTGATCTAATCTAGGGGAGATGTCCATCACATTATTGGTGCCAAATTTGTCAAAGATTGTATTTAACGACATTTAATGCTTGGCCTCTTTTTGGATGACACATGGCAATGGCTCAATTATTGGTCTTCAAGGCTTTGACTTCCATTGACCCATATTTCCCTCCATTTTCGATAGCTACAAGGGAAGGGTGGAATGACTATTTTGCCTTTCCAACTTTCTTAAGGCAAAGGTATAAGGTTGAGGGGCAAAATGGTAATTTATCACTTTTCGTCTGAAACTTCGTTTTCCTCATTTTGAATGACCATTGACGAGGCGACCTTAAATTCTAATCCAATGTTAGAATTCCTCATTTCCGCTTTTCCAATTCTGAGATTCCATTCCATATCTTCAAGCCTCGAGGAGTGGAAATTCAAAATGTCACAATTCTTTCCCCCTTAAAGAAATTTTGTCCTTGAAATTTGCAACCTTCCAATCATCTAGTATTTTGGACATCGGTGCCTCACCGCTATATTATTCTTTAGGATAATTACTTTCATGACTTGACGTTCTTATTCGTCCTTTCCGACATGAGTCATCCTTCTCTAGGACTTATTTTTCTTCAGTCCTCAATCTGTGTTTACTTCTCTCTATTCTCTTTCGACATTCATACATCTGTTAGCAGTTTATCCTCAAGCACTCACATCATCTCTTCCATTTGCCTATCATCATTATTACTAAACCCTTGCTAGAATGCACTTTTTAGTGCCCATACCATCTAGCCTATCACTCCTTTCAAACATCCTTTTGTACCAACAACGATTCATGAACTTACTAACTTGCCCTCTATTATCCAACTCGAATCATAGCTTTTCGACTCCATCAACAAATTCAGGGCTACCTCTGTAATAATCCGTTCTCGATTCCCTTCGAAAATTCCATTAGATCAAAGTGATCCATTAACTTTCGTGGTCATGCCTCTCTCTTTTATCAGCATGTCCAATGCTCGACCACACGATAGACTCATTCAACTTTCAGTCCTTATCACCGATAGTATTAAAGAAAAATCTTGGCACATCCTTGTGTTATCTCAAGGGACACCATAATTATTCTTTCGAATGTCGATGAGGTCATCTCTTTAAGTTCTTCTTCAATACTGGACTCATACTTTCGTCCATGGGACCTCCAGGTTCGATTCATTCCGATAACCCCATTAAATATCTGGGTTCGATCATGACAATACCTCAACTCCCTTCTAGCCTTCAGGCTAGGTGTTTCCAGTAGCCATCACACTAGTCCATTAACGAAATTTCAATTTATAAGTTGAATATCTTATTTCTTGAGGGAAGATCTGTCCCTCCATCACCAATTATACAAGGCTCAATTTTCAACCTCTTATAGTTCACCTAACTTCGAGGTCTTTCTTTACACAAGCAACACTCCTATATCCACAAGCAATTTCATCCTTCGGCGTTGCCTCTCATTCAATTTTCATTTGGAAACTACTACCTTATATTCTTGTGGTAGATATTAACTCAAACCTCTTTCCACTCAAGTAAGGTTTCTCAAACTTTGTCGCGAGCGCTAAGCATTCCAACTCATGTGGCATTACTATCATGACGAACATGCAATACCAATTTCAAATCGCCTTGTTACACCTCAAATTTCCTTTCCACATCACATCATCAAGATTCTATTGACTCTTTTGATTCCAAACAGGAACGCCACTACCAGCGTAGTCATCCACTTGACTCAAGTCCTCGAAAGTGCAATTCACGTCTGTTCCTCCCTTCGCATTGCATCTTATATTTAACCCATTTCATCAATGGAACAGCTCTAGTGCGGAACCCCCCCACGTTCCATCTATAACAATCTATCAATCCCAAGAAACTTCAAGTTTCAGTAACTCACATCGACCTAGATCGATTCATCACTCATTCCCATCCTCATAGGCTCCACATGAATTTTAATTCCCATAAATCTCACAACGGAGGAATCTTATCTCATCAAACCCACAACTCGTGCTCTTCACAATTAACATACAACGAGTATCTCTTTAGGGTCCATAGGATACTCTCGAAAGTCAATCACATTTCTCATGACTCCTTAAATGAGTCCAATTATTGTCTCTCTAGACGGTAACAACCAACTGAATCATTCCTTGGGTACTTAATCCGATTATTATCAACTTCTTTCTGCTCGATGTTGAATTGCTCAAACTGTTCCACACACTTTCACTTAAGAGCTTGAAATTTGGCCCTCTGTTGCCACGGGTCTCCACTAGGACCACGCAACATTTTGCTCATTTTTATCACTCTTCCTTGAGGAAGCACTCTTATCTTAACCACTGGTTTCCATAACCAGTCAATGCAATTTTATCCCAATCCCGTCCGTTCCACTGAACGTCGACAATATCCTGGAATTCAACGTTGTCCACAAAACAATTTCTCGTACTTCACTTTCAAGAGTCGTTCAAGTTCTGTGTCTTCTTTCTTAGTTTAGACACTCCATCTTAATATCAAGACAATTAGGATTTTATCTTCCTTCCACACTAGGGTCTCTTACCCTACGAAGGAAACTAAATGCTTCAATTGCATTCTTTTACTTCAAATCCACATTGTCCTTCCTATTCTTTAGAGTGTCAATCTTGAAGTCTGCACCAACGACGATACCTTCACTCTAAGATTCAATTGTCACCCTGCCTGACATTCTCTTTCCGGTGACTCAGTCACCTCAAGTGACAAGATTCGTTCTTCTTTGGTTTCCACCAATTCACGTATCGAATAATCAATTTGACTACCTCAAGTCACTCTGCAATTACACTCTAAGCGCTCTTTTCGCTTCCTCAATCATTCATTAGAATTATAATCGGTCAGGACTATCAAGTCCGTTCACTTTCCTTTCCCTCAACGACCATCTCATGGTCCAATCACCCTTTAAGATTGACATCCTATTCTTTAGGGCTGGCAACACATAATACCACTTCTAGTGATCTTGATTCTTCCTCAATCAATCTCATTTCATTCAACAAGGTCAAACAACTAACATAACTTCTTCCTTAAATTTGCCTCACGACGGAAGAAACAAAACATCAATCTCTCGTTACGAGCCTTACACCAAGGTAAAAGCCGTTTCCCTCAGGCATGTTCCATGTTCCATAAAGAACATCTCTTTACTCATAATCCATGAGCAAGAGTTCTCTTATTCACATGTCTTCCGTTCATTCGCTTCTCCTACCGAGTCAAGGAGCGGCTCCTGGCAGGCTTCTAAGATTAAGGAGGCAGGAATGACCCAGGCCATAAATTGAAAGAGAAAGTCTAGATATCGAGTTGAGTCTGATTGTGGTTAAGAGATGTATGGCACGAGAGTGATTCTTAAAGCGACTGTTCAAAAGTGACATGGCATTTGCATTGGCGCCTATGGTTGGTATGGCTGAGAGCCTTGTATTTGGCAGTGGATGCCGTTTGAAAAAGAAAACTGATGTTTGTGATTGACCTAGTTGGCATGTTTTAGAATTGGCATCATGTGATTGTCTTGGCCAAGGTCTAACTAGAAATTAGACGGCATGCGGGGTATATACCCATTGAACTGATGCTTGTTGAGATTGAGATAATCTGTCGTGTTTGTGACAGAGTGGCAGATGCCTTATGTTTAATGTATGAGAGTGTGACTCATAGAAGTGATGCCTTAATTGGTTGTTTGATGTTGGCCTAGTTGAGATGTGACATTCTAATTTCCAGTCAATTTCAGGCTCATTAATGAGAAATGAATCTAGAGATGTATTTCAGTCACATCTTGCTCGAATCTGATCAATTCGGGTAGACTGACCAAAAGAGAAAAGCTAACGCGAGACATGGTACGTGGACCTAGGGAATTTAGATAAGAAAAGGCGCTTTGACCATAAGGATTATCGAGGGGATATTTAGAATCACAAAAAGGTCGATCTAAGAATGATTAGGAAATGCCCTGCGAGTGTCGTACGTTGGAGCGCGGGTGATGCCGCTTAACCAACGTATGATTTGCAAAATTTTTCTGAATCGGACAATGACGATCTAGCCCAAAGGGACTAGTGATAAACCCTCACAAGTACATGACAACCAAAGCCGCCACGATTGACGAGCCCTAAATATGATGAGAATCACAGGGTCGATACGTGTAAAGTCCGCAAAAGCCATTCGTCGGTTCGAGATAGGCTGGAATCATGTTTGATAGAGGAAACCATCAGAAACGAGTCTTGAAAAATTTAAAATGGAAAATCAAGAATTCCAACGTTATTCGGATTGGCCGTCGCCCTATCGAAGAGTTTTGGAGCGAGAAAAACAACGTTCTGAACGTCGGGGGTAAAATTACCTTTTTGCCCCTCAAGCTTAGAACTTTGCCATGCATTTGAAGAAGGGCAATTTGGTCATTAAACCCTCCCAAAGCTGCCGAATTCAAGAAGAGATGAGGGCCATTGGATCAAAACTTGAATGACAAGGGGACAAGTGTCAATGGATGGTGCAAAGAGAGGTCATATCCAACTTTAGGCAACTACCATTCAAATCATTGACCAAGAGCTTGTATATAGTCTTTCCACTCTCTCTCTTCACTCACTTTGGCCGGCCACACACCTCATCACCACCGAAAACCATCTTCTTCCTCCTCCTTCAATCTTCTCTTCGACGATCGCCACTGTGCCTCCCGTTCGCTGCCCACGATGGCCACCTCCGACCACCGCCTGACTGCTGGCCAATCACACCAACCTAGATCTACGTCTTAACGATCTCCTTGAACAAGAAGTGGGCCATTTGGCCCACCGAGGAGCTCCGGCTAAGCATTTTCTCGAGAGCCGATAGAATCAGACTCAACCAAAGGTAGGTCCTGTTTCTAACCCTTTTGAAGGGCAAATGTTGGAGTTTTGAAGTCAAATTTAATGGAGGTCTAGTAGACGTATATATGAATCTGTGGTAAAAAGTTGAGAGTGATTTGAACAAGTTTTGACCTCGAAATGGTCTTGTGAACTTGGAACAGAAAACTGCCAGTACTGACCTTGGACGATTCGACGACTTTCGACGAGTTTCCCGCGACCATTCGACTTCAAACTTACGGTGAGCCACACAAACCCTTAGATAGATATGTTAAGAGGTAAGATGATGATTAAATGATAGATTTAGAGTTGAATTAGGGCTGGACAAGTTGGGATTGCATAGAACCGAGAGGAACCGGTTCGGTTCTGTGCATGGCCGAACCTTGGAGGGCTGATGGCTAGTGATTTTGAGTCTCAAATTGATGATTAAGACATGTTAAGATTGTGAGGATTATGCTATGGAAGTTTATGGTTCATGGATGGTTCAATTGGACTTGGAAGTTGATGAAATTAGTTGGATTTTATTAGGTTGCGCGTTGAGTTCGATATTGGACCATTGTGGGTCGAAACTTTGAGGATCCAAGAAGTGAATTTTGGTGTAGTCAAAAGCAAGGTAAGGGAATCCTAAACTTAGGATAGGGAGGTTGGACTCAATTGGGTGAGTCGAGGATTAAATTGATCGATTTAGGAGAATATTCCAAAGAGGTAGTTCTTAATATGTCCCGAGTGGTTATAGGAAGCCCATGAGTGATATTGTTTGTGTTTAAATCACATGCCATGTCGAATGTCATTGATTGTTTTGCATGTCATGAATATTCAAATTTTGCATGAGTTGCACCTGTGGTTTTATCCGTGAATTGCATTGAGAAGCACGGCATGGGCATGACATGGCGAGGCCCTAAGGCGTATGAGACGCGGGGTGGGAGGTGGATGCCCTGATGCGACGAGATCGCGGGGTGAAGTTGGTGTTGTGTGGCGCCTTGATGCGATGAAATCGCAGGGTTGAGATGGACACGGTACTGATGCGACCTATTCGCTGGACGGAGGTATGAGATGATGATATTAGCCTGGAGATTCATTGGAACCTGATGCGTTTACGTGGGTTACTGATGACGGTCTAATGCGTTTACGCGGACCGAGTCTGATGCGATCTAATCGCGGGCTGGAGATTGGGCAAGCAGGAAGAGGTGGTTGTGGTGAGATGGCAGGATGAATTGTGCATTATCATCTGAGTGTGACATGTTGTCATAGTTGCATGCCTGTTATCTGTATGTTGTTATTTTTCTGATTTATGCTTGATATGCTTGTGAGTGGAATTATTGGGGTGTACGACTACCTAAGTGGACGGTCGGCCTAACCTAGGGTTAGGACTCTTTTACTGAGATGTATATCTCACCCCTTTTGGGGACCCTTATTTTTACAGATCCTAGGCCTCAGATATGTGGCCCATGCGTTTTGGGGATCCCAAGGAGATGACGGTATATTTTGACAAGTTCTCGGATAGGCAGGGGAACATTTATGTAAGAAAATGTACGGTTGTATGGGTTGACGAGGGTAGTCCGAATTGGAAGCCTCATAGGTTCGAGGCATGGTTTAAGAAAGTTGGGGTCGAGCAGATCGAACCGCTGAAGCCCCACGAGGTAACCTAGGGTGTTATCCCTGATTGGTGCAAGACCGCCGGGGAGCAGGAGCTGCCAGAGGGTTCTGTTGTTGGGTCTAGGATTGGATCAGAGAAGACCCCAAACTTGGAGTTCACTAAGGACGAGGTGATTGTCGTGGAGGCTACCGAGGAGGATCTGGCGGAGCCATCACATGAGGCGACCATGGAGGATTCCATCGTGGTCCAGACAGAGACCTTCTCGGAGCATGAGCCGACAGAGGTTGCAGAGGATACAGGGGACTCCAGCAGCTCATCTTAGGTGTCCTGACTCGTTGGCTCGATCTTGTAATGGCGATCCCCGACCATGGCCATTTTGGATGTCGATGATGGTCATGCCTTTTGATGTGCTTACACTGTTACCCTTGCCTAGCGGATTGTAGTAGTCGAAATTTGTATGAACAATAAGTTATAATGTATGACAGTTGTTATGCTATCCAAGTCCCACTTAACTTATATTTTGTACAGGGATTTATTTGAGTACCGCTTCCGCATGCTAAATGTATATATTATCTCTTGACTTGTTTATGGATCTTGGGACCACGAGAGATGAGTTGTCTGCTTGCGGGGATGTTCGCGTGCTCGACGGGTTCGGGGCGTGACATCCTCGTCCGATTTGGTATTAGAGCAAGGTCGGCTGGATCCAAAGTTGGCTGAGGACTGGAGTAATAAGGAGGATTAAGTTGGAACAAGGACGGATAGCAAGACCTTAGGAGACTGATTAAAGTAAGGCATAGGGTGTATAGCTTGTGACCTAGTACTTAAGGTTGACAATGGACTCTGGTGGGGTTGTGGTAATGTAGGAGGATTAAGTTCCCTGCTTAGAGTCGATGGTCATTTCTGAATTTTGGCCTGATAACTGAATGAGTATGGCTAGATAAGTGAATGAGTACAGCCTGTTTCGGTGAATTGTTGGATTGAACAGGATTGAGGAATGATCATGAGCTATTTGATATAGTATCTTAGAAAGTTATTATGTGAAAGAGGTGCTGCAATGTAACTGTTTCCGTTAAAGAGTAGTTAGTAGCTCTGGATTTGGATGATTAAGTAAGTTACTAACTCTTTGCTGAACTTGTAGTGGACCAGGTTCAGTAGAAAGTGATAAAGATGAGCAACCCATCTAGAAGGTCTGGAAGGCCAAGAGGCGAAGCTTCTAGCTTGAGGCCGCCTGTCGTTGAAGATCCAAGGATGGATGGCGTGCTGAGGGCACTGAAAAGGATTGGAGACATGATTGATCGGCAGGCTCTGGATCGAGAAGTTGCCATCACCCAAGCAGTAGGAGCTGCCATAGCCGCCGTCAACGCCAACAACGGCAATAATGGTGTCAACGGAAGCCAGAATGAACAAGGCTAGGGTAATGAAGCTATGAATACCCAAGAAGAGATCATCGTGGCCAGACAAATGGGCTAACTGGTCGAGCAGTTCATAAAGTTGAAGCCGACGCAGTTCGATAGGACTGGAGATCCCGAGTTAGCACCCAAATGGATAGAAAAGTTAGAGAAAGCTTTTGGTGGGCTGAGGTGCACCGATGAAGAAAAGTTGTTGCTAGCGGTGTACCAGCTGGAGGGTACAGTGAATGACTGGTGGGCTGCCACCAAGAATGGCGTTTTCCCTGAAGGAACGGCCATGAACTGGGAAGTTTTTAAGACGGCCTTCAATGATAAATATTTCTCAGAAATGGCTAGGGAAAGGAAGTAGGTAGAATTCCTGCAACTACGTCAAAACTAGCTGACAATAGACCAGTACGAGGCCGAATTCTCGAGACTGTCAAGGTATGCACCACGATCAGTGAAGGACCCTCAAGAGAAATCTAGGAGATTCAGGGATGGTTTGAGGCCCGAGCTCTGTAGCCAGATGATTGCTCTGAATTTGAGGACCTACAAGGAGATCTACGAACGGGGCCAAATGATTGAAAGAGACTTGAAGGAGAGAAACACCGCAACTGGATCGCGGTTTACGTCATTCAGAGATAATCTCCAGATGGGCAAGAGGCCGATGGCGAACAATAGGCGCTTTGTGCCTCCAGTGCGGAAGAATATCTTGAAGCCGACGAATCCTGCGAACTGAAACTGCCACCTTTGTGGTAGGAGGCATGAGAATGGGCCATGCCCGGTAAGGACAGGAGCTTGTTTTAAGTGTGGTCAGCTGGGCTACCAGATGAGGGTGTGTTCAAACCAAGCCTCGGCAAGTCGACCCCAAGGACAAAGGTCGCAAGCTAGATCGTCGATTACCATGCCTCAGATTGAGTAGAACCGACCACCAGCTCAAGGCAGAGTGTATGTAGTAGCCCGCAGGGAAGCAGAGGGAGCACCAGGTGTGGTCACAGGTATGGTTTACTTGTGCAATCAAGTCGCATACGCATTGTTTGACCCTGGTGCCACGCATTCAATTGTGTCTGCGCAATTTGCTGAATTAGTGGGGATGAAATTGAAACCGTTGAATGTGATTTTGCATGTTGCCATATTGTTAAAGGATAACATATTGGTTTCAATGGGTTGTGCTAGTTGTGAGATTGTGATTGGGGGAAGTAAAGAGAGTATTGACCTAGCTGTATTACCCATGTTTGATTTTGATGTAATAATAGGAATGGATTAGTTGGGTAAGCAGGGGCAGTAATAGACTGTGGTAGTAAAATAATCCGATTTTATTCGAGAGGACACCCTAGCTTTGAATTGGTGGGAAGTCGATGAGGGATCTTGATTCCCTTAGTTTCGTCCCTTCAAGTGACTAAGTTGATGTCTGAAGGATGTTAGGCATACTTGTGGCAGTAGTGGACACGACTACCGAAGAGCCAAAGTTAGAGAATATCCCGATAGTGCGTGAATTTCCTGATGTGTTTCCCCAAGAGTTGCCAAGATTACCACTGGAACAGGAAATAGAATTTGTGATTGAATTAGCCCTTGGAACGGAGCCGATTTCGAAAGCACCTTACAGGATGTCCTTGTCAGAGTTGAAAGAGTTAAAGGTGCAGATGCAGGAATTGTTGGACAAAGGATTTATCTGACCAAGTGCTTCACCGTAGGGAGCACCAGCGTTGTTTGTAAGGAAGAAGGATGGGTCTTTGCGGTTATGCATCGACTATCGGTAGCTGAACCAAGTGATAGTGACGAACAAGTATCCCCTGCTGAGGATTGACGATTTGTTTGACCAGTTGCAGGGAACGGCAGTATTTTCGAAGATTGATTTGAGGATTGGGTATCATCAGCTGAGGATTAAGAAGGAAGACATATCTAAGATTGCCTTTAGGACAAGGTATGGTCATTATGAATTCACGGTGATGCCGTTCGGATTGACCAATGCTCCAGCTGTATTCATGGGCCTGATGCATCGAGTATTTAAGGAATTTCTAAACAGATTCGTCATAGTCTTTATTGACGATATCTTGATTTACTCGAGGAATGGTGCAAAACATGATGAGCACCTAAGGATTGTACTACAGACGCTGAGGGAGCATACGCTCGCTCTATGCGAAGTTGAGTAAGTGTGAGTTCTGGCTGAACAGGGTAGCATTTCTTGGTCATGTGCTGTCTGGTAAAGGAATCGCAGTGGATCCTACGAAGATTGAGGCTGTAACAAATTGGCCCAGACCCACTATGGTCATTGAAGTCAGAAGTTTCTTGGGATTGGCAGGGTACTATAGGCACTTTGTGGAGAAATTCTCATCAATAGCCATCCCATTGACGCGGTTGACGAAGAAGGAGACGAAGTTTGAATGGACTGACAAATGTGAGAAGAGTTTTCAAGAACTCAAACATAGACTAACTATCGCGCCAGTGCTGACAATACCATCAGGACCGGGAGGTAACGAGATATACAGCGATGCTTCGCTGAAAGGATTAGGCTGTGTACTGATGCAGCACGGAAGAGTAGTAGCCTACGCATCCAGACAATTAAGGCCACATGAAATGAATTATCCAACTCATGACCTGGAGTTAGCGGCGATTGTATTCGCTTTGAAGATTTGGAGACATTACCTCTGTGGTGAGAAGTTCCAGATCTATACCGACCACCAAAGTTTGAAGTATCTGTTTTCCCAGAAAGAGCTGAATATGAGGCAGCGTAGGTGGATGGAACTGCTGAAGGATTATGATTGTGATATCCTATATCACCTTGGGAAAGCAAACTGAGTGGCAGACGCGCTGAGTAGGAAGTCGAGCATCGCACGTCTGCTGGTGAAAGGTTGGTCGATGATTGAGAATTTAAGAGATTCTGAGTTCAGACTAAAGGTTAGCCAGTTGTTTAGCTTGGTAGCTATGTTGAGGGTAGAACCTGAGGTCCAGGAAGGAATAAAGGCCTTACAATCTACGGACCCAGAGATTCAGAAGATCCTTGAGATGGATGAGACAAAGAGAAAGCTCAAGTTTCAGGTGTCTGAAGACGGAACCCTAAAGTTTTGAGGACGATTGTGCGTGCCAAAAGATGAAGGGCTCAGGGAAAGAATTTTATCGGAGGCTCACAGGATTATAGCATCCACCCTGGAAGTACAAAGATAAACCAGAATTTGCAACAGCATTATTGGTAAAACGGGATGAAGGTGGACGTAGCAAAATACGTGGCTAAATGTTTGACATGCCAGCAAGTGAAAGCGCAGCATTGTAAGCCTGGAGGACTATTACAGCTACTAGAGATACCCGAATGGAAGTGAGAGCATGTGACTATGGATTTTGTGATGGGACTCCCAAGAAGTCAAAGAGGTTACGACTCTATATTGGTAGTCGTGGACAGTTGATCAAGTCCGCACATTTCATCCCGGTGTGAAAGAATTTCGCCATGGATAGGTTTGCAAAGCTATACTTGAGGGAGATAGTGAGGTTGCACAGAGTGCTAGTGACGATCACGTCGGATAGAGATCCCAAGTTCATGGCAAATTTTTGGAAGAGTCTGTAAGAAGCCATGGGAACTCGATTGCAATTTAGTACGGCGTACCATCCGTAGACGGGCGGACAGTTGGCAAGGACAATACAGACGCTGGAGGATATGCTGCGAGCATGCGTCATAGATTTCAAAAGTGGATGGGAAGACCAACTACATCTGGTAGAGTTTGCTTATAATAATAGCTACCAGCAGAGTATACAAATGGCACCATTCGAAGCACTCTATGGCAGAGCCTACATAACCCCGATTTGCTGGGATGAGGTAGGAGAAAGAAGTATCACAGGTTCAGAATTGGTAGAGCAATCGGTGGAAGCAGTGAAGATAATTCGGGATAGACTGAGGACGGCACAGAGTCGTTAGAAGAGCTATGCAGATAAGTGGCGCAGGCCCTTGGAATTTCAAGTGGGCGATCAAGTCTTCCTCAAGGTGTCACTAATGAGAGGATTATCACGATTCGGAAAGAAGGGGAAATTGAGCCCAAGGTACTGGAGCGGATTGGAACCTTGGCCTACAGGCTTGCCCTGCCGCCTAATCTATCCCAAGTGCATGATGTGTTCCATGTGTCGATGCTGCGAAAGTATGAACAAGATCCGACACATGTGCTGGACTACGAAACCATAAAAGTAGACGATGGAGTGTCTTACGTAGAGAAGCCGATAAGGATCAAGGACTAGAGGAGCAAATCTTCAGGAATAAGAAGATCCCACTAGTCAAGGTAGTATGGGAGCACCATGGAACGGAATGTGCCATAAGGGAGAACGGAGAGACGATAAGGCAACAACACCCCCATTTATTTGAGTAATTAAGTGTAATGTAAATTTCGAGAACGAAATTTTTATAAGGGGGAAAAGTTATGACATTCTGATTTCTAATCAATTTCAGACTCATTAATGAGAAATGAATCTAGAGATGTATTTCAGTCATATCTCGCTCGAATCTGATCAATTCGAGTAGACTGACCGAAAGGAAAAGGTTAACGCGAGACATGGTACGTGGACCTAGGGAATTCGGACAAGAAATGGCGCTTTGACCATAAGGATTGTCGAGGGGATATTTAGAACCACAAAAAGGCTGATCTAAGAACAATTAAGAAATGCCTTGCGAGTGTCGTACGATTAGAGCATGGGTGATGCCGCTTAACCAACGTATGATTTGCAAAATTTTCCTGAATCGGACAGTGATGATCGAGACCAAAGGGAATAGTGATAAACCCTCACAATTACATGACAACCAAAGCCGCCACGATTGACGAGCCCTAAATGTGATGTGAATCATAGGGTCGAAACGCGTAAAGTTCGCAAAAGCCACCCGTACGTTCGAGATAGGCTGGAACCACGTCTGATAGAGGAAACCATCAGAAACAAGTCTTGAAAAATTTCAAATGAAAAATCAAGAATTCCAATGTTATTCGGATTCGCCGTGGCCCTATGGAAGAGTTTTGGAGTGAGAAAAACGACGTTCTGAACGTTGGGGGTAAAATTACCTTTTTGCCCCTCAAGCTTAGAACTTTGCCATGCATTTGAAGAAGGTCGATTTGGTCAGTAAACCCTCCCAAGGCTGCCAAATTCAAGAAGAGATGAGGGCCATTGGATCAAAGCTTGAATGACAAGGGGACAAGTGTGAATGGATGGTGCAAAGAGAGGTCATGTCCAACTTTCGACAACTACCATTCAAAGCATTGACTAAGAGCTTGTATATAGTCTTTCCACTCTCTCTCCTCACTCACTTTGGCCGGCCACACACCTCATCACCACCGAAAACCATCTTCTTCCTCCTCCTTCAATCTGCTCGCCGACGACCGCCATTGAGCCTCCCGTTCGCCGCTTATGATGGCCACCTTCGACCACCGCCTGACCGCCGGCCGACCACACCAACTTAGATCTACATCTTGCCGACCTCCTCGAACAAGAAGCGAGTCATTTGAACCACCGAGGAGCTCCGGCCAAGTATTATCCCGAGAGCCATTTTGAAGGCCGAAATGTTAGAGTTTTGAGGATAAATTTTATGGAGGTCTAGTAGACATTTATATGAATCTGTGGTAAAAATTTGATAGTGATTTGGAGAAGTTTTGACCTCGAAACGGTCTTGCGAACTTGGAACAGAAAACTGCCGGTACTGACCTTGGACGATCCGGCGACTTTAGACGAATTTCCGGCGACCATTCGACTTCAAACTCACGGTGAGCCTCACAAACCCTAAGATAGATATGTTAAGAGGTAGGAAGATGATTAAATGATAGATTTAGAGTTAAATTAGGGCTAGACAAGTTGGGATTGCACAGAACCGAGAGGAACTAGTTCGGTTCTATGCATGGCTGAACCTTGGAGGGCTGATGGCTAGTGATTTTGAGTCTCAAATTGATGATTAAGACATGTTAAGATGGTGGGGATTATGCTATGGAAGTTTATGGTTCATGGATGGTTGAATTGGACTTGGAAATTGATGGAATTAGTTGGATTTTATTAGGTTGCGCGTTGAGTTCGATATTGGACCATTGTGGGTCGAAATTTTGAGGATCCAAGAAGTGAATTTTAGTGTAATCAAACACAAGGTAAGGGAATCCTAAACTTAAGATAGGGAGGTTGGTCTCAATTGGGTGAGTCGAGGATTAAATTGATCGATTTAGGAGAATATTCCAAAGGCGTAGTTCTTAATATGTCCCGAGTAGTTATAGGAAGCCCATGTGTGATATTGTTTGTGTTTAAATCACATGCCATGTCGAATGTCATTGATTGTCTTGCATGCCATGAATATTCAAATTGTGCATGAGTTACACCTGTGGTTTTATCTATGAATTGCATTGAGAAGCATGGCATGAGCATGACATGGCGAGGCTTGAGGCGTATGAGACGCGGGACGGGAGATGGATGCCCTGATGCGACGAGATCGCGGGGTGGAGTTAGTGTTGCGTGGCGCCCTGATGCGATGAAATCGCGGGGTTGAGATGGCCACAGTCCTGATGCGAACTAATCGCGGGACGGATGTATGAGATGGTGATATTGGCCTAGAGATTCATCGAAACCTGATGTGTTTACGCGGATCGAGTCTGATGCCATCTAATCGCAAGCTGGAGATTGAGGCAGAAAGGAAGAGGTGGTTGTGGTGAGATGGCAGGATGAATTGTGCATTTATCATTTGAGTGTGATATGTTGTCATAGTTGCATGCTTGTCATCTGTATGTTGTTATTTTATCGATTTGTGCTTGATATGCCTGTGAGTGGAATTATTGGGGTGTACGACTACCTGAGTGGACGGTCGGCCTAACCTAGGGTTAAGACTCTTTTACTGAGATGTATATCTCACCCCCTTTAGGGACGCTTATTTTTACAGATCCCAAGCCTTAGATATATGGGCCATACGTTTTGGGGATCCCAAGGAGATGACGGCATATTTTAACGAGTTCCCAAATAAGCAATGAAACATTTATGTGAGAAAATGTACGGTTGTATGGGTTGACGAGGGTAGCCCGAATTGGAAGCTTCATAGGTTCGAGGCATGATTTAAGAAAGTTGGAGACGAGCAGATCGGGCCTCAAAGCCCCACGAGGTACCCCAGGGTGTTATCCCTGATTGGTGCTAGACCGCTGGGGAGCAGGAGCTGCCAGAGGGTTCTGTAGTTGGGTCTAGGAATGGACCAGAGAAGACCCCGACCTTGAAGTTCACTGAGGACGAGGTGATTATCGTGGAGGCTACTGAGGAGGATCTGGTAGAGCCATCACATGAAGCGATCAGGGAGGATTCCATCGAGGTCCAGTTAGAGACCTTCTCGGAGTATGAGCCGATAGAGGATGCAGAGGATACAGGGGACTCTAGTAGCTCATCTTAGGTGTCCTGATTCGTTGGCTCGATCTTGTGATGGCGACCCCCGACCATGGCTATTTTGGATGTCGATGATGGTCATGCCTTTTGATGTGCTTACCTTGTCGCCCTTGCCTAGCGGATTGTAGTAGTCGAAGTTTGTACGAGCAGTTAGTTATAATGTATGACAGTTGTTATGCTATCCAGGTCCCACTTAATTATATTTTGTACGGGGATTTATTTGAGTACCGCTTCCGCATGCTTAATGTATATATTATCTCCCGACTTGTTTGTGGATCTTGGGACCACGAGATATGAGTTGTCTGCTTGCAGGGATGTTCGTGTGTTCGACGGATTTGGGGCGTGACATGAGACTTGCCTAATATTTGGTTGTTGAGTGAGAAGTTGCCTCGTTAAGGCTAGCTTGTTACTTGGTTGTTGTTTAAGGATGATTTGGAATCCTTGGATAGTGAGCAACTAGTTCAAAGTTGTTGGGAACCACTGGATGATTGATGGTGATGAATGATGAGATGAGCAGCTTGAGACTGCTATACTTGAGTAGATAACTTAAGTCTTTTATTCCTGGAAGGAATCATAGTGGTTCAAGAAACATGAGAATCTAATGAGGTTGAAAGACCAAAATACGGTCGCTAGAAGAGCAGTTGACTCAAGTTTGCGAGATATGAGAAGATCCAAGAACTGGGATGGATCGTGAGAATTGAGCAAAGATGAGCGATTGGAGTATGAGTGCTGGAAGAGAATATGGCTTGATTTTGTTAATAATGCGAGACCTAAGTGTAATAAGGGGTCATGAGAACTTAAGTGGAAATGAGAAAATAGATAGGTAGGCGGACTCGTGAAGGAGCTGCCATTGTTACCCAAGTCACTGAGACGACTAGTGCTGATGAGTTAAGTGATGGAAGTCACAAGAAAGCTGACTCCCAGTTACTTCATTCTAAAGTGAATGTGTAGGAAGAACCACAAGAGTTTTAAAAAGCTTGTGAAGCTATGTATAATAATGAGATTAACTGAGTTTGATGGAAAAAAGTGGATTTGAAACTGCTTCCCTCCGAATTGAGGGTTTCGTAATAAAACCTTGGATGTTTTGGGTATAGTAAAGAAAGAAAGTGACCTTGGTAGTTAGTAGCCTTAAGAGGTTGTTGATGATTGGCGAAGTGTCACCAAGGGAAGAGTTTTCCTTGAAGGCATGGTATATGTTTGGACCGCCTTCATTGAATTGTTCAATGGAAGTACCTTCCTGAAATTGCTTGAGAGCAATAGTTGTGTGGACCCTAATAATCTTGGAAGGATCTAAGGACGATCGACTAGTGCGAGGCAGAGTTCTCAAGGTTGTCTAAGGGTGTCAAGGGGTGGTTAATGACCCTTTGAGTGAGACATGAGGTCTCCGATTGGAATGGAATTTGAAAGCCTTATGGCTAGTGAGTATTCCTGACTTTGAGGAATAGAAATATGACTCAGTAAGATAATCGAATAAACGGAAGACATGTCAATAAGAGAACTCCTATTCATGGATTATGAGCAAAGAGATGTTCATTATGGAACATGGAACGTGCCTGAGGGAAACGACTTTTACCTTGGTGTAAGGCTCATAATGAGAGATTGGTGTTTTGTTTCTTCCGTCGTGAGGAAAATTTAAGGAAGAAGTTATGTGAGTTGTTTGACCTTGTTGAATGAAATGGGATTGATTGAGGATGAATCGGAACTACTAGAAGTGGTATTATGTGTTGCCAGCCCTAAAGAGTAGGGTGTCGTTCTTAAAGGGTGATTGGACCATGAGATGGTCGTTGAGGGAAAGGAAAGTGAATGGACTTGATAGTCCTAACTGATTATAATTCTAATGAATGGTTGAGGAAGCCAAAAGATTGCTTAGAGTGTAATTATAGAGTGACTTGAGGTAGTCGAATTGAGTATTCGATACGTGAATTGGTAGAAACCAAAGAAAAACGAATCTTGTCACTTGAGGTGATTGAGTCACTAGAAAGAGACTGTCAGGTAGGGTGATATTTGAATCTTGGAGTGAAGGTATAGCCGTTGGCGCAGACTTCAAGATGGACACTCTAAGGAATAGGATGGACAATGTGGATTCGAAGTAAAAGAATGCAACTGAAGTGTATAGTTTCCTTCGTAGGGTAAGAGACCCTAGTGTGGAAGGAAGAGAAAATCCTAATTGTCTTGATATTAAGATGGAGCATCTAAACTAAGAAAGAAGATACAGAACTTGAATTATTCTTGGAAGTGAAGTACGAGAAACTGTCCTGTGGACAACGTCGAATTCCAAGATTATTTTGACGTTCCGTGGAACGGACGGGATTGGGATAAAGTCGCATTGACTGGTTTTGGAAACCAGCGGTTAAGATAAGAGTGCTTCCTCAGGGAAGAGTAACAAAAAGGAACAAAATGTTGCGTGGTCCTAGTAGAGACCCGTGGCAACAGAGGGCCAAGGTTCGAGCTCTCAAGTAAAAAGTGTGGGGGACAGTTTGAGCAATTCAACATCTGGCATAAAGAAGTTGATAATAGTTGGATTAAGTGCCCAATGAATGATTCAGTTGGTTGTTACCGTCTAGATAGACGATGATTGGACTCATTTAAGGAGTCATGAGAAATGTGAATGACTTTCAAGATTATCCTATGGACCCTAAAGAGATGCTCGTTGTATGTTAATTATGAAGAGCACGAGCTATGGGTCTGATGAGGTAAGATTCCTCCGTTGTGAGATTAATGGGAAATAAAATTCATGTGGAGCCTTTGAGGATGGGGATGAGTGATGAATCGATTAGGGTCGATGTAAGTTGCTGAAACTTGAAGTTTCCTGAGATAGATGGAACGTGGGGGGATTCCCCACCAGAGCTGTTCCATTGATGAAATGGGTTAAATATAAGATGTAATGCGAAGGGAGGAACAGACGTGAATTGCACTTTCGAGGACTTGAGTCAAGTGGATGACTACGCTGGTAGTGGCATTCCTGTTTGGAATCGAAAGAGTCAATAAAATCTTGATGATGTGATGTGGAAAGGAAATTTGAGGCGCAACAAGGCGATTTGAAATGGGTATTGCTTGTACGTCATGATAGTAAGGTCATATGAGTTGGAATGCTTGGCGCTCGCGACAAAGTTTGAGAAACCTTGCTTGAGTAGAAAGAGGTTTGAGTTAATATCTACCACAAGAAAATACGGTAGTAGTTTCCCTAGGAAAATTGAATGAGAGGTAACGCCGAAGGATGAAATTGCTTGTGGACATAGAAGCGTTGCTTGTGTAAAGAAAGACCTCGAAGTTAGGTGAACTATAAGAGGTTGAGAATTGAGCCTTGTATAATTGGTGAATGAGGACATATTTTCCCTCAAGAAATAAGAGATTCAACTTCTAAATTGGAAGTTCGCTACTGGAAACACCTAGCCCGAAGGCCAAAAGGGAATTGAGGTATTCCATGTTTGAAACTTGCTTTTTAAGGGGTTTATGGGAATGAATAGAACCCTTGAGGTCCTATGGACGAAAGTATGAGTCCAGTATTGAAGAAGAACTTAAAGAGATGACCTCATCGAAATTCGAAAGACGACTTATGGTGTCCCTTGAGATGGCACAAGGATGTGCCAAATTTTTCTTTAATACTATCGATGATAAGGACTGAAAGTTGAATGAGTCTATCGTGTGGTCGAGCATTAGACATGCTGATAAAAGAGAGAGACATGACCACGAAAGTTAATGGATCACTTTGATCTAATGGAATTTTCGAAGGGAGTCGAGAACGGATTATTACAGAGGTAGCCCTGAATTTGTTGATGGAGTCGAAAAGCTATGATTCAAGTTGGATAATAGAGGGCAAGTTAGTAAAGTTCATGAATCTCTGTTGGGACGAAAGGATGTTTGAAAGGAGTGATACGCTAGATGACATGGGCATTAAAAAGTGCATTCCAGCAAAGGTTTAGTAATAATGATGATAGGCAAATGGAAGAGACGATGTGAGTGCTTGAGGATAAATTGCTAATAGATGCATGAATGTCGAAGAGAATGAGAGAAATAAATACAAATTGTGGATTGAAGAAAATAAGTTCTGGAGAAGAATGAGCCTCGTCGAAAAGGACGAATAAGAACGTCAAGTCATGAAAGGAATTATCTTGAAGAATGAGATAGCGGTGAGGCACCGATGTCCAAAAGACTGGATGGTTGGAAGGTTGCAAAATTCGAGGACAAAATTTCTTTAAGGGGGGAAGAATTGTGACATTATGAATTTTCGCCCCTCGAGGCTTGAAGATATGGAATGAAATCTCAAAATTGAAAAAGTGGAAATGAGGAATTCTAATATTGGATTAGAATTTAACGTCGCCTCGACAATGGTCATTCAAAATGAGGAAAATGAAGTTTCAGGCGAAAAGTCGCAAATTACCATTTTGCCCCTTAACCTTATACCTTTGCCTTAAGAAAGTTGGAAGGGCAAAATAGTCATTCCACCCTTTCCTTGTAGCTACCGAAAATGGAGGGAAATATGGGTCAATGGAAGTCAAAGCCTTGAAGACCAATAATTGAGCCATTGTCATGTGTCATCTAAAGAGAGGCCAAGCATTAAATGCCATTAAATACAATCTTGATAAATTTGGCACCAATAATGTGATGGACATCTTCCTTAGATCAGATCAGGCGTGCAGCATCTTCCCCATTTCCATCACCTTCAAGATTTTCTTCCTTTTCACTTTAGCAAAAACTGCTCCCGAAAGACAGCTTCTGCCCCTCCTGTTCGATCTGCTCAAGCACCCATTCCCAGCGTCGCCTTGCTACCTCCGACAACCTAAAGCTGGATCTATGTGTCCTTGACAAGATTCAATCGGAATTTTGTCATTTGGATAAGTATTTTTACCAGTGTGAGTCCGAGACCAAAACCGGATGAAATCTAGGCGAGCTGGGGTAAGGCTACTATTTACGGTCTTAGAGGCTTCGTTTGTCTTCAAATTTTCTGTAGGAGCTTCATAACAACTAGTACTCAAGTTGGACGAACTTTGGCTGCAATTTTGGAGGTGTTAAATAGGTTTTCATGGCAGATTAGGGGTGATTAAAATTGGACAGATTCTGACCACTTACATACCGAAAGGGAACGGGCTTATCGGAAGACCAAAAGAGGTGTTCTTGCTCCAAAACTCTTGGTGAGCTTCCTAAACTTGTAGATTGAGATTATGGCAAGTCGGTTTTGTAGTGAATGGAGGTTTAAAGTTGAATTAAGGGCTTTTTGAAGCGAAAAGTGTGAGACGCTGACCAATGCCCATGACGCGCACCGATTTTGAATTGAGTCATTCTAAGTCGTCTGGTATCCAAATTGAGCTCTATTTTTGTCCACATGTCCATAAGATCTTGAAGTTTAAGACCCTATAATTTTTTTTCTCAAAAAGCTATATAAAAATTATAGTTTTCATGAGATTGAACCTGATTGTGGGAGCTCCAATTGGGCAGTTTTGGTGAATTGAGACTTTAGATGACTTACCTTGATAGAACGACAATTGGTATGCTTAGGGACATTGAATCAACACTGTGTCGACTTGAGAATAAGGTGTTGTCATTGTTATTAAGGTAATTGCGTGATGGAAATGAGAAATAATCGAGTTTCGATGTTGTTTTCCTAGGCATGCCGTGAAAGCCATGTTTGGCCGTGAGCTTGATGACCTAGGAGGGTCGTTTGGATTGAATTGCTAGATTGCTTAAAGAGGTAAGTGTCCCTTAAACCTTTTTCAGGACGTTCGGACACTATTGGATGCGTTTGATTGGTGATTTACTTTATGAGTGGATTGATTAAACTTTGATTTATGATGATCGAATATGAGTATGTGAAATGATTTGGCTTGAATGCCCATGTGAAATGATTTGGCTAAAATGCCTATATGATTTCGGTTGAGATGTGGATTGACTTGGTTGTGTGATGTCTGCAATATAATTGCCTGAGATGTGAATTGGCTTGATGCCTTGAGATGTGAATGGGCTAGAGTGCCCCCGCGATAATTGGCCTATGGCCCCAGTGATATCAATTGACTATGAGTTCTAGTTATACCTATTGGCCTGTGGCCCTAGTGGTATCGACCAATTGTGATCCCCTAGAATGGTAATTGGCTATGAACCCCAAAGGTACCGATTGACCTGTGGCCCTGGAGATCGCATTATCTTGGAGCCCTGATGATATCGTTTGGCCTTGGCCCCGGTGATATCAGTTGGCGAGAGTTTCAGAGAAGTACATCGCGGCCTTGGGCCCTAGCGATGATTTGGTTAGATGCCCTTGTGAACTACATCGCGGTCGGGGGCCCTGGCGATGATTTGGCTAGATGCCCTTGTGAACTTCATCGCGACCATGGGCTCTGGCGATGATTTGGCTTAGAGCCCTGTAAAACTATATCGCAACTTGGAGCCTTGGCGATTGCGATGATTGAATAAAATGTCATTTTTATGGCTTGTGAAAGTGGTGTGTTTGCTAATGCCTTGATGGGCTTCTGTGTGTTGCTTTGTGACTTAGTCTGGGGAGACTGGCAGTCTGGTCTAGGTTTAGGTTTCACTTGCTAAGATTTATAACTCATCCTAGTGGGGGCTTAACTTTTTTAGGTCCTAGGCGAAGGCAGCCCGAATTTTTAAAGGAGTGGCATTGGAGGAAGTTGGTGATCAAATGTATTTAAGACGTTGGGTGACCTTAGAGTGTATATTGTAAAGTGATTGTAGAAATTAAATCTTTAGTTTTGACCATTCATGGGAATTGAGGTGCATTATATAGATACGAGAAGTGTACTACTTTCCTGTCCTAAGTCATCTTGATTTTATTTGTGTACGGAGTAGTTTCTTGCTTCTACATGTATACGATTATGAAGATGAGGGCCGAAGGATCCTGGATGGCACAACTTGATTACGGCCAGTGGGATGTTCGCGTACTCGCCGAGTTCAGGGAGTGACAAAAGCTAACACGCACAACACACGGTCTTACAAATAAAAGGTCAAGTACAACAAAAGACGATAAGGTTCGAAAGTAGACACTGTAGGTCAACAAAAGACAGACTCCCACTAATCTTAACTAGTCGAACTCATCCACAACTTCTTCTTCTTCTTCTTCTTCTTCTTCTTCTTCTTCTTCTTCTTCGGGGTCATACTCTGAATAGGTATGAGAATCTTCGGCATCAGGAATTTCTTCCTCATCTTCAGACGCAAAGAGCTCTATGACCTCAATTTCTTCCTCTAGGGTTGGGGACTTCGATGGAACTTTCTTATACTCAACTACAAATGCACAGGCCTCACCTTCCAGAGGAGTAGGATGGCACCACTTTGGGATCTTATCTCTAGGGATATCAGACATCTTTAGGGGCCCAATCGTCACCTCACCCTTTCGTAAGTACCAGGCTTCAAAGCAGTGGGGCTTCTAGTAGCTACCTCTTTCACCTACCCATGCTCTACTACTCTTCATAATATATACTTTGTCCATGCCTATGGGAAACTCCTCAACGGACGTGTCGATGTCCATTGTGTCATGCCCCGACTCTCGAGCCCGGACTTCCCTTGCCAAATCGCCACTAGGTCACGAATGATAACGTCTTAGGCACGCCATCAACCTATCTTGATAAGCACATGCGAAAACGTGAACTCTCCCAAATCATCATAACAAGCGGGATAGTCAAGCATCGCAACCAACTCGACAAAAAGGTAAATCATTACATTAACCAAAAGCATATATTAATTAACCATATATAGCTAACAACATATAACCCCATTTTTCGAGGCGGCTCTCTAATACCTCAAAAAGTGATAAGAGTCGGGGTAGGGTTAACTCCACATCTACTTCGAAAAGGTTACTCTTCAGCCACACCTTAGCATCTGCGAGGCTCCGTTACTTGGGATCTGAAAATGTTATCCCACGACGGGATGAGAAATAAATCTTAGTGAAGCCAATGCCTAAGTTCAGCTAGGACATTGATTCACCCAGGATATCCTACCAATCCAACACAGCATACCATCACAGAGCAGATATCCAACTACAAGCAACTTACCCACCAAGAAGCCACACATAATGCGATGCAGACACGATATGACAGTTAAACAACCCAATCAAGGAAAAGCATCACATCAGCTTGCACACACATGACACCACACAATGTCCATTTAATTACAAATCAACCATTCGATCTAGCACACCTTTGAGGCGGTACTCTACTGGCAGGGCCAGGCATTGTCCCTTATTTCCGGCGACGGCTTCCGATAGTCCATGTAACTCCGCTAGACCAGCCAAACAACAAAGACTATCACACAGCACGAAACTAACGGGAATCCCTATATGGGCTTCGATCCTTCACAAGCTACGACCGGCATCCGATCAGCGGAAAACAATGACCGTCACGCTTCCAACGATTAAAAAATAACGATCGCCATAACATCCAATCAACCATAAAATAATATTCGTCAAGATCCATTAATGTGACCGCTATAGCACCATTGACATCCAGCCAATTCATTTCTTTGAATTTAGTCGAGTGCTCGCAGGCAAGATCAAAGACTTGGTCAAAGGCCGTTTTCATGCTAAAGTATGCTACTCGATTCCACACGTGGTCACATAAATGCACAACCCAATCAACTGACCAATCCAGCAATTTAAGGTGATTAATCCCCAAATCAATTACTCACAATCATCCACAGTCAGTCTTGACATTTCAATCATTTAATTAAAGGAGCGATTAACTGATCGAATCCAATCGATTATATTATGATATCCAATTCTCAATCACAAAAAATCGCATGCTCATTTCTAACCTATCACTCGCTTGCGATCAAACAACAACAATCAATTACCCAATCAATCCACCTAATCGTCAATTAGCCATAGACGACCTAGTTAATACGACTAGCTTAACTAATACGGTCATTTATCCTAAACCATATTTCTAACTAATCCGATCATAATTAATTTACCTAAACACCCTAATGAGTTAATCAACTAATCGTAGGCACAATTAGTGTCCCAACCAAGGATTAGAGGTCGACTCACAACTAAACAAGCTTGGGCGGTCTCAACGGCAACGACACGAGCGGCGGCAAGAACGGCGGAGGCTGCGGCGGCAGCAGTTCTCGGCGAACTCAAGGGTTAACACGCGGCGACTCAACCCGACACTGTAGAGACACCATGGGAGGTCCGGCGAGGTCGCCGGGACAGGTGGCCGGTGATTGGAGCTCCGGCGAGCGACGGTCAACGGCTGAAACAGAACAAGTCAACCACGACAAATAGGGAAAACATGCTGTTTTGTGGGAGAACTCAGCCTCAAAGGTTGAGACAAGGTCGGCAAGGGCTAGGAGACTCACCAGCCAACTAAGGATGACTTCTGGGACCGGCTAGGGGTGGCAGACGACGGCCGAACAGCTACGAACAACAGCTCGAGCAGAAACGGGGCAATGACGGCAGAACATGGGAGGTTCGGTCGGGGGTTCTTCGCCAATCCACAAGCGACGACCATCCATCATGAGCTTCGAGGGACGATAGAGGGGTCCAAGGTGGCCGTCCGTGACAATGGTGTTGACACTTGATTTTTAGATTAGTCTTTTTCAATTATTTTTGAAAAATTCATAAAACATTCATAAAAAATAAAAAAATTGAAAAATCAACTTTGGTTGCCTTAGCCAAGCTCAAGAAACTATTTTTGACCAAAAAATAATTTTTCATATTTTTCACATTTTTTAGTATTTTTAGAAAATAGAAAAATACTAAAAAATTCAAGGAAAATAGCATTTTAGGTCACAAAAATATAGAAAAATAGTCAATATTTTTATTTTAATTCCCTTGTATTTTTTACCTCATAAAAAGTCCAAATTCAAGTTTAATTTTATGTGTTCCTTTGTTACATGTATGATTGAATTTGATAAAAAAAAATATCAATTGAGTCTTTTAATTTATAATTTCAGCATTTTTAGGGTCTTGCCATTCAATCTAATTGTCCTTCATTGTAATTTAGCTCCATTACTTACACAAATTGCTCAATTGCATGTATTGGGCAAAATTGCATGCTTATTGCAATTTAGTCCTTGAATTTGGGCATAATTGAAATTACTTCCGATTCAAGGGCTACATTTACCAATTGAAGCTACTACCCAATTTTCTTCATCATTCTGAATCGATTGGCATAGGTGGTTTGCTCCAATTTGACTGTTTGAGCCTTCAATTTCATAATTTTTCAAATTATAATTAAGGACAAATACATGAACTTTTGGGTAAAATCACATTTTTAGATAATATTCATACCCTAAGTTCAATTATGAGGTTTAATTTACAAAAATTCCACCTAATTATGATTAATTTTGAAAAAATACGTCAAAATCGATTCTGACCGGTCAGACCGGTCGAACCGATCTGCAACAGTGTCGTCTTCTTCCCCATACACCAGCGAGGATAAATAGTCTCCAGACTTATTTTGATAATCAAATTGAGGGCTAATTCATAGTTAATTGGACAAGAAATGGTGGGCGTATTGTTGCCCTCACCCTTCCTTGACGATTGACACCGGCGACACTGTTCGACGTCGCCGAAGTAGAGACAAATCAGCCGATCAACCTCCGGGACCTGGAAAAGTCAACGAAATGAAACTCAGCTCAAATCCTTGCCAAATTTGTGCGAAATGGGACTTGCCGGAGAACCAAACAGAGCTGGACGGAATATCCAACATCTCCGACGCCGTTTAGACCCAAAAGCACGTAATCTCACGTGCAATTGAAGTTGGCAATGCTTCCCCCTGATTAAGCGGGAAACCAAAAATCGGGATAGAGAGCCTTGAACGACATTCTGAAGAAAAAGAGGTTCATTTTGTTTCGGAGAGAGAACATAATAGAGAGAGAGAGAGAAAAAAAAAAGAGAGAGAAAGAGCTCACCTTTCATCACCATTGTCGAAGGTTGGAGCTTGAATTGGGGAAGTAGTGGTTAGGCTCTTCTGGGCTAAACCGAAGCTTCTGAGGGTCACCGGAAGCTTGCCTGAGTTAGCAGAAGTCGATCGCCACCAGCTAAGCCGCTTATAATCTCAGAAAAGGTGAGTTCAATCTTCAAGCTTTCATGTTGTGCTTTAATGGCGAAACTCGATTCCGATCATGATTCTTCGAGTTAGGATAGGCGTTTTACTCCTCAACCATCGCTAACCATCATCGCATCTTCATTTTGCATTGATTTTGGTTGAATACTTCGAACCGAGTCTCCAAACTCAACCTCTATTGCCGAACACTGTTCAATGTCGCCTAGCCAAATCTAGGCCCTGCGAGCTCAATCGAAGCTCGAGGTAAGTGTTCTGAACTCTAGTATATCCTTCTCTATGAGTGAATTTGCTTGATATGCCATGAATCACATGTATGAAGTCGCCATAGCTGACCTGGTTCGAGCTTGCCTACATTTGATTCTATGGATGAAATGCTTTGATTCTACTATATGTGAAACTAGAGTAGTAGACGAGTCGAATGGCTTTAGTTTTAGGTCAAGTAGCTTAAGTTTGGTCGTTTATCAGCGCCGGAGAAATCTCGGCTGTCCATTCCGTCGGGGTTGAGAGGTTGAAGACGAAGCTGACGTGGCAGAGTCAACAAGTCAAAGGCCTAGGTGGCAAAGTGCGATTGGTCCACGTGGATGTCGACTCAGCTCGACCGTTAGTCAATTAGGTTGAGTCAGTTTTGATCGGACGGCCTAGATTAATCGAGTCCTATTTTTTGTGGCCGTTCGATTAGAAATTAGGAATATTTGAAAAATATTTTTAAATCAAAAATTCAAAATAGATCGAAGCATTGTCTTTTAGGTTAGCAGTTGAGCGGCGTCGTTTAGTTTAGAGGATGAACGGTCTAGATCAAATCTTATCTTTTAATCATGGCCGTAGGTTTAAGTAATCAGATCTGACGGCTGAGGTGTAGTCGACTTTTGATCTGAGCCGTAGGTCCCAGTCAATCAATCCTAAGGTCATGGAGTAGCCATGCGGTTCAATAAGAACCGCTAGATTGAATCCAAATAGTAAAAAAACAAAAAAAGTGAAACGGCATCGTTTCGGTGCAGGGGCTGCGCAGGTTCGGGTCTGAGTCGGGTATACGACCCGAGTGGGTCGGTCGACCCGGTCCGAATCATTTTTTAATAAAAAATTCAGAAAATAATTTTTAAATAATAAAAAAAATCAGAAAAATTCTAGAAAATCCTAAAAAATGTTAGAAAATCCTAGAAAATCCTAAAAAAATTGTAGGAAAATTGCGAAAAATTCCTAGGCATTCCAAAAATTTTCAAAAATTGAGGATTGACCGCAGAAAACTGGTCAATCCTATTTTTGGGATTTCTTATCTATTTATCTAAAAATTGAAGATATTACCCTTTAGGGGTAAATCGCCTCTACCTTGTATATGAGATAGGTCGGTGATGCCAACATAAGAATTAGGGTCGGTTAGATGACCAATTCTTATGCTTGGGTTTTCGAATTTTGTCATTTTTCTAAGAATGACGACTTTGCCCCTCAAAAGGGTAAATCATCTTTCTTATTCCAATCGAGCCGTGAAAATTGTTCAAAATTAGGATTTGGGTCTGGTGGTCGATCAATCCTTCTGTTTGGGATTTTCACTTCTCGCAACTTTCTGTAATAACGATTTTACCCTTTAAAGGGTAAACCGCTTCCAAAATTTCAGAAAAATTCTAAAAATTCCTAAAAAATAGAAAATGTATTGATTTGATGATCAATCCTATTTTCACCATCTTTTAACTCTCTATTTCATCTAAAATGATAAATTTGCCCTTCTTGAGCAAATTGTCCAAAAAATCTTCAAAATTACAATTTTGCCCTTCTTGAAAATATTCCTGAGCCTTGATTGACATTTTTCTAGGCTAATAGGGTCTCACTAGAGATGCCATGCTGTGTTCATGTAATTTATACACACATTTTGGATCCTTACTTTGCGCATCTATTTTTACTGATTGTGAGTGCCAAGGTAGTCATTCCTATTTGCATGAACTCCTAGTTTTAGGATTCGCGCCTTACTCATTTGCATGAAATCTTAGGTTAGACAAATCATTCAACTTGGGTGCCGAAAGAGCTTCAATTCTGACAGTTGGCGTAACAAAGTCCCTGATCTCATTTCTCTGATTTTCGCAGAATTGAATAGAATGCTCCTAACTATACAATAGGATTTCCAATCATACCCTTCACAAAGCGATTGGCGGCGACTCCTTGGCATGTACTCGTATCATATGTCACCAGACCACACCGAAGGTCGACCACGTATACCGCCGTTGCAACTTGGGTAACGAGCCTTGGGAGAGGCCTGCGTCTGACCTGACGGGACAGCCCATTAACCCGTTGAGAGACTTTCTCGGCGGGTCGCGACAGATTGGCAACTCCGCTGAGAACTTATTCTAGACCAGAATATCTGGTTAGGAATTTTAGAGGACTTGAGCCAATTAAAAAGTTGATTGGTTTATCTAATCTTATTTTCTGCATATGCTCTCAAAGGTGAGGTACGTATCCTAACTACTGTGTTAGATGTTTTTGTAGATTGGAGAAATAAGGGGTAGAGTGTTTGTTGACATCTTTCTTGCTGGCTGGAGTTGGGATTGTATGTTTATTTTTACGCATATACTGAAGCGGTGTTTGATATAAATTGTTGTGCATGATCTTGCATTATGATGATCACGACACATCTCACTCACTGGCGGTCAAACCCCAACTGTAATCACCTCTAGGTTACCTTAGATAGGAAAAGAATATGAAAGGATCTCGTGTTTGATGACATTTGTAACTTTCGTATTCATTCCCGCTCACGATCCAAATTGATGATATCCAGCCCTCTTGGGTGGGTACTTTTGGGGAGAAATCTGCCATATTTGGATCGTGGGAGCGTAAGCCATAGGTTTCTCACCTGATTTTATTTCTAGAGTATATTCCCACTTGTCTCATGCGCATATATGTGGAAGGTTGGTATACCTAAACCACCCATTGTTACAAGGGAATATTCGATGTTTCTTGGGTTTTGGTTGGTAAGGCATTTACTTTAATATATTTCCTTACTCCCTATTTCATAGTATGTTTATATATTGCTTATCATTCACATCTACATGCATTGCATACATTCTGAAATCATTCAAGTGACTGATTGAAATAATGTGGATAAGGGATAGAATGTCGATGTTTCCTAAGAGTTCGACGGAGTTGGTAACCTTCGAATATCTAAGGAAAGTCACTCGTCCTGAGCCAAACACAAAGTTGCATTTTACTATATTTGTACATGGCTAAGAGCTAACTAGACGTAAACTGGGATATGCCGAAGATTGTCAGACTAGTTATTATGTCAATAACCTTAGGTTTAAGAGGCAGGCAAATGAAATGTTCAAGCACTATCTAGAGGTGAAAAGGCAGTACCGCAACGACTTAGCTAGAGAAACCTATGCCCGCCGAAAAGCTGAACGTCAAGTCAGGAGAATCAATCGATGATCTCTCTTTAGGGAAAGAAAAGACGCCCTGCAACCAAGACAAAGCCAAGACGCATCATACTAAAAAAGACAAAATCCAAGAAGACCCCTGAAGTCATTGTACCGTAGACTAGAAAATGGCCGAAAGAGTTAAAGCATCTCAACCAACTTAATGAAAATTATTCTTGACAACTTGAAGGGTGCTCAAATAGGGAAGAAGTCTTGATTGTCGAGCCGTATCCTGAAGATGGGCAATATAAAGATGCAATCAAGGAGAAAACTTTGATGGACTATCACCCCGAAGAAGATTAGAACTGGTGAAGGGATAGCTTAGATCCCACATTTCATCGGCCTTTTATGGCTTTCTTGTCTTATAATAAATTTGATTGGTGTCACCCCTCCTCTCGAGGCCCATCTCAATCTCTTTATCATAGCATATCTTTTTTGTAATAAGCAATTTCACCTACTATACTCACAGTTGATGTTTTAACCAATGGAATGTGACATTGTTATTTCCTTTAGTCACTAAGATGATTCTGACTAATTGCATAATTCACTTGTTTGAAATTCAAACTAGACCTTGAGTCAGGTTTTCCATGCCTGAAAGGAATCCTAATTTCCATTTCATTAACTGGAATATACAATTAAATCAGTCCATGCATACTTCATGACATCGGCATAATCATGTTTAAAGTAATCTTTGACGATTGATTTTTCAAAATCATTTGCATATTTTAGACTTGATGGGAAATGATGATATCCAAGTGTTTAAGGTCTCCCGAGCTGAGCTCATAACTTGGTGGGGCAGCATGGGCGAAGCTAGCTAGAAGTACGTTAGATCGCGACTAGGATATCTATTTGACCTGCTGAAGATTGAATGTCCACCTGCCTTTATTCAAGCCATGGCACTTTTTTGGGATCCTACCATCGTGACGCTCTGCATGGAAGGATTGGAGGTTACCCCTACCCTTGAAGAATAAAGCATCGCCATTGGAGTTGAGTCTACTCACTTGTTAGTTCAACCTCCTATAGGGTTTGAACCTCTGAGTCAACTAGCTGAATTCCTGGATACAAACCTCAATGAAATCAAAGAAGATGTCAAAAATAATTCTGGGCGAGTTTTCCTATCTTTTCTCCTAGACAGGTTTCGCAACCTCCCTGCTAGCAAAGGAACTAAAGCTGGTAGAGCTTTTGTCTTGGCATTGTTTAGCTTTATCCTATTTTCGATCTCGTCTGTTACTTTTGACCCTATCATGATTGTAGTGGTTAAATAAGTCTGCTACGGGTGGGATTACTCGAACCTTATCCTCGCCAAAACCTTCCTCTCCCTGAACCGTTTTAGAAAAAATAAGAAGGGAATCTTTAGAGCCTTTGGTAGTTTCTTATATCTGTGGTTCACATCTCATGTCAAATAATTTCATATCTGTATGGGTTTCACTAAGATTAGCTCTGACGCCCATCCTCTTAGAACTTTCATCAAAACTCATACACGTACTTCTAAGTTCAACTTTAAAGAATGGAACGAATTTCTTAGAACTCTAAAGCCAGAACAACTCCGATGATGGCTTAGATTACCAACATTAGGTAAAGTCAAGCTCGCATGGAATGGCGAAGATTCAGTCCCCTTGTTAGGATTCACAGGTGCCACCGCATATTATTCAAGGAGGGTTATCCGGCAGTATGGGCCATTGCAAGAGATTTCTTCATCACTACAACCAAGTGTCTTCTCATTTGACATGCCAAGGGAGACCCTCACAGGGGAGAAGAAGAAGCAATTCGAAGCTAAGGTGGATTCAACATACGCTCTTTAAAAGACTCCCAAACTGAAGATGTAGAATGGCTAGATGATATGACACGTGAGATGAATATTCATAGGGCTTCTACATAATACATCTGACGCTTTGAGGCGACCAGACGCAGCTTTGTCGAGCCTTATGTACTTGAGTACATTATGCCGTACGTGCCTTAAGTGGAGTCGTATATAGCTGAAGACATGGGATCTCTGTTATATTCCGAAGATGAGGAATCTCAGATTGAAGGATCCGATCTTTATTGGGACAATGAGGGTGCCTTAGACCCTAAGTGCCATAGATTTGGATAGACTATTCTGTTAAGTGTAAAACGTGTGAACATTATGATGTTTTCTTAACATTTGGATACTCATTTGTATTAAATGTTACTTCTAACACATGTGTATGAGCATAAGCATGTTTTGTCGATACATAAAAAAAAAAAAACTATCGTCAAAGATTGCACTTCTTTCAATTTCATGAATTCTTCGACAAATGATAGAAAGAACTGCTCAAATGAGACTAAGGCTCACAAAGTAGTCCTTTTTCTCATTCATCAATAGAAAATATGCAATTGAAAGGATCTAGTACTTCCCTTATCTGTCCTAAAGAGATACTTACTTGTTATTTTCAAATAAATAGGTATTCTCTAATCACGAAATTACCAAGACATCATTTCCGTACTCAATTTAAGATGAGGATGGAACAACAAGAATTGACTCCACGAGTGGGTATGTTAGAGACCTAGATGACTACTATGACTACCATGATGGCTAAGATTAAGGCCATGCTAGAAGCCTCCCAAGCCAGACAGATGGTAGTACCTAATCTGAACGACTCAGGTCAATCCTCAATACCCAATACGACTGACAATGGGACAGCTGAAGGTGCCCAACATGTCGTAGAGGACATTTGTGCGCTAAATGTCCATTCACAACCAAAGATATCTCCTATTGTCATTAACCTTGAGAAGGAAGAGAAAGGAAAATAGGCTACGAAAACTGAAGCCGAGGCTAAAAGAATAGCCAAGATTGAGGAGTGCTTGAGTAGTCAGGGCTGCGAGTTAGCTCGTTTTGACAAGATATCTTTGTTTGCCAAAATAGAGACTCCTCCGGACTACAAGGAGCTGGACTTTGTGAGAAAATACAACTGGGCAAACTGTCAACGTGCTCACCTCAAATATTATTTGCGTAAGATGGTGCACTATTTTGACTATATTCCCCTTTTGATGAATACCTTCCAAGAGAGTTTGCCTGGCGCCTCTAGCTTGGTTTATCGAGTTAGACCTGGCCGATTACGACGGATGGGAAGATCTTGATGAAGATTTCCTCAAGCAATATAAGTTTAACACAGCTACAGCCCTGACAAGGGAAGATCTATTGCGAACAGTGAAAGGACGAGGCGAAACAATCAGAACATATGCCTAGAGATGACGTGCTTTGGCAACTAAAGTGAAACCGCCAATCTCGGAAGATGACTTGATTGACCTGTTCTTGAAAGCGCTTCCGTATGAGTACTTCGACAGATTAAACACCTCAGGATGCCAAACCTTTATACACTTGATAAAGGTGGCCGAGAGATTGAAGTGGGTTTTGAGAGAAAGAAGGCCACATGAAACTTCAATAAGGAAGCAATATCCCTCAAAAAAAGAAAGAGAGGCTGGAGTTGACATAGCCTTTATACCGGATTTTCATAAATCCAAGGTGTTCCCTAATTCTATCTAGGCCAAAGGAGGATAATCGTGGTCAATGTCTAAAGGACAAGAGCCCAGAAAGAGGCAGCCTCTGAAGCAATTTTCTCAACTTCCCAGATCATTGTCCAAGTTGCTCTCGATGTTAGAACAACACTTGATGGCAAAATAACCTCCTAGAGAAAATCCGACGAAATATCCTGGTTTTGATGAAAGCCAGACTTACACCTATCATATGGGTGAAAAAGGACACAATATAGATAATTGCTACATCCTTAAGCTGAAAGTTCAGTCTCTCATTGACAATCAAATTTTGAAATTCGACGATGTGGCTCCGAATGTGTAAGAGAATCCACTCCCTGGTTTCAAAGCAATTGGTGCAATATTTGCTGATGAAGAAGAAAACCACCTGGAGCTGAAGGTGAACGTACCTAAACTAACCAACATTCTAGCAATCACCTCGTCATATCCAAAAGAGGGACAAGTGTCGGCTAAAACAAAGAAGCTATGTATTGCCAAGATGATGAGCCTGGGGATAATGTCAAGCATTGCTGATGATAAGTTTGAAGGAATTAAGGCCTCAGTGAACCTAGAATGGAACCAGTTTGTAGTTAAAACCGAGCGAAGGAATATGTGGAATGTTTCACATGAAAGTCTGGTAGGCGAATAGAGCTGATTATTGAACTAGAAGAAGAGCTTAACGAAAATGAATTAAAAGCTACCAAGCGAAGCTTGGCCGATCGTAAATTTATAGCCGAAGCACTAGAGAAAGGTGAAATTGTAGATAATTTGGACGAGGATTCTGGTGGATATAATTTCAAAGTGAAATACTCTGCTGCTCCCAATTTCTTTCAGAGAATAGAGGATATCATACCTGATGGGTGGGGAGATATGGATGATCCTATTCAACCCGAAGTCTAGGGGGATGTGATAGAGCCTTTTAAAGAAGAACCTGAATCATCACTCAATCGGGCGACATCAAAACATTTCCTGCGCATAGAAGAACAGGCGAATGATCTCTTGAGAGAGATGAAGGATATGTCATTTCAATTGATAACGTGCGGTCATCCTCAAAAGACAAATGAAAAGCTTGACACCAAGCAATACGTCAGGATGGAGAAATTAACAGCCTAGTGGAATTGCCTGACTGTACTATTCGAAAGAGTAAGAAAACACTTGAAATTTACAATTTCAGCAGAATTAAGTGATGTTGACAGATACCACCAATCGGAATACAAAAACTTCCTAGAAGACTTGAGCGACACAGTGTCAATGATTGAAACTGCTACGATTGTAGTGATCAAACTGAATAAGCTTGACAGCCTAAGCCAAGAAGATGATTGTCTGGTGAAACCTGTGATAATTTACCTACCAAGAGATGAATTGATGATGAATCTGAACCAGAGGCATCCCGCCTGACGATGGTAATCATACAAGTCCCGTCGGTAAAAACATACGATCCTAAGGCAGTTCGTTGGAACTATAGAACTAGGTGATAAGTATCCATTCCATCAAGCGTTAAAATATCTTCCACTCACTGGAAGTTTCTGTTCTCTTCATACAGGGATGTCCGATGAAGATAGAAGACAGCAATGGAGAAATACCATAAAATTTCTCACTTTCTTGTAAGAAAAAAGAAGTCGAAGATGAACGCGCGTGTGGTCAAACTTAGGAGTGAACCATACTTTCGAAAGAAAAATTTCTAGCACTTGTTGCACACATGTTAAGGTTAGAGATTATTCAAACATGGCTGAAGCATGCATGGTGTGTCATTAATTCCCTGTGAGGTGAAATATTTGAAGAAAAACAAAATGATTTTTTCCAAAATAGAGTTGTTTAGGTTATCTAAGATGAATGTTTCTTCAGATAAGAGGCAAGCCTAATCCAAACACATCCTATACAAACCAGAAAGATGAGAAAAGTGTAAGGATAGAAAAGCCTGAACTCAGGGATGTAAGGGCTATTCGCATCAATTACCTGGATTGGGATGACGGAGGCATTCATTCTTCTTCAAAAACACTAAAGGTGATCATTGATAAACCCTTTGAACAGTGGTCATCATTTCTTAACCCTATCAAGAGCCATCTCACATTGAGGTCGTGTAGAAGCAGTCCAGCAGCTTGGAAAGGTAAATGGTCAAAAATCTTTTTGCTCAGACTAACATCAATCTTCGTATGTTGATATGCATTGGTCCAGGCACCATGGAATGACAAAGAGACATTTATTTCTCTATCCTATGCACTTATACCTGTTGCATAGCCAATTTGAGCCTACGAATTCATTTCATATACCTCCATTGGTGACAATTGTACAACACCAAGGCGAAGGTGGCAAAGACACTCGCAGACAGAGAAGTTCAAGAAATAGGAGCTACATGAGACTTTCAAAGCAAAATGTCTAGACATGATGAGACTCAAGTCACATACCTTGCATGATCATCAACAATCCTAGTTCCTATAAAAAGAAAAGGAAAAGGCTGGATCAAAAAAGAAGAGAAAAAGCCAAATCTCTAAAAACAAAGAAACAAAAAACCCGACAAGAACAGGGCTGATGCTCATTGAAATGCCGAAAAATCGTAAGAATGATTTTGGGGACACCAAGGGATTATTGGATACTTCCAACAACTTCTGAAGTAAAGAAGAATTCTCAGAAACTGTGCAGCAAAAGGCTACTCCTTAGATGGAATCATAGCCAATCACCAAAAGATGAACGAGGTCTTTCAAAGATTAGTCCCGTTCTCAAGAAGACTAGAAATGTTCTTCAAACAGTCGTCGACCAGAGGCAAAACAAAAGATTAATCAGCAATGATCACCAATGTCAAACCCTTCGCAATTCCGGACAAAAAATAAGCCTCTTTGGTCCCCAATCCTACCGACATTACAACCCTTTGCAGTCTTTACTGACTAAGACGCCTACGTTAATGTGTACCTTAGCTCGAAAAGGTACGAGCAAGATTATTTATTTCTCATTTTGCAGGGTTCTTGAGTTGTAGACCCAGAGCAAATGAAGAAAACTTTCATTCAAAAGCCTGACTCGGAGAGTGAGTCTCTTTTGGAAACTATGTCCGAGCCCAACATTATGGTCCCGCAAAGACCCCATGATCAATCGAATTGTATGCGCTGCGAATGACTCCGAAAACCCAGGTGTAGGTTATTAGGAAATTTGAGTGCTTTCTTCGTGAAAAAACCAAAGTCGAAGAATTGGTAAGAAGCCCTCTTTGACGAAGACATTCTAATAAAATGCTTAAAAGTGAGCTTTGTTGGAAACTTCAAATTGTTTGATCTAGGATTTTCCTTACAAGGATTTCTGATCACTTTGCATGTTTCAAGATGTCTTGGATAACCTCCAATATCATAGGTCATTTTGCATAATTGTATAGGTTAGAGTAAAATTTTGCCTGCATTATAACTGTCATTGCCTCGAGATAACTGATATCTTTGATGAGGAATGAACTCTCAAGTTAAACTTCTATGAGACTCACGGCAGCCCCGGGTCAAGGAAGAATACCTTGCTCAACAAGGAAGAGCATCAGAGTCATCTTTTATGTGAGATTTCAAATTTGAGCTTTCTACAGGATCCTTGAAACCCCCAAATCCTAGAATAGCACTTCACTTGTCAAAAGCACAATCTTCGAAACTATCTTTCTGAAAGATTTCAAGTAACCCCTAAATCCTAGAAGAGTCACGTTAACAAAAGTTTTTGCAGGTTTGAGCTTTCTGCCGGATACTTGGAGTCCCCAAATCCCATAATGACACCTTGCATGTCGAAAATACAATCTTTAGAACCAGCTTTTTGTAAGGTTCTAGGTAACCCCTAAACCCCAGAATAGCTCCTTTGGTAAACCTAAGAGTTGGGTATACCTCATGTGTATAGACCCTCGTTGATTCCTCAAGGTATAGGATCAACCTAGTTTTAGACAAACCCTAAAGAACAAGTGCGTCACCTTTTGGTTCCTAGTGAATAGGAAGCCTAGTCTCCGACAAGCCCTAAATAACGGGTGCATCATCTTTAGGTTCCTGGTGAATAGAAAGCCTACTCTCCGACAAACCCTAAAGAACGGGTGCGTCACCTTTAGGTTCTTGGTGGATAGAAAGCCTACACTCCCACAAGCCCTAAAGAACGAGTGCGTCACATTTAAGTTCCCAAGGGATAGGAATCCTACTCTCCGACAAACCCTAAAGAATGGGTGCGTCACCTTTAGGTTCCTGATGGATGGGAAGCCTAGTATCCGATAAACCCTAAAGAACGGGTGCATCACTTTTAGGTTCATGATGGATAAGAAGCCCAGTCTCCGACAAGCTCTAAAGAACGGGTGCGTCACCTTTAGGTTTCTGGTGGATAGGAAGCCCAGTCTCCGACAAGTCTTAAAGAATGGGTGTGTCACCTTTAGGTTCCTGGTAGATCGAAAGCCTAGTTTCCGACAAACCCTAAAAACGAGTGCGTCACCTTTAGGTTCCTAGTGGATGGGAAGCTTAGTCTTAGACAAACCCTAAAGAACGAGTATATCACCTTTAGGTTCCTGGTGGATAGGAAGCTTAGTCTCAGACAAACCCTAAAAAAAGGATGCGTCACCTTTAAATTACTAGCGGATAGGAAGCCTAATCTCCGACAATCCCTAAAGAACGGGTGCGTCATCCATAGGTTCTTGATAGAAAGGAATCCTATTCATGGTATGATTCACCATACGGATCAAAACCTTTGACAATCCCCAAAGAACGGGTGCGTCATCCATATGTTTCTGTCAAATAGGAATCTCATTCTGATTTGGCCTACTATACGGGCTAGAACTTAACTGCCATGGGATGCTCAAGAGATGACTTCCCTAGGTACCTACTTGAATCCACCATATACCGCATATGCCGCGCGAGTATCAGGTAGGTAAGTAACATGTGAGTATCTCTATTCCATCTCTCTCTCTTACATCAGCAAAGATAGAATGAACATAGCGTTCACCAATAAGATAAGAAAAATTAAACGTCATGATTCATTTTTTTTCTTTTTCTTTTTCCTAGTCGAGTCAGTCTAGACTCAAGTGTCACCTGTCTTTGAATAAAACCTCTCACAAGATTCCTCTCAAAGAGGGGCAGCTATTGATACCTGATTTTTTATTAGTCTTTTTTAGTTTATTTTTTAAAAATTCATAAATTTTTTTTAAAAAAGTTACAAAATCAACATTCGTGGCCTTGGTCAAGTTCAAGGAACCATTTTGACCAAAAAATAATTTTTCATATTTTTCACATTTTTTAGTATTTTTAGAAAATAGAAAAATACTCAAAATTCAAGAAAAATGGTATTTGAGGTCACAAAAATAAATAAAAATAGTCAATATTTTTATTTTAATTCCCTTTTATTTTTTACCTCATAAAAAGTCCAAATTCAAGTTCAATTTTATGTGTTCCTTTGTTACACGTGTGATTGAATATGGTAAAAAAATTGTCAATTGAGTTTTTTAATTTGCAATTTTAGAATTTTTAGGGTCTTGAAATTCAATCTAATTGTCCTTCATTGTAATTTAGCCCAATTATTTGCACAAATTTCTCAATTGCATGAATTGGGCAAAATTGCATGCTTAATTGCAATTTAGTCCTTGAATTTGGGCATTATTGAAATTACTTCCAATTCAAGGGCTATATTTATCAATTGAAGCCACTACGCAATGTTCTTCATCATTCTAAATCAATTGACATAGGTGATTTGGTCCAATTTAACTGTTTGAGCCTTCAATTTAACAATTTTTCGAATTGCAATTAAGGATAAATTTGGGATTTTTATAGAAATTGACATGAAATTTTAGGCAAAACCACATTTTTAGATAATATTCATACCCTAAGTTCGATTCTGAGGTTTAATTTACAAAAATTCCACGCGAATTAGGGTTAATTTTGAAAAAATAAGTCAGAACCGGTATTGATCGCTCAGACTTGTCGAACCGATCTGCTACAGTGTTGTCGTTTTCCCCAGACACCCGTGCGAATGAACAGTCTCGAGATTGATTTTGATCATCAAATTGAAGGCTAATTCACAGTTAATTGGACAAGAAATGGTGAGCGTATTATTGCCCTCACTCTTCCCTGACGATTGACACCAGCGATACTGTTCGACGTCGTCGGAGTAGAGAGAAATCGGCCGATCAGCCTCGCGGGACCTGCAAAAGTCAACGAAATCAAACTCAGCTCAAATCCTTGCCAAATTCGTGCGAAATGGGACTTGTCGGAGTACCAAATAGAGCTGGATGGAATACCGAACATCTCCGACGCCGTTTTGACCAAAAAACACGTGATCTCACGTGCAATTGAAGTCGGCAAAGCTTCCCCTCGATTAAGCGGGAAACCCAAAATTAGGATATAGAGCCTTGAACGACATTCTGAAGAAAAGGAGGTTCGTTCTGTTGCGAAGAGAGAACATAATAGAGAGAGAAAAAAGAGAGAGAAAGAGCTCACCTTCCATTACCATTGTCGAAGGTTGGAGCTTGAATTGGGGAAGCACTGGTTAGGCTCTTCTAGGCCAAACCAAAGCTTTTGAGGGTCACTAGAAGCTTGCCTGAGGTAGCAGAAGTCGATCGCTACCGGCCAAGCCGCTTATAATCTCGAAAAAGGTGAGTTCAGTCTTCAAGCTTTCATACTGTGCTTTAATGGCGAAACTCGATTCCGATCATGATTCTTCGAGTTGGGGTAGGCGTTTTACTCTTCAATTATCACTAACCATCATCGCATCTTCATTTTGCATTGATTTTGCGAATCGAGTCTCCAAACTCAAACTCCATTGCCGAACACTGTTCAATGTCGCCTAGCCAAATCTAGGTCCTGCGAGGTCAATCAGAGCTCGAGATAAGTGTTCTTAACTCTAGTATAACCATCTCTATCAGTGAATTTGCTTGATATGCCATCAATCGCATGTATGAAGTTGTCATAGCCAACCTGGTTCGAGCTTGCCTACGTTTGATTCCGTGGATGAAATGCTTTGATTCTGATATATGTGAAACTAGAGGAATAGACGAGTCGAATGGCTTTAGTTTTAGGTCAATCAACATAGGTTTAGTCGTTTATCGGCGCCAGAGAAATCTCAGTCGTCCAATCAGTCGGGGTCGAGAGGTTGAAGACGAAACTGACGTGGCAGAGTCAACAAGTAAAAGGCCTAGGTGGCAGAGTGCGATTGATTCACGTTGATGTCGAGTCTGCTCGACCGTTAATTTGTTAGGCTAAGTCAGTTTTGATCAGACGACCTAGATTAATGGATTTTTATTTTTTGTGGCCGTCCGATTAGAAATTAGGATATTTGAAAAAGATTTTTAAATCAAAAATTCAAAACAATTCGAAACGGCGTCGTTTAGGTTAGTAGTTGAGCGGCATCGTTTTTGCTAGAGGACGAACGGTCTAGATCAAGTCTTATCTTTTAATTGTGGTCGTAGGTTTAAGTAATCAGATCTGACGGCTGGGGCGTAGTTGGCTTTCGATCTGTGCCGTAGGTCCCAGTCAATCAATCCTAAGGCCATAGAGTAGCCACGTGATTCAATAGGAACCGCTGGATTGGATCCAAATAGTCGAAAAAAAAAGTGAAACGACGTCGTTTCGGTGCGGGTGTCGAGCAGGTCCGGGTCTGGGCCAGGTATTCGACCCGAGTGGGTCGGGTCTACCCTGTCCAAATCATTTTTTAATAAAAAATTCAGAAAATAATTTTTAAATAATAAAAAAAATCGAAAAAATTCTAGAAAATCCTAAAAATGTTAGAAAATCTTAGAAAATCCCAAATAAATGTAGCAAAATTGAGAAAAATCCCTAGGCATTCCAGAAATTTTCAAAAATTGAGGATTGACCACAGACAACTGGTCAATCCTATTTTTGAGATTTCTTATCCGTTTATTTGAAAATTGACGATATTACCCTTTTGGGGTAAATCGTCTCTGCCTTGTATATGAGATAGGTCGATGATGCCAATATAGGAATTATTCTCGGTTAGGCGATCAATTCTTATACTTAGCTTTTCGAATCTCGTCCTTTTTCTAAGAATGACGACTTTGCTTCTCAAAAGGGAAAATCGTCTTTCTTATTCCGATCAAGTTGTGAAAATTGCTCAAATTTAGGATTTTGGTCTGGTGGTTGATCAATCTTTCTATTTGGAATTTTCACTTCTCATCACTTTCTGTAATGACAATTTTACCCTTCAAAGGATAAATCGCTTCCAAAATTTCAAAAAATTTCTGAAAATTCTCGAAAAATAGGAAATTGATTGGTTTGATGATCAATCCTATTTTCACCAACTTTTAACTCCCTATTTCATTTGAAATGATGAATTTTCCCTCGAGGGTAAAATCGTCTCGAAAACATTCTTGAGCCTTGATTGACATTTCTCTAGGTTAATAGGGCCTTACTAGGGATGCCATGTTGTGTTCATGTAATTTATCCACACGTTTTAGATCCTTGCTTTGCGCATTTATTTTTACTGATTGTGAGTGCCAGGGTAGTCGCTCCTATTTGCATGAACTCCTAGTTTTAGGATTTGCACCTCACTCATTTGCATGAAATCTTAGGTAAGATAAATCATTCAACTTAGGTGCAGAAAGGGCGTCAATCTGATAGTTAGCGTAACAAAGTCTCCGATCCTATTTTTCTGATTTTCACAGAATTGAATAGAATGCTTTCAACTATTTGATAGGGCTTCCAATCGTACCCTCCACAAAGCGATTGATGGCGACTTCTTGCCATGTATAAGTATCACATGTCACCAGACCACACCGAAGGTTGACCACGTATACTGCCGTTGCGACTTGGGTAACGAACCTTAGGAGAGGCCCGCGTCCGACTTAACGGGACGACTCATTAATCCGCCGAGAGACTTTCTCGACAGGTCGCGTCAAATGGTGAGTGGCAGATACCACGGTTCCTCGCCGGAACGGAAGCAAAATCGACAACCTCGAAAACGGGGCGCCGCGGCTTCAGACGGCTCCCGCAGTCGCTCTAATGGACGTCGAGCTGTGAGGCAGCTTTCGAGTGTTAGTGAGGAGGCCATGGGATGTCGTCGAGGTGGCTGGAGGCGGTGGTGGAGACGGACGAGGCCGGAAGAGGGGAGAGAGACTTTAGGGTCAAGGGAGCCGAGCAGGGCAGGGCTACGAGGAGGCTGTTCGCGATGGTCTGACGGTTCCTGGTGGCTGGAATTGGCGTTGGATGGTAAATGGGAGGTTGAGGCAATGGTGGATGGTGGTCGAAAGTGGCCCTCAAGGGCGGTTAGAGCTCGAACAGATCCTGGACATCGAAACAAGGGGAGACAAGGTTCGAGGCCTGTTTCGAGCTCCACGGCGATGAACAGCGGCCTGAGCGGAGGCAGATTAGTGATGGAGGAGGTGCAAGGTGGTCTGGTGATCGTGATCGGTGGTAGTGGCGAGCAAGATGCTGAATGAAGAGATGGCGTGGTTCGGGTGTCCAAAGAAGAATAGGAAGAAGGAGGAACGAGGAGGGGGGGAGCATCTCCTGTGAATAGGGAGGAGGTAGACAGGAGAGAGAGAGAGAGAGAGAGAGAGAGAGAGAGAGAGATGTGATCGGTTAGGTAGGATTTGACTTGAGGTGGGGCCCACCCTTAGGGTTTGAATTTTTTTGTCTACTATGCATGAATTGTTAAGGGCAATTTGGTCTTTTGGTATTTTAAGACAGAACGGAATTTGATACACTAGATGAAGGAAAATTTCGGGTAATTTCACAAGCTAGGCTTGGTCAAGATTAGGCTCGGGTCGTGATGATTGAAATTGTAATTCACGGCAATTAAGAATTTCGAAAACTAATTTAAACCGACTGAAGTTTCAAAATTCGCCCAATTATTGTCTTTTCAGTTCTTACGATCCAAAATATCTTGTAGAATGAAATTCAATAATAATCAATTTTATTGAATTCAGGCACTTTGAAGAAGTTGAATTTCCAGGACGTCACACATGGGGACTCCAGGACGCTTTGGAGGCATAATCATGGTTTGGGGTTTGAAAAAGTAAGTCCTGCGACGGGGTGGGATAATAATCTCAGTAAGTCAACCCTAGTCCTAAGCTAGGCTATTAGTACCTGTCACGCCCCGAATCCCTTCGGGCTCGTCCACATCCCTGTAAAACAAACAACACATCTCTCGTGGTCCCAAGATCCACAATCAGGTCGAGAGATATTATAAAGATTAAGCATGCGGAAGCAATACTCAAATAAATCCCCGTACAAATATAAGTTAAGCGGGACCTGAATAGCATAAGAATTGTCATACATCATAATATATGGTTCGTACATATGTCGGCTAATACAATCCGCTAGCAAGCTGGGCGATGGGGTAGTACACAAAAAGAGTCCTCATGACATCCAAAAGGATAGGGTTTGGTCGCCTCCAAAAACTCAAGTCAACGAACTGGGGTCCTACAATGAACTGCTGGAATCATCGGCATCCTCGGCATACTCCGTCAGCTCGTACTCGGAGAAGGTCTTGGATGGAACCTCGATCAAATCCTCCATGGTCGCCTCGTGAGACGGCTCCACGAGGTCCTCCTTGGTCGCCTCCAGAACGATGACCTCATCCTCCTCCACGGTGAAGTCCAGCGTCGAGGTCTTCTCTGGCTCGTTCCTAAAACCAACTACGGACCCCTCTGGTAACTCCTGCTCCTCAGCCGTCTGATACCAGTCTGGAATCACTCATTGGGGTACCTCATGAGGCTTCAGCGGCCCAATCTGTGCATCCCCAACCTTCTTAAACCAAGCCTCAAACCTATGAGGCTTCCAATCAAGCTTACCTTCGTCAACCCATACTACCGTGCACTTTCTCACATATACGTTCCCCTGACTATCCGGGAACTCATCAAAATACGCCGTCATCTCTTTGGGGTCCCTAAAACGTATAGGCCACATACCTAAGGCCTAGGATCTGTAAAAATAAGGGTTCCCCAAAGGGGTGAGATACTCATCTCAGTAAAAGAATCTTAACCCTAGGTCAGGTCGACTGTCCACTCAAGCAGTCGTATACCCCAATCATTCCAAACTTATAAACACACAGGCATATCAAGCACAAATCAATGAAACAACAACAAACAGATGACATGCATGCAATGATGACCTCATGTCACACTCAGATGATCGTGCACACCAGTCCTGCCATTTCACCACATCCACCAATCTTCGCTTGCCTCAATATCTAGCCCGCGAACTCGTCGCATCAGGCTCAGTTCGCGTAAACGCATCAGACCGTCATCGGCAACCCGCATAAACGCATCAGGTTCCGATGAATCTCCAGGCCAATATCATCATCTCACATTTTCGTCCCGCGAATAATTCGCATCAGGACCGTGGCCATATCAACCCCGCGATCTTGTCGCATCAGGGCGCCACATAACCTCAACTTCATCCCGCGATTTTGTCGCATCAGGGTATCCACCTCCCGCCCCGCGTCTCATAGCCTCAGGGCCACACCATGTCATGCTCATGCCATGATTTTAATTCAGTTTCGCAAATCAAGCAACAGGTGCACTCATGCACAGTTCGAATACCCATGGCATGCAAGGCAATCAAATGACACACATACATGGCGGATGATTCAGGTATAGACAATGTCACACACAATTATCCTATTACGGCTTAGGATATAAGGAAAACTATCCACTTGGGCAATTCCTCATAAACTAGTCAATTCAACCCCCAACTCATCCAATTGAGTCCAATCTCCCTATCCTAAGTTTAGGAATTTCCTTACCTTTAGTTCGACAACACAAATCTCCTCTTGCAGTAGCCTCAAAGTCTCGGCCCCTTAGGGTTCAAGGTTGGACTCGTCGCACAACCTAGGAATTTCAACGAATTTGTCAATTTTTCATACCCAATTCGTCAATCCATTAACCCCAATCATCCATAACCTAACCCTTATCATCTCATCGTATCTTAAACATCAATTTGCAATTCAAAATCACCATCCTCAGCCCTCAACAGGTTTGATTTGGCCCGGCACCGAACCGATCCTACTCGGTTCTGTGCAGGCGGGTCCAACCAATCTTAAATCCACTCCAAATCCAATATTTAAACACTATCCTACCTCTTAAAATATTTACCTAAGGGTTTGGGAGGCTCACCGTGTGTTTGAAGTAAAATGGCCGCCGGTTCCCGTCGAAACTCGCCGGATCGTCCAAGGTCAGTTTACCGGCAGATTCTGTGTCAAATTTACAAGGCCGGTTCATGGTCAAAACTTCATCAAATTGAGCCTCAATTTTTATCACAGATTTCTATACGTCTCTACTAGATCTCCACAAAATTTGATTCCAAAATTCCAAGATTTCGGCCTTCAAAAGGACTAGGAACCGGACCTACCTCAGATTGGCTCCAATTCTGTTGGCTCTTGGGAGAATCCTTGGCCGGGGCTCCTCGGTGCTCCAAATGACTTGATTCTTGTTCAAGGATGTTGGCAAGACGTTGGGCTTCGTTGGTGTGGTCGACCAGCGATCGAATGGTGGCCGGAGGTGGTCGGTGATGGTGCCGAATAGAGAGGTCAGTACTGGTCGCCGACGACAGAAAAAAGAAGGAAAAAGAAGAGGAGTGTTCGGTGGTCTAAGGGGGAGTTACGGCTGGCCAAATGGAGTGAAGAGAGAGAAGAAAAGCTTATATACAAGGCCTTGGTCAAATGGTTGAATGGTAGGTTTGTCATAGTGGATATGACTTGTCTTTACTCCATCTATTAACACATGTCCACTTGTCAATCATGCTTTGATCCAATGGCCCATAATCCCTCTTGATTTTTCTGCAGCCTTGAGAGGTTTAATGTCCAAATTACCCTTCTTCAATTGCTTGGGCAAGGTTCTAAGCTTGAGGGGCAAAACGGTCAGAACATCATTTTTCTCTTTTCATAATTCTTCGATAGGTCGATGACCAATCCGAATAATATTGAAATTCTTGATTTTCCATTTTCAATCTTTCAAGACTCGTTTCTGATAGTTTTCTCTATTAGACGTGGTTTCAGCCTATCCCGAATCGACGGGCGACTTTTGCGGACATTACGCGTATCGACCCCGTGATTTATATTAAGTTTAGGGCTCGTCAATTCATGGTAGTTTTGGTTGTCATGTAATTGTGAGGGTTTATCGCTAGTTCCTATGGTCTCGATCGTCATTGTCCGATTCAGGAAAATTTTGCAAATCATACGTTGGTTAAGCAACATCACCCGCGCTCCAATCGTATGACACTTGCAAGGCAATCCTTAATCGTTCTTAGATCGGCCTCTTAGTGGTTCTAAATATCCCCTCGACAATCCTTATGGTCAAAGCGCCATTTTCTATCCGAGTCGCCTAGGTCCACGTACCTCGTCTTGCGTTAGCATTTCCCTTTTGGTCAGCCTACTCAAATTAATCAGATTTGAGCGAAATACGACTGAAACACATCGTTTGATAGATATAAACTTTTCATTCATGAGTTTGAAATTGACTGGAAATCAGAATGTCACAACTCTTTCCCCTTACAAAAATTTCGTCCTCGAAATTTACATTACACTTAATTACTCAAACAAATGGGGGTGCTGTCGCCTCATCGTCTCTTCGTTCTCCCATGTGGCACCTTCAGTTCCATGGTGCTCCCATATTACCTTGACTAGTGGAATCTTCTTATTCCTAAGGATTTGCTCCTTCCGGTCTTTGACCCTTATTGGCTTCTCCACGTACGACATTCTGTCGTCCACTTCTATGGTCTCGTAATCCAGCACATGTGTCGGGTCAGGGTCATACTTTCGCAACATCGACACATGGAATACATTATGCACCTGGGATAGATTGGGCGGCAGGGCAAGCCTGTAGGCTAAAGTTCCAATCCGATCCAATATCTCAAATGGGCCTACATATCTTGGGCTCAGCTTCCCCTTCTTTCCAAATCGTGACAATCCTCTTATTGATGGTTCTAAATATCCCCTCGACAATTCTTATGATCAAAGTGTCATTTCCTATCCGAGTCGCCTAGGTCCACGTACCTCGTCTCGCGTTAGCCTTTCCCTTTTGGTCAGCCTACTCAAATTGATTAGATTTGAGCCAAATATGACTGAAACACAATGTTTGATATATATAAACTTTTCATTCATGAGTCTGAAATTGACTGGAAATCAGAATGTCACAGTACCTCCAGACACATTGAAAATATGCAAGTTTTGAAGTAAAACCTTTTTCAAACTTGACGATTGAATAATTGGCAAAACATGGCATTTCAGGCATTTAAGCATTCATTCGATTCATATAAATCTCCAAATCACATTCAAGCCTCATAACTTGTACATGCATACCAGTCAACAGGCTCAAGAAACAAGTTCATTCTCGAATTCATTCTTGGTGTTCCATTAATCAATCTTCTCACTTTTTAACGCCCTTCCTAGGGCACCCCTCCTAGGCCATGAGATGATTCGATCAATCACATGACTCTCGACATTCAATTTTAGTTGAGCTAATTCGGTCATCATGACTCTCGCATGCGAGATAATTCGGTCACTATAGCGATCTCAACATTCCGCGCCATTGAGATGATTTGGTCGACTATAGGACTATCGCGTCCGTACCTCGAGATGATTCGATCGCCACCCGACTCTTGATTCTTACAACCTTCGAGATGATTTGGTCGGTGTGGAACTCTCTAGCTGCACGACCTCATCAGGTCAATCGGGATCAAACACCCACGGCGCAATGCATTGACCATATAGCATAATAATAATAGTCCGTCACATTACCCTTTATCATAAACACAGGCAACTCATTTCATCAAGCCATTTTATCGCCAATCAAGGCACACAATTCAAGCAACTCTGGCTTAACAATTCAAGCTATCATTCGGCCACTAAGCCAATACATGCCTTCACATTAAGCATCAAAGTCACCGATTGGACAATCAAGCATTAAAGCACCCGATCGAATCGAATTAGTCGTCACATGCCAAATTTCACACACGGCTCTTCAATATCAAGCAATTACAGCTCCAGGCCAACATATTTTAGGCATGCCAACATGTTATTCAATCAAAACAAGCCAACAATCATCACTTTCCAAACCAGTCAGTTTTGATTTCTAACGTTTCATGCCAAAACAATCCATAAAACTCCAAGATCATACCCAGTTTAGTCCCTTAGTAAACTAATATCCTAGAGAAGGTTTAGAGTCGTCTTATCGGGCTAATCAAGCAAGTAAACTTTGTCAAATGGTCGCACAAAGCCTTCCAACTCAGCTGGCCCGAATAGGGCAGTTTTATGTCCTTGGCAAATTCACAAGAAACTGGCCATTAAAACTCGTCTAAACCTCATTCTAGCTCATATACACCTTGTTAACACATAATACTATGTCCTAAGATAACTTACAGACGGTTTCCAAGCAAAGCAACACCTCAAAGGTCCTCAAAATGCCACGGTTCCAAATCGGCCAACGACAAATAGATTCTGCTCCTTAAAATTCATAGAGATTTAACCATCAAAATCCTTCAAATATCCAACTAAAGTTCAATATCTAGTTGCTAATCCCTTAGACTATGTGTTAGAGGCATCTTACCAAGAGTTGAAAGCTAAACTAGTCCTCTAAATCTGCGTGAGGAGGCTATTGGTCAGATTGGTTTCGTTGCTGACCTTCTCGAGTTCCGTTGGCTGAACGAGTTGATCGCGGCGTCGAGAGACTGATCGAAGAGCATGGAATTGTAGGGGAGAGGATAAGGGTCGCGATGGTGGTTGGCGTTGGGACAACCGGTTACCAGAGGGCGGCGACGTGATGTGCAAACGACGGCGAGAGGCGGTCGCCAAGAGAGAGGGAAAGAGTGCAAAGGAAGAAAAGAAAATGAGGGAAAGAGAGAGAGGTGTTCAGCTAAAGCTTGGAGAAAGAAGAGAGCTTTGCTTAATTCCAAAGGCAAAAGCATGACAAGATTGGCAAGTGAGATTAGATAAGCAATTGATGATTAGCTAAGAGCCTAACCCCTAGTTAAGAGACTTGTCTTTTCCTCATAACAAAAATCTTGAAGCCAAATTGATCGTTGAGCCCTCTAATTTTCGGTCACTATGGGGATGATGGTGATTGACTATTTTTCCCTTGGTTGTCCTAAAAGAAAGAATGTCCATGAAGGGGCAAAAGGGTGATTTCCCACTTACCGTTTAAAATTTGACTTTTCCAATTTTATGGGGCGAACCATAATCTTTTTTACCCTCGATAAGGCAATGTCACATTCTTTTCAAATATTGAAATTCTTCATTATCTGATATCCATTTTGAGATTCAATTCATGGTCAAACTTCATCAATCGAAATTTCATCTTATCTCAAACTAATGGGTGGCTCTTGCAGGCATTACGCGTATCGATTCAGTGATTCTCATCACAGTTAGGATTACTCAAGTCATGGTGACTTTAGTTGACACGTAATTATGAGGGTTTATCGCTAGCTCCGACGGTCACGATCGTCAGAGTTCGATTTAGGAAGAGTTTGCAAATCATACGTTGGTTAAGCAGAATCACCTGCGTTCTAATCATATAACACTAGCAATGAATTCCACAATTGTTCTTAAATCGGCTTTTATTGGCTCTAAATATTTCTTGGTAATCCTTATGGTCAAAGCGTCATTCCTTATTCGAGTCCCTAGGTCCACATACTCAATCCCGTGTTAGCCTTTCCCTTTTGATCAGTTAACTCAACATTGAGCAGGTCCAAGCGAGATATAACCGAAATACGTTGATAGATATCTTTTCATTCATAAGTCTCGAAATGGTTGGGAATTCAGAATGTCACAAAAGGTATGCAAACTTAATGGAAGGCCCTATACCCAAAGAACCCTTCAAATTTAACATGTGTCCTAATTATAACAAAAACAATTATCGTAAAAAAAACTCTCAACTTAACTTTTGTCCCAATTCTATAGCCTAAAATAAAAAAAAATCAACTTTAGCATTTGTCCTAGTTATACTCATAAATTTTCATAAAAACCTCCAACTTTTGCTTTTATTTTAATTCTATCATGTTAGCCTTTTGTCCATAATCATTGTTAGTTGATTTTACTTGGCATTTTCAAATCGTAAATGAATTACACCTCAATAAAATTGTCGTGAAATGTCACGCCCCGCGTCTCCGAGCACGAGCGCGTGACTCCCTACAAGCAACAACTCTCTCAAACGTCCCAGGATTCACATATTGAGAGATGCATAATATCGATAGCATGCGGAAGCGATAATATACAAGCTCCTTCGTACAATAACAAAGGGGACCAGGGTAATGAGAACACCAATAATAAACATAATCTCCCAACTGTTTATACAAGGTACTGGCAGACTAAAGCTGCTGATCGGTAGAAGGGACAGGGTCAGTACAAAAGGGGGTCATCATCATCTCCAAAAGAAGCGGGGTATCGAGACCGTCATCAAAATACATCAGCCTAGAAGACGGAAATCCCTAAGTCGAGCTGCTAGAGTCGCCAGTCTCTTCAGCGTCCTCGGTAGGCTCGTACTCCGAGAAGGTCTCCGAGCGTACCTCTACTGTGTCCTCCATCGTCGTGTCTGCTGACTGCTCCACCAGGTCGTCCTCGGAGGCTTCGATCTCTATAAGCTCGTCAGTGTCCTCCAAGGTTGGAGTCCTCTTAGGGATGTTTCTTGAGCTGGCTGCTGACCCCTTAACTTCCATGGAATCCCGAGCGGGATGACACCAGCTAGGGATTATCCCACGGGATGTCTTAGTAGGCTTCAACTATCTCGTAGTCACTTTCCCTACTTTCCTAAACCAAGCCTCAAACCTATGAGGCTTCCAGCTCTTTGCACCCTCGTCAACCCAAACTACCATGCACTTCCTAACGTATACGGTTCCCTGTCCGTCCGAGAACTCCTCAAAATAAGCAGACATTTCCTTCGGGTCACCAAATCTGATAGGCCACATATTCACGGCCTAGGATCTGAAAATGAGGTCCCACAATGGGTGAAATTTACATCTCAGTAAGATAGGTCCTAACCCTAGGTTAGGCTGGTCGTACACTCAGGTGAGTACAATGACAAACAACAATGCACAAGCAAACGCATGAGGCATTTCACAATCATTAAATAACATGCGGATACAAACAAGTATTAAGCATGCAATCGTGGCATCGTGTCACATCAGTGAAACCAAGCACATATTATCAAGCCAGATCACACCTTCCACCCTTCCATGCCTCCATTTGATTCATGCACGCGTTTAGAACGGCTCAGGCTCGGTCCGCGTAAATACGCCTCAGACCATCTCATTGACAAACCCGCGTAAACGTATCAGGTTTTCAATCTCGTTCCAAGCTTGTGTCGACACATCTCAGATTCCGTCCCGCGTCTCAACGCATCAGGACATTGGACATTTCAACCCTGCGTTTCGTACGCCTCAAGATACCATTCAATTCAAACCCCGCGCCTCAACGCCTCAGGGTATCCATCCACACAACCCCGTGTCTCTACGCATCAGGGTGTCACAAGTTTCTTAGACATGCCAAATGCTCATTTCAATTCAGACTCATGATCAAGCGTAAACTCATGCAAGGAGCAACACATCTATGGCATGCGAGACAATTAAATTCAACACTCAAATGTGACAATCAATTCATGGCACAAGCATTGTCAAGCATTCAAGCCCTCTATATCTCTCAAGGACGCACAATAGACAATCACACCTTAAACTTCCAAGAATCAATTTAATTCCACACTTAATTCACCCAATCGAGTCTAATCCTACTAGCCAAGGCTTAGAAACTTCTTACCTTGTGCTAAAGTCAACACAAATCTCCTTCCAAGCACTTGAATGGTTCGGTTCTAATGGTCCAAGAACAACTCAATCGCGCAACCTAAGGAAATTCATCTAATTGTCAATTTTTCTTGCTCAAATCGTCAATTCACTAAACATACACCTCATTGACATATCGATTAACATCTTCATACTTCTCAACGATGAATTTGGAGCTCAATTAGACTCCTAACAGCCCCCCACAGATTCGGTATGCACAGAACCGAAACAGGGCATTTTTGATTTTGTACATATCTCAACTAATCAGCCCTCAAACCAACTTAAATCCTCAATTTATTCACTAATTCACTTGCTAACATGTAGTTATAGGAGTTGGGAAGACTCACCGAAAATTTGAAGTCAAGGCGACGCCGGTTCCTCTAAGTCCTCAATCGGTCAATTTTTATCCTTCAAACACAAGACCCATTCGGGGTCAAAACTCCATCAAATTCATCCAAAATTTTTACCACAGCTCAGTCCACAAAATTTAACCGAAATATTCAAAAGATTCGGGGTCCTATGGAGTCTAAACAGCAGCTTACCTCTAGCTGCGACGGTTTCCGTCGACTTCCGAGAGAATGGCTGGCCGGAGCTCCTTGGTGGGTCAAATGACTTGATTCCACTTGGAGGTTGTCGGCAAGAGGATGAGGAAGAAGCTGGTAGTTGGCTCGATGGCTGGAATTCACCGGGAGTGGCGTTCGACGGTGGCGATCTGACAGACAGTGGCTTGTCGGGCAGGAGCTCTCTCGGCCGAATGAAGAAGGAAGAAGAAGAAGATAGGCAGATGATGGTGATGTTTGGCTGAAGAGGGAGAGAGAGAGTGGTATATACACATATTCAAGGGTCAACAAGGTTGAATGGTAAGTTAAAAATGTTTCCATCAATATCAATGCCTAATCCTTTGACACTTGTCCATGTGTCAATCAATGTTTCATCCAATGGCTATCAATTTCTCCAATTTTCGGTAGCTATAGTGGGGTATGAATGACCAAAATGCCCTTGTTCAATTATAAATGCAAGACTAAGGCTTGGAATGATTGATTCTCCATTTTCTGATTATCCAATGTGATCCAGCCTATCCCGAACTGACAGGTGGCTTTTGCAGATGTTACGTGTATCGACTCTGTAATTTATATCACACTTATGGCTTGTCAATTCATGGCGACTCTGGTTGTCATGTAATTGCGAGGGTCTATTGCTATTTCCGATGGTCTCGATCGTCATTGTTCGATTTAGGAAAATTTTGCAAATTATACATTAGTTGAGCGGCATCACCCGCGCTCCAATTGTATAACGCTAGCAATGCATTCCTTAATCGTTCTTAGATTGGTCTTTTATGGCTTTAAATGCCTCCTCGATAATCGTTATAGTCAAAGTGCCATTTCTTATTTGAGTTCCCTAGGTCCACGTACTTTGTCTCGCTTTAGCCTTTCCCTTTTGGTCAGTTAACTCGAGATTGATCAAATCCGAGCGAGATACGACTGAAATACATCGTTAGATACGTTCTCATTAATGAGTCTCGAAATGACAGGAAAAATCAGAATGTCACATGAAAGCCCTCAACTTATCTTCTACGCTCTACTTCCCCTACACATTGCCGGAAGATATAGAGCCATTCAAGACAACATGTGACATTCTAAAATTCAACCCACTTTCGATATTTGTGAAATGAATGAAATGTCTCATTGATGTATTTCAGCTAAATCTCACTCAATTTTTTTTTATAACCAAGGTGTCTAGGCCAGCTTGCACGCACCTCGACTATTCCTCGGGGGAGACTAGTACAATAATCCACCGCCAAGGCCCTCTACTTAAATCACAGGTGCTCATTTGGGGAATCGAACTTGGGACCAGTGCACCCTAACCAACTGAGCTACACATGGGTGGGTATCTCACTCAGATTTGATCACTCTTGATAAGACTAACTGTGAGAGAAAGGCTAACTTTGATTTAAGAACGTGGATCTAAGAACCTGACCATGGAGTGATGCTTTAGCCATAAGTATTATCGATGGAATATTTTAGGCCTTTATAGACCAATCCACGAGTAGTTATTGAAAGGATTTGCTAGTGTTATACAATTGGGTCACGGCCCCAAACCCGTCGAGCACGCGAACATCCCTGCAAGCAAACAACACATCTCTCGTGGTCTCAAGATCCACAAACAAGTCGAGAGATAATATATATATACATTAAGCATGCGAAAGCGGTACTCAAATAAATCCCCATACAAAATATAAGTTAAGTGAGACCTGGATAGCATAATAACTGTCATACATCATAACATACTGTTCGTACAAATTTCGACTGCTACAATCCGCTAGGCAAGGGGCGACGGGGTAAGCACATCAAAATGAAGGTGTGACCATCATCGACATCCAAAATAGCCATGGCCGAGGTCGCCATCACAAGATTGAGCAAATAAACTGGGACACCTAAGATGTGCTGTTGGAGTCCCCTGTATCCTCTACATCCTCTGTCGGCTCAAACTCTGTGAACGTCTCGGAACGGACCTCGATAGAATCCTCCATGGTCGCTTCATGCGACGGCTCCGCGAGATCCTCCTCGGTCGCCTCCACGATAATCACCTCATCCTCAGTGAACTCCAAGGTTGGGGTCTTCTCCGATCCGTTCCTAGAACCAACTACAGACCCCTCTAGCAGTTCCTGCCCCCCGGCGGTCTGGCACCAATTAGGGATAACTCCTTGGGGTACCTCGTGGGGCTTCAGCGGCCCGATCTGACTCATCTCCGATCTTCTTAAACCATGCCTCGAACCTATGAGGCTTTCAGTCCGGACTACCCTCGTCAACCCATACAACCGTACACTTTCTTACATAAATGTTCCCCTGACTATCCGAAAACTCGTCAAAATATGTCATCATCTCCTTGGAGTCCCCAAAACGAATAGGCCACATACCTAAGGCCTAGGATCTGTAAAAATAGGGGTCCCCAAAAGGATGAGATACACATCTCAGTAAAAGAGTCCTAACCCTAGGTCAGGCTGATCGTCCACTCAAGCAGTCATCTATCCCAAAATTCCAAACTTATAATCATATAGGCACATACAAACAAAGATAGTGACACATAGATGATGGGCATGCAACTATGACACCATGTGACACTCAGATGATCATGCACACCTCATCCTGCCATTTCACCACAACCACCTCTTCCTGTCTACCTCATTCTCCAGCCCGCGATTAGATCGCATCAGGCTCGATCCGCATAAACGCATCAGACCGTCATTGGCAACCCATGTAAACGCATCAGGTTCCAATGAATCTCCAAGCCAATATCATCACCTCATACCTCCGTCCCGCGATTAGATCGTATCAGGACCGTGGCCATCTTAACCCCGCGATTAGATCGCATCAGGGCGCTACACAACATTAACTCCACCCCGCGATTACATCGCATCAGGGTGTCCATCTCCCGCCTCGCGTCTCGTATGCCTCAAGGCCTCGCCATGTCATGCTCATGCCATGCTTCTCAATTCAATTCGTAGATAAAACAATAAGTGCAACTCTTGCACAATCTGAATACTCATGGCATGCAAGACAATCAATGACATTCAACATGGCAAATGATTTAAACACAAACAATAACACACATAACCCCTCTATAACCACTTAGGATATATTAAGAACTATCCTTCGGAAAATTCTCATAAATCGATCACTTTGATCTTCGAATCGCCTAATTGAGTCTAATCTTCCTATCCTAAGTTTAGAATTCGCTTACCTTGCGTTTGACACCACAATAATTCTCCTCTTGAGCCCTCACCAATTCGGTTCTAAGGGTCCAACGTCGAACTCACCACGCAACCTAGAATTTCCGATCAATTCATCAAACTTTTTGCCCAATTCCTCAATCCATGAACCACAATAATCCATAACATAACCCTCATCATCTTAAAATGTTTTAAACATCAATTTGGGACTCAAAATCATATGCTCTTCACTCCAACAGAACCGGTCTTGCACAGAACCGAACTAGTTCATTTCAGTTCTGTGCAAACCGTGCACAATCCATCCCTAATCAACTTCAAATCCATCATTTAATCATCATCCTACCTCTTAACATGTCTACCTAAGGGTCTAAGGGTCTTACCGAGGGTTTGAAGTCGCGTCGTCGCCGAAATTCCATCGAAAGTCACCGGTTCCTCCAAAGTTAGTACCAGCAGTTTTTTGTGCAAGGTTTACAAGACCGATTCGAGGTCAAAACTTTCTCAAATCACTCCCAACTTTTTACCACAGATTCATACAGATGTCCTCTAGGGCTCCATAAAATTTGACCTACAAAATCCAACATTTCTGCCTCCAAAGGGGTTAGAAACCGAACCTACCTTAGATTTGGTCAGATTCTATCGGCTTTTGGGAAAACGCTTGGCCAGAGCTCCTCGGTGGTCCAAATGGCTCGCTTCCAGTTCGAGGAGGTCGGCAAGACGTAAAACTAGGTTGGTATGATCGGCCGGCAGCAAGACGGTGATCGAAAGATGGCATCGTGGGAGGCAAACAGGAAGTTCAGGGGCGGTCGTCGGAGAGCAAAAGAGAGAAGATGGAGAGAGAGGTTTCGGTGAGCTTGAGGGGTGTATGGCCAGCCAAGTGAGGTTGAGGAGAGAGAGAGAAATGCTATATACCAAGCTTGAGTTAATGGGTTGAATGGTAGGTCTGAAATAGTGGATTTGACCTCTCTTTAAGCCATCTCTTGACACTTGTCCCACTTGTCATTCCGATTCAATCCACTGGCCAATATTTACCCTCTTTTTCGACATCTCTTGAGGGTGTATAAAGTCCAAAATGCCCTTCTTCAAATGCATGGGCAAGGCTTTAAGCTTGAGTGGCAAAAGGGTAATTTTACTCCCAACGTTCAGAACGTCATTTTTCTCGTTTCAAAATTCTTCGATAGGGCGATGGCCAATCCGAATAATGTTGGAATTCTTTATTCTCCATTTCAAATTTTTCAAGACTCGTTTCTGATGGTTTTCTCTATCAGACGTGGTTCCAGCCTATCTCTAACTGGCGGGCGGCTTTTGCGGACTTTACGCGTATCAACCCTGTGATTCTCATCACATTTAGGACTCGTTAATTCGTAGTGGCTTTGGTTGTCATGTAATTGTGAGGGTCTATAACTAGTTCCTATGGTCTCGATCTTCACTATCGGATTTAGGAAAAATTTTGCAAATCATATATTGGTTATGCGGCATCACCTGCGATCCAATCGTATGACACTCGCAAGGCATTCCCTAATCGTTCTTGGATCGGCCTTTTGTGGCTCTAAATATCCTCTCGACAATCCTTATGGTCAAAGCGTCATTTCTTATCCGAATTCCCTAAGTCCACGTACCATGTCTCGCGTTAGCTTTTCCCTTTTGGTCAGTATACTTGAATTGATCAGATTCGAGCGAGATATGACTGAAATACATCTCTAGATTCATTTTTCATTAATGAGTCTGAAATTGACTAGAAATCAAAATGTCACAACTCTTTCCCCCTTACAAAAATTTCGTCCCCGAAATTTACATTACACTTAATTACTCAAATAAATTGGGGTGTTGTCGCCTCATAGTCTCTTCATTCTCCCACGTGGCACCTTCAGTTCCATGGTGTTCCCATATTACCTTGACTAGTGGGATCTTCTTATTCCTGAGGATTTGCTCCTTCCGACCCTCGATCCTTATCGGCCTCTCCACGTAAGACACTCGGTCGTCCACTTCTCCAGCACATGTGTTGGGTTTGGTTCATACTTTTGCAGCATCGACACATGGAAAACGTTATGCACCTAGGATAGATTAGGCGGTAGGGCAAACCTGTAGGCTAAGGTTCCAATCCGTTCCCGTATCTCAAATGGGCCTACATACCTTGGTCTCAGCTTCCCCTTCTTTCCAAATCGCAATAGTCCCCTCATCGGCGACACCTTGAGGAAGACGTGAGCGCCCACTTGAAATTCCAAGGGCTTGCTTCACTTTTCTGCGTAGCTCTTCTGATGACTCTGTACCGTCCTTAGTCTATCCCAGATTATTTTCACTGCTTCCACCGATTGCTCTACCAATTCCGAGCCTGTGATACTTCTTTCTCCAACTTCATCCCATCAAATCGGGGTTCTATAGGCTCTTACATAGAGTGCTTCAAATGTTGCCATCTGGATACTCTGCTGGTAGCTGTTATTATAAGCAAACTCGACTAGATGCAGCTTGTCTTCCCATCCACCATTAAAATCAATGACGCATGCTCGCAACATATCCTTAAACGTCTGTATCGTCCTTTTCGACTGTCCGTCCGTCTGTGGATGGTACGCCGTACTAAACTGCAGTCGGGTTCCCATAACATCTTGCAAACTCTTTCAAAAGTTCGCCGTGAACTTAGGATCTCTATCCGAAGTGATCGTCACTGGCACTCCGTGCAACCTCACTATCTGCCTCGTGTACAGCTATGTATACCTATCCATAGCGAAGTCCTTTTGCACTGGGATGAAATGTGCGGACTTGGTCAATCTGTCCACGACTACCCATATAGAGTCGTGACCTCGCTGGCTCCTTGGGAGTCCCATCACAAAATCCATAGTCACATGCTCCCACTTCCATTCAGGTATCTCCAATGGCTGTAATAGTCTTCCAAGCTTACAGTGCTATGCTTTCACTTGCTGGCACGTCAAACACTTAGTCGCATGCTTTGCTATGTCCACTTTCATCCTATTCCACTAATAGTGTTGTCGCAGGTTCTAATACATTTTCGTACTTCCAGAGTGGATGCTATAATTGCTCCTGTGAGCCTCTGATAAAATCCTTTCCCCGAGTCTTTCATCCTTGGGCACGCACAATCGTCCTCGAAACTTTAGGATTCCATCCTCAGACACCTAAAATCGAGCTTTCTCTTTGTCGCATCCATCTCAAGGATCTTCTGAATCTCTGGGTCCATAGACTGTAAGGCCTTTATTCCTTCCTGGATCTCAGGTTCTACCCTCAACGTAGTCATTAAGCTGGACAACTGGCTAACCTCTAGTCTGAACTCAGAATCTCTTACATTCTCAATCATCGACTAACCCTTTACTAACAGATAGGTGATGCTCGACTTCCGACTCAGCGCATCTGCCACTCGATTTGCTTTCCTAGGGTGATACAGTATGTCACAGTCATAGTCCTTGAGCAGCTTCTTCCATCTACGCTGCCTCATGTTCAGCCTTCTCTGGAAAAATAGATACTTTGAACTTTGGCGGTCGGTATAGATCCGAAACTTCTCGCCACATAGGTAATGTCTCCAAATTTTCAGAGCGAATATAATCGCCGCTAACTCCATGTCATGAGTTGGGTAGTTCGTCTCATGTGGCCTTAACTGTCTGGATGCGTAGGCTACTGCTCTTCCGTGCTACATCAATACACAACTCAATCCTTTTAGCGAAGCATCGGTATAAATCTCGTAACCTCCTGGTCCTGATGGAATTGTCAGCACTGGCACGGTTGTCAATCTATGTTTGAGTTCTTGGAAACTCCTCTCACATTTGTCTGTTCATTCAAATCTTGTTTACTTCTTCGTCAACCGCGTCAATGGGATGGCTATGGATGAGAATTTCTCCACAAAACACCTATAGTATCCTGCCAATCCCAAGAAACTTCTGACTTCAGTGATCGTAGTAGGTCTAGGCCAATTTGTTACAGTTTCGATCTTTGCAGGATCCACTGCGATTCCTTTACCAGGCACCACACTTACTCAACTTCGCATAGAGTGAATGCTCGCTCAGGGTTTGTAGTACAATCCTTAGGTGCTTCTCATGTTCTGCACCACTCCGTGAGTAAATCAAGATATCGTCAATAAAGACTATGACGAATCTGTCCAGAAACTCCTTAAATACTCGATGCATCAAGTCCATAAAAGTAGCTGGAGCTTTGGTCAAACCAAACGGCATCACCGTGAATTCATAATGACCATACCTCGTCCTAAAGGCAGTCTTGCGTATGTCTTCCTTCTTGATCCTCAATTGGTGATACCCAGTTCTCAAGTCAATCTTTAAAATACCGCTGCTCCTTGTAATTGATCAAACAGATCATCAATCCACAGCAGTGGGTACTTGTTCTTCACTGCCACTTGGTTCAGCTATCGATAGTCGATGCATAAACGCAAAGACCCATCCTTCTTCCTTACGAACAGCATTGGTGCTCCCACGGTGAAGCACTAGGCCGGATAAATCCCTTATCCAGCAGCTCTTGCATTTGCACCCTTACCTCATTCAGTTCAGATAGGAACATCCTGTAAGATGCTTTCGAAATTGGTTCTGTACCAGGGGCTAACTCAATCACAAATTCTATTTCCCGTTCCGGTGGTAATCTTGGCAACTCTTAGGGAAACACATCAGGAAATTCACGCACTACCAGGATATTTTCTAACTTTGGCTCTTCTATAGTTGTGTCCATTACTATCACTAAGTATGCCTGACACATTCAGACATCAACTTAGTTATTTTCAAAGATGAGATTAAGAAAATCGAGATTCCTTCTCGACTTCCCACCAATTCAAAGTTAGGGCGGCCTCTCGGATAAAACCGGATTATCTTACGACCACAGTCCACTACTGCTCCCTACTTACCGAACCAATCCATCCCTATGATTACGTTAAAATCATACATGGGTAATATAGCTAAGTCAGTACTCTCTTTACTCGCTCCAATCACAATCTCACAACCAACACAGCCCATTGAAACCAATATATTATCCTTTAATGGAGTGGCAACATGCAGATTCATATTCAACGGTTTCAATTTCATTCCCACTAATTCGGCAAACTATGCAGACACGAATGAATGCGTGGCACTAGGGTCAAATAATGCGTATGCAGCTTGGTTGCACAAGTAAACCGTACCTGTGACCCCACCTGGTGCTTCCTCTGCTTCTCTGCGGGCTACTGCATAAACTCTGCCCTATGTCGGTGGTCGATTTTGCTTGATCTGAGGCGTGGCAGTCGACGATCCAGCCTACAGTAGCTGCCCTTGAGGTCGATTTGTCGGAGCCTGACTCGGGTACATCCTCATCTGGTGGCCCAGTTAACCACATTTAAAGCAAGCTCCTGTCCTTACCGGGCATGGCCCATTTCCATGCCTTCTGCCACAAAAATGGCAGCTCCAGTTAGTGGGATACGGCGGCTTCACAATACTTTTCCGCAGTGGTGGCACAAAACGCCTATTGTTCACCATCGGTCTTTTGCCCATCTGGCGGTTATCTCTGAAGGACGTAAACCGCGATCCAGTTGCGGTGTTTCTCTCTTTCAAGTCCCGTTCTATCATCTGGTCTCGCTCATATATTTCTTTATATGTCCTCAGATTCAGAGCGATCATTTGACTACGGAGCTCTGGCCTTAAACCATCCCTAAACCTTCTTGCTTTCTCCTGAGGGTCCTCCACAAATCGAGGTGCGTACCTCGACAGCCTCGAAAATTCAGCCTCATACTGATCTATCGTTAGTTGGTTCTGGTGCAACTGTAGGAATTCTACTTGCTTCCTCTCCCTGGCCGTCTTTGAGAAATATTTATCATTGAAGGCCATCTTAAAGGCTTCCCAATTCATGACCGTTCCTTTTGGGAAGATGCCATTCTTGGTGGCAGCCCACCAGTCATTCACTATACCCTCCAACTAGTGCACTGCTAACAGCACCTTCTCTTCGACCGTGCACCTCAGCACTCCAAAAGCTTTCTCCAGCTTCTCAATCTACCTAGGCGCTAACTCGGGATCTCCAGTCCCATCGAATTGAGTCGGCTTCAATTTTATGAACTGCTCTACTAGTTGGCCCATCTGTCTGGCCACGACAATTTCCTCTTGGGTGTTTACAGCTTCATTACTCGGGTTCGATTCACCCTTACTTCCATTTTCATCATTGTTGCCATTATTGGCATTGATGGTTGCTATGGCAGCTCCTACTGCCTGGGCAATGGCAACGTATCGATCCTGAGCCTGCCTATCAATCATGTCGCCAATTCTTTCCAGCGCCCTCAACACGCCATCCATTCTTGGATCTTCAGCGACAGGCGGCCTCGAGCTAGAAGCTCCGCCTCTGGTTCTTCCTTCTGGATGGGTTGCTCATATTTATCACTTTCTATTGAACCTGGACCACCACAAGTTCAGCAAGGAGTTAGTAACTTGCTCAATCATTCAAATCCAGAGCTACTAGCTACTCTTTAACAGAAACAGTTACACTGCAACAGTCCTTTCATATAATAACTTCCACATACTCCAACAAATAACTCATGGCCATTCTTCAGTTCCGTTCACTCCAGTGATTCACTAAAACCAATCGTTTTCATTCCTCAAACAAACCAAGGTCCAGAAATGACCTTCAATCATAAGTAGGGAAGTTGATCCTTATGCATTTCCACAACCCTGCCAAGATCAAACACCAACCCTAAGTACCTGGTCACACAGTATGCACCCCATGCCTTATCTTAGCTAGTCTCCTAAGGTCTTGCTATCTGTTCTTGTCCCAATTTAATCCCCCTTATTACTCCAGTCCTCAACCAACTTTGGGTCGAGCTGACCTTGCTCTAATACCAAATTGAATGGGGATGTCACGCCCCGAACCCGTCGAGTACGCGAACATCCCTGCAAGCAAACAACACATCTCTCGTGGTCTCAATATCCACAAACAAGTCAAGAGATAATATATATACATTAAGCATGTGGAAACGGTAATCAAATAAATCCCCGTACAAAATATAAGTTAAGTGGGACCTGGATAGCATAATAACTGTCATACATCATAACATACTATTCGTACAAATATCGACTACTACAATCCGCTAGGCAAGGGGCGACGAGGTAAGCACATCAAAAAGAAGGTGTGACCATCGTCGACATCCAAAATAGCCATGGTCGGGGGTCGTTATCACAAGATTGAGCCAATAAATTGGGACACCTAAGATGTGCTGTTGGAGTCCCTCGTATCCTCTGTTGGCTTTTACTCTGAGAAGGTCTCGGAACGGACCTCGATAGAATCCTCCATGGTCGCCTCATGCGACGGCTCTGCAAGATCCTTCTCGGTCGCCTCCACGATAATCACCTCGTCCTCAGTGAACTCCAAGGTCGGGGTCTTCTTCGGTCCATTCCTAGAACCAACAACAGACCCCTCTGGCAGCTCCTGCCCCCCGGCGGTCTGGCACCAATCAGGGATAACTCCAGACCCCTTTGGGTGATCTATGGTTAGTGATATCTTTGATGAAAAATCATATGGTATGATTGTGGATTATGGAATCGGGGTGATTCATTCATGGCCGAAACATGAATGTTTGATGTTGGTCAAGTATTGAATTTTGAATGGTGGTGGTCAATCCTGAATTTATGCTTAGCCAATTGTGTGATGGATTGCAATTGAATGATCACCTAATACCTTGAGGCGTGTTTACATGGGGATTTGAATTCATCTTGATACGTTAAACGCGAGATGTTAACCTAAGGTGTTATTACGCGGGTATTGAGAATTATTATGGCATGAGGTGTTAGCACATGAGTCTTGAGAAATGTAGCGGCCTGATGCATTATTACTCGAGTCCTTGATATTAATGATTGAGATATTTGTTGAGGAATGACAGGTGATTGGAAAGGTAAATTGAGAAAGTGTATGAATTTCCTATGTGTTGTTATGCAATTGTGAGTCTTGTAAATATTTCAATGTATTTGGTGACTTTAAAGACTAGTTTGACTAGATTGTTATTAATGCAAATGTAGGATTTATTCGGAGGTACAACCCTAAACTAGGTTTAGGAGTTTACTTGCTAAGATTTATTCTCACCCCACTGTGGAATAATATTTTCAGACCCTCGACTATGAATAGGAATGGACCATCGCAACATTTTTGGGTACCAACAGACATTGAGAGGATATCGATGGAGTACCTGATGGGTGATGACAAGAAGTATATTAAGCGAGCGTCCACTGTTTGAAGGAGGTGATTTTTGGAAGGCTCACAATTATATGGCTTGATTTTATAGAGAAGTGGATATGACTTTTGGTCCGCTTTGTGGTTTTGATTTTCCTTATGATGGAGTCATGGAGTGGGAACCGATAGAGACTGCTTTTCCTGACGGAATCATGACTAGTCCGGACGTTGGTCCTCATGACGAGAAGCCTGAGACAGAACCCTTAAGGCCTGAAGAAGATGGCAATGTGTGGAACCTTCTGAGACCGAGCTAGAGATGGATTCTGAGTCGGATCCCTTGGAGCCAGGGATGCCGTCTAATGACAGTGGCGATGGTTTCAGGATGATTAGATAGAGAGACCTTAGGTGTTCACAAGGATTTGATGTGTTGTGCATGACACATGTCTGTGTTTGTGATTGGCACACCTGAATTGCTTTGCATTGATTGTTTAACGTGTATCTTCTTAATGATTACTTGGGATTTTTTATAGTTGGCTGCTAGTTTTGTGATTGCAATTGTGGTATGTTGCTTAGAATTGCTAGACTTGAGTAGATAGATTAGGTCTTTAATTCTTTGATGGAATTAAAGTGGTTCAGGTGTTGTGAAAACTTAGTGAGGATGAGCAACTAAGGTAGAGGAACCAGAGGACTGTCTAACTTAAGAGCGCAGGTTATGGAAGACCCAAGAGTGGATAGAGTCATAAGGGCTCTAGAGGAAATTGGAAACTTGATGGGTAGGAAAGTTCAAGAACGAGCTGCCACTATTGCCCAAGCCATCGAGGCTGTTACCGTTGCTGCCAATGGAGTTAACATCAAGAGAATGGCTACAGAGTGAGGCAAAGTTTTCGAAGAGAAATATTTCTCAGAAACTGCCTAAGAACAGAAGATGGTAGAATTTTAGCAGCTTCGCCAAAACTAGATGAAGATCGATCAGTATGAGGCAAAGTTTTCGAGGCTGTCCAAGTACGCATCTGATGCGTGCGTGAGGCAGGCAAACGTGTTTTGAGTGCTTTTTGAAAGAACATGGAATTAGAACAGAATGCGAGAGGATGGAAATTGATTGAAGAAGGTAAAAGCGGTATGATCAGATCAAGGCCTAAAGGTAGCATCACCAGCCAAGAATCAAAATCGAGATTCAGAAAGAAGCTCACCACCAAGGTTTAAAGGGAAACCACCAACCAAGGCTAAAGGGCTTTTGGTTCCACCACCAAGGAATAATCCAACTTCCAAGGTTAAAGGAACCGAAATAAAAACAATTCAACTCACAAAGAGGAACTTTCATTCATTAATTAGATGTCCATTATAATGAAAAAGACCTCTATATTTATAGAGACTAAGACAAAGCAAAAGGAAAATAAAAGACAATAACCTTGTCCACTAGCCTTGCACAGCCAATAACAACCCTAAAAGATCTTCTAATTGTAAAGGAAACAACTCCAATCAGCTACTAATTGATATGTAATTGATTGGCCTTCAAATTGGCAAGTAATCAATCAAGATAAGGCTTGAAATCAGCAATTAATCACATCTTCATTTATTGATCATCAAATCATCGTGTAATTAATTAAGATAAGGCTGGAAATCAACGATCAATCATCTTGAATATGCCTTTGAATCTTCAATCAATTTGGTCAATAATTAATTTGGTGAATCGCCATGGAACTAGCTACAATCAATCAAGTGAATGATTATCTTATTGGTAAGGAAAGAGTCAAAACTTTATAATCGACAATCCTAGTCGATAGTCTTCATGACGACGTAGGGATCATTGGTGACATAATCTGATGCCCCGCATCACATAATCTCACGTACGCACTCGGTTAACCGAGTGTATGAGGAAGGGTTCTTTCGAATGGACAAAGACTGTTCACAATGCTTTTGAAGCAATAAAACAGAAACTTTGTGAGTCTCATATTCTTGGCCTTCCTGATTTCGATAAGGTATTTAAATCTGAATATGATGCAGGTGGAGTTGGTATTAAGGCTGTTCTTGTCCAAGGCCAAAAGCCTTTGGCTTATTTTAGCGAGAAGTTAATAGATTCAGGAAAGAACTACTCTATGATAAAGAGTTTTATGCCATCGTGAGGGCTCTTGATCATTGGAGTCACTATTTGAGGCCAAAACAGTTTGTTCTTCATTCCGATCATAAGGCTCTAAAATTTATTAGTGGTTAACACAAGCTCGACTTGAGACATGTTAAATGGGTAGAATTCCTTCAATCCTTTTCATTTGTCTCGAAATATAAACCTGGCCATAATAATGTGGTAGCTGATGCTTTTTCAAGAAGATATTCCATGCTGGTTGTCCTTGATTCATGGATTCTTGGTTTTCATTTGATGAAAGAACTTTATTATGAAGATCCGTAGTTCTCATCCATCATTTCTGATTGCAAACATGGAAGTCAAGTTGTTTATTCTGCTCAGGATGGGTTCCTCTTTGAAGGTAACAAACTCTGTGTGCCAAATAATTCCTTTAGAGAATTATTGATTTGTGAGGCACATGGTGGCGGATTGGCTGGCAAATTCGATATCAAAATAACTCTTGAGGTTCTCCAAGAGCATTTCTACTGGCCAAAGATGATTGGAGATGTGCATGTCATTATCTTAAGGGGTGCAACTTGTCAAAGAGCCAAGAGTCATTTTCATGAGGGTTTGTATACTCCACTTCCAATTCTAAGGCAGCCTTGGGAGTATATAAGCATGGATTTTATCGTGGCTCTTATAAGAACTCAACGTGGAAAAGATGCCATTATGGTGGTCGTTGATCGGTTTTCTAAGATGGTCCATTTTGTGCCATGCCATAAAACAGATGATGATCCTCATGTCGCAGATTTACATGTTAAGGAGATCATTCGTTTGCATGGAGTTCCCAAAACCATTGTGTCTGATCGTGATTCTAAGTTTTTGAGTTATTTTTGGAAATTGTTGTGGTGGATGCTTGGTACACGACTCTTATTCAATACACCCTGTCATCCACAAACAGATGGCCAAACGGAGGTAACCAATCGCACTCTCACAACTCTCCTTCGAGGTATGGTGAGTAAGTCCTTAAAATATTGGGATTTGAAGCTTGCCCATGCTGAATTTGCTTATAATCCATCACCGAGCTATACTACTAGTCATTCACCTTTTGAAGTTGTGTATGGACTCAATCCTCTCACACCGATTGATTTAATCCCGACTCCGTCCAAATCTCAAGTCAATTTCGACGATAAAAAAGATCTCAAGTGATGAAGAAACTTCATGAGCATATTCATTTCAAGATTGAAAGGGCCAACGGATCTTACAAAAAGAAAGCTAATCGACATAGAAAGAAGGCTCATTTTCAACCAGGTGATCTTGTGTGGATCCATCTAAGGAAGAAAAGATTTCTAGCCAAACGAAAGAACAAGCTAATGCCGAGAGCCGATGTTCCATTTAAAGTTCTGAAGAGAATTGGCGACAATGCATATAAAGTTGAACTTCCTAGAGAGTTTGGAGTTTCTACGACTTTTAATGTGGGAGATCTATCTCCTTACTTCAAGGATGAAGACCTACAAGATTTGAGGTCAAATCTCAATCAACCCAAGGAGAATGATGGGGTAGCATCCGATGTTGTCACTAATGATACACTTGGCATTAATGAGCAATCTTTGATTCCATTCACAAGTTATGCACAATCATTATTTGTTCAGGCCAAGGCTGATTTTGGTCACAACTTGCTTTGGTGGATTGTGTCTACTTGAAGACTATTGATTAGGATTATCGATAGTAAAATTTCATTTCTTTCCTTTCCAATAAGATAATCACTTCACCAGATTGATTTCTATTGATTCCACGACGATTCACTAGATTGAGTGCTGACCGATTGATGGAAGATTCAAAGGCATATTCAAAATGTGATTGATTGCCGATTTTCAACCTTATCTTGATTGATTGTTAATCTGATGACCATTCAGATGTGAGTGATTACTGATTTGATCATCAATCGATGAAGATGTGATTGATTGCTACTTTCAAGTCTTATCTTGATTAATTGCTTGTCGATTTGAAGGCCAATCAATTACATATCAATTAGTCGCTAATTGAAGTTGTTTCCTTTACAATTGGAAGATCTTTTAGGGTTATAATTGGCTATTTAAGGCTAGTGGACGAGATTATTATCTTTTATTATCTTTTTGCTTTATCTTAGTCTTTCTATAAATATAAGGGTCTTCTTCATTGTAACAGACATCTTATTAATGAAAGAGAGTTTCTCTTTGTGAGTTGAATTGTTTTGCTTTGGTTCATTTGGCCTTGGAAATTGGATTCTCGCTCGGTGGTGAAACCAAAAACCCTTTAACCTTGGTTGGTGGTTTTCCTTTAAACCTTAGTGGTGAGCTTCTATCCAAGATCCCAATTTTGATTCTTAGTTGGTGGTGCTTCCTTTAGGCCTTGATCTAATCATATCTCTTTTACCTTCTTCAATCAATTTCCATCCTCTTGCATTCTATTCTAATTCCCTTTTCTTTCAAAAAATCACTTAAAACACATGAGGCGGGCGAATGTGTTTTGAGTGATTTTTTTGAAAGAAAAGGGAATTAGAACAGAATGCGATGGGATGAAAATTGATTGAAGAAGGTAAAAGGGGTACGATCAAATTAAGGTTTAAAGGAAACACCACCAGCCAAAAATCAAAATCGGGATTCAGATAGAAGCTCACCACCAAGGTTTAAAGGGAAACAACCACCAATTAAGGCTAAAGGGTTTGGTTTCACCATCAAGGAAGAGTCCAATTTCTAAGGTTAAAGGAACCGAAATAAAAATAATTCAACTCACAAAGGGAAACTTTCATTCATTCATCAAATGTTCATTACAATGAAGAAGACCCTTCTATTTATAGATAGACTAAGACAAAGCAAAACGAAAATAAACTATAATAATCTCGTCCACCAGCCTTATAGAGCCAATAACAACCCTAAAAGATCTTCTAATTGTAAAGGAAACAACTCCAATCAGCTACTAATTGATATGTAATAGATTAGCCTTCAAATCAACAAGTAATCAATCAAGATAAGGCATGAAATTAGCAATTAATCACTTCTTCATTAATTGATCATCAAATCAGTGTGTAATCAATCAAGATAAGGCTGAAAATCAATGATCAATCATATCTTGAATATGCCTTTGAATCTTCAATCAATTTGGTCAACAATCAATTTGGTGAATTGCCATGGAACTAGCTACAATCAATCAGGTGAATGATTATTTTATTGTAAAGGAAAGAGTCGAAACTTTATAATCGACAATCCTAATCGATAGTATTCATGATGACATGGGGATCATTAGGGACATAATCTGATGCTCCGCATCAGCATCAAGGATGGTCGAGAACCCTTTTAAAGGGCAAGGAGGTTCCGGGATGGATTGAAGCCGGAGCTTCGTAGTTAGTTGATACTGCTAAACCTAATAAATTATGATGAGCTTTATGAAAGGGGTCAGATGGTTGAGCGAGATATGACTCAAAGGGCTACCACTTCTGGATCGCGGTTTGTGTCTGTTAAAGACAATAACCATTTTGGCAAGAGGCCTATGATTGGCAATCGATGTTTCATCCCTTTTTTTAAGAAGAGCATTGGGAAATCGACATACCAGTCTAATTGGCGTTGTTGACTTTATGGAAGGAGGCACGAGAATAGACCTTGCCCGAGTAGGACGAGAGCGTGCTTTAAATGTGGCTATCATGGCAATTAGATAAGAAACTTCCCTAATCAAGTTGTAGAATCTTAGTTTCAATCGCAGCGACCCTAGGAGGGATCGCAAGTTGGAGTTGCCCCCACAGAATAACTAGAATAGGCCGACAATTTAGGGAAGAGTTTATGCTGTGGTGCGAAAGGAGGTAGAGAGTGCGCCTAGCAGGATCACAAGTATTGTCTCTTTGTGTGATCATGATGCTTATGCTTTGTTTGATCCTGGAGTGTTGTGGAATTGGCTAGGATTGAATTGAAATCGTTAGAAGTGATCTTGCATGTTACTATCCCTTTAAAAGATAAAGTGTTAGTCTCTTTAGGATGCTCAGATTGTAAGATAGTTATTAGTAGGGAGGAATTGATAGACTTGGCAGTTTTGGCTATGCATGACTTTGATGTTATAGTTGGGATGGATTGGTAGGGTAAATATAGAGCTGTCTTGGATCGTGTTAGCAAGGTGATCCAATTTCATCCTATTGGTTATCTTAGATGAGAGTTTGCGTGAAATTGAGGGGCAACCTTGATCATTTTGATATCGTCACTTGAAGTGACTAAGTTGTTAAACGAAGGATGAAAAGGATACCTGGCAACGATAATTGATTCGTTAGTTGAGGAATCAAGGCTAGAGGATATAGCCATAGTGTGCAATTTCCCCGATGTGTTTCCTTAGGAATCACTGACATTGCCTCCTGAAGGGAAGTGAAATTTGTAATTGAGTTAGCCTTTGGGACGGAACCTCTAAGGCACCTTACAAAATGTCCTTGTTGGAGTTGAAGGAGTTAAAAGTCCAAATGCAAGAATTACTGGACAAGGGATTCATTCATCCTAGCGCGTCGCCGTGGAGAGCACTAGTGTTATTTGTAAGGAAGAAGGACGGGTCCATTGCCTTTGTGCATTCTATCGGCAGTTGAATCGAGTGACTATAAAGAACAAGTATCCATTGCTAAGGATAGACAATTTATTTGATCAACTGCAAAGAGCATCAGTGTTCTCCAAGATAGACTAAAGAATGGATTACCATCAATTAAGGATTAAGAAGGAGAATATACCAAAGACTGCCTTTCGTAAGAGATATGGACATTATGAGTTTACAATCATGCTGTTTGGATTGATCAACGCCCCCGTCATTTTTATGGATTTGATGCATCGGGTGTTCAAGGAGATTTTGGATCACTCGTCATCGTGTTCAACGGCAATATCTTGGTGTATTCGAAGAGCTCTGAGAAACATGAGCGACATCTAAGTATAGCCAAACGGACCCTAATAGACCACTCACTCTATGCCAACTTTTGTAAATGTGAGTTCCGACTCAATCGGGTAGCATTCCTTGGGCATGTGATCTCTGAAAATGGAGTCTCAGTATATCCATCAAAGATTGAAGCAGTTGCGAATTGGCTAAGACCAACGTCGATTACCGAGGTTCGAAGTTTTCTAGGTCTAGAGGGTTATTGTAGACAACTCGCGGAAAAGTACTCCACGATAGCTACTCCTTTGACGCATAGCTACTCCTTTGATGCTGTTAAAGAAGAAGGAAACACGATTCAAATGGACGGACAAGTGCGAAAGGAGTTTTCGAGAGTTTAAGCATAGGCTGGCAACCTCGCCAAGCAACCCCGCCAATCTTGACGATACCATCCTGTCCTGGATGATATGAGATATATAGCGATGCATCGCTAAAAGGATTAGAATGCGTTCTAATGCAACATGATAGAGTTGTTGCATATGCATCGCGACAATTGAGGCCGCATGAGTTAAACTACCCGATGCATGATTTGGAGCCGGCAGCGATCATCTTTGCGTTAAAGATTTAGAGACATTACCTGTGTGGAGAAATGTTTCAAATTTACATGGACCATCAGAGTGTTTTCTCAAAAGGAGCTGAACATGAGACAACACCGTTGGATGGAGTTGCTTGAGGACTACGATTTTGATATCTTATATCATCCTGGGAACGATAATAAGGTAATGTATGGACTTAGTTGGAAATTGAACATCGTGCATATGATGGTTAAAGAGTGGACTCTACTTGAAGGAATAATGGATTCAGAATTTAAATTTGAGATTTGTCACCTTTCAAGTCTGTTGGCTACCTTGAGAATCGAACCGGAGATTCAAGCGAATATTCAGGCATCGCAATCTATGGATCTAAAATCCAAAAGATCCTAGATATCGATGCAACTGAAAGGAAACCTGATTTCAAGTTATCGAGGACGGAATCTTGAAGTTTCGTGGGCGTTTGTACGTACCCAACGATCAGGAGATAAAGGAAGGAATTTTGTCAGAAGCTCACCGTAGCAACTACCATATTCATCCGGGTAGCACAAAGATGTATTAAAACTTGCGTCAGCACTACTGGTGGAATGGGATGAAAGTGGATGTAGCCAAGTATGTAGCCAAGTGTTTAAAGAGTCAACAAGTGAAGGCACAATACTGTAAGCATGGTTGATTGCTTTGGCCGTTAGAAATTCCCGAATGGAAATAGGAACACGTTACTATAGACTTCATCATGTGATTGCCTAGAAGTCAGTGAGGGCATGATTCGATTTGGGTGATAGTCGATAGGTTGACTAAGTTAGCGCATTTTCTGGCAGTGCTAAAGAACTTCTCCGTGGATAGGTACGCCGAACTATATGTGCATCAAATATTTCATCTCCATGGAGTGTCCGTAACGATCACGTCGGATAGAGATCTTAAGATTACCGTAACTTTTTGGAAAAGCCTTCAGATTACTATGGGGACAAAGCTACAATATAGCACGGCCTATCATCCGCAGCAAATGAACAGTCTAAGAGAACCGTTCAGACACTCGAGGACATATTGAGAGAGTGTGTGATAGATTCTAGTCGAGTTCGCCTACAGTAACAATTATTAGCAGAGTATTAGAATGACACCGTTAGAGGCGTTGTATGGCAGAGCTTGCAGAAATCTAATGTGATGGGATGATCTTGGTGAGAGGAGCATAACAAGCCTGGAGCAAGTTCAGCAATCAGTTGAGGCAGTAAAGGTTATCAGAGAAAGAAACATTGCTTAGAGTCGTCAAAAGAGTTATAGAGATAGACGACGTTGACTTTTGGAATTCCAAGTGGAAGAGCATGCTTTCCTCAAAGTATTGCCAATGCGAGGTTTGTCTAGATTTGGAAAGAAAGGAAAGGTGAGTCCAATCTACATAGGCTCATTTGAAATTTTATAACGGATTAGGACTTTAGCCTATCATCTCGCCTTGCCACCGAACATGTCACAGGTTCACAATGTCTTCCACGTGTCCATGTTGAGAAAGTATGAACCAAACCCAACTCACGTACTCGATCATGAAGTCATAGATGTGGACAATCAGGTGTCATACGTTGAGAGACCGGTTCGAATAGAGGACATAAAGGAACAAATTCTACGAAACAAGATAATTTCACTGGTTAAGGTGATCTGGGAGTAGCATGGAACAGAAGAAGCCACTTGAGAAAGTGAGGAAGTGATGAAGTGTCGTCACCCCCATTTAATAGTTGGGTTTGTTGTAAATTTCGAGAACGAAATTTTTGTAAAGGGAAAGAGTTGTGACATTCTGAAATTCGACCCACTTTCAAAATTTGTGAAATGAATGAAATGTTTCATTGATGTATTTTGGGTAAATCTCACTCAGATTTGATCACTTTGAGAAGACTAACCTTGACGGAAAAGCTAACTAGGATATGTACGTGGACCTAATAACCTAACCATGGAGTGACGCTTTGGCTGTAATTATTGTCGAGGGAATATTTTGGGCTATTATAGGCTGATCCAATAGTAGTTATGGAACGATTTCTAATGCTATACAATTAGGCCGCGGTGATTCCGTTTGACCATGGTATGATTTGCAAATATTCCTAAGCCAATTTCTAACAATCCAGTCCTTCAAAACTAGTGACTAACCTGCGCAATTACATGACAACCAAGGTCTCCATGGCTTGAGTAAACTTAAAGGTGACATTGATCATGGATCGATATGTATAGCTCCTAAAAGCCGTCTGTTAGTTTGAGATACACTGAAGTCGCGATTGATCGATATCGGCAATGGATTAGACTTCAAATTTGGACATCGGATTTTCAAGAATTCCAATATTAAATTTTTGTACGTCGCCTCAATAAGAGCATGTTTATTTTACGGTTCACTCCAAATTATCATAAAAGTATAATTTTAGACAAAAATTAGAAAAGACTCTTTTACCTTGGATTGTATTCATTCCTCTAGTTTAGTAGAAGAGCATTTTAGTCTTTTGAAACCACATAGTGGTCAAATTTTGTGGACAAGATTTGTCCACTTGCTTGTGTTATTTTACTTGTTTGCCCTTTTACTCATTAATAAGATGCCAAATGACTTGAATTTTTGGTCGGTCCTCTTCTTGTCAAAAACCCCATCAATCCATCACATCTAGCCAAGTCCAAGTCAATTCCCCCAACCACCCCACTCACTCTCTTCTCTCGCTCTCTTTTGCATTTTTGGAGAAATATCATCATTCTACTATCACCTTCTCTTTCTAGCATTATACAATTGAGCCACGAGTGATTCCGTTTGACCATGGTATAATTTGCAAATGTTCTTAAATCAATCTCTAATGATCGAGTCATTCGAAATTAGTGACTAATCCTCGCAATTGGATGACAACCAAAGTCTCCATGGCTTGAGTAAACTTAACGTGACATTAATCACGAGTCGATATGTGCAGCTCCTAAAAGCCGTTCGTTAGTTTGAGATATACTGAAGTCGCGATTAATCAATATTGGCTATAGTTTAGACTTCGAATTTGGAGTCAAACTTTCAAGAATTTCAATATTAATTTTTTTGGAAGTCGCCTCATCAAGAGCATGTATATTTTATGGTTCGCTCCACATTATCAGAAAAGTGCATTTTTGGACTGAAATAAGAAAGGCTCTTTTACCCTTGGATTATGCTCATTCCTATAGTTTAGTAGAATAGCATTTTAATCATTTGCAAACCCTAGTGTCCGAATTTTGTGGACAAGAGTTGTCCACTTGATTGTGTTATTTTACTTGTTTTCCCTTCTATTCAATTATAAGAGGCTAAAGGACTTGAACTATTGATGCGCCCTTTTGTTGTCAAAAACCCAATCAATCCATCACATCTAGTCAAGTCCAAGTCAACTCCCCTAACCACTCCACTCACTCTTTTCTATCCATCTCTTTTGCATTTTTGGAGAAAGGCCACCATTCCACTCTCACATTTTCTCTCTCCCTCACTTTTTCTCTCATCATGGCCGAACACCACCACGCCACTTCCTCACCCACCCCTTGAACGCGAGCCACCGTCGCCATTGAGCTGTCCGTCGCCGCGAACCCAAGGAGCCAACGCCGTCCCTTTCAAGCCGTCGATGTTGCTGTTTGAGTCGTGACTTTTACTGCTCCTTGTGTTGATTTTCTTGCTTTCTTTTGTGGTAAGCAACTTCCTAAACCTTAGTTAGGTTGGTAGGTTACTAATGGATGAAGTTAGAGGTGGATTTAGCAATCTTAGTGGTTGATCATAGGCTGTTTGTGCTTGAGCCGAGAATGATTTAATTGCGGCTGACTTGTTTAGTTGAATATTAGTTAGAGAGGGTTAGTTAGAGTTGATCTTGGGGTTGGGATTATCCTAGAGTGATCGGTTTAATCTTGTGGATCCTATTACTCGATTTTGAACTTGTTCTAATCATGTGGATCAGATTGCTTGGCCTTATAGTTTGATGAAACCAAGTAGTTTAGATCACTCGATCATGTGCTTGAAAATCAATTGTGCAATTCGATTTACCTTGAATTGCATCATGATTAAATTGTGTGGCTATTATGGCTGATTATGGGTGATCTATGGCCAGTAATATCTTCAACGAATAATCATGTGGTATGATTGTGGATTATGGAACTGGGCTGATGCATTTATGGTCGAAACACAATTGTTTGATGTTGGTCAAGTATTGAATTTTGAATGGTTGTTGAATTTATGCTTAGCCAATTGTGTGACAGATTGCAATTGAATGATCACCTAATACCCTAAGGTGTGTTTTCATGGGGATTTAAATTTATCTTGATGTGGTAAACGCGAGATGTTTAACCCGAGGCGTTGTTACGCGGGTCTTGAGAATTATTATGGCCTGAGGTGTCATTACACAGGTCTTGAGAAGAATAGTGACCTGATGCGTTATTATGCGGGTCCTTGATATTAATGATTGAGATATGTGTTAAGGAATTACAGGTGATTGGAAAGGTGGATTGGGAAAGTGCTTGAATTTCCTATGTCTTGTTATGCAATTGTGAGCCTTGTAAGTATTTCGATGTATTTGATGACTTTAAGTAATAATTTGACTGGATTGTTAGAAATGCAAGTGTAGGATTTATCCGGATGTATTGTTGCCTTAAACTAGGTTTAGGAGTTTACTTGCTAAGATTTATTCTCACTCGTTGTGGGACAGCATTTTCAGACCCTCGACCATGAATAGGAATGGACCATCGCAATGTTTTGGGGGTACTAATGGACATTGAGACGATATTGATAGAGTACCTGATGGGTGATGACAAGAAGTATATTAGGCGAGCTTTCACTGTTTGGGTAGATGAAGGAGGTGATTTTTGGAAGCCTCACACTTATATGGCCTGATTTTATATGGAAGTGGATATGACTTTTGGTTCGTTGCATGGTTTTGTTACTCCCTATGATGGAGTCGAGGAGTGGGAACCTACAGAGACTACTCCTGATGGAGTCGTGACTAGTCCGGACACTGGTCCTAATGAGGATAAGCCCGAGCCAGAACCCTTGAGGCCTGAAGAAGATGGCGATGTGGTGAAACCTTCAGAGACCAAGCCAAAGATGGATTCTGAGTCTTTTCCCTTGGAGCCAGCGACGCCGTGTGCTGACATTGGTGACGGGGCCTAGATTTAGCCGCCTCTTGACTTTTGAGCACCTTGTTGGTATGGAGTTGGGTTAGGACCACCGATTCCTTTTTGGTGTTCGTGGGTCTTGTTAGGCTCTCGTATGCACTTTGAAAACCCACGCTATGTTTATGTGAATGGTTTGTAGTTGTGTATAACTCTCCCTTTTCCTATCCTGGAATGACGTTTATTTGTACGTTATATGGAGTGTTGGTACTCGCTTCCACATGTGCTTTTCATTTTGCATTTAAGCTGGGTTGGTCATACGTTCCTGGGACGTTGTTTAATCGAATGGTCAAGTGAGATGTTGGCGCACTCGTAAGGTTCGGGGCGTGACACAACGCATTTTTGATTTTCCTAGCACTCAACAGCCTAAAGAACGACACAACGCATTTTCCATTCTCCTTAGCACTTAACAGCTCAAAGAACGGCTAGACGTGAAGATATGATTATTTAGAAGAACGATCTCAAATCTCGTTGTCGCTAAAACCAATTGTTTTTGAATTTTGAAAATTCATTGATAAGTTCAGCAAGAAAATTCGAGCAATGTAGGATTATCTAACAATCATAATCGAGGAAATGAGGACGGTGATAGAATTGAGACAAAAAAGTTGGAGGGTTTATTATAAGACAAAAATAATTCTGGATATAATCGGGACAAATATTAAAGTTGAGATTTTTTTGGGTATTAGGCCAATAGAATTGAGATAAAAGAAAAAATTGGGGATTCTTTATGAGACAAATAAAAAGTTTTGAAAACACTTGAGAAAATGCTAAAGTTGGGTTTTTTTATTTATGTTATTGTGTTAGACACTTAATATAAACCCGTTGAATTCGAACCGAAATTATTATGTGTTTGGACCCCTAGAAAACCGCTGATGTGTTTTAAACTTTACCTGAAATCTGGATTTTCACACTCTTTATCCTTATAATGCATGTGTGGCTGTGACAAGGGTGACATCCAGCTTTACCTTTCGACGCTGGGCATTAGCATATTATCGGCACGGTTTTAGTGAAAGCAATATAATTGGCATCATAAAAAATGTGGATTTTTTCCTTGTATAGTCGTCCAGGATCTTTAAAAGTAGTTCAAGAAAAAGCAGAGTTCAATTAAAAAGGGAGAGGACCAGATGGCGTTAAAAACGAAGATGAATGATGACTAGCAATGCAAGAGAGAAGCAGAATGGGCAAATGAAGAAAGACAAGGTAGATAGATTGAAACAAGAGCAGGAAAATGTCTGGATTAAAGAAACTGAGGGGATGTAACATGCGCCATATGAATCAAGTGATGTGTGACATTCTGATTCCCAGTCAATTTCAACTCATTAATGAGAAGTAAATCTAGAGATGTATTTCAGTTGTATCTCACTCGAATCTGATCAATTGAAATAGGCTGACCAAAAGGGAAAGGCTAACGCGAGACGAGGTACGTGGACCCAGGAGACTAGGATAAAAAATGCCGCTTTGACCATAAGGATTGTCGAGAGGATATTTAGAATCATAAAAAGGCCAACCTAAGAACGATTAAGGAATGCATTTGCTAGTGTTATGCGATTGGAGCGCAGGTGATGCCGTTTAACCAACGTATGATTGCAAAATTTACCTTAATCGGATAGTGACGATCGAGACTATAGAAACTAGTGATAAACCCTCGCAATTACCTGACAACCAAAGTTGTCACGAATTGATGAGCCCTAAATGTGATATGAATCACAGGGTCGATACGCGTAACGTCTGCAAAAGCCGTCCATCGGTTCGGGATAGGCTGAGACCACGTACAATAGAGAAAATAATCAGAAACGAGTCTTGAAAATTGAAAATTGAGAATCAAGAATTCCAACGTTACATTTGGATTGGTCGTCGCCCTATCAAAGAATATTGGAAAGAGAAAAACGACGTTCCGAACGTCGGGGGTAAAATTACCATTTTGCCCCTCAAGCTTAAGCCTTGCCCATGCAAATAAAGAAGCGCATTTTGGTCTTTTAAACCACCACAAGGCTGGCTAAAAAGGAGGATGAATTGTGGCTATTGGATCAAGCTTGAATGACACTTGGACATGTGTCAAAGGATGGACTAAAGAGTGGTCATGTCCACTATTGGCCACCTACCATTCAACCCCTGACTTGAGTCTTGTATAGAGACTCTTTTCTCTCTCTCTCTCTCCTCTCTTGACCGGCCATACACCCCCCACAAACCCACTACCACAGCTTCTTCTTCTTCCTTCTTTTCTGTCGCCGAAGACAGCTTCTGACCCTCCTGTTCGCTGCCGTCGATGCCGCCCTCCGGCCGCCGCCTGGACTCCGACTGACCACACCCTCTTAGCCCCACCTCCTGCCGACCTCCTCGAAGTGGAAGCACGTCGATTGGATCACCGAGGAGCTCCGGCCAAGCATTTCCCCGGAAGTCGACGAAAACTGACCCAATCTGAGGTAGGTGAAGTTTCTGATCCCTTAGGAGACCGAAATGTTGGAGTCTTGAGACCAAATTTTATGGAGATCTAGGGGACTTGTATATCAATCTGTGGTAAAAATTTGAGCCTGATTTGATGAATTTTTTACCTCAAATGGGTCTTGTAAACTTTGGACAGAATCTGCCCATTTGCAACCTTGGAGAATCCGGCGACTCTTGACGAGATTCCGGCAACGACTCGACCTCAAATTCTTGGTGAGACCCTTAAACACTTAGATAGACATGTTTATTTTGATGGAGATTTAGGGCTGGTTGTGCTCGGTTTGCATAGAATTGAAAATAGCCGGTTCGGTTCTGTGCAAGACCGAATCTGTGGGGGCTGATGGCTATTGGTTTTGAGCCTCAAATTGGTGATTTAGATATGCTAAGATGATGAGGATTGTGTTATGGAGGTTTGTGGTTCGTGGATTAGTAAATTGGACAAAGGAAATTGACAAATTGATTGGAAATCTAGGTTGCACGATGAGATTGGTCTTGGACCATTGGAGGCCAGATCTTTGAGGACCCAAGAAGAGAATTTTTGTGGTATCAAACTCAAGGTAAGGGAATTCCTAATCTTAGGATAGGAAGATTGGACTCAATTGGGCGAGTCGGGTGGAATTGAGATGGCATTTTGGGAGGCTTGTCATGAATGGTCCTTGTGACTGCTATGAGAGTATAGATGGCCTTAATGTTTGCTTATACTTGTCTCTTGAGTAATTGGTTACATGTGAATGTGTATTGAATCGTCTTGCATGCCATGGATGCATTGTTTATGCATGAACTGCACTTGACTTTGTGTGCGTGATTTGTGATTGTGGCATGGCGGAGACGAGGCAAGACCCTGATGCGTATGAGACGCGGGGTGAAGTAGTTGATACCCTGAGACGCGGGGTAGAGGTTGGGTGGCGCCTTGATTTGATCTAATCGCGGGGTTGAGATGGCCACAGTCTTGATGCGTTTACGCGAGCCGGAGATATGATGTGTCGACACTGGCTTGGAGTATCATTGAAACTTGACTCATTTACGCAGGTTATCAATGACGGTCTAATGCGTTTTCGTAGACCGAGCCTGATGCGATCTAATCGCGGGCATGAGAATGAGGCAGGCGGGAAATGGGGGATGTGGTAGATTGAGTGTGCATATCATCTGAATGTGTTATAATGCTATAACTGTGTGTCTGCCACCCGTGTGTTATTATCTATACTTGCATTTGCCTCGTATGTCTGTTAGTTTGGTTTATTGAGGTATGTGACTACCTCAGTGGACGGTCGGCCTAATCTAAGGTTAGGACTTTTTTACTGAGATGTGTATCTCATCCCTTTGGGGACTTCCTTTTTACAGATCCTAGGCGTTGACGATGTGGCCTATTCATTTTAGAGACCCGAAGGAGATGTCCACTTATTTTGACGAGTTTCTTGATGGGCAGGGAACTATCTATATAAGGAAGTGTACTGTTGTCTGGGTGGACGAGGTTAGTACGAACTGGAAGCCTCATCGGTATGAGGCCTGATTTGGGAAAGTCGGGGACGTATCGACTAGGCCGTTGAAGCCCCATGAGGTACCCTAGGGAGTCGTCCCTAGTTGGTGTCACCCCACCAGAGACTTAGACCAAGCTGAGGGGTCCGTTGTCGGTTCGAGGAATGGACCAAAGAGGATCCCGACCATATAGAACACGGAGGAGGAGGTCATTGTGGTCGAGATGATCGAGGAGGATCTTATGGAGCCATCTGTTAAGGAGACAGTTTAGGATACTATCGAGATTCACTCAGAGACCTTCTCAGAGTATGAGCCGATGGAGGATGCCGAGAACACCGGGGACTCTAGTAGTTCTTCTTAGGAGCTCCCAGTTTGTAGCTTGATCTTTCGATGGCGAGCCCGACTATGTTTTTTTTTTATGTCGTTGATGAACTTTTGTGTACTCGCCCCATTACCCCCTTGCTTATCGGATTTAGTGCTTATGTATTGGTATGAACAAATGGATGTTATGTAAGACAATATTTACGCTATCCAGGCCTCGCTTTCTATTCTGTACGGAGGAGTTGTTTCATTATCGCTTCCGGATGCTTGGTATATGTATATTATGTCTCTCGACTTATTTTGGATCTTAGGACCACGAGAGATATTTATTTTGCTAGCTGGGAGTCGCGTTCATGTGCCCGGGGCGTGACATCCCCACTTGCTTGGTATCAGTGCAACGTTACCTCGAGCCAAAGTTGGTTGAAGACTGGAGTAATAAGGAGGATTAAGTTGGGACTTGGATGGATAGCGAGACCTTAGGAGACTGGTTAAGATAAGGCATGGGGTGCATAGCATGTGACTTGGCATTAATGGTTGATGTTTGGCATGGGCCTTGGCAGGATTGTGGTAATGCATGAGGATCAAGTTCCCTGCTTGGTGTTGAAAGTCATTTCTAGACTTTGGCTTGTTTTAGTGAACTGTTGGAGTAAATAGAATTGAGGAATGGTCATGAGTTACTTGTTGAAATGTCTGTGGAAGTTATTGTGTGAAAGGACTGTTGTAGTGTAACTGTTTCTGTTAAGGATTAGTTAGTAGCTCTGGATTTGGAGGAATGAGTGATTTACTAACTCCTTGCTGAACTTGTGATGGATCAGGTTCAGTAGAAAGAGGTAAGGATGAGCAACCCGTCTAGAAGATCTGAAAGATCCAAAGGCGAAGCCTGTAGCTCGAGGCTGCCTGTAGCTGAGGACCCAAGAATGGATGGCGTGCTGAGGGCGCTATAGAGAATTGGTGACTTGATTGATAGACCTAGGATCGAGACGCTGCCATCGCTCAGGTAGTAGGAGCTACCATAGCTGCCGTCAACAGCGTCAACGGCAACAACGACAACAACGGTGGCAATGGAAACCAGAATGAACATGACCAGGGCAGATGGGCCAACCAGTGGAGCAGTTCATAAAGCTGAAGCCGACACAGTTCGATGAGACTGGAGATCTCGAGCTAGCACCTAGATGGATTGAGAAGTTAGAGAAAGCTTTTAGTATGCTGAGGTGCACGGACGAAGAGAAGGTGCTGCTAGCATTGTACCAGCTGGAAGGTATTACAAATGATTGGTGGGCTGCCACCAAGAATGGAGTTTTCCCTGAAGGAACGACCATGAACTGGGATGCCTTTCAGACGACGTTCAATAGCAAGTATTTCTCGGAGATGGCTAGGGAAAGAAAGTAGGTAGAATTTCTACAGCTACGTCAGAACCAGTTGACGATAGATCAGTATGAGGCCGAGTTCTCGAGGCTGTCGAGGTACGCACCTCGATCTGTATAGGATCCTTAGGAGAAAGCAAGGAGGTTTAGGGACGGATTGAGGCCTGAGCTCCGTAGTAAGATGATTGCCCTAAATCTGAGGACCTATATGGAGATCTACGAACGGGGCCAGATGATTGAAAGGGACTTGAAGGAGAGGAACACCGCAGCTGGATTGCGGTTTACACTATTCAGAGATAATTGCCAAATGGGTAAGAGACCGATGGCGGGCAACAGGTGTTTTGTGCCTCCAATAAGGAAAAATATTGTGAAGCCGCCAAATCCCACTAACTAGAGCTGCCGTCTTTGTGGCAGGAGGCATGGAAATAGGCCATGCTTGGTAAGGACCGGGGTTTGTTTTAAGTGTGGTCAGCTGGGCCACCAAATGAGGACGTGCCCAACCCAAGCTCCGACAAATCGACCTCAAGGATAGAGACCGCAGGCTGGACCATCAACTGCTACCCCCCAAATCGAGGAGAATTGACCACCGGCACAGGGAAGAGTATGCAGTAGCACGCAGAGAGGCGGAGGAAGCGCCAGGTGTGGTCACAGGTACAGTTTACTTGTGCGACCAAGCTGCATATGCATTATTTGATCCTGGTGCCACGCATTCATTTGTGTCTGCTCAGTTTGTTGAATTGGTGGGTATGAAGTTAGAACCATTGAATATGAATTTGCATGTTGCCACTCCATTAAAGGATAATGTATTGGTTTCATTGGGCCTGTGCTGGTTGTGAAATCGTGATTGGAGGGAGTAAGGAGAGTATTGACCTAGCTATATTACCCATGTACGATTTTGACGTAATCATAGGGATGGATTGGCTGGGTAAATAGGGGGCAGTAGTGGATTGTGGTAGTAGGATAATCCGGTTTTATCCGAGAGGCCGCCCTAGCTTTGAATTAGTGGGAAGTCGAGGAGGAGTCTCGATTTCCTTAGTTTCATCCCTTGAAGTGACAAAGTTGATGTTTGAAGGGTGTCAGGCATACTTAGTGGCAGTAATGGACACGACTGCCGAAGAGCCAAAGTTAGAGAATATCCCGGTAGTACATGATTTTCCTGATGTATTTCCCCAAGAGTTGCCAGAATTGCCACCGGAGTGAGAGATAGAATTCGTGATCGAGTTAGCTCCTGAAACGAAGCTAATTTCGAAGGCACCTTACAGGATGTCCCTGTCAGAACTGAAAGAGTTAAAGGTGCAGATGCAAGAGCTACTAGATAAGGGATTTATCCGACTGAGTGCTTCACTGTGGAGAGCACCGGTGTTATTCGTAAGGAGAAGGATAGGTCTTTGCATATATGCATTAACTATCGGCAACTGAACAAAGTGACAGTGAAGAACAAATACCCACTGCCGAGAATTGATGATCTATTTGATCAATTGCAAGGAGCGGCGGTATTTTCGAAAATTGACCTGAGGACAGGGTATCACCAGTTGAGGATCAAGAAGGAAGACATACCTAAGACTGCCTTTAGGACGAGATATGGTCATTATGAGTTTACGGTGATGCCGTTTGGTTTGACCAACGCTCCAGCTGCTTTTATGGATCTGATGCATCGAGTATTTAAGGAATTCCTGGACAAATTCGTCATAGTCTTTATTGACAACATCTTGATTTACTCGAGGAGTGATGTAGAACACGAGGAGTACCTGAGGATTGTTCTGCAGATTTTGAGGGAACACTCGCTCTACGCGAAGTTGAGCAAATGTGAGTTCTGGCTGAGTAGGGTAGCATTTCTTGGTCACGTGGTATCGGGTGAAGGAATCGCATGGATCCTGCGAAGATCAAGGCCGTAACGAATTGGCCTAGACCTACTACGGTCACTGAAGTCAGAAGTTTCTTGGGGTTGGCAGGATATTACAGACGTTTTGTAGAGAAATTCTAATACATGGCCATCCCATTAACGCGGTTAATGAAGAAGGAAACGAGGTTTAAATGGATAGACAAGTGCGAGAAGAGTTTCCAGGAACTCAAACATAGATTGACAACCGCAACACTATTGACAATTCCATCAGGACCAGGAGGTTACAAGATATACAGCGATGCCTCGCTGAAAGGATTGGGCTGTGTATTGATGCAGCACGGAAGAGTAATGGCCTACACATCCAAACAGTTGAGGCCATATGAAATGAACTACCCAACTCATGATCTGGAGTTAGTGGCGATTATATTTGCTCTGAAGATTTGAAGACACTACCTATGTGGTGAAAAGTTTCAGATTTACACCGACCACCAGAGCTTAAAGTACCTATTTTCCCAGAAAGAGCTGAATATGAGGCAACGTAGGTGATGGTGCTGCTCAAGGACTATGATTGTGATATACTATATCACCCTTTGAAAGCAAACAGAGTTGCAGATGCACTTAGCCGAAAGTCGAGCATTGCATGCCTGCTAGTGAAAAGTTGGTCGATGATTGAAGATTTAAGACACTCTGAGTTCAGACTAGAAGTTTGCTAGTTGTCTAGCTTAATGGCTACATTGAGAGTGGAACCTGAGGTCCAGGAAGGAATAAAGGCCTTACAGTCTACGGACCCAGAGATTCAAAAAATTTTGGAGATGGACGCGACGAAGAGGAAACCAAAATTTCAGGTGTCAGAGGACGGAATTTTGAAGTTTTGAGGACGACTGTGCGTACCAAAAGATGAAGGACTCAGGGAAAGGATCTTGTCAGAGGATCATAGGAGCAATTATAGCATCCACCCTAGGGGTACGAAAATGTATTAGAACTTGCGACAACATTATTGGCGTAACGGGATGAAGGTGGACGTAGCAAAGTATGTGGCTAATCATTTGACATGCCAGCAAGTGAAAGCACAACACTATAAGCCTGGAGGATTATTGCAACCACTGGACATACCGGAATGGAAGTGGGAGCATATAACTATGGATTTTATGATGGGACTCCCTAGGAGCCAACGAGGTCACGACTCTATATGGGTAGTCGTGGACAGATTGACTAAGTCTGCCCACTTCATTCATGTGCGAAAGGATTTCGCAATGGATAGATACGCCGAGTTATACATAAGACAGATTGTGAGACTACATGGAGTGCCTGTGACAATTACCTCGGATAGAGATCCCAAGTTCACGGCAAACTTTTGGAAGAGTCTTCAAGAAGCCATGGGAACCCGACTGCAGTTTAGTACGGCGTATCATCCATAGACGGATGGACAGTCGGAAAGGACGATTCAGACGCTTGTGGACATGCTGCGAGCATGCGTTATTGATTTTAAAGATGGATGGGAAGATCCGCTACACTTGGTAGAGTTTGCTTATAATAACAGCTACCAGTAGAGTATCCAGATGGCACCATTCGAAACACTTTATGGAAGGGTCTGCAGAATCTCGATTTGCTGGGATGAGACTGGAGAAAGGAGTATCACAGGCCCAGAGTTGGTAGAACAATCGGTGGAAGCATTGAAAATAATTCCGGATAGACAGAGAACGACATAGAGTCGTCAGAAGAGCTATGCAGATAAGCAGCACAAGCCCTTGAAGTTTCAAGTGGGCGATCACGTCTTCCTCAAAGTGTCACTGATGAGAGGACTATCGCGATTTGGAAAGAAGAGGAAGCTAAGGAGCATAATATTTTCCACGTGTCGATGCTACGAAAGTATGAACCAGATCCGACACATGTGCTAGACTACGAGACTATAGCAGTGGATGACCGGGTGTTTTACGTAGAGAGGCCGATAAGAATCGAGGATCGGAAGGAGCAAATCCTCAGAAATAAGAAAATTCCACTGGTCAAAGTAGTGTGGAAGCACCATGGAACGGAAGGTGCCACGTGGGAAAACGAAGAGACGATGAGGCGACAACATCCCCATTTATTTGAGTAATTAAGTTTGATGTAAATTTCAGGGACGAAATTTTTGTAAGGGGGAAGAGTTGTGACATTCTGATTCTCAGCTAATTTCAGACTCATTAATGAGAAGTAAATCTAGAGATGTATTTCTATCGTATCTCGCTCGAATCTAATCAATTCGAGTAAGCTGACCAATAAGGAAAGGCTAACGTGAGACGAGGTATGTGGACCCAGGAGACTTGGGTAAGAAATGGCACTTGGACCATAAGAATTGTCGAGGGGATATTTAGAACCATAAAAAGATCGAACTAAGAATGATTAAGGAATGCATTTACGAGTGTTATGCGATTGGAGCGCAGGTGATGCCGCTTAACTAACGTATGATTTGCAAAATTTACCTTAATCGGATAGTGACGGTCGAGATCATAGGAACTAGTGATAGACCCTCGCAATTACAAGACAACCAAAGTTGCCATGAATTGACGAGCCCTAAATGTAATATGAATCACAGGGTCGATACGCGTAACATTTGCAAAAGCCGCCCGTCGGTTCGGGATAGCTTGAGACCACGTCCGATAGAGAAAATAATCAAAAACGAGTCTTGAAAATTGAAAATGAAGAATCAAGAATTCCAACGTTATATTCGGATTGGCGTCGCCCTATCGAAGAATATTGAAACGAGAAAAACGATGTTCCGGACATCGGGGGTAAAATTATCATTTTGCCCCTCAAGCTTAAGCCTTGCCCATGCAAATAAAAAAGGGCATTTTGGTCTTTTAAACCACCCCAAGGCTGCCGAAAAAAGGAGGATGAATTGTGGCCATTGGATCAAGCTTGAATGACACTTGGACATGTGTCAAAGGATGGACTAAAGAGTGGTCATGTCCACTATTGGCCACCTACCATTCAACCCCTTGACTTGAGCCTTGTATATAGACTCTTTTCTCTCTCTCTCTCCTCTCTTGACCGGCCATACACCCCCTACAAACCCACAACCACAGCTTCTTCTTCTTTCTTCTTTTCTGCCGCCGTCGACAGATTCTGACCCTTCTGTTCGTCGTCGTCGACGCCGCCCTCCGACCGCCGCTTGGACTCCGGTCGATCACACCCTCTTAGCCCCACCTCCTTCCAACCTCCTCAAAGTGGAAGCACATCGATTGGACCACCGAGGAGCTCCGGCTAAGCATTTCCTCGGAAGCCGACGAAAATTGACCCAATCTGAGGTAGGTGAAGTTTCTGACCCTTTAGTAGACCGAAATGTTGGAGTCTTGAGATCAAATTTTATGGAGATCTAGAGGACTTGTATATCAATCCGTGGTAAAAAGTTGAGCCTGATTTGATGAATTTTTTACCTCAAATGGATCTTGTAAACTTTGGACAGAATCTGCCGGTCTGCGACCTTGGAGGATCCGGCGACTCTTTATGAGATTCCGACGATGACTCGACCTCAAACTCTCGGTGAGACCCTTAAACCCTTAGATAGACATGTTGAGAGGTAGGGTAGTGATTAAATGATGGATTTGGTGGAGATTTAGGGCATGTTGTGCTCGGTTTACACAGAACCGAAAATAGCTGGTTCGGTTCTGTACAAGACCGAATCTATGGGGGCTGATGGCTATTGGTTTTGAGCCTCAAATTGGTGATTTAGATATGCTAAGATGATGAGGATTGTGTTATGGAGGTTTGTGGCTCGTGGATTAGTAAATTGGACAAAGGAAATTGACGAATTGATTGGAAATTCTAGGTTGCGCGTTGAGATTGGTCTTGGACCATTGGAGGCCAAATCTTTGAGGACCCAAGAAGGAAATTTTTGTGGTATCAAACTCAAGGTAAGGGAATTCCTAACCTTAAGATAGGAAGATTGGACTCGATTGGGCAAGTCGGGTGGAATTGAGATGGTATTTTGGGAGGCTTGGCATGAATGGTCTTTGTGAATGCTATGATAGTATAGATGGCCCTAATGTTTGTTTATACTTGTCTCTTGAGTAATTGGTTACATGTGAATGTGTATTGACTCGTCTTGCATGCCATGGATGCATTGTTTATGCATAAACTGCACTTGGCTTTGTGTGCATGATTTGTGATTGTGGCATGGCGGAGACGAGGCAAGACCCTGATGCATATGAGACGCGGGGTGAGGTGGTTGATACCCTGAGGCGCTGAGGCGCGGGGTAGAGGTTGGGTGGTGCCCTGATGCGATCTAATCGCAAGGTTGAGATGGCCACAGTCCTGATGCGTTTACGCGGGACGGAGATTTGAGGTGTTGACACTGGCCTGGAGTATCATTGACACCTGATGCGTTTACGCGGGTTGTTAATGACGGTCTGATACGTTTACGCAGATTGAGCCTGATGCGATCTAATCGCGGGCATGAGAATGAGGCAGGCGGGAAATGGGGGATGTGGTAACGTGGCAGATTGAGTGTGCATATCATCTGAGTGTGTTATAATGCTATAATTGCGTGTCTGCCACCCGTGTGTTATTATCTATACTTGCATTTGCCTCGTTTGTCTACAAATTTGGTTTATTGAGGTATGTGACTGCCTGAGTGGACGGTCGGCCTAACTTAATGTTAGGACTCTTTTACTGAAATGTATATCTCACCCCTTTGGGGAGCCCCTTTTTACAGATCCTAGGCGTTGACGATGTGGCCTATTCGTTTTGGAGACCCGAAGGAGATATCCACTTATTTTGGTGAGTTTCCTGATGGGCAGAGAACTATCTATGTAAGGAAGTGTACTATTGTTTGGGTGGGCGAGGGTAGTACGAGCTGGAAGCCTCATCGGTATGAGGCCTGGTTTAGGAAAATCGGGGACGTGTCGACTGGGCCGCTAAAGTCCCATGAAGTGCCCCAAGGAGTCGTCCCTAGTTGGTGTCACCCCACTAGAGACTTAGACCAGGCTGAGGGGTCCGTTGTCGGTTCGGGGAATGGACCAGAGAGGACCCCAACCAAAGAAAACACGGAGGAGGAGGTCATTGTGGTCGAGATGACCGAGGAGGATGTTTTGGAGCCATCTGCTGAGGAGACAGCTGAAGATACTATCGAGGTTCGCTCAGAGACCTTCTCAGAGTATGAGCCGACGGAGGATGCCGAGGACACCGGGGACTTTAGTAGTTCTTCTTAGGAGCTCCCAGTTTGTAGCTTGATCTTTCGATGGTGAGCCCGACTATGTTTTTTTTTTTTTTAGATGTCGTTGGTGAACTTTTATGTACTTGCCCCATTACCCCCTTGCTTTTTTCGGATTTAGTGCTTATGTATTGGTATGAACAAATGGATGTTATGTAAGACAGTATTTACGCTATCCAGGTCCCGCTTTCTATTTTATACGGAGGAGTTGTTTCATTATCGCTTCCGCATGCTTGGTATATGTATATTATGTCTCTCGACTTATTGTGGATCTTGGGACCACGAGAGATATTTATTTTGCTAGCAGGGAGTCGCGTGCTCGTGCTCGGGGCACGGGGTGTGACATGATGGAAGTAGTTATTTTTAATAATATCTTTTACTTATTTGTTCTTCTCTTCTTCTTCGTTTCTCTTTTCTTTCTCTGTCTTGCCCTCTCTGGTCGAAGAGGGTCGCTGGAGCTCGAGGGCCATTAGGAGAGGGCATCGTGGTTGGGATGGCCTCACCAACCACAATGGAAAAGGAAAAAAAAATTATGACATAGAAAAGGGAAAAGAAAATTTTTATTAAAATATTATTTAAAAAATTATCTATGTGATTATTGATCAATCAAATAGACTTAATTGACATAAATGCAAAAGGTTTAGGACTCGATTGGCAAAAAAAAAAAATGTTTCGATCTGAATTGACACAATTGTAATAGGTTTATGACTTTTTCCAATCTACCAATCTACCATTATTAATTCATATTTGCCTCGGGAGGCATATTTTAGTGAGTTATCGACTTGCCGGGTTTAATGATGTGGTTATCTTTATATATTGCACGGTTGAGTTAATATTTTGAATGTAGAGGACATTAGAAATCCCATCGACGTTAACGGGTGCAACCGAGCTCTAACCGAGCATTTTCTATAAATTAGACACCTAACTCTCAATATGTACATATAAGACAAGTTACATGCAAAAAAAAGATCTTTATAATTCTCGAAGAATGAGTGATAAGGAGATTAATCGATGAAGGGAATCGATCCCTATACATACGTAGCGGATTACAGCAAAATTAATATGCCCTGGAATCACCTTGAATCACTGATCGGAAAAATACATTACAGAACGAACGTACCTCGTTTCCCATAGATTAAATGCTCAATGCGGCGAGAGAGTTCCGTCTTCTACTGGTCCCACATTTGGGACAAGAGCAAGAGGGCGTTGTCATTTTTCTGTCTTCTTTATTCTCTGTACTTAGAAGTGACAGAGAGGGAGGGGAAAATGGGAAAACGTCGTTCTTAAAACGTGACTTTCACATTCGAAAATGGATAACTGCGTTTAGCAGTTATCCAATGTTATAAGGGATATAGTAGCTTATGTGGGCGGACCACGATACTTACCATACACCCCATAAAATGGGGCAAATACACCACAAGTGCCATAAATTTTGTACCCACTTGAGTGCCATAACTTTATTTCGATCACTTGAGTACCATTGTAACGCCCCGCTTTCCTTGGAGCTCATCACATCCGCCACAAGCTAACTATAATAAAGAATACCCAGGAACAACACATGGCCTAAAGTGAAATGAAACACGCATGCAGAAGGAAAGACAATAACCCTGACAAATAAAAGAAACAAAAGGAAAATTTGGAATGGTACAAAAGCACACAGACACACACACAGATACACACACAGACACACACACACACACACATATATATAAACATAACACAAGCATTCGGTTACATCTGACGGAAGGGAAAAGACGTAAGGAAACCGCACCCAAAATGAGATAAGGAATTAAAGCCTAAGTATAAAGGGTTACCACTTAGCCTTGACAAAACCCAACACCAAAATTGTTCCTACTTTCATTACGCTAAACCATTGCACCCCTCTACTCTGAAGAACCACTCGACCCGTTGCTTGTTTCAGCTTTGTCATCATTCGGATTGTATTTAGAAAATGTTTCGGAAGGCATCTCCTCAGAAACCTCTTCAGTGTCCTCTTCAGTTTCCTCTTCGGTAACCTCTATCACGTCGGCGGAGAGTTTGATGTAGTTCATGTAATTTCGGAAGGGGTAAACTTTGACTCCTCAAGAATGTTCCTTGATCCCACCACAGAAGCCGCATTCTCCACCTCGATCTCTAGACGGGACTGATGACACTAATTAGGTACTACCTCTGTAGGAATGTCTTTGGGTAACAGAGAACCCATCAAGTTACTACCTCCCAGACGACGAAACCATGCCTCAAAGCGGTGAGGTTACAGCTCCATCTTTTCCTTATCCACCCAGACAATCATACGCTTCCTACCATATACAATCCCTTTTCTCGCAGGAAACTCATCAAAAGAGGCAGTCATCTCTTTTGGATCGCCTAATCGGATCGACAACATGCTTATGGCTTGGGTTCTGAAAATGTATCTCACTACGGGGTGAGATTTACATCTCTGCAAGTGAAACCTAAACTTAAACCTGAACACCAGTCTCCCAAGACCACAAAACGATACCAGATGTAGGAAATCATCAATGCAATGGTACAAGACATTCATAAATCAAGCATGTCGACAAGTCAATCATGAACAAGAGTCAGAGTCAATCATGCTTAACCTCATGGGATCCGGCTTCATGCACTTATCATATAAATAAACACATAACTTTAAAAGTCATCACGATGACATCTCAGTTAATTATTGCCTGGGCTCCCAATCTTCGATGTATTTCTCTGGGATACTCTGGCCAATTGATATCACCGGGGCTCTCTAGTCAAACGATATCACTGGGGCACTCTGGCCAATCGATATCACTGGGGCTCTCTGGCCAATCGATATCACTGTTTATTAATCACAATTTAAACATCATACAATTGCATCAAGCAATTCAAGCCATAGGCTTCACCAATCAATCAATTCATTCAACCAATTTATCCAGTAGTGTCCTAATGTTCAAGTAAGAGTTTAAGGAACACTTACACTTCGATCAAGCTAGCAAATTCCCAATCAAACGATCCTTCTAACTCAGCAACCTCACGACCAAGACAAATTCCATCAAAATCATATCATAACCCAACCATTCTTCAATTCCACCACACCAATACTTCAAAAACTAATCAAATAACAATCTAGGATGTCTTAACAACCATTTAAAGACATGGCGATACTCCAATGAACCCTCAAAAGGTTCAGTTCCAACAACCACAAAGTAGGGTAGAATCGGTTTTTCACAAAACCGCACAATTCAGTCCATAAATCAATCTTAGATTTCAATTCCTCACGAAATTAAATTGTCAAAACCATTATCTACACATCTAGAAATCTCACTGAGAGTTTTGAAGCAAAACAATACCATAAGGCCTTTGAACCACTCGATTTTCCCTACGGTCCTCAAGGGGGCAGAATCTGCTAGGTAGAAATCTCCAAAATTCAGCCATAAAAACACCATAAATATCCAACAAACGTTCAGCCAAAGCTCAGCCAACTTGAGTACTATGTGTCATGAAGATCCCACAAAAAGTTTGAAGCTAATTGAAATCTCTAAGAGGGTGAACGGAGGCCTTACCCCAGCTTGCTCAGAATCTGTCTAGTTTTGGTCTCGGGGCTGGTCGGGAAAAACTACTCCACAAAATGATGAACACCACTTGGCACTTGTAGAGGAGAGGTTGGACTAGCTTCTGGTTGTCATCGCACGTTGAGGCAATGGCCGGAGGTGGCGATTGTGGGCAGCGAACGGGACGGAAGAAGCTGGTCAGCTGGGTAGGTTTTTGGGTGAGAGGAAAAAGAAGAAAAATGAAGAAGAAAGGGGGAGAGGGGTCACATGGCTGAAGAGAGGGGTATAATGAGGCTTTCCATAAATAATTGATGAATTTATGATGACAAGATTGATTTTATGGGCAATTAATACTTGAGCTCTCTATAGTTGACGCTTGGCAAAGCTCAATTATTCAATCTATTGGCTTTGACTTCCTTTGACCTCATCTTCATAAATTTTCGACGGCCACATTGAAGAGTCTAAATGACCATTTTGTCCTTTTATTCTTCTCAAGACAAGGGCAAATGGTCGATGTACAAAATGGTAATTTTACGCTTTTCGTCCGAAACTCCACTTTTTCTAATTTTAAATTATCATTGGCGGAATGACGTCAAATCCTTTTCTAATACTGGAATTCTTCATTTTCATTTACAAATTTTGAGCTTCCTTTTCGTGATCAATCTTTCGTCGATCGTGTCTTCAGTTTATCTCGAACTAAGAGCGGCTTTTGCAGACGTTACGCTTATCAACTCTGTGATTCTCATCACACTTAGGACTACTCAAGTTACGACAGCCTTGGTTGTCATGTAATTGCGAGGGTTCATCGCTAATTCAGACAGTCTCAATCGTCATAGCTCGATTTAGGAAAATTTTACAAATTATACATTGGTTAAACGGCATCATCCGCTCTCCAATCGTACAACGCTAGCAATGAATTCCTTAATTGTTATTTGATCGTCCTTTATTGGTTCTAAATGTTCCCTCGACAATCCTTATGGTCAAAGCGTCTTTTCCTTTTTTCGAGTTTCCTAGACCCACGTACTTTGTCATAGGTCAACCTTTCCCTTTTGGTCATTTTACTCTGGATTGATCAGATCCGAGCTAGACAAAACTGAAATACATCGATAGATACATTCTCATTCAATAGCCTCAAAGTGGCAGGAAATTCAAAATGTCACAACTCTTCCCCCTTACAGAAATTTCCTCTTCGAAATTTGTATTAAACCCAACTATTCAAGCAAATGGGGGTATTGATGTCTCATAACTTCGTCGTTTTCCCACGTAGTGCCTTCAGTTCCGTAGTGCTCCCATATCACTTTGACTAGCGGGATCATCTTATTCCTCAAGACTTGCTCCTTTCGATCCTCGATTCTGATTGGCTTTTCTATGTATGATACCTTGTCGTCTATTTCAATGGTCTCAAAATCTAAAACATGCGTCGGATCTAGCTCGTACTTCCTTAGCATTGATACGTGAAACACATTGTGCATTTGCGACAAGTTCAGCGGCAAGGCGAGTCGGTTGGCCAAAGTTTCAATTCGCTCCAGAATTTCAAAAGGATATACGTATCTCGAACTCAGTTTTCCCTTTTTCCCGAATAGAGATAATCCACGCATTGGTGATACCTTCAAGAAAACTTGGTCACCAACTTGGAACTCCAAGGACTTGCGTCTTTTATCGGCATAGCTCTTCTGACGACTCTGTGCCGTTTTTAGTCTTTCCCTAATAATCTTAATCGCCTCAACTGATTGTTTCACTAGCTCAGGACCTGTTATGCTCCTTTCTCCAATTTTGTCCCAACATACAGGAGTTCTGCAAGCTCTACCACAAAGCGCTTCAAACGATGCCATTTGGATGATTTGTTGATAGCTGTTATTGTAAGCAAAGTCTACTAGATGTAATTGGTCCTCTCATCCACTTTTAAAATCTATTACACAGGCTCGTAACATGTCCTCGAGCATCTGAATCGTCCTTTTCGACTATCCATTAGCCTGTGGATGATACGCCGTACTAAATTGTAATCTAGTTCCCAAAGCCTCCTGAAAACTCTTCCAAAAGTTCGCTGTAAATTTGGGATCTCTGTCTAATGTAATCGTGACTGGAACTTCATGTAATCGTACAATCTGACGCATTTATAACTTTGCGTACTTCTGCATCACAAAATCCTTTCACATGGGTATAAAATGTGCAGACTTGGTCAATTGATCTAGAACTACCTAGATCGAGTCATGACGTCTCTGACTCCTCCGTAATCCCATCACAAAATCCATTGTTATATGTTCCCATTTTCACTCATGGATTTCTAAAGGTTGCAGCAATCCTCCAAGCTTGCAATGCTGAGCCTTCACTTGTTGACAAGTTAAACACTTTGCCATAGACTTAGCTACATCCACTTTCTTTCCGTTTCACTAGAAATGTTGACGTAGATTTTGATGCATTTTCGTGCTACTTGGGTGAATACTGTAATTGCTCTTATGAGCTTTTGCCAAGATCTTTTCCTTAAGTTCCTCATCACCAAGTACACAAAAACGTTCGCGGAATTTCAAAATCCCATCCTCTGACACTTGAAACTCATGCTTCCTTTTTGCCACGTTCATCTCGATAGTTTTCCGAATCTCTAGATCCGTAGATTGCAAAGTCTTGTTCTTGAATTTCAAGTTCAATCCTCAAAGTTGCCACTAAACTAGACAACTTCCAATTTGAACTAGGAGTCTCTCAATTTCTCTAGCAAGGACCATCCTTTAACCAACAAAAGCATAATACTGGATTTCGGACTAAGCGCATCCGAGACTCTGTTCGCCTTTCCAAGGTGATACAAAACATCGCAGTCATAATCCTTGAGTAACTCTATCCATCGACGCTGTCTCATATTCAATTCTTTCTGCGAAAATAGATACTTCAAACTTTGATGATTTGCATAAATCTGAAACCTTTTGCCACACAAGTAATGCCTCTAAATTTTTAGGGTGAAGATAATTGCAACTAGTTCTAAGTCATGCGTCGCGTAGTTCATCCCATGAGGTCTCAACTGTCGCGAGGCATAAGCGACCACTTTTCCATGTTGCATCAACACACACCCTAATCCCTTAGCAAAGCATTGCTATATATCTCATATCCTCCAGGTCCAGAAGGGATAGTTAACACTGGTGCGGTTGTCAATCGATACTTAAGTTCTTGGAAAATTCTTTCACACTTATCGGTCCATTCAAATTTCACATCCTTCTTTGTTAATCTCGTCAACGGAGTGGCTATAGATGAAAACCTCTCCACAAATTGCCTATAGTAGCCTGTCAATCCCAAAAAACTTCGAATCTCAGTAACAATCGTGGATCTGGGCCATTTCACCACTGCCTCAATCTTTGAAAGATCCACAGAAATTCCTTCTCCAAAAATAACATGACCAAGAAATACTACTTTATTTAACTAGAATTGCATTTACTAAACTTGGCGTAAAGTGAATGTTCCCTCAAAGTTTGCAAAGCAACTCTCAAATGTTCCTTATTGCTCTTCGAGTAAATCAAGATGTCGTCTATAAAAATAATGACGAATCGATCCAGGAACTCCTTAAATACTCGATGCATCAAGTCCATGAATGCTGCAAGGGCATTAGTCAAACAAAAAGGCATAACAGTAAACTCATAATGCCCATACTTAGTTCTAAAGGCAGTCTTTGGAATGTCCTCTTTCTTAATTCTCAGTTAGTGATAACCAGTCCTCCAGTCTATTTTAGAAAACATAGATGCTACTTGCAGCTGATCGAACAAATCATCTATTCTCGGCAATGGATATTTGTTCTTAATGGTTACTTGGTTTAATTGCTTGTAATTTATACACAAACGCAAAGACTCATCCTTTTTCCACACAAACATCACCGGCGCTCCCCACGGTGACGCCGGTGAGAGGAAACGAGTGAAATAAAACACGCATGCGAAAGGAAAGACAATAACACCGACAAATAAAAGAAACAAAAGGAAAAATTGGAATGATACAAGAGTAAGCGCGCGCATACACACACACACACATATATACATATATATAAACATAACACAAGTATTCGGTTACATCTGACGGAAGGGAAAAGACGAAAGGAAACCGCACCAAAATGGGATAAGGAACCAAGGCCTAAGTACAAAAGGTTACTACTTAGCCTTGACAAAACCTAACACCAAAGTTGTTCCTACACCCATTACGCAAAACCACTGCACCCCTCTACTTTGAACAACCACTAGACCCATCGCTTGTTTCAACTTCGTCGTCATCCAGGTTGTAATAAAAAAAAATTCGGAAGGCACGTCATCAAAAACCTCTTCAGTGTCCTCTTCAATTTCCTCTTCGGTGTCCTCTATCACATCGGCGGAGAGCTTGATGTAGTTCATGTACTTTTCGGAAGGGGGAGAGTTTGACTCCTCAAGAATGTTCCTTGATCCCTCCACAGACGCCGCATTCTCCACCTCGATCTCTAGACGGGACGGATGACACCAATTAAGTACTACCTCTATAGGAATGTCTTCGGCCAACAGAGGACCCATCAGGTTACCACCTCCCAAACGACGAAACCATGCCTCAAAGCGGTGAGGTTGGAGCTCCATCTTTCCGTCGTCCACCTAGACAGTTGTACTCTTCCTAACATATACAATCCCTTTACTCGCGGGAAACTCGTCAAAAGAGGCGATCATCTCTTTCGGATCACCTAATCGAATTGGCAACATGCTTACGGCTTGGGGTTTGAAAATGTGTCTCACTACGGGGTCAGATTTACATCTCAGCAAGTAAAACCTAAACCTAAACCTGACCACAAAACGATACCAGATGCATGAAATCATCAATGCAATGGCACAAGGCATTCATAAATCAAGCATGTCAACAAGTCAATCATGAACAAGAATCAAAGTCAATCATGTTCAACCTCATGGGATCCAGCTTCATGCACTTATCCTATAAATAAACACTTAAATTTAAAAGTCATCACAATGACATCTCAGTCAATCATCGCTTGGGCTCCCGAGCCGCGATGTATTTCTCTAGAGCACTCTGGCCAATTGAAATCACTGGGGCTCTCTGGCCAAACGATAACACTAGGGCTCTCTGGTCAATCGATATCACTAAGGCTCTCTGGTTAATCGATGTCACTGGGGCACTCGGGCCAATCGACATCACTGTTTATTAATCACAATATAAACATCATACAATTGCATCAAGCAATTCAAGCCATAGGCTTCACCAGTCAATCAATTCATTCAACCAATGCTCACGTAAGGGTTTAAGGAACACTTACATTTCGATCAAGCTAGCAAATTCCCTATCAAACGATCCTTCTAACTCAGCAAACTCAGGGCCAAATGATAATCCTAAAGAAATTCCATCAAAATCAGTTATAACCCAACCATTCTTCAATTCCACCACACCAATACTTCAATAACTAATCAAATAACAACCTAGGATGTCTTAACGACCATTTAAAGACATGGCAACACTCTAATGAATGCTCAAAAGGTTCAGTTCCAACAACCACAAAGTAGGGCAGAATCGGTTCTTCACAAAACCGCACAGTTCAGTCCATAAATCGATCTTAAGTTCTAATTCCTCGAGAGATTAACTTGTCAAAGCCTTATTCTACATATTTAGGAACTCACCAAGAGTTTTGAAGCGAAACAATACCACAAGACCTTCGAACCACTCGGATTTCCCCACGGTCCTTAAGTGGGCAGAATCTGCTTAATAGAAATCACCACAACTTAGCCATAAAAACACCCCAAATATCCAACAAATGAGCAGCCAAAGCTCAGCCAACTTGAGTACTATGTGTTATGAAGATCCCACAAAACTTTTGAAGCTAATCAAAGTCTCTACGAGGGTAAACAGAGCCCTTACCCTAGCTTGTTCAGACTCTGTTTATGACATTCTGAATTTTCACCCCTCGAGGCTTGAGATATGAAATGAAGACTCAAAATTGGCAATTGAAAATAGAGAATTCTAATTATGGATAGGAATTTGACGTCCTCTTGGCAAATGGTAATTTCGAATTGAAAAAAAAATGAAGTTTGGACTGAAAGTGCAAAATTACCATTTTGCCCCTCGACCTTTGCCCTTGCCTTAAGAGTTAGTGAATGGTCATTTAATTTCCCAAAGGGCTGCCGAAAACCAAGAGAGAGCCAAGGCCAATGGACATCAATGGTGGACAAAGTCTTCTAGAAGCCTTGACAAGTGTCATCCATGGAGTGGCTAAGCATTAATTGCCCTCACCAAACCTTTTCTTATCAAATTAGCCTTAATAATATGTGTGAGACAAGTATATTGAAGACCTCATCTGCTGTGTATACCATCTACCTCACGTTCATTGCATTTCCTCTCCAAACACACTCAACCAAAAACTGCCCAAAAAAATTATTTTTGAGCCTTCTGTTCGGTCTGGTCGAGCGGCCATTCCCGGTGGCCATTCGAGGCGCTCCGATCACCAGAAGGTAGATAGATGTGTCCTTGACACATTTCAAGTGGTAGATCAAAGTTTTGTTGGACAGTTTTTCCGAACCAGCCCTTAGATAAAAATCGGACGAAATCCGCGCGAGCTGAGGTAAAGTCTTCGTTATACCTCTTAGAGACTCCGATTGGCCTCAAAATTTTTAGGAGAGCTTCATAACATCTAGTACTATGTTCAAATGGTCATTGGCTATAAATAGATGGTGATAAATTAGATTGTTATGGTTGATCATAGGTGGTACAAAACTGGACAGATTCTGACCTTGTGGAGATCGGGCTATTCCGAAGTCTTTGGAGTTCAAATGACTTCAAAACTCATGGTGAGCCTTCTAAACTTGTAAATAAAGGTCTTGGTATGTTATTTGTGCAAAGAGTTGGTCTTGCTTGATTGAACGGTTGGGAATCGAAATCGGTTCTGTTTTGAGGGTGTATACATTGTTTGGGGGCTGAATGAGGAATGTTTGGATTTCAATTGATATATAATGATTTGTATGATATCATGTGAGGTGTTAAAGGGAAGTGTGAGAAGTGGATTAGAGTTTAAAGGTATTTTAGAGGCTAATTGGTGCATAGAACTTTGAGATACATATTATGCCCTTTAAATTGTAGCACGAACCGATTATATGGGGGATTAATGGAGGTGTTGTCGTGTATTCGACCAATTGATCAAGCATCCTGAGTTGCCATTTGTTTGATGATCTAGTGAATGGTTTAACGAAAGTGAAATTCGATTGTTTCTAATCCAAAATTGAATGGATTTTGACTCAAAATTGATGAACTTCCAAGGACGGCACGTGATCCTCGTTTGGTTGTGATCTTGTGAATCAAGGAGACTCGTTTGGTGTGGATTTTTGCTGATTAATCTCTGTAAGTAGTTCCTAAACCCTTACTTGAACCCTAGAATGCTACTTGATTGTTGTCTTGTATAGCGTGATTGTACGATAAAAGCATGGTGATTGATAGTGTGTTATTGAATTGGTTGTAAGCCCTGTTTTTGTTATTGAATTGGCTGTGAGCCTTGTTCTTGTTATTGAATTGGTTGCGAGCTCTATTTTCGTTATTAAATTGGCTGTGAGCCCTGTTACTGTTAAGGAATTGGCTAAGATGCCCTTATAGTGAATTGGCCGTGGGCCCTGGTGATGACATCGCGGCCATGGGCCCTAGCAATGATTAAATGGTTTGTCAATGATTGGTCAATGTTATGAACTATATTGTATGTGTATGATGGCATCGTGATATTAATGAGAAAGGAGTTGAGGATACCATTTGGTCTGATGACTCCAGTGGTATCGAAGGGTGGTGGAATTGAATGAGAATGTGAATACCATTTGGTCTGATGACCCCGGTAGCATGGAGTGGCTGTAAGCCTAGAAAGTATCGATTGGACTGATAACCCAGTGGCATGTGGACATCATTTGATCTGATGACCCCGGCGATGTCAGGTGGCAGGAGTGCCAGTGGAGTATGCGGGTGGTTGAGAAAGTGGTGATTGTGGTATATGTGGTGCATATGTTTGTATATTGAGAATATGAAATTGAGTACCATTGTTGTATTGATTGTCCATGTCTGGCTATGGATGTTGTTGTCATGTGATGCCTTGTGCCATTGCATTATTGTTGACCTACATCTTGGTGGCATTGTGTGTGGTCAAGGGGGATTAGTGTTCAGGTCTAGGTTTAGATTTCACTTGCTGAGACTTGTATCTCACCCTAGTGGGGGCTTAACTTTTTCAGTTCCCAGGTGAAGGAAACTCGGACTTCCCATGGGATGGCATTTGAAGAAGTCGTTAGAGTTAGAATTGTAACTGACCTTTTATTTATGGGAAATGTATACCCATTTGTCATGAGTCATCTCATTGTGAATTTGTATGGAGCTATTTAATTGCTTTCGTGACCTTGTATTATTTTGGAGCAGTGATTAATGGGTCGAGGGATCCTAGGAGATTATTGAAGATAAACGGCTAGGAAGGATGTTCGCGAACTTGCCAGGTTCGAGGCGTGACATTCTCGTTAAAGTGGTACCATAGCAAGGTTAGCTTGATCCATTATGATTGAGGTTTGGAGTGATAAGGAATGATGACTTGAGGACAATTAGCTACTGAGACCTTTAGGATTAAGCATGGATTGTTGAATCTTAGGGACTATAGGCTTGAACTTGTGAGGTACACTAATGGTTCAAGTAAATTGGAAGTTCGTCGATTGACTAGATTGATGGCCACTGGAAGAATCACGTCCGAAAGTCAGAAATGAATTAAGGGGTTGCAAGGAATGGACTCTAAGATCCAAAGGATTATGAGAGTGAACATAGCAAGAAAGAAACCCAGACTTCCAAATTCTTAGGGAAGAAATTATGGAAGTTGAGAATAGAAACCTTAACGTTCCATGGACGAGAGTATGAGTCCAGTATTGAAAGGGGAATTTAAAGAGATGGCCTCATTGAAAATTCAAAGGGAGAATTATGGTGTCCCTTGGGATGACACAAGGAGGTGCCAATATCTTTTCTTTACTACTATCGGTGATATGGACTAAGAATTGGATTAGTTTATCATGTGGTTGAACATTAGACATGCTGATAAGAGAGAAACAAGACCACGAAAGTTGATAGATCACTTGATCCAATGGGATTTTCGAAGGGAGTCGAGAACGAATTACTACGAAAGTAGCCCTGAATTTGCATATGGAGTCGAAGGTTATAACTCAATTTGGATAAAGAATGGCAATTTGATAAAGCCTATGAATCTCTGATGGTACAAAAGAACATATGAATGGAGTGATACGCTAGATGGTATGGGCACTAAAAAGTACATTCTGGCGAGGGTTTTGTAATAATAATGATAGGCAAATGGAAGAGACGATGTGAATGTTTGAGGATAAACTGCTAACAAATGCATGAATGTCGAAAGAGAATTGAAAGAAGTAGATACATATTGAGGACTGAAGGAAACAAGTCCTGGAGAAGGATGACTTCTGTCGAAAAGAGCAATTAAGAACGTCAAGTTATGGAAGGAATTATCCTAAAGAATAAGAATACAGTGAGACGGTAATTGTGACATTTTGATTTTCCTATCATTTCAAGACTCATTAATGAGAAAATATCTAACGAGGTATTTCAGTTGTATCTCGCTCGGATCTGATCAATCTCGAGTTGACCGACTAAAAGGGAAAGGCTAACGCGAGATAAGGTACGTGGACCTAGGGAACTCGAATAGGAAATGACACTTTGACCATAAGGATTGTCGAGGGAATATTTAGGGCCATAAAAAGGCTGATCTAAGAACGATTAAGGAATACATTGCTAGCGTTATATGATTAGGGCACGGGTGACGCCGCTTAAACCAATATATAATTTGCAAAATTTTCATAAATCGAACAGTGACGATCGAGACCATTGGAACTAGTGATAGACCCTCACAATTACATGACAACCAAAGTCGTCATGAATTGACGAGCCCTAATTGTGATATGAATTACAGGGTCGATACGCGTAATGTCTGCAAAATCCGCTCGTCAGTTCAGGATAGGCTGGAATCGCATTGAATAGAGAAAAGATTCAGAAACAAGTCTTGAAATTCGAAAATGGAGAATTAATAATTTCAACATTACAATTGGATTGGCCACAGCCTTATCGAAGAAAAATTAGAATTAGAAAAACGAAGTTTCGAACGTCGAGGGTGAAATTACCATTGTGCCCCTCAAGCCTTAGCTTTGCCTTAGTAATTGGACAAGGGCATTTTGGTCATTAAATCTCCCCAATAGCTGCCGAAAATTTAAAGAAATGAGAGCCATTGGATGAGCATTGATTGACACAATGGACAAGTGTCAAGAGATTAAGCCTTGATGTTGATTGAGTCACTTTTAACCTATCATTCAACTCAAGTTGACTCTTGAAAATTGAATAAACCTCACTCTCTCGCTCACTTGGCCGAACACCCTCCTCCATTGCCGATTTTCTTCTTCTTCTTCTTTCCTTCTTCCTTGTCGAGAAGCCTACCGCCCGACAGGATTCTGTCGCCGCCGTCGCCACTCTCGACCGCCGTCTCCGGTGACTTCCAGCCACCGAGTCGACCACTTGCTACTTTCTCATCCTCTTGCCGACGTTCTCCAAGTGCAAGCGAGTCATTTGACCACCTGATGAGTTCCGGTCGGCCAATCTCCCAAAAGTCGACGGAAACCGTCGTAGCTGGAGGTAAGCCACGATTTAGGCCTCATAGGACCTCGAAATCTTTGAGTTTTTTGACCAAATTTTGAGGAAATGTAAGGGACACATAGACAGAGCTGTGGTAAACAGTTTGGGAAAATTTGATGGAGTTTTGACCCCAAATGGATATTGTGTTTGAAGGGCCAGAACTGACCGGTAACAGACTCGGAGGAACCGGCGCCGTTGAAGGACTTTTCGACGTCGCCTTGGCTCCAAATTTTCGGTGAGGCTTCCCAACCCTTAGAACTACAATTTAGCAAGTAGATTAGTGATTAAATTGAGGATTTAAGTTGGTTTAAAGGCTGAATAGTTGGGATATACACAGAATCGAAAATGCCCTATTTCGGTTCTGTGCATACCGATTCTATGGGAGGCTGTTTGGTGAAGGAAATGGGCTCCAAATTCATCGTTGAGAAGTGTGGGGATGCTAATTGATAGGTCCATGAGGTGCATGGTTAGTGGGGTGAAGTTTTGAGCAAGAAAAATTGATGATTGGATGAATTTCCTTAGGTTGCGCGGCTGAGTTGTTTTTGAGCTATTTGGACCGAACCCTTGAGGTGCTTGGAAGAAGAATTGAATATGATTAAGCTTGAGGTAAGAGGATTCTAAACATTTGATAGGAGGATTGGACTCAATTGGGTGATTTCTGTGCGAATTGATCGATTCTTGGAACTAATAATGTGATTGTCCAATGTACGTCCTAGAAACGTATAGAGGGCTTGAAGGTTTGACAATGCTTGTGCTATGCATTGATTGTCACATTTATATGTCAAATTTAATTGGCTCGCATGCCATGGATGTGTCGTTCGTTGCATGAGTTGCATCCGAACATGTGCTTTGAAATGAAATGAACTTGTGTCATGTCTGAGAAGTTGTGACACCCTAAGGCGTATGAGACGCGAGGTTGTGTGGATAAATGCCCTAAGGCACGGGGTTTGAATTGAATGGCACCCTGAGGCGTACGAGACGTGGGGTTGAGAAGGCCATAGTCTTGATGCGTTGAAACACGGGACGGAGTTGAGATGTGTCGACATAGGCCTAAATTGAGATTGAAAACTTGATGCGTTTACGCGGGTTTGTCAATGAGACGGTCTGATGCGTTTACGCGGACCGAGCCTGAGGCGTTTTAAACGTGGGCATGATTCAAATGGAGGCATGGAAAGGTAGAAGGTGCAATCGGCTTGATAATGTGTGTTTGAGATTAATGATGAAATAAGATGCCTTGATTGTATGCTTGACATCCGTGTGTTATTTCGTGATAGTTGATTGCCTCATGTGATTTTTGTATAAATTGTTTGTGATTGTATTTGCTTGAGTGGACGGTCAGCCTAACCTAAGGCTAGGACCCACCTTACTGAGATGTATATCTCACCCCGTTGTGGGACCCCCTTTTTTTTCAGATCACAGGCCTTGAGGATGTGGCCAGTCAGGTTTGGTGACCCAAAGGAGATGTCTGTATATTTTCAGGAGTTCCCTAACGGATAGAGAATCGTTTATGTTAGGAAGTGTATGGTCGTTTGGGTAGATGAGGGTGGCAGTAGCTGGAAGCGTCACAGGTATGAGACTTGGTTCAGGAAGGTAGGGGACGTTTCTATAGGGCCGCTGAAGCCCACTGAGGTACCCCATGGAGTTATACCTAGTTGGTGCCATCTCGCTCGGGATTCAGTGGAGGCCGAGGGATCAGTCACTAGCTCTAGGAATGGCCCTGAGAAGACCCCGACTTTGGAGGACACCGACGAGGTCATAGTGATCAAGGCTACCGAGGACGATCTGGTGGAGTCATCAGCTGACGAGATGATGGAGGACATCGTGGAGGTTTGCTCGGAGTACGAGCCCACTGAGGAGGCTGAAGAGGAGAATGACGACTCTAGTAGCTCGAACTAGGAGTCTCTGCTTTTCTGGTCGGATATTTTGATAGTGTTCTTGATACCTACTTCTTTGGGAAGACTGATGCCTATCTTTTGTGTTAGCCTTGCCATCCTACCGACCAGTATGCTTAATTTGTCGTGCCTTGTATGGGAAATTAGAAGTTTATGTATTATTGGTACCCTCGTTACCCAGGTCCCATTTTATTCTTGTACGGAGGAGTTTTTATATCATCGCTTCCGTGTGCTTTCTATATGATACATCTCTCGACCTATATGTGAATCTTGGGACATCGAGAGATAGTTTGTGCTTGCAGGGAGTTGCACGCTCGTGCCCGGAGCGCGGGGCATGACAGTAATACCCCAAAGGACTGGGGAGTTGGAATGTTGCAAATTTCGAGGACGAAATTACTTTAAGAGAGAAGAATTGTAACATTCTGAATTTCCACCCCTCGAGACTTGAGATATGAAATGAAGGCTCAAAATTGACAATTGAAAATAGAGAATTCCAATTTTGGATAGGAATTTGACGTCGTCTCGCCAAATGGTAATTTCGAATTGGAAATAAATGAAGTTTGGACTTAAAAATGCAAAATTACCATTTTACCCCTCGACCTTTACCCTTGCCTTAAGAGTTAGTGAAGGGTATAATGGTCATTTAATTCTCCAAAGGGCTGCCGAAAATCAAGAGAGAGCCGAGGTCAATGGAAGTCAATGGTGGACAAAGTCTTCTAGAAGCCTTGACAAGTGTGATCGATGGAGTGGCTAAGAATTAATTGCCCTCACCAAATATTATCTAATTAAATTAGCCTCAATAATATTTGTGAGACAAGTATATTAAAGACCTCATCCGCTATGCATACCATCTACCTCACATTCATTGCATTTCCTCTCCAAACACACTCAACCGAAAATTGCCCAGAAAAATAGTTTTTGAGCCTTCTGTTCGGTCCGGTCGAGTGACCCTTTCCGGCTGCCATTTAAGGTGTTCCTACCACCAAAAGATAGATAGAAGTGTCTTTGACACATTCCAAGTGGTAGATCGAAGTTTCGTTGGACAGTTTTTCCCAAACCAGTCATTAGACCAAAACCGGACGAAATCCGCGCGAGCTGAGATAAAGTCTTCGTTCTACCTCTTAGAGACTCCGATTGGCCTCAAATTTTTTAGGAGAGCTTCATAACATCTAGTACTATGTTGAGACGGTCTATGGCTACAAATAGATGGTGATAAATTATATTTTTGTGGCCGATCATGGGTGGTACAAAACTGGACAGATTCTGACCATGTGGAGATCGAGCTATTCCGAAGTCTTTGGAGTATCAAACGACTTCAAAACTCGTGGTGAGCCTTCTAAACTTGTAAATTGAGGTCTTGGTATGTTATTTATGCAAAGAGTTGGTCTTGGAATTGATTTATGACTTGATTGAACGGTTGGGAACCAAAACCGGTTCTGTTGGCTGGTTTTGTTTGAGGGCTAAATGAGGAATATTTGGACTTCAATTGATATATAATGATTTGTATGATATCATGTGAGGTGTCAAAGGGAAGTGTGAGAAGTGGATTGGATTTTAAAGGTGATTTAGGGGCTAATTGGTGCATGAAACTTTGAGATATATATTATTCCCTTTAAATTGTAGCACGAACCGATTATATGAGGGATTAATGGAGGTATTGTCGTGTATTTGACCAATTGATAAGGCATCCTGAGTTGTCATTTGTTTGATGATCGAGAGAATGATTTAACGTAAGTGAAATTTGATTGTTTCTAATCCGAAATTGAATGGATTTTGACTCAAAATTGATGAACTTCCTAGGACGGCACGTGGTCCTCTTTTGGTTGTGATCTTGTGAATCGAGGAGACTCGTTTGGTGTAGATTTTTGCTGATTAATCTCTGTAAGAGGTTTCTAAACCCTTACTTGAACCCTAGGACGCTACTGGATAATTGTCTTGTATAGCGTGATTGTGCGATAAATGCATGGTGATTGATAGTGTGTTATTGAATTGGTTGTGAACCCTGTTCTTGTTATTGAATTGGCTGTGAGCCTTGTTTTCGTTATTGAATTGGTTGTAAGCCCTGTTACTATTAAGGAATTGACTGAGATGCCCTGGTAGTGAATTGGTCGTGAGCCCTGGTAATGACATCGAGGCCGTAGGCCCTAATGATGATTTGGCTTGGAGCCCTGGCGATACATCGTGGCTGTGGGCCCTGGCGATGATTAAATGGTTTGTCGTTGATTGGTCAATTTTATGAATTATATTGTGTGTATGATGGCATCGTGATATTAATGAGAAAGGAGTTGAGGATACCATTAGGTCTGATGACCCCGACGGTATCGGAGGGTGGTGGAATTGAATGAGAATGTGAATGCCATTTGGTCTGATGACCCCGGCAGCATGGAGTGGCTTTAAGCCTGGAAAGTACCGATTAGTCTTTTGACCCTAGTGGTACGTGGACATCATTTTGTCTGATTACCCCGGCGATGTCAGGTGGCAAGAATGCCAGTGGAGTATGTTGGTGGTTGAGAAAGTGGTGGCTGTGGTGTATGTGGTGCATATGTTTATATATTGAGAATTTGAAATTGAGCATCATTGTTGTATTGGTTGTCCATGTTTGGCGATAGATGTTGTTGTTGTGTGATGCCTTGTGCCATTGCATTATTGTTTACCTACACCTTTGTGGCATTGTGTGTGATCTGAGGGGATTGGTGTTTAGGTATAAATTTAAGAAAACCTTGTTTGGATGGAAGAAGATTTTGAGTCTTTAAACTGCCACAATAAAATAAGGCAGTAGTTTCTTGAGGGGAATTGAACAAGAGGCAACACGGATGTATGAATTGCCAATGAACATAAGAGCGCCGCTTGTATGAAGAAAGACCTCGAAGTTTTGTGAACTATAAGAGGTTGAGTGTTGAGCATTGTGTAAATGGTGATGGAGGGACAGATCTTCCCTCGAGAAACAAGATATTCAATAAACTTTGTCGCGAAGACATTCGCAAATCAATTCCAATCATGCTCTAAGCATTCCAACTCATATAGCATTATTGTTACGGCGCATTCGCGTAGTTCGTATCAGTTCGCCATGCAACGCCTCAAATTCCCTTCTTACGCCACGTCATTATGATTCTTTTGACTCTTTTGATTCCAAACAGGAGCGCCATTATTAGCGTAGTCATCAACTTGACTCAAGTCCTCAAAGACTCATCTTGTTCATTTACCCATTCGGATTACATTTCGTCATAAGTCCATTTCATTAAGGGGCAACTCTCGTTGGGAATCCTCCCATAATCCGTTCATAACAATCTATTAATCCCGGGAAACTTCAAGTTTCAGTAACTTACATCAACCCTAGTCGATTCATCACTCATTCCAGTCCTCAAAGGCTCCACAGAGATTTCATTTTTCATAAATTTCACGACTGAGGAATCTTACCTCATCAGGCTCATAGCTCGTGCTCTTCACAATTTATGTACAACGAGCATCGCTTTAGAACTCACGAAAGTTCCTCATGTTTCTCTTGACTCCTTAAATGAGTCCCATCATCGTCTCCCAAGATGATAACAATCAATCCAAATATTTCTTGGATACTCAATCTGACTATTAACCACTTCATCACTACCAAGTGTTGAATCATTTCAACTGTCCATGGTACCATTGACTAGAGGGCTCAAACCTTAGCCCTCTGTTCTCACGGTCTCCTCTTGGATTGAACAACATTTTATTCATTTTTGTCGCTCTTTCCTTATGAAGCATTAGTGCCTTAGTCTTTGGGTTCCACAACCAGCTAATGCGATCATACCTTCAACGCTGTCTACAGGGCAATCTCTCGAACTTAACTTCCCTTCCAGGAATCATTCAAGTTCTGCATCGTCTTTCTCAATCTAGACGCTCCATCTTAATATCAAGACAATTAGTTTCATCTTCCTTTCACACTAGGGTCTCTTACCCTTTTTAAGGAGACTATACTCTTTAGTGGCATTCTCTCACTTCGAATCCGCCTTGTCCTTCCCATTTCATAGGACGTTAATCTTGGAATCTACGCCAACGGTTATGTTTTACTCCAGAACGTAGACGCCACCATACTCGGCATTCTTATTCCCATAATTCAGTCACCTCAAGTGACAAGGGTCGTTCTTCCTTAGTCTCTATATATTCATAATTCTGATATTCAATTCGACTACCTTAAGTCGCCTTGCGATTACAATCTAAGCACTCTTTTTGCTTATTCATCCACTCATTAAAATCGGAAGTAACTATGACATCAAATCCATTCACCTTTCTTTCCATCAACGACTATCTCATGATCCAATCGTCCTTTAAGAACGACGCCCTACCCTTTAGAGAACAACAACTCGTGATTCCATTTCTAATGGTTCCAATTCAATTTACTAATCCTAAGTAATCATTAAATCCAAGCAAACTAGCATGCCGATATTTTCCTTGACCCCTTTCATAATATAAGAGACGGACTGCCCATTTTCCACCATGGGTCTTACGTCCAAGTGATCAACCATTCCTTGGAGACACTTTTCTTGTTCCACAAGTGATGTTCTCTTCATTCGTATTTCTTTCAATCATTCACTCCTCTTATTAAAATCCATTACAGTTCCTCAAAACCAGGAACATTAATTAGCCATAAGGCTTTCCAACTTCCAATCCACTCAAGGACTTCCTGTCTCATGCAAAGGGTCATTAACTGCCCTTAGTTCGATTAGACGACCTTGAGAACTCTGTCTCACATTGGTCGATCATCCTCTGATCCTTGTAAAGTTTTCTGGATCCAAACAACCTTTGCTCTTGAGTAATCCCAGGAGGACACTTTCCGTCGAACAACTCAACAGAAGTAGTCCAAGCAGATATCATGCCTTCGAGGAAACTCTTCCTCTTGTGACATCTCACTAATTACCAACAGCCTCATAAGGCTAAAAACTGCCATGGTCACTTTCTTTCTTCAGTGTACCCAAAACCTTTAAGGTTTTCCCGTAAAATTCAAGTTATAAGAAGACAGTTTCAAATTACATCCTTCCACCAAACTCAATCAATCTCAACCTTATACACAACTTCACAAACTTTTCAAAACTCTGGTGGTTCTTCCTACACATTCACCTTTCTCGTGAATGAAATAACTCAGAGTCACCTTTCTCATGACTTCTATCACTTAACTCCTCAGCACTAGTAGCAGTCACTTAACTCCTCAGCACTAGTAGCAGTCGTTCCAACGACTTGGGTACAATGACAGCTCCTTCTAGAGTCTGTCTACCCATCAGTTTTTCTCATTTCCATTTAAAGTTCTCATGACCCCTTATCACACTTGGGTCTCACACGATTAACAAAATCGAGCCATATGCTCTTCCAGTACTCATACTCTAATCGTTCATCTTTACTTAATTCTCATGATCCATCTCAGTTCTTGGATCTTTCCATATCTTATAAACTCGAGCCCAATGCTCTACGACCGTACTTTGGTCTTCAATGTCTTAGAATCTCATGTCCTTGAACCACTTTGATTACCTCCAAGAATCAAATACTTAACTCATTTACTCAAGTCTAGCAGTCTCAGGTTGCTCATCTCATCATTCATCATTATCAGCCATCCAACGGTTCCCAAACAACTCTCAACTAGTTGCTCATTATTCAAGGATTTCAAATCCTCTTCAGTCAATGGCTATTTAACGGGCCAACCTCAACGAGGCGATTTCTCAGTTAACAGCCATCACTAGGCAAGCCTCAACTAGGTCAAAACTCAACTAAGTCAACGCCAAACAAGTACTCAAAGTGTCATTTCAATCGTTCATGCCATAAATCCAGGGCATCTGTCACTTTAGCATAAACACAACATGCTATCTCAATCTCAACAGGCATCAGTTCAATGGGTATAAACCCCACATGCTGTCTAATCTCTCAATTATACCTTGGCCAAGCCAATCATATGATGTCAATTACAAAACATGCCCAACAGGCCAATCACAACATCATTTTTCTTTTTCAAATGGCATCTGCTGCCAAGTACAAAGCTTTTAACCATGCCACTCACGGGCATCATTTCACATGCCATGCCACTTTTGAACATTCATTTCGAGAATCAATCCCGTGTCATACATCTCTTAACCACGATTGAACTCAACCTGATACCTAGACTTTCCCTTTCAAGTTATGACTTGGGTCATTCCTGCCTCTTGCCATCTTAGAAGCCTGCCAAGAGCCGCTCCCTATCCGGACCTCTCTATCTCGGCAATCACTCCCCGCCCTCATCTGACCTAGCCGTTGCAGGTTGTCCCAAGTCATACATCTACGGAGAAAATCCCGTTCCACACGTCTCATACCATGCTTCATTACAGTTTATAGGTATCCCATCCACTTGTCCCATACCAAGCGACGATTTATTAAGTGCAGCAGTGATAAGTTCATGCATGCACCCTCATCAGCTTGCATTTCATAGCCACAAACACATGCACAGCATGTTCGTTCTCACCACTAGTCATACCACTATCGTTTGCACATCAAGCCTCAATTATAGAAAACCTCTGGTTCCACCAATAACCATCACATCTCACATATCAATCACCTATATTCAACTATATACCTCAAGTATAGTCACTATTCAAGTCAAATCCACATGCACTCGATCTCAATTGATCTTTAATCACAATATTCCTTATCTGCTCCCTTGTATGCCTCTCATCTCATAGCATAAAAGGCTATCAATAGCAATCGATAACTAAACCATCAAGACACAACGCAATTCAAGTATGAATCCACTAATACCAATCATCTCTTTATAATTCATATTCTCGAAGTTGGGTCATCGACAAGTCACGATCACAATCATATAATCCAATTGACCCTTCATTCATAAGCTATTCTCTAGCAACCTTAAATCCAGGCTTATGACTCTTCAATCTCTACTCGCTTCCTTGTGAGCCTTAGTCATGAAATCACTCAAGATCATCCATTAAATCTTCACTTGCTGAGATTTATATCTCACCCTAGTGGGGGCTTAACTTTTTCAGGTCCCAAGCGAAGAAAATTCGCACTTGCCATGGGATGACATTTGAAAAAGTCGTTAGAGTTAGAATTGTAACTGACCTTTTATTTATGGGAAGCGTATACCCATTTGTCCTAAGTCTTCTCGTTGTGAATTTGTATGGAGTTGTTTAATTGGTTCCGTGACCTTGTATTATTTTGGAGCTGGGATTAATGGGCCGAGGGATCCTGTGAGATTATTGAATATCAACGGCCAAGTGGGATGTTCACGAGCTCGCCGGGTTCGGGGCGTAACACTGTCCAATTTTGGTATCGAGGCTGGTAGGGAAAAACTACTACACGAAACGACAAACTACCACTTGGTACTTGTAGTGGAGAGGTCGAGCTAACTTCTAGTGGTTAGCACACGGCGAGGCGACAATTGGAGGTGGCAGTCGTGAGCAGCGAATGAGACGGCAAAAGCTAGTCGGCTGGGCAGGTTTTCGGGTGAGAGGAAAAAGAAGAAAAATGAAGAAGAAAGGGAGAGAGAGGGGACACAGGGCTGAAGAGAGTGGTATAATGAGACTTTCCATAAATAATTGATGAATTTTTTGTGACAAGATTGATTTTATGGGCAATTAATGCTTAAGCTCTTTATGGTTGACACTTGGCAAAACTCAATTATTCAATCCATTGGCTTTGACTTCCTTTGACCTCGTCTCCATAAATTTTCGGCAGCCACATTGAAGAGTCTAAATGACCATTTTGTCCTTCTATTCTTCTCAAGACAAGGGCAAATGGTCGAGGGGCAAAATGGTAATTTTGCACTTTTCGTCCGAAACTTCACTATTCCAATTTTAAATTACCATTGGTGGGACGACGTCAAATCCTTTTCTAATACTGGAATTCTTCATTTCCATTTGTCCATTTTGAGCTTCCATTTTGTGATCAATTTTCCGTCGATCGTGTCTTCAGTTTATTTCAAACTAACGAGCGGCATTTATAGACGTTACACTTATCAACTCTGTGATTCTCATCACACTTAGGACAACTCAAGTTACGACAGCCTTGGTTGCCATATAATTACGAGGGTTCATTGCTAGTTTCGCCGGTCTTAATCGTCATAGCTCTATTTAGGAAAATTTTGCAAATTATACATTGGTTAAGCGGCATCACCCGTGCTTCAATCGTATAAAGCTAGTAATGAATTCCTTAATTGTTATTTGAATGGCCTTTATTGGTTCTAAATGTTCCCTCGACAATCCTTATGGTCAAAGGGTCATTTCTTTTTTCGAGTTTCCTAGGTCCACGTACCTTATCATGCTTCGGTCTTTCCCTTTTGGTTTATTTACTCTGGATTGGTCAAATCTGAGGGAGACAAAACTGAAATATATCGATAGATACATTCTCATTCAATAGCCTCAAAGTGGCAGGAAATTCAGAATTCACAATCATAACTTTCAAAAATTGATCACTTAAGTGTCACATACTGGAAAGCTGACGTGGCACCGTCGAAATGATTTTTTGAATATTTTAATGAACATTTAAAATTTTTCATAATTTTTTATTTATTTTGTAGATTTTCCTTTTGTTTTGTTTCTTTTGTGTTTCTTTACTGTTTGTGCGCCTTCGGCCGGCAATGGATACTAGATCGTGACTTGCCAGCCTAGGACGAGTTGGCCCCACTACTTGGGCCGTTTGGTGGTGTTCGACGAGGTCTCCAGTGACATTCGTCGGCCAATAGAAAAAAAGCCCAAAAATTTTAAAAATGAAAATATGATAATAAAAAAATAAGAAAATATTCCAGAAAATATTTTAAAAAATGTAAAAAAATCCACGTATCATTAAAAAATAAATGCAATAATATATAAAAAGTCCACATATGACGATTTGTTGGAAGTGGCACTCAAGTGAATGAATTTGGCTGGAAATGACACTAAAGTGATCGATTTTTGAAAGTTATGGTACTCAATGAGTGAAAAAAAAGTTTTGGCACTCAAGTGAGCGCCGCACAAAAGGTATGATATTTATACTGTACTTACCCCTATAAAATCCAACATCTCCAACTCGCCCATGATGGGCTATCCGTAACTCACACTTACCCATGAAGGGTGAACAATTCTCACTTGCCCATGAAGGGTTAAACAACCCCCATTCACCCACGAAGCCACTAAGGGTTAAGCAAAACTTTTTCTCTTTTCTGCAAAGTTCATATTAACAAATAATCCGTGCGACCACCATACTACGAAAACTCGTTCCTATAAATCCATTGGGAGTATATAGCAACTTAAAAAGACATGTTAATTCGTAGTAGATTTAGTATGTAATGCACTAGATCAATCAGTCACATTTACATCATCTTTCTCAATCTCTTTGAGTACTCAAATACAATACATTGTATTTACAATTATAATTAAACTCATTAATCATAATTGGTCGACCTGTGAATACAAAGATTGAATGTGACATCAAAATAAATAGATTTTTCTTTTCCCTTAAACATCTCAATCTCAATTCAACTCCCTTTTCTAGAAATGTCCCATTAGATCGAATGAATCTCATGACCATTGTTAATATTCTAAGATAGCGAATACCGAAAAGAAATCTTGAGAATAGAAACTCTTATCCTTAAGAGTCTCACATGTCACGAAAGTTTAGATCAAAATTTCTGCCAACTCTTATTGGTCGTCTCATGCATACGTAATATGAAGTACGTACTACGGTATTTTTTCATTTCCCATGGAGCATATGTCTTTCCACCTAATACCATACAAATGACAGCTCAGATCTATTCAATGTCTAACTTGAATTAACAAATCTACTCTCTTTAAATAATCCATTAGAACTCACATTTGGCATTAAAGACAGATAAAGTGAAATATGGGGGTTATTTCACTTTCGGACATCATGAAAATTATGACCTCATCTTTGTGACATTCTGAATTTCCACCCCTCAAGGATTGAGATATGAAATAGAAGCTCGAATTGGCAATTGGAAATAGAGAATTCCAACTCTAGATAGGGATTTGACGTTGTCTCGCCAAATGTTAATTTCGAATTGGAAAAGTGAAGTTTGGACTGAAAGTGCAAAATTACCATTTTGCCCCTCGACTATTTTCTTTGCCTTAAGAAATCAAGAAGCATAAAATGATCATTCCCTTTCAATTATTGGCTGCCGAAAATTGATGAATATGGGGTCAAAGATTAGTCAAAGTTGGAATTGCATTATTGGACAAATGCCACATGTCAAGCAATGGAACCATCAAGCATTAATTTCCCTCACCAACCCAAGTCTAATCAAATTAATCTCAATTATGTGTGTGAGACAACCATTGGAAGACCCCCCAGCTATGTATAGCCATCCCACCATCTTCTTCTTCATTTCTCCTCTCAATCGAACAGGTTTCAAACGAAAAGGGAAAAATCGGCTCACTTTATTGGCCATAACTTCATCATCCTACTTCGGATTGAGGTAAAACCATCTCCATCTTAAAGCTTATCGTCTTTCCATTCTAGGAAGCTATTATAAGCTTAATTTGACCCGATCGTTTGTCCTGTAGGTCTGTTTGAGTGGACCAAGGTCAGATTTTGACCCTTTTTATGAGAGGCTGCGTTTTTGGGAGCTTCTGGACTCCAATGGCCTCAAATTTTCGGTGAGATCTTCATGAAATATAGTGCTTAAGTTGGATGGTCTATGATTATAAGTTTGGAGGTGTTAAAATAGGTTTTCATGGCTGAATATGGGTGATTAAAACTGGACAGAAAATTAATCGCCGAACACCATGGAGAGACCGGGTTGTTCAAAGGTCTTTGAGGTGTTATTTTTCTTCCAAACTCTAGGTGAGCTCCCTTAACATGTGGATTAAGGTTCTAGCAAGTTTATTTTGTGAAGAATCGAGGCTTAAGATTGAGATATGGCTTAATTAAACTAATTGAACCAAAACAGGTTCAATTTTATGGGCGAACCCTTTGTTGGCCGGTTCTGTTGGGGGCTAATTAAAGAGTGTGGTGTCTTCAAATTGACTCATAATGTCCTATAGGATGTGATGTGGGGTGTTAGAGTATATGAAGTGGATTGGGCGTTAGAAGTGAATTATGGGCAAAATTGATGCGTGAACCCCTAAGTTGTACCTTGCCTAGTGTGTGGCCATATGAACCAAACACATTGAGGGTTCGTGGGAGTGTTGTTATGTGTTTTAAGGTGTCTTTAATTGCCTATTGTATGGCTAATGAGAAATTGAGTTAAAGGAAGTGAGAATTCAATGACTCTTGATTCAAGATTGGTGAACTTCTCTAGGTTGACAAAAAATTCATGGGGATTATATACTTTTGGCATTGATGAGAGTCACTTTGTGTGACATTGTGCTAATTGATCAAGGTAAGTGGTTCCTAAATCCTTACTTGAATCCTAGGACGCTACTGGATAGTTGTCTTGTGTAGTGTGATTATGCGATAAAAGCATGATGATTGATAGTGTCTTATTGAATTAGATGTGAACCTTGTTCTTGTTATTGAATTGGTTGTGGGCCCTGTTAATGTTAAGGAATTGGCTGAGATGCCTTGGTAGTGAATTGGTTTTGGGCCTTGGTGATGACATCGCGGCCGTAGGCCCTGGCGATGATTTAGCTTGGAGCCCTATGAAATCATATTGTGACTTGGAGCCTTCGTGATGACATTGTGGCCGTGGGCCCTGGCGATGATTTGGCTTGGAGCCCTATGAAATTATATTGCGGCTTAGAGCCCTGGCGATGATTAAATGGTTTGTCTCATTGAAGACAATATGTTTGCTTTGGGCTAATGTGTGAAGCATGGGTTCTATAGCATGTGGTGTGTTCGTAAATGATTTGATATGCCATACTTGATTTATTGATGTCTTATGCCATTGCATTATTAATTATCTGCATTTTGGCGGCATATGTGTGTGAATGGGGGGACTGATGTTCAAGCCTAGGTTTAGGTTTCACTTATTATGATTTATATCTCACCCCAGTTGAGGCTTAACTTTTTCAGGTCCCAGACGAAGGACACTCGAACTTGCCATGGGTTGTCATTTCAATAAGTTGATGGCGGAAGTCAAAAAGAATCTAAATGAGACCGTAGGAACTGTGTATTATTTGGAGTTAGTTTTGTAACCGACTGTGATATTAAGGATAAGTGTATACCATATTACATTGAGTCATCTGATTGTGGAATTGTATGGCGTTGTTAATTGCTTCCGTGACCTTGTATTATTTTGTAGCTATGATTAATTGGCCGAGGGATCCTGGGAGATTATTGAAGATCAACGGTCAGGTGGGATATTCGCGTACTCGTCGAGTTCGAGGCGTGACATCCCCGTTTAAGTGGTATCAGAGCAAGGTCAGCTCGATCTATTGTGATTGAGGTTTGGAGCGATAAGGAGTGATGACTTGAGGACAATTGGATAGTGAGATCTTTAGGGTTAAGCATGGATTGTTGAATCTTGAGGATTATAGGCTTGAACTTGTGTGCACCCTAATGGTTCTGGAGTTGATTTCAATTGATGATCTTGAGTGATTTTATGAATAAGGCTCACAAGGAAGTGAATAGAAATTGAAGAGACATAATCATGGATTTTGAGGTAGTAATTGTGCTTGAGGTTTATGGAGAATTGTTTACGAATAAGGGGTCGATTGGAGTACATGATTTTGATCGTGGCTTGTCGATGACCCAACTTGGAGAATATGAGTTAAAAAGAGACGACTGGCATTAATGGATTCAGGCCTGAATTGCATTGTATCTTGATGGTTTAGTTATCGATTGCTATTGACAACCTTGGGTGATGTGAGACAAGGTGTATACAAGCAAGCGGATAAGGAATATTTGGCTTAAAGGCCAATTGTGATCAATTGCATGTGGATTTAACTTGAATAACGACTATAGTTGAGGTATATAGTTGAATATAGGCAATTGATCTGTGAGATGCGATGATCCTTGTGGAGCTAGAGGTTTTCTATGGATAAGGCTTGATGTGGAAACGTTTGTGGTATGACAAGTAGTGAGAATGAACATGTTGTGCATGTGTTCGTGGTTACGAAATGAAAGTTGATGAGGGTGCATGCATGAGCTTATTGCTGTCAGACTTAATAAACTGTCGCTTGATATGGGACGAGTTGATTGGATACCTATAAACCGTAATGAAGCATGTTATGGGGCGTGTGGAACGGGGCTTCCTCTGTAGATGTATGACTTGGGATAACCTGTAACATCCAGGTTTGATGAGGACGGGGAGTGATCGTCGGGACAGAGACGTCCGAACAAGGAGCGGCTCCTAACAGGCTTCTATGATAGCGAGGAGGCAGGGATGACCCGAGTCATAAATTGAAAGGGAAAGCCTATGCATCAGAGTTGAGTCTGATTGTGGTTAAGAGATGTATGGTACAAGACTGATTCTCGAAGAGAATGATTGAAAGTGGCATGCAATGTGAAATGACACCTATGAGTGGCATGGTTAAAAGCTTTGTGCTTGGCAGTGGATGTCGTTTGAAAAAGAAAAGTGATGTTGTGATTGGCCTGTGAGGCGTATTCTATGATTGGCATCATGTGATTGTTATGGCCAAGGTCTAACTGAGAGATTAGATGGCGTGTGAGGTTTATACCCATTGAACCGATGTCTGTTGATATTGAGATAGTCTGTTGTGATTGTGCTAGAATGGCAGATGCCTTTGGATCTATGGCGTGAACGATTGAAATGACACTTTGAGTGCTTGTTTAATAGTTGCCTAGTTGAGGCTTGCCTAGTAATGACTGTTAATTAAGAAATTGCCTTGTTGAGGCTGGCCTGTTTAATAGTCATTGACTGATGAGGATCTGAAATCCTTAGGTATTGGACAACTAGTTGAGAGTTGTTTGGGAACCATTGGATGATTGAGCCCTGTTACTGTTAAGGAATTGGCTGAGATGTCTTGGTAGTGAATTAGTCGTGGGCCCTGGTGATGACATCGCTGTTGTGAGCCCTGGCGATGATTTGGCTTGAAGCCCTATGAAATTATATCGCGGCTTGAAGCCCTAGTGATGATATCGCGGCTGTTGGCCCTAGCGATGATTTGGCTTAGAGCCCTATGAAAATATATCGCGGCTTGGAGCCTTGACGATACATCGCGGTCGTGGGCCCTAGCGATGATTAAATGGTTTATCTCATTGAAGACAATATGTTTGGTTTGGGCTAATGTGTAAAGCATAAGTTCTATAGCATGTGGTGTGTTCATTAATGATTTGATATGCCATACTTGATTTGTTGATGCCTTATGCCATTGCATTATTGATTATTTGCATTTTGGTGGCATATGTGTGTGATTTGGAGGGACTGTTGTTCAGGCCTTGGTTCAGGTTTCACTTATTGAAATTTATATCTCACCCCAGTGGGAGCTTAACTTTTTTAGGTCCCAGACGAAGGACGCCCGAACTTCCCATGGTTTGTCATTTCAGGAAGTTGATAGCAGAAGTCATAAAGAATCTGAATGAGACCGTAGGAACTATGTATTGTTTGGAGTTAGTTTTGTAACCGATTATGATATTGAGGATAAATGTATACCCTATTCCTTGAGTCATCTTATTGTGGAATTGTATGGAATTGTTTAATTGCTTTCGTGACCTTGTATTATTTTAGAGCTGTAATTAATTGGCCAAGGGATCCTGGGAGATTATTGAAGATCAACGGCCAGGTGGGATGTTCGCGTGCTCGTCGAGTTCGGGTCGTGACAATCTTGATACTCTATTGAGGCGACATCTATACTTTAAGCTCGAGCTCTCAATTATCACCTAGATAATGAGCTTAAAATTGTCTCATCTCTATTTATCATACAGTAAATAGGGGCAGTTATTCGTATGAGTAGGCTAATCTTTATTTGTCCAATAAATCTTCTCAACCATAATGCACTAAGCATTAATGCATTGTTATACAAACTCATAAGCATTAATAATGATAATAAATATTATTAATTGTGAACTTTGAAAAATATAAATATCCAGTACTCCCACTCCTACGCACTTCTAGAGATTTCAAAATGGGAAACTAATCCCTTTGTCAACATATGACCATGAAAAAATATCTCCAAGAATCAATTTCTTCATAGGTTATGCTTTCACTCTACGCGTATTTATGTACTATAGGTTCATATCTTTTCATACAACCATAGTTTTCGCAAAATTATATTTCGTGACTTTATATTTGGTCTTGCAATGGAACCTTAGCATAAGCTATTGCTGCTTGGCTATCACAATTAACAAATAATTGATGCATCAAATCATATTCTATTTTCATGATACACTATATAAATAGCTAGCATTCTAAATTTTACACATGCTATCAGCAATCGTTATATACGTGTAAGCCATCTTCTATAATTAAAAAAAATACGAGTAAAAATACTCACAAAATGCCCCAGAATACGTGTATCACGAGGGTTCATATGCTTTTTAATAATCTTATATTCAGCAAACATATCCAAATAACATATGAAATTGAATATAATTTCGAGACGAACGCAACAATATCTCTCGCACGTCCCCAATGGAGCTCATGTGCGCTCGTACAAGCCAGTCAAATCTTTGGCCTCTTCAATCAATGTATGGTCAATGGTCAGAGTTGACCTTGGGGGACCCAAAATGTAATTTTCGAAAAGTCTTAGGACTAAATTGTAATTTCAAATGTCCAGAAACTAAACTGAAATTTTCAAAAACAAATAGGGGTCAAACTGCAATTTCTGAAAAATTTGAGGACTAAATTATAATTTTTCGAAAAGTCAAGGATCAAATTGTAATTTCAAAAAATTTGATCTGATCGGTCAATGGTCAATAGTTAATCGAGTCAGCAGGTTCGGTCATGGACCGAAGCGAAAAGCGGGTCGGACTCCGATGATGGGTCGGTCGGATGATGTCAGCGTGACATCATCCACGCAGATGGCGATTGACACGTGACTCCCACACGCGTCGGATCCCTTCTGCGCGTGGCAGAGTGTGCAGCTCTGTGAGGCCATCTCCAACAAAAAGCCACGCTTCAAAACGCTCATCTCGTTGATAGGCATCCGATGGTATATTCAAAGCCAAATTTTGTTGAGCAAACCTTCACAAAAAAGCAACATTTCGCCGCGGCATCGGGAGACCCAGTCCCGTAGCGGCGCATGCGTGGCGTGTGTGCGGTCGCTGCCAGTGTCACTCGCGATGGGAAATCACTCCAAATCTCCATCTCTCCAAGTCCATTCCATTGATATATTCAAAAACCAATTTTGTTGGGAGGAATAGAAACTATAGCCGATGAACAGTATGCTCGAAAACCAATTTTTCTAGCTAAAAAGACCACGAAATTTTCAGGAAACGATTAGGAAACTGTAACTGATGCTCTTGTACCAATGAAGGGAACCAATCCCTATACATACGCAACGGATTACAACAGAATTAACAAGCTATAGAGTCATCTTGAATCACTGATCGGAGAAATACATTATAGAACGAACGTGCCTTGTTTTTTATAGATTAAATGCTCAATGCAGCGGGAGAGTTCCGTCGTCTACCGATCTTGCATTGAGGACAAGAGCAAGAGGGCGGCTGTCTTCTTTATTCTCTGTTCTTAGAACTAAGAGAGAGGACGGGAAAAATGAAAAAAGTCTTTCTTAAAATGTTACTTTTCAAGTTCGAAAACGGATAACTGCCTTTAGCAGTTATCCAATGTTATAAGGGGTATGCTAGCCTACATGGGCGGACCAGGCACTTCCCATGCACCCCGTAAAATCCAACAATAGACAAAAATCTCTTGTTTCTTAATATAAGATTGTGATTAAGACCGGTAATGGCATTTAGTTGATGGGGCTCCTCCTTCCTATCCGTAAAGATTTCTCGATATGAAAATGCAGTGACAAATGGAAGATCTAACTCCTTCGGAGAATGGACATTTGGGCTGTACAACTTCATCATCTTGCCATCTCTGGTTGTGGGTGGTGACCGGTCACTTCAACGAAGCAATTGTAGAAACACATCAAGATATTTGGATTTTCATCAATGACCATAACGGTGATTCAAACCGGTTTCTCACCAATCAGAAGCAAAGGATTTTCGTGTCCTCAAGCATGTACGAGACTTGGTTGAATTTTATCTCAAACAAGTAGGAATTGTATTTTTTTTTTTGGGGGGTCAGACCGAAACTTCAATAAACATGTATGCAACTATGATCTCTTTTTGCATAAATTTTAAAATTCTGGGTCGGATCAAAACTTCAATAATAATCGCATTAGTGCAATCCGTCGATACAATGGCTACATCTACTTGTTTTGCTTATTTCACGAGAACAGCTTCATCTTTCATGACATGTCACTTAACTTTCAATTCAACCTCTTCTATGGAAATTCCATATGGACGTGATAAAGCAGATTCACTAAGAGAGAAAAGGGTTAGTGAAAAGGAGAAAAAAAAATTGGTCAAAAAAGAGGATAAAATTCAAATGTAAATATATTTTGATTATGTGCTTATGCTGTTTGAATTTATGATACTAAAAGTAGCAAATCTTTTTATGCAATCTTAAAGATTATAAAAAGTTACTTATGAGATGACAAGCAAAAAAGGCATCAATTCACACAAATTGGATGAAAATTAAGTTGCAATCGCATTAAAAGTAAGTAGAAAAAAATGCATGAAAATTATCTTGTCCCTTTGGCTGAGTGGAGCCTCCCATTCAGTGTAATCTCGAGGTAAGCCTTGCTTTTCATTCTATTAAAGAGGACAACTTGCATGCTTCTACGGAGAGTATGTTTATGGACGCAGTGGATTCCTTAGTCAATTCACGGTGTCTTTAGGCTATGTTTGCCATCCGATGTATCGAACCTTACCCAATGCCTTTCCACAAGATTATTTGCGGGCCGTCTCATTGATTAATGATGTCTTTTATTGGGGATAAATGATTAATTGGCTGTATTTAATCTACCGTAAGAACAATATTCTTTTTTGTTCCACCGAAAAGCAAATAATAAATAATTATAAATTATTGTGGATCTATTCCTTCAAGAATTTGTGATTCACAACATACTGTTATGAGCGACCATGCAAAGTGCTAAACGAGCTAATTAATCGTGCATCCACACGCGGGTATAATGGGATCTAATTCACTTACCCAATATATTCATTAGAAGTCCTAAAACTTGTCACGAAAATACAATTGAATCACAAAACTTTCAAAAAATGCAACCAAAAACTTGTCAAAATGATTCAGTCGAATTCTTCCGTCAACGCCGTCAATTTGTCTAATGAATAATATTGATGTGGCAAAAATGCTGATGTGACATTTTCAAACTAATTTATATCTCCTACGTGGCATTTTTTACCAATTTTTTTCCCCAATTCTTATTTAAATTAAATTTTAAAACTAGGACCTGACCAAAGAAATGAAAACCAAGAAAAGGCTAATATTTAATCGTAAAAAGTTAAAACCTAAAACAAAGGAAGTAAGGGCAGCAGGGCAGGGCAGAGGGCCCAGCGAAATTCTAGGGGAGGGTGGCCGATTGTCGCCAGCCCCATGCAAGGGCCAGCAACTCTCACTAGGCAAAGCAAGGCTCGCCCAGAAGAGTTGAGGAAGCCCAGAGCTAGGCGACGCCGCCAGCCTTCGCTCGAGGCCAGCGAGCCTCCCAGTCTTGGGTGAGTTCTCATTGGCCCTTGGTGAGGGCTGACAACCTTTGCGAAGGGCCTAACGTTGTAAAGGTCCATCACAATATGCCTCTAGGACAACTTCCCATGTAAGAAGGCAATGAATGACCTATGTTATTTCCTTGTTGTGACGACATTGGAAAGCATCGATGAAGGGAAAGTGAGACAACATTCTAGAGACATTCCTTTCCCCATGGTATTCAACAGCATCGCCCTTAAGATTTTCTGGGGAGAAATCCTGGACGGAGTCGTGCACAAGGTCCTTAAACACGAGGTTTCCTCAACCTAGATCTAGGCGAGGGCCAAGGACCCTCGCCCAGACTTGGGTCTGCAATGGACAGCAACTGCAAAGCCCACAAGTGAGGCCCGCCCTGCTGCTCTTCCTTTTCTTTTTTTAAGTTTTAAATTTTTAGAATTAAATATAAGACTTTTTCTTGATTTTTATTTTTTTGGTCAGTTCTTGGTTTGTTAATTTAATTTAAATAATATTTGAAAAAAATTGATAAAAAAAAATGTTGCGTAGGAGAGATAAATTAATTCGACAGTGTTGGCAAAAGGATTCGATTTAACGAATTTGATAAATTTTAAAATTTGATTGCACTTCCACGATAAGTTTTAAAACTTCTAATGAATATATCATTTTTTATTTAAAATATTATAATAGCTTTCTAATTAGTAAAGTGTTTCACACTTTCTCTTTCGTCCAATGTGGATGAAGAGAAGACAATTTTTTGTTTGCCTAACAAACAAGTGTTGGAATGTAACGACCATTTAAGGGCAAAATTAATGGCAATATTAAGTATTGCTTTTATTCCAATATTTATTCTAGCAATAAAGGGCATATTAAATTTCCTAATTAATTGTATGAGGAAGTTTTGGTAACTCCTTAATATACACCCTTTAGAATGTACGTTGCTCTATTGCTAGTATACGACACTTAGAATCTCTAAAAAAAAAGGCTCTCTCGTTCAAAAACTTTGTGTGGGTATTGACAACGAACAATCAAGGGATCTAAACTCTTTCTCACTAGCGATTGGGGCTTCTAATATGAGGAAATTGAGGTACATCCATTCTATGTGATTTACCTCTTCCATCAGTGATTCAAGTCGATCTAGGGCTTGCTTTTTGGTGTAAACTGCCACGTATTTGCACGTATTTTACAAGATTCGTTCCCTTTATTGGTATGAGAGCCATGATTTACTTGTTTCCTAATAGTCTATGCCATGTTTAGTGTTTTGTTGGTAAGCATTCATTAGTTTTTCAGTATGAACAATGGACTGCAATACGTTTTATGGCTTTTTATGAAAATCCCATTCTGTAAAAGTTAAATCTGAATACATGGATGCAATCTAGTCGTTGATACGAGTCCTTTGAGTGGTCGTCCGTCGCAAGTCGACACCGGCGCCGGACGACGTCAAAAGCACCGCACGCGCTACAACGAGATTGGGTCCACGAAACACTGTCGAAATATTATTTTTTTCGTGAACATTTGCTCAGTGAAAATGGAAAATAGATATACCGTTACACTCATTTCATCGAGACGAGTGTTTTGAGAGGTCGACCGTCGCCAGAGGACATCAGAAACGCCCACACGCTCCACAAGTGCCAGAGGAGTCAGGCGCAAGTGGCTCTCAAGCGCCCACGTGAGTGGTGCTTGTTTGTGTCCAGTCCCGAGTTTATTTTTATTCCCGAACCGATTTTAAACTATCCAAGAACCGGTTTAAGCTATCCCAAAACCCGGTTTGGTGTACATGAAACCTTGTTTGGTTCTATTCTGACTTAGAACTAGACCCGACCCGAGACCCGATCTATTTTGCCCGCTAACCGATTGACCATTTACCTCTGAGCATTGACTTTGATTGTCATGCCCCGCGTTCCCTTGCGAGCTCGTCACATCTGTCACGCCGTAATGAATCAAATCCCAGGAACCAACAGATGGCCTTACGAATGAAATGAAGCACGCATACGGAAGGAAAATGACCCAGACATTTAATACATGGGGATTCAAAATAACACAAAAAGCATATATACATAACATCAGCATACAGTGAAATCTGACAGTAGGGAAAAGACATAAATCAAACATGCATAAGGTTGGGTTAGAGGAACTAGGCGCTACCTACAAAAGACTACACTAAAGCCCTAAAATCAAAATCCTATATCTAAAACATTACACCACAAAGCTTTCTAGGACAACCCAGGCTACTCAGGGGAACTGCTCGTCCAATCATCCACTTCAGCTTTGTCTTCCTCAGGGTCGTCGTTGGAGAAAGTCTCTGAACTCACCTCCTTAGTGTCCTCTTCCGTGTCTATCTCGTCGGCAGAGATCTCAATCACCTCAAGGTATTCTTCGATTGTAGGGGACTTGGATTGCTCAGAGATGTTTCTCGAACCTACCACAGAAGCCTCAACCTCTACCTAAACCTCAGGGAGTGAAGGACGACACCAACTGGGCACTGCTCCTAGAGGAACGTCGGCAAACTGTAGAGGACCCATAGTACTACTGTCCCTAACACGACGGAACCAAGCTTCTAAGCAATGTGGCTGCCACTCTTCTTTTCCCTCGTCAACCCACACAATCGTGCGCTTCCTAACATACACAATATCCTTACGTTTGGAAATTCGTCAAAATAGGCGGTCATTTCTTTTGGGTCACCTAGTTGGATTGGCAACATGTTCACGACTTGGGGTCTGAAAAGCACATCCCACTACGAGGTGAGATTTACATCTCAGCAAGTGAAACCTAAATCTAGACTAGACCACTAGTCCCCCCCAGACCATACAACGAAGCAAGATGCAAAAATTCATCAAGATAATAGCACATGGCATTCATATTTCAAGCATCTCGATGTAATTGGCATGGTCAACAATCACAATCAAGCACATCATACACAAAGAGACTCAAGCTTCACGCACTAGCATAGAATGAATTCATAACTTTAGAATTATCACAATGGCATCTCATTTTCTCATCGCCAAGGGCACACTAGCCGCAATGCATTTTCAAGGGCTCTCTAGCCAATTCATTTGCGTAAGGGCACAATAGCCATGCAATCGCATAAGGGCACTATAGCCATTTCAATCTCATAGGGCACTATAGCTATTTAACTCATAGAATTCATTAATCAAGCAATTTATCAACTCAATTCATTAACTCAATTCATCCAGTAGTGTCCTGTCTTTCAAGTAAAAATTTAAGAAATACTTACCCTTTGATCGAATCCAAATGAGCCACCTAACTAGCAAGCTCATGGCCACAACAGGGGTTACACACGGTCCTAGGAAAATTTCCTCAATTCCACATCAAAACTCATTTGATTCTCAATTTCATTACGCCAATACTTCAATAACATATTGATTAACATCCTAAGGTGCCTTAACGATCATTTAATAGCAAGGCGACACCTTCATGAAGCTTTAAGAGGTTCGGTTCATGCAGCAAATACGCAGGGTGGAATCGGTTCTGACCCTAGTCACCCTAATTAGTCTATAAATTAACTCTAAACTTCAATTCCTCGTAAAACCAACTTGACATAACCTTAATCTACATGTTTAGGAAGTTCACCGATGATTTCGAAGCAAAACGAAGTCTTAAAGTCCTTTAATCGGCGGTCAGAATTCTGCCTTCATGAAATCACCTCAAATCAGCAATGAAAACCTATCTTAACCCAATTAAACTTGCAATCACTGCTCAGCCAACTCAAGTAGAACGTGTTATGAAGCTCTCACGGCAAGTTTGAAGCTAATCAAAGTCTCTAAAGGAAGAACAAAGGTTTTACCTCGGCTTGCACAGATTCTGTCCACTTTCGATTTTGGGGCTGGACGGGGCAAACGAACCCACCAATGGACGATCTACCGCCAGGGATGCATAGAGGAGAGGTTAAGGAAGGTTTTGGTGGCCGACGCTCGACCAGGGAGTCGCCAAAGGTGGCAGTCAATGGCAGCGAACAAGGCAGTCGAGACTAGTCGGCTGAAACAATTTCGGGTGAGAGGAAAGAAGAAGAAAATGAAGAGGAAAGAGAGAGAAAGAGGAGAGTTACGGCTGAAGCAAAGAGAGAATGAGGTCTTCTACAAATTATTGGTGTGATTAAGTAACAAGATTGGTAGGTAGGGGTAATTAATGCTTAAACACAGAATGGATGACACTTGTCATGGAGCACATAAATATCAAGGCTTGCATTTGACTTCCTTTGACCACCTTTTCTTCTCATTTTCGGCAGCACAAGGGGTCCAAATGACCAAATTGTCCTTCATTCTTTCTTAAGACAATGGTAAGGCTTGAGGGACAAAATGATAATTTTACACTTTCCGTCCGAAATTTTATTTTTTCAATTTTAAATTACCATTGGCAAGGCAACGTCGAACTCAATTGAATGTTGGAATTCTTCATTTCTATTTTTCCAATTTCAAGATCCCATTTCGTGATCGATCTTTCATCAATCATAACTTTAGTTTATTTTGAACTAATGGACGGCTTTTGCAGACGTTACGCATATCGACTCTGTGATTCTCATCACACTTAGGATCACTCAAGTTACGACAGCTTTGGTTGCCATGTAATTGCTAGGGTTTATTGCTAGTTCTGACAGTCTCGATCGTTATTGTTCGATTTAAGGAAATTTTGCAAATTATGCATCGGTTAAATGGCATCACCCGCGCTCCAATCGTATAACGCTAGCAATGGATTCCTTAATCGTTATTTGCTCGGCCTTTATTGGATCTAAATATTCCCTCGGCAATTCTTATGGTCAAAACGTCATTTCCTTTTTTGAATTTCCTAGGTCCACAGACCTTGTCATATGTTAGACTTTCCCTCTTGGTCAGTCTACTCAGGATTGATCAGATCCGAGCGAAATAAAACTAAAATACATCGATAGACATTCCTCATTCAATAGTCTCGAAACGATAGGAAATTCAGAATGTCACAACTCTTCCCCCCTTACAAAAATTCCGTCCTCGAAATTTACAATAAACCCAGCTAAACAAACAAATGGGGGTATTGACGCCTCATCGTTTCTTCGCTTTCCTATGTAACGCATTCAGTTCCGTGGTTCTCCCAGATCACTTTAACTAGTAGAATCGTCTTATTTCTCAAGACTTGCTCCTTTCGATCCTCGATTCTAATTGGCTTTTCCACATACGATAACTTGTTATCTACCTCGATTGTCTCATGATCCAAAACTTGAGTCGGGTCTGGCTCGTACTTCCTCAACAACAACACATGAAATACATTGTGCACTTGTGACAAATTCGGCAGCAGGGCGAGTCTATAGACCAAAGTTTCAATTCGCTCTAGAATCTCAAAAGGACCTACGTACTTCGGACTCAATTTTTCTTTTTTTTCAAATTGTGATAATCCTCGCATCGGCGATACCTTAAGGAAAACATGATCGCCAACCTGGAATTCCAAACACTTACGCCTTTTATCGGCATAACTCTTCTGACGACTTGTGTCGTTCTTAGCTTTTCTTTAGTAACCTTTCAGCTTCAACTGATTGTTCTACTAACTCGGGACCTATTATGCTCCTTTCTCCAACTTCGTCCCAACATACAGGAATTCTGCAGGCTCTACCATATAATACTTCAAACAATGCCATTCGGATACTCCGTTGGTAGCTATACTCCACTAGATGCAATTGATCCTCCCATCCACCTTTAAAATCTAGCACGCAAGCTCGTAACATATCCTCAAGCATCTGAATTGTTCCTCCAATTGCCCATCAGTCTGTGGATGATATGTCATGCTAAACTACAATCTAGTTCCCAATGCCTCCTGAAGACTTTTCCAGAAATTTGCCGTGAACTTAGGATCCCTATCAGACATAATCGTGACCGGAACTCCATGCAGTCTCACAATCTAACACATATACAATTCAACGTACTTATCTATCGCAAAATCCTTTCGCACGGGTATGAAATGTGCAGACTTGGTCAGTCTATCCACGACTACCCAAATCAAGTCATGATCTCTTTGACTCCTCGGCAATCCCATCACAAAGTCCATAGGTACATGCTCCCATTTCCACTCAGGAATTTCTAAAGGTTGTAACAATCCTCCAGGTTTACAATGTTACGTTTTTACTTGCTGACAAGTCAAACATCTTGCTACATACTGAGCCACATCCACCTTCATTTCGTTCCACCAATAGTGTTGAGCAGATTCTGATACACTTTTGTGCTACCTGGGTGAATACTGTAATTGCTCCTATGAGCTTCAGACAAGATTCTTTCCTTAAGTTCCTCGTCACTAGGCACATATAAACGTACGTAAAAATTTAGAATTCCATCCTCCGATACTTGAAACTCAGGTTTCTTTCTCGTTACATCCATCTCGAGGATATTCTGGATCTCAGGATCCGTAGACTGCAAGGCCTTTACTCATTCTCGAATTTCAGGTTCAATCCTCAAGGTTGCCACTAAGCTCGATAGTTGGCAAGCTTCCAACTTAAACTTGGAATCTCTCAGTCCCTCAAGTAAGGACCATCCTTTAACCAACAAAAGCGCAATGCAGAATTTCCGACTAAGTGCATCCGCAACTCTATTCACCTTTCCAGGGTGATACAGAATATCGCAGACATAATCCATGAGTAACTTCATCCATCGAAGTTATCTCATATTCAATTCATTCTATGAAAACAGATACTTTAAACTCTGATGATCTGTATAAATCTGAAACCTTTCGCCACACAAATAATGCCTCCAAATCTTCAGGGCGAAAATAATGGCAGCTAACTCCAAATCGTGCGTCTGATAATTCATCTCATTAGGTCTCAATTGTCACGAGGCATAAGCGACCACCTTTTCATGTTGCATCAACACATACCCTAATCCCTTTAGCAAAGCATCACTATATATTTCATAACCTCCAGGTCCAGAAAGGACAATTAACACTGGTGCGGTCGTCAAACGGTGCTTAAGTTTTTGGAAACTTCTTTTACAAATATCCGTCCATTCGAACATCGTATCTTTCTTAGTTAACCTCGTTAACGGAGTGGCTATGAATGAAAACTTTTCCACAAGACGCCAATAGTAACCTGCCAACCCCAGAAAACTTCGAACCTTAGTGACTGTCGTAAGTCTAGGCCAATTCATCACTGCCTCAATCTTTAAAGGGTCCACGGAGATTCCTTCTCCAGATATCACATGACCAAGGAATGCTACCTTAATCAACCGAAATTCGCATTTACTAAACTTAGCATAAAACGAATGCTCCCTCAGAATCTGCAAGACAATCCTTAGGTGTTTCTCATGCTCCTAATTACTCCTCGAGTAAATCAAAATATCGTCAATAAAGACAATGAGGATTCGATCCAAAAACTCCTTAAATACTCGATGCATCAGGTCCATGAATGCAGCAGGTGCATTAGTCAACCCAAAAAGCATAACGGTAAATTCATAATGCGCATACCTCGTCCTAAAGGCAATCTTTGGTATATCCTCCTTTTTTATCCTCAACTGATGATAACTAGTTCTCAAATCTATCTTAGAGAACACAGATGCTCCTTGCAGCTGGTCAAACAATTCATATATCCTTGACAATGGATACTTATTCTTAATAATCACTTGATTCAACTGTCTGTAATCAATACACAAATGCAAGGATCCATCCTTTTTCCTCACAAACAACACTGGCGCTGCCCATGGTGACGCACTCGGTCTAATGAACCCTTTATCTAGTAACTCTTGCATCTGCACCTTCAACTCTTTCAATTTCGACAAGGACATTTTATTGTGCCTTCAAGTTTGGCTCCGTTTTAGGAGTTAACTCAATCACAAACTCAATTTCTCTCTCAGGTGGTAATCTTGGAAATTTCTTAGGAAAGACATCAGGAAATTCATGCACTGCTGCTATACTTTCCAACCTCAGTTCCTCAATCGTTGTGTCAACTACAATAGCTAGATAAGCTTGACACCCTTCGCTCAACAGCTTCGTCGCCTCAAGCGACGAGACTAAAGGAATTGAGGTTCCTCCCCGACTTCCCATAAATTCAAAGCTAGGGCGACCATCCGGATAAAAAAGGATTACCATTCTACCGCAATTAACTACAACTCTTTGTTTCCCCAACCAATCCATTCCAATAATCACATTAAAATCATACATAGGCAGTACAGCCAAATCTATTCTTTCTTCACTACCACCAATAACTATCTTACAGTCTACACAACCTAGTGAGACAAACACATTATCCTTTAATGGTGTAGTAACATGCAATATCACATTTAGTGGTTTCAGTTCTACACCGACCAAATTAACAAACTGAGCAGACATAAAGGAATACGACGTTCCAGGATCAAATAAAGCATAGACAGCTTGATCACATAAATAGATCGTACTCGTGACTATGCCAGGTGCTTCCTCCGCCTCTATACATGCCACAGTATACTCTCTTCCTTGAGTTGGTGGTCGATCATGATCATTCTACGGGGCCACAGCCAGTTGTCCAACCTGCGATTTCTATCCCTGAGCTCAGTTCCCTAGAGCTTGGTTCAAACAATTCTTTATCTGGTGGCCCAGTTGACCACACTTAAAACATGAACTCACCTTAGTTGGGCAGGGCCCACTTCCATGCCTCCTACCATAAAGGCGACAGTTCCAGTTCGATTGATACGACAGCTTCCTAATGTTCTTTCGAACAAGAGGAACAAAATGTCTATTACTCACCATTGGCCTTTTACCCAGTTGCCGATTATCTCTCAAAAAAGCGAACAGTGATCCAGAAGTAGTGGATCTTTCTTTCATGTCTCTCTCGATCATTTGACTTCGGTCATAGATCTCTCTGTACGTACTCAAGTTCACCGTTATTATTTGACTTCGAATTTCCATTCTCAAGCCATCTCGAAATCTCTACGCTTTTTCTAGCGGATTCTCTACCGATCTCGGCGCATACCTTGACAATCTTGTGAACTCGACCTCATATTGGTCCACAGTCAGTTGATTCTGACGCAACTACTGGAATTCCACTCGTTTCCTTTGTCGTGTCGTTTCTGAAAAGTACTTATCATTAAATGCGGCAGTGAAGGCAGCCCGCGTTAAGGTAGTGCCTTTAGGAAACACTCCATCCTTTGTGGCACTCCACCAATCACTAGTAGTGCCTTCCAGCTGATATACAATCAACACTGCCTTCTCCTCGTCGGTGCATCTCAGCATCCCAAAAGCTTTCTCGAGCTTTTCAACCCATCTTGGTGCCATCTTAGGATCTCCAGTGCCACCAAACTGGGTCGGTTTCTATTTTATAAACTGCTCAAGCAGCTGACCCATCTGCCTATTAGCATTTCCATCACCCTAGGCGTTACCAGCCTTAGCGCCCAAGGCATTATTTTCATTTGCCAAATTTACCGCAGTCACTATAGCTTCAACAATCTGAGCTAATATCTCGGCTCTATCATCAGCCTGTTGAAGAGCTGCTGCTGCCCTATCTTGAGCTTCATTTCCCATTAATTCTCCAATCTATTCTAGGGCACTCAAGACTCCATCGACTCTTGGATCCTCAGCCGTTGTTACTCTCGAGCTAGACGCTCCTCCTCTCAACCTTCCAAGTCTATTACTCATTCTTGCTTGAGTTTCATCTACCTGAGTCATTATAATTCCACCGCGAAATTAGAGACGTAAGTCATCTACTCAAGTCTAGTGATTCTAAGCTACACAACATGGTAGTAATCAAAACATAGTAACCAACTACTCAGGCATTCTCATGAGCATATCAATCAAGGATGGATAACCATACCTCACGTCCAAACGCATCTGCAACTTAGTATAATCAGAGGTAATTATTCACTCATCAAACCAGCATCCACAATCAATTCACAGTGCTAAATGTGAAACTTGGTCCTACAAGTTCACCACAATCATGCCAATCACATGCACAAATTCATATGCCAGGCATTTCGTGCTTCACTCTAACAAATCCCCCTAGGGTCTCACTACCCCATCATCCAAATGTCAATACTCCTTATCACTCCAATCCTAAATCAATTGGATCGAGCTAACCTTGCTTTGATACCACTCAAATGGGGAATGTCACGCCCCCGTTCCCTTACGAGCTCGTCACATTCGCCACGCCGTAATGAATCAAATCCCAGGAACCAATAGACGGCCTAACGAAAGAAATGAAGCACACATGCGGACGGAAAATAACGACCCAGGCATTTAATACATAGGGATTCGAAATAACACAAAAGCATATATACATAACATCAGCATCCAGTTACATCCAACGGTAGAGGCTACCCTCAAAAGACTACACCAAAGTCCTAACATCAAAATCCTATCTCCAAAAAGTTACACCCCAAAAGCTTTCTATGACAATCCAGGCTACTTAGAGGCACTGCCCGTCCCGTCATCCGCTTCAGCTTTGTCTTCCTCAGGGTCGTAGTCAGAGAAAGTCTCTGAACACACCCCTTAGTGTCCTCCTCCGTGTCTATCTCATCATCAGAGATCTCAATCAGCTCAAGGTATTCTTTGGTTGTAGGGGACATGGATTGCTTAGGGATGTTTCTCAAACCTACTATAGAAGCCTCGACCTTAGGACGTGAAGGATGACACCAACTGGGCACTACTCCTAGAGGAACATCGGCAGGCTGCAGAGGACCCATAGTACTACTATCCCCAACGCGACGTAACCAAGCTTCGAAGCAATGTGGTTGCCACTCTTCTTTTTCCTCGTCAACCCAAACAGTCGTGCGCTTCCTAACATGCACAACACCCTTACGGTCTAAAAATTCATCAAAATATGTGGTCATTTCTTTTGGGTCGCCTAGTCAAATA